>JAQMRL010000002.1:12229652-13568223 GCA_035578175.1 Catonia carolina | reverse complement strand
CAACTAGTAAATTTGATGATATTAATGAAAAATGACATGAACTATCCCTTAGAAGAGAATAATACTCAACAGTTAAACTCCCGCGGGATACATATAAATTTATGTAGCTTACCGCATATTTCTACTCAAATCTAGAGAGGTAGCTTCGAGGTTTATGAGGTAAGTTTTATGAAAGTAGGTCACGTTTAAGTCGGTTTTTGATTTCAGAAAATCTTTCTTCAAAACTCGAATTCAAGCAAAAGAAAATATCGTTAACGGTGTTTTAAAGTATTAATTTGTAATGTTTCATTTTTGACCTGTTAGTAGGCTTTAGCAATAATGAACAGACAATTTTATTTCGGATACGTTGCAATTAGTTAGTAACGGCAAGTTTCGCTGAAACAGAGATTTAGCAGCTGTAAGCCCTCAAAGGATGGAGTAGAGATTTTTACGTTAATAATTTTAAATTAACCAGTTGACATGGGCGTCTACTGAGTAAAAGATAATAATTCTTTATTAAATTTATTTAGAATTTCTTTTCTAAAAAAATTATTTATTTAAAATAAGATATGGATTAAAATAAATAAACATCCAAACAAATACTGAAAAAACTTTGTACTCTTGGGTAAATATTAAAGGATGACACACACTGTTAATTGAAGTAAGTAAGTCTGCAAACATGAAGTAGTCGGTTATTATACGATTAAAGTAACAACGTAAGTTATGTGGGTAATACTTTTTAAGTTAACTTGTAAGAGTTTTTAATATTCCTTGTATAGTCTACTTCTTTTGGGAGGCGTCTCAACAATTTTAACAAAAACAAATTAGATTATTAGTATATGTATTAATATTATTAAAAATTATTATTATTAATATTATTATAATGACTTTTTCCAACCTGATGTGTTTTTCTTCCTACATTCTATTTTATTTTGTTAGTCTACAATTTTAAAGTATACTTTTTGATATAAGTTAATAGTATATTTGCATTATTTTTTATGTTTTTTTTTTGTGTTAACAACCGATTGTTCTGCATTTACTGCTAATGCAGACGGTGAAAGATAAAATGATTTTTGTAACACATGAAAATATCCCGTGCCTGAATGGTATTCGAACCCAAGACCGCATGATGAGAGACGAGCACTAAACCCACCAGGTTGGTCTTGTGGTAAAGTTATCGCAAAGTGTCAGGTGTTTAACAGATTATTTTCGGAGACGAAAGTTCCGTGGTTCAAATCTTAGTTACTTTTTACGTATTTTAATACTAGAAAATGGTTAACGTTCTACTTTGACGGTTAGTATTTAATTAACTATACTTTCTCAGGAATGGTCGGCTTGAGTCTGCACAAAACTATACTTCGTTTACACGTCATACATATCATCCTTTTTTCATTGAGTTATGAAATTGGTTATTGTTCTTAATTTGATTACAAGGTACACACATTAAGTATTAAAAATAATTGGTAGTATATTATGCAATGCATACAACCACCAAATATTGTAACTAAAATAGAAACAGTGACATGGGGCACTTGAAAAAAGGCAGATACCCAATGCTATAATACATTTTCTATAGCTAAGGAACAGAAACATATTTAAAACAACTATGTCATTAGCACAATCGAATATTTACTGATATTAGGGCTACATACGCATTACTTGGATTAAAGGAAATTTAAAACAAAAATTTAGAAATGATGTCAAAGCTGATTTTGTATATATTTAGTTGATATTGATCATTGATTTTAGTAAACAAAATTAGAACATAATTAGTTTAGTAGGTACCTATTCCAAGAGCGACGATGTCTTTTTGTATGTAGAAACTATCGTTCTGACAGCCTTTGAGCAAGAAGGTTAGTGTGATTATCAAGTTTAAGGGCACCTGTACAGACAAAAATTAAAAAAAAAAAAATTTTAGGTTTTAATGCTAATATAAAGTTTGAAATTGCCTCTATAAAATGGTGGTAATATTGTGAAACTACGTAGATTAAAAGTTTTAAAAATTGATGTTTTCCTGAAACGTTGTTATTCTGCTGAACTCGCCGTTTTTACAATTTTATTTATTATTCTGCACTTTTCCTTAATTTCATGAAAATGTTTTTTGAATTTTTTATAGCGTTTGGTAAATATTATTTACCTCTTTGTATTATAATTTAAGTTGGTTAACCTAATTTCAACATAATCTAAAGAAAATGAATGATTGTATAGGTTACTCTGAGCTTGTTTACATTTTGCGTATTATTACCATCAGTTTTTTAATCCTCATATCCCGTAAAACTACTACACTCAACTTTAGGTGTACATAATTATATCAGTTGCTATAAAAGATTTTTGCTTCAAACTTTCAGGGCTTAATGTATGTCTATAGATCTAACTTGTAACATATGCTCATTAAAAAATATCGCATTGGGGGGGGGGGGGGAATTTCTGTTGTTTTTCTCATTCTCGACAGGCCTATATACTTTAAAACTTCATGAAAAAATCTGTACTCATAAAAATGTGAAAAAGGATAATAATTATGTTATAACATAGGAAAATGTATACAGATTAATTAAAAAAAAAAGTTTAAGCTATCTCAAATAGTTCCAGAGGTATGGGTACCTACATTAACATTACAGGTATAGGCTGCACCAGTGCCCCTAAAAACTGTTGAATTATAGTTTAAGATGAAATCTTTAACGAAGGGAATTTGATGAAATAAATTTAAATTATTTTGTTGTAAATTAAATTACTATAATGTTGTAAATATGTGGAAAATACAATCTATTATTACTGTTCATTTGAATTAATTATGTATCAATAAATTATGGTTTAATTACTAAATAAATACTACATATTAATTTTATAAATATATCTTGCAAGTATAATACTGATATTAAAGTACTAAATTTAATCAGAGTGAATTATGCTAAGTGACAAAATTTGTAAATGAATATTAATTTATGCATCATTATGCCCTGCATAATTACGTTAATCCATCAGGATATAATTATGTAATATTTCACAACCTCTTGGTGTATGTCATAGCGTATTGAAATTGACGGATGAGATGTGTGTTTTCATTTTTACATTAAAATCACATCAACTGTTCGTTCATTATCGAATATGGTGAGCTGCAAAATGATGGGTTTTAAAATATAAATTTTTTTCAGAGTTTAGTCCGAAATCAAACTTGGTTTTTTCCAATTTCCAGTTTAGGTTAATATTTGGTACTATATGATAAAGGTTGTTTAATAGAGCTTACTTACAATTTACTTTTAATATAAAAATATTGAAGGATTTTTTACCTCCTATTAAAATTAATTAAGCAGTTGTTCTATCAATACAATAAAAAAAAATCTGGTGTGAAACACTCACATGACTTTTTTGTGTAAATGTAAATAATGAAATGTGTAACCCATGTTTTATTAGAAGTAAACAATGTAAAACGAAAAACATAACCTAATTTTAATCGTGAGTGAATGACGTAATATGAAAATAAACTTTAGTATAGGTACCTTAAAAATACGTAAAATCCCTAATTGATGCTGAACTAAACTCTGTAGAAAATAATGCTTGAAACAATATTTATAGATTTTTTAATATTCTGTAACTTTGATTGTATACACTTTTGTCGTTCAAACTATAAGGCTGAAATCTTTAAAAAATTCCTGTTTTACCGAACTTAATAAAGAAAAATGCAGAAAATCACTAATATCTATTGCATTAATACTAAGCATTGTATAAAAACTTTTTCAAATGATAGTTGTAGTTTTTTTAATGTTCTACAGTTATACTTTTGCCCTAGAATGCATGTTAAGGCCACAATATAAAACAAAATTTTAATCTTGAGAGCACAGGCCTCTCAAAATTTTAACAGACGTGGGGCTTGACCTATCTTGTAAAACATAAACATTTAGTAAATGAGGTGACTTTTCAAAAAAATTGTAGGAGCCGTTTTCGATAAAATCACAAAAAATTTAAATATCGCACAAATAAACTATACTATTGTCGGTCGACCGATTTTTATTAAATTTTGTGACGCGTCCCTTAGTAGTAATTAAATTGAATTCTAAGTTTAAAATTTGTACGATAATTCATCATGAGATATTTTGTTCACATACACACACACACACACACACCTCGCTAAAAACATGTTTTATGGGTTCAGGGGAGCCTGAAAACGTATTTTTCAGAAAAAATTTCGATATTGTTGGAAACAATAGTTTCCTTCGCTGTATATTCATATAGAAAGTAAAATAATATATATAGCCTATAACTAAAATATTTATAAAAAAAATATTCAAGAGAGAGTAAAAATTTATTAATAAAACTTAACAAATCTACGAAAGATATTTGGAGAGATGTAAAGTTGATTTTAGTGAAAGAATCCTTTAATATTACAGTCTACTATATATCTACAAACCCCACCTTTTGTTAAATTTTGTTTATTACTGTTGTTACTTAATTAAATATAGCTTAAACATAAATATCGCTATCTTCGATGGAATAAAGAAAATTTTATAATAATGAAGGGCTTCTTATTATTTTTGTGTTTTAAGTACCAAGTAATTGAGGGATATTATTTGTAGCTAAATACTACTTGAAATTTCTGTTACTAAACAATACATGTATTGTGTAAATGTTTGCTAAATAATTTTTAAGTATTTATTTATTTATGTAAATTAATTTTGAGCAAACTTTATCTAACTGGGTAATAGAAGGGTTTTCTTTGGTGATTAATTACAAGTGTAAAAATGTTAGAAGTAAATGTGATGATTGTTGAAATTACATGATAAGTATGAGACGGGTAGAGCCCCCATTGACACCTCCCCTAGAATTGTGATTAAAATCACTTCTGAATATTTTTAATATGTTTTCTACTCCAGCGTCTTATCATATTCTTATGACTTGTAAAATGGATTGTATACGGGGCTAAGTGTTGGATGGAATTTCAGACGATGAGGTATTTGAAAATCTTTATGAATGTTTTTGTTACTAACGTGAATTGGTGTTTTGAACAACAAAGCGTAATGTTTTTGACTAAAATGCCTAAATCTGTTGTAAATTAAAATATTTAGTTGAACTGTAAATATTTTGTACTACTGGTTATTTTGATCATTTGTAAAGTAGGGAATACAAAAGTTTTAATCTGAATTTTATAAATAAATGTTTTTGTTTGATATGTGTGCTGCAAGTCAGTTTCTATTAAAAGTTATGCTGAGGTACTTGCCAGTATTTGTTTTTGTGAGAGGTGGATTGTTTAATAGTAGTTATATAACTCATAAATTTAATCTATTTATTGTTAGTTTATTTTAAATTGCATCAACACTTTCGCCATGAGGAGTATTGTGATAGAATGTTGTTTATAGATGAGGTTTTAAATTGTTATAATTTTTATATCTTTGCCGGGAATCAAAAACGGGATTCTCTGCTCTTTACTCTACCAAATTAGTACTAAAGGAAAAATTAATTTAACTTTTTTCTTATATTTAACTCAAACAAACTGACATTGTTTTAAAGAAAATAATGGTAAAACATCTATTTAAAACAAAAGTTGATAAAAATTTCTAAACTAAAAGAAAATAAAAAAACTACTTTTAAAAGAAGTTAACAGGTACTCACCTGTTCTCACAAAATTATTTTCGAATACTCTCGTTTACGACCTAAACACAACGCGGTACTCGAATGAACTGACGTCGCAACGGTAGTTCACATATTTAGGGCATGCGCGATCAAAAACCCCTCACTCAAAAACTAGCAAGATTTCTGACAAACCTTGACCTACTGATATTATTATTTTTGTATATAATTTTTTAAGATTATACTGTATTTTTTAATTAGTAGCTTCATACAAATTCTTATAATTCCATCTTATATTTTGTTATACTACTTCTGAAAATATTTTTCTCAAACTTGTAAAAGAGAGATGCTTGGTATTATTAAATCTTCACTTTTACGTACTTACCACTTAAAATAAACTTCCGTGAATTGAAATTAAAAAAAAAATATTTTTCTAATTTTATATTAATTATTATCTTAGTACTTGTAAATGTATAGACCTATAAAAAAATAAAATAAAAATATTCTGAAGTAGTTTTCTTGGTTGAAATACTGAATTATACTTAGGAAAAACAAAACTTAAACAAAAAGTTACAATTCATCATCAAATTTTTCCTCGCATATTTTTATGTGAGGAAAAATTCAACAACCTTTAATTTCTACACAGACACAACTAAGTATTTTGTATTACACATAGACAGATTGTTTTGGAAATCACACATTCAGGAGAAACAAAATACACAGCTAGATGTAAAATTTAAATTACACTTTTGGCTACGTGAATCGAAATCAAAATTATTACCTGAATAAAACTTTTAATTTGTGTACCGTTCCTAAATCAAACCCACAATATCTGACATCCCACAATATGGGACGCATCAAATAACTTAAATAATCAAATTATTTAAAAGTCTTCCAAGTTCTAACAGCCACGTTCTGCTAGGTAACAACAAAATAATATCACAATGAATTATTTCTTTAACAGTTTTATGGTATTTATTATTTACACCCCGTATTAATACTGTTAGTAGTTTATCTATTGTAGTACTTAAACTAAAATAAAATAAAAAAACTTCTTTTAAAAGAAGTTACCAGCAACAAAAATACAATAAGGTACACGTAAAATACAATAAGGGTATATGTAGTACCCTTATAAAATTTCTTGAATTTAAAACTTAATTCATTTTTTTTAAGACTCCGATAATACGTAAAAAAACACTTATTTAAATAAGTTTGAAAAAAATACGAAAGAGAGATATGAAACAATAAAATTGAAAGAAATGTTTGTATTTTTAACAGTGGTAAGAAATGATGAACAATAGGAAAATAGAAAAAACATAAGTAAGACTAAACAGAAATTAAAACTTCAACAAAAGTAAGTTGCATGACTTTAACATAAGTAAACCTTTAATAAAATAATATTTAGAATATATTATACAGTACATATACGTTTTTAACAGTTCAATAAAATAAACTAAAATTTTAAAGTAAAGTACAAGAAATGGCTTGAATCACGCGAAAAATGTTAGACAATCAGTTTTGTTAAACAAAAGTGGTACAGAACGATATTAACATGGAGGGCACCTAACAAACTCATTCATTATTTAAATTATAACGTAGCGGCTTTTGCAAAATTGAGAGGAGTACTGAATAGTAAAATAAGCAGAGAAAACAAAGCTAGGATCTTCAATCAGTGTATCACTTTAGTAATGATATATGGTTCAGAAACGTGGCCGCTAACAAAAGAGATTGTATACCAAATGCAAAAAACGCAGAGAGCTATGGAAAGATCTATTCTGGGAGTCAGGCTGAGAGATAGAAAGAGGAATGAATGGATAAGATCCCAGACTGGCCTGGAGGATGTTGGCAGGGCGATGGCTAGAGGCAAATGGAGATGGGTGGGACGCGTGGCGAGAATGTAACCAGAGAGATGGGCAAGGAGGATCCTTGATTGGCGACCATATGATGGAAGAAGATCAAGGGGAAGGCCGGAGAGAAGATGGGAGGACGACATAAAGAGAACTGCTGGAGAGAGCTGGAGGAGGACGGCGCATGACAGAGAAGAGTGGAGGAGTCATGAAGAGGCCTACATAGCTAATATTTTAGCTTTGTAAAAAGGGCTAAGAAAAAAAAAGTTATTAGCTTTGTATTTCACAATTTAGCTCTACATTATAACACAAATAAAACTGTGAACAGTATTATAATAATAATAATACTGTTTATAATAATTGGTGGAATTAATTATTAATTCCACCGGGAGTTAGGCTAATTTTCCAAATAATTGCTAATATTTTTATCAAATGTAGGGGTGACCGGGGCTAGTAGGTGCAGGGGCAAGTAGGCGCACTCGTGATAAATCTGTTATTTAGACGTTTTTAATCCTGAAACTTGGATCACTATTTCCGGCAGTCACTGTGAGTATTTCGTTGTGTTTTGAGCCGTTTATGAAAGCGTAACAACGTTTCACATTAATTATTTGTTTTTTACCACAGGTAAGTAAAATTTCGGTTTCTGTGTTATTAATTTTTCATACCAAAGTGTGGTTAAATAACCCATTAATAATTGTATCATTAAATTCGCCAGTTCTTTTGGGTTTTTACTGTGTCAAGTTTAAGTAAATTGATTGCTTAGCTTTTTAACTATGCCATCGTTTTTCCAAAACGGTAAGTCGGGGCTAGTTGGCGCAACACTTTTAAGGATTTGGTATTAAAATGTGGATTTTTAAGACTGTAATTACTGGAAAAGTTAATTTTGTTTTCATAACATGTTCTAGTATTCCAGTTTTATACTAGTTTATCAATAAAATTAATTAAAATAATTCGTTTTAGATGTTGTTTTATTTTCGTTGCAACGCCTTGCACCTATATAACTGTTAAATGAATGAATAATAACTTACGCCAACTTATCCCACGTACTGCGCCAACTAACCCGGCGGTTGGGGTAAGTTGGCGCATGGGTTTTAATGACTTGAATTTTTCCTAACTCGCAACATATTTATATTAAAAAATGGGACTTTAAGGCTAATATGTTAAGGTATGTCATCAGCATAAAACAAAATCTCAAATACTTAATAAATAGCTACAAATAAATGTGTGTAAAAAGTGCGCCAACTAGCTCCGGTCTCCCTATTTACTGTTTAGAAAAAAAATTGATAATTGATATATTTGTTATAAATATTAAAAGACTGAATATAAAAAAAACATATTTTTTGAACCCTAATTTTTAACTCTCCAATACTTCATTGGAAGAAATTTTTAAAATTTCCTTTGTCTATCATTTCCTTTGCCTGTCCGTCCGTTACGCCTAGACGTCAGAAACTACAAGTGATAGTAACTAAAATGTTTTGGATTCGTAATCTACACAAAAAGTTAGTGGCCCTGGATTGGGTTTGAAACGAAAGTGGTCCAAAACCGGAAGTCAAGAAAACGTAGTAAGAATTTTGAAACAAAAAATAGTGTCATTTGATTTCTCTTAAAGAGTAGATACAGAAATCTCTAATAGTTTTTGTCATTAGTCAAGTTAAGTCTTTTTTAAAATTGCAACCAGCCATGAGATGTGTCGTCTTCTGAAAGGGATTTTTCTAAGTCATTTCATTTCCATTATTATTTGAGTAGCTTTGGTACTACCAATAAAGTTGAAATGTCAATACAATAAGAAAGGAAATTATGTAATCATTTTTCTCAATAATATTTCTAAATAAATTCTTGATGAAAAAGAAATAATGAACTAAATTCTATAGGACATTCTGTCACCTTTTTTATCTATCTCGTCTGACACAGCGTTCCATATATTGTTGAGTGAAAATCATCATTTTTCATTTTAGATTTCTACTACCACACTACCTGTATCTTTATAACCTATCTTCAGTTAGTAACCATCAATACTGTCTGCTTTATTAACTATGTCTCAAATATTCAATGTATTATCCATTTTAGTCAAACTCCGAGCTGAATTATCATATGATATTGAAACTGGTTGTCGTTTTGTAAGTGCTGATTTGTAAGTATTACAATATTAATAAAATATGTAACTTTTCTTCAATTTTTGTCGTGATTATTTTATGACAGTGCGTAAAATGCACCAAAAGATGGTATTTTGAAAGAACCTATTATGAAACAAGTTTTTTTAATATCATTAATTGTCCATAAATTAAACGTTTAATTTAAAACCGTAAATAGAAAAGTTGCACTTCGTTTATTTAGTTTAATTTTTGTTAACTATGCCAACTACAAAAAAAGACGAAAGTAAACGAGCGGAAGAAAAAGACGTTTGGGTTGAAAAAAATGTGAAAGACGAATTGGATTCTGAGAAACGAGAATACCACACAATACTTAAAGTCCAACGTAATCAATTCATGTCTTCTCCCAGTATTCAACTACGGCTCGCTAATGTGAGTGTTCACTAAAGAATTATTAAAAAAACTAGCCAAAACTTAAATTTCTATGGACAGTTGTAACATTACAAAATCAAATACAAAATTAATATAAAAAATTTTAGCAAAACGAATGACTTTGTACAAAATGAAAATAGGTGGACGATAATAAAAGACACGCGGATGAAAGATTGAATAGTGTTATTCGAAGATGGAGAAGATGAACAGGAATAAGGGAATGAGAACAATCACAAGAGCGATGGGGAGATGAAATCATGAGAGCGGACGGATTACACGGGAAACGTCACGAAATAAAAAAGGAAAATGGGGAAATTTTGAGGATTACGTTTAGTATTGGACTAATTAGTTGTAAAAAATACTAGATTTTTAAATCTAAATAGACTAAGCTATCTATAAAATAAAACAAAGCGATTTGTAAAAGTTGTCTTAATATTTAATAAAAATATCTGGTGTGAGACACTACACGAATTTTTTTATGTTTTATTTTTTTTATTTGGCGATGATAAGCCTTAGGCTTGTGCGTAGGTAATGATATGTGGTGATTTACTGATGAAAAAAGCCAGACTTGACTGGGAATCGAACCCGGGACCGGCATAGTAGCCAGCTGCGCTGACCACTACACCACGGGCTGGCCGATTTATATTTCTCTTATCAATGTAAATTAATGAACAATATAACCTACGGTTAATCATTAGTAAACAATGCAAAATTAAAAAAAAACATCTTAAATTTAATCATACGTGAAAAAGGCAAAATGAAAATCAACCTCTGTTTTACGTCAAAATATAAGAAATCACTAATTGACGCTAAACTAAGATTTGTGGAACAAAATGCTTGAAATAAGAGTTGTCGATTGGTTAATGTTTTATAACTTTAATTATAAACTTTTGCTGTCAAATGCATACCAAGGCTGCAATCTTAAAAATTCTCACTTTTTTATCCATTTCATATAAAATACAGATCATCACTAATTGACGCCAAACTAATCGGTATATATAAAAAAATTTAAGATTTAAAAGTTATACTAGGTATTTTAATGTTCTACAACTTTGATAACACACTTTTGCAATAGAATTCCTATTAAGGCCGCAGTCTTTAAGAAAAACACTTTTCTACGAGAGGAAAGCCTCCAACAAAAATTTCAGCAGATATTGCGATTACCCTATCTTAAAGAACATTAAAAATGTAGTCAATGAGGTGATTTTAAAATAAAACTTAGTAAACGTTTTTGAGGAAATGGCAAAAAAGTGAAAAATGGTACGACTTAACTTCTACTTCCCGTTGACCGATTTTGATGAAAATGTTCGTATTGGTTCATAGAGGTATCTTACTTAAAATCCATGTTTCAACTTCGTACGATACACCATTCATGATATGATTCATTTACACACAGACACACTCTCAGACCAATTGCTAAAAACATGCTATGTGAGTTCAGGGGTCCTGAAAACGTGTAAATCTGGCAAAACACTTTCTCAAACAATTGACATGAAAACAATACTTTCCTTTCCTAAAATATTCATAAAGGGCAAGCAAGATAAAGTAAAAAAGATATGCGCTAAATATAACAACATTTAACATTCAAGAGTAAACAATTTGTGTCAAACATAACATAAAATATTTATATATATACTAGTGAAACGAAAATTTAATAATTTTAATTGAGGTTTTGCTTACCTAATATTGAAACATACGTATATACGGTATCATAGAAATAATGGTGTTTGCTTCCTGCTCTGTTGCCCATATTAATATGGGTTGCTGCCTGGAATAATTAATAGTTTCACTATACAATCATATAACCTATTATCCACTCTGATAGGATACTCTATAATATAATAGTACTTGTTATTAATTAAAATAATCCGGTGCCATAAACTTCAGCTAATATTGAAAGTGACTAACAAATATACTCAAAAGATATGTTGTTTTTTTTTAACACAAACACATTAATATGAGAAATACTCATTTGGAGGTATTTAATAATCAAACTTCATTGATTAGAGTTGAAAAATAAAACATAAAATGCTATTTCATTGATAGCATTTCATTTCACTGATGCAAAACTATGCCCGTTGTTTAGTTGAACCATCGTCAGATACAAGTAGCCTAACTATCAAAATTACAGTAATTTTTTAATGTAGTAGATATTATGGTAAAACTCCAACTAACGGATTACATATCTAACCTTATACAGAAATGGTACTATGTTATATTTCTATACAGTGCATATCCCTTTCTTACCCCTATTTTTAAAATAGGTTATCGGGTATGACTGCCGTGGTCTTTAGTCCTTGTTGAATTCTGTGAAAACCCCAGCAAAGAAACTTACTGCAACTCGAAAACACCGGTGTTATCAACTTTATTTAAACTAAAGCTAACCGCTTACAATCAGCAGTTCAGTTGTGAACTTAAGTACTCAACTGTCAAGGCCGTGTAGGGCCCTTAACAGGTTAAAGAAAAATAATTCAATTCTTAAAGGAACTCCGTCAAATGTAAAACATTTAAAAAAAACGTCGCCTCGAAAAAAACAATTAGCCTCTTAAAGGAAATGGTCGTAATAAAATGTTTCATTTTTCGTAGGTGACAATTTAAAAAATCCGCATGCTAATTTTCAAGCAAGTAGATCTTCGGAAAATTATAGAAGTAAAATGTATTGTTGTAGGGTTGCTTCCATTATTTTACCTTCTAAGTTATTTTAATGTAAAACGTTTAGCTTTTCTGTTTACCACCGAACAAACAAATTTTCTGAACTTCAGCTTTGTAGATAAACAGCGGTCAAATAACTAATGACTGAATGAGTCAGCAGGGATTTTTGAATTTATACACAGAGTTAACTACATTATATTACAAATGAATTAAATTTCTTCTTTTTTTTATTTGCTCTTTCATATTTTATTTGTAACCATAAAAGCATTTCCAACCACTAAAGAATGTTTATGAAATTGTTATAAAATTATTATTTGAATGGGTTTGAGAAATTACCGTACTCACTCCAGCATTTCAACATGGTAAGGCTATGTCATTGTAGCCCACTTACATTTATTAAGGTTGTAAATAACCATTAAAAGTAAAAAGAAGCTAATAGAAAATACTGATTAGATAAGAAAAATTTATTGTCCATTACCATTGAACCATAAATTCTTTAATTTAATTTCCTGAAATTCATAAAAAACTGTGTTTTAATTAAGGTTATTCATAAATTATAGTCTAATATATTTTAATGCTTATATAAAACCGTTTCCAATTTTCTTTTTGTTCAATTAAAGTCTTATCAACTGGATTGGTTATTTGCAGGTACGATTGGATACAGTACAAAATGAAGAGGATGAAACGTGTAATAATTTCCAGATGCTAGCCAGGAATCGAACATGTGACTTTCGCTATGCAGCGTGCAGCGTTGTATAGCGTTCTAACCCCTGGATCACGCAGGCGACTTATCATAATTACATCTTATAATAGATGAATTCCAGTATATCGGTTCATTGGTTGGGAAGAAAAAATCATTGATAATTTATTAGATTCTCCTGATAAAACTTAACTACCTAATTAAAATTATTTCTTCCTACGAGTAATTTAAAATCACAAATTTATTTAACATTTTTAACAATAATATTTTTAATCAAAAATATTTTTGATTGCTTAATTTTCACTTAACTCATAGTGTAGTGGTTGATAATCTTAAATTTCAAATCGTTTTTCCAAATTTTTTTAAAGCCAATTAACTATATCACTGAGCTAGACTAAAAGACGTTCGTTAGGTAACCATCCGCTACATATTGTTTAATTGTAACACCGCGATGCTACATAGTGAAAAGCTTTCTATTAGAAAACTAATTGAAGAAGCACATTTTAAAAATAATTTACTGTTTACTTGAAAATGAATGGTACAAATTAGTTAAACATTAGATATGTTAAAATAAAGGTATATAATTCTATTTAGCGTCCTAATCACAGTACTAAAGACTGGTTAACTTTTTCCAATTGATTATAAATAATAAAACATAAATTAAGAAAGAAAATAATTCTCAAAGTGTTAATATAATTATCTATTAAATATATATCACTTAATTATTTTTCTGAACTGTTTTGATTAAGATAAGGCTACTCGTTGCCAAGCTGAAAGTATACGATTTAGTTTCTAGTCAAAACTAAAAGTTTAGACGAGAGATTTTGTTATTCCAGAGTACAATTTTTCCATCCAAGTAGTTGATGAACAAAAATTGTATAAGTTACAACATATCTAGGAGAAAAATTATAGGACGTTTGAAATCATAAAAATTATAAATCTTTATATATTAATTAATGAGTTTATTATTGTCTGTTATAAAAAATAAATAAAACATAAGTTGAATTAATTAGGGAGTTCAAGAAATATTACTGTTTTAATTATATTTCATTTTTATACGCGCAATTTGTTAATAAAGTACTTTCGTTCATGAATAATAGATATAAATAAATTATTCATACCGCATCTTGCTTCTCAACAGTTTTCTTAACGCCACGTGGGTAGCCCATAAAAAAATGGAAATTTGATATCACTCACAAAGTGTAATAATGCTATATTTCTTCCACAAAAAATGTGTTTTCTTTAAAATAACAAAATATACGTTTGTAAATTTTATAAACATTTATTTTCAAAACCTTTACTAAACAAATAAGTTTGTTTGTTTAGTTTATTTAATTTATTTAAATATAAATATTTACAGATTGGGTATTAGCAAAACTGAGTTAACGAACCCGGACCTTTCGTTTGTCACTTTATCACGCTATAATCCGTACCACGAAAGTTGGCTATTGTATTTCTAATTTTTGTTTTAGAAACTAGCAAAAAAACAATTTTTAATGATACATCAAATGGAAGCTTGTCTATTTGTGCGTTGATTTTTGTTTGACTAATATTTTGTATAAAAATTAGTAGGACCTATGCCAATTTTTGAATACGAAATATCCTGATTTTAGTCGGTTTTTTTTAATGAGCTTCTAAAATGTATGTTACTGTCCAGGTTCAATATTACAAATCGGGGTGGTTCACGTGCACCACAATGTGATCACAGTTGTCTATAATTATTTATTGTATTATTTATATTATACCTATATTGAAATGGAAATTAAGACGTATTTGTATTATCTATATTATTTATTGAAAGTAATTAACGATCGTTTTAATATGTCAGCTGTTTAATGAGCTGTAGTTGCTCTTTCCTCCTCGTAACGGTAGGAAAATTATTTTGTAACGTTCTACTCTTGGCATAACAACTGTGTTGTAGAAATGTATGGTTTAGTCCAAAAATCATTACTATCGTTACGTGGATTCGGATTATCCATTTTATTTTAAAATGCCGCCATATTAAAACGAAGAATCGGGTTTACTATTAACTTATTTACATTATTGAGACAATGTAGGTCTAACAATACGTGAATGCTAATATTTATATTCCGTTTGGATGAAACAACACACATTTAAAAGGCCATTAATATGCATAAATTTTCATATATCATATAAAAAAATACTATTTTTGAAGTTAAAATTTTCGGTCAATTTTACGCGGAAAAGGAAAAAATATTTATTTGTGTATCACTCAAATTTTTTTCTGTTGGTTATTTTGTAAAACAGAATTCTCCAAACACAACGAACTTCTTTCGATGAAATAGAAACCCGTTGTGTTGACCACTACGCCAAAAGACCGGCATTTAAGCAGAATATAAAAAAATAGTAATAAAGCTAAAATAATTAACTAAGTCGTAATTAAAGTAACTTAATATTATTTAAGAAAGAAAAGAAAAACAGGGAATTACTGACAAACAAAGGTTGCTTCAAAATTTCACGAAACATTACTTGTACGAAAATAGTATCCAATACAAAAAACCCACATTATTTTAACTTGAGATTTATATATAATATTTTATTAAACATTATTTTCCTTTGTTTGCACTACTACATATATAATCGTAATCATAATCTTTTGCCTCCAAGAGAGACGAAAGATCTTGAATAAATGCAATACTCTAAGGTGAGTGTTATTATTTCATTTGTTTTGTTTTGGCTGTTCATTATCATATATGTGTGTATTTATGTATATATATATATATATATATATATATATATATATATATATATTTCAATTACGATTACATAAAATAAAGGCATGTGCTTAAGAACGAAATGTCCTAAATTCGTTTTCAGAAGGAATCTAAAAATTTTACTCTTTACAACCACCTATTCGATAACCAACTCTTATATCTAATGAATAATTAACTAAGCTGGTTTTAAATAAGCCAAAAATTAGATCACTCTGATGTAGGTCGTATGACTTGCTTGTTAAGGCACAATAATGTAAGAAGTAAACATATTCAAAAGATAAACCAGAAAAATTTCATCAAAATAAATATAATAATTTCATATACAGTAAAATGGATTGGCTATAAGACCAAAGAGTTTCATTGTTAAATCAAGGTAAGTTTTATTCAAGAAATACGGTAATAAAAACTTTGAAGAACTGGAAACAATGTAAAAAAGGATCATAATAAAGTAAATGGTAAATTTCAAAGGAAAGATGGAATGCTAATAACGAAAACGTTTATTAAAATTTATAATAATCTTGAAAATGATGAAAAAAAGATGTTGATGTTTAATCTAAGTTGAGAAAGGGAAGATAAATATTAAATAAACAATAATCAAAAAATATTTACTAAAAACGTATTGTTAATTACCAAGAATTTTCTTTTTGACTTAAAATGTCACGAAATAATAAGTGTACGGAAATAGAATCCTATAAAAAAACAACATATTTAACTTGAGATTTTGATATATTTAACTTGAGAACAAATTTGTTCTACAAGGAACACGTAACTGTGGAAGGGGGAGAATATCAATAAAAATTAAAATCAATATTTTTTAAATCCTCAATTATGGTACAGCTTAATATTATCATATCACTGGAAACAAAATGTATTTTATAAAAATCTGTGCAGAGTACTAAACAGTAAACCTTACCTATTCAAACCGTTCCTTTTAACCAGCAAAAACATTAACATGACGAAAATGACACAAAGAATTTAGAAACGGTAATTTCATTCCTTTGAATATCGTAAATTTGTTATAACGTCTAGCGAAGATATTGATGAGCTACTCATCGCAATATTTTTGTGCCTTAATTTGTAGCAGAAGAAGTATCGGTGAAGCACGAATAATTTCCAGAGAAATTCCTCATCAAATACATTTGAAACAGTTGGTTTAATAATTTCAACAAATTATGCTCAATAATTAGTTCTTTACAATTCCGTTAATATGAGTACAATATAAATCATAAATTAATTTCCAAAAATCTATTAATATAAAAATCAATTACACCATATTGTTTTCACGCTCCACTCCAGATTTCTGTTATCCTTTGAAGGATTTTAATGCGTTGGAAATATAATTTCCAACCTCAAGTTTGTTAAGCCTTTAGAGTTATTAAAATAAGTGTTATAAATAAGAAAATAACAGGTTTAGTCTTTTCGATATTTACTCAAACCATCTTAAGTTATAATTAATAAGATATAAATTAAGATAAGGTAAAATTATTAGCTTACGTTATAAATTAATTGGGCACTTGCAAGTAAATAAGAAGGTGATTGAATTCATGGTATCAGAGGATAAAAATATATTGAAGAAATTAAAGCGACAATCGGAGAACAAATAAAACAATGACAAACAAAAATATTTCAAACAGCAGTAATTAAAGGTTCCAAACCGAAAAATTAAATTGAATAAAAAATTAGACAAACGGCAAGGTTATCCTAATTTTTGAAAATTAATTTTGAAATCTGGAAAGTACGGTAAAACATTCGTACTCCTGGAAAAAATTCTTTGATCGCTGTTTTTAAGCTAAGAACACAAACCACATGCTTAATAATGTTATTTTAAATTTCTACGTTTAAAAATCTAAAAGAACCTCAAATTTTCTAGTGGGTCTGAGAAACATAGAAAATATCGTAGCCACATTGCATGTAAACCACAAAGTGATTAAACACAACTCTACGTGGTGAGTAAACAAAAATCAGGTATCGATAAATGTTTTATTTCCTTTTTATGCGTTAATTAGAAAACTTTGAAAAATTAACAATGGTTAGTAGGCAATATGTAGACTACGTGGATTGATAAACTTAAAAACGTGGCTGACTGGAATCAGTCGAGTAGGAGCTGCGACCAACTGGAAAACAAACCCTTATCTTTCTAAAATATAATTTCTTAGAATTAATTTATTTACAACTTTAAAAATTATACAATCAGTAAATTTAATGATAATTTTTTTTCACGTGACATTATAGGAATGAGCTGGGTAGGGCTTTCATGGGTGCCTCCCCAAGAATTATATTTAAACTCTTCTAGACTTTGAATAAGCTTTTCCTCATTACGTAAGCAGGTCTCTACTCCAGTGAATTTTTAGGCGACTCGTAAGTAGAACAGGTTGATGTGAGGTGAAAAGTAAAAGACCTAACCTATCATGTCTTGTGAACCGTTGAGATAGCTTTTTTGTATTTGTTCAACAGAATTTTGGACAAAAGGTATTTGCAAATCTGTGTGTAAGGTTTTGTTACTAACATAAAGGGGTGTTTTAACACTACAAGGCATTTAGGTTTCCAAAGAGAAAACTATTTGCGTAATTTTTGTACCGCCGAGTATTTTTTATCGTTTATGAAATAGAAAATATAAAAATTAAAGTAATTAGATATTAGTGATAAAGGTTTTGCTTGGTACCTATTTGTGCTCCAAGTCAGTCTTTAATCGAAATGCAAACCAAGACATTTGATAGTGTCTGCCTTTTATGAGAGTTTGATCGTCTACATATACCGGTGGGCACTAACCATGATGGAGGGTGAAAAATGGGTTAAGAGATTTGGCCGTATTACGTGTTATTTTCCATGTTTGATACCATTCAGAGACACCTTCATAGTTTTGACATCGTCTTAGAGATTCAGATAATGTGGGAATATTAGTTATGTGAGTAAAAGGTAGAAAAAGAGTGCTTAGGTTTTACAGCTCATATCACTAATATTTGAACTTATTCAGATATTTCAATTAATTTAAATGAATAAAAACGTACTCTGAGAAGTGTTTTTTTATAGACAATTTTTTAAATATTGCAATAAAATAAAATAATGCTGAAATAAAAATTTAAGAAAAGAATTAGGTTCAGGTTTCCGTAATGTAAACGGTTTTGGAATACAGATTACTTGCGGACAAAGCGCCGATGGAGAGATTATACGCTTACTTGCTAAGGGTAAAGTTTTCTCGTAAAATATTATGAGAAAAAGTCGTCAACTGAAAGTCGTAAGCACAAAAAATATGTCTACGACAATGTAAAAAAAGTTTAACAAAGCTTGGTTTATAGGAAAGTTTAATGGGTCTTTTATGTACTTATATTTAAACATAAATTGCTTTTACAACTAGATTTTATGCAGTAATTATAACAGTAACTCATTCTACAGGGTAATCTAATATTAAATTATTACACTTGTCACAATTCGCTTTTCATATTTCATTTAATTGTTTAAAGTAACACATGTGTAAATCAATTTTAACATTTCGATTTGATTAATCCTACGATAAAATACATTAATTTTAATGATTAATAAAAGAGGGTGATTTTATCTTTGCAAAATTAAACCTATCTTTTTGAAAGATCTCCCTTTTTCTATTAAAAGAATGTCGTATAAAGAAAACAAAATGGACTTCATTACAAAAAAGAAAACTAAACAATAGTCCTTTTAAGTTTATTGCTATAAGACAAAACAAAATAATTTTAAAAAAGAAGATAGGCCTATAATTTTTTTGCGTAAAATTAACGTCTCGCATAAATAAAAATTACTCTGATGTCACTGCTGTTATTTAGAAGCCATTCTTTTACTTAATTAATCTCGATCAAGATTAAAACTCCACTCGAAAATTTTATTTACGAAACCCTTTTATGACCAATCTGAAAGGATGGTTCAGCTGTTTGCAACAACAACAGTGTTTAATATAAAGTCGTTCGTAGCCTTTCAGTCTAAATTCTTGAATCTTGCTTCCGGCTCGCACTTTTAAGTAAGCAATAACGCCTTTTACAATGATTTCAAAATCCTTTTTTGTAAAACACGTTGCCGCGTCATTATATGGGCCTAGAATAAAATTCAAGATAAACTAAACTATTTACCCCGCGATCTAGCTGCTAGAAATTACGTGATAGTACAACAACCAAGCGAAGGATTTTCGCTTTATTTAATGAAGTAGAGATCTGTCAATCTAAAACCCCTAATAACATTTGATTCCTTCGGTAGAACATAAATGATGATATTTATTTTGCATTAAAATTTCCCGCCTTATGTAATTTACCTTTAAAGGTTGAAACTTGTTTTTTTGATGACATGAATGTAGTACAAAAATATTAAACTAATGCTGCTGGAACCAACATTCTTGTTCATGTAAATCTACCATAGCAATAAACTAATATATTAGCCGCGATAAATCCCACCATTCAAAGATTTATCAAAAGTTAAGGCCTTATTACACTTCCTAACCCTCTGTAGTACCCCTAACTATGGAATGCCTCTTCTCCGGGATGCTTTTCCATCTTCATCTTCAGGTTCTGAACACGTTGACTACCATCTAGCCCACTTGAATTTTGTTGACTGGCCGTCAAAAAAGAATTAATTATAAACTCACACATTAACAGTTCCAAAGATTCTTCAACCGAGATTCTTCCCAGCTACTGCTGAGGGATAATTACCACAAAACGAAACCAAAAATTCTAACAAGTAATAATACAGTAATAGAGTAATGAATTCATTTAGGTTAAGAATAGAATACTTTTGTGCCCTAGTTTTTGATTGTTAAGAAGATGGTGTTTATTATACTTATAAAAACATTTTCTCTTGCTACTGGGTAGATGTCACGATAAATAAATATATAAAAAATGCGACGGTTATTCCGGGTTTTTTCCGAATCTGGTTATCTCTAAATTATAAAACTTTCTTTGAAACTTATTTAAAAATTAATTACATTAATTAGTACAGTTATAACATATATAGAAAACAATACACTTCTTGACTTAATAACAGACTGGATTATTAGAAAATGTTTAATTAAATCGGTATACAATAACCATTCACAATTAATTTTTTTCATTCATCCAACCAGATATTTTCTATCAATAAAGTTACAATCAATATCAATGAAGTTCAACACTCGACGCACAAACAGACAGACTTTTCACTGTAAAGAACAACACCTATTGAATCACGAAAGGGTAACTCCGCTAACGGTGTAATTTAATGGCGTCGGTTGCAAGCCCGGGGCCTTAACTTGCAAGTGATGAGGAAGAAGGAGTAGGAAGAGTAACCTGGGTCTATCTAACTCCGGATGGTAGCACTCAGTTATAGGGCCCTTGCCTATGGTATAAGTGAAAAACAGTCAACGGTCTCGACGGCGGATGAGGAAATTTTCCCAACGGTAAACAGGGCGGAAGAACCTACAAGGTGGGTCTACGAATGACACTCAGGTGCCCAAAGGTGGCACCTCCACCACTGGTCTTACTTCGCGTAGGGTTCATAGCCCGGCCGGAGGACATTTTAACCTATTGGCAAACTCACAAATAGCCTCGGAAATGGGACAGGTTTTTGCGGCAATCAGAATCTGCGTAAACCTATGAAAGATTTCGGGATAATGGATAATATCCATTATCCCGAATAATATAATAAGGGAAAACAGAAATATTTTATTCCTGGAAAATAAATACACGATATAAAAAAAATAATTTAGATAAATAATAACTGGACTTAAAGGAAACACGCACGGGTAGATTATCCTTTAGCCTAGAACGCAATAAATCACACTTTCATAAACCTGAAGGTCACTTACACACAAGCTACCTTCCATTGTCCCTACCATCAAGTTGGAGTTATACACCTACCATCAAGTTGGAGTACTTCACAATAAAAAGTAATCTGCCAAAATGGTGACAAATCTCTCAGCAAGCCAAAGAAATTTGATAGTTCAGTTATTGTTTTATTTTTATTACTTCTATCCATTGAACGATAATAAATGGACTAAAATCATAACAGAAGTGTTCGTGTCATTTATTATTTTTGTAACCATTGTTAGCAATACCTTAATATGAGCAATATTTTATATGTGACTGACAAACGAAATGAGTGAAATGAAATGAAAGATTTATTATAGTTAGGAAGAAATTTTGTAAACACCTGATGAATAATATGACCCGATGTTCATTAACAATCCTCGTATACACGATGTAGATTTATTGAAACAATTGAGCATTAGCATGAAGGGATGCTTTTTTTTAATGAATCAACAAGGGAATGAATAAAATAATAATGTTTGTGATGAAATAATTAGTTAACATTTTTATACAACTTATAAAAACATTAGTTAATTTCCAAAAGTTTTTGGAATAGACATTACGAGAAACTGTCAGTCTATGAGCAAGATTAATTAAACTTTTTATATTAAGGCAATGTTTACTCGAAACTGTTCCAGCCTCTTGGGTTGGTACAAATTACAGTAAAAAGTTTATTTTCACAAAAACTGTTCGAGGTTTCCTCGTATACATTGTGCCCGTAACACAATAGAAGGTATTTTGGGTATTAACAACAAAATGAGTTTTTATGAAAGATAAATTTTAACCGAAAAATAATGTGTTTATTGTCAGGAACAAAAATTAAAAATTTAACGTGTCTTGAAGTTAAAGTTTATTTTTGTTTACCTTGAGTTTTAAATTAAAAACTGTAATCAATAATCTAACAACGGTTAAAAGAAACGTTAATCATTCAACTCATTTAATTATTCATGTTACTTCAATTTCACAGCAATACTTAATCATATCGTAACGTTTTTCTCCGAGTATTTTAGGATTTGATTTTTGTAAATCGGAATATTTCCTTTAAACTTGTTGAAACGATAAGTATTAACAAATTAACAAACAAATTTTCATTATTAACTTTATTAACAAATTAATTAACTACAATAAATTACTAATGTTCAACTACCAATTTAGTAGGCCTAAACTAAAAATACATTACTTAATTTAATAGTAGACTAAATTGATTAAAAAGTGTAGTAAATATCTAAAGTAAGAGTAGATAAAAAAGGAAGTATACATAAAATTTTAGTAACTTCTTAAGATTAAAACGAGACTTAACTATTAATAAAATGGCCATTTAAAAACAAATAAATTATGAACGAACACTTAAAGTTGTACACGAAAAAAACAAACTATACCGCCTTATTTCCTTGTCACAGACTAACTAGTTTTCAAAACGTGACCAACTTTTCAACACAACTGACTTTACTTCGCAGTTCTTCAAACAATAAATAAAGTCGGTCTCGAGTGGCTGTTTGTATATTAGTGAATAAATGTTTCTGGATAAATAAACACACAAAAGAAGACTAGAAAATTCTAGTAAACAATACAATAAACATAAGGTGTAACAAAATTAAAATGGCATGATAAGAAGTCGATAAGACAATTCTTAAAGAAAATTTCTTTCATGAGACGATGAGACGAACGTTTACTGAAATAGAATACACATCATGTTAAGAAGGCCTACACACGCGTTTTCAATCAAATTGATTAAGTTACATAAATTTCGAGATCAAGCCTGTATAATAAACACATCTAATAGAAAATCAACATGGAATATTAAAAGAAGCTATAGAAATAAATGAACTTGCATAAAACGTCGTCAAGAGTTTACCCGAGTTTTTCCACACGTTTTATAATTTTTATGGAAACGGTTCGTTTATTTCAAACGACGACAAAAACGGGCCGTTAGCGTGTAATCATAAATGTTGTTATTTATAATTAATTAAAAAACAAGTAACAAAACGCACATACAAGATTATGAAATGATAGCCGCCGTAGCGTAGTGGTAGCACGCTAGCTTACAACACGGAGGTCCCGGGCTCGGTTCCCAGCTAGGGTCTGAAAATTTTCACATATCTAAACCGGCTTTATTTGCCTTCCTCTTTTTCTTTTCTGTCTTTATCCTTCACCAAGGTTTATATTTTGTCTTCCATTGAAAATCAATCTCCGTTCTGTCTTCCTCCATCACCACGGTTTTATTGTCTTCCTCCTTCTCCTTTCCGTCTTCCTCCTTCCCGCGGTATATTTGCCTTCCTCCTTCTCATTTCTGTCTTCCTCCTTCACCGAGGTTTATTTGTCTCTCTCCTTCACCTTTCGGTCTTCCTTTTTCACTGCGGTTTATTTGATTTCCTCTTTTTCCTTTCTGTCTTTCTCCTTCACCGCGAATTATTTGTCTTCCTCATATCTGTCTTCTTATTTCACCGCGCTTTGTTTGCTTCTCATAGATCGAGCTTTTCTAGTTCTTTATTATTTTTTATTTTTGCTTTAGTGTCTACAGTTATATTTCATAATTGATTTTTTCAAGTAGCAACAAATCTCTGTTCCAGGTTCAATTTTGTCTTCCTGAAGTTCTGTCCAGTAAACTAACTGAGGAAATCGGCCTGATTTTCTGTGTAAACGCTAGTAGCACTGTTTTATTCTGCTGAATACGTAAGTAACTTTTAGATCATTCTAAATAGTCTCGTTTTGTACGAACGAAAGGAATTTATTTATAATTCGAAGTACTTTCAACTGGTAGAACTATAATTCAGCTATATTTCTCAGTGTAGCAGATTCGAAAACTTAGAACCATAGCGTATAGAAGAGATCTCTTCTATACGCTATGTTAGAACTATAAATGTTCAGATCCAAAAGAAATGATATAGCCTTCATTTATTTGATAAAACGATAAAAGAATGTCAACCAGTTAGGCTGCATAAGCATTTGTTTCGTGAGTGAATATTATTGAATAAAAAGTATTGTAAAACTCAGGCCGACCATACCTGAGTATATGGTTAATTAAACCCAAACCATAGAAATACAACGGTAAACACTGTCTAGTATACAAATTCATAAAAATGTTTACTCGGATTTGAATCATGGTACCTTCATCTCCAAAAATCAGCTGTTAAACTGCTCACTCGTGGTGACCATTTTACCCCTAGACCAAAAAACTAAACTTAAAGACCTTAACTTCTCGTTGAACCCTGCAAGTTCAAAGCCAAATCATGATTATACAAATAAAACTAATCAATACTGAAGAGATAAATTTTGTTTATTTCTGTATGAATGACCAGTGGAAGGGGAAAAATTTACCTGAGTAGTCCCTACAACTGAAACATTAAACTAAACCGACTTCTTCCGTTGCCTAAGTTCTGGACAATTATAATGGCTCAAACTCAGTGGAGATGTTACTGATAGTTCAAAAAAAAGTAATTCTTTACACATTCCCAAAATGAGTTGAAAAAGCATCAACTCTTAAACCCTTATATTTATAATTTTAAACTATTAGGCTAGATTGTTTATCAGGAAATCTTACTCTTGATTATTTTATAACTCTAATTTTTAAAATTATAAAAAATTATGTCTAGATGAAGCGAGGACTACGAGCTAGTAAATTTTAGAAGGAAGTTTTATGATTTGGAACTGAACAGATGCCGAAAAACCCGGAGTAAACATCAGAATACAATATAAAATGTACACTACGCTGCGATTTAAGAACCTCTTTATTTTTTAAAGCCAGTTAAAAATCTAAAGTAACCATCATTATTAGACTATCTTAAGAAATATAAATAAAAAATCTTTTTAATCTACTGACGCTTAAACGATTAAAAGAAGTGCTGAAAACACATGAGTGTTTGACAAGCGTTGATTTCATTGTGAATGTATAAATAATCAATCAGCTGTGTTCGTAAATAAATAATATTGATGATATTGTAGCCCTCGATAAATACATTTTAATAAATTTATTACTGTAATACTTAATAAATTTTACAGGTTTCCCTTTTCTGTGTTCAAATTTTGTGTAGTTAAGTAGCGGAAAGTATGGAAGGTGAAACAACAAAATCGGAAATAAGAATGGCCGGTCATTTATGTAAGTAATTTTACCGTATTATAGTTCAATCTGGAGTTACATTTTGAAAACACATATCAGATATGAATAATGGTTGTTGAGACACTCTTCTTATCTAATATTTAACCCAAATCTCTGACCCACTGTCATCGGGTGGTGTGCGTGAGTGTCATTGGGAAATCTCAAATGTTTGGGAGACCTAAGAAAGGACCGTTTATGTGTGTGCGTCTAAGTAGGAAGAATCGGTCGGTGGGCGGCTACGGCACTGGTAGTTATCATGCGTGTGAAGGAGGTGGTAGACACGGCATTTCATCGTCTTCCCCGCAATAGTGCGTCGGTGGCTGCTGTATCGGAACCGGTGAAACGATTGGTTGAGGGACCGCTGGGGGCATCGCTTGCGAGAGCGGGTGATGTCGGTCCCAGTTGACGGCTGTTACATTGTCAAGTTGGCGAGCGCAAATATCATGTTCTTATGTGGGGTCTTTGATGGGTTTTCTCCGGAGTCCGGTAACCATGTGTAGATTGTTGTTGTGTGGTCGGAGCTATAGAGTGAAATGCCGATCAGGCTCAATGCAGTGCCTCGTAAGTAGTATCAGAAAGCAGGAGTAGCGACTGATAATAGCCCTCTGCGTTGCCAAAAAAGTCTTTCGGTCTTCCTCTTGGCAGTACCGAATTTGTGCCAGCAGCTCAGTATTTAATAAAAGGGGGTGACGGTGGCAGAAAAATACTGTAATATATTAATATTTTTGAACTATTAGTTGATTTCAGTTTAAAATCATGAAATGTGAAAAAAATTATTTCACATTCTACCAAACCTGTAAACTTAAAGCCACATTGCATGTGGGTATTGGTTAGATTTACAGGTAAAGGGTGGAAACAAAGGAGAGAGAGTAACATTATTATTTTGGCAGCACTTTTTTATGTATTTTGTTGCTACCACATGGTTTTAGTTAAACAGTTACATGCTGTATTTCATAATGTAATGTCACTCTCATGTAAATTTGTTTTTTGGAATCTATTCCTTACTACGAAGCTCAATTTTGAAAAATGTAAGACCCATATGGCCGCATATGGGTTTTAAATTTGGTCTTGGATTTGAATCCCATTCAGGCACGGCATATTTTTGATAAAACGATAATATTTTGGTGAAAACTTTCGTGTTTACAAGAAAAATAACAAGTTATTCTGATAAGTACCATTAGATATACGTTTAAAAATCGACTGAAAAAAATTAAGGACATGTTGAAAAGAATTTCAACAAACTTCAGAGAGGCCATCTTCGCCGAACTGCAACTTATTCTTACATTAAGGTAAATAAAATGATCTGTAAGAAATTTCAAATCACATCGTGTAAAAAAGATTTCTTATTTTATCTTCCTCAGTTTCTTAGATGGCTTTATGCTTCAAAATCGTTGATTTATTTGTATTGGCAAAAGTGGATGTGCACAAATATTTTTTTTTCTCTTTAATTCTTTATTTACAACTGTAGGGCCCCCATTAGTGCCTCCCCAAGAATGAAATTTGTATATCAAATTAGCAGGTCTCTACTCCAGCGTCTTTTAAGGCGTCTAGGAGGATTATCAGGTAAATGGACGGAGGAAAGTGAACGCACCAGGGGGTTCTTGTGTTCGTGTGACTTGTCGTGAAAGCGTTTGTGTAGGTATTCAATGGAATTTTGTACAAGTGGTGTTTTCAAATCTGTATGTAAGGTTTTGTTGCTAACGTAAAGAGGTGCATTTGCTATAAGGCGTAATGTTTTTGACTGGAATGCTTGAATTCGTTGCAAGTTAGAGGGTTTGGTTGAACCGTAGATTTGGGATCCGTAGGTCCAAATAGGTTTCAAAAGAGAACAATATATGCGTAATTTTTGTGCCATTGGTAATTTTGATCGTTTGTGAAGCAGGGAATATAGAAGTTTAAGTCGGAAATTCAGTAATAAACGTTTCCGTTTGATATGTGTGCTCCAAGTTAGTCGTTTATCAAAAGTCAGACCGAGATACTTGACCGTATCTGTTTTTGTGAGAGGTTCATTGTCTATGTATACTGGTGGGCAATCACCATGACGGAGTGTGAAAGTTACGTGAAGGGATTTTGTCGTATTAAGTTTTATTTTCCATGTTTTATACCATTCGTGTATAAGATTGAGATGATGTTGGAGTGTTAGTGAAGCGTGTATAGAGTTTTGATCTCGGGCTAATATCGCTGTGTCGTCAGCGTAGGTAGCAGTGAGGGTCTGAGGTAGGGTCGGTAGGTCTGAAGTGTATACAGAATAGAGAAGTGGGGCTAAAATTGAGCCCTGACGCACGCCGGCTAAGACAAGAAAGAAATTTGAGTAAAACAATCCTAAACGAATTCTAAAGAATCTGTCAGATAGGAAGGAATTTATGATACTGTTTAAAACACTAAATTAAAATACACTCACTTGGTGAATAGAACGATAGTCACTTAGTGGGTAGTTGTAAATAACCAATTATTTGTAGATTGTTTACCTACGAGCGATGCGACACCAGCCACCATAGATTAGCTGAAGAGAGCAATTCAATCGGTGTCACAAACAAAACACGCCGCGAATGCTTTCTGATGGGTTACTTAGATGGAAGTTACCCGCTGCACACTAGATGAACATCCCGTACTGCGGCCTTAACTTTAAATTTCTAAGTAAACAGAGGAATCGTCTGGTCGGTTGGTCAAAATATATGCCATCGTATTCCTAATACCACTTAATTTTAACCATAAAAATGACACATTAACCTATAACGATGTTTATACGAATGTATCAAAACATGTATTAACTATTGGAGAAAGTTTCTTATGGTTTTACGTCAAAATGTTTTTCAAATACTGCTAATGACCGATGATGAAAAGAGCGTTAGATAAAAGTTAATAATGAAAAAACGCTAGACCTGACCGGGAATCAGACAGGTTTTATTATAATAGTAATAAGCTATAGCCTAAATTTTATGGTATCATTAAACAAGTTATTGAAATTACTCCATTTTTATGAAATTCTTGAGTGTATATTAATTTGAGTAATCGTAAAAGATAAGATGCACTTCAAATAAAATAAAATAATTATTCTTCTTACCCTTGACAGATAGGGAAATAAATTGTATGCAGCAGATTTTTGGTAAGGAGTTTGAAGATGAAGTCCAAATAAATAACTAATAGGAAATTAAAAATTAATTTACCTCTCTGGAAGGTTTTTTTTGTTTAACGTCCGACGACTGTCCTACAATTACTGCTAATGAAGGATGAAATGATTTTTTGTAACGTATGAAAATATGCCGTGCCGGAATGGGACTCGAACCCAAGACTGCATGATGAGAGGCGAGCACGTTACCAACTATGCCAATGCGGCCAGCTGAAAGGTTTTGAATTTAGGTATATACGTATACTACGTAATTAAATTGCCGGTTACGTAAAAGGAAACAGCTTTTAAAACTGAACTGTCTGCATGAATTTTTATTTTCTAGTAATGTTATCTATGTAAGTACACATAACTATTGTAATATAAACTATGATTAAACGAAATCAATTTTGATTTGAATTAATTTGAACAAATAATTTCGGTCGATTACATTAGTAACGTTTCAGTGAAAATAAATTAAAGAGTTTGATTGCAGCTCCGGGACCTAACAAGTACATGCTGCCACCTGTATTCGGATTTACGAACCACGATGTAACTGTTAAAAGGAGTCCAGCGTACAGTTTGGGAGGACGATTTCCAGAACCAGGTTCTTTCAAAAAATTTACTCCTGCATCATCTACCTACCATTTTCCTGGAGTTTATCGACATGGTACTGTAAAATTAAAAGGAGGAATGTTAGGTGCAAAAATAGGTATAAAAATTTTAATTTTATTAATTTTTAAAATTGAATAATATCAGAAAGTTAAACATTTTTATTTAAATACAAAATCCACCGGGTTGGTTTAGCAGTAAAGTCGTCGCTGTAAGTCATCTGTTTATTAGCTAAATTTCGGAGTCAAAGGTTCTTGGTTCAATATTTTATTTTTGGTTTTGCTAATTATTATTGTTTTGCTAATGCAGTAGATAAGAAGGGTGATAGATGAAAGTGAGTGATGAAAAATGACAGACCTGACCGGAAATCAAACCCGGGACCCCAGCGTAGAAGCCAGTTGCGCTCATCACTTCACCAGAGGCCGGCGGGTTTAAATACTAGACAGTGGTTAACGGTGTACTTTGATTGTTGGGGTTCAATCAACTATAGGGCTACTCTCTCAAAAATGGTCGGCGTGAGTCTGTACAAGACTGCAACTCACTTACACATCATACATAGATCATACTCATCTTATTGGGTCATAAAATGTTATTACCTATTGTTCTTAAATTGAACATATTGCAACGTACACACATTAGAGATTAAAACCAAAATTAAACAACATTTATGTAGCATAGGCCATATATAAAGTGATTCACGAAGAAACGAAATACTTCGGGGAATAAATCTGCTTAAAAAAATAAGAAAAACGATCATAATTTTTTTATTAACACAGGTCTGGAAATGCTTCATCAGCGTTTTATGGCTAGCGAAAGTTTTCACCCGGATTTCAGCTCACTTATTGAAATATTACCCCTATTTATTTCGGTTTTACCTCAGATTTCTCAAAAACTATTATATACTTTAGCGGTCGCATATAATTCCCAATAATAGGGCGAAATCGGAAAAGCAAACAAAATAAGAGGGTCCATTTGCGTTTCGAGTTAGCAGACGACTGTACTTGTTCGATTTAAACTGGTTAGTAAGTGTGCAGGTAGAATCAATTTTCATTGGTTGAGACCGGTAAATAATAAATTTGAATTGTACACAAATAAACTGATAAATTATCAGATATACTACTACAATTTATAATGACCCAAACACAGAAAACATCCTTACATGAGTGGGACTGATAAATAAAATTATGACAATCACAGTTAATTTAGAAATACCAACGTGATTATTTAAATAACCAAATTTTTTTTCAAATTTGGTAACTGAAAAATTACGAATTGCCTCATTATTTTGTTATACTCTTTGATAATTTAAATTTTATTTATTTACAGACAGAAAAGAAACAGGGTTTGTCCCTGCAGCAAACACATATTTTCCTGATTATAAAGTAAATTCTGTCATTAAAGCTCAACCAGCTTTCAGCCTTGGGAAAAAACCATACGAACAAACTCCTAAGCTTATACCAGGTTCAAACAACTATTTTATTCCAGACACCATATGTAAAGCAGTGGCTTTCAAAAAAACTTCCCCGGCGTATTCGCAGTAAGTGTATAAAAATTTTAATTTTTTACAATTATCTACATAAATATAGTTTATGTAAAATAGTGAATAACGAATGGGGGAAAAAATGTTTACTGTTAAGAATAGACTAGAAACAATGTAAGGAAGACCAGCCTTGTATGTCACTGGTAGAGAAATACAAGATTAGTTTCGTATTTTTTTTTCATTTTGAAATTTTGTTCTACTTATGTAGTATCTATGATACCGTGTAACACCTAACCCTAGGTTTATATGAGATCTAGGTACCGTGCGTTCGGAAAGTCGCTGTGCACTGGAATTGTGACTATGGATTTATGAATATGTATAAAGAAATGACTAAGCATTTTGGAAAAAAATTTATTCAATACCTTAATTACATTGTTAAACCGTGATTACATTGTTTATAGAAGGTGTTCGAAATGACCTTCATTGGCATCAATACAGCATTGCACTCGTTTCATTTTGTTTGCAAACACCTTTCGCAACTGAAGAACAGCGATTCCTTGAATGTATGCCGTTATTGCGGCTTTAAGTTCGTCAATCGTGTGTGGTCTGTTCCGATACACAGTTTGTTTCGCCGCACCCCATAAAAAGAAATCGGGGGGAGTCAGATCAGGAGATCTTGCAGGCCACAAATTCTTTGAAATTATTCGTTCACCAAACACGTTGCATAACGTTTTATACAGTTGCGAAAGGTGTTTGCAAACAAAATGAAACGAGTGCAATGCTGTATTGATGCCAATGGAGGTCATTTCGAACACCTTCTATAAACAATGTAATCACGGTTTAACAATGTAATTAAGGTATTGAATAAATTTTTTTCCAAAATGCTTAGTCATTTCTTTATACATATTTTCATAAATCCATAGTCACAATTCCAGTGCACAGCGACTTTCCGAACGCACGGTATTATCAAAATTAATTACAAACTTCCTTACAATTATAACAATTATTTATTGACACAATTAATAATTACAATTTTTTTTATTACCATTTTTAATATGTACAGCATAGCGTATAGAAGAGATACGCTATGATGTACAGATTAAATAGAAATAAACAAACAAATGATTATTTAATAGTAACAATTGCTAATTAATACTAAGAAAAAGTATTAAATTTTTAATGGCTTTGCCAGCACAAGTAAAATCTTGAACGCCTGTAGCGTATGTGCACAAAATACATAGGTTACATGTTTACAAAGCACATAATACAAGTACATTAATTAATTATTAAACTTACATTACTAACAAATTACAATCGAGTTATTTAATTAAATTAATTACAACAAAAAATAAGCTTAAACTAACTTAACTAACAATAGTAATAATTTTACATTTAACAATTACCTCTTACCTACAACCAAATACAATGTGTACACGACGGAGATGTTTCTTTAACATAGACTACATGTGTACAGTGTATCCACACAAGTTGCACTTCGTACGACACCTTGAACTCAGTGAATTCAAATAACTCACCGACAAAAGGATCTAATTCTTATGCTCCCTTTTTCATTATATAGAAATACGAGTATTATACAGAAAAATGAGGTAGTAAACAATTAATAGAAATACAAAATTTATTTCTAATTCTGGAAGTAGTAATAAAAAGTGAAGATTATAGAGAAAAAGCGATATGAAGGAATTCTAAGAAAATTAGTAAATAGAACATAAATTTTATATAACAGCAATGCAAAAATGAAAAACCACTAGAAATTTTATATTCTAAAACTTGATATCTAGAGAATACAATAAATAGCAATAAGGAATGTTACTCACTGTGACCGATTCAGGATAGTAATGCTAGTTACATAACTATACATTCATTTTATACAATATCAGACCTCAACTTAATTATCTCAATCTAACCATTTCTAACTTAATATTGCAATATATAGCAATAATTAGCAATGGTGCTAAAGTTTTAAAATGATTTATATAGACACATTCATGGTGCTATGTTAAAAAGCGGGAGGTTGCAAGTTTGGTTCTGCATAACTTAAAATAAAACTGCTGAAAAATAAGTAATAGGATCTACTGTTTGTTTATAAATTACTAACTATAAAGAAGTAAGTTTGTTTAATTTGGTTTTTTACGTAATCTCAGAAAGTAATCAACCGATTTCAAAAACTCTTTACATAGTTAAAATGGTTAAAAATTTTTTCATGTTTAAAAAGTTTGAGATTTTAAACGCGTTTATAACCGCACGAATGGGCACGGTTTAAGGTTAAGCTTTTTAAGTAAAATACGGTATTATGGAATTTAAAAATTTTGTAATTGGTAGAATGAAACCACTTGTCTTATTTGTGTGTTCATTCTTTTATATAACTACTTTATTGAGTACTATCCAATGTAATATATGTAAAATGTACTATTCAGTCATCTATCAGGTACAGTATGGTACCAATTTACACGTACTTTTCTAATAAATTGTATTTCGTTATTTTAAGATCGTCTTTCTCTCTTTCACAGGCCATTCGTCTAAAATATTCTTTTTCCCAATAACTAATTAGTTTTTTTTTGTAAAGGTTGATTTGGCGTTCAACGAGTGAACGTGTGAGAAGTGCTTTACGTTTACTTTTCCTTATCCTAACAAAGTTACTAAAAAAACTTTTGGAAGGGTATTAGTGATCTCTACCACATTATGAATGTTTTTTTTTCAATATTTAGAGTCGCATAAATATCATTGTTATTAGTAACTAATTTTGGCTAAGGAAGGATAAAATTATTAAACGTGAAATAGTCTTCAGGCGTTAGTCTTAAGCCGAGTCGAAATAGTCTTCCAGCCGAGAATTAAATCCAGGACTTCTGGTTTGGAGTGTAACTGAAACCACTAGGTCACGGAGGTTGCCGTGTTTGTTATTTAAAACATTTTAAAATAGTTTGTTTATAAACGCTATGTACGTAGGCCTACAATCCAAGAAGCTCTTGCTGGTTTTACAGAAAGTTAAACATGTAAGTTTTACTTAGATTAGTCTATAAAAATTGTATCACCATCGTCTCTTTTTCAAATTTTAATTAAATACTAAGTTTGTTTTTATTTTGTTTTTAATTTTTTAGTGCATTTTTATTGACTGTTATATTTGTGTAGGTACTTTTAATGTCAAATTGACACACTGTTATAAATTTTGCTTAAAGTTTTGTGTTTAATATTTAACTGATAGTGAAATAAAATACATTGTAAAAAAATTATAGGTAAAGAAAACAATAATTATTTCAAGAAAAAATCTAGAAGTTTAGTGTATTTCTAAACGGAAAAAATCTGCTTTTGTTTTATCAAATAATATAAAAATTACAACGTGGAAAATTGAAACAGGAAAACATATTTAACGTCGAAATCACTGTAGATGTTTAAAGAGAAATTGGATTTATAAAAGAAATATTTTTAAAGTAGGTTAGAAATTTTCCCTAAGTACTTGGTCGATTACTGTTCAAACATTTTAAACCGCTACGACACAAAAAATTTTGTGATTATATACCATAATCTAATTTCTTAACTCCAACGATCTCGTCCATTGAACTATATTCGATTTCTACATTCACTTACTTATAGAAAAAAATCTTAATGTAAAAATCTACTTACTTTTCTATAACTCCGAATTTACCGTAATATGCATTTTATTTTAATCCATATAAATTCCATTTACAGCTATTCATTTGTATACAATATAAAATTAAATATTATTATGGTTAACTGATTATAATTAATAACCGTTTATTCCGGGTTCTTTAAAGGATTTTGCCGACCGCATTGTCGTAGTTGGTAACGTGCTCGCTTTTCATCATGCGGTCTTGGGTTCGAATCCCATTCAGGCATGGTATATTTTCATACGTTACAAAAAAATGTTTCATTCTTTACCGTCTGCATTGGCAGTAATTGCAGAAGAGTCAGACGTTAAACAAAAACAAAAAATAAATTTAAAGGGTTTTGTGATTTACAAAATATAATAGAGCTACTTTTTTTAAATTTTTAGACGACTATTTATTAGTAAATTTTGATACTTACGTTAATTATTACAGTTATAACTACCACCCAATTACAATTTAACTACACTTAATTTAATAGTAAGCTAAATTTCTTACAAGTCTGTTTTTTTAAAATTTAAACTAAACAACTAGAAAGAAATAAGGCTATAGTCATTAATAGGTTTACTCCCTGTCAATTTGTGCCATTTTTGCTTAAAAAACCCATACCTATTTTATGGTTCCTTTGTTTCTTTTAATTAATTTTCTTTCAAGTTTAAAGTATTGTAAGGCTTAAATTTTTTGCGCTGTTTTTTAAGTGAGGACTGATCTAGTACTCAAGAGTAAAAAAATCAAATTTAATCTGAAAGACTGATGTGTGTCTCACTGAAATTTTTCTTGTATTTCTATAAAATATTATAAGTATTTTATAAATAATTTACTTTGGGCAATTTTTCAATAGAACTACATAAATATCGATGATGCGTTTCTCTATCAAGCAGTTGTTCGGCGAGTGGTAAACTTAAGTAACAGTTATCTACATAGAGGCACTGACCAGAATCAACTTTTCCACCGCAAAAAATATTATACTGTAATATGAAAACCATAAATTATTTTGCATTATATAATATTATTAAAAAATGTTTAATAATGTAATAATAAACTATAATAATAGTCAAATATTATGTAATAGTAATAAAAATCTGTCAAGTTCACCCATCATGTGGTTTTGTATTCGAATCCCATTCAGGCACGGCATATTTTCATACGTTATAAAAAATAGTTTCATCCTTCACCGTATGCATTAGCAGTAACTGTAGAACAGTTGGACGTTAAACAAAAAAAAAATCAAGTTCACCGACTCATTTTTGATTCGATCGGATCAAGTAAACAACGAACCATGACTGGGGCAATGTTTTCTGAACTGATTTTTAACAGATATGATTCAACGCAAACGAGCATTCAATTCGTCTCACGACTCTATTAAATATTATTATTCCGTGAGAGACGGATCAGTATCTCCAAAGTAAATTTTACAGATCCGGTGAGAGACGTATAAGTGTCTCATGGGAATCAACCTGTTAAATGGCTAAAGCCTTATAAATATAAAGACTTTAAAACAGATAATGAACTGTTAAGTATTGCCTAAATACAATGATAACAATGTTACAATATTTCATTGTCCTTACCAAATCTGTATGTATCCAATACGCGATAAACAACCAGTTCATACAGAATATAAATCTAGTATTTATGATCGTAGAATATAAGATACGTAGAATCTTTTTGAATAAAAATGTGATTTTGTCTGTACAATGTTTCAAAATCTCTCAAATTTTGTTTCTACGCCAGATCTACCAATTAAACACCGAAAATAAGTTCAGCCCAATTTTTGTATTTATGTCTTTTGTATTTATGAGCCGCTGAACCAAATTCAATGAATTTCGGTATTTAGGTTCTGGACATAACCGAAATAAAAATAGGAAATCAATTTTTTAATATCATAAAGGGATGAAAGAGTTCAGAGAAAGGGGTAAACAAAAAACTACGAATATTTTGTTAAAAGTCAGTGTTTCAAAAAGATTTATACCATCAAAATTACGAAACATTTAAAGGCAAATAAGTTTGAATATGTAAAGTATTTCATTTTCATGCATAATAACGGAAAAATTACCAATTTTATAAAAGTAAACATTCTGTACTTTTGAAGAACTGACATATCAAATAAATAGAACAATAATAGGCCTACGCGCCGGAACACCGTGTAATATCCATTCAATAACAGCTGCTCTGTTTGACCCCCCTTCAATACAACACTCTACACACCCATTCCCGGTAACATTGTCAAAAATGAATCAATCGTCTTATGAGTTCCTTAGTTAACATTCGAGGACTGTTCCTACTGTGGTTTAGGCCTGCCTTTCATTTAACGGTATCAAAACAGCTATTTTCATTGCACTATAGCGAATAAATTAAATATCCTACAGTTACATTACACACCCAGATTTGTGTGAGTAAATCTTGAAAACATCAATTTTCATTGCTCTACAGTACATTTATTTAAGTAAAAATAAATTAATTTTCAACTGTTTTTAAAGAATGCCAGACCTGACAGGGATCGAACTCAGTACACGAACAGACCCTCCGCAGCACCAAGAAAACCGTTGGAGAGCGGGTGTTTTAGCTAGTATAATGTATTGTAATACAGTTAACACAACACCCTGACAACTTTGATTCACAGTGTAACCTATTTACATATTGACTCTATTGCCTCATACTGAACATTTACTACTGAACTGCCTGATAAAAAAGCTCCTTTTATTTTTCCCTACTTTAAAATTGTTAAAGAATACAATAGAATACAGAATAAAATAGAAAAGCGAAGAATATTTTAAGTAAATAAATTAAATATCGCCTTAAACTATACAGTAGAAATACAATACAACTGGTAAAGCTCGAACAGGAATCAATCACACTTATCCAAACTCATTGTCCGTCTATTTTTTTGCAGAAATTATTTATTTATTTTTAATTACTAACCTATAGTTTCAGCCCATCTAAACATGATCTCTTAGACGCTGATACTTTTTAGAGGTATCGGTATTTATTAGGACTAATATGCCTTTCAAGCTGTGATGTTAATTTAGCTACGCATATCTTTCAAACTATTCAAGGTTACGAGATAAAATATTTAATCAAAATTCCTTAGTGTTACAGTATTTTTACTTTTCCTTAAAATATTTTTCATTTATTTAAGGTTTTATGGATTTTTAATATAAAACCTATCAGCTGAGCTGTTTATTTTTTTGTTAATTATGAAATATTTTTGTGTATCTGTAGTTGACAAGTACAGGTTTTCGGATAGCAAGTGCTTTAGATGGATTAAAATATATCAAATATGTGTTTAAAAATAAACAAACAAAAAACATACCACTGTACTAAAATCAGATAGACAAACATAAAAAACAACAATAAACATTCACTTTTGAAATGTTATTTGAATACATTCCAAATATTGCTGAAAAATATTGAAAAGTGTACATATAAAATTAGAATTCACATTACACTCCAGGAAAAATTTATTTCTTTTGTTCTTAACATAAGCGAACCCCATCAGGGATCCAAAAAGTAGGCCCCTACTACAGCTTCTGTTATTACTCGAAAAGGAAGTTCAACAATACTTGCTGCCAATGTAAGAAAACCTTATTTACCGCGAATTCTATAAAAAGTTATTCTAGTAATATTTGAAAGTAAAGCAGAACGTAGAAAACTCACGAAACCAACACCTTTTCTACTTTTTAGGCATAAAATAAATTTTATTATTTTAGTTACAATAACAAGTTTTGTTATTAAGTTCCTTTGCATTTTATTTGGTATTATACATTATTTTGTATTCTTATTTTCTTTGAGTAGAACAGTTTAAGTATTAAAAATTATTTCAAAAAGATCTATTTCCTACCTAATTTTTCCTTAATGTAAGTAAAAACTCATAATACCGGTTAATACGTAATTTTTCATTTACTAACATACAGTTACAATTAACAGTTTCATTATAAAATTAATGCAACAAACACGTAAAAATAACACGTTTGGGATTCATTTTGAAGTGGTAAATCTCTTGTTGAGCAAGGGATGTGGTGACAAGCAACAGTAACAATTTATGGCGTGGCAAGAACCGCTTTCACGATGAAATTCCATTAGACATTTTTCCATTTGAACGATATTGTGAGTCTGAAACAGCACTTAGTTTTACTAGGATGTAATACGAGTGGAATGATTTTAAGATAGAGACAAAATAAATACTATGGGTATACTAAGGATTTACAACTTTTAACATGAACTTTGTTTTCAGGTTAGGGCGTCCCCGTGAAAGAGAAACACTTGAACTGATACCAAGTCCATTAGAATACACTCCTGTTAACTGTGATCAATTCAAAAGGAAACCACCGGAATTTACAATAAAAGGAAAGAAAAGAGATCCTACGCCAAAACTTATTCCTGCTGCCAATACATACATGCCAACATTTTGTAATAAAAAGTCTATTCCGGCGTACTATTTTGGAGTTTATCGAAAAAGTCTTGTTCCAAAATTTTCACTTGAAAGTGATGCTGATGATATGCATATTGAGCCGTATGAACTTGAACCTGGATTTATGGAATAAAAAAATGAGTTATATTTTATAAATAGCAGATAAATTATATTTTAAATAAATAATGAAAGCTTTCTTTTTATTATTGGTTTAAAGATTGTAGATATACAAGCAACATAAGTACATTTTTCCGTTGCTTGACTTAAATTATCTTATTACACTGCTACCAGATTACGACAACCGCGAGTGGTGTTCTAAAACATTATTAAAATTGGTCGCTTTGAAAAAACCACAAAGTTACCCCGCCTTCTACAAAAGAAGCTGTGTTGACGGCCGATAAGGTTGTAACTCACCGTCTCGTCGTCTAAGGTAGCATCATTGTCAAAATCAAAGAGATGTAACGCAATGTTAAACCGAATTCACCTGCTTCTAGAGTAACCAATCAGAGAAAACTCCTTTGATTGGTCGAAATTTGCCGTTGCTGTAGACAAACCTGCTCTGCGTATCTCGGCGAGGATCTATTTACCTGCCGCATGATGATATACTCGAGCATTCAGCAATACAGTGCTTAAGTTTAAGTGCGTTGGTGATAATATTTAAAAAAATAATTAGACAATTTACATTTTCCCAAGGTTTTAGAAAATAACTGTTGAAATAGCAGGATATTTAATGAGTCTCATTTCATATTTAATATCCTAGAGAACTATTTTGGTCCACGTAAAGTTTTTTAAAATATATTTCTGAAAGAACTGGGTGCAACTCACATTCTCAGCATTATTTCACTATGATTTTCTCCCTTTTTCTATTAATCCGGTGTTTACCCATTGTTCTTCATCAAAGCTCTTGAAGTCAGATCAATTGCTTGGCCAATCAATTGTTTCAATTTAGTTCGGTCCATTATAATTTTTTGAGTTATTCTAGTTCTTTCAGTATCTCTTCTGAATTCTTTAAACATCTTCTTCCACACCGAAAGTATGTAGTTTAATTACTTCAAAAATTTTTTCTCAACCATTTATCATCCATTCCAAACAGTATTCGCAAAATATAACTATTCTATTTCTCATATTTTACATCAATCGGTCGTTTTATCACAGAGTTTTCTCTTCGTTGTAACTTGTACTGTCCTTCTACTATCTAAGACACATTATTTTGTGGAGAATCTTTGTCTAAAAATTCTATGGCTCTCGTAGCATCAACCTTTCTAAAATATATTGTAAGCAATTTGCTTGCGTACAGCCAAGTAAGTTCTATTACAGCATTATATTATCTGATGATGATTGATGAATTTCATTTATTTCAAAAGTATTTTTTTCTCATACAGATTGTGATTTCTCCGAAGGTCACTGGCATAGCGAAATGGTGGTTAAATATCTCTAATTAAAAAAACTGTTAATCCATCTGTGCCCGAAATACGTTAGACATTTTTGAAGTATGTGAAAAAATATAATGAAGAAAATTATTAAAAATGCACCCATATATTGCACTATGTATGGTTTCAACATCGGATAGATAAACAATAATAAAAATAATACTGACAAAAAATAATCCAATAAGTAGATTATAACTGTTACTATTATAATCTGTTATATACTGTTATCGTAAAAATACTGTTACCTACCTTTTGCTGTCATGTAACACTATTTTTTTGATGCAATCACACTATTTTACATACATATATTTTGTTTTTGATAAGGTAACATTAATAGAATCTTCATTAGTGACTCATGAGGTTACATGTCATGGAACGGTGGTATTTACTTAGAAAATCTTTACCCTTGTCGGGAATTGAAGTCAGAAACTTTGATTTTCTTGTCTAGTACGCTAACTATTGTGTCACGGGAGCTGTCGTTTTGTTTTCTATAGGCCTATATACTGGTTAATTTTAATATATATATGCAATACTATAAGGCTGTGTTCGCAATGGTGTTAAATTCTAGGATTATTTTTTCAAGACTTTTTTGTATTTGAGAAATAAAAGAATAATTTAGTCAGCTTGAACAGTAATTTTACAACTTCTTGAAATGATGAATAAGTAATAGGCATCAAACGAATGACAGTTTTTCAAAATGGAATTTTTGATTCGACAGATTTTTATTGTTACTTTGTCATTCCACTTTTTCTCTTGTTATTCATAATTAGGTTTTCTAAGTTGACTTGATAAAGAAATTCTAAGAATTATTTTCATATTCACGTAAATAATTCATTTAATATTGATATAATAGTTTTTTAAGTGAATGGCTCGTAAATCAAATTAAATTTATCACTTTATTATGAATTTTAATTATTTAATTCCTGAGATTTAAGCTTGTTGGAAAAAACCTTAGTATTGAAAAAAATGTTTTTTATTAATTTATATTATTATTGATTAAATTGACTCAACAGGTTAGTGTAGAGGTAAATTCGTCGCAACGAGTCAGCTGTTTAGCAGCTAATTTTCGGACTCGAGTGTTCCTGGTTCAAATTATAGTAAAGGTAGCTACTTTTATACGGATTTGAATACTAGAGAGTGGTTTCTGGTGTACTTTGATGGTTGGAGTCCAATTAACCATACTCTTCTGAGGAATGATCGGCCTGGGTCTGTACAAGACTACACCTCATTTACATGGTGTATGAGATAAGGATGATCTCATCCTCATTTCATTGTGTCATGGGGTTGCTTATTGTTTTGAATTGAACAGATTAAAACGTACTCACATAAGAGATACAAAAATATTGAATAAAAAATCTTTTTTGTACATATTATTATGCTAGGCGTTATTTTGTCTCTAATAATTTTTTATTTACTACTGTAAAAAATGTACAATTAGTAAATGTAATGATGATGATAATTGTACAAAAATTACATGACAGGCATGAACTGTACATAAATCTGTATGCCATGGCTATTAAAAATCTTCTGAATCTCGATTAAACTTTATTTAATTAAATTAGCAGGTCTCTCCTACAGGGTATATTTAGGCGTCTTACGGGATTTTTAAGTACATGTGTGAGATGGAAAGTAAACGCATAAGTGGGTTATTGTGTTATTGTGACAATATGAAAGCGTTTGTGTAAATGGTTGATAGAATTTCGGATGAAAGTTATTTGCAAATCTGTATGTTAGTTTTTTTGCTAACGTAAAAATGTGCCTATACTATAGTCTAGGTGTAATGATTTTGACTGCAATGCCTGAATGTGCTGTAAATCAAAATGAGTTAGGCTACTTGAACCGTAAATTTGAGAGCCGAATATCTACAGGTTTCAAAAGAGAACAATATTTGCGTAATTTTTGTCCACTGATAATTAAGATCATTAATGGAGTAGGGAATGAATAAGTTTAAATGTAGAATTTAATACCAAATTAGAATCCAATATTTAACACAAACAATTTTTCTTTTGCTACGCGCATGTTTCTTGACAACCTCAGTGGATTACATTGAATAAACTATTTATTTTTCCAGTTTTACACTTTATTTTTTGCTAAGTTTCACGTAAGCACACTTTTCCAGATATTCAAAATAACATCTCTTTGGAAATGTAGAGAAACAATATTTCTTTTTATGGTTAGTCACAACCTTTGAACAGAGTAAAAACAAGAGATGGAAATTCAATGCCTTGACGTTTTCCTAATATTACACACCCAGATATACGTTATGTTTTACCGTGTTATAAAATTACTTATCCCAGCTAGGTTTTTACCCATAAAAATATTCCCAAAAGTACAAATACATGTTTTATTGCTTTAGTAAAGTCACCTCCTTTTTGCCACACTGACAAAGACCATAAATAGATCTTAGCCTTTAATAGTATACATGCAGTATCCCTTTAAAAATCTTATCCAATTGAAATGTTGGTTATTTGTTTATTCTACATATTTTACGCAATGTACATGTATTATAACATTGGTTACAGCCACGAGAAGTCATAAATTAAGAGTAAATTTATAACTTTACCTTTAGCCGTACTAATGCTGTAACGTTTTAAAACTTCAGCCAAATGAGTGGTGGGTATTCTTTAATATATTGTACATAGGCATTTTATGCAATCTTCCTTTTTGATTTTTACAATGATTAAGCTACGCATGACCTTAATGAAAATACTTAATACGCATAATATAAACACTCTAAGTAATCAAGATTTGGTATTTTATTATGTTTTTTCCGCCGACTGTCTTACAATTATTATTAATGCAAACGTTGATAGTTTACAAATGAAAATTACCGATGAAAAATTTTTAGATCTGACCAAGTATTAAACTAGGACCCATAGTACAGTCAGTGGCCAGTTGTAAATTATCTCCAGGTTAGAAAAAGAATGGTAAGTGAGTCAATAAGAACTTTTTTAATGTTTAAAAAACATTCTCTAATAAATACTAAATTTAGAATCATTCCGATGTCTGAAAACTTTATTTAGAGATATGTTAAAATAATATTAAATACATTTTTTGTAGTCATACAAAAATTGATTTATCTGAAAAAACTTATAATATATTACTAAATTCATTAGAAAGTTAAATATATATGTTGTGTTGTATTTTTATGTCCATGTATATAATTCAGAAAATAACTTCAACGACAAAGATGTTGAGGCGGCTTTTAATAAAATAAAGCCAGAGAAACGATACATTTTGTGTACAATTGCACAAACATAATTATTATGTGTGTGCAATTGTACACAAAATGTATCATTCCTCTGGTATTATTTTATTAAAAGTCGCCTCAACATCTTTGTCGTCGGCAACTACAGTAAGTTATTTAACGGTTCTTTTAGTAGTTTTACGACCAACTATTAAGCCTACACATTATTGCTAACGTAAACGATGAAGGATGGTAGATGATGAGTGATGGAAAAAGTCTAAAGATGACCAGGAATTGAACCCCGAACCCCTGGCGTTAAAGCCAGTTGTGCTGACCATTACACCACTTTTTTTTTCTTTTTTTTTTTGGTTTAACGTCCGACTGTTCTGCAGTTACTGCTAATGCAGACGGTGAAGGATGAAATGATATTTTGTAACGTATGAAAAAATGCCATGCCTGAGTGGGATTCGAACCCAAGACCGCATGATGAGAGGCGAGCACGTTACCAACTGCGCCAATGCGGCCGGCATTACACCACTGTCCGGCCATATTATACGATGTTATGTGACCTGTAATAATTTGTAGTTTCTAGTCTTAAAATCGAACCCGGGACCATTCACTCTGAATGATAACAATTCCACGAAAGCGGTCTTTATAAGCATAAATAATTTATCACAGCGTAAGTTCTGATATTATTAAAATGCACAATGTCATATTACGAGTAACAAGATATTTTTTCCAGTTGAAGCACGGATAGAAAAACATTGTAGAAATGTATAATTTTAACAATCTATTAGAAAATGATTACAATTATAAATAAGTGTATTCAATATAAAAATAATAATATTTAGGAAAACTTTTAGCGAACGTCAAAGTTATTTTATACATACATATTTTTTGCAATAATAGCTTGTTAAATATACTACTTCTTCAAAGTTAGTTTTTTCGCATTTGATTCAGCGTTTAGACAGAAACTTTTTCGTAACACTCCTGAGGCCTAACAAAGAGCTTTCTCCCAAGAGAAAACGGAGTACATCCGTTCTGACTCTTTGCTAACGATTTGTAATTCCCATCATGCTTACCTGAAAGTTCAACCGAGAAAACTCCTTTCTTGGCAGAAAACATTAATTGAACCACTACTCACGTGACTTTTATTTTGATAAGATATTGCCTACTTCATTGGATCATGTGTTACGACATAGTTAAATTTTTTATGTCTTATACGGTAGGCTATAAAAATTTCCAATATCTGATTGAAAAGGAAGTTGTTATACGTTAAAATTGAATTAAGGCTTGCTCTGCGTTGTTTTACAAATCGGTTTTTCTGTTTATATTGAAAATACGATTTTAAAATCAAATCAAAAGTAAGTACCTACTTTTATTGGTTGTTGTATTCTAAAAATGTAATAAGAATTACATTTAGTACTATATATCCTACTTTCCTATTAAAATTTTTTATAATGGTATATTACAACAATTTAAAATTAATGTTTTTAAATGGTTAAACTTTTTAATATGAAAACACTTTTGGGTTTCTTTCACTAGAATATATTCAAGAAGGTTTACTTGCCATATTATTTCAGTAAAAATCAAACACTAAGCAAACAAAAATATTTTTTGTATTACTTAACAAATACAAACGTTAATTAAATTTGTAACTGTTTAACTCCATTCTACTCTGTCACCTTGCTTGTCTCAACGTGGTGACATGAGAAGGGTGACTGACCCTGTCACGCTGGTCATGTCAGTGTCTCAGGTTCACTAATAATGGTCTTGTGAATTGATGTAAAGTTTCTGAAATTGCGTACCACTTTTAAATGAAGATATTGACTATTATTTTTCTGCCTCTTTAGGTAGAACTACATCCGGTTTAATCGATCTAATTATATGTCTTTTGTGCCGGATTGATTTTTAAAAAAACCGTTGTAAAATTTAAAATCGTATATGTTTGTTTATTGGCCATTTGCCAAACAGAAACAGGCACGTCAGAATGTTCCGACAAAATAAACCGAACTTTGTTCCAACTGATTCGACTCGTGAACTATTTTGAACATTTAAAATGCAAGGACCGTGTGATTAGTACAAGCCTATTAAAAGTGGGGCTGATAATTCCTTAAATAGGAATAAGGTAACGGACAGAGATGGAATTTTTTTTAAATTTAAAATTAGAAGACTTTTTTATATTTTGGCGCAGCGTACCTATTAAAAATGTGAATTTGGGCAGCGGACTTTATTCAAATAAATTTTTAAATTATAGTATTGATCATTTTCTTTCTTTCTAATCAAGTATTTATTTTTATATGTTTAAATTTTAGATTTTATTAATATATTGTAATTTATCACGGGTAATTTTGTGTCTGTCTATTTTTAAAATTACCTGAAGCTCTCATCTCTTTCTCAAATGTTCGTTCGAATCTATGAGCCTAGGATTAATAATTTAAAATATTTCTGAAATTTTTGAATATCACGTGAAATTTTTTATGTATATTGTTACATTTTATAACAGTTCTTTATTGGGAAAATGGTCCAGCTAATTTTTAATCTAGGAGAGTGCATTTCCGTTTTTTCAAAACATAATTATATTAAGACGTATTTTGAAAATTTATTTTTTTGGTTATTAGATGTTTTTGGATGTTATTAGCTAGAAACTCTAAATCATCCGCAACTCAAAGACAATAATCTAATGCAATTTATGTGGATAATTGCTGATTGTTAATTTAAGTGTGAATAATTTGTAACGTTGCTGACTCGAGAAAAAATATATTTGTTTAAAAATTAATATTGAAGACAAACTAAAAATTTTAAAATATATTTAATAAACTGGGAATTTCTGTTTGCCATAAAAACGATTTTTTCAGTTTTATTTTACTGTCATGTTTTATTTAAATAATTTATTTGACACAAAATTTTCACTGTAATGAATAGTAATATAAAATATAATTGAATTTTCCCAGCGGTAGCATCATTAGCTGTGTAATACGTAAGCGAAATAAAAAACGAATTGCAATTTTTAATATTATATGTTTTATATGAAATATATTCACCATCTCAGTAATTTAAGCTGAAAATATATTTTGCAAAAAATAATGATTGTACAGAAATGAAAGAATGACAAATTCGAGTTGATTATCACAATGTAATTTCAATAAAATATTTATATTTGTTCTTAATTTTTATAATAATAAATTTTGGATTAAATTGTTTTTAAGGTAAAATATTCAATAAATATGTATCATCCGTATTATTTTATTTCGATTTGTATGAAAATGCAACAAAAAAATACGTTGTCGGTTACATTAATGAGAGAAAATCATTGTAGGTATACCATACGACTATTCTAATTAGACGAGTCTCACTAAACAAAATGTTTGTATCGGTTCAAGTAACAAAAGGCTTATTGATTTTCACTGATAATTAACGTTAGACTGGTAACCCAGTAGTTAATGGTAATTGGTTATTCAGTAGATGCGAGTTTATTTATTGATACAAACCATCCTAGAACTCTAAACCACTCTCGTCTCCTGTGTAGTGACCTATAAATCTATAACTAAAGCAATAACTACTAATAAACATATCCACTAGAAATGAGATTTATCGCCATCTATGCATTTCTCAAATTAAATTAGTCTATTGAATACTTACATTACAAACGAGTATTAGTGGAAATATTGAAAATCTAACTCGTTAACGATTATCTACTTTATTAAAAATATAAAATATTATTTTATAATCCACAAAAAAAGAAAAACTAATGATTTAGTCAACGGAAAAATGTTACTCAATACTTTAAGAAAAATTCGGATGAAATTTAAAATAACGTCAACCATTAAGGAAACGTTATAACGAATATGATGAAAAATTTCAAATTTCATGAGAATTCTTCTGAAAGTTTTAAATTGAAGCTGGTGTAAGGAAGGGTGATTGACTCTCACCTGTTTACTTTAACAGTGTGCTAAAGTAGGTTGTTCTGAATGGGAAATAATATGTACCAAGAAAAGTTCGTTAGACCAAAATTACACGTCGGAAACCAAAGAATAGAATAAAAATCAACGGTCTTGGTTTTGTAAACGCCCTGGCAATCGTTTGTGGGAACACGGAAACAACAATAGAACCAATAAATAATATATAAAAAAGAATATATATTTAAATAACAAGGAGAAATATGCATGACTGGAGATTGTTTTAGAAAAAGCTAAATACATAATAAACATCAGAAAACTCCATGATACTTAAAGACACAATACGGAAAATTTGAAAAGTCGATGATTTCAAGTAGCTACTTCTGGAAGAAAATATAAATATAACCAAAGACTAGTGTGCAGAAAGCATGAATTTAATTTATTTCGTATAATAATCTATCTCATTACTAATTTCATGTACCTCGGGGAGGAAATACAACCGAAGACAAGCAAAAGGAAAGCGAAAAACAGCGGGCGAGTATAGATGACCAGTGCACGCCAAGGAACTCACCAACTTTATGAAAAAAACTCTCTCAAGACACACCAAAATTCAACATAGCCTACTACTGGGATAAAACCCGCGTGTATGTACGCAAAAGATTGCTTCAAAAAGAACGGGAAGTTTGGTCTAAAAGAATCAGAAAATTTTAAAAACAGATCATCCGCAAGGTGTTGGGTGCGAAGATAGTAGGCGGATAGTTTAGGTCATGAAGACGTGAAGAACTGTACCCGAAAAATGAACAGTTAATGAAAACTAAAGTATTAGGAGGAACCGAAGACTGAAATACAAAGGCATCTGTACAGAAAGGATGACGAGCGGTTGAAAAAACAAAACTTGAAGGCACTAAACAATAGACTTAAGGTTTCGGACAAATAATCAAAAAAGGTAAACAATTATATAGAGAAGACTGTAAAAATCATAATGGATCATACCAAATTCAAACAACTGATCACTGATTTTAAAGGCTTCCACGAAGTGCAACGACAAAACACAGCGTGAACGGAATAAAGAAGAAAAGCCTTCAGTGAGCAAATGCTAAGAACGTGGGCCGCAAAGAAAGGTTCCGGAAATGTCTAAAGTTACTTTACAACGTCTTAAATTGGCTCTATACAAAAAAGTAAGCTAAAATCAATGCGAATCATGTGCAGAAAATATAATATGAATAAAATTGCTCAATATTTAATTAATTATTTGGAACGTTTCTGCCAGATCTGGCTAAATTACTGCAGAGTCTTAGAACGGTGACGAGTAGCGTTGCATAACCTTAACATTTAAATGGCTTTTACCACGGGCTTTCTTAGCTCACTATTTCGTTTTTGCTGCTTTATCGGGCTCCGGCAGGAATAAAGCAGCGTTTGATCTGTTAACTTTGTTTCATCAACAAATAGCACCTCTGTTTAAGTTAATAATCTATTCTTTTTGTAGGATCTTTGACGTGTCTTTATCAGAATTCGTGTATTTCAGTTGCAGTCACTATATAAGCAATCAGTGAGTGAGGAAGAGGTATCCAATAAGTTCTGTAATTAGAGGAAGTAGTGTTTTCTCTTATTGGTCGAAGTTTACATCATTGTTTTACGTTTGCGAGATATTATAGTCAAGCACTGAAAGTACAGTACTAAAGTAGAAGGAACGGTACTGTCGTAATGTGTGTACTCCAACATCTAAAATGATGCGTTTAGGGGTTTTGAAGTACTTTTTAAGAAATGAGGTTTGTGTAAGTCAGCTTTCGTTTTAAGGAAGTTTTTTTTTAAATACCTGTACGGGCAATGAAACACCGTTAGAGTATGGGTTTTTTAGATTATTGTGTAACGTTTGATTTTTGAAGAACTTGATAGACCTGAACTGTAATTAGTAATCATTTAGAATAGATAGTACGTTGTAATCTGCTAGTAACGGCGAGTGTAACTGAAACGAAAATTCGACAGCTGTCCTTCAGGACGGAGTAGAGATTTGTATGTTAGTAATTTTAGATGAGGTAGTATACGCGAGCACCTAGTTACGCCTAGTTTATTTAATAGTAAAGGAAATAATTACAGATAACAAATATGCCTGTAGTAATTAAATAAATTAATTGAAAGTTAAAGGTATTCGAGTTATTACCCACAAACGTTATTTAAAAATGTTTACTTTTTGAAACATTTTAGTAAAGTTGTTACTTTTGGAGAAACTATTATCAATATGAGTATAAAACTGACAAAATTTTACAACGAATTTTGTTTCAATCAATTAATTTGATTTGAAATGAAAAACCTACAGAAAATACTGTGAAACATTTTTGAATAATTTTTACTTGATCAGAAGACAACAAATTGTTTTTATAATGAATTTTATAACTACAAAGCTTAATAATGAGAATAGTGAATTTTTAATAAACTCTATTTTAAGGCAATAAATACCTAATTTCTAAGAACTTCACAAATTGAGTCTTATTGTTCTCAGAAAATTAATTTACTTTTAATAAGAAAATACAATTCAACTTAGTTTCTTTTTGTAGTTTTCTTTGTATATTAAGGATTCTAAAGACTATAATTTAGAAGCTTTATGAAAAAGTTAATTGGAAAATAATTATTATAGTTAATGAATAAGAAATGAAACAATAATGGTTCTCTATCGTTGGAGAACTGGTAGAATTCTTGGAAAGCTGCAGTCTATGACTGCAGAACTAAAATTCCAAGATAAAAAGAGTAATAAGCATTGAATAAATACAATATTGGATTTCTCTGGTTCGATTTCCGGCCAGGTCCCGGACTTGATCCAATGTTAAGAAACCGTCGTAATTACTCAAATACAACGTAGGACTAACAATCTTATCTATTTTTTAATACCGCTATAAACCCGAAAAATGCCTAAGTAAATAACAAATACATTATATACACAAGTTTTTATAATGCTGATGGTCGCCTATTATAGGCAAGCCGAATGTTAAACTTTTTGCACTCGATCTGCAATGACAAGTGGTACAAAACTAATTCTGTTTCTTATCCAATGGTGAACTAATTATACGACTAAAGCATTTAAGAACAGAAAAAGTAGAGGTGTAAAAGACACTAATCAGAGTTATCTCCTCTAAGAGTAATGAATTACATTATAAAGATAGAATCAGGGGTGAATGTAGTGTTATTGTTGTTTGGAAAGTAGATGCTTTATCGATGGTCTTTGCTAATAAGCATAGGCTGCTTTTCCACTCAGTGAGATAGGCAATATTAAACCACCTCACTCCTTATTTACTTATTAAAACGTCTTGAGGTTTAAAAATTCATTTTGTCTGATGACCTAAACAATAAACCATGCAAAACTAACTTACACGACACAACTTACTAACTTAAAATCATCATTCTTTACAAACATTAGAAATACGTGGGTTCTAAAAATAAATTTTAAATAATATTTTCATAGTAGATTTATACCATTAGATATTTTTTTAAAGTAAGTTGATGTTTTGATAGCAAAATCAATCGGTTATCAATCGTGTCGGTAGGGTGTGGCTTCTAGTTTACCTCCCGTTTTCTTACTGTAATAGGATTGTAATAGGAGATACACATACGAACACCTAACGCATAACGGACAGTGGAAACAAAACATAACGAACAGTACGCACGTAACAAAACAAAACATAACGAACAGTACGCACAAAACAAAACAAAACATAACGAACAGTAAGCACGTAACGACATTCCAACGTAAACATAAACACTCTTACAGCATCAACATCAATGTACCACCAGATGATCTTATTTACACAACGTCAGATGTGAGTACAAAAAAAAAAAAGAAAAAGACAATTTTCTTAATTTAAATAAATTGGATTGTTGTCCTCACTCTCTTTTAAAACTTTTAAAGGGATAGGTGATATACAATTTTTATAAAAAACAGAAAACAAAATATTAATAATTTATTAATTTTTTTTAACTTTATTTTGATGAAAGTATTTTAGAAGATTTAATAATTACTCCAACTGAATTTAAAGAATTTTAATTTTTTTTAAGAATTTTAATTGTTTTAAGAATTTTTAATTGTTTTAAATATTTCAACATTGGATCTGATAAGATTTTTTTTCTTGAATAAAACAAAACACTAGTTGGATTTTCGATAAAAACTTTTGAATTTTATTTCACGAACCTGGGACGTAACAAAAATGGTGCATCGACCGGGAAATTAAACAAGGATAAACCAGGATAAAAACAGGGATAAACCAGGATAAAACAAGGATAAACCAAGATACGACAAGGATAAACCAGGATATAAATCAGAATATCATAAAAACTAAAACAAAAATTCAATAAATAACATCAATAAATCTTCTAAAATTCATAAAAATCAATTATCAATAACAATTTCAAAAAACGTAACAATCTCACATCTGGCAAGTGTATTGAAATTATCTGGTAAGGCATTGTTTACATACATTTAAATAGTCATCATTACAGAAAACAATAAACAGGTAGAAACATGGATAGACAAGTAGCACCAATTCTTGACCCCACTAAATTAGACGAAACAAACGTTAATTTCCAATTACGAATACGAAAAAGTACAACAATAGGAAACGTAAGACAAAAAAGACAAAGGTTACAAAAACTCTTAAATAATGGAAGACAAATTGACTTAACTACGCTACATAGGTTTGACATAGACAAACAACTGACGGAGTGTCAAAACTATTTGGTAAAGTTACGAAACCTAGAAAATTTAACTGAAGTAGAAAAGTATAATGCCGAAACATTTGATGATAGGCTTAATAAATTATTAACATTCATATTAACTAATAAACCAGATAAACTTGTAGGATTTCAAAATTTAAAGGGAGAATTTGATATTTGGAAACTTAATAGGTTACAAAATTTCGAAATTGAGCCTAATTTAGAACAAAACAACATAAATATTGAAAACGCACATTTAGGAAATGATTTCTTACTTGATCAACAAGAAAATTTTGGTGTTAACCATATTAATATTTTACATTCCCCAGTAATGCAAAATCCTGTACTTAGAAACGAAACTCCTGATATATTAATACCGAATGCAGTAGGTAATCATAATCCAGCCTATTTTAATCGTGAGTTAAACTTCAATTGGACGAAAATTGCAAATCCAATTGAAAATGAATTAAAGCAATTAACTATAACTGATGGACGTGATATTGATATACTAGTACGAAATATCAAAATAATTAAACAAATTCAGAAACGCTATGCAGTAGATTTACCTTTAGTATTGTTAACTCAATTTATGACAGGCTTTACTGAACAAATCTTTGAGAATTCAATTAAAAATAATCATAATTTCGATCAATTTCATAGAGATTTAGTCAACAAATTAATAACGCCAAAAATGAAAGAAATATTAAAACTCAAATTGTTGTACCGAAATCAGTCGCAAACAGAGACACTTAATGAATACATAAAAGAAATTTTAGAACACCATGAGGTATTAAGATTAGATCTAACAGAAGGTGAGTTAATTAATATAATTTTAACCGGTTTAAATGAAGTATACGCCGCACACATAGGTATAATTGGCCAACCTCGTAACTTACAAGATTTCAATAAACTAGATACCTATGTCTATGAGAGAGTTTATGCTAGGACTCTGAATGACATCGGCGTATCTAAAATAAGTGATACGAGCGTAATACAAGATATAAATAGCATGGTACCTTCACGAGGTAAACAAAATATATTAAAAGATACAACTTACAACACCGTTAGATCACAAATGCCTGCAACCACTTTAAAATGTTTCTATTGCCATAAATTAGGTCATATCAAACGAAATTGTAAACTTTTACAACAAAAAGGAAATAATAATGTTTCAAAAAACTAAATGTTTACAAATGTACTGACCATAAACATATGATGTGCATTTGTAAAAATAATTCAAGTAAATATTTAAAGTTGAAAGAAAATAAGTTAAATTGTAATTATTCTTTAAAAACATTACCAATAAAAATTAAAAATAACATATTTAATGCCCTTATCGATTCAGGTTCCACCCATAATATTATAAATCAACAACTGTATACATTTTTAAAAAATAAAAAGGCAATTATAGAGGAAGAAAACATTAATACAATTTGTCTCACAGCTGATCGATTTCCTTTAAAAATAAATAAACAAATTTGGATTAAGGTTAATCTTCAAAAATTATCATGGAAAGTGAATTTTAAAATATTATCCAAATTACAACACCAAATAATACTCGGGATGAATTTTTTACAAACAACCCGCGCAATAGTTAACCCAACAAAATCTTTCATAACTTTTGATTGGGCAAGAGGTAAACAATTTCACTTAACCGACCTATCTCCAGAACAAATTAACAACGTGGAACAAAGTGAGTATATTAAAAATACAATTAATGATTTATGTAAAGAATTTCCTGATGTTCTTACAACTAAATTAGGTTGTACTCATGTATTGAAATACGATATTGTACTTAAAAATAATGAAATTATTAAATCTAGACCCTATCCTTTAAATCCGATAAAAACGTTTCAAATGAAACAACAAATTGACAAATTATTAAAAGATAAGGTAATTCGAGAAAGTATTTCCTCCTATTCTTCCCCAGCATTTTTAATTCCGAAACCAAACGGAACTAGTCGTCTAGTTGTAGATTATCGTCAAGTTAACCTAATAATTGATTCAGAGGCACAACCTTTGCCGAATATAAATCATGCGTTCCAATGGTTTTCCAATGCAAGATGGTTTAGTACGTTAGATTTAGCACAAGCGTACCATCAGATCCCATTGACAGAAAAATCTCGTCAAATTACTGCATTTTGTACACCAGATGGTTTGTACGAATATGAAAGGTTACCTTTTGGTTTGTCGACTGGTGCGCAAGTTTTAACTCGCCTTATGAATACATTATTCAAAAATATTAAATATAAATTTGTATTTAATTATATGGATGATATATTAATATATTCAAAAAGTTTTACAGAGCATGTTAAACATATCAAAATAGTATTGTCAATTTTACGGAAAGCTGGCATTACAGTTAATCCTGATAAAGTGACATTTGCTGTAAATGAAATACCGTTTCTCGGACATGTATTGTCGTACAAAGGAGTCTCTATAGACTCAAATAGGACACAAAAAATATTACAGTACCCACAGCCTATGACAGTAAAACAAGTACATCGATTTTGTGGTATGGTTAATTATTTTTCCAAATTTATCAAAAATTATGCTGATAGAATTGAACCACTAAATAAATTACGTCGCAAAAACGCTCCGTTTATCTGGCACGACGCTCAAAAACTTGCGTTTGAAGATCTCAAACAGGCAATCGCTAATCCACCGGTATTAGCAATTCCAGACTTTTCCAAAACTTTCATTTTGCAGACGGATGCGTCTGATACAGGTCTAGGAGCTGTCCTACTTCAGGAACAAGAAGGATCTAGGAAACCTATAGCGTATGCTTCTAAAACACTAACAGAAGCAGAACGAAAGTTTTCAGCATATGAAAGAGAGTGTCTTGCAGTTGTTTTCGCAACGGATCATTTCAGGACCTATTTAACACATCGCGAATTTCTTTTAGAAACTGATAATCAAGCCTTAGCCTGGCTTCTTTCCAAACCAAAACAGTTAGGTAGATTAGCTAGATGGTTACTCCGAATATCTGTCTTTAAATTTAAAATTAATCACATCCGTGGTTCAGATAATAATGTTGCCGATGCATTATCGAGGATGTATGATCTAAATAACGAAGATATTCCGCAGGATATAACTTATATTAATAGTTTATTGTCACAATTCCCCCTATCTTTTACAGACGTCAAATTACATCAGGAACAGGATACCTTTATCCTACAACAAAAACAACAAAGGAATAGTAAATTTTGTTTATCCAAAGGAGTCCTATGTTCAAAAAATAAACATAATAATCCAACCAAAATTGTACTTCCCGACTCTTTAAAAGATTTAGTATTTAAATATTTTCATGATTCGGAGATTGGTGGACACTTAGGTGTTGAGAAAACTATACACAAAATCACACGATATTTTTATTGGCCAGCTATATATCGAGAAATTCCTCTGAAAGTCAAGGCTTGTACGACCTGCCAACGAAGCAAACCTGGGATAAATTATAAATGGGGAAATCTCAGTTCCAGAGTTCCGACAGCGCCATTTGACACACTGTTTATTGATACCGTAGGTAGCCTAGCAAAAACCAATCAAGGATATAAATATATTCTAGTGGTAGTCGATAGTTTCTCAAAATTCACATGGTTAGCCCCGTTAAAAAACACTAATACATCCTCTATTATACATGAATTAAAACGTATTTTCCAAAGTTATTCTATTCCAAGATTGATTGTCACAGATAATGCTAAAAATTTTAATTCCATAATGTTTAAAAACTTTTGTTTCAATTTAGGCATAAAACGAACCACCCTCTCACCCTATCACCCTCAACCATCGCATGCAGAACGTTTAAACCGAAATCTTAGGTCTATCCTTATTGCGTATCATGTAAAGACTCAAGCAACTTGGGACAAATCTTTATTTTGGTTTCAATTAGCTTTCAATATGGCTCAACATAATGCTCATGGGAAATGCCCATTTGACATATTGCATACTTTTCCAGCTCACACTCCATTAGATAGAGCATGGAATATCCAAGATATCCTCCATAGAAATCCTATACGTTCTAGTAATATGATGTGTGATATTAGAAGAAAACTAGTTAAATCACATAATGATATGGCACGTCGATATAATGCTACACGCCATCCCAATCCATTTTCAGTGGGAGATAAAGTTCTGCTAAAAACTCACCCCGTTAGTTCAAAACGAAAAAATATTTGTGCCAAAATGGCGTATCGATGGTCTGAACCTTTTTATATCATCGGCTTCTCTACTCCAGTTACAGCATTACTTCGTAAGACTGTAGGAGGAGATATCACTAAAGAACATATTTCTAATATTAAAAAAGTTAAATAGTATACTCATAAATTACATAATTTATTTTTAGGTGCTGTCTGTAGCGATCCTCGAGTTTGGGATGATTGTAATAAAAAAAAAAAAAATGCTGTTTGCATGTTGTTTGAATGTTTTATTGAATGGGGCCCCAAATGAATGTATATTACCATCTCAAGCCGACAACTGCTACATACTCATCTTCTCTTTTTCATTTTAACACTCACCCCCTTTATTTTGCTTACACGTACTGTGTGCTTCTCTTTACTCTCCGGGGGGAGGGGAAGATTGTAATAGGATTGTAATAGGAGATACACATACGAACACCTAACGCATAACGGACAGTGGAAACAAAACATAACGAACAGTACGCACGTAACAAAACAAAACATAACGAACAGTACGCACAAAACAAAACAAAACATAACGAACAGTAAGCACGTAACGACATTCCAACGTAAACATAAACACTCTTACAGCATCAACATCAATGTACCACCAGATGATCTTATTTACACAACGTCAGATGTGAGTACAAAAAAAAAAAAGAAAAAGACAATTTTCTTAATTTAAATAAATTGGATTGTTGTCCTCACTCTCTTTTAAAACTTTTAAAGGGATAGGTGATATACAATTTTTATAAAAAACAGAAAACAAAATATTAATAATTTATTAATTTTTTTTAACTTTATTTTGATGAAAGTATTTTAGAAGATTTAATAATTACTCCAACTGAATTTAAAGAATTTTAATTTTTTTTAAGAATTTTAATTGTTTTAAGAATTTTTAATTGTTTTAAATATTTCAACATTGGATCTGATAAGATTTTTTTTCTTGAATAAAACAAAACACTAGTTGGATTTTCGATAAAAACTTTTGAATTTTATTTCACGAACCTGGGACGTAACATTACTTCTGATCTCAATATTAATTTCATATCGTCTTAAAATGTAAAAATTTAACGCGTTCAAAGGATTTTCCTTATAGATTTATAAAATTTTCTAAACGATATTTTATTAAAAACTTTAACAGGTTGAATGAATAAATCATTTGGCGTAAGGCCGTACTAGATTTATAACATTCGATATTATTTAAAGTAAGTTAATGTTTTGATGACCCAAACAATCGGTTATGCATAGTGCGGGTAGGGCATGGTTTCCAGTTTATCTCCCATTTTCCTACTTGATATCTCAATATAAATTTCATATGAAACATATTAAAAATTACATTTTATGGTATAAAAATCTATTAACATACGCGTTAAAATTATATTTTCTTAATAGATTTACATAATTTCCTTTTCGATATTTTATTAGAAACCTTGTAGGGTTTGACGAATCAATTATTTGGCGTACAGGTGTGTCCAAGGGCCATCAAACAAGATGGTTTCCCTTTCACTTGTCCGGGTTTTTACAACATATTTCTTCAGTCTTTAAAAATGATTATCAATAATGTGTGAAATGTGTCTTTTAACACGCGTTTTCATTATATTTTTAATAATAAATTTTAAAAAATACAAAAGAAGGTATTAGGTTTACAAATTTAAAAATAAATTTTGGTTAGTCTCGATGTTTCAGTACTGTTCCGTGTTAGTAGGAGGTGTCAACAATATTACCTTCCAGTCTGCTGCGGTAGCTCGTGTGATGTGTGGTAAAAATGATTTTTTACATAAAGAAATTGTTATGGAATATGTGATTCAAAAGAATTTTCTGAGAGATTTGTAAAATTTGTTAAATGTTTCCGAGTAAATACTTGAGACCAATACTTAATACTTGAGAGTAATACTTGAGTGAGTAACGTGAGCGTTTTGATGCCTCGTGTCAGCAAGCCGTAAATGCAAAATGGCCTCTCGGTAACTTTTTCGAAAACATGTCACTACCCTATTTAATCTTCCTTAAGAAATATTATATAAATAAGTAATTTTTTAAATACGTTTTTAAATAATATTTTAAAAGTAAATTTCAAACATTTGATACATTTTTTAAATAAGTTGAGGTTTTAATGGCCGAATCAAACGGTTATGCATCGTGTCGGCAGGGCGTGGCTACTAGTTACCTCCCATTTTTGTACTTGAGATCTTAATATTAATTTCATATAACTCATCTTAAATTGATATTTTTTGGTAATAAATCTGTCACGATACGCGATAATATTACATTTTTTTTTGTCTTTAATTTTAAAAATCTAGAACACTATACTATACATTAAAGCACAATCACTAGATTTGATGAGAGTTATTATTAGGCGTGGAAGGAGGGGTCACACCCAGCAGTGTATTCTCCAGGATGACGTAATCATGCTATGATGGAGATGATGTTCATGGAAATGAAAATGAAAATCCAACGGTGACGATCTTAAGAAGATGTGATGTTGAAGACAATGAAATGAAGATAATGGAAGAACGGTAACAGAATGTTATCGAAGAAGATCCCAACACCATAGACGGCGAATTTTCTTAATAAATTTATATAATTTTCTAAATAATATTTTATAAAAAACTTTAAAGGGTTCTATGTATCAATTATTTGGCGTAGGGGCGTGTTGACAGGCCATGAAACAAGATGGCCTCTCGGTCACTTGTCCGGGATTTTACAACTTATATCGTCAGTCATTAAAAATATTGTAATTAATGTTTAAAATGTGTCTTTTAATGCGCGTTTTAATTATATTTTTTAAATAGACTTACAAAAGTAGGTAGGCCTATTAGGTTAATAATTTAAAAAGAAATGTTTATTTCTTTTTATGCTTATTAAATGTTTATTAGTCTTGTGCGTTCAATAATGTCACGTGTTGGTAGGAGGTGGCAACAATGTTGCCTTTCTGCTGTGTACGTTCGTGTTATCTGTAGTAAAAAATGATGTTATACATAAAGAAATTGTTATGAAATACGTGATTCATTAGGACTTTCTGAAGAGATTTAAAAATTTCGTTCTTTGTTGCCGAGTGAACAACTTGATTGTTTTGATGCCTCGTGTTAGCAGGTCGTTAAGGCAAGTTGGCCTCTTGGTAACTTTTCCGGGAACATAAATTAAATGAGCGATGCCTTCATTTTACCATATTTTTTATTATTTAAAAATTACGTAATGCCATGTGTCCTTTGTTACTGAGGAAGCTGTAAACTCTGTAACAGGGAAGGAAGTTTAGAAATCGTGTGTGTAGTTTCCGAGATTTTCTAATACAAATACGCAGGCAAAGATGATTCCTTTATAATTTTAGTAGTTTAGATAATATATTGTGTCAATATTGAAAAGAAATAGAACCGAAGAATTCATAAAATGTTAATCGTAAATAATAGAGTGACAAAGTAACAATGGAGTTAGTTATAAAATAATATTTACAAAGGGCCGTGTATAATAAGGTAGGGTCTTTGTTGTAGAACTATTTGTTTAACACCTTGTATTCTATTGTGACTTGTTTACACTAGGTAATATTTTTCCAGTACCAATAAAAATAATTTTTGTATTTTTTTATTGCATTGAATCTCTCTGTCTTTCCAAAAATCTTTTTGATCCACCTATATAAAGAGAGCCCCAAGTGCGGTCGGAGAGTTAGTAGGCCCTATATGTTTGATCTTCGGCGAGTGTTTATTGGGTGTGTATTGGTACATAAGAAAAGGTCGACATGTCCGGGCTATAGTCAACTATTGTTATTCTGTCTTATTGTGTATAATTTTTGTGTATGTGCATTCTGTATAATTGTTTGTAAGTTGTACTAAGTAAATTATTTAAGTTATTTATTGTGTTACTTCATTATAATTAGTTTATTATTTATTTTGTAAATTTTTTAATTGTAATAAATACTTGTAAATTTAAACTTTAGTGTATTAGTTTTTAATTTACCTAGATCCCGAAACGGACCTTTGTGATAAGTGCCACAATGTGCAATAAGAAATATTTAATAATTTGTATTTTACGACTAATAGTTAATTTAGTATTTTAAAGAAGGCAATAAATACAGTTGTTTGAAAAGTAAAAAATAGATTTATTTTTAAGTTTTCTTCTAATTACTTCGGTAACAAATTTATCACACAGATTTTTGTAGTCTGACTTAAATAAATGATAAGAATCTTTACTCGATATTTTTTGAGCGAAGAAATCTGCTGGATTTTTTTCTTTATCAAATTAATACAAGTTTTGTAACGAAAAAAGTCATTAATTAATTATTGTATCTGAAATGCATTTTCTTACATTTATAATATAAACGATGTGATAGAAAATAAATTTTAGTCATAAATATGAGTAACATAATTTTTTTTTGAAACAATTTTTTTTTTACTTAAGGAGATAGTTATTTAAAAACCTCTATCTATAAAGTTCTGCGAAATGTTGAAACGTAGCCTAATAACAAATGTAACGAAAAAATATGGAGGTGCAAAGAAACTGCATAAATAATAATATGACTTACTCAAAAGTACTATTAATAGTTTAATCAACATTGCTATCAAAATTTACAGGTTATCCGTTTAGTAGTTATAAGAGTTTGCACGAGGAAATACATCCAGGATGCAATCGCTTCTTAAAACTGGCAGAAGTTTGTTTACACGTGAAACTCATCTTACAGTAGGGTAATTACTTAATTCTATCAACTATTATGTAGAAGAAATTGTCAAATATTCTAATTTCGTTTTGAAAAAGATATATTATTAAATTTATTTTTATTTAAAATATATAATGTGAGATGTGGGTAGGTTATTACCTCACTTTAAAAAATTTGGTAACTTACCTTCTTCAAACTGCTCAATTTGGAAAGTTTCTAAATTTAAATTTGAGATTGTAATTTGATATAATTAAAGTGATTCTAATATTTATTTAACATAATACAAAATATTTAATGTTAAATTGCCATTGTACTGTGATTTCCAAAATCTTATTTGAAAATGTTTTAGTATATGTAATAAAATAAGTTTAGAATTAACTCAAATATTTTTAGTAATATAAATAATATTACAATATTTTTCGAGGTCAGTAATGTTTTCTTTATAACCTAACTAAAATTAATTAGTACTATTATAACATATTAAACTATTGTCATCGTGTTCTTCACGCCATACTGAGGTAGACACCGTACGCTTAAATTTAATATACATCAAACTGAACAATATGTAGAGTCAGTAGATAGTCTAAAGTGCATGATGGGTTTTAGGAGGTTGAAGTAGAAAGAAGGAAAATATATTCAAACCACGCAGAAGAGCACAGATTGCGCTGTTCGTTATTCAAGGAGTAGTCGCCTGTGGAACTTAAATGGTGAGAAGATTGATGCAACGCATCACTCTGAGTAGGCACCTATTTAAATGTCAAATTTAAATTCAGATACTGAATAATAATAACTAGGCTACTAATTTCAACCAATATTAACATCAAAACATTAATATGCATTTTCTTTCTATATTGAAATACTACACTTTAAGAACGATAACGTTTATAGAATGTTAAAATGGATTTATCGTTTCAATTTTATTTTAAAACAAAGATGTAGTTACGATATTTGAATGGTTGGCTTACTACAGAAGGATTAGGAATTTAAAAGCGAAAGCATTATCCTTTACGGTTTTCCGGATTATTGTTCAATGTTTTGTTCTCTTCATTTATATTCAAGGGTGCAATATAAAGAGTTAAAAAAACACCACAGAATATTGTTTAGTTATTTTGAGTATGAGCAAGCAACGGTTTAAACGGTCTCAATTCCCTTTGCCTCCGTTCAACTTTCGATGGAAGTGCAACAATTTGAAGGAACGAAAACATGGAGGATTTGCTAACAAAGAGACCTTAAAAGACTGTTTATACACGGAATACATTCCGTTCCAAAAACATCATACGAAAATTTAATTTGGTTACACTTTGATATTAAATTTAACAGAATCGTACATAAAATACTAATTTTAAATATTAATTCATGGCGTAAATATTATAGAATCAAGTCATACATCATACATCGTGTGGCAACTACAATTTCAACACAATAGCTGATTTGAAACCACAAAATGTAATTAAATAAGTTTGGACTAATGTTAACGTTATGTAGTTCTACTTTATGTAGTTTATGTACAGTTTAGCCGTTGTTAGTTTGCTCCTACTGTCAACAAACAAAAGCCACCTACTACAGGGTGCACACTAGAGTCTGCGACTTTACAAATGTCGTATTCCTATTAAGTTAACTATTTTTTTAATTATAAGTACTTACAGTACTAAAAACATCAATCATGATATGATATAAGCCTAACAATTTCATTTAAAAAAAATACTTTTAAAAATATTTTGTATTTAAATACTTTTGAAAGTATTTTGTTGTTACTTTTTAATCAGCGTGTACACATTTTGATAGAATGCGCATGCTCAGTGACGTCATTATTTGTTTACATTAGGAGCAATCTAAGAGAGGCTGGACTATAGTTAACTTTATGTAGCTATTTTTTGTAGTTGTAGAGATTAAAGATTATTTTTAGATTTTATTATCTTCGCAATAGTGAAGTACTTAATTTCTGAGTAAAAAATATTATTGGTTTTTTTAAATCATAACAAATTTTTTCGTAATTTTATTAAAATAACAACTAAATAATAAACGCCGTTTGTTATTTGCGTGACCTCTATACTAAGACAGTTACGATAAGAGAAACACAATAAAAAATAGAAATTTTCTCAAAGAATTTTTAAAATATCAAATTTTAGTTTAGGAAGTTATTTATATCCATTAAAATATAACAATAATATACTATGTAATAAAAAAGAGTAATTGTGTTCATCACAATATTATTTTACCAAATAGTGGTGAATTTTCTGAATTAAATTTACTATTAATGAAGGTTATGCTGTAATATCCATTTCCTTTAGCTGCACAATCAATGACACAGACTCCGTACAACATCTTTCTATTATATTCAGCGTGCGCTCATACCTAATGTATGTTTATTAACTTGATATCACTCCTTTGAAATCGTCGTACCTTGTGCTTAACATAACAAAGAGAAATTTGACAAGAATTTCCATTATACTCATAAGAAAACGGTCTGAATACTCTCTTTGAAATTATTGAAATAAACTTTTTTGATAGTATAGTGTATAGTTTGTTCGTACATGTTAATCAAGTAAAACAAATCTGTTGATCTAAGAACTATAAGCTACTTATGATAGATGCATTCATTTAAGATATATCTTTGTATAACCTTTATACAAAGGTTACTTTGTATACATATAAACAAATATTTAAAACTTCCGTCATACATTATATAATAAATGTTTAATGAAAATTTAGTTACTGAGTTCTACGAAGTGCTTATGAATTAAATATAATGCTATTGAATTAGAGAAACATGTTTAGAGTTTCTCTACAAAATTTATTGTTTTAAATACAAGTTTTGTTTACTTATTCAATTTTGCAACTGTATAAATACAACTAGCAAAATGTTTACAATTAAAAAAGACGAAGCGCATTAATAACTTTGTGGAGGATACCACCCAGTGATATCTCTCGAAATTAAGATAAATGCGTTTAATATTAATTTATTTTTTCGTACTTCTAACTTCTGTTAAAGTTGCGTTAACGTATCTTTACTCCATCGGAGTTTCAGTTGTCTTTATGCCATTCCTGGTAGGTCTGCAGAATTCATGTTGAATATTAAAGGATTGTAATGATCTTAAAGTTTGTCTCTGAACCTATTTTAAAATTTTAGGTATATTTCTTTGGCTATAGCTATGTCAAAACAAAGCAGAAGCGTACTGCTTGATTTTTATAGCGGGAGCCAAAAATTAACATCTGTGGAGTTATTGAGTAGCCAAATGGTCAGATCTAACGTCAAACTGGTATCGGGGAGAACGGACTCATTTCCACAAAAGGAAATTCCAAAGAATTTCGAAAAAAACATTAATAAACTAATATAGTTTGGAAAGGTTGTACTTCAGCATGGAATGCTAGGGGGAGGTCAACCAGGCACTCACCGTTAGAAGTCAGAGGAAAATGTGTAGAAACTGTGACCAGGTCACCCATTAATATTACTAATTAAATTTAAAAAAATTCTGATTTACTTTACGAAATGCTGTAATGTGATATAGGAAAGCTGCTTTTTCAAATTAAACAATGAAACATTAGTACAAGTTAAACAACATTCATAAAAAAACATTATGCCATAAAAAATACCTTTCAATTCTATGTAAGCTTTCTCCGAAGAACTATTTAATACCTAAAAGGAAAACAAAATTTAGTTGAATTTCAAAGGAAACTTTATGAAAACACATTTACGACAATAGAGTAAATAATATCAATTTTTTAAATTTGAAAAAAAAACATATTACATTACCTTTGTTTATGAAAATAATTTTAAAAAATACACCTAACATATTGTTTATAATATAGAAAACACACTTGACACTTACTTGTAATAACTGGTTGAAAAATATACTTTATGAGATCTCTGAAGTTATTTTTATACTTTTTTTATAACCTGAAGCTACTGAAATCCACTGAAATAACTTTATAATTAAAATACTTTATTACTGAATACTTGTGAAAAGAACTTTAATCGTACCTAAATAAAATGATACCGAACGTCAAAATCTATATAGTTTTACATACACCTATATAAAATGATAAAAACCGATTGAAAAAAAACAATAACATCTTACTAAACCAAATAAATATTATTAAACAATAGACCTGAGGTGTAAATTAAATGGTTTAAGTCAGAAAGGATATTGAGAAAACCGGAATAAACCGAGAAAACTTAATAAACCAAACCAAATTCAGACACCTAATTACGGATTTTGTTACCGTCATTTGCAGGTTGGATAGTAGATGCGTTTTAGTGGTCCGACATGCTGATAAGCATACTTTTCCACTCAGTGAGGAAGGCACTTACTTCTACACGATCTCACTTTTCGTTTTACTTAGTAAAGCATGTAGAGATTCAGACGTGCCTTTGGGCTGATGACCTAAGCACTATTACTTTCATGCATGGCTTAAATCAAATCTGTCGGCTGCTTTCGATTTTGTCGGCGTGGGTAGTTAGAATTATACAAAAGTAAAACAGCCAGATCGTTCGAATTAGGATGCAATCGTTTTTTATGTTCTCTTAATAATTAACGGTAATTAATTTTACCTACAACTTTTGGTATTTTTAAATCTCAAATAAAAATAACTTTGATCGCCACCTTCAGTATTGCTAAAAGTTTTGTAAACAAGTTTGTTTTTGATATTTACTTTTCCACAAAAAGGAAATACGTTTTTTTTAAATTTATTTAACGTCGCATCAACTGCAACGGTCATTAGCGACAACGTTGGGGTGAATCTGTATGCAATGTAGGATGGAATGATATTTTGTAACGTATGAAATTATGCCGTGCCTGAGTGGGATTCGAACCCAGGACCGCATGATGAGAGGCGAGCACGTTACTAACTGCGCCAATGCGGCCGGCAAATACGTTTTTCTTCTACCTGTTTTCGTTCATTCTATAAATATGTAAGATTTTTAATTTCCCCTATTATATTTTTAGAATCGTCATAAGTTTATTATGATGTTCATAATTATACTTACCAGTTTCACACCTTGGTTCATAAATTCTTTCTACAAATATTTTCTACCTAATTTATTTCTTCTTTTGAAAACTTTTTTTGTAAAAATACTGTACAAAAACGATATTCTATAAGACCTACAGTATTGTAAACGAACGAAATTTTAATTTCTGTATAATTAATATTTTTTAATGAAAATGTTTAATAAATATATATATTGGATCAATGAAAAATTTTACACAGTCTTAGAATTGTTGTATTCGATATCTATCGATATTTAAATATTGGGCCTTCGATCTAATGATTCTTAAAATTTCCTTTATTTCATATTTTATCTATTTATTATTATTATTATTATTATTTGCGTCAAGCTCCCAAAGTGGAAGTCGCTAAGTATTTAATTATGGATTACTCTACTGGTACCTTCCGTTTTTTCTCCACCCAGTATGCTTTCATTCTCGCCGAGAATGCCTCTTTCCTATCCTCAGTCCATCTAGTTCCGACTTTTTGATGTTTTTCCACCAGCTTGACCTCCCAGTCCTTAACGCATTTCCGGTATTTCTTCCTGTCAGTAGTTATTTCTTCAGGAATTCCCGCAAGATTGAGATCCTCTTTAAACTTTTTCATCCAGTCTACTCCATTTTTAAGAGAGCTAACATATTCCACTATTTTCCGTGTTATCCTATTCGCGGGGAGTCTTTTAATATGTCCGAAAATCTTAAGTCTTCTTTTCCTAATGTCTGCTACAATATTAGAGTGCTTTTCGACTTCACAATTCTTCTGTAGCCTGAAACCATTCTCTGTTTCCCTCGGTCCAAGTATTTTCCGGATGATTTTTCTCTCCTCCTTCAAAAGAATGTCCAAGTCCATTTTACGATTAAGACTCAATGTTATACTGGCATATGTCATTGAGGGCTTAATAACTGTAGAATAATGTCTCAATTTAGAGTTTATAGATAAACATTTTTTATTATAGATATTATGTACAAGTCCAAGACCTTTCCGGGCTTTCCGAATTCTATCGCTGTAGGCTTCCTTCTCAGATACATTTTCCCCCAGATATTTAAAGTTAGATACTTTATTTATTTTTCCATATTTGGTGTCAAGCTCTTTGACTTCCGTATTATGGCAAGTGAAGACAGTTTTTGTGAAGGAGATTTGTAGTCCAATTTTCTCGGCACACTCCTTCAGAGTTTCAATTTGTTTGATGGCCTGTTCTTTTGACTCAGAAAAAATTGCCAAGTCGTCCGCAAAGGCCAAATAAGGGATCTGTAAGTTTTTATTCTTTCTACCAAGATACATTGGACTCCAATGATTTTCCTCTTTCAATATTTGTTCCCATGCTTTCATCACTTTATCAAGGGCTAAGTTAAAAAGTAACAGAGACAGTCCATCTCCTTGTCTTACTCCGGTTTTAATGTCAAAAGGGTGTGATAATCGTCCCATAAATTTAACTTTAGACTTCGTGCCAGTGAGCGTTAGTTTAATTATTTCAAGGGTTTTAGCATCTAGGCCTTTATCTTCAAGGATTTTGAAAAGGGTTGGTCTGTGAACAGAGTCGTAGGCCTTTTGGAAGTCTACAAAAGTATAGATAGTCGGTTTGCTTCTTGATTTTCTTACTGCAGTAATTAACTTTAGATTTAATATTTGTTCCGAGCACGACCGATTAGGTCTGAAACCGGCTTGTAAGTCAGAAATTTTAGGTTCTAATTGTTTTTGTACTCTTTCAATTAGGCAGGCAGAAAGAATTTTATAGGCCACAGGAAAAAGGGAAATTCCCCTGTAGTTATTCACATCAGTTGGATCTCCCTTTTTATGGAGCGGGTGAATGAGAGCAGTTTTCCAGTCATCAGGGATTGCTCCAGTCTCCCAGATTCTATGAATTATTTTTGTCAGTTCCAGTTTTGACTTTGGTCCTAAATTCTTAAGAAACTCTGAAACAATCCCGTCTTCCCCAGATGCTTTATTATTTTTTAGTTTATTAATATGCCTATCAATTTCTTCCTTGGAAGGGGGAAGAGAATTTGGATTCTGGGGTAATCTTTCCCCCGAAACAGGAAAAGTTTCCGTTGGTTCAGGACAGTTTAATAATCTCTCAAAATACTTGGCCAGTTCTTCACAATTCTCCTCATCGTTTAAAGCCAAATTTCCATCCATTTTTCGAAAACAAATATTCTGAGGTGCATAACCCTTAATTTGTCCAGCAAACGTCTTATAAAAGCCATGAGTGTTAAAGTTTCGGAAATCAGACTCAATTGAGTCCAGTTGTTGATTAACAAATTTTCTTTTCTCTTGCCTTATAATCTTACTTGTTAATTTACGAGCTTGGAGGAAAGCTTGGTACTTGTCTTCAGATTTATTGGAATTAAAATTCAAAAAGGCTTTATGACGAGACTTGACTGCTTCATCACACACAGAATTCCACCAAGGATGCTTGCGCTTCTTTTTAAAGGGGTATTTCCTCCACTGCCGATTTAATTATTTTGTTTTTAAAGTCAATCCAATTTTCTGCAGGAGTTTCTTCCCATTTTGAAATAATATCTGATTCTTTAAGTTTGGGAAGATTGAATTTGGGGATCGCAGCCTGTATTGTGATTAGTTTTTTCCTGGCAGTGAAATTAACATGCACTCTGGTTAAATAGTGGTCCGATTCAATTTTGGCGCCTCTTCGTACCTGGATATCACAAATCTCTCTCTGGTTATCATATGAAATAGCGACATGGTCGATCTGATATTCTCCCAGTTGCAAAATGGGTGACCTCCAGGTCTTCTGTTTCTTGGGCTTTTTATTGAAAGATGTGGAACTAAGTTTGAGGTTGAATTGTTGACAGAGTTGTATCAATATCATCCCATTACGGTTGGTCATTCTGTGAGCGGGGAAAAGTCCAACGGTTCTCTGATATTTCCTTTCCCTGCCAATTTGGGCATTGAAATCTCCGAGCAGAATTTTTATGTCATCTTTTGGAATCCTGGCCATTTCCAATTCCAGTATTTCCCAGTGCTTTTCAACATTCTCCCGATCTTTTCGGTTGTCAATGTTACAGGGAGCATGATTGTTTACAAGGGTATAGTTTTTCTTTTTACTCTTGATTCGAAGGGTCATAAGCCGATTGTTCACTGGTTTGACAGACTTAACAGATTTCAGTATTGTCTTATCCACCAGGAAGGCCATTCCAAGCATATTTGCTCCTCTTCCAACCTTCCTGTTCGTTCCACTTTTAAATACTCTGAAGCCATTATAGTCTATCGTTTGATTATCAGGAAATCTCGTCTCTTGGATTGCAAGAATTTGTACTTTCTGTTTTTTCATTTCTTCTGTTAGTGGATGGAGCTTTCCAGTTTGGACAAGTGTTTGTATATTAATTGTTCCTATGTAATTTTTAGGTTCCTTAATTTTGCGTTTTGTTCTGGGAGGCTCACCAGTATAGACTGTTTCACTCATGATTTCGTGCAATTCCGGTCCCCCAGAATCCGATCGACCGGTTGTCATTTCTTTAGATGTTATATTATGGTGAAATGAGTGGATTTTACCATCTGGGGTAATTTTGTTATTAATTGTACGATCCATAGTTATACTTGTGATTTGGTTTTCAATCTGGTTTTAGCCAGAGAATGAGATCAAAGTTGAGAAGCTTTGAAATGTAGTGCAATTCCCAAGATGTTCAGGGAAAATTCCGATTTAGTTCATTGTAGGAAATATCCAATCTTCCTACAACTATCCAGCTGGACCAACGTGGAGGCGCGATACGGAGAAAGAAATTAAGTTTTAAGTTTTGGATATATAAATGTCTTCGCATCCGGAATTCTACTTCCAGCCTATCTATTTATTTTAATTTATCTATTTATTATAATTATTTCTTCCTAAATTATTCCTTATTAATATTATTAATTATTATTAATTATTCTTCGATATATTTATATATTCAGTTCTCTCAATTATTTTCAATATTGATTTCATATATTTTAGACTTACTAAGTTTCTTCTAATGTAATAGTTACTCGAGTCACGAGTTTGCCTTTGGTTTTAAAGATGGGTAAAGAAAGGGAAGAAAGCATCATTGCACATGCGCGACTACTTTCGCATCCGTTTGCCACCACAAAAACGTAAACTATACTTAGAGTACATACAGTATATCGCGGAACCTTTTGCAGATTAACTGTACGAATGCAACTGTTTGTTACCATAAACAGAAATGTCGGTTTCTTGAAAACGCGGTCGAACTGTTCAGAGTGCTGGACAAAATCTAATATGCAATGTAATAAAATGGTGTGAAGTTGAAGCTAAACAAAAATACTTTTCCGTCCCTCTTGTCAAAGACCATGAGCAAGCGGCTAACAATTATGATGTTTCTCTTTTCAAAATACAATTTTGACATTTTGAAGAAAAAATTAAAGACAGTGAAGAAGATAATTCTTCTTCAACAGTTTTTTGACACCTGATAAGGAAAGAAAGCGGTTATATTAATAATAAAGTGATGCCAACATGTGAAACGTTATTACAGGTTTTGAATGAAAGGCTATATTTTAGTTGGAAACTTTTTACGTTAAGAAAAGTTTTTAAAGAAATTGGAGTTTAAATGGAAAAAGTGTCGTTCACAACGAAGTACATTAAATTGAAAAGCAAAATGTGATTGACTAATGGTGCAATGGCTCTGTAGTAAAATAAAGAGTCTGATTGTTGATGTTGGCAGCACTGTCAGAGTCCTCTTCTCGTCCTCACAGCCCATCCAAACGCAAAAGACGTTCTTGTGACTCACAATCTAAACCACGGAGTACGGGCGTCTGGTTCGGCTGTCCTTCAAGCCGATTTTTAGCCTTTTCTAATATTCCTCGATAGTAATAATGATAATGGGCGATTTAATTGATGTATTTTTAAATACAAATTATGTGCCTCTAACCTACAAAACTAAAGCTCCCGGGTTTGATTCCCGGCTAAGGTCAGGATATTTTAACAAGTTAAAACCCACCATTACAGTACCAAAACCCACAGTAGTCTCAAATGACGAAGCTGTCGATACGACTTTAAAAAGATACTAAACGAAAACAAAATTATTTGTCTTTAAAGTTTGAATAATAAAATAGTAGATTTATAAATGCCATCAAACACACTACTATAAAACGCACTAGTTAATAAAATATTATTTAATTGTTTCAAGGTTGAAAAATTTTTTTATTGAGAGCATTATCCTCCTTACAGCTCGGTCCTTGCAGAGTCCAATATCTACATTTATTCGGTCCGCTCAAAGACGTTTTACGCGGCAAGACATCCGACAGCACCGAAGCCGTCAAAAACGTGTCACATGAATAATTCAAAGAGCAAAGTGGAGATTTCTTCTCAACTAAAAACTGAAGGCTCAGAGAAGTTTAGAATAAAATTTTTAATTTATTAAAACTCATTAATAAAATATGTTTATTCCAAATTAAATTGTCTCGTTAAATAAAGGACTTTAAATAACAAAGGACGTTTGTACGTCCTTTGTATATTACGCTACATATTTTCTTCTTCCTTTTATAAAAAATATCAATAAAATTCAAGAAGTAAATTTGTAGTTACGGGGTATGGAGTTTTCTGTAGTTGACAAGAGTTAATATTATGCAATCGTTATTCCAGAACCGTTGAACTAATTTAGAACTAGGTAAAATAAAAACCGGTCAAGTTTTCAGCTAAATCGTTAAGATAGTTTTTTTAGTTTTTAAAGAAAAACTATAAAAAATACGAACTTTTAAAAATTTTTTATACCAAAAGTTAAAATAAACCAATAAAAATATCACTTTAATGTTTTAAAAAATGTATATTCTCTGACAACACTTTGAACTTTACTTAGTAATGGTGTATATTTTTAGTGATGAAGAAAACATTGAAATGCTACATAGAATACTTCTCAGAGTTTTACTCATGTCGGCTTGTATATATGAACAAAATTATTCAGGTTTCCCATGTGTTCTCTGAGTCAAAGTAATCTACACTGAGGTCTCATGAGATTTCTCGGTTCGCATGTTATACGTACTGCAAGCGGTGCACAAGGAAGCAACACTACAAGTGCAAATAGAAAAAAGTTATTAATTTTTTGTACCTCCAGAATAACTGAAATAACATTCGAAGATACTCGTACTTGTTTATGTGTATGAGAATTTCATTCGTTACTATAATTAATTATCTTTATTCTTTAGGAATTTTATTTATTCTCTCTTAACAAAATAAACAGAATATTCTTTCTAAAGTAACTGTAACATTAAATTTTAATCATATTAATGTAGATAAAGGTTTTTTACGCAAAAACTACTTTAAGTATCATAAAATTTTTATTTTACAAACTTATCTAAAGTTCTTAACAACTATCAACTAAGTAAAAATATACCAATCAAAATGTATAAAAAAATAAATAGCGTGGTCACCTTCATAGCACGTAGTTTCATGTGCTAGGGTTACTCTGTGTTATACGTTCCGTTAATTCTAAGCAAGGTCCTAAAATTTTAACATTCTCTAATCCATCTATGTTATTGTTTAGGTTATCAGAAAAAAGACTGGGTTGAACCTCTAGAGGTTTTGCTAAGTAAAACGAGAAGTAAGGTGGTTTACAAATGCCTTCCTCACTGAGTGCAAAAGTGTACTTATCAGCATGCAAGGCTAATTGAAATGACACCTTCTTTTCATCCACAGGGTCTGGCTTTGTTAAGAAATTCATTACTCTCAGAGGAGATAACTCAGACTAGTGTCATTTACGCCTCAACTTTTTTTGTTCTTAAATTCTTCAGCCATATAATAACTAGCTGATCATGAAATGAGAATTAGAACTATGTTTTGTAGCCCTGGGACTAGCAGATCGAGTGCAAATAATTTGACACTCCACCTGTTTGTTTTGGGCAGAAACCCATCTCTATTGCTGCTTAATCTACTGTAGTTGGTAATGACGAAAGAGATATGATTGTTTTTACTTATACCTAGCATTTTTGTGCTCTATAAGATAGGATAAGAGGCATGCTTGCTGAAGTTTGTACGGAGGCTCTGTCCTCTTAATAATTTTAATAAGTACCTTAACATGAAAAGTAATTGCCTTAATATACAATACTATAGGGCAATAGCTTTTATAAGCTAAAGTTGCAGAAAGTTTTAAAAATTTACAACTTTCATTTCAAGCATTATATTCTACATTTCTTAGTTTCAATGTAGACACAGTGAACTCATCCAATAAGAAGTATAGTAAGTTACACTTATTTCCGTTCTAAGTTAAATCGCACTAATTCACAGATACAAACAATTTCACATCTACACCTAACGCGAAATACTCAAAAGCAATAAAAAAGACGCTGGAGTAGAGATCTTATATAAAACAGCGACGAGGGTTAGCTACTGGGTGATTTCCTCAATCAAGACGAAAACAGTACATTACATAATACTTTATAATTATTGTTTGTCGTTGACGCCTCCCACCATTATCAGCGCTGCATATGCGGTTCCTGAGCCTGCCACGGAAGCACTACGACGCGCAGTTAGCATTGCCTCTCCACCACCATACACTGAGTGGTTTGTTGGGCAAGATTCAAGCAGCCGCACTGGCTTTCGAGAGGCACTCACCATCCAACTCCCAAACGGTGAAGAAAAAAGAGACATAGCAAGAAAGAAGAAGATCCCAGCCGAGACCAGATGCTCCATCCCTGGTCAAAGCTACCGGTGGCAGATGCACATTCCCACAGTGGTCAGGCTTCTCCTACCCGGCCGCCGAAGGAAGCCCATGTATGCCTGATGGCACCACGGTGAAGATAAAGTTCAGCGCGGGACCTGAGAGAACTGCCTCGGCCTACGCCGACCCGACACTCCGAGGCTCTGGGGACCGCCACCGTCACGCTGCAGTGGGGAACCAATTGCCGCTGAGGGCGAGCAAGGCCTGAAACCAATAGCCGGGCCGCCACTCTTTGGGTTCCGCTCTCTATACACCAGCTTGCCGCTTCCAACCACCAACAACGGCCATTTCAGATTTTACCTTTTTTTACATTCCACAAAGGTTGATTTTCATTTTGATTTATTTATTCATGAATAAATTAGGTAATATTTTTAATTTTGTATTGTTAACTCATAATAAAAGATAGGTTATATTTTTCATTATTCACATTGCCAAGTAACAGTCGTGTGATTGTTTCACACCAGATTGTTTTTATAACGACTAGATTTTCTGTAAACATTAAAAATTTTCCCAAAAAAATTGATTTTATATCAGTTTTATTGTACCAATTTAAAATTTATTTGCATGTTAAAATTAAATTTAGAATTTCTCGATAAAAAAGGATAATCATATTATTTTAAAACGTTCATAACGTTACAGACATTTGAATTTTTACGCAATTGCTTCACATTGTTCATTTATCTATCCACAGGTTAGGGTAATTTACTTCATTGTCTTACGGAATATTTACAGAAAAGATTTCGAAAATTAAAATGAAGCATACAAAATAATAACCTTTTGTGCGTATTCTTTAGTCTAAAATAAAAAGCTGAAGGTCAATTAAGGTTTATCATATTAAAACGATCATAACATTTATGAGTACCGGTTTTTATTAATATTTCGCTAAAAAGATACGTTCTAAAAAAATATAAATCGTTGTTGGGGATTGTTATAAATAAGTAATATGTTAAAAAATAAAATACAAAAGTTTTAACTTTGTGTAATACAATTGTGAAAGAGTTAATATTTGCGGTTAGAACCTGGTACAACCTGACTCCACATGAACTTAATATTGTTTAATAAAATTATTTATTCTGTGGTTAAAATAGTTTCAGTGAAAACAATACAATAATACTTTTTTATAGAACGTAAAAACTTCATCACATTAGGAAATGAAACGTGACTGTGAAATTACGGAATGTGTTCTAAGCAGTTATTAAGTTTTAACATCGTAAATATGGTGGTCACAAAATCCATTATAAGTTATAAAATATTTCCGTAGTTTTTAGAACTGAGCTTACTTATTGTCCCTGGGTTTACAGTCACGCAACGTGAATATTGCGCTTCTTAAATGAGATAAATACCGCTCATATTTTATTCAGAAGAAATTAACACTGTGTTCCTACAAAACACTTAGTTCACCAAACTATGTTTTCTTTTTATTTATTTATTCTCGTTTTTTTGGTCACTACTGGGTTATTAAAACCTGTCAGTTAGTATTGAGCTATAACACATTAAACATTTTTAAGAGTATTTATATCTTAGCCGGGAAAAGATCCTGGTGTTTGCTTTTTTTGCCACTTGTTAGGTCTTGATAGATTTTACAGTTTTTATACTTTATAAGTGTTTTATAATTTATGGAGAACAAGTAAAGATCCTTCGTGGGTTAAAATAGGGTTTCGTACTTTCACCTATTCTGTTCAATATTTATTGAGAACAGCCTTACGAGAATTAAAAGAAGATTTTATTTCAATAAATGGTGATCGAATCGAAAATCTGCGATATGTAGATGGTACAATGATGCTGTTTATGCTGATACAGCAGAAGGACTCTAGAAGCTGACGAATAAAATTACAGAAATAAGCCAACAGTATGGCTTGGACATCAACACCAGTGAAACAAAATTCATGATCTTCTGCATGGAAGAAGTTCGTGGAATATATCTGTATATATATGTGTGTGTATATAATGGACTTCCAGCAAAGAAATAGATGCGTAAAATATTGAAGACGATGACCAACAGAAACCTAATCGCAAGTAAACTGAGAGGCTTAGCGCTCGAGATACGAAAAACGGCAACAAAAGCTGTACAGAAACACAGTTTATTTTATATAAATTAATAAAACAAATTAAGGAAGTTTCAAAAGAAACAAAAATGGAAACACGCGAAATCATAGATAGATATAGCGTACATTCCGGCAGAAAGTAAAGAAACAAAAAGGGTGCTAGAGGAAGTGAACACGGGCGGGATTGACCCAGGGGAGGCAAGAAGATCACTCACACAAAATTAAAGCTTGCTGGGAAATGAAGAAAAATGCCTGAAGGTGAAACTATTCACCGTGGTCCTATAGTGCCCAGTGTCAAAAAATAAAACTTCTTGTAAACAGAAGTCAGAAAATAAAAAAACGAACAAATATTTACATTAACGCCGTTATTCGACAGAAAATGAATAAATTAAATTTCATGACCCGCCTCCGTGGTTAGCTTGTTAGCCTGGAAAACGGAAGGTTCACGGTTTGATTTCTCAGTTTAAAGTTTGAAAATTATAAGCAATTTTTTAAAACTCATAGTATTCACTCATGATCAAGATCTTGATATTATTTTAATAAACTAATAATTCCAGAGTACTACGAATTTATTTAAACCAATTGACAGACATGTATAAAAAACCGACATCTGTACGTAATTCATTTTGAGGCACCGGCTAGCTTACTTCCAAGATTCACAATTAGACGACTTAAAACGAATAAATTGACTGATTATTTACTTTGTACTGCAATAAGAAAAAGAAAGAAATTTTTTATCGATTCAGACTTAATTATTTTTCGCGTAATACAACTTCACTGTAAGTAAATTAACAAAAACTATAATTAAATATTTATCGTATTGTTTGTACTGTTGAAATTAGATATTTATTCGATAATTTTTATCTAGAATTTCTTTTATATTTTCTGTTGCGTGTAACAGACAAAAGCTGTAAATTTTAATAGCTCTCTTGTTTGTTTAATTCAAGCTTAATTGTGTTCAGGGTTTCTTATTAAACTTTCACTACAGAATAATACTACTTAGTACCCTACCAGCAACTAATGACTTTTTTAGTTGTAAAGTTTATACCATATTCAAAGTTCACAGCAAAGTGAAAATGATTTATTACTCGTTTCTATTGCTTATTTGTACATTTATAATAATAGGCTTCGTGTTTTAGAGATGTTAACACTTTACAGGTACACCGTTTAGTACGTAGACTAATCCTTTTGTATAAATTTAGCAACCGTATTTTTTAGGCAGGCGGTTGCACGGCTTTGTTTATTCTAAAGATATATTGTTACTCAACTCAGTAACAAACTAATAACATTGTTTTAAAATGAAAAGCTTTAACTAGTTAAATAAACGTATGTGGTGTAGTACTAAAACAGGTTTTAATTAACAAATTTGTTATGCAAAACCTCAATGCTACCAAGAGTTTGTTCTTAAATAGACTGGTGTTAAGGAAAACTTTTTACGACAAACTATCACCATCGTTTGCTTAGTGAGATAGACCTACCCCACGGAAAGTGTCTATGGATAAGTCTTGCATCCAGATTTTCCTTTTTAACTTATAAAAACTTGAGAACATTTTGAAAAGACATGGTAGAAACTAAATTTGTTACGCGTACTTATTTAATATCAAAACCTACTGAGATTACAAATACTAGGATTTTGAATGTTTTATGATCTATTATAACTTTCAAATAAATTTTAAATTTTTAAAGAAATTAAGCTGTATGATACTGTATATTCTGAATTTGGATATGTTTATATCCTGTTCCTGTATCCATCTTATGAAAGGCACCCACAATCTTGCGTTCCACCTAGCTCATAACTGAACTCCTCAAACGTATTTTTCTCTTACCTATTGAACTGCTACCACAGAAAATTTATCCTCTCCAGATACTTTAACCAGCATCTCTTTTAAATTTTTTGTTTTAACTCTTTCAACCACGGTGTTAATTCGACTTTACAGTTGTTCAATCAGAGATTACAGTAACGATGGCCCGGGGGTGCCGGTTCACAGGCGTTTGTTTGACAAAAGAATGTATTTGAAGAACTTACCTCGTGGTTGAATGATGTCACCACAATGATCTACATGTGAACTTGTATTCTAGCAGTCCGCTGATTACGTGAACAATGTCATAGTCATTGGCAGAAGCAGGTCACCTGAACTACTTACTTTTAACACTCAATGATTACAGGTTTGGATAAACAGTGAAAATAATATTTTTTACTTGTTTGTAAAAAAAAAAACAAATTAAAAACTAGTATTAGGCGTACAGCTTAGTTTACGTAATATAGAAATACTGCAACGCTTTCAATCGAAATGCGTTAGACTGGACACTGCAGCCCCGTGGTGCGTAATCAATAAAATATTGTACAACAATCTAAACCTGCCCTTCATTAAAAAAAAATATTAAATAACGTAGTATGATAAAAATATTTGAAGAGTATCAAAATCTTTTCGCAAATAATCTCCTCAATAACAGCAAAGATACTCACAGACTGAAACGTTTTAAAAGATTGGACTTACCGTTACGAATTTGGTATCCTTTTAACCCATTTAATTTGTTCCACGTCTACTAATAAAATCAACGTTGTCATGATCGGCATCATTATCATCCTCATCATAGTCATCGTCATCTTCAGCTTAAACTATTTCATATTTCAAAATATTTTATGAATTGTTCAGATTCAAGTTTATTTTCGTTTTTTGTTCAGACTGTAGCCTTTTCTTAATACACAGTACTGAGTGTGGTTTATATATTTTTTATTATAAGAATATAGGCCCGTAACAGGCAAGTAGAGTGTTAAATTATTTGCACTAGATTTGTTAGTTCCAAGGCTACAATAAATATTTCTGTTACTTATACGGTGAACCAATTACATGACTGAATCATTGAAGAACAAAAAAGGTGAAGGTGTAAAAGACACTAGTTAATGTTATATTCTGAGTAATGAGTTTCGTAATAGATCCCGACCTTGTGGTGAATGTTAAGGTGTCAATTGCAGGTTGGAAAATAGATGCTTTTCAGAAGGCCTTGCATGCTGATAAGCATAGACTACTTTTCCACTCAGTGAGAAAGGCAATTTAAACTACCTCAGTCTGTTTTACTTAGTATAACCTTTAGAGGTTCAAACGAGCCTTTCGGCTGATGACCTAAACAACAAGAAGTAAAATAAAATTTTATTTAAAAAAATATTTTCCTACATAAATAATTTAGAAAGTATGTTAAAATTTTTAATGGTGCTTAAATCATCAAGAACTAAAGTTGTACACCAAACCATTATAAATATTTAAAAAATAAAATTTATTATAACTCACTTATAAATATAAAAATTGTATAGATAAATCAGATATATATATATATATATATATATATATATATATATATATATATATATATATATATATATATATATTTATAATGGATTTAATTTGAAAAGATATTTCTAAGAAGAATTGTAAATGAATGTTGTTGTTTAGGTCTCCAGCCGAGAGGCTGGTTTGGATCTGTAGAGGTTTTACTAAGTAAAATGAGGATTGAGGTGGTTTACAAGAGCCTTCCTCACTGAGTGGAAAAGTACGTTTATCAGGATTCCAGGCCCTCTGGAAAGCACATTTTTTTCACTCTGCAAATGACACCTTCACTTCATTCACCACAGAATCTGGCGGGATATTGAAATTCAATACTTTCAGAGGTGATAATTCTGGTTAGTGTCCTTTACATCTCTACCTCTTCTGTTCTTAGATGATTCAGTCATTAAATTGGCTGACCATGTGAAAAGAAACAAAACTATTTATTTTAGCCCTGCAACAAACAAATTGAGTGTAAATAATTTTACACTCCACCTGTCTTTTACGGGAATTTTAAATGAATATTTATCTTATTAAAAAATCCTATGAATGAATAAATTATATGATTACTAATATATTAATCTAACGTGAAAACATATTTTTTGGTAGCAACCTTCTTTTGTTATTCCTAGGTAGGCTATATAAGAATATAAATTTTAACCAACAAGAATTGAATTCTCCGAATAGGAATTATTAAATAAACTTTCAAATTAATAAAACATTTATTTATAGACCATATGTATTTCCTATTATGTTTTTGTATATTTATTATCGTTATTTGTATTACAACTTTAAAAACAGTAAAAATACATAAATTCCATGAAACTACTTTTGTAATGTTATGAACAAAAGTATTATGATACTGTATGTACTCATAGTAGATTGTAATAAGCATTTATTATAAAACTTTTAGAGAAAATTATGTATGACCTGAAAAATGAAAAAAATCTGATTACACACACGACTACAGTTATAATGTTTATTTATTTGATACAGCTTCCAGATTCATATAAAATTATTTTAAAATATCACTATAAAATATCACTTCTATAAAGTGATTTATTTTATTTTTCTTTCTTCTTTTTTTCTTATGTTGTTATTTATCATTCATGTATCATGAACTTTATTTCATAGAACATATACCAATGGGTATCACTGTTCTTTTTCATTTATTTATTTTTATTTATTTTTTTTTTATTTTTTTTTCCTTGTCATCCTTTGTTTACTGTCATCTAATTTGCTCGTTGTATCGTAGTATATAGTTGCAAATAAAGTTATTAAAGTTAAAAAAAAAAAAAAAAAAAAAAAAAAAAAAAAAAAAAAAAATATCACAACAATTTTTCTGGTAATTATAAAAATATGGGTTCATAATTCTCTGTATGCGTATCTTTTAATGTGTTGTTGTGAACTAAAAGAGGAAAAGATTATTTATAATACCGTCCTGTTTGTAGTTTTTCTATTTCAAAAGAGAATAATAATTATAATAATAATAATGAAAAATATATATCGCTCGAAAATGTTTCTGAAGTGGAAAAATGGGAAAATGAAATACCTTTCAGTACTAGAACTATTTACACATAAATAATATTAGCTTTTCTCGCCCCTTTGTACAAAAGATTTAGTGTTTGCAATTTCACTATAAATACGACAAATATGTTCGTATACGTTTATTTTTATTTGAACATTGTATTGTTTTAAAATTGAATTTCATTGTCTGTTTTCGAAAATTCCTTATTCTTTAACTGTACAAAGACGATCCGTTTATATAAAATGTTTAGAAGAAATTAATGAAAGTTACTATAATCGAAACCATACCAATGCAAGCTTGGCTGTAATACGGGGTCAACTGGTACGGGGGGCTGTGGTGTAGTGGTCAACAAAACTGACAACTATTCTTCGGTGTCGGCTTCAAATTCCGGTCAGTTCATGCATTTTTGCATCTGTACGAGGTGTGGCTATTAAAAAACAAGACTGACGTTGTAAAACAATTTATTTTTTATTTTATACATAATCACTTATAGCCACCTTCAATATACACTTCTTCTCTATCCCTGCAACGCTCCATGCGTATTTTCCATGATTGAAAACAGTGCTGGAAGTCATTTTCTGTCAGCTGCTTTAGGACACGTTTCTCTTTTACAGCTTCCACAGGTTCAAATCTTGTCCCTTTTAATGCAGATTTCACCATAGGGAACAAGTAGAAATCACATGGTGCAAGATCTGGTGAATAAGGTGGATATTCTAACACTGAGATAGTGTATTTGGCTAGGAATCTCTTGACAGATAACGCGGAATGAGCTGGCGCATTGTCTTGGTGAAGAACCCATGATTTGTCCTTCCACATTTCGGGGCGTTTTTTCCTTACTCTTTGACGTAGTTTAGAAAGTACCTCAAGGTAATAATGCTGATTAATTGTTTGACCTTCAGAAACCCAGTGAAGGTACACAATCCCATGTTTATAAAAAAACAATAATCATTGCTTTAAATTTTGACTTGCTTATTCGAGCTATTTTAGCTCTCGGTGAAGTTCGGCTCTTCCAGTGCATGGTTTCGGCGCTTTTTTTTTGGATCATAAGTAAAAACCACGTTTCATCACATGTTATTATCTTCTACCTGTTCCCTAAGGTGAAATCTGCATGAAAAGGGACAAGATTACAAGCTGTGGAAGCTGTGAAAGAGAAAGCGGCACGTGTCCTGAATGAGCTGACAGAAGATGACTTCCAGCACTGTTTCCAACAACGGAAAATTTGCATGGAGCGTTGTAGGGATAGAGAAGGAGTGCATATTGAAGGTGACAATAAGGAATTATGTATAAATTAAAAATACAATTTTTTACAACGTCAGTCTCATTATTTCATAGCCATACCTCGTATATAACCTCATGTTATTACAAACGCACAAGCCAACGCTGATGAAGGCACCATCGCTCAATAAAAGAAAGATCATCGGACGACTACCACAGACTGAAACGTATTAAAATGTTTGACTACCGTACAGACAAAGTAAAAAATTAACAATGACGAAACTATCCCCAATAAAATGTTTATTTCTTTTAATTTGTTAATTATCCGACAATAATTTATAATTCTTTTTAGTTTATTTAAAGTCACATCAATAGCTCGGTCAGTAGCGACTGACCGGGTGGGTTATGGAACAGTTGGTTTTAACTTGTAAACATTTTCAGACCACAACCGGGTATCGAACCCGGGACCTCTCCCTTGTAGGCTAGAGCGCTACCACTTGGAGGCGGCCAATTTACGAATTTTGAGTTAACAAAAAACATATTGAAAATTAACTGAATGAACAATAAACAAAAAACAAATGTTTACACACCATGATAACCATTAAATTCATGTAACTTGCAATAATTTATTATCAGTTTAGAATTAAAACACAACTAAATCGATAAGCAAAAAATAATTTATAATGGGGAACAATAAAGGAAAAAACATTAACAGTGAGGAATGACTGCTCTTCAATTTAAATCTATTCGTTCGCAGTGATAAGAATACCAACTTTAAAAATTTAAAGTAAAATGATTCTAAGAGATTTTTATAAATAATTATTAATCCGAAATGAGTATTTCATGGCAGTCTCTGAGTCTTTTCTAGTTAACGATCATTTATATCATAAATATCATGGCACATGTCACTCAAAAGGAGTCGTATGTCGCATTCACTTTACTCGTTTTAATTTTCAATTAAAATCATGTCAACTGAAAACCCCAATTTCCTTATTAAACTCCAAACCATTTATAATAAATTAGATTTCACCACCTTTACGGAACTTTCATGTATATTTATCAAACATATGTTTATAAATTCCTTGATAGGAGAATTTTTAAAAATTTGTTGTAATGTAGGCCTGCTATAACTTTTGAAAAAAAATTATTTTTTGAAATTTCAGAAGAATTTAAATTTTAGTTTTACTTAAAAGACAAATAAATTAACTAACACTAGTTTGATTAATTGATAGCGTTGGTGATAATTAAATTGATATTTCAGAAACTTCATGATGAGTGCGCTAAGGTGATATCTTGATGATTTCTAAAGTTTATTTTTGACGAATTATGTTCAAATAATAAAGTTATGTCAGCAAAAATGACGCGGCAGTAGTGAATATATACATCTATCTCGGTCATGAAATTCGTATTACCAGAGACAACCAAAAGTGCAAAATGAAGAGAAAAAACTCTCTCACAGGTGGCCTTTTAAAGGGTTAGAGAGATCTTTAGTAGTGATCTGCTGAACTGCTTAAATAGAAAAGTTTTTAACTAGTGTGTGCTGCTGGTTAAGAAGCATGGTATAAAAAATATTGACCTTAACCATTGCATCTTCTAGAAGGCTTCTTGTTGTAGAAGACAATATTATACTGACATGAATAGGTTTGTTATGATCATAAGTCTATCGTGTTAAATTTAAGAAAGTTTAAGTAATAAATATTTTAATTATCATTTAAAAAAACAGCTAAATATTGTTTAAACATTTTTATTTAATTCTATATTAAAAAAAATTATTTTTTACATTTTATATTTAATAAATGAAAGATATGTTAAAATTCATTTTAAATTTATGTTTTTGTAAAAAGAACATTGTTAAAACTTTAGTGTTAATTTTATACTAAAAGAAAATATTTTTAGATTTTCAATTTAATAAATGGAAGATATATTAAAATTCATTTTAAATTTATGTTCTTGTAAAATCAACATTTTAAACCCCTAGTGATACTTAAACCAAGACGTACATAGGATCGTGCACAAACTGTAAATTTAAATTTAAATAATTTATAGTAATACACATATTAGCATTCAGAATTTTATAAAGTTTTCACAATTTTATATTTGTATTAAATTGTGTGGAGTACAACTTTATAAAGAAGTCTGAAGAAACTACTTCAATAAAAATTTGAATAGCTTAGTTTCAATTTTTATTTGATATTCGGTAGTTGTATTATGATGATAGTGGATCCACCGAAACATGTTAGTTTTTGAATTAAATCATAAATATGAAAATTTAAGGCGGTTGCTAAAGGTTAGTTAATAAGTTTAAAATTTTACACAATAGAATTGGCTACATAGATATTGAATAGTTTATTTTATGTTTTTAATAGTAACATTTTTAATGCGTTATCATGATTGGAAGAATGTATTATTTTCATTTCGTCATTATTGTGGTCTAAAGAACATTCTTTTCGCTAAATTTTAAACTTAGATTTACAGTAAATTATATGTTAGTATAATTTATATCAAAGATGTGTTAATATAATAATTTTTTACATCGGGTTGGTCTCGTGGTAAAGTTGTCGCCGCAAGTCAGCTGTTTAACAGCTGATTTTGGAGACGTTCTGTGGGTCAAATCCTAGTAAAAGTAGTTACTATTATACTGATTTTAATACTAGATAGCACAGTTTTGTTATCAATACTCTTTCAAAAGTGGTTCACCTGAATCAGTACAAGATTATACCTCATTTACAAGTCATAATATCATCCTTATATCATTGAATCATGGGGATGACTTTTTCTTAAAATAAGTAGATTCCAACGTAAAAGAATCCGCGGTAAAAATAATAATAATAATAATTATAATATTAATAAAAATAACTTTTTTATTCCTATGATATTACATATCAGATAAAAAAGAAATTACCATAATACAAAATGTCTTACAGTAAACTACTATCCTATTACGCTAGAGGTGGTGGAAATTATCCCATCCAACTATGGACAAAACCATGTACTAGGATGGGTTAAAATAAATATATAGTCTATATATAACAATTTAATACAATTTTCTTCTAATAGCTTACTGCCACGTACAGGGCATATTAAACGAATACATAAATTACAATAACAAATAAAACAAACTATTTAAAAATTTGTAAAAAGTAATGATCAATTTTTCGTTTACCACAGTAAATTTAGCAAATACAATAATAATTTTTTGCTGTTAGATTTTTTTATCATGAATATACAAACACGGAGATAATGAATCATTACCTCATTTACTATTACATAATCCTGTCTGAGATATCATTTTGCTTTTTTAAACGTACAGCGCAATTTTCTAAAGTTTTTCTTGGAAAGTTGAAGAGAGTGTTCAGAAGGTAGGCTTGAACTGTAAAAATAATAATTTAATTTTCCTTCTGTAGCTAGGCTGAGCAGTATTAATATTTCGAAAAGAGACCGACAATATTTTTTACATTGCTTCTTGTTATTAGTATTACTTTTATCGTGTAGGTAGACTAAGTTACAAATTAGATCGAAAATTGTAGACATAAATTTCAGATGTCCACCTACTTATTTCGGTTGCTTTATCAAATGTTTTTAAAAATTCAAAAAATAATTACAAAAAATTTGAATTTCAATTTACAATCTAAACGATAAGGTTGCCTCCTTCAATTTATTAGCTTAAAATAGAGATTAACGCCGATTTTCAGCAGTGGTTGGGTAAAAACGTGCTCCGGATAATTGAATCACCTATAACAAAGCTACGTGACATGTGCAGTCTACATAATACTTGTGTATTGTGTAAACCCCAATAAAACAATAAATAAAAATCCCTCTAATGAGACGACGCGTCTCATTGTTAGTGGAAATTTTTCTAAAGCAAATATTATTGTACGAGATCAAGCCCACTCAGCTTTCATAAGAAAAAAAAGGCTTCCCTTTAACATAAGGAAAATTATATTAGTGATTTTTGTATACTCTTCAAGAGGACTTGAATGACACCACTTTTATATCCAAATTCCAACTTTGATTTCTTGACTTTCGGTTTATGGCCACGTTGAATTAAAATCGGAACTTCAAATTTTATTCAAGCCCAATAACTTTAATTGTCAATTACGAATCTAAAAACCTGTTTTTGTTATCTCTTGTAGTTAATGACATCTAGTTATGACGGACATCAGAAAATTATAAATAAATATTTTAAAAATTTCCTCCTAGTACGTTAGGGTAAAAACTAAATTTATTTCTATTTGTTACAGTATTTACAGTAACTATGTCATACAATTATTGGTAATCTTCAATATCGTCGTAATATATAGCGAGGGGCTGATACCTTTTCCAATCGAATGTAGTCTGCATGTAACATATTCATGTAAAAGATATCCGGAAGACGACGAGCTTCATTGCTGAAGAACTTAATAGAATGATACAGCTGCTACATTGTAGATCTAATCAGAGCAGCGTTGTCAAGGTCGAAATTGCCATTATGGTAGCCAACCTTCATTACAAGAAAGAACTCCAAGAAGAAAACTAGATACAAACGTATACCATTTACATAATACCCTATAACAGAATATGTAAATGTAATGAAGCATTTACTTAAACCGTCCATGTAAATCATTTCTCCTTTAATATCGTCAATTATTTCAAACCGATATTGAAAATAAAAACTATCCACGGAAGTAATTATGTTCCATGTTTTAAATAACCTGAACATCATGAGATTACCAAAAAGTTCATAGATCGTCTTGACATTGGCGAGAAAAATGGACGATCCTTATAAAGTAATAGCGATCTGCCCTTCCGCTGTTTTAGTACATGATAAATAGTGTAAAATTAAAATTTCTGTAGTACACGTCAGTCTCAGTTAGTACCAACTCTTTGGCAGGCTAGCTAAAGTTTTGAAATCGTATTGCATCGCTTATTTCACAAACACCAAAAATTTTCCTACTGTTTTCATTTACAGATATTAATAAACGCAGTACATAATTCTTCTTAAATAAAAAAGCTATTACTCATTTTTTCTATTTTTCTTTCGCGTTCACAAGGGTGGTAGGAAAGTCTTAGTTTCCTGTTTTCAACAGAAAATTAATCATTTTTACCCCACACTTAAACATATTTTCATTAAATTTCATGCACAAGACTGTATTTAATTTTGAATTGCTGCCTTTTTGGTCATCTGCAACACAAAAAGAAAGAGAATTTTGTTATTTTTACTGTATAACTGAAAACTCGAAACTGTTTTACTCTAGAAATCAGAGGCAATACGGTATTTATTGAAATAACAGACATATTGTAGAAATATTTTTATTAATAAATGTTTTTTATTATTTTAGAAAGGACATTTTTTAAATAAGATCATAAAGTATAATAAACATTTTTCAATTCATTGAAGTGATGCATCAAAACACCTCCCAACGTAATATCACTAAGCAATTTCAAACTACATCACTTTTATAATAATGGATGTATTAACAACTTTAATAATGTCTCTAAAAGAACTTCGGCAATGACCAGCCAAGTGTAGCGAAGCCTTGCTAAAACTTTTACTATGAAAACCCATCTAGTTTTGTTTCTAGCGCGATAGAAGACCGTTTGTTAGACAGACAATTGTTTCCTCACTATACTAGAAAGTTATACAACTAGTGAACTCCTAAATGATCGTTATTTTTATTAATTTTTTTCAAAACAAATACAGAGAAATTGAATTAATATATTATTTATTTAATACATAATTTCCGATTATTAAATCAATATTTGTTTTTTTAAACTAGCGACCCCATTCGCTTTGCTTTTATTTATTAACAAATTTGTCATATTAAATCTGTTTTTAAAATACTAGAACAATTTGTAATTTTGGTAATAGTAACTTGCATTAAAAGAAACAAAATTACACCGAATCTGATTGTAATAAACAGAAATGATATTTTATTTTTATGTGTGTAATAATTGATTAATAACATCATTTGGTGAATTTATGCGTGTTTAGTGGTATCATGTCGACATAATAACAGTACAATAACAATTTAAATTAATGATGTAGTTTTTTTAAAAACGCACGTGCAAGAAGCAGGATGGAGTCGAGGGTATTACACATGGCGAAAGTGAGACATTTTATTACTAAAGGATGGAGGATAAAACCGTTAAAGGTTCATCGAATTTAATATTTTGAGCTTTAAGACAATGAGTGTAATTGGTCTAGTTTATAAAAAACGGTTTTTGTAGAGGTTACTAGGGGACGTTAGCGTTTTTCTAGAAACCAGGTACTCCGTGGTCAACCAGCAGAACGAACGGTAGTAAAATTTAGTTAAACAGCTCAAATGTACAAATAATGTTAGTAGTTTTAGTCAACAAATATTGTAGTGATTGTAATAAATAAAAACGTAAATGCTTCAAAATGCAACAACATATATTATTTCAGTAACAAGGAATTTAATCCTCATAAACGGATGATCATCAACGGACTATTGGCGGGTGACTATCAACGTATACCACATTACGCCATTTGGATAAATTAAAGTCATGCCTAAGGTAATTTATTGATATATTGTTAAACGGTACTGTAAACATTTAATTTAGAATCATTTTAATGCAGTGAAAATCAATTAGTTATAATGTTATATATTATTTCGTAATCATAAGTAATTCAAGTACATTAAATTTTTTACGTATTTGATAATTGGAGACTTGATTATTTAACCAAATTAAAAGCCAGATAATTATGATCATAGCGAACGTTTGCAGAATAATAAAATGCCTTTTATAATAGTGTGGACATGTAAGTCGTAATACATAGTGTGATTCAATAAGATGGAAACAATTTCAATAAGCTGTATTTCCTGAACTACATGTTATATTTTAATTCTGTAAATTACATTTTGAAAGAAAAGTTTTAAATTTTAATTTACATACATGAAAGTTTATAGATGTTCAATGTGTTCTCTTCCGGCTGCACGTACAACATCTAGAAGGTAACTGAACTCATCCCAAACTCTCTGACGCATGTCTTGGGTCATTGAGTTGACTGCAGCTGTGATACGATTCCTTAGTTCATTCAAATTGGTGGGAAAAGATGGTATGTAAACTGCACTTTTCACGAACCCCCACAAGAAAAAGTCACAGGATGTGAGATCTGGAGACCTCGGTGGCCAAAACTGAAGTGCAGAGTCGTCATTCGCCATGCGACGTATCCATCGTTGACGTATGGATTCATTTAGGAAACGCCGAACATTGCGATGCCAATGGGGTGGAGCTCCGTCCTGCTGGAAAATGTAATCTCCTGAATCTTCATTTATTTGAGGAACAAGCCAGTTTTGTAGCATTCTAAGATACGTTTCCCCAGGAACCGTATTCTCATCAAAAAAGAAAGGCCCATAAACTTTTTTCAGCGACAAGGCGCAAAAAACATTAACTTTCGGGCTGTCCCGCTCATGTTCCACTGTTACATGGGGATTTTGTAGCCCCCAGATCCTAACATTATGCCTGTTGACTTTCCCACTTAGATGAAATGTTGCTTCATCACTAAAAATCACTCGAGGCAGAAACAACTCATCTTCCATGTGTTGGAGCATACGGCCACAAAATTCTACACGCCGTATCTTATCGCCTCGGCGAAGAGCCTGTAGCATTTGCAAACGGTAAGGTTTGTACAATAATCGGAGCCTCAATACACGCCAGACAGTTGTTTGCGGTAGTCCGAGTTCCATACTCACTCTACGGGTTGATTTCATAGGGCTACGCTCAAGGCTAGTTCGAACGCGTTCCATATTCTGCTCCGATACACGAGGTCTGCCTGGACTTTTACCTTTACACAGAGAGCCTGTTTCGTCAAATTGTTTATTCCAATGATAAATGCTCTTCCTCGTTGGAGGTTTGACGTTAAACTTAAGCCGAAATGCACGCTGCACCGCAGTTGCAGACTCGATTCTACTGTACTCACGCACGCAAAAAATCTTATGTTCCATAGCAGCCATCTTGCTTACAACTGACGCAGTACGCGGCTGCGCAGCTGACGGTAACAATGCGGTGCTGGAGCGCTCTGGTTTCGTTATTTATAACTTTTTTATTTCCTCTTTCAAATGTAATTTACAGAATTAAAATATAACATACAGTTTAGGAAATATAGCTGATTGAAATTGTTTCCATCTTATTGAATCACGCTATATTTGTTATTGATGTACCAAGGCAGGTCCATGAGTTGTTTTATTAATTTTGACTGGAACTTTTCTAAAATGTCAAGACTGACTTGCTTGCCGTTCCCCACAACTGTAATCTACATATCCAGATAGACTTAAGTCTTTATAAACTTTCATTTTACTTTCTTTAGAGAGTTCTAACTTCCTTCCAAGCAACCAGCTGATTTGGTTTAACTTTAAATCCAATATTGTTTTCATCTTGCTTTGATATGTTTCTTCCTGGTAAGCAATGATATATTATCAAGATATATTCCCAAATATTTTGTGTCAAAAGCCTGTGGTAAAAACCTGATCGTTTAGACTTACTTGATCGGGAGGGGAAACTCCCGTGACTAAGAATAAAAATGTACGTGAGTAGATTTTCCTTCATCGACTCGTATTCTCAATTTGTTCAAAAAGTTTTTAAGATATCAAGAAACTATTGAAGGTACTGAGATAATTTATCCAAATTTTCATCAACAGCTAATATAGCTTAATAATCAACAAATGTAGCTACTGTAGTAGGCAAACCCATAGTAAAAACAATATAAAGGATAGGACCGAGAACACTATCATGAGGTACACTTGACGGACTTAATTTAATTTTTCTTCAACACGCGATTCCATAATAATTTGTCCTTTCATGTCATTCTTCTACTAATTTTCACATCTGTTCATTGTTCCTTGTTTCACATATCGTAGATTTTACTGTTAAATAAAAAATGCATATACAATAGAGCTAACAACTACAGTTAACAAATTTACAGTCAAGTTTATTGAATGGTTTAATCCAGCTATTCAGTTTTGTACTTGCTGACTAAAATGTATTAGTATTTAAATTGATACACAAAATTACTATATAATTTAAGTTTGCTTGGAGTGAATTTAAGTTTGTTTATTATTACTAAATACAACCGTAGGCCTATGTTTAGTATAAACAGCTGCGGTAACCACCTTAGTAAAGTTGCGATATTGTTCCTTTTATTGGATGCACAATATGATTATGTGAAAACAATGCGAGTTTATTGTGCGATCGTGTTCTTTGTTTAACGATATAATATATCTATATATAAAACCATCAATGCCTAAATGTATATACACTAAACACAAAATTTAATCAATGTTTCCTTCGTAAGGAAAATTTTATAAGCTCGTTGTCAATAGAATACAGTTTTATTCTTTCTAAAAATACTGTTGAACTCCTTGCTATTCGAGATATGGGGCGGACTAATTTCGGATAACGGATTTTTTTGGTTAACCCGGATTAATAAAATATGGACGTAAAAAATATAAAATGGTAAATTATGTTATTTAATTAGTAATAATTAATTTTAATTTATTTATTTTAATTAATTTTATTTTACAAGTATTTAATTCGTTTTAACTGAGACAGAATTTGTTTCGTATTGGGCCATTCTAGACCAGATAGTGTGAATTTAGATAATTCTGAAAGTTGGTTTTTCGCAGCCCATATTCTCAAAAAAATTTTACAGTAAGCTTTTATCATTTCTTCTGTCCACCTGGAATTCTGCTTTTGCTCTCTTGGAAGCCTTTAAAACAGTAATTATTTGCTTGAATTTCGTTCTATCTGTTAAGATCTATTGGTTTATTAAAGTTTTTTATAAAATTAAACTATTTTGCGGATACTATTCTAAAAATGTTAAATGTCTTAAAGAAGTTTTGACATTCATTCTATTAAGGTTTCATTGAATTTTAATCTTCGTTTTTATATTTTCATTTTTCTTGTACAGATCTTCTCGTTTTTGTCACCTGTATTTTTGTCTACTATCTTCAGATCTACTATATTGTGGAGGATCTTTCTCTCAAATTTTTCTGCTTCTCTTAAATCAACCCTTCCGGTCATTCTAAGGCATTCACTCGCGTACCGACGTCCAGGTTTTATCATAGTATTATAATATCTGATCTTGGCTTGTTTCGAGAGTGTTTTCTGTATTTATGCAGATTATGAATTCTTTGAAGCACAATGACCTACTTTTTTGTCTTCTGTTGTTCGCTTCTCTTTCTCAAAGCCTCCAATGTATATCTCCCCGAGCTACATGAAGCTGAAAGGGATACAATGTTATGCGAAATAAAAATAAAAAATAAATATGTTTACTGTATTTTAAAAATAATCTGAAATACGGATTTTCTTATAATTTTATTAACATTTTCATATATTGATGGTTTCACCGTTTTTCTATTTGATGTCTTGCCTGTATACTTCTATATATTTTTCTTAATTTTTCGCCAATTTTATACGGCTGAAACAATAAACACACTAAATCCTTTCTGTCCCTTCTATGGTATTCAGTTTTGTAAACAGAGTCAAGACGTCGGGTTACGTTTATATTACTGATTAATTTAAGTTTAGGAGTTGAGCGCATAAAAAAAAGTGAAGAACGAAGTTTACTGAAACACATTTATTAGAAGTGCACTTTAATTTAATTTTGTTGATGTAAACTACATACATAGGAAGACTATTGACTTTTGGTCATTTTGGATAATCTGTATTTCGTATAACCAAGATTCAATTGACCGGGATTCTAATATATATATATTTAGATTTACATTTATTACATTATGTGGGAACATTGTAACACATCGGCTGAACGAACTAAGGGGTTTTGACAATAGTGCTTTTTTGTGAATAGTAACAAGTGTAATTATTTTTGCTTTCCCGACTAGCGGCTACTTGTTCTTCTAGTACAGAGTAGAAGTTCCATTATGTTACTGATTGTCGCTTTTACTCGATTGAACTATTGTAATTATGTGTAGTATATTTTGTTGTTTAGGTCATCAGCCGAAAGGCTGGTTTGAACCTCTAGAAGTTTTACTAAGTAAAACAAGGAGTGAGTTGGTTTACAATTGCTTTCCTCACTGAGTGAAAAATTACGCTTATCAGCATGCCAGGCCCTCTGAAAAGCACAGATTTTCCACTCTGCAAATGACACCTTCACTTCATTCACCACAGGGAGTATTTTTTTATCTGGTTTATTAATTACTCTTCTAGTATGATAGTTATTTCTGTTATAATGCAGCCAACTTCTTGTAGGTCGGTCAGTTTATGCGTAAACTCGTGTGAAGTATTTAATCATTTACAAAGTTAGTTTGTGTTAGACAAAGTAAAGTGGTTAAAAACTAGTTCGTCGTGAACAGAAATATATTTTTGTGACAGGAAAACAAGATACAATTGTTATATATGATTGATGAGAACCACAACCTTACTTATATAGCCCTGAAGCTTCTGGAACATTTTTGCTGTCCATAAGACTGCAGCAATCGCAAAGGCCAGCAAGTTCAGACGTTATTTCATATAATAAATTTTCCATAATTTATAAGACGAGTACAAGTTTTGTAGGTTTACTTATGTTTTGTTTTATTAGGAACCATTAATTTTTTGTTTTTTATTTATTAGGGTAGTATTAGATCCAAGTAAGAGAAGCTCATGGTAAATTTTTTTAACGAAAGATTTTTAAATGACCGTGTGAATTTTTCACTACCAGGAAGCCTTATTAATGTACGTATATATTAGATTGTGTCTTAACAACTGTACGTAAGAAATAGTTATGTATTTGATTTAAAATCGCCATATTTCTTTAGATGAGTTTAGTTCGAGTCTTTATCAAGTTTAAAAACGTTCGGTAATAGAGCCAGTCTCCGTTAAGTAGTTTATTGTAATTGGTTTCTTGTTATAACTGTAATAAATCATTTATTTAATTTTTTATAATAAATACTTCTTATAGTTATATTATGAATCAATAACCAGATCTTAAAAACAACGCGGATGAAACGTCACGAAATCTTTACAAAAAACTTCCTACTTACGGTTTAGTTATTTAATTTAGTATTTCTTGTTGAATTTAAAATAAATAATACGTCTAAGATATAAGATAAACATGAGCAACACGTTGTCAAAAGTAAACTGGCTTACTCTAAGGAGAAAAGTGCCACTAGGGAACCAAGTTCCAACAAACCTGTCCACGTCTTTGTGGAAATAGTAAAAAAACCAAGTTGGCCTGGGTATTTCCTACGGAAGAGAAAAGGAAAACATCGTAGAATATCTTCAACTCCGGTCTCTCTCCATTGTTTTGTTCTCTTCCGCCAACCACCCTTTTACAAAAATACACTAAGAACATTTGTTTCAATTTGAACTTGTGTTTTACCTCGACTCAGAGATATCTTTTTTCTTATTTCAACTTTTATATCTATAAATTCTTCAGAATATATTAAATTATTTATCACATTCTTTTCTAAAAATAATAAAAAAATAATTAAATATAATTACAAAGATAAGTAATTCATTTTAATGAATATATGCTACCAATAACTAAGAAGTATTGTACAGTACGATAAAAGACCAATTAAAAAATAACATCAATACAACATATTAAACAAACAACTTGTGTAATAATATATGCCATGTTATATTAATTATTTAATATCTAATTGAAACATCTTAATATTAGAAGATAAGTTTCAAAATCTCACAATTTATTCCATTTCGTCAGAGTTTCTAGTATAACTAAAATTATAAGTTCTAAATACTATATTAAATATAGTATTTAGACTTTAAATTTAAATAAATTTTATTTATTTATTAAACATTCATCATAAATGCAGTAGCACACCGTCAATTTTATTAACAACTAGATGTAAAGGGTGATTCAAAAAGAGCGCCGGTTTTTAAACGGCTGGTAAATTTTTGTTTATCGGTTGGCAACATTGTTTGAGCTCATTTCTATTTTGGAGAACATTCCGATTGACGATTCAGTTGTAGTTTCTCTTGTTCGCAGTGTAGTACTCTCGCAGTCTGTGTCTAACCGTGGAGAAGTTTACTATTGCGCAACGAGTGTTAATCGTCAAAACATTTTACCAGAGTGGAGAGAGTTATGCGGCTACTGTCAGGCGACTTCGCGGCACTCTAGGACGTAATGAAGCACCGAATGAATCAACAGTTCGCAGGCTCATGAAAAATGTTTTTGAGACGGGTTCAACAGTCGACCTTAAAAGTTCGGGACGTCGTCGTTCTGGCCAAACTGAGCAGAACGTTGCGTTGGTTCGTGACAGTGTGGCTGTTAGCCCAGCAAAATCAATACGTCGCCGTTCTCAACAATTGGGTTTACGATGTTCTTCTGTACGGAAAATTCTTCGGTACGATCTCCAATATCACCCGTATAAAATTCAGTTGCTGCACGAGAAACAATGTTGTTGCTCCGTGAACGGTTCCAGGATCGCATCATTTCTCGTAATTCCGACCATCAATGGCCACCAAGGTCGTGTGACTTGACGCCTTGTGACTTTCATCTTTGGGATCATCTGAAGTCATTGGTGTATGCCAATAAACCCCGAAACATCAATGACTTGAAGGAGGAAATTCGACGGGTTATCGGGCAAATGGAAGTCGAAACTTGTCGTGCAGTAATATCCAATTTCATGGACAGAGTTGATGCGTGCCAGCGCAGTAGAGGAGGACACATGCATGACATCATTTTTCATACATGAAATCGGAAGGTAAGATGAACTTGTTGATGTATTTATTTTCAGTTTTTCAATAAAATAAATCTCTTAATTTGATATATCAAAACCGGCGCTCTTTTTGAATCACCCTACAGAAACTTACTCTTGTACATTAAAATTTTGTCATCTTTTTTCAATGTGGACAAATTAGCCTAGAACTTACTTACATAACTTACTTCTCCTACTGCTGTTTTCCCGGAAACTCTTTAGTTTTCTCCTGCAATCTAGTGTATTTTTAAAGAATGTATTTTCCAAAATTTCAATGTATTGTTATTATTGTGCCTAGAGCAATCTGGTATTTTACTTTGTTTATTGTGGAATCCCTTTTTAATCAGTAGGCCCAATTAGTTGTCTGGCTTGGACAATTATTTTTTTTCAGTTACTTCTAGTTTTTAATATAATTATATTTTCTGAGTTCTTTAAACTGATTTTTCGACATTAAGGCTTATTTTTTTATATTTTTAAGATTTCTTTTGTCAACCGTTTTATACATGTCTCCAAAATTTTAGTCGTGGTTTTCTGATCGTTTAAATTAACCATTCGTTTTTCTTGTGCAGTTTCTTTTCATCCTTGTAACCTGTACTGCCCGTCTACTATTTTCGGATCTATTATAGAATTATCTTACAAATTATATTCCTCCTAAATTTCTCTTCTTCTTATACAAACTAAACTAGCCTCCAGGTCGTTGTAAGACATTCACTCGAGAACAGACACACAGTTTTTATCATATTATTTTTATGTCTGACTTAGGCTTACCTTGTGAGTGCTTTCTTCTTACATTTGCGGTGAGTTCCTGGTTGTATTATCTCACCAGGGTTCTTGAAGCTATACATTTTCCAGTTTTTCCTTATGGTGTCGTCAAGTAACACCTAAACATTCACGTTTATTTTCGGAAAGCAGGTTTTCTTACAGTGTCATAATGTGTAATCTTATAAACGGCTTTTATGTGAACTAGTACTTATTGACGTGTTCAAATACGTCAATGCACGTTATCGTTAATAAAAATAACAGTGATTATCCATAGTGATAATACAGTTCTAAATGATAATATGGTATTTTTAGTCTATTTAAAGTTGCGTTAATAGCCTGGGTGTTAGCGGCAACGATAGTTTATAATTATACTGAAACAATGGGTTTTGTGTTGTGAAAAGTCAAATCCCTAACATTGGATTGAACCCGGGACCTCCACATTGTACGGTAGCGTGCTTCTTACAACGCATAGGTTCCGGCATAATTTAGGTGTCTTGGGTCGTGTTGTGCAGTTTAACTTTAACCCGAAAATACAAAACTGTTAAAATTCAATGAAAGTATATTCTGGCTTCAATCCAACAGGTCGCGAGTCAAATCGAATCCTTTTTACACTCACTACTTGTAAACGACTTTTTACGTTCCTAAGCGAGAACAAACTGGAACAAAAGAATAATACAGTCCTTAAAAATATGACGGTGTAGCATAACAAATCACTGAAAAGCTTACAACTTTAGTAAGTAAAATTCTGTGGGTTTTTTGTAATTCATTTGTTTGGTTTTTATTTTCATAATTTAATGAAAACATAACAGTATTAAACAACCAGTGGCCTACGCAGTTAAATAATAAAAATAATTAATACTGGAAACTTAAAGTTTTTTGACATCAGTATGAGTCAACATTGGAAGGGAAGAAATACGATCTGAGAATAACTGAATACATGTTACAAGAAAAAGTAGGTAAAATTTATTTCATACAAAATAGTTCGGTGTCTTTTCTTAAAAGTTTTACATAAAGTTGTATACAAAAACGGATTTGGTATTACATTTTTGATATCTGTCCTAAAAGTAACGGTATAGGATGACGTGGCATTGCAGAGTAGCAAATCTAATATAATATACCTAATAAGTTAGTGTAAAAGTAAAATATATTTCATACATAGGATTGTTAGAAGCAACTCCCAGAATAACACAATCAAAGACCAGCGGAAAGGAAGCGATGAACAACAGGCGAGGAAAGGTGGTCGGTGAATTTCGAGGAACTCAACACTTGTATAAGAAGAAAGTACTCTCAAGACAATACGAAACGAGACATTATAATACTGTGATGAAACCTGTGAGTCGGTACGTGAGTGAGTGCCTTAAAATGACCGGCTGCTCTAAAAGAAGCATAGAAATTATTTGAGAAAAAGATCCTCCGCTACATAATAGGTCCGAAGATAGTATAGGTTACGAGGTCGAGAAGAGCTGTACAAGGAAAATGAAAGATTAATGAAAACGATTACAAAAAAAAGCCTAATATTTTGTGAATACCTGAATAGCAAGAATGACGACCGGTTGACAAAAGAAATTTTTAAGACACTAAACAATAAGGTGTCAGATAAATGATTTAACAAAGTCAGAAATGATATTCACAAAATTGGAGTAAACCGAGAAAACTTAATGAACCGATCTTTATTCAGAAATATAATATCAGGCTTCAAGGCTTCCATGAAGAGCAAAAACAAAACACCGGTGGACGGAAAAAAGGATAACAGTCTACAGTGAGCGCATGCTGAGATTATGGGCTCCAAAACGAGTTAACAGAAACGTCTTAAGTCACCACACGTGCTCTAAAATTGACCCTTTACGAGAAAAAATGAAAATAGGGTAAGTAGATAAAATAAAAAACTTTACCTTATATAAATAAAAATAAAAATGATTTGATTTTACCAATCACAAATATGTTTTCCAAAATATAAAAATTACGTAACGTCATTATAGACTATGTTACTCTGGGAGCGTTAGGCATCATTTTTTGCTTGCTTAAATTTGCAAATATGCCATAAAAATCCACTAATAATTGGGATGTACTATGTAAATAATAAATTAACATGGATACAACAAGAAAAAATGGCACCTAGTGGTGATATTTCAGGTAATTTTTGGGTTTTAAGCCTTTCAGAAGAAAAAAAATATTGTTTTAAATTTTAAATTGTTTTACATGGAAATTAAAATATCTTTCATAAATTATTAGTTTACTTTTATACAAAATAAATTTACCATTAAATTTATTTAACTCATATGGAACGTATGCAAATTCTGTCAAATTGCTGAAAAACTACTTGTGAATTTCATTTAATATTGTCACTAAACTGTAAAAATAAATATTAATAGGGCAATAAAGTAGGAAAAATAATTTAATTATGTTTTATAAAATGGGGTAAAATCCATTTAATTTATAGGGTTGAATTTTAGTCAAGGGTTAGAGATCCACTGGGTGGAACAAGACGGAAGTAGAACGCAGATAATAGACCTTTGTTTCCGAGTCGGAACGATATTCGGCCATTCACCCCTGTTCAAGAAAACAATTCTCTCTGTTATTGCTCTTTTAATTTCGGTAACTTTTATTTATACTTCTATTCTATAAACGTCAAGCATATCAGTTGTAAAATTTATTATAATATTCAGAATAGACTAGTCAATTTAACTTTAGACTCGTTATAAATTTTATTGCGCTCCGTATTGAGAAATAGACGGGCAAAAAAGAAGAATGTAATATACTGCAGTTTCGAAAATCATCGATTATTTTTACCGTTTATTTTTCAATTATTGTCGTCTAATAAAACATTGAAATTAATTTCTACTGTTCACAAAATAAATTATTTTCTCATTCCATAAATAATCTCCATATTAGATAGTTCATTAATTCTACAATGAGACCAACTGCTTTTTTATTAACGGTTGCTATTTATTCTAAACTACTTTAGAAATCACAGTAATATAAATTCTTAAAAAGGGTTTATTTAAACATATTAAATTAATTTTTCTCTTTTTTTTAAGTTTTCTTTCTACCATTAAAAAACTAGTCGAAGACTATCTAATTCGAGGACTATCTAATGATAGTCCTCGATTCGAAGATATTCTTTCCACAATATCGGTGATTAATTTAAAAAAGCTACCTCAAGGTAGCATTTTAAGCCTCTTTCTATTCACGCTATTTACAGTATATATTCCTGCAAATGAACTTGTTACAACAGTAACTTTTGCCGATGACACTGCTATTAGTGCGTCAGATGCTGTCTCAGTCCACGCTTCTGAAAGACTACAGCAACATCTTAATAACTTTCAAGACTGGTGCCAAAAATGGAGGATCAAAGTAATTGAATAGAACTCTGCACACGTAACCTTTACGATGAAACGAGAAACATGTTCACCAGTAACATTTTGCAACAACGTAATTCCACATTCAGATGACGTGAGATACTTAGGCATCTATCTAGACAGGCGATTGGTGAGGAGAAAACATATATGAGCCGAAAGGAAACTACTTGGGCTTAAATTACGACAACTGTATTGGCTTATTGGAAGGCGGCCACAGTTGTCTTTGGAAAATAAAGTACACTGTACAAGGTGGTATGAAAACCAGTTTGGAGTTATGGAATTAAACTCTGGTTTACAGCAAGTACGTCTAATGTAGAAATACTACAGAGATTCCAATCGAAGTTTCTTCGACTAATATGCTGTGCACGTTGGTGTGTGCCTAATGAAGTAATTCACAATGACCTGGGAATACCTATGGTGAGAGACGAAATTAGGAGTCGGAGTAAAAAGTATTAAACATGTTAGATATTCGTTCTAATCAGTTGCCTATAAATCTTCTCGACGACAATATTGAAAATCAACACTCAAAAAGGCGACAATACTAGATCTTCCATTCCCGTTCACCTAGTCAAAAATATTTAACCATTCTTTAAAGATTAAAAACAGAAAATTATATTACGTATGATCAACTCTTATTTCTTAATAAACTTAATCTTATCAGTTAAACAGATCATCAGTATCACGTCTTCATTCTCTCATTTTCACACCTTTGTTCACCTCGTGCGTTAATTTTAAAACGACAATACATCTGTTTCCGTATAATGAAAAGTTGTACATTGCCACGACCGAAAAAGAAATCCTTCATCTCTTGTAACCAAACGATCACACGCAAGCAAGTTACTGAGTACTGTCTTCTTCAAGATACATTCGAATATTGTTAAAACATTTCATGAAAGTTTTTGTTAAACTGTTTTGTAAATAATTTTTAACTATTTGAAAAATACAAATAAAGTGTGATAAAGGCTTGTAAAATATTATTCCCACTGTAGTGTATGAAATTATTTTATAAGAGGGCCTGGCGTTATTAGCTAATAATAAGCTAATAGTTAGCTAATAAAACAAGCTAATAGTTTATTTCCTATTTAATTATAAAGGTATTATTAGTTTGTCTACTAATATAAGTATAGGTTGCCTAATTTTATTTTTTTCTAAATCGTGTTTGGAACTTTTACATTTCATTTTTGTGAGTATTTACAGTATTAGAGTTTTCTGTATTATATTTTATTGTCTTTATTTTCTAATAATGTTCCTAACATTATTTCGGTTACGAACTTGCGTCCGTTTCATAAGCTCTGAATTTTTCTTTGGTTCAATCTCATTTTCAGTATGCTATTGAATTTGGTAGGGAGGGGTTATTCATGATAAACTAATAAAATAAACTGTTTGTAACTCAAAAATACTTCATTAAAATTTTATTATTTATTAAACGTCAGACAGAGAGTACTGTTAATGATTTTAAAAATTTACGTATGTTGCCCATTAAAAACTTATTTATTTTTAAAGTTCTAAAATAATTGTTTTATTAAAAAAATAGCAACAGAAGTACTGAAAACTTATATCACAGAACTAGAGGTTCAAGCTAACAATTTTTTGTAAGACCGAATGTTTATAAATCCTATTTTGCTAAAACTTCTAAGTTAGCCGTTCTATAACCATATTCATGAAATTTCTTTAACAATGGTTTAATCAACCATTTTTAACTCCAATATGCAATTCAAATCTTAGCATAATAAGCTCGCGCGTAGCGCGGGAGCAATTGTTATTTTAACATATAATATAAATAATAGTATTTTCGTTTCTTTACTTTAAATAGAAATGCAGAACCAAAATTTTAAGAGAATCTGGTAGGGTATGTGAGAATTATTCTTGAATTAGCTTAACAAATTAGCAAAACAGCACAAACGCACTCAAAAACGACCCGTTTAGTAATCACCCAAGGCAATTTCCATAATTTTATTTCGTTTGGACATTCTTAAGAGGCAAAGAAATTTTCAGTTATGGATTTAAACAGACTTTAGAGTTTGTAAGTTATGTATTACAGGAAAATATTAATCATAAATTTGCATTATGTGTTAATAAATATTTTTGTATTATGATATGAAAATGTTTATTAGCCGTATCTATTAATTATTTAGGGTGTTTTAATTGTTGCTTTCAACTTTACTTATTACAATTATAAGAAGCAAACGTTATACATTCAAGAAACTTAATCTTCAAGTTAGAGTTATTAAAGAGCACTCTTTAAATAATAAGCCTAAATTAAATAAAACATTCCAATGTAATTTCCGTTAAATGTGTTTATGTCATACGAGTCAAGTTATATTTTGGGCATTCATGTACTCTATAAAATGTAATATGTCCAAAACTCCGTGGAACCTACATCATAAACCGGCCCTTACACAAACGCGTGCGCACCCAGCTTCTTCTATGCCTATCTAAAGGTATTTTACATTCGTGAGTCACCTACTATTTTTTATAGTTTACCTCCCGTATTCCTACCTGAGATGTAAACATTAAATTAATATGATTCGTCTTAAAAATGATATTTCATGGTAAAGAAATCTGTTAAGATAAGCGATAAAATCACATTTTCTTAATAGATTTATACAATTTCCTAATCGATATTTTATTAAAATCATAAAGGGCTAAATTAATCAATCATTAGGCGTAGGAGCGTGTTGACAGGCCATGAAACAAGATGGCCTCCAGGTCAATGTCTGGGATTTTACAGCTTATTTCTTCAGTCTTTAAAAATTATTATATATAATGTGTAAAATGTGTAATTAAATACCCGTTTTATTACGTTTACTATATAAACTTACAAAATTAGTAATAGTTTTAAATTTAAAAATAAATATTTATTATACTCGATCTTTCAATGATGTCGCGTGTTGGTAAGAGGTAGCAACAATATTACCTTCCAATCTGCTGCGTAAGTTCGTGAGATTTTTAACATAAAGAAATTGTTTTGAAAAACGTGATTCAATAAAAGAATTTTCAGAGATTTGTATAACTTGCTATTTGTTTTTGAGTAAAAAACTTGAGTATTTTGATACCTCGAGTTAGAAGAGCGTGAAAGCAAGATGGCTTCTCGGTAACTTTTCTAAGAACATAACTTACTAACTTAATTTCATCAATATTTACAAATTATTTTTAAAAAGAGAATTGTACAAAATACGTTTTTAGATATTTTTTTCAAAGAAGATTTATAACATTCGATATTGTTTTAAAATAAGTTGATAACTTGATGGCCCTATAGATTGGTGGATATCGTGTTGGCAGAGAGAAGTTTCCAGTTGACCTCCCGTTTTCTTACTTGAGATCTCAATATTAAATTCACATGACTTATTTAAAAATGACATTTTATGGTAAATAAATATGTCAAGATACGCTTTAAAATTACATTTTCTTAACAGATTTAAATAATTAGGCGTGTTAATAATTAGGGGTAGGGGCGTGTTGACGGCCATGAAAGAAGATGGCCTCCCGGTCACTTGTCTGGGATTATACAAATTATTTCTTCAGTCATTATACATAATTATAATTAATGCGTAAAATGTGCCTTTTAATACGCGCTTTAATTATATTTTTGATGTAGACTGACAAAAGTACGTATTCGGTTTTCATTTAAAAAGAAATATCTGTTAGTCTTGATCATTCAAAGATGTCCCGTGTTGGTAAGAGGTGGTAACAATATTTCCTTTTAGTCTGCTGCGTTAGTTCGTGTGATCTGTCGCAAAAATTATTTTTTACATAAAGAAGTTTTTATAAAATTAAATAGCACTGCATTTATTTTTTCTATTTATTATCTTTATTTTGCTATTAATTATTTGTTTCATTCATAATAATAATAATAATAATAATAATAATAACAATTAAATTTATTAACTTTTGTATAATATTATTGAACAACGGCAGTCAGATTGAAATAGAATATCAGGAAAGATTTTTTTGTTTACATATGCAAAAAGAACAGATCCGGAGTTGATAAATATATTTATAAATAAAGTAGATCCTACTATAGCTTTATTGATTCCTATTTTTGGTTCGTGGTTTTTAAGGTATGGTCAAGTCTAACCGTTATTTAAAAAAATATAATTTTTAAGCTGGTGTTGTAAATATTTACCCTCCCGTATAAATAAGTCTGAGTATTTTTGTAATCAAATACTACAATATTTTTGTATAACCTTCATAGAGGTACTTAAATTTATTAGTTCACTTTATTGTATGATATTGTATTTTGAAGGCTAATTCAGCACATCTAGGATTGTAAACAATGATAGGTAAAATATTATTTTAAAGCCAAATATTGTAGTGTAGCTTTTAGAGGCAGTTGTGCAGCAACTAAAACACGGAGAACAGGGTAGGTACTTTAAATATTTGAAATCCTAATGGGAATTCAAGTGGATCCGAGAAGGTACTTAATCAAGGTAGAGGGCGCGGTGCAATTCATCACGCCCGTCACGAGCACGAACCCGGCGGCTGTGACGTCACAGACAGAGTCTGGTTTGACTATTACCTCGCACGGTTTATTTGTTTAAAACAAGTTACTTGGTGGTAACAAGCGTAGTGCACTGCCATCGGACGCAATAACGTGTCATGTTTTATCGTATTACTTTTAGCCCCATAAACAACAAAAACGGCTTTAAACAAAATTGATACTATTCTAAAACTTTACGTTTTACATTTACTACCAATAAGTTTTATTAATGTTTGTTGATTACTTTCGAGATTTATTTTGATTTTTAATGGCCCTTTTTATGATTCTACCTAGAAGATAAATGTTAGTAACGACTAGTGACGACATTTTAAAACGATTGCTTACATTTTAAAATAACAGTTTTCTACCACAAGTGTTTCACATTTGAAACATTTTTCGTCTGTCATACTGTCAAACACGTAGGCTACTAAGGTTTCCCGGTTTCAGTTCTTTTCAGAATTATTGGAACACAAAATTGCTTGAACATGAAGTTTATTTCATATGTAATAGGTTATGGCTATATTTTATACTATCTGATGAATTATTAAATATAAAATGAACTATAATTTATTTCACAGTTGGCCAAGAAGAGCTTTTGGCCTGAGGCGCTTCAAACGTCTGCGCTGAGCACCCGGTATCGCCCTAGTTTACGTGTTTTGTACAAACTAAAATAACATTAAAAAAATAATTTTCTACTAAAATTTAAAATATAATACGATACCATTTAAAAACTAATTTTAATTGATAGAAAACTTTGTGTGAATTTGCAATAAAATTATTAACTAAAAACAATGATAATAAAAATACAAATGTGCACATCAAAAGATTTTTAAATAAATATTTATCAAAATACATCATAGTACATTATAGACTATGATTTTATTAAGCAAAATTCACGAACATCGCTTTTATCGGTAAAGAAAACAAGTTTACATTTTTTAAATTAGATAGAATTACTAAAAATATTTTTATTTTTATGCATATTGAACTTAGTTAAAAGTCGAATTTTTGGTAGCGAAACAAAATTTATTCATAGCAAAGTTGATTCAAATTTATTGGTACATCTGGAATTAAGTCATTGCTTGAAACCAGGGTGCTTAGAAATATGGGCAAAGTTGATTCAAACCTATTTGACAGCCAATTTGTCAGGTAAACCAATTTTGAAGGCGAATTGGTGTTCACTTCCAAAATTTCCATTACAAAGTCCAATATTCTTTTTATTTATAGAAACATGTCCCGGATCTCTAGCTAAACTGGAAGCCTGCAATAGGGCGAAAGAAAAACCATTATTTATAAATATTTATGTTGCGTTAAAAGTAAAAAAGTAAAAAAAAGAGTTTAATTACATTACAATAACAAGAATCAAATTTAATAGGCAGTAAGCCATATTTTTTCATAATCATTTGATCGACTATTCAAGCTAGACAGACAGTATAACGCTCGGCAAGTGAGAGTTTGCAGATATACGACAGTAGCGACCGGCGTAAACGAAAACAACAATCGTTAAGCCGACTCAAACTTCCCGCAACCGAAAATCTCTGCCCAACAAGGAAAACATCGACAAAAGAAACAACTGTAAGAAAAAAATATAATATATCCAAAATGGTAGAGGCTACAAAGTCAATCTCCCAATAAAGTTACTGGGAACTGCGGGCACTATATTACAGGAAAAGTTACGTGTTCTTCTTAAGGAGAAGAATAAATTTATTGGTTACCCTATTTACGTGTCACGACCAAAGAATATTCCCTAATGTAGAAACTTGTGTAAAAAAACGTGTATTTTCGTTGAAAATTCGATTTTAAAAAATTCACTTGTAAACCTTACTTTTCTTCCGTATACTTTACACAGGACAAGAGAAAGTAAAACCGACAGGTCAATCGAACGCGATAGACCGAAGAAATATTTTTTGTAAACATATTTTTACTTTCTCTTGCCTATATGAATATATAGGAAGGAAAGTAAGTTATTGTTTTCATGTCGATTTTTCGAAATCGAGTTTTCTCCGGATCTATACGTTTTCAGACCCCCTGAACCCAAAAAACATGTTTTTAGCGATTGGTCTGTGAGTGTGTGTGTGTGTGTGTGTGTGCGTGTGTGTGTGTGTGTGTGTGTGTGTGTGTGTGTGTGTGTGTGTGTGTGTGAACAGAATATCTCAAGAACGGAACATTGTACGAACTTGAAACTTGAAACTTACGTTACATATTACTACCGGACCCGACACAAACATTTTCATCAAAATCGGTCAACCGGAAGTAGTAGTTTATTCGTATAATTTTTCACTTTTTTGCGATTTTCTCAAAAACTAGTCCTACGATTTTTTTTTAAATCAACTGGTTTACTACATTTTTTTATGCTCTACAATATAGGGTAGGCGCCATGTTTGCTCAAATTCTGCGTGAGGCTGTTTTTACGTAAAAACATTTTCTTTTTAAGATTGCGGCTTTAATATGCATTTTAGCGCAAAACGTTATATAATAAAAGTTGTAGAAAATGTAAAATTCTACAACTTTTATTTCAAACATTTTTTTGTATAACGCTTAGTTTAGCGGTAATTTGCAATTTTCTGTTTTTTTTCTCACGAAAACGTGAGAAAAATCGATTTTTTTAACATTTCGGCCTTAGTATGCATTTTACGACAAAAGTGTATATAATTAAATTTATAGAAAATTAAAAGATCTACAACTTTTGTTTAGAGCATTTTTCTCTACAGAGCCTAGTTTAGCGTGAAAGCGTGATTTTCCGTATTTTTAAGCCAAACTGAGTTCGATTGTCATTTTGCGTCATTCACTCATGATTAAAATAAGGTTGTGTTTTTGACGTTAGTTTTTGTTTATTTCTAATATTTTATTAATAATGTTAGGTTTATTATTAATTATTTGCATTGGCAAGAGAAAGTTGTGTGAGTGTTTCACACCAGATTTTTAATTTACGGTTTTCAGAACGAAGTAACTTAATTTTTTATGCCACAAATTTGATAGTAATTCAAGACAATTTACTCCGTACAATACTCCACATTTGTTACATTATCTTGTAAATGATTAGTACACAGAGAGGGATAATAATTTACTCTGACTTAACCAAATTAATGGTGAATTATTTCTGTAGTGGTTTCAATACCTTTGATAATACTGTATTGAAGCAGTTGGCTAGTTTATTATGCACGTTATGACAATAGTACAAACGTATTTAGTTGTGGTCTGATTTCCTGTTAATACCTGTACAATGTACGGTGTATTGCAGGTGATTACAATCGTGGAATTGTATGAGTTATGCACAATTTCTAGTATTATTTGTGATTATTGATACAGCTAATTGTTACAACAGTGACACCAACTGAATCACTAGTAAACTTACATTGATTATCGTCACACAGATAGACATACAATTGGATAGAAGAGCATTACATTATGAATTCCAGAAGAAGTTTTTTATAAAAATACTTTTAATACATGAAAACATTGTTTTTTTTAATGCTTTATCTAAAAACTATAGTGTACTACACTGTTTAGTAACCTGCCGAAAATTTAACAACCTTTTTAATTGAAGAAATGATGTGGTAAGGAACATTATCTTTTTTAAGTAATAAAATAGAAGTGGATAACTCTAGGAATTGAACAACACATTAATAAAATTACTATAATATAAGATCAAATATAATTTTGAGAAATAGTCGATAATAAATACCTATATAAACCAAGAGTATTAAGTAACCTAGGCACTGCAGTTTTTTAAATTAGCCGAAATTACTGTAAGAAAAACATAATAAATTTAAAAAATTTTTAACTTGAGAAACATAAAAATTTGGCAGGAAACCATTAGGTTAACACATTATTGTGTACATTGTATTATAGTGACAGGGTTAATGATTATTCTAAAAATGATAGATGTAGTAGGCCTACATTGTTTATTGTAAGAATTGTATATTTCTTGTATGTTTTGACGTGTTTTGTGTTTTAAAAATTATTATGAATTTTTTTTACTTTTACGCCCTTATTGGGCCACTTGAATCAAATTTATAAATCCTCTTTAGTTTGGTTTTAGGATTCCTACGTTTTTCCCAATAATTCTTTTTGTTTTAGAATCTAATCTGTCTGATTTTTTCTGTACAAATAACTGACAACGAAGCTCGAGTTTTTTGAACGAATCTTGTGTCTTTATCTTTAAGCAACTTAGGCTGTTCAGATTGTTCTAAAAGTTCTTGGAGAAAAAAAAGGTAAAGAACGATAAAGATATGCAAGTTCTTGCATATTTTCCTTTATTTCGGCCAATCACCTTGGAGGATTTTTCCATCAGTTAAGAAAAGAAATAAGTTGTTTAATTACTTGACTATCTGGTATTCTAAGGAAAAGCCCCAAAAAAGTAATTTGTTTCTTCGCATGATGTCAGTAATTGGCTTGATTTTATGGTAGAGTTCAGAAATAAACATTAAGATTCAGATATCGTTGCGTTTTCGTTTTTTTGTACGCAAGTCCTAAGGATTCTTCTTTCTATTTTTAGAATTTCTCTCATTCTTGTTTTAGTTTCCAAATTAGAAATAGTTTTGCAGCAGTAAGTGGCTTCGGCTATTACCGTTTTATCGTTTTGCAGTTTATATTGAACAGATACGTTATTTTGTAGTATGTTTTCGTGGTAAGTTGCTGGGCTTTCGCTATTTTGTTGGTTTTAATTATTGTTTTACATTAACAATATTTATTATTATAGAAGATTGACGTGATCATTTAATTTTCTTAAAATTCCTTTTGTATCAGAAGCTGATAAACTCAAATATTCACAATTTAATAAAAAATTTCAAAACTATAAGAAAAATTATTACGTTCCGAGTAATTAATAATAAAAAAATACTTTGAAATTAAATCAAAGTATGGTCTATTATATTTTTAAAGTTTTAATGATCCGTGAGCTCTGTAATATCTACAAATATTTTTCGTTTAAGCTCACAAATTATTCCCCCAATAAAGTATTTCTGAAAACGTATAAAGACTTCTCTTAAAACCCAGTTATAAATTGACTTTGTAACAATGGTTGAATCAACAACATATTGAATACATAAACATTTCACTAGAGACTGCATCGTGTAAGGTAAAACAATTGGAATTATACTTTTATGTTCGAACTAAACTCGTTATCGTAAAAAGTGAGGTTTAATTTCAAAATCTATGAATTTAATTATTCTACTGAAAGATTTAAAAGAGATATTCAGTCTGTATAATGTTGAGATGGTTTGTATTTCATGTAAGTGCAGAATTTCCTTTACGTGAACTTTGCTTTAGTTTTGCACAACATTGAGGTGACCTAGATACGTGTACTTTTCACAAGTTTTTCATTTAAAACACAGAAAGAGCTCAAACAAAATCGGAATAACATTAAAATTTATTATTTTTATTTATTTGTTTTCGAGACAATCGAATAAATAAACATGATTGTTTTGCAAACCGTTCAGAAAGAAAACAACAAATGAAACAAATAAATTTTTAAATCTTTTAAGGTCGACACGGTGTGAAATGGTGGAGTGCTAGACATTAAAAAGAAATCTATTCCGTGATAGATTTTTGTTTCACTCCAAAAAGGGGTGTAAGACATGTCAAGAACTTATATCCCTTAATATTATTACTACTAATAACCTATTGTTTACCTTATAAGCCTACTTGTTTATTACCTAAATTACTCATTAACCGAATAACAATGTTTACTTAATTACTTCACTGAGGGTCACATCTCATAAAATACTTTTTCAGCACGGTAAGCTGCATTAGTTTTTTCAGTATTATCTTGATAGTTTGATATACTTGTATACTGTAAAATTTGTCTAATAAGCTCACAGTTAAACGATTTCCTGCTTAACACGCGTTTTCTTTGATAATTTTCTTAAAGTAATTATGATGAACAGTAGAAAATTCATTCGTTTAATACGCGCCAAACCCAAATTATTACTTTCAGTTTCTGTTAAATAAACTATTACTCTAAACCGAAACCCACCAAAGCAACCGAAACTTTAGAAACTGCAGATCTTTATTACTACAACGAAAACATTATATTGCTGCACGTCCAAAATTCCTGGGTCTACATTATGAACAATTTAAACAAAAAACGGAATGAGATAAAAGAGGTTACAAGAAGAGCGCTACAAGGTTGAAAGAAAAGAAGAAGATAAAAGCAGGAAAATATACAGAATCGACATAATGATTTCACCAAGCCAATGGCATACGTTTGTCAATTACTGGAGCGCTTTCAACAGAAAAAACCACTTGAAATCGCAAAATAACTGCAGGTTACTGATTATACAGATTCTAGTGGTTAGATCAATTGATTTAAAACACATTGCAAAATAATAGTTTCTCGTCAACAGAGTGTAGAAGCAAGATCAAATTAATGACAATACTATATTATGGAAAGAAAATGTTTACCTTCCGTGCTAGAGATTTACCAAGGGACGGTTTAATGCAGATGAATTTTCAAATAATTTAGAGTTTGCTTTTAAACATTTTTAATGCAAATTTATTTTTATATGAAGTTAAATAAAATACTAGTTTATATAAAAAAAAAATTCAAGTGGCAAATAATGACACACAATGCATCATTTATAAACTGTACTTAAATCGATCGTACGGTAGTTCATTAAATTTCACTTCTTGTTAGAAAAAGGCCTACTTGTATTCAGGTTAAGAATCTTAACCATCTAATACGCTAACATGGGGCACGTCCCTTAAAAAGCACATTTAAGCGGATTTAACTGTATTATTTTTTAAACAAAATAATAGATTATTTTTACAAATAAATGTACTGTAACAACTAAGACAAGTTTCTTTTGTGATCTGGGTATAATAAACTGTAGTCTACTAATATATTATAAAGACAAAGCGTGTTTCTTTTGCAGGCTAATCTTCAAAACTACTGAACGGATTTTTATGAAATTTTGACAGCGTATTTGTATTTATATTCACAGCAATACTTATTTTTTAATTTTATAAAATGATAACCCTAAGGGCCCTAATGAAGATTTTCATAAATATGTATGACGTGTATGTGTGTGTACATGTGAGTACGTATTGCTGTTGGAGTAGACGAAGGGGTCTTTTGTAATATAGAGACGTACGCGGGGAAAAATTTTCAAAACTTCGTTTGTGTGTGTACTATTGTTAAAGACAGTACATACGTATTAAGACCACGGAGAGACGTACGCGGGAGAATGTATCAAAACGTGTGTGTATGTATGTTTGTTTGTGCGCGCACGCGTGCGTGTATTTATATGTTTGTGTACGCTGGAGTATACAGTCGATCTAGCAGCTACACAATTTCTGTTACACATTTATTTAAACAAAAAAGGTTACACATGTTTCGCGTGCAGAGCCGCGCAGAGCATGCTAGTAAATAATAAACTGACTTTCTTTTAAACGTATAACAATTATTTATTGTCACGATTAACAATAACAATAAATCAAGCTTAGATTTCTAACAGAAAGTTTGAACTATATTCGACTATAAATAAGATACTGTCACCCAACAATCAAAACAACGGTTTACTTTTTCACAACATCTTACTAGCAACAATTTCCAAACGCACTATTAACGTAATTCTGAACCGGTCCTACAACAACACTATTTCATATTACCTGGACTTGATAGATGTAATCGAAATAAAACTAAACGTTACGTTTTGATTCAATTTCCGAAAATTACAATTGAAAACAATTCATGCATCGCAATCCATTGTATTTGTTCAATACACTCCACCACATAGGCCTACATAAGTTTAACTATTGACAATTTATGTTTCCGTAACTATTTTCAGAATCACTTATATGTTATTAGTAAAATATTATTATAATTCAATTATATAATGTTGTATAGTAAACTACAGTATACCGACAATTACATTGATATCGGTCAAGTAATAAGGTATTGTTTTAGCATTTTTTTAAGTAAACACAAATTAACACAGCATTTTAAATTTTGTAGTAATTTACTGGTGAATTTTCTTCCTTTCTGTGGATTGACAAAATCTAGGTCCAAGTAGTTTATCAGTCTGCCCATAGCAGACAGGTGGAGTGTAAAATTATTTACACTCAATCTGTTAGTTGCAGGGCTAAAATAAATAGTTCTGTTTCTTGTCACATGGTCAGCCAATTAAATGACTGAATCATTTAAGAACAGAAGAGGTAGAGGTGTAAAAGACACTAATCAGAGTTATCTTCTTTGAAAGTAATGAATTTCATTATACAGCCAGACCCTGTGGTGAATGAAGTGAAGGTGTCATTTGCAGAGTGGAAAATATGTGCTTTTCAGAGGGCCCGGCATGCTGATAAGTGAACTTTTCCATTCAGTGAGGAAGGCATGGTAAACCACCTCACTCCTCGTTTTACTTAGTAAAACCTCTACAGGTTCAAACCAGCCTTTCGGCTGATGACCTAAACAACACAGTTTATCAGTAAAAAACCCCTTCTTCAAACAACCATGTTTAAAAGGTTTCTTTTTCAATATGAAGAAGAACATGGATATTTTTGCTTTTTTCTAATCAATTTATTTTTTTCCTTTCATCTACTTTAACAAGTCTAGAAATTAAATCGAAACTCTCCTCTAAATTATTTCATATAATTGGTTTTCATAGAGCAGCATCATTTTTAATATTGCCATTCTAAGAAAAACTAACTAGCATTTTGTTCGGGCTAGGACTCATGGATGGTGTTAACGCCACTTACCCTGACAAAATAGCTTACGTAGTTCCCGCTACTATAACATTTCAAATATTTTAAATAGTTCCTGTGACATCATTCAATCACGTCATAATCCCTTCCACTTTCCTCATATCCGTCTTGTTCAACTGCACTCTTAAGCATGTAATCATGGTGAATGGTTCACTTTCGTTCGTTGTCTTCTTCGTCTTGAAATGACGCCTCATGTGTGTGGCAATTCTATCGGGAATTAGCCTTCAATCGATCTCGGCTAGAGAACTCTTAATTATTCGTTTGCTCATGTGTATTTGTGAACATTATAATTGTTTATTTGCAAGTTTTGTTTAGTGATCGGTCGATTTATGCTAACACGTGTTGTCTACAATCGTGAAACTCTTCAATGTCTAATTCAGGTAAGTGTAATCATTTATCATGTTTTGTATTGTTTAATTGTGCATTCATCATGTGTTCCGTATCCTTCATTCATTCCATTTTGTAATTCGTCCTTTGTTCTTAACCGCATTAGCCAACCTTTCGTAAGCTTTCAGTCGATTAGCTGTAATTGCCAGCTACATTTATAAGCAATTTGGTTCTCCGGTACAATTCGTTTGTTCGCCTATTATCTCTAAATATTTTGGTATTCCGGGCTTCGGATACATTCACCGCATATTCGTTCTACCTATCTCTTTATCAAACATTTGTTCCTCCGGACTGCGGATCCTAAACAGATGGAGTTTTAAGAAACAATTTTATTCACCTTGAAAAAAACTTCCTGACCACAACGAAAGTTTTTATTCGGGCGTCACATAGGTTCTAAGTTAAAACTTGTTATTTGTGAAATGAAATGAATGAAGCTTTTAGGACATCTAAATAAACTGCTGAAAAGTTTATTTAAAAAGTTAGATTTTACCGGTTTGTCAGACAAATAGATGACATATCAGTATAACACACAGTAATAAAAAATATTGCAATGTTCACATTTAGTTACTTGCCTTTACTATGCCAAGAAACAGAAAAGAGATATGAGGAAGTTGGATGATTGACTTAAATTAACATATTATTCTAGTATTAAAGAAGTGGTACAATAACAAAGTTTAATAGACATAGTATAGAGATAAAGTCTAGAAATTATTGCGCTTATTTATTATTTTTTAAACCTTTTAAATTGTATTCATCGTTTGTTAATCCTTTTGTTACTTTTATTTATTTTTTAGGGTATTTGAAGGATTTACAGATTTATTAATCTTGACAGATTAACTAATTGCAATCGTTCCACATCTTCTCTGAAAGCAATCTCAAACCCATTGAGGCAAACAAAAAATTAACTGTCCTACCTTCTTCAATAACAAGAGCTGTTGATCACAATGTTAGATTCTACAGGGTACCTTCTTTAAAAAGCTTTAACAAAATAAACAAATATTTGAATAATTTACATTTTACTGAAATCTCGCAATAGAGGAATATTTAGAGCAAAAGTTTAAATAAACTTGTGAAGTAATGAAATAGGTTATCTAAATTTTGTAAGGAAGTACTGTATCTAAAACACACTATAATCGTTCTTGTATTACTTGACATGCAATTAAGACAGGTTATTTTAAATAAAATTCTAATTAAGTGTCAATTTATAATGTCAATATTCTATCACTTGCACAATATTGAGTCGAATGTTATTGGCTAAGTCAATTTAATTATCATCTCTGTGGGTCTCTTATAAATTGAAAGTTTCATGAACTTGTTGAACGTGGTGGTTGCTGCTTCAAGAAGGAAATGTCAGCGACAGGAATTGAGATCGAGAAGATAGCAAACTTGCAATCAGTGAAAAGGAGTTTTCAATGGATAGAGTTAGAAGTAAAGATTGCGATGGGGTGTCAGACGAAAACTCTATAATGTAACTACCAGAGAATAAGATTCTGTCGTTGATATTATGAAATTGTGATGGAAATATTTGCTTGTTGTTTTGTACTGTAGTCATTAAGATTAAAATATGGAATTAAATCACATGCAAGTTCCCGATTTAGTGTTTTACTTTTGTATCCATTAATCAGTTACTTGTATAGCAAATAGTAAATGTAGTTATTTGTACACATCATGTTTATTTACTATTATAATTACATTCTATCCACCGATTGAAAAATGCTATGTGTTTTCGAAATATTTATTTTTTATGAACATTATTCCTTCAATCATTCAATAAGTAAATACAAATTTTATACTATTATATTTTCACAATTATAAGGATGTAAATTATATTACTGACCATAACAGACGGGTGGAGTGTTACATTACTTGGACTCGATCTGCTAGTAACAGGTCCTGCTAAAAAACAGTTTTCTCTCTTATTACATCGTCACCCAATTATTTATGACTGAAGTATTTAAGTACAGAAGAGGTAGTGGTGTAAAATACACTAGTCACGGTTATCTCGTCTGAGAGTCATGCATTTCATTATACATCCAGATCTTGTGGTAAATGAAGTGAAGGTATCATTTGCAAGGTGAAAAGTGGATGTTTTTTAGAGGGCCTGGCATGCTGATAATGATACACTCAGTGAGGAACCTAACGTTCGTGAGGACCTAAAGCACCTAACTCCTTGTTTTACTCAGTAAACCCTTTAGAAGTTCAAACCAGCCTATCGGTTGATGACCTAAACAATAACAACAAATCTAACTACTACCACAAAATTGTTTTAATATTAGGTATTAAATTCTTAAGACTTGCTTCTGACGCTCCTTTTTACGTATGCAATAAAACCCTTAATGACGATTTAAAAATTCTGACCGCAGAGAAACTCTTCTGTATTAAAGCACTATGGTAGAGCGCTATTCTATAATAAATTTCGCAAACGGCTAGATGACTATCTCAACCAACTAGCCCGGAAACTAGCTACAAGGAAATTCCCAACTGCACGTCAACGTCAAAAGCGAAAATAGAACTAAGATCTTTGGTCTGAATAACGGACAACAACCGAAGTTTTAAAAGGAGAGTGTATCAATTGTTAGCGTACCTCTTCTCCTGAAAGTAATATCCTCTACTTTAATTTAAGTATCATACGGCATTTTTCAGTTGATTGTACAATACCGTAATTAAAAATTAAAAACAAATACAAAATATTAAATTTCAATTTTTTTATTTTTCTTCACCTTCATATTCAGCATCTTCAGCCTTATTAACTTCATGTTTCAAAATATTTATGTAGGTACAGTTTAAAGTTAATTTTGGTTTTTGTTCAGAGTTTAGTTTTTTGAAACTCAATTCTGAGTGTGTTTTATATTTTGATTCAAAAAAAAATTTATTCAGACTTTCACACTTTTCTTAAAGTTTATATTTAACTTTAAAAAAACTTATGGTGAAAGAATTACACCTTGTTACTAAAAGCACAATAAATATACTACATAAAATTTTCATCTTTTCATAGGCAAAAACGTCATAATTCTGTAGGAAATTTTTCGACGTAACAAAATAGTTTTTAATTCTTTTAAAAGTTATCAACGACTATTGTAGTAAATGTAAATTTATATTTTATGCTGATTATAAGAATAATTTCATCCATTTCATTCTTGAAATAGTTACAGTTCTTAAACGAACATCCTATAATTATCTTAATAAATATGCGGTAGATTACTCCGTTTTTGACTTTGATTATTTTTATGAAACTGTACAATACAGTGTAATTATCAGAAAGTTTAACTAAATTTTAAACAAACGAGTAACGTGGAAATTGACAACAAAATTTCCCTAAAGGATAATCATTTTTCAGTGGATAATTCATAAATTGAAGATTAGAAAAACCATTACATAAGAACGAAGAAACCAATCATACAACAATATTAGGTTGTAAGCTAGGCTACATATTTTTTTAAATTTAACAAAATACTGTATGTTAAAAAATAAATCCTACAAAAATTGAACTTGAGTAACAGGAAGCGACATTTAAATTTGTTAACAAGGCAAAATAAAATTAATTACGAACAGACCGGTAATTTAGCCTTGTGGTTAGCGTACGCTATTAAGTGAAATCCCGGGTTCGATTCCAGCCAGTGTATGTAAAATTATTACAAGACAAATCCACCGTTTCTTACCTTAAAGTAGTTATTAATAACGAAAATGTTGATGCGACTTAAAATAAAATAAAAATATATAATAATAATTACATAAGTAAAACTACGAGTAGTTTGATATATACCGTATAGTCTAAAACGGAAATATAATACTTTTTAGTTTTATAAAAAATATTAGTTATTTTTTGCAATTAGATCAGTAGATATCTACTTCATTTTGTTCGCACGCGACGGGAGTTTATATTCGCCTTCCATATTCTTAAAAAATCTGGTGTGAAACACTCACACAACTTTCTCTTGCCAATGCATAATAATTAACAATAAACCTAACATCATTAATAAAACATTAGAAATAAACAAAAACTAACTTTAATAACATAACCTAATTTTAATCACGAGTGCAAGACGCAAAATGAAAATCGAACTCAGTTTGGCTTTAAAATACGGAAAATTACTCTTTCACGCTAAACTAGGCTCTGTAGAGAAAAATGCTTAAAATAAAAGTTGTAGATCTTTTAATTTTCTATAAAATTAATCAAAACACTTTTGTCGTAAAATGCATTCTAAGGCCGAAATCTTAAAAAACCAATTTTTCACACGTTTTCGTGAGAAAAAAATCAGAAAATCGCTAATTACTGCTAAACTAAGCGTTATACAAATAAATGTTTGAAATAAAAGTTGTAGAATTTTAAATTCTCTACAACGTTTATTATATTAATGTATGCGCTAAATTGCATATTTAAGCCGTAATCTTAAAAAGACTATGTTTTTACGTGAAAACAGCCTCACCAAGAATTTCAGCAAACATGACGCCTACCCTATCTTGTAGAGAATATAATAATGAGTAAAACAGGCGATTTTAAAAAAAAAATCGTAGGACCAGTTTTTGAGGAAATCGCAAAAAAGTGAAAAATTACACGAATAAACTACTACTTCCGGTTGACCGATTTTGATGAAAATGTTCGTGTCGGGTCCGGTAGTTGTATGTAACTTAAGTTTCAAGTTTCAAGTTCGTACGATGTTTTGTTCTTTAGATATTTTGTATAGGCTACACACACACGCAGACACACAGACACACAGACACACGGACACACGGACACACAGACACACACACAGACCAATCGCTAAAAACATGTTTTTGGGGTTTAGGGGGTCTGAAAACGTATAGATCCGGTGAAAACTCGATTTCGAAAAATCGACATGAAAACAATACTTTCCTTCCTATATATTCATATAGGCAAGAGAAAGTAAAAAATTCAGTGCCCTTTCACCACCAATTATATAGAAGAAAAAGGCAATAATTTTTTTTAAATTTTTATTGGTACCAACAAAATAGATGAATGTATTCATAATTTATGTACATGAATGTAGGTCATGAATATATTCTATTATCTCATCATAATAATAGTAGGCCTAATAATAAAAGTCAAAACTGTTTTGCATTAAAGAATATTGTACTCCCCTGAAATATATGTAAGTTTATATATATATATTTTTTACTCTAAATTTTGAATTAAAATTCATTATATTTTATTGATATTTAAGAGCAGATTTTAAAAATGGGGACTCTTTTTCTTCGACAGTAATTTTGTTGTCTTTCACGTTTTCGTAGGTCGTTAAATTCTTTGTTATTGTAACCTGATTTGGAATTCAAATCAGTTATTGATTAACAATAAAGGTAAACTTACGCAAGCAAAAAATGTAAATAAAAAAATAATTAATCCCTCGTTTCATTTCTCTTCTCTGTATTAAAGCGATACACTTAAAAAAAAAATCCTTCATTTTATAGTGTGGTATAACCTAAACAGCCCTGTCAATGATTCTTCCCAGTTTTTCATTAAGACTACCCAATGTGAAATTAGTGGAAATGTGGAAATGACTTTGCTCTTTTATTTTCAGTCAGAATGGCTTTTTGATCGGTATAAAAGTGATATCTTTTCATGCAATTTTTCCTGTCATATAACCCAAAGCAATTCACAATTTTGTAAAGCTTTAAGCTAGGCAATAAATATTCATGAAGCAAGAAAAACCAATTAGTTCTAGCGCAACCAATCCATCTGACGCAAAAAAATACAGAGAATCTCTGCTAATGTTAATGCTGTTCTAAATGTATTTCAAAATAGTAACACTCAAAGAACCTAATCAACGTTTTTGCTATCATAGAAATACACTCAAAATTGTGTTACACTTAAAAATTCATATGAAACTTCAATAGTGTTTTTAGAACCTTAAAATGTAATTATACAAAATAAATATGTGTTAAATATAATCAAAAAGATAACGGATGAAGTGATAAAATAATATAAAACAATTTTATTTTCAACGGTAACAAAAAATTAATGAAATTTCATGTAACAGGGTAGTTCATTTCTTGAAGCGAGTCACCGCAAAAACTTAGCTTGAAATTTTTTGAATTTTCAATTATTTTAAATTTTAGTTAACTGAAATAATTAGAAGTCGCATCTGTGGCCCAGCTGTTAGTGTGCTACGCTGCAAGTAAAGGTTCCGGGTTCAATTCACACACAGGGATTGGAAAATTAACACAAGTTCAAACCTATCGTGCCTTAACCCAAATAACCAAGATGTTGAGACTACTTGAAATAAACGAAAAAATACTTAGGACTCCAACGTCATCGTATCTTTGAATGGAAACATAACATCATAACAAAAAGAAACAACTTAAGCTGAAAGTACGAAAAAACTAATAGTTGAAAACATTTACCTCTGTCGAGTAAATCGTTTTGCTTATTCACGTCAACTTTGTCTGAATTTTTGCAGCCTGAGATTTGATGAATAATACGTCACTTATTTGCTCATTCATTTCCTTCATTAACTCGATCTTTTTTTACATTTGACTGTTTTGCAATCACTGCTAATGCAGTCGGTGAGAAGGATGATAAATCAAGATGAGTGATGAAAAAATGACCTGACCGGGAATCAAACCCAGGGATCCCGGCGTAGACTTGATTTGAACACAAGTTCTGTGACTACGCGCACAGTTGCTTTGTACTGTTATTTAAATATGCACAATTGACCAACACCATTCGGATATTGCCTGCACAATATTACAGTTTTCTATTTTATTATCATTCTCTCTTATTATGTACATATCTTCGGATAATTCGAATATAGCGTTATATAAACAAGGTCCGGTCCCTGTTAGTTCGGATTAGTGGGGTTGTTGTATACCTACTTAATGGAATTCCAATAATTTACATGTAAGTTATAATTTTTATTATAGTGCTACATAAACTATTGGTTTGAAATAATTTTCTTGAATAAAGAATCAAAATTACAAACAAAGACAAATAAAAATATGCAATTTCAAAATCTAACATAGATATCATTTTATGCACATTGACAGTTTATTTAATTCCAAATATGCTCCTTCACGATAAATCTAATTATCTATCAAAACAATAAATATAAGATTATTGCCAATAATTTATTAAAGAATTGCTATTGTATGATCTAACAACTATTAAACTCGTTACCGTGTGCTATCGAATTACCGGTGTAAATTTACTGTATTACATTGGCCATATGACAATATCGTTCTCTCTTCATTAGTTATAGGGGAGATAACAAGCTATGTTACACAGGTTTATCCACAGTATTAATGAGATTTACTCTCTCTTTATCTATTTGAATGCATAAACCGATCTCTTTCTCTCATACTAAGGAGATTTCATAGCTCATTCAACACAGTTCATTTACAATGTTACAAGTCTAATGTTTCAATGTTGTAATGAATGAAAACAAAACCTAATGAAAAGAGAAATTAAACCATATGTTACTACTCTATTTAAATTTATTCCTGTAGGGTGATCAAATTGATTACCAAAAATAACTTTCAATATCAATAAAAAACTCGTTACTAAATAAAAAAACCGCTTATTACTAAATAATTACCTTAGATGCTTATTCCTACTAGTTAAATCTCGATCTATTCTACCACTGAAGCAAAAAAATAACTTGTACGAATTTCGCTGAAATCACTGAAGATGTAGGGAATACAGATATTTGGAACTGCTACACGAATAAATTTAAACAGGATCCAGGTGTTCTAATCTATTTACTTAAAAATCACTACTGGAACACCCTGTTACATCAGAAAGTACACCCTCCATACGGACCTTCATTTTCCCGACGTAAAAGACGTCGCGAAAATTTTTTTAAATTTCGAAATCATCAAAATAATCTTGCTCAACATATTGCTATTAAAAATTTTCCAAATTTTAGACGTATTCGTCATCTTTGGTGTAAAGATTTCCTTCAATAACATTCTGCTGCTTTTTCATCTTCATCATCCTTGTCGTCATGTCTTCCCAACTCTTTCATCATCGGCGCTGCCACTGTTACACATCGAATTCATCTCCATCGTAGTGTGTCTACACCATCTTGGAGAAAACTTTGGTGGGTGCGATCCCTATTTTACACGCTAACTAATTACTTTCATCCAGTATAGTGAATGTGGGTTTTTAGTTCTAAATTGAATATTTAAGACTAAAAGAAATTATGATGTTTAGGTAGTCTATATGTATATAACATTATTACACTATTACATGCTTACGTTACACAAAATTATTACTATTAAACATACATACAGCTATTATGACCAAAAATAATGATTACAACACTGTGACGTTAATTTTTAAACATTACCTAATGTTATTTTTCACTAATATAAAGTATGAAAAATGAAATGGACTGAATAAGAAACACACCATATAATGTTCACACTTAATCGGTAATCTTGCTCACCTGTTTATTAAAGAAATCTCCCAATAACTAAGACAGACACTGTTAAGCATTTAGGCCTTATAGCCTACTAGTCAGGAGGCCGACATGGAACCACCATACACGAAAAAACGTATTTCGTTGAATCACAGGTTACACATTTTATACACTAGATTCTTCTCTAGGTTACACTCTAGATCAGTAATATAGATAGGCCCACATAACAACCGGGATGTGCAACGTCAAAGCTCTAATATACTGCCATGAACAAAAACATTTATCGCAACTCGATGTATTATACCTTTATACCTCTATTATCTATTATCTATACCTGTATTATACCTTTCCATACACTGCTCTTCGTTCACTTCCTCTCTCTCTCTCTCACCCTCTCTCACACACACTTTCTTTCTTTCTCTCGGTCTATCTATATATCTATCTATTTCCAAAAGAAGCAATACCCACATCACAGAACACACACACGCACGTGCGCGAATATGTAGCACTCATGCTTTTTTTGTTATTGTTATACTTTTTTGTTGGAATGCGTTAGCAGCGGGACAGAGACAATGTTTTTAGGAACGCACAAAACTGCAGTCATAACGTACCTCTATTCCTTTCTTTCCCTTAGTTTTTAACGGTAATTCAGTCCGGTTTTTACACGGGCATAGCTGTACCTGTTAAACCAAAATTACATTGTTACAATTACCTAATTCATACAAAGTGGATGTTTTGTATCTAAGGTTTTGATCTATGGTTCAGCAAAAAATTCAAAGTAAACAGGATCCAAACTTTTGGAAACAAAACTTGTACGTTTAACCACATGTAGTTCCTACTACGTACGTGACTCATTAGTCGAGACCTTAACAATTAATCGATTACATGGATTAATCGGCACAACATATAACGACCAATAACAAATTATACAGTCGTTTCCATTTAAAACTAATAAATCACACGAATCCAGAAATACGAACATTGTCGCAATCACAACTACCCCAAAATCCGCAAAGGAGATTAAAAAGATGGTGAAATATAAATCTTGTATAAAACAGCGATGACGGTTCGCCACTGGGTGATTTCCTCAAAACGAAAACAGGACATAAACATGTACATCATAAATACTGGTGGTTGCATAAATATACAGTTGTACTTTGTACTAAAGAAAAACAATCAAAAAATCATTTTCGATATTACTGACTGGTTTAAACAGATAATATCTGTTTGATTTAGACCTCAGTATGTACAATATCCTTTATTAGAAGCTTTCATATTCATCTGAGAGAGTGTAGAACACCTAGCACCTTACTGACAACACAACTGTCATTATTTCAATAGTATGTCATGGCTTGTATATCTATTAATTGTATACAATAACGTTGTCTATTGTCTAGGATTGCTTGGAGGTAGATATGCACTAATTTATAACTGAGCATCCGTCGTCCTTAGAACAGTACAAAGAGCAATAGTGTCCATCAAGTTTTTGTTTCGCTTGCACTTTTAAATCTCGCAAATATTCTTATATAGTATTGGAAATACAGTTTGAAATATAAATGCAAGCTTTATATTTCTGCCAATTCTTGGTATTCGTACTTTTCGAAAAATTAATGGCCTTACCCCTCAGGTGAAATTTTATTACTTTTTTTGTATCCTGTTTACATTTTATATTTATTCTCCGATATTTTAGCACGTAGATTGCTCTTTAAATTATCTAATTAGCCATTTGTTTAAATACTGTGACACCTATTGCTAAGGTCCGTTTCGGGATCTAGGTAATTAAAAAATTAATACACTAAAGTTTATAATTACAAATATTTATTACACTTTTAGGTTTGCAAAATAAATAATAAACTAATTAACATGGCTTATTACAATAAATAACTTAATAATTTACTTAGAATAAATGATAAACAATAAATAACTTAATAACTTACTTACAATCACTTTTATAAGACTACACAAATATACAAATCACAGAAATTGAATTCACATTAACTTTAACTTAAACAACAACAAAAACTTAACTTTAACAAAAACTGCACATTAACTTTCCACAATACACACACGCACAAAATGACGGTACAACAATCGTTGCTCGGATACGTAACCTGTATACGCACCGTAACCGCTCGTCAAAGACCAAACGAAATACTGACTGTTGACCGCGCTCGGGGTCTCTTTATATACCATTCACAAAGATAGTTCGAGAAGAGAATAGAACAACATGCAAAAATAAAGTACAAAAAAATAACCTTTTATTAATAAATGCTAGAAAAATCCGTTGTAAACAAGTCAACAACAGGTCTTTTGTAACTAGAATAAAAGTTGTTACGGGTGCCCTTTCATAACAGTTTTACAATACCGACCTTTTATCCTACACGATAGTTATTACAATTTTTATGAATAGACATACCATTATGGTTATTAATGTCCTATTGTCAACACTTGTTACTATTATTCCTTTCTTACTATTTCTATTTACTCTGTACCATTTCATGAATGAAATTCTGGAACCTTAGCGAGCCGTCTTTGTCGATATCGTTACAATACTTTGCTATTCTAAAATTGTAAATTTATTTGTAAGCCTACAAAAACAAATTAATTAAGGTAACTTATGAAAATAAACATTTCGTAATTAAAATACTTTTAAATTTTATTTAGCATATTTGCTGGTAAACCGATTCTACAAAACTATGAATTTTAAATACTTAGGTAAGCATTTGGACCGAAGGCTCACCTGATGGAACCACATATGAACAAAAAGAAAACAACTTGGTCTAAAATTACGGAGATTATTTTAGGTCGTAGGCAGTAGATTCAAACTTTCTTTGGAAAATAAGGTGTTGTTATATGCAAGTGTATTAATGCCTGTCTGGAGTTATGGTGTGCTGCTAGTATAACCAACCTCAACTGATACAAAGATTTCAGTCAAATGTCTGCAACTTATCGCCGGAACTCCATTTTATATTATTAACAAAATCTTTCATATAGACTTAAACATCCCTTTTCTAAAAGATGATATTAAAACCCGTATTACACAACATTTGGGAAAATTGGAAAAACATAAAAATTCATCTGCAATCAATCTTGTTGACAATAGCGACGATATATGCAATCTAAAACGTTTCAAAATATTGGATTTACCTACTCGACTCACTTAAACGACAATCATTACAGTCATATTAATCATCGTTTTCACAATCGTTTCTTTTTTTCACAAGATCAATAAATAAATAAATCATTAAAAAACATTCAGCATATTTGAAATATTACATTGTACTCGTAATTTATTTACTTTTATATGCTTGTTGAGGCTGACACTGCTAGATCTCCACACTAGTTCCTTTGGTAAAGGTTCTTCAATCGACCATTTAACCTTCTCCGCGGATTATTACCTGGTGTGCTTCAAAAATGCGTGTGTACAGATTTGTGTTAGTTTGAAATTGAATGCGAAATGAATTATGAAAGTATTTTCTAGATTGTGAAGTTTAGTAGAAAGAACTGTTAGTGTAGTGTCCTGTCGACTATGTAGTAGAAGCATTGTGTTATTTTATGTAGTATATTTTGTTTTAATTGTCTAAATGAGGTTTTAACTTAAGTTCTTCTTTTTAAGTTTTCATTGCCTGAATTAGTTTACAGGAACCCATCTGTCTGGGTCAAGGTTTCTACAAAGTTCAACTTTACCATTTTAAGTGAATGCCTGGTCAGTCTCCTTTTGAGTTCTGTGCAGTAAAAAAATGTGCAGTGCAAGAAAGAAATCTTAAGGTAAGCCAAGATCATCTAATTATTATAATATTAATAATCATTATATAATATAACATGTGAGCCTGTATGGGAGTGAGTGCTTTAAAATGACCGGGAAGGCTGGTTTAAGAGAAGCAGAGAAATTTGAAAGAATGATCCTCTGCAAAATAATGTGTTCAAGGATAAAAGACAGACAGTACAGCTTATGAGGGCGAAAAGAAATGTACAAGAAAAAAAATGATTAATGGAAAATATAAGAAAATTAAACCAAAATTCTGTGAACACCTAATTAAAATAGGGGGCAAACTATTGCAAAACAAAATTTTAAAACAGAAAGCAATAGACCTAAGGTATCAGAAAAATGGTTCAGAGTATTCAGAAAAGATATTTAGAAAAGCAGGATAAACCAAAAATAAATACTGAATTGGAACCAAATCCAGACAACTATTTACTGACGTTAAGGGCTTCCATGAAGAGGAAAAGCAGAACTGTGGTTGGGCAGAAGAATGATGATAATAAGGAAAGCAAAATGAGATTCCAAAAATATATAAAGTCACTTCGCTTGGTTTAAAATAAAACTCCATACGTGAAAATATTAAATTTTTACTTTTTATAACAAAATATTCCTTGTATTATTTCTATAACGTGCGTTTTAATGACATAAATACCTATCACACCCAAAGGTATAGTTGTGCATTAAAACATCATTAACTATTTTGTATTGTGGCAAATGTACTTTCTTTATAGTAACATAGGATTTTTAACAAAACATCTTACAAATTTTTACCATGACTTCTGCAATAGCCTACCAACTAACTAAACTGATTTCAAAAATAACCTACAAAAGGAAAGTAAATATTTGAATAAAGAATAAATAAAATTTAAATTTATATTATATCAAAGTTAATAAAAATATTAGGCCTATAATCATGGAGTTTTTAAAAAGAAATATAACAAATTTTAGACAGAGATAAACAATATACATTACCCTACAGTATTATTAAAGTGAAACGTACACGTTGTAATAGTTTGTACTCTTTTCAAACAATATCTTAAGTGGTGTGTTTGCGTTCCGTAGTAAAATCCGTACATTATTACATCCAAGTGCAAATAAATTTATTATATGATAGCATAATGCGCTGGTGCTTTCCTTTAGTTTATAATAGTTTTAACGCAGTTAGTTGTTTTATGTTATAATGAAATAAAATATTAGTGTACAATGAGTAGAGACTATATAAATGTATGCCATGTAGTCTACAGTAAGATAAGCCACCGCTTAAAAGCATCTTACTTCACCCCCAATACTGTACTACCGACTGTAACGAACATGCAAGCAGACAGGGTAAAGAGCATATGAAGACTTGGCTTGCTGCTAAAAGCCTACTTCTGGGTCCATTAGGACACCCCGCCGAGGAAACTTCTAACTGCTTTCATCCCACAACAAATGCAATCATCCCTAACAGGATTCCTAAAATTCTTCCCGTGAATTATTATTAAATAAAAACTTTAATCAGATAAACCCTTCGTAGTAAGTTCTTTAAATTAAAAAGTTTAACTTCTCACTTATTTGCTCAACAAAATATAGCGTTTAACAATACTTAAAAAAAAAACTACGAGTAGGATCTTAGTGCCTTGAATTCCATGCCTTTGTAACTCGTTAATACAGAAAAGTATTGCAAATATTTTATTAAACGATCCCCTTTTCTTTTTTGAATTAAATTTTTGCGTTACATTTATTTAAATTTACAACCGTGCAGCTCAGCTCAAGTAATTATTTTTTCAGTTTATTGTACATTCATTTAATAAATTTGAAAAAGCCACTCTTTAGCAGGATCGTGAATTTAAATAGCCACACCAATGATAAAATAAGTGTTTCAAAATTTTTGATTTTAGAACAGTTTATACAGTTTAGAACAATTGTATAACAGATCTCTGTTATTCTTTCTGCCGAGCTGAAGATTGGGGTTACCTGGCAGTTAAATATAAACAGTTCATAACACGGATTAGTGTGTTGTTATAGTTATCTAATTTTGATTTAGATCACGGTTATAATCTGGTAGATTGTTTTACTTATTTAAGGGAAGTTAAGGTCTGCATGGATAAATCCGTATTTCATTGTAAAGGTATGAAGATGCGTTAAAAGTTGGCTTTAGATATTTTTATTAATGACGTAGAAGTTTAGCTGAGCCTAATTAAATAATAAAAAAAGGTGTTTTCCATAAAACCTTTATGTTCATCATTAGGGTATTTTGTTACTTTGTTTTGTTCTTGATACGATTTTTTGGAGATAACTTTTCATGATAAATTTTCAACAAATCGATTCACTATTCATGAGAGAAAAAATTGTAAATACATCTGTTATTAAAAAATAATTTTAAAACGCAGTAGAATGTTGACAATGAAGGGTGATAAGTTTAAATGCATAAATAATGAAAAAAAACAAGGCCTAACCTTGAATCCAACTCGGTACTCCTGCAACAGAATCCAGTTTCGCTGATCGCTAAACCATCGGGCCATTCCGGGTGTCTAAAATTGGAACTATAATGGAACAACATAGTAAAAAATTTCCTACGCGTATGCGCTGGCTCAAAACTGGGAAGTGTTTTCTTTTTAACTGCCTCTTTGTGACAGTTGGAGCAGCGTCAGCCATGATTAACAGCAGATCGACTGTAGGGGAATAGTACCGATACACAGGAGTGAGAGTGGCGAGAACAGTACAAGCAGAGCAACAACGTCTTTCAAGTTATTTTATAAATTGTAAAATAATAATACAGAAGACAGATTTTCAAAACAGTGAAAACACGTTAAACTAGTTAAACAATGATCAATATGTTTCTTTTATTTTTTAAAAATTATCAAATCATTAATTAATAATTAATGAGCTTAATTTTATTAAAGCTTGTTTGAATTGCTGAGAAATCTTGAAATAACTTTAAAATTATCTTCAGTTAAAGATGAAATAGGAATAACGACGGAACAAACGGAAAAGATAACCCTTCGTAAATAAATTTAATTCTTTGTTTTCGACACGTTGGGAGTACAGCAATGTTGTTATCAGAGTGTAGGATTAAATAAATCCGTCACTGCAATGTTAGATAAAATTTTGAGTGTATACATAAATGTTTACTACTAGAAACATTGGTAGAAATAAGAGAACATTGAAAATAAACTTTAAATTATTGTAATTGTTGTTCTTAATATCTTTATATAGGCAGTCAGATTTAAAACTTCGTCTACTTTAATCGTTTCGGACCAGCCTAATCTACTTAGGACCAAGTCCAGAAATGTTTTCAAGTTGTGCACGTAATCAACAAAATATTTGAGGAACGATAAAAATGTACTCAACAGTTTTACTTAAAATTTACGAGCATTTGATAAAATTTTACATCAATGGCTACTTTACAAAATTTAAATAATTTTATTTAATATCACTCTTTTTTTAATATTTGAAATTATTGAACTGCAACACTACAATTTGTACTTAAATTCAAAACAAATAGTATTTATGTTATTAGTGTTTACTGAAAGTTTAAGATCACACCCACATGCAAAACGCTTGATTTACAGCTATTCGACATTCTTCTTACATAAATTTTTCCGGAAGGTAAAGGATATTATGTCGTTTGACTCAACCAAAACCGATGTTACTGTTGCCTAAAAATTTTAGGGCCGAGTAATTTTGATGAAGCCTTCTTTGATCAATACTAGTTTGTCGTGTATTGTTATTTCCTTCTTCACTGGTATGCCAACATAAACACAACTATTACTGACGTACCCAGGATTTTTTAAAATTCCTTCAATAGTTTTCGTTTGGAAAGGCTCAAATATGATGTAGTATTTGTTCAAATTGCTGGCAGTTTCCCAGAGTTGAATTCCATAAGTCCACAGTGTTTTTAATACAGATTAACTCAGACTATAGAGCGTAAACTGAACGAGGAAGGTAAGCTTGATTTTCGGCCTAATAACCAGTACATATTCTTTACTTTGGGTTTAACTGATAACGCTTGGCTTGACGGCGGAAGTTTTCGGTGGTAAAACACTCCAGGGCAGTCTTGATGTTGCAGTGTGAACGTTACAATAACCAACTTCTTTTCATTGATTCCTATTCTCCCTCTTACTAACAACGTCTGCAATTCATTAAAAAAATCCTGTAAACATACGGTGGCAACTAATAGATATTTCCGCTTAGCGAAAACTACAGTAGCTGCAGTAACGCCATTTGTCATCTGAAGTTGGTAAACCTAAGGCGTATAGTACATGTAAGACCGGTCCAAGAACCCTACCCTGAGGAATATTGGTTTAGTTTTAGAAACTGGAGGTTGCTTGATTTCATTATCATCAATGTTAAGGTAATTTCAAACAGGTGTAGCTTGAACAGCTTTTCCGTTAGCTTTATTGTCACCAATAACATTGAATGAATGAAAATTATTACAATTTTTGAATTTGGTACTTCGTCTAATAACCACCTACCAGAAACAGATGATTTCTTCTACTTTACTGATGGAAGATAACATCTTAAATTAGTAGGCCACTATGAAACTTTTATAATTATATAAATAATTAGGGAATAATTAGATTTACCTCATTTCTATCCACTCATTATGAGATAAGGCTTTGGAGAAGAAAAGCTATTTTAGACATACCAGATCAATTAAAATTTCTCACAGACAGAATAGAATTTCAAATTAAAATCAACACCAAATTAAAGTGAAAATACATTAAATACATCAGTTGAATTAATAGTAAATCAAATTCATCTTCTAATCAAAAGTAAATGATTTTAAGTTGAATAAAATAACAGATAAAAGCTTCACAAATGTCTAGATGTATAGAATCGTTGTATGCCACAAAATGGGCTTATTATTAAAACCTCACAAATTTGTAATATAAGCACTATGACATACTATTGTCACCATATTGTAAATATATTTGTCATATTATAAGCTAGGTATGATGCATCTGCTAAAGAAAATTAATAAACTGTTTTCTTGTAAGAGGAACCAAGGATATTCATTCCGACATTGATAAAATTAGGGACAAACTGTACACCTGTATCAATATTACATTCAAATTCAGTCAGAATTTATTCACTTGTAATATGATTCAGAAATATCTACGAACATGATAGGTAGTTATGTCATTATCATTTAAATCTGATAAATGTAAAATATTAAATTACAGGATAAATTTTCCCCTGCTAATTCATATGACGTAAATTATGCAAGACAGTTCTAGTTCAATTTTGCATAATCAATCGGGGTTTAAGTCTCATTGATAATAATACGTTTAGTATTACAAAACCATGGATTTACTATTTCATTATTCAATTCCGTAAGAAAACTTTAATTTAATGAATGGGCCTACTAATTTAAAATAAATCATAATAAATCTAATGACAAATAGTTTAAAGAAACTTCATATTGACTTTTTGCAGTAAGATTTTAATACTCCTTTTTATGTGTAGATAAGTCTACAACAAAGTTCAAATCAATTTTAAACCTTCGTAAAAAATCTTATGAAAGAGATAAAAGTTCTAAAAAAATGCATGGTTTGAAGAAAAACAAAAATGAAGAGTATAATGAAGTTAAAGACTTAATAAAGAAATATATGAGAGTAGATGAAAGAAAATAATACAGACGACGTATGAGAATAAAATCTATTTTATGGACATACATACAAAATAGATTAGAAAAACTCTATACATGAGTGATATTTTATAGATTCAAAACTAAATTGCAAAACGCAGAAAAAATAGTTAAAATATAGAGAAACAAAAGAAGATATGAAGGAGATGTAGATATTATGACAAAAGAGAATTAGAAGAAAGTTTAAAGAGCTTTAGGGTTTTTAAGAATAAGAGGAGACGACTAAGAGGCAACATGAATAAAGTCTGAAGAAAGGAAGAAACAATTTGATGTGAAAATGAAAAAGATTTAGAAAAGACGAAAAGTTGTCGGGGAAAAACGAAAATATCAGGCGTGAAAAAATATGAACGTGGGTCCTTGGTAAGTTGAAACAGTACAAAAAATGTTCGTTGTTTAAAACGAACAAAAGTGTTATTCTTACTTTTGCTGAATACTTTAAGTTTAACCGATGTAAATTTGTACAGAAATACCCAAAAGTGCTCGTTCATTTGCGGCTTTCAGCTGATCAATGTACAAAGTTGCTTGCTCAACTGTTATAACTTAACAGTGTAAAATGATTTTCTACGTGATTCTTTATGTGTCTCAATGGCATGTGTACGATTAAAGCGAATTGTTTATTAATAGGCTATATTTAACTAACCCTAGGTAATAGAATATTTGTTTAAGATTTACAAAAAAAAATAACCAATTATTTTACTTACAACAGTTTTATATTTTCATTAAGAGATCATTTTCGCAGTGCGGTACGCAAATGAAACAGTAGTTAAACGCTTACTTTGGAGTCGAGAGTTCATGATTTGTGTTCTAAGATATACCGACTAATTTAATGCGCCAGAAATGGTCAAACGACCACGTGGTCAAATCAAAATAGACCTTGATCTCTATTATAGGGGCTCAATGGTACATCTACATCTTAATTAATTAAACAGGAGCGTTTGGCGATGTAACTCTGGGACTGACACAGCTCCATCTACACTAACATAACGGAACTAGGGACAAGGAACGTGCTCTGACTGAAGAATCCTACATCACAACCTCTGGAGATTACAAGGGTCATAGATTATATAATTATTTTAGACCTATTTATTAACACAGTCATACAATTTGAAGACTTGTACAATGGTACATACACTTAGAAAAATGGTACAAACTTGTACAAAGGTACTTCTTGTACTTGTTGGGTACATACATACAGGTTATTTAGTTTAGTTTTCATTTGACTTAAATTCAAATCGGTTTTATTCTCAATATTTCTAGGTAATTATTAAAAACTGCAAATAATTTATACAGCAGCGTATTGTGTGTAGATATAATTTATTAATATTCATTAACTTTTGAAAGATCTTTGTCTAACCAGTATCTTAAAGATGCTATACGATGCAATGATCCGATCTTGTTTGCTGGAGTGGAGCATGTAGAAATACTATTGAAAGAACCGAATGAAGCGTAAACTAAAAGTTATATAAAAAAAACATGTAATGCCACAATTAGAATTATACAAAACCATAGTTTTACGCGTAAGATACTTATTTTTATTTAATGACCTGGTTCATATTACTTGAAGAAGGGACAATTGGTTGGTATAACAAAATATGCTATAAGTACTTGAAGAGGTAGTAGAAAACTCATATTAGTTTATTTTTTCCAAGTTTGAATGTTACAAAATATCGTTTGTTTAATTTTACGTGTCTATCATGCTCTATAATTGGTGTATTGTAGAGCTCACCTGATAGAATGTTGAATGAAAGACAAAACATCAGCAAACGTTTGGTTGTTACTCAGAAAAAAATCTGTTGTAAAACACTCACAAGACTTTAACTTTCCCTGTAAATAATGAATTATATAACCTACCTATGTTTAATCATGAGTACATAATGTAGGCTAATATGAAAACATGATCTGATTTTTTATCATGATTGAAAGACGGAAAATGATAATCAATCTCTATAGGACTTAAAAAGACTTTATCTTGCCCATGTAAGCAATGAAAAATGTAATCTATCTCTAATCAATGTTGCAAACAATATTAAATGAAAAAAATTACCTATGTAAAATTATAATCAGGAGGGAATGATGCAAAATGAAAATCAACCACTGTAGAGCTTAAACATTGCCGTAAATCACTAATTGGCGCTTTGGAGAAAAAATAATTGAAATAAAAATTGAAGACTTTGTTATTACTTTTAACTTCACTTATAGGCCTACACACTTTTCTCGTAAAATACATACTAAGGGTACAATCAAAAAATATTCCTTCTCTTTACCAATTTTGATGAGCATAATACAAAAAACACTAATTGACTTTAAATTCAGACTTGTAAAAATAAAAGTTATACTTTTATTTTTTTTTGTCTTTAATTTTAAAATCTAGAACACTATATTATACATTAAAGCACAATCACTAGATTTGATGAGAGTCATTATTAGGCGTGGAAGGAGGGGTCACACTCAGCAGTGTATCCTCCAGGATGACGTAATCATACTATGAGTGAGATGATCTTGATGAAAATGAAAACCCAACGGTGACGAACTTAAGAACATGTGATGTTGAAGATAATGAAATGAAGATAATGGAAGAACTGTAACAGAACGTTATCGAAGAAGATCCCTACACCATAGCCGGCGAAGTCGTCGAAAATTTGGAAAATTTTGAATGGCCATTTGTCGAGCGAGATCGTTTGGATAATGCATTTTAAAGACACAATCTTGAAAACCATTTTTTACTACGAAATTTTCAGTAGACATGGCACTTACAATATCTTGAAGAACATAAAGAAATTTTGTAGGCCTAAATGTGGTATTTTAAAAAAATCATGAGAGCCGTATTCGAGAAAATTGCAAAAATGTGAAACACTGAGCGGATAAGCTACTACTTACGGTTGAGGGATGTTGATAAAAATGTTCATGCTGTGAGTCTCGTAGTGGTACCTAACTTAAGTTCCAAGTTTCGCAAGATATTTCGTTCTTGAGATATTTTGTATTATAATAAAATTTATTTTTTATTTAAAGCCGCATAGACGGCTGGCTTGGTCATTAGTGACTACTGTGTATTATGGTACAGTATGTAAAGGTGGATTTTTAACGTTTAAAAATTCCAAGACCTTATTCGCGAATAGAATCCTGGACCTTCTGCTTTGAAGGCTAGATTACTAGTACGCCACGGAAGCTAACAGTTAATAGTTTTGTTTGTTACAGATTTTTTTCATTTTATTTTGTTCAAATTTTTTAAAAAATAAGCTTAAATTATATTCATGTTAAAGGCTGTGTAGATATATTAATTGTTTAATTTTTATTTATAATATTGCCTCTTTTCATATTTTGTTAATTTCATTTTATATCTTCAGTCTTTAAATTAACCATTGGGATTCACCACTCTTAAAAAAAGTTTTGTAATTTAAGTTTTTTTGACAAGATTTTGTAGAATATTGTGATGACTGTATTGTGCTGCATAGTTTCAGAATAAAAAATAAAAATAAGATTTTTGGATAACATTGCGTGTATTTGTAATTCAATTAATCCATTGTTATTTTCATAAAAAAATATGTTGGCGTATTTTATATACGTGCTAAATTAATAAGTAGGCCTGAATGAAAGAAATTCGAAATAATACTTTGGGAGTTTCGCAATTCTAAACAGCTATAGATCATGAAAGCATTAATTAAAAGTAAGACTTACTATATTCTAATTTGCGCCAACATTTATAAAGAACACAAATTAACAAACCGGAAAACAAGTTACAAGTTCCTGGAAACGTAGTTAAAGGACAGTTTAAAAGGTCAATTTTTGTACGTAACCTTAAAGTTTCCAATTCTAGGTTTTACAAACTTTTCCACTTTTCTGAATTAAACTGGTTATATATCTTCAAAGGTTAGACTTACAACTGGTGAGGGCGTTTTAATATACATAATACCTGTCTCCCTTTAACATTACTGAAGAAAATGTAACAAAGTTTGCAAAACTTTTACATTTATACGAATACATACTGTGCCACTGATTAAAAAATATGAGAAAAGTAAAAAAATTGTACAACTTTCTTAACACCTTTTTATTCGTTAACTTTATTGTATCGTTTAATATTAATGGTAACATTCATGTCAACAAATTACAATATGTTTAATGTCAGGCTTTATTTAATGGCTGTATATTCGTTTCAATATAATATACGACTACATTAAAAATACTAATAAAAATTATGTTATTTTAAAATATATAAAAGGTAAAAGCAAATATTACACAAATGTTGTTACACCACAGATAGTCATCTTATTAGTCAAGTTAATGAAATTACACATGGTAGTGGTATTAAGTATGCCTAAATTATTCGAGTGCTCTCCTTCATGACACGAGAAGTGATTCGACAAAATCATGACCGCATAATGACAGTAATTTAACACTCCTGTTGCTAAAAATCTTCCAAATATATTGTGGCAATATCGAAAAAGGGCATGGTTCGCGAAATTTCTAGTATTTCATTCATAAAATGGTAAAGAGTAGATAATAGAGTGAAAAAGTAACAATAGGGTTAGCTGTAAAAGGATATCTATTTATAAATGTTATTTAAAAGAACTGTGCTATTGTGGATGATAAGGTAGGGTCTTTTGTTGTACAACTATATATGAAAGAGTCGGTTGGTTACCTGTAACACCTTTTAATTCAATTATAACCTGTTTATACTAAATAAGATTTCTCCAGAAAAGACTTTTGTATCTAATTTCGGTGTCTTTTGAGAGGAATCTTTAATGCACCCATATAAATAGAACCTCGAGTGCGGTCAGTGAGTGAGTATTCGTTTGATCTTTGATAAGTGATTATATGCGTGAGCTATTGGTACAATTGGATCAGGTCAATGTACGGGCATTGTGTTGGTCAACTATAATTATTCAGTTTTATTGTATGTGCATTGTGTATTCAGTTTCGTAGTGTATGTGCATTCTATTTTTATAATTAAGAGTATTAAGTAAATTATTAAGCTATTTATTGTATTACTTCATTAAAATTAGTTTGTTATTTGTTTTGTAAATCTTTTAGTTGTAATAAATACTTGTAATTGTAAACTTTAGTGTATTAATTATTTAATTACCTAGATCCCACAACGGACCTTAGCGATAAGTGTCACAATATTTAACTTAAACTGACTGTGTGGAAAAAATTGTCGCCTTCTTCTGGTGGTAAAATGTAAACATTGTGATATACGACCAACTGGACAATAGGCCTACTAGGCGGATTCTTTACTTAGAGTGATTGTATTCTATTAGGTTCTATTATTATATTGTGAATTATTCATGTGGAAAACTTCTTTATACTCTTTGTAATTCTAAAAGGATGGTTGTTTATAATACCAGAGTCAATCAGTATTGCGCTGACTCTTGTGAAGTATGTTAATTAAAAATCAGTTTGTGCGTTGTGTATTGAAGGAGGTCTCTGTTACGGATAATATAGTGTTTGATATCATAATCATATGATAAATAGGAATTATTCGTCGTTCATGTGATTGTAAATAGCTACATTACTTTCTAATTAAATTTTGTTTGTTTCAAAATTTTGTAATTATTTTAATTTTATTTAGGTTAAGTAGCGTATTCTAATTCACTAGTTGTTATAAATGTAATAATTAATGTACGTACTTAATTTGTAAATAAATATTTGTTATAAATTTTAAGGAGAATCTCGTTATTTTAAAATAAACTAAATCGGGTTGATCTTGGTGGTAAAGTCGTCGCCGCGAGTCAGCGGTTTGCTTGTTCGTCATATTTTTTAGAACCTATATTTTTTCGTTCACCTAATAGAGTACGATTAACCAACCTTTTAGTCCATGCTTCTTTTATCTTTCCTGAATGCTCTTTCATTTTTGGACCACTTTTTTGGCGTTTGTTGGTTTTCCTCCTAAAATTCTAGATGTTTTTAAATTCCTGAACTTTTCTCTCATTGCAGATGATTTCTGGTTCAATCTTGTAATTTTCAAGTTCTTAAATTATTGATTGGTGTCACGGGATTTCGGCTTTGTGCTTAATTTAAATTTTGAAGATTTTTTCGGTTAATCTCGGGATTTGTCCATTCTGTAAATATGGCCATAAAATTATATTCTTCTATTCCATATATAACTATAAAACTGTTTTTTTTTAATTTTATTAAAACTTTTTTCCACTGTGAAATTGTCTACGTTAGCTTATTTGTTCATTGTTCCATGTGATTAGATTGTAGATATTCTTCAATAAATAGAAAAAATCTCTTGTTATTCATGGATTCGGTTCCCTATTGGCCAGCATGGGAACAGCATTTTATTAGTTGCTGTTACATGAAAGAACAATAGGCTAATAAAACTCAAGTACACGTTGAGAGAGCGAAATTAAAAATTTTCCTTGTTTATATTTACTACTAGTTAATTGGATTATGGGATATTTTTATTTTAAAATAATTACTACCAATGAAAATTGTATCAACTTAAATTTGCAGTCAGAATAGTATTGAATGTGTGTGTTTTCAATGATTTACATAAATGAAACAAAGGAATAGTTGACGTTTGATTTTAACCACTTTGGTTAGATGGAGAGAACAGGAATACGTTATGTTCAGTCAGAATGATCAAGTGTATCGTACTTCAAAGAAAAATAATTTGCATGAAAAAATTGCGTTGGTATTTTAAATTAACTAGTAGACTATACGAGGAGAAAACAACTATGAGCATATTTTAACGAGTAAACATTTCAAACCGTACTTATTGCGGTCAGTTGAGATTGTTATAACCACTATGTTGTCCAGTTCAGGAACAAACTTTATCTTAATACTTTGTTATATCCATTGTTTTATTTTGACATGTCATATGCAATGCTTGCACTCGATATTAAGGTATACTATAAAGTAAAAATACAGTTAACTCTGTTGGAATTTATGTAATATTTGAAAGGATTTAATATATATTTTTTTTTTAACTTTAATAACTTTATTTGCAACTATATACTACGATACAATGAGCAAATTAGATGACAGTAAACAAAGGATGACAAGGAAAAAAAAATAAATAAAAATAAATAAATGAAAAAGAACAGTGATACCCATTGGTATATGTACTATGAAATAAAGTTCATGATACATGAATGATAAATAACAACATAAGAAAAAAAGAAGAAAGAAAAATAAAATAAATCACTTTATAGAAGATCTCTGGCCCATTGACGTTTCAACCTGCGCTGCGGATTTCCTGGTAGTGATGCATCCTATAGTTTGGTGATTAATTTGTTGGGGTGATCATGCAATTTTCTGTGAAAAACACTGTAGCTGGACTTAACTACTTCACTTATGAACGGAATATTAAGGTCGTCATGTAGAATTTTGTTGTTGACATAAAAAGGTGCGCAGGTGATTAAACGTAGGCATTTTGACTGAAAGGCTTGTAATTTTTGTAGATTGCTCGGTTTAGCTGTGCCATAAATTTATAGTCCATAGGTCCATATTGGTTTGAGATAAACTTTGTATAGTAATAGTTTAGATTTTAGAGTCAGTGAAGAGCGGCGTCCAAGAAGTCGAAATAGTTCTTTCAATTTGGAGTTCAAAGTCAGTCTTTTGGTTTTTATATGAGTCGCCCAGGTGAGTCTCTTGTCAAGGTGAAGTCCAAGGTATTTAACTTTTTGTCGTTGTGGTATCGGTTTATTGTCGAGGAATAGTTGAGGACATTCGCCTTTCCGGAGAGAAAAGGTGACATGCACTGATTTTGAAGCGTTGAATTGGATCCTCCAGATTTTTAACCAATAATTTAAAAAGTTAATGTGACTTTGTAAATTGTTACTTGCTGCTTCTGGCTTTACTTAATATTTGAAATTCTTTTTAAAGAAGAATGTAGCGGTCAGTATCCAGCTACAGCTGATTTCAAGTAATCAGCTGATTGTGAATACAACGATTAATTATCTGGACATTATTCAAAGATTTACTTAGTAGCGGAATGATTGTACAATTTTTAATTTCATATGAAAGTACGAAACTATTTATAAAATTTTTATTTCACATAAAATTTTAGAATCAGTAAACATGAAATTTATAGGTTGTCGGTAGGAGGACACTAGACCATTCGATTGAGAATAATATTGTCTTGTATTTGGTCAATTATATTATTATAATTGACCAAACACAATATAAAAAACAAATAAATATAATATGATAATATAATTATAATAATAATTATTTTGAATAATATTTGTCTTGTATTTTGGAATTATTTAATATTTAATTTCCTATTTTCGAAGTAGTCTACGAAGAATTACGAACACGCTATATCAAAAATTTCTTTAGTAAATTTAATTGAATACAACATTATTATCATTAAAGTCGTCATTATTATCATATCTTGACAAAATTCATGAATGGTGTAAGAATTGGAGAGTGAAGATTAATGAGGATAAGTCAACGCATGTAACATTTACATTAAAGAAACCAACATGTCCAGTGGTCAGCTTGAACGTTACTGTAATCCCATAGAAGGAGGCGGTTAAATATCTAGGTTTGCATCTAGATCGAAGACTCACGTGGAGAAGTCATATATGGACGAAACGAAAGCAACTTGGACTGAAGTTATGTCAATTGTTCTGGCTCTTAGGCAATAAATCTCAACTCTCCCTTGAAAATAAAGTACTCGTATACAAAGTAATACTAAAACCAGTTTGGACTTATGGGTTAGAGCTATGGGGTACAGCTAGTTTTTCAAATATAGAAATACTGCAGCGCTTCCAATCAAAATGCCTGAGACTATTCACTGCAGCCCCATGGTACGTAACTAATGAAATACTGCACAATGACCTAAACCTGCCTTTCATAAAAGAAGAAATTAAACAACATAGCGAAAAATATTTACAGAAATTAGAAGACCATCAGAATCCATTAGCGATTAACCTCTTCGACAACAGCGAAGATACTCACAGATTGAAACGTTTTAAAACACTAGACTTACCTCTACGATTTTAAAATTCACGATTTAAACTTTTTTTCTTTTTCACTTCAACTACTAATCAGCATCATCTCATAATAGACATCGTTATCATCTCTATCATCGTCATCTTCTCCAGCTTCATCAGCTTTGTGATTTGGGGCGTTGATTCACAGTTCATCAAGTGTAGATTTTGTACATATATTTTTTTTTCTCTTCATGTTTAGTCTTGTTGAAACACACTACTGAGTGTGGTTTTTATTTTACTTCAAGGACATTACTCAGATTTTATCGTCTTTACTTAACGTTTTTGTATTTATAAACTGATTGTAAAAGAAATACACTGTTACAAAAAAAAAGTCGTCGGAAGCAATGTGTATATTTACATAATTTATTATATACTAAAAATTTGTCGCAAATAGACGAAGACATAACCTACTTTTTAGCTAAGCTTAAAGTCAATATTAAAATTGGCAAGTTACGAAACACAAGTCACAATTAAACAAGGGTAAGGTGATCGCCTATTAGACAAAAAAAAATACTAATTTTCTTATTCAATTTTCCATATTTAAATTCATTAATTTTTTTTTGTTTACATTAAAATAAGTAACAATTAGTATTCTAAAAATAAATAATTTTCGTTTAGAATTTTGATTTTGTTTTATTTAGAATGTTGTAGCGTAATCGTAGCAACTAAAATTCCGATTTTTAATTGAGTTTCCTACTTTGGAGAGTTACTAGCTGGTCAAACTTTTTGGGCAATTAACTAGAAACATACGCTTCAAGATATTTCACTTATTTTAACTTGTTCCATATATGTACGTTCCATAACACCACTACAACAAAGATTCTTGTTATAGGTCAACGACCAAACTAGACAACAGATATAAGAATTCAAGACACTGTTTTGGAAGTATTAGACACATTCAAGTATCTGGGATGCCGAGTGAACAAAAATTGGAGGTACAAAGGGAAAGGTATTTCAAATTGCGTACTGCAAGCCATTTAGAAAATATATTCAATTTTATGCGATAGGGGTCTTAAACTCCCACTTAGAATTGGATTAGTCTACTGTTTTGTGTTCTCGGTTTTATTGTTTTGGGCGAAAGATACTGAACCAGAATCAGATAAAACGGCTCGAGACATTTACGAGTTATGGTCTTATAGCTGATTTATGTTGATATTATTAACATAATAAAATAAGGAACACCGGTATCGTAATGAATTTAAACAAATAATTTTGAAGTCGTAAATACTATAAAATATCGAAAACGTGAATACTTCGAACATGCTATGTTACCTAATAAAAAAGTATAGAACAATGCAAAATCTTCTTCTTCCTTAAGGACTACAACCTGACGTGATTCTTAAACTCTAACATGAATAATGTTAAACATTTTATCCGTGGCAATCCCTCGTATCCTCTTACTACCTATAATTTTATGGTCGACAATACCATTATCAATTCGTCTAATTCTAGATCGATCCTGGTTTCTGGTGACAAGAATCAAAGCCTTCAGTACCCTCTTCAGCAAAATGCTGATCGTCTATTCGCCTCAAGTGACCTAACAATTATATTCACTTAGGCTCGATAAAATTCCGATTTTATTGCTTATTGTCCTATTTTATCTTCCTATTTTATGGTCTTGTCTATTTCTTGATTATGTCTAATTTGCCGCGTATCATTCTCATTAATCGATGTATAGACTAGTCACAAATTTTCTTTTAAAATGTTTGCAGTGTTCCTATTTTTTGAATGTCCATGTTTCACCATTATAAGTGATAATCGGCCCAATAAGAGTCTTAGAATGTTGCAGAATATTAAGTAAAAATAAATACAGTAAGCGTGGCCTAGTCGAAGTAGGATCGTAAAGAATTCTTAACCGGTAGGCCTGTAGTATGAGTTACTTTGATTGGTCGGAGTCGAAAAAACTCAACGGGCCTTGAACAAACTCAAGTCTTAGAATATCTTAGTTTTTTCAATATTAATTTTTGTAGAGTAAATTTATTCTAAACAAAATGAAATGGAAGTCTATTTTTTTATAAATTAATAAAACCTGCTACCTATTTACATTTAAAAATAAATAATTGAAACGAATACAATGATACAAAATAATTAATATTCTTTTTTGTAAAAATGTCGAATTATTCTCTAATGTTTCGTTTAAGAATTAATATAAATTACCATGTTTTAAAGTCGTGTGTGCGTTTCACACGAGATATCGTAAGTACTCAAAATAAACGGTACAATACTTTACACATTTCTGTGTATGTAACTGATAAATAAGTTTATTATGAAACAAGTGATTTATTCATCATGATAATTCACTAAACGTACGTTTATATGAATGTAAGTAAAAAAAGGAAAAATACCTAACACGATTAAATATAAAATTGAATCGTGTAATGTTTTCCTAAAGAGGAAATGTTACAAACAAACATTTATAATTTACAGAAATTAATTTTGTATTAATGTATTACAGTAGAATCATTGATAAAATACTGCAAAGCACAGGATACGGTGCTTGTAGGTCTAGCTCCAAACTTCCACTCGTTTCATAAGCGCCGTTTATTTTAGTTAGTTATATTAAACGTGATTTCGAGACTTGATTTACTATGCTTGATCTAATTAAGATTAGACGTTCGTTTTAACTTGCTACTGAATATTTGCGCACGTTGTCCAGTAACAGTAATAATCTAAAGTTAATAAAACATTGTTTTACGTCACGGCCACATTTTGTAGAATTTTTTTTTTGAAAAACGAATTCCATATAAATTTTTCCCTCATTATAGAGTAAAACCTGGGCCACAACTTCATTTTATTTAATTTTTTTTACCACTGAAAAAGATTTTGAGCAAGTTATTTGAATTAAAATTGAGTCTTCAAACCCTATTTTATAATTGTAAATTACTTTTTTAATGTAAAACTGATAAAAGTTTTATCAGTGTTTTTAATTAATTATTATTTTTGAAGCTTTGTTTTTACTTGTTATACACGAAAATGCTTCTAATTCTAGCTTACCTATAGTTCTCTTTCATGCCTTTGGCTTGCACGTCTGTTCCACCTTTTAGTTGGTCAACCCATCTCTTTCGCAGTTGTCCAACCTCTGAAAGTAATTAATGTAAGACATTATCCTCCTCGATAGACGAAATCTTACACTCTAGAAATATGACAACTTTTTTAGACCAATGACCGATGACCGATGAGTATTTATTCTTTCATTGAAACTTATTATAGAAAACCTATTTCTTACATCAGAATTTTTCATAAAGGCCTAGTGCTTTTTTGAAACTGTACTGGTCTTACGTAAGAATACTCCCAATGTTTGAACATTTCCATTTCGTAGTTCATTACAATAACAGTATTTTTATTGTCAATTTTTAGTTTATTTTTACAAGGTGGAGTTCGTTTGCAATCATTCTTTTTATGTAAAATGTAAAATTTACTAGAAAACAATAAAATCCTTAATTCAAACTGTTTTAGAAATAAAAAACAATATTCTGTAGTGTGTTAAAAAAACGTAACTCTAAACAAAACTTGACTACATTAAACTTAATTTTAACTGTATATAATTATCTTAAAACACGAAGTATAACTGAAGATGCTGATGACCATGATGGAAATGATAAAGATGGTGATTATGAGATAACTATGATTAGTAGTATAATCAGCAAAACAAAATAGTCAATATCTTGTAGTTGGATATCTTCGCTGTAGTGGAGAAGGTTAATTGCGAAAGGATTTTGATATTCGCATAACTTTTTTAAAAGTTGTACGCTGTGTTGTTTAAATTCTTCTGTAATGAAGGGCACGTTTAAATCGTTATGCAAAATTGCATGGTTAAATACCAAGGGGCTGCAATGATCAGTGTCAGCCATTTTGATAGAAAGCACTGCAATATTTCTATATTCAATGAACTAGCTATATGCCATAGCTCTAACTGGTAAGTCTGAAGAGATTTCAACATGACTTAATATAAGAATCCTTTATTTTTAATAGAAAGTTGAGAACTAGGGCCGAAGAGCTAGAAAAACTGACGTTATTTCAGTCCAAGTTGTTTTCGTCTCGTTGATATCTGACTTCATGTGTGAATCTTGAATCTAAACGTAAACCTAGGTAGAAGTTAGTTTCATATATTATATAATGTATATTATTTAACATTAAATAAAAGTTTACTTATTTATCTGTTTAATCGCTGAAAAACAAACAGTATTTATCAATTTAATGAATAGTACTTAAAATTACAGCATTTGTATTACCTATTGTAAAAATGATTACACAGTATTACCTAGTATAGTCAGCTCATATTAATACAATCATATTTATTTTACTTTCGTTATTTTCCCTTACTGTATATAAGAACTTTGTAGAACTTGTCTTGTTAGTAGAACTTTATCTTTAGAACAGTATTAAAATACTGTCTCATAAATCATGGAACGTACAAGACTTCACTGATTTTGCAACTGGCTATTTATTTTATTCTAATATATTGGTACGAGTGGATGCCAAGATAGAAAAAGGAACTTTTTCTCTTGTCCTCCTAATGATTTGCTTATATAAAAGGAATTCCTTGTTTACTAAAGCGGGTGTAAAAAATACAGGAACGCGAAAAGGGAAATGAGAGAAATAATAAATTGCTGCATGCTGGGGTTACGACAAACGTTAAAAAAATATATACCTGAGGGTGGCGATGGCTTGCAGTTTTCTGTAGCTTTCCTGAGTAAGTTGAAAGTGAGGAAGATAAATTAGAGACCAAATTTAAATCAAGGTGCAAACATCTCCTTTGTAGATTCTTACAAAATTATAGGATCCATTTATCACCATAAATTAATGTTGTTATTTGGGCTGAAGTTATTTCAAAAAGTAAACTATTTAAATACTTCTCAGTATAACAACCAGTTAATTTTAAAACATTATTTACAGTGAGAAATACCGATCTAAAATGAAATGTACTCGTACACTGTGAAATACTCTCCCTACATAATACATAAATATAAATAGAAAAATTTCTTTCATGAGACGGCATATTTCATGGTTGGTGGAAAATTTAAAAATGGTTACTTTTGACTTATGGCAAAAACCATTAGTGGTTTTTGTATGTTTTCTTTAAGAGAAATTGAATAACACTATTTTTTTTTCTAACTTCTAAATTTAATTTCTTTACTCTTGGTTTTTGGCCACTTCTGTTCGAATCCGGAACATCAAACCCAGTGATTTTTGTATCTACTGTTTAAGAAGAATTAAATAACACTATTTATGTTTCCAAATTGCAACTTTGATTTTTTGACTTCCGGTTTTGGGCCACTTTCGGTCAAAACCGCAACTTTAAACTGAATCTAGGCCCATTCACATTTTGTTGCTATCTCTTGTAGTTTCTGATACTTGGGTGTGACGGACGGGCGGACAAAACTAAGTGAGAGATGAAAATTTTAAAAATTTCCACTAATTAACGGGAAAATGAAAACAAAATTCAATGTTTTTTATAGTTTTGATTTTCCAATCAAAGTTAAAGTCATAATACTGTATATCGATAAAATTGTAATCAAAATCGGATTTTAAACCATTAATTTTCAGGTATTTACTTTGAAATCCATTTTAATATTCTACAAAATCAATCTTTATGCAGTAAACCTCCACGTAACCGAAATATAGTGGGAGGACTCAATTTCAGATATGCAAAATTTCGAATAACATACAGTTATACTTTCAGGATTTAATAATAGTAAAAACGATACAGCTTCAGTATTTTTTACGCCTCTTTATTAGCTAGTTATACGAAAATACAAAAATTTTAAGAGAACAAAATGTGATCATGTAGTCTAATAAATAATAATTGTATGGTTTTTAAATTATTGCCAGTATTTTTTTAAAAGTGAGGGATTTTTGATGAAATCGTTTTTGGCGGCAACATCACGCCATCTTTTTTTAACCAGGAGTTGAACGAGTAAACGAATTCCCAGAATAGTGAAACTTCGTACTCATAAACTATTTCATTTGGCACTTTTCTGTTCTTTAACGATTTCATGTATTTAGGTTAAATGCTGCACTATGCATATACCAATTATTGAATTTGAGTAATCACCAAATTTTAAAAAACTGGGTTTATCGGATCCGTTTCGGTTAAGGCAAGTTAGGGTTAAGCCGATTTCAGATAAATCGGAGTTTTACTGTAGTTTATTCATTGTAATGAAATTTACACGTAGGTTCAGTCAATTTTAATATCTTCTTTTTTACAAACGATCATACCACAAATTATACAAGCATTTTGGATTCACTCCTCCCATGATTTATTCATTTATTTCCTGAACTTAATTACTTAAAAATCCACTGCGATGCATGGCACAAATTCTAAGAGGAATCACCTTTTTTTTACATATATTTTATTTGTTCCTGTATAGTAAATACTAATTTTACAGATGTTCTGAATGATAAATCGGGAGTGTGGCACGAGAAAGCTGATCACCCAAATGACAATTAGTTTTATATGATCTAAACTTAGCTCTGAAGTTTGATTGTTAGTTATAACTTGTGTAATATGCACTATAGAGTATTCAGTTTTAACTAATAAAAAAGTTTTGGTTAACAATATTTCAGTTTTTATATTAATCCTTAAATAATATTTGCTTCATTCACTCTTTAAACTTCTCTGTGAAACGTCAGGTAAGTGTGGTATGTACATTTTTTGTGTGAATCAGTTTTCGGTTTGTCATTTTTCCGCGGAGTTGTTTTGAGTGTTTTCACAATGATAATTATAACATAAGGGATTTGAAAACCATTGTGTAAAGTGTCGTTGTATACTTACCAAAAGAAATTATTGACAAACCGACGTCTATTAGAATGTGCTGCTTGCAAGCAAGCCAAATTGCTGCGAATTGTAGAACCATATAAATTTGACTAGTAGTAGTTGTTCAAGCATTTGTTCATTTTTAGGTGTGTATAGATTTTATTTTAGTGGTAAGTGAGAATGTTTTCCAAGAAACCTTTAGAAATCGTTTGTTGTGTTTGAAAGTATTTCTGGAATTTCCATGATCAAGTAGCTACGTCGTGTATAGTATCATGGTATTCAAAATAGGCTAGAACAAATTAAAGTCACAAATAAAACTAAAACAAAAATCACTATATCAAAATACTTCATTGGCTAATGCGTACCACATTATAATGTTTTTAGTATATTAAAAATGTCAAGGTCTGAGGCGGTTTAATCAGGGGCGTGTACTTTTTTCTGAACGTCACGTTTATAAAATATGAATATGTACAGTTAAAATCCTCATACGGTTTTATGTGTATTAGCAATAAATTAATAATACATCTTAAAAACAAATAATTCTTTGATTAACGTTTTATTTTGTGTTATTTTACACAGAGAATTAATTTAACTCCGATGCAGTTCAACAAACCGTAAACAAAATTTACAATGTTACCGCTTGTACTTGAAAGGGTTTACTACTCCTTTAATTAACAAACGTTCCCTTCTCTACTTACGACACAATCCGCATGAAAGACTAAAGGAATTGAAACAGAGATATTTTATTGAGGTATGATCTAAGACGTTTCCAACATGCGAGGTGAATTATATGCTAGGCAAACGTTCATAATAATTTTTTTGCTAGTTATTTAGTAATATTGACAAGTTATTTTTTTTTAAATCGATTGCTTTAATTTTTTCTAGGAAAACGAATAAGAGAATAAAATAATGTATAAGAAATATTGTGACAATATCGAAGGAGATCATGTTCGCGAAATTTCTAGTAAAATGGAAATTCATTCATAAAAATAGTAGAGAGAGGATAATAGAATGAAAAAGTAACAATGGGGTGGCTATAAAGGGATGCCTATACATGAAAGTTTTTTGAAAGGACTGCGCTATTGTATCTATTGTTGTACAACTATTTATGAAAAGGCCTGTTGATTACACTTCCTATTTACAATAGATTTTTCTAGCACTCATTTATAAAGGGTTTCTTTGTATTTTATTATTTGCATGGAATTTCTCTGTTTTGCTTGAATTATCTTTTTGAAATACCTATATAAAGAGCGCCCGAGTGCGGTCAGTGAGTTAGTATTCGTTTGATCTTTGACGAGTGACTGTTGGGCGTTATATCAGGTTAATGGTTCCGAGGTATTGTCATACTGTCTTTGTGTGTGTGTGTGTGTGTGTGTGTGTGTGTGTGTGTGTGTGTGTGTGTGTGTGTGTGTGTGTGTGTGTGTATGTATCGTGTAAAGTTATTGTGTATCTGTATTAAATTCAGTATTAGTATTCAGTTTTCATTTTGTATGTGTATTCTATAAAATTGATTGTAAGTAGTGATAAGTAAATTATTAAATTATTAATTGTTTATTATTTATTTTAAGTAAATTATTAAGTCATTTATTCTATTACTTTATGATAGTTTTTTTTTTTTTTTTTTTTTAGTTTACGCCCACATTGGAGCACTTTAATCAGCCTGCATTAATTTTAGTCTTTGAAGGATGAGCTCTATATTTTGTATGTAGCATCCTCTTTCGCTCCTAAAATTTCTTCATTCTCTCCACTCTGGCCGCCCTTTGTTCGTCACTCAAGGTGTATGGTTTTCGTACGAAGGTTTTCAATTTAAGTCTTGTGGCTGTATTCCTCAAAATTCTCTTCTCATCTTTGTTCTCAATCTGCTCCATTGTTATGCCCAATTCCTCTAAATCCTCCTGGATCTCCCTGAACCAGTTGTTCTTGGTCTTTGTGTTCCAAAAGTAGTCGTATAATTGTTTTGTGAGTCGAGTTTCCTCTTGGACATGGTCGAAGCTTCCGTTTGGAAGGATGGCATTATTTCCGTTTTTTCGAATGAAATCTGCAGTCCGATTTTTTCTGCTATATTCCTGACTTCCTCAATTTGAAGCTTGGCCTCATCCATGTCATTAGCCAGAAGCGCAAGGTCGTCTGCAAAAGCTAGGCAGTTAAGTTTTATTTTTCTGCCAATCTGGATGTTGGGTTGACATTTTTTAGTCCATTCTCGCATGACCTTCTCTAATGCGCAATTGAACAGCAACGGTGAGAGTCCATCTCCTTGTCGAAGTCCTGTTTTGATTACAAATGATTCAGATAGTTCCCCTCTGAATTTAACCTTTGATGTTGTGTTTTTAAGGGTGATTCCAACAAGGTTAATGAGTTTCTGGTGTAGGCCAAATTCTTTAAGTACCTTTAATAGCGATTCTCTATGGATGCAGTCATACGCTTTTTTAAAGTCGACAAAGGTGATGACCAACTTTTTGTTTCGTGTTCTTTGGTGCTTCATGATCCATTTGATATTAATGATTTGATCCGGACAGCTTCTTCCTGGCCGAAAACCCCCCTGATATTCTCCAAGCTGCTGGTCAAGTTGTTGTTGAATTCTTGTGTATATTATCCTAGACAGAATCTTATACGTAACATCGAGTAGTGAGATCCCTCGATAATTGTTTGGGTCTGACCTATCCCCCTTCTTGAACAATGGGTGAATTATTGCTGTGTTCCATTCGTCAGGCATTTTCTCCGTATTCCAGATATCTATGATGTGTTTGTGTAAATTTTGAAGTGTTTGCTCATTAGCGTTCTTCCATAGCTCTGCAACCAGTTGATTTTCTCCTGATGCCTTATAGTTTTTGAGTGAACGGATTGCTCTGACTTCTTCGTCGAAATCTGGTGGAATGACTCTTTCCAATGGTGTTTTATTTTCCGAGTTAGGATCAAATGTCAGGCATTCCTTGGGTTCTTCACAGTTGAGTAATCCTTTAACGTAATCAGCTAGAATTTTAGTGTTATCTTGATTACTGTGTGCCAATTTCCCATTTTTATCTCGCAGCATGAGTGTTGGTGGAATATACTTTGAAAGATGTTGTCTGAATGCTCTGTAGTAATCTCTTGTCTTATGCTGATTATACGCCTCTTCTATGGTATTTAGTGCTTCCTTTTGGTGGTTTCTCTTAATTCTCCTGATTTCCTTGGCTGTTTCTCTTCTAGCTCTGGTCAATTCTTCCCGCGATTCCTCTGTTTTCTCTCGTTGATCGCTCAGCCATGCCTTGTGTCTTTCCTGGATTGCATTGTCACAATTTTTGTCCCACCAGGCATGTTTCCTTCTTCTTTTAATAGGAGCAACTTCTTCGGCTACAGTTTTTAATTTATCAATTATTGTTTCCAGTTTGTCACTTAGGGCTGTTTTTGAATTCAATATGTATGTTGTATTGCCTATAAAGTATTTGGGGTCATATTTTCTCCTATCGTTGGACTGTGTTGGTTTGCGTTTCTTTTTTGGCGTTAATTTTATTTTTATTTTTGAGATATAGTGGTCCGAATCTGTCATTCCCCCGAAGGACTTTAACATTATAAATCTCTTTATGGTGGTTTTTATCCATGGCTACATGGTCAATTTGGAATTCCCCCAACCTGACATTCGGGCATTTCCAAGTCATTAGTTTATGTGGTTGTCTCATAAACCTAGTGGTCTTTAAAATGAGTCCATGGTCTGCACACAGTTCAATCAATCTCTGACCATTCTTATTTGTTTGTTTATGGGCTGGCCATTTTCCTACCACTGCACGATACCTCCTTTCTTGTCCTATTTTAGCATTGAAGTCCCCAAGTAGGATCTTTACATGGTTATCAGGAATGTTTGATATTAGTTGGTCGAGTTCTTCCCAAAACTTTTCGGTTCCTTCCACATCCTTAGAGTTTTTGTAGTTTGTTGGGGCATGGACATTTATCATTGTATAGGTTTTGTTACCCACATTAATTGTTAGCGTTGCAGTTCTTGAGGAGTTCGATGAAAAATCCTCGATTGAGTCTATTATGCTGTTATGTACTAGAAATCCCATTCCCAATTGTGGTACATTCTTCATTACACTTTTTCCTGGGGGTCCTTTGTAGAAACGGTATCCTCCAGATTCTAATGGGTCTTGATCTGTGTTCCGAAGTTCCTGAATAGCTGTTATACAGATCTTGTGTTGGTCCAATACATCTGTTAGGTGTTTCAGTTTGCCAGGTTTCATCAATGAGTTTATGTTTATTGTTGCAAATTGTGAAAATTCATTTGCATTGCTAAATTTAACCCTCCTACTCGTCAGCCGGTTGTGTGCTATCCGTTTGGCTGCCAGGCGCTCCGACTTGCCTTGATCTTCTAAGTGACACCCCACCGTATCCGAGTGGTGCCTTTTCTTGGATCGTTGATGTTGTGTGTCCAAGCCGGTGGATTCCTTAGTTAGAAGACTTTTCATGGTTGATTATCTGATCCTGAGATCGAGTTCTGGCCGAGACCAGGGATAGTTAGTTTAATTATTTATTTTGTAAATCTTTTAGTATATTTAATTGTAATTTTTAGTATATTAATTATTGAATAACCTAGATCCCGAAACGGACCTTAGCGATAAGTGTCACAATATTATTATATTCACGGAAATACGAAAATTTTGGAATTGACAAAAATTCTTTAATGAAGAATCTACTTGGGTCTGCGGATAGCATTACGTTGGACATAAATGAGGCCAAAATGAAAGGTTTTTCGAAAGGGTGGCCATCTGTCCTCAACTTACCGTACACTTCCAGAAAAAAGTAAAGAAATTATGTATCGTAAGACTTGATAGAAGAAAAAAGGAACCACCGGAGGGAAAAAATAAAAGAGTTTTGGAAAAGAAAGAATGTAAACTATACAAACGTGTCCGCAATGGACAGAACCGAAACGAGTGGAGTAGTTTTCCTCTCATTAGTGAAGGAAACTTACTGGATTCGTGTAGCAGTAAAATCGTCTGCGTGAGTCAACTGTTCAATAGATGATTTTCAGACAGATCCGTGATTAAAATCCTAGTGAAGGGGATTACTTTTATACTGATTTGATTGCTAGGCAGTGGTTACTTTGATGGCTGAGGTTCAAATAACTGCATTCTATCAGGAATAGTCGGCCTGAGTCTGTACAAAACTACATCTCATTTACACATCATAAATATAATCCTCATCTCTTTGGGTCATATATAGTTGCTTACTGTTCTTGTATTGAACAGATCGCAACGTACATAAATAAGGGATTAAAAAGAAATTACTAAAGGAAAAATGTTTGGTTGTGTCAAACAAAACTCACTTTTTCATATCATTATTCATAAAATTTTACCTACGCACAAGTTAAAACTTATGTTACTTAGCATCATCTCTAAAAAACGACATTGTCTTGTAAGAATTTACTGTTCATTATTACTTGGCCTCATTTCTCGTTTTTAAAAATATCATGTAGTCTTGTTCTTAATATAATCTAAATGAGGCTTTGTAATTAGTCTGCCAATCTTGTCAATGTAGTCTTATCATGTCAATGTAAATAATGATACATTTAATCTAAATAATCATTAGTTAACAATGTACAATGAAAAACAAACCTGATTTTAATTATGAGTGAATAAATATAAAGGGAGTTTTTTATTGAAGCAAAACATAAAAATATAAACTGAACATCATTCTGTCTTTATACTGCATAAATAAAGCACGTTGACATTAATGTACAATAAAATATCATAAATTATTCTTTTTCTTGGTTAAGCCAAACGATCGAGTAAATTGTCAGAATCAACCAGACATTTAACGAAAGAAAAGCTCTGGAGTGTTTTATGGTGTCATTATTCGCTATCGTTTTAACAACGTCTTCGTGATAAAAAGAGTAATTCACCTTCAGAAAAAGTTACAAAAACACTCAGTTCCATGTAAATGTCTTAACATGAAAGGAACAGTAATTTTAATGCAAAAAAATAATAAAATATCTTTTTTGTCATTTCTAAAGTTTGTATGTTCTCTCCTTTTTGCAGTATCAGTGTTAGTACTGTGTTGACGTTGAATAAAAAGGTAATGATTTCTTCAAAAAGAATCTAAATAGAATCTCCACTGATTTCTATTAAAAAATAATTAGTATAAACACCGCAACCCCGCTAATCCGAACTAATTGAAACCAGGACATGTTTGGATAACCGAAAAATGTGCATATAGCAAAAAAATATTTTATGTAAAACACCCACACGACTTTATCTTGTCAATGTAAATAATGATACATTTAATCTAAATAATCATTAGTTAACAATGTACAATGAAAAACAAACCTGATTTTAATTATGAGTGAATAAATATAAATAAATATATTTATTATTAAAATTATAAAGGTCGTCGTCGTCGTCGTCGTCGTTGTCGTCGTCTATCATGGATTGGGCTGTAATGAGCCTGTTCCGACGAAACATCCGCGGTCTCTCCACTGCTCTTGTACTTCTCGGTTTATAAATTCAAGTATTGGAAGGTAGTCAGTCCTGTGATATTTTAAATAAATTATCTGTCCAATGTTCTTTATATTTCATGAATGGAGCTTCTACCATTATAAAAGTGCATTATTGTACAAACAATGGAAGCTATGGTGATTCCCAATTAGAATAACTTCCATTACTCAGTTAAGACATTAATAATGCCTGGAAAAACCCCCTATTGTTAGATTAAGTAAAATTAGAATAGTAGTTAGGCAATAATTTTTAAATATAGCCAACGGTCAATCATCTGATATTGTTTAGACGGGTTTATTTCTTCCTCTGTGTTTTTGGGCCTTTTATTCCACCTACCAACTTTCAGCCAATCACGGGGGTAGTTTTCCTTCGACGGTAGATGAGATTCAAACTCTGTAGAGCTTAAAAATACGGAAAATCTCTAATTGACGCTAAACTAGGTCATATGTTAATTTCTACGATTTGTTCTGTTTTCTTTGAACAGCCAATTTTCTCTGGTATATTGTAATGAACTTGGTAAACGATGCAGATTTAAACTAGTAGAAAACTTAAATTACGTAATTCAGTCCTTGAATATACTCGAATATTGTATCGTACTAAAAATTATTTTTATTCGAAATAGCCTAATATTATTTTACTTTTAGAAAATTAAAGTGCTCGTACATTTAAAGTATTACTGGAAGTAAAATTAAACGTAAAAAGTGGAATGAAAATACATTTTTATGACGATGTGTACAATTTTATAAAAGTCTTTTGCACATGTGCCCGATAAAGGTAACGGAAAAGTGTCATACTCGCAATATGACTCCCAGCAGCTTACGGGACGGTTGCCATAACGGAAATATCCTAATATACAACATATACACAAAAGGAAAGGTCACAGAAACGCGATATTATGCACCTGGAGCGTCTTATTTTCTACCTATTCTGAAGTTCTCGACTCGATTTAACAACTACAAAATATTAGGTTTCCGATTTTTCGTTGTAAGGTTCATTAAAGTTGTTTGTCTAGTGGATGCAGCTTAAGATTTTGTGTCTAGTTATCTAATAACAATTTATTGTACAAAATCCTTTAGTTTTACAAAATATATATGTGCCATAATATTTAGTAACATTACACGTTAATACCACATATTTAGTTGTAAACATTTACAAAAAAAAAATATATATATATATATATATAGGTTTAAACTTTTTGACTGGGACTAAAATTTGACTAGACTGTATTGATTATTTATTTCAGAAATCTTAAAATATTTTTCTATCTGCTGAAACTAAAGACCGTCCTATTATAAAATGAAAGGTTGAATGATTGGATTAAGTAGCTACAGAATTTTTCAGAAATTAATGACGCAAGAAATCTTAGAATAGCTTAAGAAAACCAATAAATTATGTTTTCACATGAGGTACTACTAATTACAAAAAGTAGAACTTCGGTCTCAGTTTTCTCAAAGTGTGTTATATTTTTGAAGTTCACGCTGTTTTCTCCTTAACTCTGAGGTAGATGGGCCCACAACCTTGCTCTCAGTATAGACAGGTTTTTAACTTTCTTATTAAACATCTTCCCTTCCTCACTTCACTTTAATGTTAAAAATAAAAACAGTTCAGTTTAGCATTTAAAAAACTTGTAATTGTCAATGTTGAAGATTATCTTGATGATGAAGCCACAATATTATTTTCAGCATTGGGGCTTTATAACAAGCTACTAAAAACTACTTTTTTTTATAAAAAAGTTTCTTTTTCCATAGCCTATCATTTATGGTGTAGGTTGTTTACGACTAAAACTGACCCAGATCAGCTGATTTTATTGCTATGTTCCCAGCTACAGATTTAATAAAAGTAGTATTTTTATTCCTCCAGTAGTTTCAGTTTTGGTTCCTACGAAGATAATGTAATATTTTATAGTTTCTTCACTTTATTATACATTAGTGCCTAAACATTTATTTACTATACCAAATGAACTCATGGGACTGATATAAATTATAATTTCTGTACATTTAATGTGAAAGCCTTCACTGACTGACCTATTGACTCACTCATCTCTAATTCTCCTACTTGCACATTAGCTAGAAAGACGATATACTTTATTTGAATATTTTTCCTTTAGCATAAAATAGAAAAGTTAAACATAAACACTATTTCAACATTCCACCGTTAATGGGTTGAAAAGAGTCTTCAACTTTCAAAATATTATTTTCCGCTGCCTAAGTTCCGGACAAGCTAGATGGCTGTAATCTAGTAGAAATATTACTTTTAATTCAACTACAAAATTACCTCTCATTTTCAAAATTGTTCCTCTGCGGGGATGAAAATGGTGTTCAACGGTTAAACCAAAGTTTACTCTTCACTAAATTCCAGACGAGTTAGATGTCTGGATTTCAGTAATGTTATTTACAGTGCAACTAAAAAAATCATCGCGTTACAATTTCCAAAATGTACGTCAAAAAGATTGAAAAGGGTAAAAGGGTATCACACCTCTACAACAATTTTTATTTTATTTTACTCAGTTTCAGACTCGGTAGATGAATTCAAATTTATACACACTTAGCATATGAGATTTTTCCAAATCAGAATATCTTATTTTTGATTTATTCATTACCGTAATTTAAAAATGATTGAAATAAAATAAAATTCTACACGGGTGAAGCCGGGATTTGCGGCTAGTAATATAGGCTATTATACAGAATTATATAAAACTAGCGGGTCCCGCGTGGCTTCGCCCACGCAAACGTAAACAAAGAATCAGCTGTTTAAGTATACTCTCTGTATTTTTTATGGGAAGGTATTTTTGCGAATTCTACCATTCTTAGTGACAGCTTAGAAAACTTAAGTTGATCTATAAATCAGGACATCTCTTTTTATATAATAGATAGCGCCCCGTCGTGGCTTCGCCCACGCAACTTTAAGTCTATGATTCTGTATTTTAATTTACTAATAACTTAAGTCATGAATATATTTTTTTTGGAATTACGTATATAGAACAATTCACACACATCAGTCACGTCACCGTTCCGAAACGGAACTAACTTGCAGAACAGAATCAAATCAATAAAACGGAAATAATTTAAATTTTTTTATAAATAACCCGTTCAAATAATTTTATTCTGAATATATGTAAATTTGTAACTTTTTGTTTTGGGATTAGGCCTACTATTCGTAATAAAATTGATTATTAATCAATAAAATGTAAATTTTAATTTGTAATTTGTAAAGAGAATAAGAGGCTACGACGTTCCGAAAGCCTAGAGATACTATATGGCTATGGAGGGGGTAAATGTGTGTCGGAGAACCAGCTACTTCATAAGCGTAGCGCTTCGCGTTAATGCCTCATCCTCGCATCAGTGGGGGTGAATTTAAGCTATTTCTTCCCTTTAAAATCAAAATTTTGCAAAATCCTTTCTTAGTGCGCGCTTACACAACATAACAAAGCTACCTTCCAAATTTCAAGCCTCTAGCGCCAGTAGTTTCGGCTGTGCGTTGATCTATAAATGAATCACCCAGGACATGGTTGTCCTTTTATAATATAATAGATTACAGTTATTATAAATATATTTTATTCATCTCAATTTTTAAGAGATGAAAATTTCTCTGTTCAAAGCTCTCTTTACCCTCCGAGGAGTGTGGTTTAGTAACGGATTAATGGTAATCATCTTCGTATGTTCAATTTTATTGTTTGATAACTTTTTTTGAATGCTTAATAGTAATTAATTTGCAGGTGATTCAATATGAACTACACTTAATAACATCAAGTTGAAATAAATAATCATGTTCTTCATATCAAATCATCTTTATAATATAATTTTTATAATTTAAATGAATGTAAGCTGAAAAATTTAATAAGTAGGTATGTTTAGTGTATAATTTACACTAATTTAATGCAATTTTGACAGCAAGCAGAAATATTTAATAATAGCTTGGTTGCCGTCACAAGAAATACTTATATTACTGAATCGCTTGATGTTGTGATGGAACTTTAGTAAATGGCACGGCAGAGACTAGGAGGGCTTAAAATGACCACAAACCACACTCAGCCAATAATCTCATGCATTTGCCGTGACAGCTCTGCGGGAAGTAACATGACCCACTAGTCATGCAAATAGACAGGTCTTGTTTCTCGCTGCTTGTTCTACTACCGCTGCGGTAGGGAACCTGGAATTAACTATTGGAAATTAGAATTACTATATTTATGTTTCATCCTCGCTATATCTAGTTCAATGAGACGGATTATTATTGTCAATCAAACGTAATGTATTTGTTACACATGCTCATTTACACATTCCAATTTAGAATAAACGATTGGGGATAGAGTTTGATATAAGTATTATTCAAAATGACAATATTACGACTTGTCCGATTTTAACAAATGCACGAACAGCGTTAGGAACATTGTTTTTGTTCAGTACAGAGGTCGTAAACTTTATTATTTTTATTAAATCGATGCAAAAATTTACATATAAATCTATGTATATAGATTTGATACCGCTGTACCTATTTGCAAAAAGGACGCTACTCGTTTTTAATTGACATGAAAGTAAAAAAAAATAATATTAAATTAATAAAATATTTTCTGTAATTGTATGCAAAAATATTTAAATAACAATGAAACATCTACCATTAATAACTTTATAATAGAGGTTGAAAATTAGTTGATGGAACCTTAATGCAGGTTCGTTTACGTTTCGTAACATATTTAACCACTTTTCGTATTGTTGGCTCATCAATGTTAGAAATCTCAGATTCAATGTTCGGTTTTAAAATTCGTCAAGTGTATTTGGACTGGTTTTGAAAACGACTCTATTAAAATACTTTCGCAGGAAAAAGTCTGCTGGTATATGATCAGGGGATGTTGAAGGCCAATACCCTTTTGATATCAATTGATGGCCATAAGCACTCGTGACGTATCCAGCGTGTCATCGGCCTTAAAGCAAGTTGAGTTATATACTGGAAACAACATTCTCTTCTGTTGTAATATAACATTGCAATAAACTGATGAATTAAGTCACGGTAAACCACACGTTCCACAGATTTGTCAAAAAATAAAGGTCCTATTACACGATAATAATTACACGATAAATTTATTTAACAAGTACAAAATTATCAACTTATTCGAAACATTAGGCCTAACTTTTTTAATCAACCAATACATTTGGCGTTACTTGATGGCCAACTGCGTAGGTTTTGTCCAAATAAGTAGAACGTCTGTAAGCTAACAAATTTATAGGCTAATTTATAAAAATATACTTCAGTATCTAACATCTTCCGTCTGCAGTATGATGTTATCTTTCACAATCACTGGAAGACTGTAATGTAATTTAACTTAAATAAACTTTTTGAATTGTTTTCTAATACCTAATGTGTGTACGTTTTAATCCTATCAATCTAAGAAGAATAAGCAACCCATTTACTCAATGAGATGAAGGATATAATACTCGTATTTATGACATGAAAATGAGTGTAGTCTTTAACGCACTCGGGCCGAAAATTTCTGAGATGTATGGTTATTCGAGCCCCAAATATCAAAACACACCGGTAACCACTGTCTATAGTACTCAAATCTGGAAAAAATATCTCCTTTTACTAAGATTTGAACCACGGAACCTCCGTTTCCGAAAATCAACTCTTAAACAGCTGACAGGTGGCGACGACTTTACCTCTAGATGAAACATATCAATATCTAGATGAAACATATGGGGTTCAAGCATATAATATAATAATATAGTATATAATAACTGAAAATGAAATGTATAATTTACTGTATATAGTATATTATATAGTAGGCCTTTAAAGTTAATATAACTTGTTTTCTTATATTACAATTTTACTTTTACTATTGATACAGTTATAACAATTTTCAAAATAAAGTTTACAAGTAATTTGTCAGAAAAATACTATAATTCACCATTGTTTGTTTTCAATCTTATTCTTAAACTGAACAAACTAGGTGGATGATTTTAGATACTGACACACTGAAGCATGGAAATGTAAAAGCAAATAAAAGAAAAATGTTAATATTTGTTTTCGTTTATACATAATTCAAGATTGTTGTTTGGTTTATTTCAATTCTGCAATAGTACAAAATAAAAATGAGCAAAGTAAATGAACTTATTTTGTTTTGTTTTAAATTTTTGACGATCCGACTTTAATTGTTGCAACTTATTACTGAAATGTATAAATTCATGTCATCAAAAATATTCTGATTTAACCTGCGTATCATGCACATTTCAAATAATGAAGTAAAAATAACGATGAAGTAGATTCAGAGATTCATATTTATTATATTTAGCCTAGTGATTGATTTATGGGGCAAAGCCCTATACAAATGGAGTTACATTAAATTTTATAGAAGATTTTCAGTTAGGTAACTTTTTCGGTAAAAGACAATAATAACAATAGTATATATTGTTATATATACAATCTCAACAAATTATATATACTAATCTCAACAAAATAAGTTGAGACTAATACAGTCAACGACGTAAATTAGAAAACTTGTTAAAAAAATTAAAAAAATTGATGACTTTTATCAATAAAAACAGTAACATAATTATTACAGATAATATTTTATACCCATTAACTAAGATTTGATTTGTTTTATTTTATTGTAAGGTCACATCAATTAGTTTATTTATTAGTAACTAATATAGATTACGGTAGAATTTAAACGAAATCCAGACCCTAGCAAGGAATTGAACCTAGAAGATCTTGCGCTTTGAACTGTGCAGCTGATAGTAGGGCTCTAAAAACTTGTGCCACGGTTACAGCAAAGCACATTATTTGCTAACCGATTTAAATAACAGTCTATCCTTTAAAATATTATGTGAAAATTCTTAACACTGGCGTAACATTTTGGCCAAAACTTTACCAAAATTGTCATAAATAATATCAAAATTTATATAAGACAATAATTTCATTCGCAACAAATTCTATTTCATTGAGAATTTTAAGTTTAATAAATTATATACTGTAAAAAATTTTTATATAAAATTGACTCATTTAACCAGTAATAAATGTGCGATCCCAATTTGTTTTAGTTGTATTTCTCTGGAGACCATGCAACTTGACAACCCTTCAGACTCCCGAACACCAATTTAGAAAAAAATACCGCTGGGGCGTAAAATCTACCGTAGAAATCCCCCAATTGTCAACCCTTACAGTAAAATATTTACTCTAGCTAAACACACGATTCTTGAAACTCAAATAGTGGTTTCCTTCATAGTAAATTAATTGACTACGTTCAAGAATGATATAATAATGCACTGTTTATAGTTAATCTTATACAGTTTATTACAGAAATAATATCATTAACCTACACACATGTAATATTAATTTAACAATCCGGATAGTCTACGCTGACCTTCATTTTATACAATATAAGTTTCATTAAATATTTCTTTCAATAATTCTCGATCAATAATAACAAACCGTGCAGTTACAATAATAACAGCGGACTGAACTAAATTAAATCTTATAAAATCAGAAGTAGGTTAAAAGCATCATGTAACACTCAGCGGGTTTCTTAAGAAAAATATACAGTACGACATTATCATCTCGATAAAAACAACTCCTACGTTTATTATTTTTTACTTTTTATACCAACAAAATACAAGATTATCGTTCCAATACGTTTACGCTAGTACATAATTTTTCTTTTTTGTATTAACTAATATAATATTGAAATACGGTAACGTAAAAGGCTAAACATGAACAGATACACATTTTAATGAAACTTTTAGTTTCGTTACTTTTTATCTTATTCTGCTATCTAGGGAGTAAAATAACAAAGGATGGTAGAAGCACGAGTGATATCAAGAGTAGAATTGCTCAAGCTAGAAAAGCCTTTGAAATGAAAAACAGCTTACTGACTACAAACATTGATTTACAGATTAGGAAAAATTTCTTAAAACATTATGTTTGGAGTGTAGCATTATACGGAAGTGAAACGTGGGTGATAGGGGCTGTAGAACGGAAGAGGATAGAAGCTTTTGAAATGTGGTGTTATAGGAAAATGTTAAATATTAGGTGGGTGGACAAAATAAGTAATTTAGAGGTTCTTAGGCGAGTGGATGAAAAAAGAAGTATATGGAAGCATCTTACCAAAAGAAGGGATAGGCTAGTGGGGCATATCCTAAGACATCCAGGTATTGGGCTATCAATAATGGAGGGTAACATTGAGGGAGTAAATTGTAGAGGGAGGCAAAGATTAGAATATATAAAGCAAATTACAAAAGATGTAGGGTGTTACAGGTATGTAGATATGAAACGACTTGCGCAAGATAGAACAGGTTGGAGAACTGCATCAAACCAGTCGAGAGACTGATGACAAAAAAAAAACTTTTATCTTGTACAATCTCGTTTATTTTAGCTGTGTGATTTAACAAAATATAATACGATTAAAAATACTGTAAAGCTACAGTAATATTCTGTACTGTACTTACCTCAACCAATTAAACTACAGTTGTAACTAATAAATTTCATAAGCGTTCATTTAAAAAAAAATTAAATTTACGTAATGTAGTTCTTTATTTTTATTTTGCTGTTTCACATGGAATAGGAAGTAACAGCTTCATCTCAAATACGGCCATTGCGACCAACAATAATGAACGCAAAACATCCGGTGGGTGGGGGTAGACATATCCCCTTCCGGAAAAAATAATACAGATATATCTCCGAAGAAATTGAATCACTCATTTCAGAAAGCCCATAAGTCAAAAAACTAACATTTGGAAAAATTAGATACTTGAAATTTATTATGTTTCAATTCAAAAAGATAAAATATGTTGTTTAGACCGGAAGAAAATTGTGCTGTACAATAGTATTCATTTATTTATTTCAGTAGTTTACATTATGACTTAAAATAGCTTTCCACAATAATAAAAATTGAAATTCTGCACGTTAAGATCGAAAAATATTGATTTTGAGGGCTATTCACGTTCTTCATCGTTGTCATAAACATTACTTATATCCTACACCTTAAAAAGATTTTTGTATAGCCTCTTACACTAGAAAGTAGAGCTTAAGCTTTAAAAGAACATCCAATTTCATGTTTTAATTAGAAAGAAACACTTTATATCCTTAAGAATAAGCTATTCCTTAGTGTTGCATAATACTTAAGGAAAGCCAGATTTATGTGATTTTTGTAAGGATGGTGTGCTTACATTCACTTAGTTTTAAAATGTACTAACGAATAAATGTAAAATTTTGACTTATGAGCTTCCTGAAATGACTGATTCATCGATTATAACTCAACGCTTGGTAATCATCAAATACATTCAACCCACTCTTTAATGAACTTAATACCCATTTATTTGGAAAAATTTTAAATGTGCTTCTAGAATCCCCTGAGGACAAATACCGAAGCGTCTCACGGACCAATGGTTGGGAACCACTGTTTTAGAAGTTAAGAAAGTGTAATATCCATTTCATTTAGTTTATTCCAGATTAGTTTAAATTAGTTTATTATTCCAGTTTAGTTTAAAGGATTAGATCTCTTTCAAAATCATTAGTAATATTTATGGTTGTTTATATTGATTTTATCGAAGTCGTCCTTGCACGAGATGGAGTTGTAAGAGTACTGTAAATAATCCGTGAAAATCGTAGGAGCTTAATATGTTTTTACACATTGAAAATTTTAAAAGATTTTTTTATAACGCAATGATGTGAGAAATATCAGGGAGAAATGCAAAAGGGCTCGAAAGTCATGAAGATTGAATATTTTACTCAGAGATATGAAAGTAAAGGATGGCAGAGAGTTAAAAGGTTGATCGCCATGGTGATGGGGTTCAGCATTGTCAAAACAGAACTGATGTAGGAATATAGGAGGATACCTGATGGTAGATGCCCTCAAGTATAATAGAGGAGCATGCTGGTGATGAAGTGTGGGAGAGGGAATCCGCGGTTGTCCTGGTGGGAGATTGATGGACGATGAAGTTTAGAGACTTGCGGGAGTATGACTGGAAGGAGAGGGTTGAATGGATGTTACGGTGCGAGAAATGCCAGAGGGTGCAGCTGTTTGAATGTACACATATAGAGGAAACTTTCCACAACGTTAACGTCCCGTATGAATTCTACTTAGAACGAATATATTTAGAAGGTTCTTTTGTTTTTAATCTCCAAAGAATGCACCATCTTTAAAAATTACCACCAAATCGCTGAGTTTCGTAGATTTTTCTGAAAATATATTCATTTGGATTACAACCTGATTTGTACTTACAATAACCAACAATTTTCTAAAAAAAAACAAAAGTTTAAGCTAATAGGCAGTAATGTAGTTTTTACGTTTCTTTATTGACTCCAAGTTTTTAGTGTAAAATAATGTTACCTACACTACCGATAATGTAATAACGTAAAAGGAGCAACTGTATTTCTGCAAAAGTGTTTTAATAACCGCTTTTGTATTGGTTTTGAAAGTACTGTCACCGCCACCCCTTCTAATTAATCGTTTACTGTGTTGCCAGCTTCAATATTTCTCCCGGCCTTTGACGGCATAGCGACAAAGCTTTCGGCTGCGCACCGCAAAGGCCTTTGTCATCAAGGCCAAGCCAGTAGCCACTCTCTAACACAGCGCTCCCGGCAGCTATATAAAGAGCGCTGCACTGAGCAGGGATTCAATTCCAATCAAGACACCGAGGGATTCACTTCCACCAGACAGCAGACGAGACGTCCACCATACCACACGGCTGCCGGACTCCAGCGAGAACTAATCGACGACCCTGCAAGAGAGAAGATGATGCTTCCGCTGGCCGACCCGTCGCTGTAAGCCGTCGACCGGACCGTCATCGCCCGCTGACGCCAGCGATGCCCACAGCGGTCCCTCGACCGAGCCTTACGCACACCGGACCCGACGAAGCAGCCATCGACGCACTACTGCGAGGGAAGAAGATGACGTCTCCACTGGACGACGACACGCCGTGTCGCCCAGCTCCTCGACCGCCACGACTACGACCAACTCCTCTCCAAGACGACCACCACTTAAACGGCCCTTTTTGGGGCCACCAAACTAATAAGGTTAGCTACTTAACGTCCCCATCCTTTGACAGTACCATTTATTACCTCTGATAATAGTAAGTTCTCTTTCATTCAAAAGATGTTTATCAAAAAAAGGTTAAAACTTATTATTTTTTCTTTCCTGGATTATTCTACCGGAATTTTTTTATTTATTAATTTTGGTCTTATTGGAAATTCTAAAGGAAGGAAATTTAAAGGCATCGACCTCTCCGATGCGCAGTACTGTACAAGGTAAGAAAAGTGAGTGTCGGCTGTTTTGAAACTGAGTCAATCGGTTGTGTGTTATAGAAGTGAGTTGCTAAAACGGTTGTGCGTATAAGATATTATTTTGCAGTTTAAGAAAAGTTGATGACGTGGCTTGCTTTGCTTTTACTATTTTCGACTATCCTACTACTGTGCATCGATACTATTAACAGCTGTTAACCATCACTTTCGCTGCTGCCACTATCACAACGAGGCAGTTAGAGGGGAACTCTTCCCAATTATTCATCAGTAGGCGCATGCGTTCAGAAAATGAAAAACTATATTTTTCTGTTCTAGTTTTGTGCGAACAGATAATAGTGAGCGGTTGTATTCAGTTAAAACATTATTTTTAAAATGAAAAATTGCCATTTTTTTTTAAATTTAAGTTAAGCTTAAGCTAATAAAGCTTAATTAATAAAAATAAATTTAAATACAAAAATATAAATAATAATGTTTTGTTATCAATCTGGTCTAAGTAATTTTTAATAATAGTTAGGCCTAATAAATAGTTGTTAGTAAAAGCTACAAATAAGTTTTCGTTATTCATTTATTAAAATCCAGATCATGAAAGAACCTGGAATAAGTATTAGCTTACAATACTTTATTAAAAAAGTAACTTAGGAACTTTTACAAATTTTCTACAGCCGTACCGAGATTTGAAGTTTGGTACTGAAAATCTCGCAGTATAATAATTTTTTGAGTGGAGTTAGATAAAATATAAAATGAAGAGTGCCTTTGTATGTAATTAGAAGCAAAATGTAATAATGTATTTAGAACGGAAGAAAGTGACGTCTCTGTAAACGACAGGAATCTAAGAAAGTAAACTTAGATGACAGCTGTCAAGAGGTCGTGGACTTTAATACGTTAAGAACCCTGCAAAGTAATCTGCTGAAAATAACCTTTAATACTAATGCATGTTACACAACAAAACATTTTTCTTGGAAAAGTAAAATTACTGTCACTTTTTTAATATCCAATCTTATTGTGTTACATTTAATTTTTTTTAAATATTATATCACTTGTTTAATTTAGAATTACACAAACTGTACAAATGAATGAAGTTTTATAATTTTTTTTAATGATCTTTATCTTTTTTTTTTTTATTTATTTTTTATTTAGTAAAAAATAGCTACATTAAAATTACAATTCATGACTATACTAAGCTATGTACAATATTTTTAACTAAATATACTTATACGCAAAAACTCTTCTTCACAAAGAGTTTTGTCCGCGCATAGGAGTATACAGAACAAAAACATTAATTCACTTAAATACTTATAACTACTATAAAATTACTAAGTTAAATTACTACTGGTAGCTATATTATAATAGCGATATTATAATTTTTATTTTATAGCTATAACTACTTTACAATAATATATTTTAACTACACAACTTAAATATTTTAACTTTATACGAAATTAATTCAATAAATGAGCATAAAGAGACAGTTAAACTGTCGCAAAGAGAAAATTAAAAACTAATAAAACAGTTATTTTAAGACCTGGAAAAGTTTCTCAAGTTCTTGCTCACAGATCGATATTATATGATATTTTAGTTTATGTTTTAATAGATGTGGTGACATAATACTTTGTATATGGGGTGGAAGTACGTTAAAAAATCGCCTCTCAAGATAGAGAAATGACTTCTGAAAAAATGTACTATTTGGTTTTCTAGTTTTAATTTTTCCAGCGTTCCTAGTACCATAATTGGTTTTATTGGGATCAATTATTACTTCACGGTTACCACAAGCCCAAAAGAATTGTATCAGAACCTTGAAAACAAATAAATGCCTTACAGGAAGAACTCCAAATTCCTGGAACAGGCTCATACGATCGCACTTTTTGTAACCATTAATAGTGTATAGAAAAGATTTTTGTAGATTAATCACAGATTTAATGTGAGTAATGTATGTACCACCCCAACATGCAATTCCATACGACAACCGTGAGTGGACAAGAGCAAAATAAATTTGCTTCAATAAAGATCTGGGACACATATATTGTAAATGATAAAACCTATGTAGGAGAAGACGTAAGTATTTTTTGAGATTTAAAACATGCGCTTTCCACAGAAGATCATCCTCAACTAGAAGTCCAAGATATTTAACCTTATTTGATTGTTTTATTAACCCACAATTACACACATTAGAAGAACATTCCACTTCATGATATTGCAGTGGTTGATCAAAAACGAAAGACCGTGAAAGACTAAAATTAAGGTAAACAGTTTTTTCTAGATTTAAATTCAACTTATTAAAACGAAACCAAAGTGCCAATAGCTGAAGATCATGTTGCATATGGTTGTTCAAAATATCCACGTTTTCTGCCCCATATGAGAGAGCTGTGTCATCTGCAAAAGCAGTTATGGAGCCTTTAAAAGGTCCTAAAAACAGATCATTAATAAATACTAGAAAAAGTATTGGACCTAGAACAGAACCTTGAGGGACACCACTGTAAATGTTACTCATTGAACTAGTAGAGTTACCTATTTTGACTACCTGACACCTCTGATGCAGATATGACTTAAACCATTCTAAAGATAAGCCCCTAATGCCAGCGGCTTCCAGTTTACTGATTAGTATTAGATGATCACAGTGTCGAAAGCTTTTTTGATATCAAGAAACAAACCTGCTACTTTAGTGCAATTTTTATTATTAATAAATGTATGAATTTCTGATATAAATTTACGTAAAGCCAATTCCGTACTAAGACCTTCTCTGAAACCGAATTGAGAATTTTCAAAAAAATTTGATGAATGCAAGAAAGAAATAAGACGGGATTTTATTAACTTTTCAAAGAGTTTTGAAAAGACAGAAAGCAGCGAGATAGGTCGATAATTCTGAACTAACTTTGGATCTCCCTTCTTCAGAATTGGGATCACTTGGGCAACTTTTAGTTTGTCTGGAAAAACACCCTCATCAAGACTTTTATTGAAAATATGACACAGAACTGGACTAATGTACATGCTTATATTTTTAACTAGGAACGAAGAAATATTATCAAAACCGGGCGACTTCGCATTTGGAAGTTTACTAATGAAATTACTAATCTCATCAGATGTAATAGGGGTCCAAAATAAGGATTTGGTACAGAAATTCAATTTAAAGTTGTCCCGGTACTTATGTACAAACTTGTTTGAAATAGGGGCAGGAGTGCATGTGTTTGGTACGTCAACAAAATAGTTATTAAAAATCTCTGCTACACATAATTTGTCTTTAACCATCCCAGCTTCAGTGGTAAGATTGATCTCTTTCCCTTTCTCCTTAGGCCTACCTATCAAGTTATTAATAATTTGCCACTGTTTTTTCGAGTCCCCATGTGCGCTTGCAAACAGATGAGAATAATATCTGGATTTAGCGTCATTTACCCATTTCTTGATTTTATTTTTGAAAGTTTGAAATTTTTGTTTAGCTGTGACATCACTTGGATTTTTTATCATTATTTTATAAAGTTTATCCCTAACATTAATGGCTTGACATAAGCCCTCAGTCATCCAAGGTTTTAAATGCCTGTGTTTATGATTTTTGATATTTAATTTTGTCCTAAATGTAGCTTCTTGCAACAAGCCCAACAATATATCATGAAAATTATTGAATGCAGTATTGGCATCACAGTTATTGTACACTGAGAGCCATTTCTCATTCTTGAGGGCATTATTCAGTTTCATATAATCAATTTTCAGTTTTTCAATTTGCTTTGACAGCACTTCGTCATTAAGAGTTTTACGCGGAATATACAGACAGACGGCTTTATGATCAGTTATTAAAACATCAATCACCGCTGATACAACTGATGATTGCGATGATTCTCTGAATAAAACATGGTCAATACAGGTAGCAGTAGACTCGGTAACTCGTGTATTTTTCGTAACTAAATTTTCTAGTCCAAAACTTGAGACAATTTGTAAATACTTATCGGTGACTCGATCAGATACATTAACATCAATATTAAAGTCACCGGTGCAAACAACCATACCTCTTTTAGCACTACTCAAAAGATCAGCAAAGCTTTCAAGAAAAGTGTTTACATTATAGTTATGCCATCTGTAGATACCGATTAACGTAAAACTGAGATTGCCACAATCACAATTCATTACCAGGGAGTCAGCACCGTACAAAGAGCTTTCTACCAGATTACATTGAAAGTTATTTCTATAAAACATTACTATACCACCACACCTATTATCAGTACACGAGTAAACCTTATCGTATCCACATATATTATAAAGATTTATGTTGGAATCGGTCTGAATCCAGGCTTCAGTTAATACAATAAAGTCAGGTTTCTTAACGAGATTGTTTATATATAATAGCAGATCATCAAAATTTCTATTAATGCTTTTTATATTCATTTGAAAAACCATTAAATTATTAACCCTATCTAAAAATACATTATTGAGCTCATCTATTGAAGAAATGTTCCTACAGTCAGTATCAGTCTGCTTAGGGAACATAATTAAATGTAGACTATCAAATAATAATAATAATAATAATAATAATAATAATATTTATAAAAATAGTTGTAGTAATAACAATTATAATAATTTTAATAGTAGTAATATAAAAATAAAAATAGTATTAAATAAAAGCATTTAAAAATGACTAAACTTTAGCACAAACACAATACACAATAAAAACTATACACAATTAACTAAAGCCGTTTATAACTGAGAACTATGTGTCACGGTAACCACTTTCCCGTTTCTCTTGAAGTTAATTCGGCCGTCTCTTGTCCAAACGTTTCGGGAGCCGTGTATACCGATCGCCGTGTTCAGAAGTTCACGTCGGTTCGTTGTAAGGTCCTCTCTTATTGTTATGTTTGACCCTTTCAGCATCTTCTTTGCCGCGAATACTGCCTCCTTCGTACGATATGAAATAAACTTAACTATTATCGGTCTTGGTGTTTTATTGTTCATTTTCGGCTTTCCCACTCTGTGTGATCGGTCAATGTCCTTGACCGAAATAGGTACCCGTAACTTTTTGGCGAGATCAATAATTTTGTCATCAGTACTCTCCCCTGATGACTCTTCAACACCAAAAACTCGAATATTTGCGCGTCTGGAGTATTGCTCTAGCTCATCTTGTTTTAAAAATGAGTTAGTTTTTGTTACTTCTAGCTCTCTCCGACAAGAAGCCAGCTCTTCCTTGAGTTGTTGACATTCTTGACTTAAACTAAGTAACTTGTCTTCAAGTTTAAGTACTACAGTACAACTAACCTTTTCTGCTATACTATCCACTAATAGCTTCGTGAAGGATTCATCCAGGAGGCATTTTTTAACTGCGTCTTCTATTAAATTAGTCTGCTGTTGCGGTTGCTGGATCGGCTGCTGCCCTTGACTATTACGTGATCTGGTCGTGTTTCTTCCAGTCATTTTATAAAATAGTTCAATTTAGTACAAAAATAGATGAATAGAGTAAAAAATAATTAAGACTGATAAAAATTGTATTATAGTAGCAATAATACCACTAAAAGATTCCAATTTTAAAACTGATCGATGTTCAATCGCTAAACTGTGTAGTTAACCTAGAGCAGGTAGAAACGCAGGGAGCTGTCAACACGTCTAACCCCTTTGACTCATGAAACACGATTTATCTACAACTGTAAAATTACGTGTAAATTTGAAAAAAACGGAAGTACAAAAAAAACGCGACAACAATGTATTTTTTATTTTTATTTGTCATTTTTTTATTCTTCTCATTTATTTATGACACATCAGGTCTCTATTCCATAATCTTTGCAGTTGCTTTGATGGATTTCCAGGAATATTTTATTTTAAATTTGTTGTATTAAGTGACTGAAATTGTTGATGATTAACCTGTTGAATCGACCTAAAATCAGACAAAGCAGTATAATGATTGTAGGACTTGAAAAAACCACCCATTAGAAAGGAGCTAAGAATTAAAACAGAATTAGAAAATTAGGAATTACAAAGTATGTGTCGGGTAAATTATGCAAAGAAAAGGGTAATCCAGTGATTTTATCCTCCGATGTAGTATACGAAAATAATTAAATCTACAAAATTATGTTCAATGGTAAGAAAATAATAATAATAACAATAATTAATACCTGCGACAGAGATTTTAAATTTCGAGGAACAAATGTAATAGCCTACAAGTATTAAGGTTTACGCACTTCGTTAAAAAATAAATTGATAACTTTTAAATCAATTAATATACCTATATTATTTTATATAACGATTTACATATACATACAAATATTAGAAAATACTGGATATTGAATAAAAATTAATATCAAAAGAATTCAAGAAATAACAATAAGATCCGATGCCACCACTCCACCCCTCACAGGTAGCATTGCTAATCACATAACACTAGCCTTTTGTTACAAAATACCACGTCTCACCTAACTATCTCATCTTAACTATTTCTAGCCTATTATTATTTATAAAGTAGCTTTATATTATGTAGATTAAATATTTAAACTTGCTAATTATATTCTGATTTCTAATTTTCCTCTGATTGGTATTTATGAATATAAATTGATTACAAACACACTTAATTTATTGTGTGGGTGTTTAAACAAATAAAAAGCCATATGTGTTGTTTAATTGCCTCTGACGACTACAAGTTATATTTTATTTAATACTCGTGTATATGTCAGATTTATTTGAACAGAGCTGTGGACCAGATTTCTGAAAGTAGAGGCCTATTCATACTAAATTTAATAAATTAACTTACAGTATTGTGCGAATTAATATGAACAAACAGAAATAATTTGTAAATATGATTTATTTAGAACAAAGATACATTTAGGTACACTTACATGAGATAATTTCCATTAACTAGTATTTAATGTGTCCCCCTTTTACTTTTATAACTTCCTGGAGTCTTCTTGGCATGGAATCCACAAGTTTTTTGCAATTGTTTGTGATGGCTTCATCTCTAAACCAAACCTGATCACTGCTTCCACCAGTTTTGTTTTTGTCGTACAGTCCAATTTTTGTAGCCTAGTCTTACATATTGCCCACAAATTTTCTATAGGATTAAGATCAGGTGAATTCCCAGGCCAATCAAGAAGGGTAATATTATTATCTGGCACGGAGCCGAGTCTTGTTGAAAAATTGTGATCCCTTCGGCCTGTACTTTATTAAGTTCTATAGCTAAGCGTTGCCCTAGCAATGCTTTGTATTTTTCACTATTCATCATACCTTCAATTGGAATAAGTGTGCCAGTACCTGAGTATGAAAAACAGCCCCAGAACATTTTTTTGGGGGGATATTTGACTGTTTGGTTAACCAACTTATGAAAACTGAAATATTGTCTCTGTTCACATTAATTCGCACAATACTGTAATAGCCAAGTTAATTTACGGCTAATAAAACGTTTGGACTAAGTAATTATTTGAAAAACATAGTAGGGCTACGTTTGTTAAATACTTACTAAATTATGAATTTATTATTTACGTCTTGTGTGTATAAATAACGGGTGATTCAAAAAGAGCGCCGGTTTTTAAACGGCTGGTAAATTTTTGTTTATCGGTTGGCAACATTGTTAGACCTCATTTATATTTTGGAGAACATTCCGATTGACGATTCAGTTGTAGCTTCTCTTGTTCGCAGTGTAGTACTCTCGCAGTCTGTGTCTAACCATGGAGAAGTTTACTATTGCACAACGAGTGTTAATCGTCAAAACATTTTACCAGAGTGGAGAGAATTATGCGGCTACTGTCAGGCGACTTCGCGGTACTCTAGGACGTAATGAAGCACCGAATGAATCAACAGTTCACAGGCTCATGAAAAAGTTTTTTGAGACGGGTTCAACAGTCGACCTTAAAAGTTCTGGACGTCGTCGTTCTGGCCGAACTGAGCAGAACGTTGCGCTGGTTCGTGAGAGTGTGGCTGTTAGCCCAGCAAAATCAATACGTCACCGTTCTCAACAATTGGGTTTACGATGTTCTTCTGTACGGAGATTTCTTCGGTACGATCTATAATATCACCCGTATAAAATTCAGTTGACGCAACATTAGAAAGTGGCAGACCACCAGAAGAGACGACAGTTTGTTGACTGGGTATTGAGAAAACGGCAGGATGATGACACCTTCGCAAACAAAATCATTTTCAGTGATGAGGCGCACTTCCACTTAAACGGTTTTGTTAATAAACAGAACTGCCGTATGTGGGGTTTAGAAAACCCTCGCGTGGTTAATGAAAGGGAAATGTATGCACAGCGAGTGACAGTTTGGTGCGGCTTTTGGTCGGGCGGTGTCATCGGCCCTTACTTTTTTGGAAATCAAGAAGGACAAACCGTGACAGTAAATGGAGACCGATACCGTACGATGATTAGGGAGTTTTTGTGGTGTCATTTGGATGGAATGGACATTGACAAGTTGTGGTTTCAGAAGGATGGTGCCACCTGTCACGCTGCACGAGAAACAATGTTGTTGCTCCGTGAACGGTTCCAGGATCGCATCATTTCTCGTAATTCCGACCATCAATGGCCACCAAGGTCGTGTGACTTGACGCCTTGTGACTTTCATCTTTGGGGTCATCTGAAGTCATTGGTGTATGCCAATAAACCCCGAAACATCAGTGACTTGAAGGAGGAAATTCGACGGGTTATCGGGCAAATGGGAGTTGAAACTTGTCGTGCAGTAATACCCAATTTCATGGACAGAGTTGATGCGTGCCAGCGCAGTAGAGGAGGACACATGCATTACATCATTTTTCATACATGAAATCGGAAGGTAAGATGAATTTGTTGATGTATTTATTTTCAGTTTTTCAATAAAATAAATCTCTTAATATGATATATCAAAACCGGCGCTCTTTTTGAATCACCCTATATTACTCAGAAATTTTACAATTAAATCAAGTAAAATATTTTGGAATTACGCTTGATATTCGTTTAACCTGGTTTAAATTTAGTGTTGAACGCTGTCAAACAGAAAGAAATCTATATTAGGTTTAATGAAAAACAATCGCTTTTACTATAAAAATAACAATTTTCCATCTATCCTACAAACCTGGTAAGGCCTATTTATGATGTGCTAACCAAATATACAGATTTTGTACTTCGGACTATGACCAACTCCTCTCAGTACGTACGGAACGGCACGTTCAGGTTGGTAGTACTGAAATCATACATTCCAGTGATGTGTAGCCTCGATAAAACGGTGTACAATTATTATTATCTTGTATTATATATGAGAATTTTATTGTTAATGGTTATTTAAATTTTGGACTAATAAAATATGCAAGAAATAACTAATGAAGACAAATCATAATACGAAAAATTAACAGCCGAGCGGGTAGTATTACTTCTGTTTATAAACATTTTCATAAAAAAGGGCGTAATTATATAATAATAAGAAAACATCAGCGTAATATTCTCTGTTCGTGTCTAAATTGATATGTTATACTACAAGGTTTCAGTTATCGATCTATAGCGCACAAAATTTCTTGTTTTCAACAAATTGTAATTCTTTTGCAGTCAGTTTCTTTAATGTAATTATTATAAATTGTGTAACGGTACAAATTTGGCTTGACAGCTGGATGTGTTTATGTTTTGGTTTATTAAAGTATGAAATAAATAGACCCAGCTGATTGATATTAAATATTCAAAATTATTTAACATTAATAAAATTTTATCCAAACAAAAGTCTGTTTGCTAGGCAACTAAAGTAAAGGAGTAAAATTATAAAGAAATTATTTCAGTGTGGGACTGAAAGTCAAGGGAAACAGTAGGTCCTACATTCGTTCATTAGTTTTTTTGATTGTTTAAAATAAATATGTATATAAATATAAAGTAAGTTTATAAAAAATGTAATAGACTAATAATAATAAATTGTCGAAGAATGATAAATAATACTAGATTAAAAAAGTGATAAATCAATAATTTTGCCGATAAAAAAAAGAAATACATTACATAACAGAAAATAATATATTAATTAAATAAAAATAATAATGTATCAGAGTATTAATTGTTTTTATTAATTTGTATTGAACAGTCATAAAGCATCGAATTACTATCCTTATGTGGGGACATAATTAACAGTACAAAAAATTGGCATCTCCCTTGTGAGATTACGCATCAAATTGCCATTCCTTTGTAGGGATTTATTCACAACATTTCAAATTGCCATTCCCTTGTGGGGATATTATTCATTACATTTCAATTGTAAGCAAAGATGATAAAAATCTTAATTATAACGTTCTTAGAATGAAAATGTTAAACACATTCAGTAGGTAGTTTGTTTCAGATAATAAATTTTTAAACTCTAAATAAAAAATTAAACTTACTTTGTCTTTGAACTGTTTATTAATAATTATTTGAAACATAAAGTAGTTAAAGCTGAAGATGACGATGACCATGTTGGAGTTTATAATGATGCCGATTACGTTGATGCTGATTACGAGATGCTAATTATGAGATGAAATAATAGTTGATTAGCATTTGCCCATAGCAGACAGGTGGAATAATAATTTGCACTTGATCTGCTAGTTCTAGGGCTACATAAAATAGTTTTTTTCTGATCACATGGTTAGCCAATTATATGACTGAAGTATTTAAGAGCAGAAGCAGTAGAGGTGTTAAAGACACTAGTCAGAGTTATCTCCTCTGAGAGTAATGAATTTTATTATACAGCCAGACCCTGTGGTGAATGAAGTAAAGGTGTCATTATATGCAAGGTGGAAAGTAAATGCTTTTCAGAAGGGCCTGGCATGTTGATAAGCATACTTTTCAACTTTGTGAAAAAAGCAATTTAAACCACCTCACTCCTCGTTTTTACTTAGTAAAGCCTCTAAAAGTTCAAACCAGCCTTTTGGCTGATGACCTAAACAATAACGATTAGCAGTAGAAGTAGAAACAAACTTAAATAACTAACACAATTCTAAACTTTAGTTCAATGTTTTAAAACGTTGCAGTCTGTGAGTATCTTCGCTATTGTCAATGAGGTTATTTGCGAAAGAATTTTGATAATCTTAACTTTTTTGTTTCCCGCAACGTTGTTTAATTTCGTATTTTAGGAAGGGCAAGTTTACATCGTTTTTAAATATTTCATTAATTTTATACCATGGGGCTTCAGTGACCAGTCTCAGGTATTTTGATTGAAAACGCAAGTAGTAATTCTATATTTGATGAACTAGATATCGCTATAGATCTAACCTGTAAGTTCAAACTGGTTTGAGTATTACTTTGTACAAAAGAACTTTATTTTCAAGTGATAGTTCAGACTTACTGCTTAAGAGTCAGAAAAATTGACGCAACCTCAGCCCAAATTGTTCATTATATGACTTTTCTACCCGAGTCTTTGATCTAAATGTAAACCCAGATATTTAACTTCTTTTTGCCGGATTACTGAATATTTAAACTGAATTACTAAAATGTCAAGTTTATTTCATGAGATATCGTGTCGTTGTCTTGTTAGTACAGCGTACAGTAGGCGAGTTATCTTGTCAATGCCTGTGAAATGATAAAGAGTATGACAAACGATTCCCCCAAAAAATTGACACACAAAATACGCTTAATCAACAAAATGTACGCTACAGTTATCTAACTAACGAATTTAAACAGAAAATTAAGCAGACATTTTTTTTATAATAGAATGCATTATTACTAATGATGATTTTTACTAAACTTCGTTGTTAGCAAGTTACGTATGTGTGAATAAAACTACACAGTGCATTTGGTTCATTAAACAGGAACACGGAAAGAATATGATAAACAGATTTATCTTACAACTAGGCCTTTAGTTTTATCAGAAAACTGTATAAAATAAATAAAATCCTTGCTGTGTATTCAAAAATTGGAAGCAAGGTTGAGCGTTCTTTACACCTTATAAAAAAATATAGAGAACAGAAAAGAATATTGGTTTTATTTTCTGAAGAAAGTATCTTTCAAAAGAATAACTATACACGCAGAAATGATTTGGTGTAAGTGACATGAACCGTAGTAGGTTTCTGTATATCTTTATTTAATTATGTTGTTTGATTTTCTTTTGGTTTGAGTAACAACCACAGCACTATATCCGGACCTTGAAGACTTCAAAAGATGTCCAACTCCCCTATCTTTCCTGGATTTCAATCTTGTTATCTTTTTTATTTATATTTTACGCATCGTACCACACTTTTTCCGCTTCTAGAATACTTTGTTCGTTTAGACTGCTTAATCATAACTTTTGTATTAATTAATCTAACAAAAAATGTTTTATGATTAATTCAAAGTTGAGTAATTTCTTTGACACTTCACAGGAACCGTATTTCTAGAACGGTTATTTATTCTTAAATTTTGTTTCCAACGTTTGGTTTAATACGAAGTAAATTGGTTATATATTTTTTTCAGTTCATTGAAATTGCGTGATCTAAGAGGTTATTCCACGAGGTTTCATTTTTATAAGCATAGAAATCTGAAAATATGTTTTTAATTGTGAATACGGGTAATCTTTCTGTAAGGTTTGTAATAAAGTCGAAAAATTATGTACAATATTTTCTTGCAAAACATTTTATTCCTTTATAACGGTAGTAGTTTACTACCCTTAAGCTGACGATTTTTTCAAGTCAGCAACGTTAAAATCTGTTTACAATAAATTTAAAAATTGGGAGTTATAATAAAATGATAATTTACTTTCTTACGAATTCATCCATTGATGAAAATATTGGTACACCTAAGCCTAGGTTTGTTCGAAATCTGGGTATAAAAAATTTCAAACAAACTTCTTTTAAACTTATAGGCCTAACAATATTTTTATTGATATTATGATAAATAATTTTTTTTTTTTCACACAATATTTTATGTACAATCTGCTTAATAGCAATAAGTACAATTGATCAAATGAATAATTCACATAAAAGGATAAAAACCCAATGGTTTACCCTATATAGGGAGCAATATTTTTAAAAATATCGTTATATCAAGTGTAGTTTTATATGATGGTTTATATGTTTGTGTAGGAGTAAGTGCTTGTGTTTGTGTGTGTTTTTTAGAATCTGAAAGGTAAATCTAGAGGATCAAATCTTTGAAGTCTACGTAATGTGTCACTGTTGTCCAAGAGATTAACTGCCAGAAAGTTCTCATGATTGTTTAATTTTGAAATGTACTTATCACTAAATTCACTGATCACTTCTTTGATTGGTTTGATGTTACAGTCTTCATGGATTCGCGAGTTGTTGACGTACCAAGGAACAGCTAGTATTGTCCTGAGGGTCTTGGGTTGGAATCTTTGTAAAATTTCAATATTTGAATTTGACGCAGTTCCCCAAAGCTGTATACCATACGTCCAAATTGGTTTCAGTATCGTTTTGTACAACAATAGTTTGTTATCTATCGAAAGTTTAGATTTATTTCCAATTAACCAAAAATGTTTGCTGAATTTAATGTTGAGTTGTTTGCGTTTAGTTCTTATGTGTTTAGCCCATGTAAGTCTTTTATCCAAATGCATCCCTAAATATTTGACGTCGTCATTATGATAAATAATTAGGGAAAATTTTTTTCTACAATAGATTATTTCAATTTAATTAATTAAAAAACTTAAAGCTTAAACTAAACTTGACTATAGCTAAGATAGCGCCACTTAACAAATAAAAACAAAAACTTTATCTGTTCATAACCACTTGTTACTACCCGACCCCACACGCACTAATACTGTAATTCAGAACCAACCCCGTAACGACATTATTTTGAAACGATTTGACAGCACTAATTAATACACAATCCAAATATGAACTAACTCACTTCAAAGGCGCTGTTTTAATACCTGCGGTATGACAATTAATCGAGACCCTTTGAACACTTTTTTCATTTTACTAGAACATTGTAATAAGAATCAAAACAAAATTTCCACTTGATTCGATTTCCAAAAATCCGATTCAAAACATTTCATACATCGTAATCCATTTATCTTGTTTTATACACCGACCCATAACAATACATAATTTCCTACAGTGAATAATTCGTTTCCTCAACCATTTCTAGAATATTAGTGTAAAATGTTACAATACGATTGGCTCATTAGATTTTAAAAAAATATTAAACTGACATTTTACTAAAAGCAATATTCTTTCTGGCATTTTTATTGTTTCGGTCAACAGTTGAAAGGTTGGTTTGAACCTTAAGAGGCTTTGCTAAATAAAACTATGAGTAGGGTGGTTTACCATTTCTTGCACACTGAGAGGAGAAGTATGATAATCAGCATACCTGGCCCTCTGAAAAGCATATACTTTCCACCCTGCAAATGACACAATCACTTAAGTCACTACAGGGTCTGGCTGCATTATGAAACTCATTACTCTTACAGGAGACAACTCTGACTAGTGTCTTTTACACCTCAACATCTTCTATTCTCAAATGCTTCAGTAATATAAATGGTCTTACCATGTGATAAGAAACAAAATTACTTTTTGTAGCCCTGGAACTAACAGATCGAGAGAAAATAATTTAACACTCCACCTGTCTGTTGTGGGAAATTCTCTCAGTATTTAGGTATGATAGAACTATTTACAAAAATTTTTACACAAAAATTATTTTCCTATGAAACTAAGAAAATTGAATGATTTTTTGGCATTTTAATCGTAAGTTTTATGATGTGCGGTTTAAAACGTTATTTTCTATAGGTAGTTTGTAATTTATAGCCTACTAACTGGTATTTTCCGGAAATATTATTTGTATTTAACTGACTTATTAAAAAACAAATACCTAGTAACTTCAATAAAAATTACATTATTTACTTCATAATTAGTTGTTTTGTTATAAATACATTGAACATTTTCTTTAAAATTGATTTTTAATATTGACAAGTTGTTACCGTTAATGAAATGTTTAAACTTGGGTTACTACGTGTTTTATTTGATGTGATACTAAGTTATTTATGACCGGACATCTCGTTTAGTAACTGGTTAATTACGTAATTTAGCTGGTAGTTAGGCTAGTAGTCGAACTTAGAAGATGTTGGAAGTTTCTTCTTCAACTCTGCACATAGCGGAGTTAACTCTTAGCTTGCGCATGTCTTTGTAGATAGGAAAACAGTGTCGGTAATTACTTTATAAACTACTTAATTCTTCATTCCCTAAAGAGTAAGTAAACTAAAGAAAATCACAAATTAGTTGATTTGTTGAAGTGTCAATTTAAGAAGATGTATTAATAACCGAATAAAATTTTATCCACCAGAAAATATCTATTTAATAAGTAATATTTTTAAAAACTACATAGAATTATAAGCAAATCTATTATAAACACTTACGCACATAAATAAAATTTACAGCGTCGAAATTATTGCATATTTTTTTGAAATTTGTGGATTAGACTACAACTTGATAAAACCACAAGAATAGGAATATAAAAGAAGGTACAATTATATTGCAACACACGCGAAAAAGAAACATTGAAAGGAAAAATCAATGAAGGTTTAGACACCAAAATAATATCTTTAGTTATAAGTGAGAAAGTGATACTGCATCCTAAACTTTTCACACAAGCATTGGTGGACTTTTTAAGATTGAATAGAGAACACAAAGGCCTTTAACTTTGACGGTCACTGTCTCTTAAATTATTCGTTTCAAAAAGAATTTCGTCTTCATAAATGACAACCAAGGTGTACTATTATATGTGCCCTAGGTAGACTTAAAACACGAATAACCATTGTTGAATAAAATACAATCAGATAAAACTTACAAGTAAATTTAAAAGTAGGGTAACAATGAGAAGTAACTGTTGATTTTAATGTTTTTGTTATCCCTTACTGAACTACATCGTAGGTTATTATGTCTGGTCTCTAAAGGAATTCGCCACGAGGTTATGAAATGCTTTGTGGTTATGAAATTCTCTTGTGGTATCAACTTTATTTTTGTTCTATTTCTTAAAATACCTTCCAGGATTTACTCATATAACTATTTTAGTTTCTTGTTTTTTTTAACAAACATTACGTTTAAGTAAAATTACTTTCATGATTTAGTTGTAATTTAAATTTTCAAGTAAGTTTTTAACGGATATTAGGTCATCAAACCATCTAAAAATTCAGTTTCATTAAAATATCAGCTAAATTACAAACGAAAGAACGACAGATTTCCTTCGTTAAAGCTAAATATATATGTCAAAACTGCCCCTCATCACCTTAAAAAGTATAAAAATATATTCGAAATGATGATTGCTTCAAGTACCTTAGTGACGTAATAAAACTAAGGAGCAACCAAAGGAAACAGGCAACAGTAGACGAAAAAAAATGGCCGCTGCACTTCGAAAAACTCACCACTTGTATAGGAAGAAAGAACTCTCGAGACAAGCCAAGATCGGCCAATAAAATACTGTGATAAAATTTGCGTGTTTATATGAAAGTGGGTGCCTTAGAATGGTCATCAAGGCTCCCCTAAGAGACCAGAGAATTTTGAATGACGGATTTTCCACAAGATTATGGATTCAAAGAAAGTACCCTGATTGTACAGGTTACGAAAAAGTGAAAAGCGGGATAAGAAGAACAAACGATTATTGGATATAATGAGAAAAATACAACAGCTTTACGGAATGGATGGCAGAGAGTTGATAAAGAAAATTATTTAGACACTAAATTTATAAACCTCAGGTGTTGGATAAGTAATTTGAAGAAGTCAGAAAGAATATTGAGAAAAATAAATAAACTGAGAAAACATAATAGACCAAACCAAAGTCAAACAACTAATAACCAAATTCAAGGGCGCTCACGAAAAACAAAAGTGAAATATTGATTGAACGAAAGAAAGGAGAAAAGTTTACAGTAAAAGTATACTAACACTTTGAGATAGAAAACGAACTTTCAGAAATGTTCTAAGTTACTTCACAAAGTCTAAAATGGCCCAATTCAAAAAAACAATAATCGGAAGTATAAAAGAAACGCTACTAAATGTTGTTCTCTACTGGACATATCAAACCTTAAATCATATCTATCTCGTACTAAACGTTTTGTTTTTTGAAACGAATAGTAAATAATGTCATAATATATTAAAAATGGTATTGTTATAAGACCCTTTTTCATCAACCATGATTAAAAATTGAAATAAATTGACAACATATTTTTTTACGATACTTAACGTTAGATTATAATACTTTTTAGTTTTTATTGTATTTTCATTGTGGTTTATGTTCTGCTGTTAAAAAGTTGTAGGGCGTAATGTTAAAATGCAAAAGTTTTAGAGATGAATTTGTGTTTTTACTTTCTCGAGTTAAAAAGAAATATATAATTAGTTTTATTATATTGTCCCAGTATTATCCACAAAACTTTCCCAATAAATCTATGTCCATTGATTTGCGTAAGAGATTACACTAATTGCGTTTCCCATTGCCCAATTTGTCTCTGGGTGCAGTCGTTTAGAAAACTCTCAAGAGGATTTAAACTGACATCATTTTCGAGCAAATCCTATTGATATAATCCTCTAGTTTGTCCAAAATGACGGTTGGGAATCTATTTGCATATAGTTTATATTTCAATATAATATTATTTGGAAGGCCATTTTAAGCCTCTAGAAATCGTTGAACTTCAAGGGGAATATTAAAGCTAAGGGACAGTTTTGATTTACAAAACAATAAATTGAAATAATTATTGGGTAAAATTATTTATAACAGTTTTATAGTATTATTAGTAATTTCATTTATGGATAAATTACAACTTATGATTGTAAAAATACTAGTTGATTACGAACGGAAATAAGTTAGGCCCTAATATTACGTTATTTTGCATCTTCTTCCTGGTATAGATTGAATGACTAAGAAATTTTTTACAATTTATGGCAAGGGAAAATGTGCTGGTAATAGTATTACTAATGCAACTTTCTAATGCGTAGATTTAGAATAAGTACTGACGATTACCTCAATGCATTGCTTTTTGCGGATGACATGTGGATCACACAGGAGTGAAGTGAGCTTTAAAGAGCAGTTTATGTTTTAAATGATTTATGTAAATAGTATAATTTACGAGTTTCGGTTGCTAAATTAAAGGTTATGGCATTCAGAGGGAAGTATCCCACTCATTCGAAGATTGTTTTAGACGATGTTGTATTAGATCAAGTCTCACTATAACTACCTGGGCTGCGATGTGAGCTTTGATAGGGACTTGGATGTCGAAAATAAAATAAATAAATTTCAAGCTATTTGTGGTACCATTAACAGGACACTGGGTAACAGAGCTATATCAGAGACAGTAGTGAAGTTCTACGAGGTAATGGCAGCCCAAGTCCTTCTTTATGGAAGTGAGTCATGGGTTACCGCAAAAAACCAAGAAAGTAGGATCCGAGCAGATGAAATGAGGTTTTTAAGAATAGTGAAGGGCTGCTCGAGGCTGGATCTAATACATAACGAGAAAATTAGATCCAAATTGGGTGTATTTAGCTTGAATGAAAAAGTCAAGGAGTACTGGGATCAATGGAGGCAACATTTGGAACGGATGCCAGAGGAGAGAATATCTTTAAACCTGACGGAATATGTTCCAGTTGGAAGAAGGAAGGTGGGAAGACCTCGAAGGAGATGTCAGTAGTCAAGATGTACGGGCTGGAGTGTCTAGTGTTTGTGTAGACGTACAGGATGGTTTGTGAGTTCAAAACAGGCTTATGCATAATCCTTGATAGTAAGAAGAAGAGACTTTCTAATGCATAGATTTGGTATTCAAACTTTTGTTGTGTACAGACTATTAAATGTCTGTACACAAACAGTCTTTTTAAATTTTAAGAAGAAGATTTTAGTTTTAAATGTTTCAATCAGTATTCCCTCGATTTATTCATTATATGAATGAATATGTTGATACACATAACATAATTCACCATGATAAAGTTTCTGGCCTTTTTTACTAAACAATAAATACTATTTCTGTAGCATAATGTCGATGTTGGAACCTGATTGGAGCGGCGGGAGAGAAGCTTGAAAGCTCAGGTTAGTGTACGCGCTACTTTAATTTCCACTTTTGATAAAGAATAAGAGCTTATCCAGTGCATTTATATAAAATATTTAGAATAATTTTTCTAGAGTAATTAATTTTAACAATTTTTTTATAAGCCTATTTTTTATTTCGATTGACCGATTGACTGCTACAATTAAAACATAAATGGAAGTCATTTTAGAAAGCTCTTAAGTCAAAAATTTTCGCGTCTTTAGTGCATTAGATATAATTTTGAACGTACATACAACTTTCCTTTAAAAAATCACATAAGTTTGGCTCTACTTTGCTAATAATAAAAATAGGTAATAATACTAAGCAAAGGATTATCCCAATGGCTTCATTCTAATTAAAAAGTAAATATAGATGATCTTTTGTAGCTTAAGCCCCTACATTCCAGTGAAAGAGGAATTACAAATTTTCTTTGCAAAAACTTTTAAATGGGAGAAAACTACTGTTGGTCTACTGTAGGCCTACTGTAGGTGACGAAGACGTAACTTATGAATAGTCTAGAAAACCATTTTACATTCTTTTTTTGACACTTTCAATTGAAATTTAGTATCTGTTATTACATTAATATAAGAATTTCTAAATGTGAAGCTAATGTTCCAAAACTTGATTTACTTGAAGGAGCGTGCAGTCATCACCACAGTCCAACAGTTGGTCAAGAAAATCTCGTAGCCAGAGGCGCTTCAAACGTCTGCGCTGAGCACCCAGAATCGCCCTAGTGTACATGTTTTGTATGAGAGGGTTGTCATGTAATTCAAATTTGTCATGCGTCATCTTGTATAGTTGTTTCGCGACATCAATTAGGTATGGGATTTGTAAGTCTTCGTACAACATCGAGTTTGTGATGTAAAAGGGGCATTGCGTTATCGTTCGTAGAATCTTGTTCTGAATAGCTTGTATAGGTTTCGTGTGTAAAGGTTTAGCAGATCCCCAAAGTTGAACTCTATATGTCTAGATTGGTCTTAAGACTGTCTTGTAGATTGTTAATTTGTGTGACACGTTTAATTTAACTAAAAAATTTTTCTATTTACTTTTTCAAAATTATGAAAACTGAACAAGAAAAGTTACATCGTACTATGATTAACAATCTACAAAAACTTCAGCACTTTAGCTTTAATAGAAGCTGAGAAAACGGGTCATTTGTGTTAAAAATCAAAGTTTCCGACAAATCTTATTAAAATAAACATTTTCAATATCTTAAACATTTTTAATGTGTTACGCAAACTATCCAAAAAAAATACAATACTGTAAACACTTTATATTCTATAAACAAAAGAGAGCTGATAATAAAATAATAAAATTTATTGTAAGAGGAAATGTCAATATCTTACTGAATATCCATTAAATAAACATGTTTTTCCATCTGTACAGTCCTAAAAATAAAATTTAAACAAAAATAATTCTTCTTGATATAGATAATACACCATTTTAAAGCGAGAATTTCAGAATACATTATAAAACAAAAATCCAAAAATGGTTTCTATTTAATTTTTTCGATCCGTGCTCCCTTTACAGGAGACAGCACTCCACATAAATTATAACATTTAATATTGTTTTTCATTGAATCGTAATAAATGAACACGTAATGATGGATTTTTATAGCTTCCCAAAAGATAGTTTTCTGACTTTAGAGCTATCTGAAATGACCAATTCAAATAAGGAATAAGTACATTTTCCGCAATTTTTCCTAAATAACAGACGCACTCACGTCCCAGAGTTTGATAAATTAATTAAGTTAAAAAATTAATTACAAAATAAATTAATTTAGAGGTTATTTTAATGGTGAATTGAAATTTATTTTCCTGTACCCTATTATAATTTTGTTTCTTCAAATTGGAATTAATGGTTAAAATTGTTTCATTTAGGTGAACCGGTAAGGAAGATCTACTCTTCTTGTCACTTTGAGTCTTTGCACTTCTACATATCAAGGAGATTTATGACTAATAGGTTAGAATGAATATTTTACTCGTTTTAGTACTTCGTATTTCGACTTCTAATTCTTTCTTTCACTGTAGGTACACCGAACTCATGATGGAGTTAAAGAGTTAATAAATAAAGAATCATTTATTGCCACATAAAACAATATAGCCTACACTAGCTGGCCCAAGCGCATAAATTTTAACAATAATTTTAATTATTATTCATAAAAATATAATTTAATAATATTGCAATAACAGTTATGTTTTTTTTTTTGCCTCCCGGGCATGAGGATAAACTGCGACCATAGACCGAGTGGCCATCGGCATAAGTGGCCCCCTCCATCAAGTGCCAACGGCCTCCTACAGGGCGGATGAGCGGGTGGAGGATCCTGGGCACCCTTTTGCCCCAGGGTTGGGAAACTGGCCCTAAAAGCGGAAGAACTGTGATGAGACAGTCAACGGTATAAGGATGACATGGCAACGGAAACCCTAGTCATTAAAGGTCACCTGGTGACTTTCCTAGTATGTCAGCATGGCAATGTTCTTGTTAAATCAGTCCGGAGTTTCAAGCTCCCCGATCGGTTCTCCGGGGGGGGGGGGGCAAATGGGAACAGAAACATGAGTAATTATAAACTAAAGATGAAACAGATTAAGAGGATATGTACATGGAATGTTAAAACCATGGCCCAAGCAGGAAAAATTCATAATGCTTTTTTGGAAATGGAAAGACTGGGTATAGAGATCATGGGAGTAAGTGAAATGAGATGGCCCAACTCCAGTTACTGTAATATAGGAGACTACAGAGTCTACTATTCTGGAACAACAGATGGAAGATATCAGAATGGCGTCGGAATAATCGTCAATAAAAATGTTGCTAATCATTTCACCAACTTTGTCCCTGTGAGTGAAAGAGTCATGCTTCTGCAGTTGAGTACATCGCCGGTGAACACGAATATAATCCAGGTGTATGCACCTACCTGTGATCACAGTGAAGAAGAGGTCGAAGAGTTCTACTCTCACATCGAGGATCTTATAAAGAAACTTCCTAAACAAGAACTACTTATCCTGATGGGTGATTTCAATGCCAGGGTAGGCAAAGGTAGAGAAGGAAAACATATTGGTCCTCATGGTCTTGGTGATAGGAACACGAGAGGTGAAACTCTGAGCTTATTTGCATCTGAACATAATCTGGTAATAATGAACACTTTCTACAAGTTACCAGACAGACGACTCTACACCTGGACGTCTCCTAGAGATGATGGAGAAAATCATATTATTCGTAATCAGATAGATTATATCTTGGTAAACCAGAGATATAGAAACAGCTTCACAAGTGTGAAAACGTATCCTGGTGCTGATTTACAGTCGGATCACACCCCAGTTATAGGAGAATATAGGATGAAGCTCAAGGCTATACAAAGGAAGAGATGTCCAAGATATAACTTCAGGAAGCTTAGGAATAGCACACTAAAGGACCAAGTGAAGAATGTCATCAATGATAGGTGCAGGCAGATTGAAGAGGAAGCTGTCAATACACGGGATCAGGTTGGGGCATTTGCAGAGGCAACAAGGAAGATCAAGGATGAATATCTCAAGGATGATGGGAAGAAGCACAAATCATGGATGACTGATGAGATTTTATCACTCATGGAGGAAAGGAGAAAACAAACGAACAATCCTTCAACTTACAAGAGCTTAAAGAGGGTCATTCAAAGAAAAATAAGAGAGGCAAAGGAGAAAGACTTGGAGGAGAAATGCCAAGAGATTGAGTTCTTCCAGAACAAATTTGATGAGGTCAACGTACATAGAAGAGTGAGAGAAGTGACAGGAAGGCTGAAAAGGAAAACGGTTGGGAGACTTGTGGGTGATGCGGGAGATCTGATAGTGGATAGAGAGGACATTAAAGAGGCTTGGAAGAAGTATGTGGAACAGCTATTCTTTGATGAAAGAGGAGAACCACCTGCAATGCAAATACAGGATGCGTCTGGTCCTAGTATCATGGTGGATGAAGTCAAGGCTGCTATTGGAGCCATGAGAGAGGGAAAGACTCCGGGACCAGATGGGGTGCATTCAGAGTTTTTTAAACTTTTAGACGATGGATCAATCAAATTCTTGACTAATATATTTAATCAAATATACAATTCTGGAAGCATCCCAGATGTATGGCTGATCTCAGAATTTATAATATTGCAAAAGAAACAGGGAGCCAAAACATGTGGGGACTATAGAACCATCAGCCTCATGAGTCACATGTTGAAGCTGTTCCTTAAGATTATTCATCGGAGAATCTACAAGCTCTGGGAAGAAAGAGTCGCAGACACACAGTTTGGCTTCATGAAGGGAGTGGGTACAAGAGATGCCTTGTTTTGTCTACAAGTGTTGTTCCAGCGCTGTAGAGACGTGAACTGTGATGTTTTTGCATGTTTTATCGACTACAAGAAGGCATTTGATAGGATTCAGCATGTGAGAATGATGGAGATTTTGAGGAACACAGGAATGGATGGGAAAGATCTTCAAATCATCCAAAACCTGTATTGGAATCAGTCCTCTACTATAAGGATCAGTGCTGAAGAGCAAACCAATGCAGTTGACATTCTTCGAGGCGTTAGGCAGGGCTGTATCCTTTTGCCATTGATATTTAATCTTTATTCAGAGGAAATCTTCAGGGAGGCCCTTGAGAATACTGAAATGGGAGTCCTGTTGAATGGAGAACGCTTGAATAACATTCGATATGCGGATGATACGGTAATATTCGCTGACAGCAAGAACAGTCTGCAGGAGCTTGTGAACAGGATAGGAAGCGTTAGTGAAAAATATGGCTTGGAAATCAATGTGAGCAAAACTAAGTTCATGGTGATTAGTAGGGGAGTAGTAGGAAGATGTGACTTAATGCTTCACACAAAACCGATAGAGAGGGTGCCACAGTTCACTTATCTGGGAACTTTATTCAATGAGAAATGGGATCATTCTCAGGAGGTGAGATGCAGAATAGGAAAAGCGAGGGCTGCATTCAATCAGATGGCAAAACTGTTCAGGAGTCACAACCTTAACATGTGCATCAAAATCAAACTCCTCCACTGCTACATATTCTCAATACTCTTCTACGGGATGGAGTCATGGACATTGACCAAATCAACTGAGAAAAGACTCGAGGCTTTTGAGATGTGGTTGTTTAGGAGAGTGTTGAGAATTTCATGGATGGACAAAGTGACCAACAAAGCTGTATTGGAGCGAATGAATAAGGATTTGGAAGTGATGAACACCATCAAGAGCAGGAAGCTTGCATATTTCGGCCATGTCATGAGGAATGAAGAAAAATACGGCCTGCTGAAATCCGTTCTCCAAGGAAAGATCTATGGCAGAAGAGGACCAGGAAGAAGAAGAATGTCATGGCTGAAGAACCTGCGTACCTGGTTCTCCAAGTCTACAACAGAACTTTTCAGGATGGCTGTAGATAAGATAGCCATAGTCAGACTGATCGCCAATATTCGGAACGAATAGGCACTAACAGAAGAAGAAGAAGTTATGTTTTTATCAAAATATTTTAATAAAAGTTTGGCCTGTAATATAAATTTTTAGATTTATAAATTTTATATTCCGTTGCAATACGACAACGCTACAATTACTACGCTCTTAAACGAACGAACTGACCAAGTCGCAATTCGCAACGCCACAACCAGATCAGTAGGACAATGAAAATTTAAATTCAATAGTTTTAGTTCGTGGGCCAACAGGGTTACCGTGTACCCCCCCCCCCCCCATATCCCAACTTGTCATATATGGACGTGTTCATTTCAACCTCCTGATTGAGAATATCCAATGTTCCCAAAATAAAACTCCGGCGAAATCGACCAAAATGGCGATTAAAGATGGCCGCCAAGCGTTCCTGCATTAATTCGTTTATTTGATTATATCTTCCGTTCTAATTACTGTACTGGCTTTTTATACACACCATCAAAGGTAAAGAGTTGCCAAACATTTTTAATACAAAAAATAGTTTCTAAATTGCAAAACCTTGGAGAAAAGTACGATAAAATCTGAAATTTTTGCGAAAAATCCTTCTATAACTCGTTTAAAACTTAAAAAACCCAAAAATGGCTTAATATTTTGAAAAAATAAGCAATATAAAAGTTGTAGGTTATTCAATTTAGTATTAAATCCACTATTTATAGAACTGCAACGTGTGATGGAGCAGTCTCACTTGAAGTATCAGCGGCAGAGATTCGCGCGCGCTGTATTCAAGTAGCTCTCTACACAACGTCGCATCGACCGTAATAGGTCTTTAGTCTTCTTCACTTTTTCTGGTTTACATTTTTATTTAGTAGACTTGTAAGTATATTTTGTTGTGAAATGGTAGTTTTCAAGTCTTTCCTCAAAATTACGATTTTTTTTCAGTTTACGGATTATGGATGTCCTAAAAGTCCGAATACGGCAAAATCTTTCGCAAACCAGTGACGATATTCTTCAAAACACAATATAATCTTATGATTTCAAATATAATCTACTGAAATTCATCTTTTTACATATTTTTCCGCCATCATGGATCCACCTTCTTGAATTCAACTTTTTTTTTAAATACGAAGGTGGTCATGTGACACATCATTTGCATGTAGAATTTTACGAAACATTCACTGGTGAAAAGCGTTTTTAAATATTCTTTTTCATTTTTGAAGTTACAGCCTGTAAAACTCGGGAACACAGTGAAATTGGCCTAATATAATATCATATAATATTATAACAATGATGAAAATAAGCCAGACCTGACCGAGAAATAAACCTGGGACCCCAGTAAAGAGGCCAATTGAGCTGATCACTATACCAACGGCCCGGCCAAATTTCATGATAAATTCTGTTTGTTTTCAGGGTAACACTATCCGCGATTGACTGTGCGGCTAGTTCCCGTCGTTTGATAACGTTCAGCGATACCTTACGGCGCGGCGATTAGTTCAACTAAAAAACTATTGGCCTGTTTAAGAGTAGTGCAGGGGAATTGTAGTTATTGTTATGTTATTATGAGGGTACAAATTGTATATAATCTATCTTACGTTCGGTAAACAGCTCTGCATCCTGAACACAAACCTATAGAGCAAATATAGTGGATTCTAAAGCGGACCTAAAAAAGGAGAAGAGACACGTGTTATATGTTCTAAGTTAAATTACATCTTACATACTTTAATAATTGCTTAAATTCGTCAAAATAAGGAAAACAAACATAGTATTCATTTCCAAGGAAACCAATTTTTCATAAAAATTGTACAGTACACAGTTTTTCTCAACCGTCCGGTATACATGCCTATTTTAGGCTCACTCATTTAATTACACAAACTTTCTTTCACAGCACACATTTTTAAATTTACCAATGGATTTAAATACCTCACCGTGAAATTAACGCACTATTACAAATTAAACAATTTGTATTTTTAACAAACAGCAAATTACACGATTGATTTTTTACGTAGCCTCGGTACATCCGTGGATATATTTTACGTTTTATTTTTGATATTCAGAATGGCTGGCAATAAATGCATGATTTTATCTTTTATACTTCTAACCACTGTTGCACAATTTTTAACAAATTTTGAAGCACGTAAGAAAATTGTACATTTATATTCAATATTTTTTAGAATTTAGTACTTAGTAATTCTAGTCTTCTAAGTGAATTAAATTTTAAAATTTGGCGAAAGCAACAAACTGCCTTTTAATTTTCAGTTCTCAACAGGCGTATCATACATTTACTGTCTTGTATGATGATACGAAACATTAAAAAAAGTAAAATAAAAAGAATATCAAGAGTAACAAAAGTAATCAAAACCCGACATAAATATGCTGATTTCCAAAATATCTTTTGAAGTAACTGGTAAAGATAAAACAATGATCTGATACAATTGGAATGCACTATTCTTCTTCCTTTTATTGTTATAAAATAGAAATTTAGGCTTTATTGTTCATTTTTAGTGAATTAGCTTTATTTGTGCTTATTAAAGGAAAGATGGGGTATTTAGTGTGACTGCGTTTTTATAAATTTTCGAAATTTGTATTATCTACTCAAGTTTTCAATTAGCATATCTTAAATTCTCCTATAGACAAACCTACAAATTTTTTTGAATTTTTAGAAATCCAGACCTGTATTATGGTTCTGTATTTTCACAAGTTAAATGTTTTTGATTTTAATTCAAGTGTATAAGGATAAGTTTTAAAAAATGTACTATTTGAATACTTCCACAATAAAACGTCTGCTGGAATGATATCTGGGATCTTGAAGGCACTTTTGATATCAAACAATGGCCAAAAAACTCGTAAAGTAACCAGCATGTTATCGGAATTATGGCAAGTTGAATTACTTACTGGAAACAACATTTTCTTTTGTGTTAATATAATAAAATTGCAATAAACTGATGGATTAAGTCACGTTAAACCACAGAACCACAGACTTGTAAAAAATAAAGGCTCTATTACATGACACTGAGAGATGTACTTTTGCGATCTTGTACACTCCCAATCCCATGAAACTTATTTAACAAGCACAAGATTATCAACTTATTCGGAACATTAGCATTGAGAAATGTTTACTGAAACTCATAGCTGAGGTAATCGTTCGTAACATATTATATAAACGAAATAAGTGTCCTGAATTAACACACGTTCGTCTTTGGAAAGCGATATTGCTAACACAAAAGAGACGATTGGATACTGGAATATAGTACTGGTGCACTACAACGACATTCCAATTGTTACAAGCTGTTAACCTTGAATGCATTGTTGCTAACTGACATGTAAGGAGAAATTAAATTTACCTATGCGTTACTTCTACCTTCCCTATGTTATGGTTGCGTCCTTTTCGAAACATCGGTTGTTAAATGGCCCCTATATAATTTTATAATGCGCTTTTCCACTACACAATTTTTAGAAGATTTTTTAAAATTCATTTTTTCCCAAAACAGATCGGCTTAAATTTTTACAATATTATTGTGGAACCACCACAGATAGGTATGATTTATTTTTTCATTTGATTCTAAAATTAATTAAAAGATTTAATGTTAACTGAAATAATGTATTCCGTGCTAAAATTGATTTTTTATCATTCACCTCGTATTACAATAAGCTTAATTGTGCCCACTGTAGACATTTGTCGACTTGGCACTAATTTTTAATTTTTTTATTAATGAGTGGTGGAATTCGAGGGAAAATCGTTTTGTATTAAAGGTTGGTATCTACTACGTTGTAATCTTACACCGTTGTTCTTTTTCGCACCATAACGTATTCGTGAACTAAACTGGAAAAACCACCTGCATTTTTCAACATGACACACCGCTCTAGGTAAGTACATATCGATCCTATTTAACATATAACTAACATAATTTTTGTTGTTCACGTATCTTAAAATATCACGTTTTAGTGCTATGAAGTCAGTTTCTTCAGTTGGGTGATAATTCGTTACTTACGGCCAGTCCAATTTTAACGTCTACATTTGTCGACAGTGGGTCTGAAGGACTATAGGTAAGAATCTAACACGCTTTGCTTATCCTTCGTTTTAGATTGGCCGTGGAAGAAATTGCTAGCTTATTGGAGGAAGATGATGATTTACTTGATGTTACCGTTTTTTTGAATCACCATAAAATGCTGTTCTGAGTGATGGAGACAGTGATGAAGAAGATGAACCAGTAGTGGACATAAACCATCTTTTCGGAAACCAACTACGTGCCGGCGCAGAATTAGTATGCAACAAAATATCAAACGAGGGTTTAGTAAACATCAGAAGTGGGGTTGAAGATGAAATAAGTTCTATACCGAGCGATATTGCAGATTTCCCGAATCCGAGTACATCGTCATGTCCTTCAGAAGTAAAAATAGTAAAGATAAATACCAGTAAAAATTCAAACAAATAAAATGTAATAATAGACAACAAATGTAATAATAGACAATGAAAACAACATGATAAATATTGAAGAGAAGTCTCAAGTAGAATTCACTCGACCAGATTTTTTGAATCAAGATTATTCACCTACAGAATTGTTCAACTTTTTTTATGACGAGGAAATAATTGACACTATTATTCAGTATGGTGATGGAAAGAGAAAAAAAATTAAATTATCAAGAAATGATTCACGGCTCTATATTTCTATTTTGTTTTTTCGGGCTACAATATTTTGCGACGTAGTAGGATTTACTGGGAGTGTTCGTCAGATGTACATAATTGTGCAGTATCAAGAGCAATGTCCCGGAATCGGTTTGATGAAATTATGAGGTACATGCACTTCTGTGATAACTCAATCTTACCAATAATGATCGATTTGGAAAAATACGAAATATGTGGACAATGCTGAATGAGCGATGGCTGAAATTTTTTCCTGGAGATGCTTACCTTGCTTCCGATAAATCGATGGTGCCTTTTTTTGGTAGGCATGGCGCCAAACAGCACATTCATGGGAAACCTATTCGTTTTGGCTTCAAAGTATGGGCAATTTGTACTAGATTGGGTAGTATGACGTGTTTTATGAGTTAGTTTGTAAACGTTCAGTAGAAGCTTACTTTTTTAGTGCGTATTATTTATCTTTACGTTTATTTATAATTATTGTAAATGCTGCTTTTAGGTTTATTTTTGCTTGTATTTTATTTCATGTTTTCATTTGTTTGTTTTATTTATGGAATATATCTGGTAATTACTCATGTGCCACACTTTCAAAAATACGATATTTTGATACTGATGTAATACTAATAATAATATAATTCTAATTAATGTTATTACTTTGTTGTATTTCAGCAAAAGACTGTATTTATCAATTTTTATTTATATAATTAGAGAAAATCTGTAAATAATTGTGGTGTAATTAATTATGTAGGCATAAATTCAATTTATAACTTATTATCGTCATAATATGTCATGTAGGCCTAATATATGGTCGCTAATTACGTACTATAAAATAAAGAAACGTAATAAATAAAGAGTTGATAACATAAACATGTATTTTATTCCTACCATTAAAAGAAAATTGTGTACCCTCTCATTCCCACTGTCGACATTTGTCTACATAAGATGGCTAAACATTGTGTACTCACTCACGCTCACTGTCGACATATGTCGACACACGGAAAACTTAGTGAAAATTGGAAAGTAACGTAAAAAAATCATTAAAAATGTGACATGTCACTTTAAATACATATAACAAACAAAGTTATCAAGAAAAATAACCCAAAAAAAATTCGGGCTTAAATGAGTTAAGTTGAAATTATGAGTATATAAGTGGTGATTCTCTATTAAGACGCCTCTATTTATGCTGTATCTATAGTAATCCATTTAAGACTGCATTTATTGATATGTCAAATTTTAAGTGGACATAGTAAACAGAAAAATAAATTTCAATGCAGGGCTGTACGGCTCCAAATAATGTAGCCAAACTGTACTAGTGTGTAGCACAGTAATCCAGCTAGCAGTAATAGATCCCCAGTTGGGTAGGCCGATACAAAAAGGAAACCCCAAAATTTGAATAATTTTTTAATAATATATTTTAAAATATCAATAAATCTATAGATTTTCCGAGAAAATACGGAAACTGTAAATATTATTCAGAAAATTACAATTTTTTAACGGTAATTCGTATAATCAGGCGTTGTACTTTACATGCTTTCACGTAAACTGTCTTTGATGAATTTTGGCCTAAAACATTTTAAGCCAAAACACACGTTACAATTTTGGCCAAAAACAATTTTGGCTTAAAACATTTCAAGGATAAACAATGTTTCAACCAATGTGTTTCCCGATGAAATAAAATAATAGTCTCTAACTCCAGTTTTTATAAAATATGAAACAAATATGTAAAATTATTGTTTTGCGTTTTTGTATTTCAGGTGAAATGGTGAATGAACCCACAGATAGTTCTACAATATTGAGAAAACACTCTAAACAGCTTGTGAATGATAATGCTGAAACAAACATGAAAAATAACCACCCAGAAACTAAACCAGATCTTGATAAAACAAATGTCAGAAAACATTCTAAGGAGGAATGTGGGGATAATACATGTGTAGGAAATCTTGTGCAGGTGTATGCAGATCATGTGCATGAAACTTGTCTCAAAAATTACAACAATACTCAAAATTGTGAATGTCATAAGAACGAAAACTTATATTATTACGTGTTCGGGCCGGAAAATGAAGACTATTATATTTACAAAAATGACCGTGAAAATAAACAAAAAGAACACAAACAACCTTCGATAAAGTTAGGTACCATAGTTGAAGAAAAAACGCCTGAACGTGGACGTGGTCCAAACGTATACGTTGAACAAACCGGGAAAATACGTTCGAAACAGAATGGGAAACGGAGTAAAGGAACAGAAACTAAGAAAAATTATAATTTAAAAAATCAAAAATCTAAAATGTTTGTTTCAAAAGGAATCGAAAAACAATATAAAGGAACAGGAACAGAGACAAAATATCTTTTAAAAGATCAACAAATGGAAAAAATAGTTTCAAAAGAAACTGAGAAACAAAGTAATGGAACAGAAACTGAATACTACAATTTTATGAATAATAAAAGTCAATTCGACTATTGCTTTGCACTGGAGCTTTACGAATTAAACGGTAATGAATTTTGTACAATCAATGTGGGTAAAATGGCAAGGAATTATTTCAGGTACCCGATAAGCATGACGCATAATGATATCGAATACCAAGATTCTATGATTTGCAGGGATGTAGATAACGAGGGTGTTGAAGATGTTCTCCATCAGACAAATTCAATTTATCAATTTGCAGATCTGCAAACTGAAAATAATAAAGTTTTTGATGAACCTCAAGAGAAATATTTAAACGACAGTAATAAGATAATCCTAGAAAACCCATATCCACCATCAATTTTAAAGCGCCATTCAATTCCCAATTCTCATTCTAAAGAAACGATGCCATCTGATTTGCAACATGCCACTAAAAATAGTATCCTAGATATTTTAGAAGAAAGTAATTTAATTCTAAAAGAACTTAAATTGCAATTGAAATCAATGAATCATATGCTTAAATCTTTAACACAAAGTTTTGAACAAATTTGTATCAAAAAGCAGGGTAAAGAAATATATACAAAAAAAATGTATAATGAATTTAAAAGAGACATTAGAGATATCTCAGAATCATTAGTCAACATTGGCACAAGTCTGTCATATTTATAAAAAAAACTGGTTAATACAAAATTTAGATAAATTCCTCAATAAATAGATAAACAATGTACTGTAATAGAAAAGCAAATAAAGTTTGTCACTGTCGTTTTTTATATATACTTCTTTGACTATTACAAAGTTCTACCGTTAGTGTACTGGTTATAAAGACGGAATGTTTTTAGTTCCCGCTTACGAAAGAAGTCTCAGAAAAAATTGTATCACTAATAAAAAATTTTGTGTTCTTACATAATTTTTAACACTAATTTCACATCAAAATATTTAAAAAAGTATAATTCTTTTAAAATATGTTTTTTTTAATGTAAAAAGAATATGTCAGTCCAGGAGGATCAGAATTGGTAATTTCCTCTGAACAAAATTTTTGGTAAATGACAAAAAATGTATGAAGCAAAGTTCTAAGTTTTTAATTCAAACAACATCTTATTATGGTCGGTATGGTATGCAGAATCATTCTTGGAATTTTAAGATTATTACCTGTGATATTTCTTACAATTTAAATAATAAACATTGAGGTTTCCACTTTTGATTCTCAAGAAAGGAGGTTTTTACTAATGTATCAAAACGCTATGGAGAAAACTAGTTTTGTTTTAAAAACACATTAGGTGGCGAAAACAGTTTTCGTTTCTTTACCACATTTCTGGTTTTGATAGGTTTCCGTAGTTTATATTATTTTTTTTTTTTTTGGTTTAACGTCCGACTGTTTTGCAATTACTGCTAATGCAGACGGTGAAGGATGAAATGATTTTTTTTATAATGTATGAGAATATCCCTAGCTTTTAGTCGGTGTAACTTTCGGTGAATTTTTGGACATTATTACATTTTATAAAACAAAATTAACAGCTTTAACTTTTATCAATACTATTATTGAATTGTAATATGAAGAATAAGAATCGCTGTACCACTATCAGTCAAAACAACACAGAACGCTTATAACCTCACTTAACAATGAAAGCACAGTTCATGTGACCGAAATCCTCTTCTCTGTTAGGTTGATTTGGAGAATTCCACTTTTGAAACAAATATAGTAGCCCATTCGAGTTTCCAAGTTTTGATTCAAACCTAGATATTTGTTAAATAAAAACAAGAGCAGGTTACTACTTTTTAATAAACAGACCGTATCACCTTGTAAAATATAACAAAAATACTACAAAATGCTTATTATAGCCAAAAAATGGCCAAAACGTGGAGATTTTTTCTTTTCATCCTCAGCTACTGATATAAACGTTAAGCAAAGAATATAAAAATTCTTAGTGATAACGTTCTTAGAATGTAACCTTAGGCTAGAAATGATTGATTGGATAATTAGGCGAGATGTACCATTGAATAAAAAGAGGGTATTGTTATGTGATTAGCTTTAGAAAGATTGCAGTGGTGAAATCAGCTCTTGTCATTTATTTATTCTTTGGTGATTTTTTTATTAAATTTTAGTGTTTTCTAATTTTTGTATGCAAGTGTATACCGGGCGTCCCACGAAGAGGTAGATATTTTTGAATTAATATGCCGGAAGAATCGCACACTCTACAGACTGGAAACTTTACAGTTATAATTAATAGATATGTAAAAAACATACCCTCGAGTTTCATTTGCTACTGATTAATCAAAACAATTAGGGGAATAAAAAAATACTGTTAATACCGAGGCAATTTTTCAAAAACGTTGCATTAGTAGTGTAGATACTTTAGTCACGAAATGCCTTTTGCGTATGGATGGGCTGTGAGGGGGAGAAAAGTGAAAATCTGACAGTGCTGCCAACCTTAGCAGTGAGACACTACATTTCACTTCCATGCAATTACTACATACAATCTGTAAGCTGTGGTTTATTTCCGAAAAAATATTTTCTTCATAAACTTTAAAAGAAAAAATCTGACCTGTAATATTGTCTATAATAATTGTATGACTAGACGGTATTTGATTTACTGTAATTAGGTACTAGTTACCATAATATCCTGTTGGACCAAAATATTCTAGGAATGAATCTCATTCTTTGCTATCGCTATCACCGTCGTCTTTACTATCCATCTCGCTAGTATCTACTGAAACGTTTCCTTTTTTACCCGGTGAAAACAAAACTGTCGAAAGAGAAGAGCTTCTTCACTGACTTTGAATTCCTTCGTTATATTTAAAATTTTGAAAAAAGAAACATATCGTAGTTAGCCGCTCGCTCATGGCTTTGTTGAGAGGCACGGAAAGGCATTTTTGTACAGCTTCAATTTCACAAAATTTTATTAATTGCATATTATATTTCGTTCAGCATTGTAAATAAACCAAACACGTTTTCGAGAAACTGATGTTACCGTTTACGATAACACACAAGTTACATTCGTACTGTTAACCAACAAAAGGTTCCGCTATATAGGCCTACTTTATGTGCTCTGGGTATAATATACGTTGCTGTATTGGCCTAAATGATGACAAAGTAGTCGCACATGCGCACTAATACTTCCCCTCTTTCACCCTCGTTAAAACCAAAGCCATTCTCGTGACTATAATTGCTAAACAGTTGGACAAAAAGCAAAACAAAAAACTAATCCTGGTCAAGATTTTCGCACAGTTTTCTTTGGCTGATCTAAGGGAATCTCTGATCGATCTGTTTTCTGCGTTCAGTGTAGTAGTACGAGGGTAGGCTGATAAGTAATGCACACATGCTTGTAGAAGACGAACAAAAAGAAATAGCAAGATGGGGTAAATAACAAATTAAAGTACAAATCTTAACCTACCAAATTATCTATTTATTTTTCAATATAGTCACCGTTAAGCATTACACATTTCTCCCAACGTTTAACAAGTTTTTTCATTCCGTCACTGAAAAATTCTTCCGACTTTCCTCGAACCCAGGACGCAATAGCTGCCTTCACCTCATTGTCCGAGCTGTAATGATTACCCTTAAGGTCTCTCTTCAGTAGAGGAAAAAAATAAAAATCGCAAGGCGCAAGGTCGGGAGAATACGGAGGGTGTAAAATTGGTTGAAACTTCAGGTTTCTCAGAGCCTCTCCAGTTGCACGCGAAGTGTGTGGACGAGCATTGTCGTGTTGCAAAATTATTGGCGCCAGGTTGCCTCTAACACGACAAACTCGACGTCGGAGGTGTTTCAGAGTCTGTATATACTGAGCAGAATTTACCGTTGCCCCTCGTTCCAGATAATCAGTCACATAAACTCGGCGAGCATCCCAAAACACAGTCAAAAGAATTTTTTTTGCGGACGGTTGTGTTTTGAACTTTTTCACAACAGGAGAATGTGGATGACGATATTCAGCGCTCTGCCTTTTTTCTTCGGGATCGTAATGATGAACCCATGACTCGTCCCCCGTCACAATATTCAAAAGAAAGTCGTCTACTTCGTCACGGTAGCGCTTCAAAAGTTGTTCACAGCATTCCAATCGACGCTGTTTATTCTCGTCTGTCAGACGGCGTGGTACCCATCGTGCACAGATTTTACGGTATCCCAATTGTTCAATAATGAAGCCAACACGTTCCTTAGATATTCCAATTTGGTTTGCGATACGCTGTTGAGTGATTCGCCGGTCATTTTGAATCAAATCATCGATGAGTTTGCGACGATTATCGTCTGAGGCAGTGATTGGTCGTCCACTGCGTGTTTTGTCAACAATTAAGGCTTTTCCAGGTTGGCAATCACGAAATTTTATTACCCAACGATTCACAGTAGACCTATCAACAGTATCGTCACAATAAACAGCCTTTAAACGACGATAAATCTCACTAGGATTCACTTTCTCAGCAGTTAAAAATTCGATAACAGCGCGTTGTTTAATTCTCGTTGACATAGCACCAGAACACGACGCCATACTTCCACTACTCAAAACAAACTGAATGAAAGCAACGCCTTCAAACTGCGCAGGCTTGTAGAGGAGAAATAGTACTTCCACATGCCACCAGGCGCGCTACTGAAGTTTATTTAGTTGTCTTCTACAAGCATGTGTGCATTACTTATCAGCCTACCCTCGTATATAACCTTCCAATTTTCGTTTTCAACATTCTTAACGTTTTTTAACATTATAAGGAATATTTGAGCTCATAACAGGCAGGTGGAATTTTCAATTATTTGCACTCAATTTGCTAGTTTCAGGGATACAAAAATAGTTCGGTTTCTTATCACATGGTCAGCCAATTAGATGACTGAAGCATTTAAGAACAGAAAAGCTGGGGTGTAAAATACACTTTGTAGACAGAGGTTATCTCCTCTTAGAGTAATAAATTACATTTAATTATACAGCCGGACCCTGTGGTAAATGAAATAAAGATTTTTTTTTCATCCAGGAGACTCCAAAAAGATGTATAGTACATTAAAAGATAAAACTGTTAAAAGTTAAAAGATAAAAGTTAATAACAATGATAAATTCATCACTTACCACCAAAAATTTCTTTCTGCTACTACTTACTTCAGTAGGATTGTCATGAACCTCTTTGTAGCAAATAGATTTCCTTTGCCGGGTGCTTTCCTTTCCTTATCTATCATTTGCAGGGTGGAAATTACATACTTTTGGAGTGCCCAACAGGCTGATAAGCATAGAATACTTATACACTCAGTGAGGAAGGCAAGAGCAAACCACATCCTTTTTTTTATGTGTTAAACCCTCTAGTGTATAAAACCATCCTTTAGGCTGATGACCTAAACAGCAACAAAGAACATTGAATAATTACCTATATTATGGAACTATGAAGGTTATGGATATTTAATTACGTATCACTTTGTGCTAATGGAACTCGTACTTGCTTTTTTTAACAGCTTCAGTAAAATGACGAAAGAAAATTTTCCAAAAACATTTTGTTAATCATATCCATTCATATCTTTCATTACCGGGGACGCTTTGTCTCTGTTCGGTAATTACTCTTTAAATGCTGCTGGAGATATTTTCATTATTTACCTGTCAGATCAAATCAGCCATTTGTTTTCTACGCTATATGTAACACTATTAAGCTCTGTTGGATTAAATTACTGTTCAAATAGGCCTATCTATATTATTCATGAATAACGTACGGTATTCCCTCAATGGATATGCCCTACCCGTTATTTATTGCAGGGAATCGCTAAATACACAAGAGTTTTCCTTCCATACCTCTACAATTGGATTCAAAAATCTAACTGACATTAACAATAAAAAATTAACTTATATTTTCTTTCAAACAATTTTTTTCTATAATTTTTCTTTTAAACATATTCGTTCTTCTACATAAAAAACAGTTTTAATATTTTTTTTTCTTACTTCCTTGTTTTTAATGTACACATAAAAAAAATCAAATATAACTAAAACTTATAAAATTTAAGTAATTATAAAATCATACAAAATATTGTTTTAATCCTAGCAATTAGCCTATGTGTACGTTGCAATCTGTTAAATTTAAGAAAAACAGGTAAATCCATTACCCAACGAGGTGAAGCTATATGGATGGCATGTAAATGAGTTGTTGTCTTGTACAGACTCAGACCGATCATTCCTGAAAAAGTATGGTAATTTAACCCAAACCATAAAAGTACAGAGGTAACCACTGTTTAGTATTAAAATCTGTATAAAAGTAAACATCCTTTCCTAGTATTTCAACTACAGAACCTTTGACTACATACCTTAGCTGTCGAATAGCTGACTAGTGTCGACAACTTCACTAATAGACGAACCTGGTGGGTTATTTTGCTATATTATATTAGAAAATTATAAACATAGAAGTTCCATCAATGGGTAGTCTGGTGCCTTATATTGTTCATGTTATTATTTGTATCATCATCATCATCATCATCATCTACAGCTCATTATTACAATTTGCAGGCACAGTAGCTACATAAAAAGGTAAAATAATGATAACTCCTGGTTTGTTACATTATATTAGGCAGCTAAATTTGTATAATTATGTAATCCGAAAGATAATACAATTTTTTGCGTAAAACTTGATTGTAGTCAGAGATAACCGACGGTACAACTTTCTCTTGAATGAATGTGAGTCTCTATTCAAATCATGAAATCTGTAAAAACGTTTTGCTTGAATTAGTAAGCTATTTAGATAGTCCTTTGTGTAGCTACATCAGTGGATAATTGACAAAATAAGTGATTAAGTTCTGAAAAGACAGTTTTAAACGTAGCGAGCTGAAACAATTTATTTTAGGTACATTATAAAATTTTATCTGTGGTTTATTGAGTTAAAATATGTCAACCCCTCAGTTAAAGTTGTCACTTATTATATTATCTTCCTGAATCAGAGGATTTATTTTAAGATGTACGAGAATTTGTGTTTGAAATCTATGCACGAATTATCTCGTGTTGACAAGCAAATTACGTATTTTATGGCCGAAATTTGTATGTTATAGGTCTACCGTGCTTCCGAACATATTTGACGTATAGGGAAATTAACATTGGACAATGTACTGTCAACATTAATCTTATTATAAAGATGCAATCATGCTTTTATTACTCCAGTTGTTTGGAAATAGAATAAAAATGAGTCTGCTACAGATTGTAATAGCTAATAATTTAATTAATAATGAATAAACACGAAAAGTTTATTCAATTTTGGTAAAGCGCGATACTTACAACATAAGAAAAATTTCGTGTTTGTTGAAGTCTGTCCAGTAGATTTTGGCGTTTAGACGTTACTAAAAATGTTTCCTTGATGCGGTCGTATGGGAGTCGAGAGTTCGAAGTCAACATTAACTATTTTTTTTGTATTATTTTATTTTCTTTGCTAAATAATTTTATAAAAAATATTAAAAATAATATGTTAACTTAATACATTCAGTCTGATTACTTGTCAATCAAGAAGTAAAATGTATATCTGTTAACATGCTATGTTTGATAAGTTATTCGAGATGGGTAGTAGTCAGATTTAAAAGTCTTTTAACAACTTTGTCATTGGTTATTAAGTGAGGCATTGTTGTAATTGCGTGAAGTTTACTGAACGAGAAAATTAAATAAAAATATTTTGACAATATCGAAGAAAAGCATGGTTCGCGAAATTTCTAGTGACTCATTCATGGAATGGTAAAGAGTGGATAACGGAAAGAAAAAGTAACAATAGAGGTTTTTTAAATGACCGCGCTATTGTGTGTGAGAAGGTAAGGTTATTGTTGTACAACTATTTATGAAAGGTCGGCCTGTAACAACTTTTATTCTATTTACTTGTTTACAATATTTAAGACTTTTCCAGTAAAAAAGGTTTTTTGTACATAATTATTTTCATGGAATCTCTCTGCCACTCTGGAATAATTATCTTTTTGTCAAATTTCTGTGTTCTTCGAGAAACCTCTTTCATCTAACCTATATAATGGGAGCCCCGGGTGCGGTCGAGAGTTAGTATCTGTTTGATCTCTGACGAGTGTTTATTGAATGGCTAACAGTGCGTATTCAGGTTACGTATCCGAGCATTGTAGCGGTTCACTTTCGTTATACTATCTTTGTGTGTGTGCATTGTGAAAAGTTATTGTGTATCTGTATTAAATTCAGTTTTTGAGTATTCAGTTTCATTTTGTATGTGCATTCAACATAAATGCTGTAAGTAGTATTAAATAAATTATTAAGTTATTTATTGTATTACTTCATTATAGTTAGTTTATTGTTTATTTTGTAAATCTTTTAGCGTAATAAATATTTGTAATTGTAAACTTAAGTGTATTAATTATTTAATTACCTAGATCACGAAACGGACCTTAGCGATAAGTGTCACAATATATTTTATGAATTAAAAATTGCAATTTATAATATCCAATATTTTTCATTATTTAACTAACATAATCAATGATCATTTAACAAAAACATAATAGAAAATGAAACAAAACTTGCTGTAAATAGTGTGAGATTTGAACTCGTACGATAATATCAAAAGTAAACTTCCAAGTAAGTTATAAACCCAAACAGAAACTAAACAGATATCAAAATACAGGAAAATGTTTTTATGTAAGTACCGCGCTAAGTACGTATTTTATTAATAATCAAATTATTAGCTATTAAAATCTTTTTAGACTCATTTTTAATATTTCTTCAAACGACTGGAGTAATGAAAACAAGAATACATCCTTATAATAAGATTATTGTTGACAGTACGTTGTCCAATGTTGATTTCCCTATACGTCAAATTTGTTGGGAAGTATGGTATATTTGGCAGTTAAAATAAGATTATTTAATATTGTTTTATAAGAATTTCAACTGATTGAATTGGGTTTCTTCTACTTTAGTTTCAAATCTCAACTCATGGGATTGGTCTATCGGAGTTGAATTTAAGGCAACTAGGAATGCTCCCAATACAACTATTAGGCTATATGAAGGTACTATAACGACATTGCACTTCGTACTCCATGTTCAGCAGGCTAACTCTGTTATAAGTCCCGCTGGTGTACACTAGAGCCCACGGATTTGGAATGTGGGTATATCTTAGAGAATTCAATTGGACTTTATATACCCTTTGATAATACTTGCTGATGGTACATTATGTGATTTTTTTTTTTGTTAGAGGTAATAATGAAATGATATTTCTGTACCAGGTCTAGAGAAAACGAAAATAAGATAACGTTTTATACCACTTTATGAGATAGTGTTTGAATTCAAATTTTCTATGGATTTCATTTACCAACAATCTAATGAACTCCTTTAAAAATATACAAAGGACTTATGAGTTTCATTTTAATATAGTCTACGTTGTCAGTTCATTGATACTTTTAAATTATGCACTATAATAATTAACCTCAATATGTAAGTTTTAAATATTCATATTCTTGTGGAAAATTATTATTACAACATTTTCTTTTAATCTCTGTATGTGTACTTTGCAATCTGTCCAATAAAAGAACCAAAAGAAAACGCATGACCCAATGGCATGAGGATGATGTTTATGACATAAATGCAGTGTAGTCTTGTGCAGACTCAACCCGACCATTCCTGAGAGAGTATGGTTAATTGAACCCCAACCATAAAAGTACGTCGATAACCACCGTCTAGTATTTAAATCCGTTTAAAAGTAATGACCTCTACTAGGATTTTATCCAGGAACCAACCCGGTGGATTCATTCACCTCTTGTTTAATATTAAGAAACTAAAGTATTTAAATTGTAAATTTATTTTAAAATATTAGATAATTTATTCGTTTTAAAAATATTTATTTTTTAGAGTAAATTTATTTGGAATTTAAAGTAAATAAATGTTTATTATTTTTAAAATATATTAAAAACATTAAAGAGAATTGTTGAAATTTGGTGATGCTTGAACCGGGAAGAAGGAAGGGTGTCTTATACCACCGCACAGTCGTAAAAAGAATAATGATAATCAGAATAATTTTCTGGCCAAACAGAAAAATCTGACTAGAGGAGTTTATTCCCCATAAAGTACATTCACACAGGTTATTTAAACAAAATTAATAGTGTAAAATAACCTAGAGGAAAAGAAGCAGTTAAACGAAAAAATTACAGTTAGTCGGCAAAATTCCTTAGTATGTTACAATTTTAATGAATGGAATGTTACGTAGTTATAAAAATTCTAATCTACAATAAAGCTGATCAATATAGACTAAGTAAATAACAAAATTGGGCCTAAGTTTAAAAACTAATAAAAATAAATTAAACCATCTAAACAGAAGTATTTATAATTTATTTATTCAAAGTGTGCCGAATGCTACACTGCGCTAAAGATTTCAAAAATGTAGTATAATTAATTAACCTATTCTGATAGAGCGAAATTGAATTTTGGTGAAATAACTATGTAACTATTTTTTTACTTGCATGTTGTTAAATTGCAAACAGTTATTGACATTTAATTACGCATGCAACGGGGAATCCTCACCATTGCTAATTCTTTTTTTAATATATTTATGTTCAAATAAGTTGTCGAAGGCAGCTAGTTTTGTATAAACTGTATATAAACCGCAGTAAAATATTCATATATATGCAAAATGTTATAGGATGATAATTACATCAGTAAAGAATAAAACTTACGTATAAATGTAGATTCTAATATAAAAGTTAATGGTAATCTATTTAAAATATGGTACAAGTAAATGTATTATTTGAGAGGCTTATGTTGTGGGTTTCCTTTAAAATCTTGACATGCGTAATAGTATATATTCAGAATGAAATTCACAATTGTAAGCCTAATATTAAATCCACTTAAATTATCGCAACCATGTTACTCTACAAGGACTACATTTCATAAGATTATAAAGTTTAATGCAAATTTGTACACCATATGAAAGTTCAACATAGATACTAACTTTTATCCTTCTATTTGCAGAAAGAAACTTTCATCTCTTCTAACAGAAACGTACCGTATATGAATACAGATTTCCTGATAAATTCTCTTAAATTGCCCTTTTGTTTACATGAAACAATTAGATAGATTTTATTATTACGTTCATAACATTAGGAAGAGAGAGTATACTTACAAAATATTTTTCCAGTGTTGATAATAAAAAAACATTTTTCTACCTGATTTGATGATTTTCTTTCAGTTAAATTCTGCATGTTATATATGATATTAAATTTTTTCTGTAATCCACGAAAATCAAGGTATATAAAGTAACCACAAGTTCGTAAATCATAACTGAAAATTATAGCCTAACTGAAATCATAACTGGGTGAAGATCGATAGTTTAGCCTGCATTAAATTAGTTAACTAATTGAAGCAAAAATCCAATTTAAGGGCACCATGTAAGGCTGTAAAATTTTTTAAATAATTTTATGTTCGATTTTTTCTTCAAAAATTTCTCTAACAATAGAAAGCACTTTCATCAACATATATAAATAAAATAATTTTTGAAAAAGTTTAAAACACTGTATTGCCTTCTGAATACAGGAGACCCTAAGAACAAAATATTTCGAACAAAATAATTTTTGTTTAAAGAAATACTCAGAATAATAACTAATAATCACTCTAAATAGTTTATAAAATAAATCTTAGTAAAAATCGGTTGAATAGGTTCAAATTTATTATTACTGAAACATGGTAAAGCATCGAAGTTTCTTGAACGGCCGCCTCCGTGGCTGAGTGGTTAACATGCCACGCTGCAAAGTTGAGGTTCCGGATTTGATTCCCGATGAATTTTTGGGAAGGCATTTAAACCCATCGCTCTTAACCCATTGTAGTCGCTAATGACTGCTAATGTAGTTGCTAATGTAGTTGTTCACGCGACTATCAATGTATTTTTTTTTAACCATCTTATTCATATTTTTTCCCTGTAGGCCTACAGTGAATTACAAGTACGAGTGCAAACTGAAGGTAACGATTATACATACGATACCGCTTACATCATAGTAAGCAGCTCACACATCGAAAGAGCTTCTAAGTTTTTGTTTTATTAATGTAATTTTGTGTTAGTTTGTATAGTTTTGTACTGTAATCGTCAGATTTTTTTTTATTTATTATTTTTCAAAGAATAACAACGAATCTTAGAAAAAGTAACAAAAATCTGTGTTTCAAGCTCTCTTTAGCCTTTTAGGAGGATTGTCCTGTAAAGTACCTGAGCTAATTGACTTAATTAGATCATTTATTGACTAGCTCATTTTCTGTGAAAACGGTGACGGTATTCTTTATTGTGTTCAATGTGCATTAAATTTGCAGGTCATTACGAATAGTCTCGTTTCGTGTATACCTAGGATGGTTTTTAATTACTCGAAGCTAGATATTTCAGAATCACACTTGACAAAAGACTTAAATGAAAACCTTACATATAACTAAAACACAAAAAAATAACATAGAGAAGAAAATGCCTATCAGTCTAACCGGTAGATTATATTCCTCTCTACCTATATGAAGAAAATTTAATGTGTCAATAGTTTTTAAATACAGAAGTAATAAAGAAAAATATTTTTGGACGAGATATGATATAATATAACTAATGAACAGTCGGTAAGGTACTTAGGAATACAGTCATTTTTTTTGCTTCGATAGGAGTAACAAATTAATCGATTATGTCTTAGCAAAACTAGAATATCTATTTTTTGAAGAAACATGGAATTTTTCCTTGAAATTAAAATTTCAGCCCAATCACTCATGACGTAAGGAAATGTGAGTTGGGGTGGTGCTTCGAATTGCTATTTTAGCCCTTTTTGTTAAAAAATTAAATTTTTAAAGGTATATAATATATAGAAACCGCTTTGCTATCCGCCAGACAAACATTTTGCAGAATTACAAGTGATGAATGTTACGTAACTCTTTGTAAGGAAGACTTACGAAAATTATAAAAGAGTAAATCGAACGTCCAAAAACATATTTCATAAGTACGACACAGGAAACTAACATGCAATTCTACTAGATAAAGCAAGAAATGCACTGAATAAGTGACACTGCTTTCACTTGGCCCCCAAAATGTATAACCTAATGTATTTAATTTCATTTTGTTCAGTTACCTGAACTGAACAGAACCTGAAGCACCTAAACAGGTAACTGAACAGATGAAATTAAATTTGACAATTATATGAAGAAATGGTTAATTGATGTCGGAAGGGACATCATTGAAGTGATGCTAGGTAAAGCGTAAAGTTAACTGCGAGCTCAATTACCCTACCATATTTTTTACGGCAAATCGTTTAACGATTGATAAAATGTGCGTTTTACAGCCTATTCTGGCGCATGGTTTTAGAACCATTGTTGGATATGTTAATTTCCACCAACTCGGTTATTGGAATAAATGTGGTAATAGGGAATAGATGTGTGTATCTATAAATATTATCAATAAATGTTACGATAAAAATTAAATTATTCTTTTTCTGGAGATGAATTATTATTTTTAGCATATTAGACATTTAAATTTAAAAACTCGAAATTTTTAAAATAAGATTGTGGATTTATCTGTAATATTGTATTTGTTTATATATGTTTATTAATGTAGGCCTAGTTAAAACTAATGTTGTCAACTAAATAGATAGGCATCCGACCATTTTATTTTCTTCATAATACTTTTTATACAGTACTAATAACACCCATTCAAAACTAGCATTTTTTGAGGTAAACTTCCCTACAGTGAAAATTTTATAGTATATAATTTTTTAAATTTTATTTTAATTATACAGCTGAATTTTATCAGAAAAAAATAGTAAAGTGTACATCGTAACAAAGGAAAATTGAAATAAATTATCTAAATTATTTGGCTGGTTTCCAAAAACTATAGAAAAACTTAACACCCCACTGATTACGATGTCTGCCCTCGGTGACCTATTTTAAAAACAGATACAATATAAGAAAAAAAAACTGAATCATCTTTTTTCAACAACAACGATAATAATTGTCATTAATTGAATGTTCAATGGGTTTTATTTTTATTTTTATTTCGTTATTTTCATGGTAAATAATTATCTACAATATAAAAAGAGAAAATACGTACCAATTAAATTGGTACAGATAGACTATATCTTATAAAGTCGCGTAATAAAATATTAAATAAATAACTTGAAACTTTTATTTGCGTACGAGTAACAACCATGCTACAACAAATATCGGTTCATTAAAAAAACATTTCCTATACCACATATTTTTGTAGTATATTAATATAAAAAAAACTTGTTCTACTTCTACCTGTTCTATTTCTTCTTCTACGGCGAATAGATAAAGATTCCTTTTCCAGCTCACAGCAATCAAACCGACTGTTACCATCTTTTCCGAGTTATTCCCTGTGCAGAAAATACTGTGACACTTAAGCTCTGACCATTGCGGGAGCAAGAGTAGTCATGGAAGGCAATAAAAACATTTAAAAGAGCGCTCTTCTTCTTTTTTACCTTCCAGTTAATAAGTTTCAAAAGGATCTAGCATTTTGAAATGAACAAAAAAGGCTATATTTATATAGTTTCTGATCGAACAGCTGATTAACAGTTAGGTTGCAAACTTTCTTTCAAAACAATTCATTGTTCTAGAAATTTTGTTAATCCCTAATGTGATACGTTACAATCTTTTCAATTTAAGAACAATAAGCAACCCCGTGACGCAATGAGATGAGGATAATATGTACGACGTATAAATGAGGTGTAGTCTTATACAGATCCAGGCCGACTAATTGGCCAATTGATCCAACCGGCCGCTTTGGCGTAGTTGGTAACGTGATTGCCTCTCATCATGCGGTATTGAGTTCGAATCTCATTCAGGCACGGCATATTTTCATACGTTACAAAAAAACCATTTCATCCATCACCGTCTGCATTAGGAGTAATTGTAGAACAGTCGGACGTTAAACGAAAAACATAAATGCTGACCAATTCTGAGAGAGTATAGTTAATTGAGCCCCAACCATCAAAGTACACCGATAATCAATGTCTAGTATTCAAATCCGTATAAAAGTAATGACCTACTAGGATTTACGAGGGTAGGCTGATAAGTAATGCACACATGCTTGTAGAAGACGAACAAAAAGAAATAGCAAGATGGGGTAAATAACAAATTAAAGTACAAATCTTAACCTACCAAATTATCTATTTATTTTTCAATATAGTCACCGTTAAGCATTACACATTTCTCCCAACGTTTAACAAGTTTTTTCATTCCGTCACTGAAAAATTCTTCCGACTTTCCTCGAACCCAGGACGCAATAGCTGCCTTCACCTCATTGTCCGAGCTGTAATGATTACCCTTAAGGTCTCTCTTCAGTAGAGGAAAAAAATAAAAATCGCAAGGCGCAAGGTCGGGAGAATACGGAGGGTGTAAAATTGGTTGAAACTTCAGGTTTCTCAGAGCCTCTCCAGTTGCACGCGAAGTGTGTGGACGAGCATTGTCGTGTTGCAAAATTATTGGCGCCAGGTTGCCTCTAACACGACAAACTTGACGTCGGAGGTGTTTCAGAGTCTGTATATACTGAGCAGAATTTACCGTTGCCCCTCGTTCCAGATAATCAGTCACATAAACTCGGCGAGCATCCCAAAACACAGTCAAAAGAATTTTTTTTGCGGACGGTTGTGTTTTGAACTTTTTCACAACAGGAGAATGTGGATGACGATATTCAGCGCTCTGCCTTTTTTCTTCGGGATCGTAATGATGAACCCATGACTCGTCCCCCGTCACAATATTCAAAAGAAAGTCGTCTCCTTCGTCACGGTAGCGCTTCAAAAGTTGTTCACAGCATTCCAATCGACGCTGTTTATTCTCGTCTGTCAGACGGCGTGGTACCCATCGTGCACAGATTTTACGGTATCCCAATTGTTCAATAATGAAGCCAACACGTTCCTTAGATATTCCAATTTGGTTTGCGATACGCTGTTGAGTGATTCGCCGGTCATTTTGAATCAAATCATCGATGAGTTTGCGACGATTATCGTCTGAGGCAGTGATTGGTCGTCCACTGCGTGTTTTGTCAACAATTAAGGCTTTTCCAGGTTGGCAATCACGAAATTTTATTACCCAACGATTCACAGTAGACCTATCAACAGTATCGTCACAATAAACAGCCTTTAAACGACGATAAATCTCACTAGGATTCACTTTCTCAGCAGTTAAAAATTCGATAACAGCGCGTTGTTTAATTCTCGTTGACATAGCACCAGAACACGACGCCATACTTCCACTACTCAAAACAAACTGAATGAAAGCAACGCCTTCAAACTGCGCAGGCTTGTAGAGGAGAAATAGTACTTCCACATGCCACCAGGCGCGCTACTGAAGTTTATTTAGTTGTCTTCTACAAGCATGTGTGCATTACTTATCAGCCTACCCTCGTAACTGCGAGACTTTATCTCCGAAAATCAGCTGTTAAACAGCTGACTCGCAGTGACAGCTTTACCACTAAACCAACTTGGTGGGTTATTTTTGAACAAACACTTTTATTTTATTTACTTTGTTTTAAGTCGGATCAGCATCTTAATTATTAGTGACTGCGTTGCAGTGAGAAACGGTGGGTTTAAACTTGTTATAATTTTCCAGATCCTGGCCGGGAATCGAACCTGGGACTTCCGCTTGCAGCGTAACACGCTAATTACTGGGCCACGGAGGGAACCACCATTTTTTCTTTATTAAATTGTTCTATTAATTATTGAACGTCCCTCGAATTTAATGTTTATAACTGATTCAAACTACTGTACTGACCTAAATAGTAGTTTATGTGTTTATCTGCCCACTATTTTATCATCTGAAAATTAAAAAACCAAGTTATTAAAATAAATATAATTTCTTTGTCATACGTACGCGTGAAGTAGAGAAGATCGTTAAATGAATAGCGCGATTAGGAAAGAACTCAACATTTTCTCTACAAACACAAGGTATTTTAGAACAGATTGCAGTGGTTAGAACAAGTGAACAGAATGAGGGAGGAGAGGATACCTAAGCGACACTGGGCTATTAGCCGGAGTGTAGGAGAGAAAGAGGACGCCCTAGAAAGAGATGGGCTGATTTGAGAGGTTCGGAACAGGCAGAGTTGCCTAATCCTTGAAAGGAAGAAGAAAAAGTTATTAAAATATAAAATAACGGTTCATTTTTACGAAATTTTATTTTTATTTTGTCTGAAACCTGATAATTTTTTTATTCTTATTTATTTATTTAACGTTTTCCCCAGTCTACCTGCATAAAGACTACGGTTTCATCAAGACTACGGATACACGTCATGTTAGTTCTTGTCATTGTTTTAACCACCCATTCCACATTCTTTCAATGTTCTTTCTTCCCCATGGATTGTTGTTCTTCCCTTTCATCTGACCATTTGATTGCTGTTTTATTTTTTTTCTTAATTTAAAAGCTTTTTGATCGTTAGTAAGCTGATAAAATAACTTTATTCCATAGTTTAGGTACTGCTTAAACTTGTTTTTGTCTATCATGTATCCAACTTAAAACCCAAAACCTCGAGATGCAAACCAGTCCGAGAGTATTATTTAAGTTGCGTTCTACAAGTTCTCATTTTATTGAATATTAATTGTTTCATCTACCGTTTGTTATACATTCTATATAAATGTTCAAAAATTTACTTCTTGACAACATTGTACAGTGCAGTTATTTTTTTCTAAGAATTACTTCATTTCTGCATTTGACTTGTGACTGGCGTTCAGGTCAGTCCCAAACAAGCTGGTAGAAAAGCTTTATTATTTGTCAAGTAATCAAAGTGCAGCTGACAGCCATTCATGAATACACTCTACTGGGAGTTCCTATTCAAACTCATTCCTAATCCATGTCAAAAATACAGCAAAAATTGTCAAAAATTTGAGTTAAATGTATGAAAATTTAAATGTCAAAAATCAAATTGGGTGGCTTTCAATACTGTACAGTTCCAGGTAATTAACAAATAAAAACAAAAAGAAAGATCTCTGACTGCTAACATATCTGGTACCCAGTATCTTTTCTGATATCAAATATGTTTATGCGGGAATTTGCTCTTAGGCTACATATCTCTGTCTATCCCTTGAAACTATACACTACAGATTTAGTGTTTCTGATGTTACATAATATTTCCGGTTGTGCTTATGTTTTATAATGTCTGATTTTATGTTTTCTTGGAGACACTTCTTGTTCTAGTTATAAGTTTTGTCTAACAATACAGGCTAGACTATTTTTATTAATTTTAGTGTTATTAAAATTATATTAAAACTCCTAGGGACTTTTTCTTAAAAAATATAATATGCAGTTACATTCTATGGATATAATTTTATGGATAAACGTAGCCTATATCGTATTATATCCATATCTCATTGTTTTAATACACTCTCTCAATCATCTTTTCAGTATGTAGGCCCTTACTTTTTACATAATATTAAAATGAATTGTTTTTAGGGGAAAGAAATTTAATTTTAAGAAAATATAACAAAAGAACTCATATCCATTAGGTTTAAAATCAACAAAATTTAGTGACAATTTTTTTAAATTTTAAAGCATTCCACTGTTATATAAAAATTGCAATATAAAAAGAGAAATGGGTAAAATAAATTAAACTTTTCTTAAATAACAGTATGCATTACTATAGAAAAATCCAATACGCATTCCAGCCACATTAACATAGGACTGAAAAATAGCTGCGACAACAAACGATAAGAAAAGAGTGAGATGTATTATGTGAAATTCATGCGACAAAAGAGACATGACCTGGAAGAAACAGATCGGAAGAAATTGAATGAAAACTTCCTTAAAGACTTCCTTCAAGTGATTGAAGCCTGCAATACAATAGAAAATATATTTCGAGAGAACCAGGAATAATAGTTGATATTCAACAGTACTACAATTTTAAATGTTGAGTGAAGTTAAAAGAAATCATGCAAATGGAAACAGAAAATATATTAAAAGTTATATACTGATTTAAATGATTATACCAGCATCTTAATCTTTTTAAATTTAAAACACAAGTCCAGTACTAAAGTTTAAAAAATATTATTTGTTTGTGTGGCTCTGCTAAAAGTAGGTTATAGTAATAATATTGGGCTACAACGTATTAATGAAATGTAGGCTACATAAGAACGATGAACTCACAGTTATAATTCTTTATTTTATAGCTACAGAAAAGTATAAATTTGCAAGGTAAGTTCTGTTGCAAGTGGTTTAAGGGTTTCTATTGGTAGCAATAAATAAAATTGTCACTATCAGTTTCCTTAGTCCGTCCGACCGACATATCCAGCCGTTAGAAACTACAAGCTATATCAACAAACGGGTTTCGGATTCGTAATCGACACGGAAAGTTAGTGGGTCTGGATTGGATTGGAATTTCCGATTTTAACCGTAAGTGGCCCAAATCCGGAAGTCAAGAAACCAATAAATTTAGGAATTTGGAGACAAAAATAGTGACTTTCGATTTCTCTTAAAGAGTTCCTAGATTCATGAATCTTTAATTGTTTTTATCATAAGTCAGAGGTAAGCCTTCTTAAAAATTGCCAGCAGCCATGAGACGCGTCGTCTCAAGAAAGAGATACTTGTACTAACTTTCCCGAAATATGGCATGACCCCGGTGACACGGAGCAAGTATTTACAAACGACTGCAGCTCAACTGCTTTATGAACTCTTGATCTCGTCTTCCAATAAGTTAAACATCTTGCTATCAATTATGTGTCTAATTTAAGCTTACAGACTTCATGTTGTTTGACTACCAACAAATTATCCTGATTGATTTATAAAATTCAGATAGGCTAATATTTAGAACACTGTCTTTTTTGTACTTCCTAAATCTTAATATGAGATTTAAGATAATCAAATTTTTTCATGTTGTTTAGGTCAACAGCCAAAAGGCTGGTTTGAACCTCTAAAAGTTTTACTAAGTAAAAACGAGAATTAAAGGTGGTTTACTATTGCCTTCCTCACTGAGTTGAATGAATATGCTTATCAGCATGCCAGGATCTCAAAAAACACATACTTTCCACCCTGCAAACCTTCACCTTCATTCACTACAGGATCTGGCTGTATAGTAAAATTCATTACTCCAAGAGGAGATAAATCTGAGTAGTGGCATTTACACCTTTACCTTTTCTGTTTCTAAATAGTTCAGTCATATAATTGGCTGACTATGTGATAACAAACATAACTATTTCTTGTAGCCCTGAAACTAGCAGATCAAGCGCATCAATTTAACACGCTCCTGCCCGTAATGATCAGGTGGTTTTTCGTATGACAGCTTAAATAAATACAATATGTAACGGTTTTCTGTTTACATAAGGCCTACGTAGTTAATTTTAAAGGTACATTAAACCAGTAGGCCTAAATGTAAGGAGAAAGGTAAATTTTCTATAATTATGATCGCATTGCCTTGTATTATTTTGAATTAACATAAATGAATAGCCGTACTGTAGAATATTCAATTCACGATCGCTATACTTGGGCCTACATCATTCACATTCGTTTTTGTTGTATATATATGTTAAATCTGTGTGACTTAAAAAGGTTGATGCTATATTAGACATATACAGCTCTATGGCATTCGCAGATCGTTACAAAAATATGAAAATATGATTCCGTACCGGACATTGCACGCAACTTCTCACAGTTTCAATGCATTAAAATTCTAACGATTTTATTAAACGTCCTTTTCACTATTATCGAGATTTATGAACGGAAGGCATTGTATTCGGAATGAATGTTTAGGAACCAATAAATCTTCTTAGTGACAGGTAATAGGAGTTGGAATTTTCGTAAAAGGCGTTTCATGAAACAGCCTCTTGTAAAATAAAATGCAACCATAAAAACCTTCAAGAAGGAGAATTCTATTAGGCTATAAATAGTTAAAAATTAAATAATCCATCGCTTAAATGAGTCTCTAAGATTTTTAAAATTCTTAAATGAATCAAACTTAACCTAATTTGCTATAGGCTAATATAAACCTAGCCTATTATGATAATAGTTAGGTAATTAACAATGTTACATGTAGGGTGTTTCGGGATCTGGTTGTAATAAATAATAAACAACTTTGATTATACATATTACAATATTATTTTTTTACCAAATTATGAACAACAAATAATTTATATATAAATATGCTTAGATCAGGCATACTAAGAAAAATAATAATTACTATATTGTGACACTAAAATTATCGTGAAAACAATTCGTTCCTTCCCAACATATCATGTTAAGCAAAAGAATGTAAACAAATCATACATATTCCTGTTGGATTTGATGTAATGTTTAATATTAATAATCATGTTGTAGATGTGTTATTATGAGTAATTGAGATTCAGCGACATCTGATATCGTGGTAAGCAATCAATATTACAAGTACGTTTGTCGATACGGTGCCATTTTTCTTCATTTTATAATGACTCTCGATCTGGTTTGCTAAGCAACTGCCAGAAGGCCTACACCCCCACACGACAGAGCATGCTTACTGAAAACACATACTCCCCACTTGTGTAATATGCGGGCATGCTGTGACGTTGATCGTTGATTTGTTAATAACTATAATGCATCATAACTAGTTACACGATCAGGGAGGACAGAGCTCTCCCTTCTACTATAAGCATCTATGACTAGTGACTGTACCTTGCCCTGCTTTTTATACCGTAGTTTGTAATGATACGGTAGGCATTCTCAGAATCAGGTGAACCCTGGTTTATAATAGTGCTTACGCACGCACACACTTTTAACATTATGTTTTAACTTAGAGGTTTTACAATACAATGAAAAGTAAACTCAATGGAAATATGTGGACTCTTCTGTAGGGGTTACCATAACTTAGTCGAGAATCTCTGGTTATAGCTCCAGACTCGCTTTTGAAATGACTTGTCAATTAGAAAAATAAATTGGCATTCCTCGAGATTTAAGGCAAGTATACACATAGAAGTTAAAGTGGCGGTGGCCTTGGTAGTAATAGTAGTAGTGGTGGGGGCTCACTTTACTAACTGTAGCAGAAGTAGTTGGCGAAGAAAGGGAAATTCAGTGAGGTAAGTAAATGGATTATAGAAACCACGCCCCACCGACACGATGAATAACCGATAGATTGGGCCACCAACAATCACGTTACTTTAAAACAGTAGGCTTATCTAATGATTTAAATCTACTTCGAAAATATAATTTAAAAACGTATCATGAATTTAAAAAAATAATAAAACATTTCTGATAACACGAACTTACAACGCAGACTGGAATGTATTATTTTTACCACCTCATAATAACAAGGGACAGGATTAGATGATCGACACTAACAAACATTTCTTTTTTAAATTGTAAACCTAATACCTACTTTTGTAAGTCTGTACAAAAAATATAATGAAAACGCATATTAAAAGACACATTCACACATTATTTATAATAAATTTTAAAACTGAAGAAATAAGTTTAAAATCCACAAGTGACCGGGAGGCCATCTTGTTTCATGGCTGTCAACAGGCCCCTACGCCAATTGATTGATTCATTGAGCCCTTTAAGATTTTTAATAAAAATATCGATTAGGGAATTATATTAATTTATTAAGAATATGTACTTTTATCGCGTAGGCTATCTTGACAGATTTTTACCACAAAATTTTATTTTTAAGACGAATTATATGAAATTAATATTGAGATCTCAAGTGGGAAAATGAAAGGTAAACTATGAGGTTACTTTATACCTATAACTATAAGGTTCAGAGTTCTATAGGTTCTACTTGTACTGCCAGTCAATGTTGTGTCAATGGCTTCTTAGCTACTGTAGATTCCTGTATTATAAATATCTGTATTATAAATTACTTAGTATAGATTTATTATGAGTTTAGTGCTTTGTTTCTTCAAAACCATTTGTTTAATTTTGACGTACTATACACCAAAATTTAGCGGATTTCAATTTGCGTTGTTACACATTAGTTTTTTTAGTGTTTTTTAATATTGCGATATTAGGCAGAGAAGCAAAATAAGCCGTTTTTTGTTGCTGCAAGAGATCGAATTTATTTAGAGGCTTGTACTCAAACACCGCTCGACAGATTAATTTGAGATTTCTCCGGAATATAAACTTGTATGTTGTTACTGGAGGTACGCTATTTTAGAATTGTAGCGTATTTTAATTTTGAGCTATTAGGAAAATTTCTGATCCAATGTTAACTCCATAACTGCTCATTAATTCGGTAGTTTCAACAAATCATTGTATTCAGTTTAAAAAAAATTAAAACAAAGTCATTAATATTATGGATGAGCGATTGACCATTATTCGGCAGCTATTTTAAAAATATTTAAAAAAAAGGTTGATGATGCAGGGGCTGGAAGAAGCTAAACAAAGTTGCCATGTTTATTTTCTCTAGCTGCTAAAGTCGCCTTCCAAAGTAACATTAAACTGCTTATTAGCAATAAACAGGCAGATCTTTTACTCGTATATTATTACAAACGTTCATATTACGTTCCAAGCTTTGCTTAGAGTCCGCACATTTTTACTTTCTCATGCCCTATATGAAATGTAGGGAAGGAAAGTAAATTATTTATTGTTTTCATCTTGATTTTGCTTCTGCTATAGTATTCGGCCTCCCACGTTATGTTTAGTGAAGTTTGTATTTCTTGATAGGTATATATTGTATTTGTTGTCAGTTAGTAGGTATATCATACAAATCAAGGATAACCTAAATCATTAAAAATAATGAGAAAAGAAGAACATGATTTGTTTGTTGTTTTTGTTAATGGCATTCGTGTGTAACGTGTATACACAGACTTTTCATAAAAATAACTGTAATACAAACATAAAAATGTAAACTATCATGTAGCCTACCTACCTATAATATTTAATATCCGTTTTGTATTATTAATAATATAATAGAAGACTATTATTTGTTACTGTGAATTATTATCGTAGGCCTATTATTTTCCGTTTCTTGTAAATTATCTTTCAAATGTCCTTATTTTATTCTTTTTTGAAATATTATCCTTTTATTGTAAAAGTATGGGAAAAGTGCTGGTGGACACTGCTACCACATCAATAAATTCAAGCTTCACTAAATATGACGTTATAGGCCACATACTATAGTAGCACTCTGAACAATCTGGAACATTATTCTTTTATCTTTCTTCATTGTGGGAATTAATAATTTTAAATCTACTGGTCATCAAGGTTAGTTATTCTTTACATTGGCAAGGGAAAGTTGTTTTGAGGGTTTCACACCAAATATTTTAGTGACGTACACAAACATTTAAACGTCAATCCAACGTTCCGTTCGTGACTCCCCTGAATCATTTGTTTTTTCATAAACATCAAAGAAATATATCTAAACTTATTAGTCTCAATTTATTTCAATTACATAAATGTTAACAATTAATTTTAATAGCTTTATTTTACTATAGGCCTACGCCTCATCCTAAAAGGGTATAATTTCCAGCCAGTAGTTTTTTACATTGTACATTAGATAACTAGGCTAGCTTTAAAAATAAAAAAGCTACAGTTTTAAGAAATATTTCGTTCCATCTGTAAGGTTAAAACACACAAATGCTATTATATTTGTAAACCATTATGTGTTAAATATTTTTAGTATGACTTATTTCACCGTGGAAAACGAATTCCGGGCGAAATATTTTGCCAGTCGTAACTAGTAAACAAATAGCTTTTCAAACCTCTGTTTACTATCTGAACATTTTTTCTTATAGTTAGCTGCAGAATAAGTCACCGAGAGATTGGCGTAAAATTTTGAACCATCCTGTAGGCTATATTTAATTATAACCATTAAAATGTTTTAAAAATATATTCAGAAAATTTTCATCGTTAATTAGTTTGAACTTCTGAATAAAATTTTTAATTTGTCGCCAGTACAAGCAAGAAAGTTTTGTTTTATAAATAACATCTATTAATACTAAATGAGATATTTAGGGTCAGGCTTGTCTTTTGCATTAAATAAATGTAGGCGTACATTTTTACCTTAAATAGCGTCAAGAGCTTAGGTCATTATCTATCATGATGGGTTTGAAACTGTGAGGGATTTTATATAAATCTTTCATCCGCTTACGAAATCGAACCGCACAATTCGGCTTAAAATTTTGAGTTGTTTATGCTCTTCAACGAGTATAATAAACTTTCATAAATCAACTTTATTGTAAATATATGTTGAGCAGTTTTCTTACGGGAAATACTTTTATTAAATATTAAAACGTAAGTTACAGGGATTGAAATTATATAACAGACCTATCAGTAGGTTTATTTTTGTACATTCAGAATGACATATCATATTTTTGTACATTCAGTTGATAGACATATCTTGTTTGATGGATTGGTCAAAAGAGGCTTTCCAATACACTTGGTGGAAGTTATAGATATTTTGTATCATGGAACAGCTGTCATCTTGAACTGTTCAGGCTCTCTCACAGAGGAGGTTCGTACAAATGTTGGTTTGAGGCAGGGCTGCCCGCTCTCACCAACTTTATTTAACATTTATGCTGATGATCTCTGTAGAAGATGGAAGCAACAAGTCCACCCAGGCATTTGGATAGCCCCGGAAGTCTCCATCAGCTCGTTGTGGTTTGCTGACGATCAGGTGATACTGCAGGAAACAGAAGATAATCTCCAGAAATCATTACACCAATTGATCTTCTCAGTGCTGAATATAACATGAAGATCTCATTCAGTAAAACGAAGGTGATGGCTTTTGTGGGAAAAGATCCAATTCGGTCTAAGATAGTTCTTGATAACAAAGTCCTGGAACAAGTATCACATTTCAAGTATTTGGGGTGTGATATCACATATGAAATGGATCAGGATTTGAGCATGAAAATAAATAGATTCCAAGCTATCTGTAGAACAATCAACAGGACCTTGAGGAACAAAGCCAGAAGGGAAACGAAAATGAAATTCTATAAAGTTATGGCTATCCCCACTCTTTTATATGGTTCTGAAACCTGGGTACATAAAAAGAAGGAATGGAGCAGGTTACAGGCTGCTGAAATGCGATTCCTAAGAGCAGTGAAGGGTTGTACTAGGGAAGACAGAATCCATAATACTGAGATCAGAAAAGAGCTCAACATACCCTCTATATGGCAGAAAATCGAGGAAACCAAACAAAACTGGAAGGACCATGTGGAGCGCATGGAGGATGGAAGAATTCCCAGGGCAGTCATCTCCTATCAGCCAGTAGGAAAGAGAAGTGTGGGCAGGCCTCGTAAGAGATGGAATTGATTAATAAAGGAGTTTGCAGTCGGAACAGGCAATGTGCCTAATCCTTGAAGGAAGACGACGACGACATTCAGAATACATTTAATTCGGTTACTGATGGTATAGTTCACCCATAAGAGATAGGTGGAGTTTTAAATTATTTGCACTCGATCTGCTAGTTCCAGAGCTACAAAAATTGTTGTGGTTCTTATCACGAGGTCAGCCTACACTACACTCGTATGACTAAACTATTTAAGAACAGAAGAGGTAGAGGTGTAGAAGACACCAGCCACAGTTATCTTCTCTCGGTGTAATCAATTTAATTTTATTATACAGCCAACCCTGTGGTGAATGAAGTGAAGTTGTCATTTTGAGGGTGCAGAGTAGATGCTTTTCGGAAGGTCCGGCATGCTGATAAGCATAGACTACTTTTGTACTCAGTGAGGAAGGCATTGTAAACACCTCACTCCTTGTTTTACTTAGTAAAACTCTAGAGGTTCAAACCAACCTTTCGGCTGTTGACCTAAAAAACTTTGGTTTAGTACCTCAAACTATACATTAAATAAAAAACCTTTAAATGGGAAAGCTGATAAAAAATAATTTTTCCCAAAGGCCTACATTACAAATATATTTGAAATAAAAGCAATTTTTAATATTGCGGACAATATATTATTGTGACACGCCGAGAATTTATCAGCTTATATTAGTCCTTTGTAATGATTTCTGGATTACTCTATTTTAATTCTTTGGTAACATTTTAATCATGCTGATTAAACATACATTGTAAGTATGGTAACATTTTAATTCCTTGGTTCCATCAATGCAATTTTTATTAATTCGATGGGTTATAATATATAAAGCGGTCATTCTGTTAATCAGAAGTATATTAATTTCTTTTCTTGAAAAAAGAGTCAAGTGAAACATAAGAAACCGGTTTTGTGTGTTGCTATTGAAATGGTTAGTAACATAGTTTGGTTTTGTGTGAGGTAGCCCTCCAAGTGGTTTACTATTGTTATGATTGTGTAAAATACCCCTGTAAGAAATAAATAAATAAATAATCACATTGCTGTTTCGTACAGTCGAGCAGTGGCCGACGACTCTACGTCACCCTCTCTTAACGTCTCCGAACAAATTACGTCTTTTATTGCAGAAATGAAGTCCCTTTTTACTCCAATGATAACATTGATGTCACAACTAATTCAAGCCCTTCTACAACAAAATGGCAAATAATTATACATCTGGTTCTCTAACTATCCTATTATGGAACGCTAACGGCATATTAAATCATTTTAATGAGCTTGAAATCATTTTACATAGCAATAGAATAGACGTATTGCTTGTTTCGGAAACGCATCTCACTTCAAGATCTAAATTTTATATTAAAGGTTACAAAATTTACAGGGCAGATAGACCAGATGATAGAGGATATGGAGGTGCTGCTGTTTTAATTCGGTCTTCTATTCAACACAACGAATATCCTCTTCAACATCCTACGGAATCGTTTCAGGCTGTAGCTGTCACTTTAAAGTTAAAAAAATTTGACATAAACCTAGCGGCAGTGTATTGCCCTCCACGATTCTCTTTGAAATGTGAAAACTTCACTGAATTCTTCTCTTCCCTTGGTCAACGTTTCTTGTCTGGTGGAGATTACAACTCAAAGCATGTACAGTGGGGATCAAGGATTATCAATCCACGAGACCGAGCACTACTAAAGGCTATCCTAGAGAACCACCTTGATATTCATTCCACTGGAACACCTACATACTGGCCTTCAGCAACTAGTAAATTACCTGACCTTCACGACTTCTTTATTTCAAAAGGCGTTTCTCATCTCCACTCTTCAATTTCGCCCTTAGATGATTTGTCGTCCGATCACTCGCCGGTTTTACTTGTTCTTTCTGACCAACCTACGGAAATTCCCATTAAACCTTCTTTAACAGCTGGAGTTATGAACTGGGATATGTTTCGAGAATCACTTCAACCTTCACTCAACTTACATCTCCCGTTAAAAAATTCAGTTGACGTAGAATCTGCGGTTGAGCACTTAACGACGATGATACAAGTTGCAGCATGGAACTCCTCGACTCCCCTTCAACATACGGTGGAGAGAAAACATTGCTATCCACATTACATACGAAAATTAATTGCTGAGAAGAGGCAAGCTAGGAGACAATGGCAAAACTCAAGACTACCTACTGATAAAACACGACTGAATCAACTTACGAATACCTTGAAATCTATCATACGTACAGTGAAAAATGAAAATCTAGAAAATCGTGTTAGGAACCTGAATACGAAAGATGGAAGTCTATGGAAAGAAACCGGTAAACTCCTACGCTATACTCCTCACTGCCCTCCTCTTCGGAAACTGGACAACACATGGGCAAAATCTGACAATGAAAAAGCCATCCTATTTGCTGAACACTTGGAAAAGACGTTCCAACCACATGGTGATACTTTACCAGCTTTTACAAAATTAATAGAAGATAAAGTATCTTCACCTTTACAGTTGTGTCTACCTCCACTCAATTTTACTGACCATGAAATAAAGACTGCAATTACTCAATTGCCACTAAAAAATCTCCTGGATATGATTTGATAACGGCTGAAGTACTACGTGAACTGCCACAAGCAGGAATAACTCTAATTACGCAAATTTTTAATGCTATTTTGCGGACCACCCACTTTCCTATACAGTGGATATTTTCACAAGTTATCATGTTTCATAAAGAAAATAAACCAATCCACGAACCATCTTCTTACAGGCCCATCAGTTTACTTTCAACAGTTTCAAAATTATTCGAAAAACTTTTACTCCCAAGACTGCTTATATTTGTAGAAGACCAAGGTATAATCCCTAATCATCAATTTGGGTTCCGTCGACGGCACAGCACAATTCATCAACTACACAGAATCGTTGATCAAATTACCTCTGGCTTTGAACAAAAAAAATATGTAAGTGCCGTCTTCTTTGATGTTTGCGCAGCGTTTGATAAAGTTTGGCATCAAGGTCTGCGATATAAATTAAGAAAATTCTTGCCAGATGCCTATTTCTTAATCATCAGCTCCTTTTTAACGGACAGATTTTTTCAAGTAAAACATAACACGGCTCTGTCTGACTACAAACAAATCGTCGCTGGTGTTCCACAAGGATCAATCTTGTCGCCACTGCTTTACAGCATCTATACATCAGATCTACCTGCATCTGCTAACACCACCTTAGCGACTTATGCTGACGATACAGTCATTCTTTCTTCTGATGTAAAGCCAGGGAGCAGCAAGTAATAATTTACAGTCACATTAACTTTTTAAATTATTGGTTAAAAATCTGGAGGATCCAATTCAACGCTTCAAAATCAGTGCATGTCACCTTTTCTCTCCGGAAAGGCGAATGTCCTCAACTATTCCTCGACAATAAACCGATACCACAACGACAAAAAGTTAAATACCTTGGACTTCACCTTGACAAGGGACTCACCTGAGCGACTCATATAAAAACCAAAAGACTGACTTTGAACTCCAAATTGAAAGAACTATTTCGACTTCTTGGACGCCGCTCTTCACTGACTCTAAAATTTAAACTATTACTATACAAAGTTTATCTCAAACCAATATAGACCTATGGACTACAAATTTATGGCACAGCTAAACCGAGCAATCTACAAAAATTACAAGTCTTTCAGTCAAAATGCATACGTTTAATCACCTGCGCACCTTTTTATGTCAACAACAAAATTCTACATGACGACCTTAATATTCCGTTCATAAGTGAAGTAGTTAAGTCCAGCTACAGTGTTTTTCACAGAAAATTGCATGATCACCCCAACGAATTAATCACCAAACTATCGGATGCATCACTACCAGGAAATCCGCAGCGCAGGTTGAAACGTCAATGGGCCAGAGATCTTCTATAAAGTGATTTATTTTATTTTTCTTTCTTCTTTTTTTTCTTATGTTGTTATCATTCATGTATCATGAACTTTATTTCATAGAACATATACCAATGGGTATCACTGTTCTTTTTCATTTATTTATTTGTTTTTTCCTTGTCATCCTTTGTTTACTGTCATCTAATTTGCTCGTTGTATCGTAGTATACAGTTGCAAATAAAGTTATTAAAGTTAAAAAAAAAAAGAAAAGTTAAGTTCAGTTTAAGTCTTAAGTTTTAATATAAGTAATTTTGTGTAATGGACCTAAATTTAGTTTACTATTAAGCTAAGTAATTAATTGTAATGTAGGCCTACTAATAGTTACAACCAATTAGTTATAATAGTTATAATTTATTATAATTGATTAATTTGTTAATAAATACGCATGTGTTTTAAATGAAGTTTTACTTTTTTGATAACCAGTTCCTCAAAAATGAACATGGAATAAATGTCATAATATCTGAAAAAGTTTAACTTGTATTTTAATGATAAATTATCTTATACGATTTAAGCGAAACTTAGTTTTGTTCTATTCAATCTTTCACCAATTGTACGTAGAAGCTACAGACGCTACGTATTTTCAATTCTCAGAAAATAAATTTTTTTGTTGTTAATTGCCACCAGGAGACTCCCGAAGGAAGTATAAGGCACGTCAAGAACTTAACTTATAAGTTCTTGACATGTCTTATAAGTTACCTTATAACTTAATATCTATTACCTAAATTACATATTAACTAACTTACATGTTTACTTACCTGACTTGTAAACTTAAACAAACTTCAATGACTTTGTCATATTTTAATATTTACCAAATAGTAAGTACATAACGTAGGGTATAGAACTTGGATGCTATCTTTTAATAAAACAATAAAAAATTGAAAGGAAGTCGTGTTCATTCTAAACAGAGTAATCGATAAAGTTTTCATGTCAGCGCAACTCTTAATGAATGTGGTTGCCTAGACAATGATGTATCTTCTCCCTGGATAAGCCTAAGCAGATATCAATCAAATAAATTAGTTTTGTAAATTAGCAACATAGCATTCGTTTCTGTATTTTGTGTTGTGATTGTGAACTTTAGGATTCGGTAAAGGTATTTTACCTAGCAGAGCCTATACTGTCACCTCAAAAATGCAACGTGAGAGAAATGAAAGCAATTTAAGCTCTTTAGATAGTTGTGTGCATGAGGTGAAATGTGTAGACTGGTGTTTGGCTTGATGGTAATTGGTTAAATTAAAGTCAGTTGCGATTTATTTTCCAATGTAATGGACAGATGAATTTCATTTATGATGAAGTTTCGTTTTTTTAAAAACCACCATTGAAATATTTAATCAGCCAATCATTTACAATAGCTTATGGAATTCTCAGTTTCTGAATAACTAACCCAGATTACTGATCTCAGAATTAGTTAAAAATTCATCGTATAAGCATCCACAATACGTTTCATAGTAATTTGACTATCGTTATTTTATTACCGTCTGCACTTTAAGCCATGTTAGCAAAAACAATCACCTATATCTGTAAAATTTAATCATTTGACCCTTTATATGATTACAAAACGTAATTTAATATTTTATGTTAATAAAAATAGTCTGCCAGTTTTAAATAAATATTAATACTAATGCAGTGTTCAATGGAATTGTCTCCTCTATCTGAGATCCCGCCTGGGTTCGATTACTTGTCATATCTGGCATTTTTTCAATTTTAGTTCAACATATACACACAAACCAAGGCTTCTGTAGCCATTATACATTAAAAGAAAAATGACCTACCATAATATTTTCGTTTATATTGTTGTTTTTTTTTCTCGTGTTTGGTCAATTTTAGTCCACATGAGATGACTTTAGACGTTTCAGGAAGCTCTTTTGGCAACCCACATTCTCAGCATTCGCTGACTGTAGGCTTTTTTCCTTTCTTCTGTCCACCCAGTGTTCTGTTTTTGCTTTTCTTGGAAAATCTTTAAGTCCGTATTTTGTTTCTTGAATTTGGTTCGGTTCATTAAGTTTTCGCGTTATGCTCTCAATATGCTCTCTGACTATCGACTATCAACTTCACCAATTTTACCATATTGTGTCTTCTAGGGATGCGGAACGTTTTTTTCGTTTGTTATACATTTTAGTTTTCTTGAAGGCAATCTGTAGTTCTGCGTTTTCTGCTTCTTCATCTAACACGTTGATTTGTTCTTTGCTGTTTCCGTGTTCCTAAAAACTTTCACTAGGTCGTCTGCAAAAGCAAGACAGTTTATCTTTAGCCTATACCATTCTTTAAACATCTAAGGCAAATTTAGTTTAACAATTATTTATGAGTATAGCAATTCAAATTAGAATGATTTTTTATACGGCTGTTTTGCAATTACTCCTAATGCAGATTATACGAAAGGTGATAAATGAAACTGTGTAATGAAAAAATTCCAGAGCTGACCGGGGATCGAACCCGGGACTCCATCATAGAGGCTAGTTATACTAAACACTACACCATGGGCTGGCCAACAAATTAAATGGCTTTAGCTCCTGAACAAAAGTAGTGTAAAATTTTGTTTTCAATCAAAACTTTACGTAAGTAAATAGCTTACCATTTAAAAATAATGGTCCGCATAATTGGAAATAATTATGGCTGGTATTTAAAAAACTATACTTTTAATGCAGCGTAAGTAGTAAGGAAAATTCCATATAATTTTGAAAATTCCTGTTACTTTTGTAATATTTCAGATATACCAATGGTGAAATTATCAAGTATCCCACCCTGAGCATAGGATCTTTTAAACATAATGTGAAAAATGATTTTTTTTCTTGTGTAACCAATGGTTAAATTATTAAATATACATTTTTGTGTACTAATGGATCATAATGTGCATAATATTTTTTTAACTTTTGTAACTAAACAAAATTTATAACTAGATGAAAACGAAATGAATCATCATTGAAATAAACGGTATGACCTCTGTGTATCAGAACAAGCATTTATCATTCCGAGGTATTATCTGAGATTAAACTGGTTAGAATAAGGATTATCAGGATAAATAATGTATGACTGTGTGCCATTCGGGAAGTGTGTATGCGTGTTACTGGAAGCCATTTCGAGCGTGCCGTTTCAAACGTGTTCTATCAGATGAATACGGTAGCCAGTTATTTTCTAATTGGCGGCAACTTTTCTTTCGTTATTAAATTTTATCGGATGATATCAACACTTCCAATTAACAAAAATCATGTACAGCTTACATTAAGAGAATAATAATAATAATACCCTAAGGTTGCAAACTTTCCAATTTCTAGCTAAGTTCATCGATATTTTTTCATATTATTTCCTGTATATCCATATCTATAATATTTTCTATACAGAAAAATAAACAGATTTATAAAAAAAAATTATCAAGAACAGGCAACTCTTAAAGGATAAACCTTAAAAAGAAAATATTTTAATATATACTGAATAATGTTATATTTTTTACAAACTATATACTGTAATAGTGTATAGTGATATTCAAGAAATAGCTAAGGGAAAAACTTTTCATTGTAAGAAAATGTGTATTGAACTACGATAATGGATTGCGATGAAAGAAATATCTCGAATAAAAATTCTCGAAAATGGAAACTAATAGAAACGTTTGTTATTATTTTCATTCCTTTCACTATTTTCCCTATTCCTATTTTCGTATTTTGGCGAAATTGATTTTGATTGTTTGAGAAACTATCAGACCACTGGTACAAAAACAGTTAGCCATTTTGTAATGAGTTAGTCTACTTGATAAATGTGAAAAAACGTGTTGTCAGGCCGTTCAATATAGTCTCGTTACAGGACCGGTTCTGAATTACATAATTAGTGCGTGTGCGTACGGATGTTAGCAAGTAGTTGTGGACCGATTAATCAATTTTTTTTGATTATTTGTTTGTTGTTGCAGTGTCTTAATTATAATCAAGTTTAATTAAAGTTTAAAGTTTTGTAATTAATTTAATTGAAGTAATCTAAAATTTTTTAATAGGCTAAGTTAATCCATATAATTGTAATTTTAATTGTATCATAAATAATTGTTATAATATTAATAATAATAATAATTATTATTATTACAAAAAAATAATTTCATCCTCCATTGCGTAAACAGTTACACCCCAACGTCGTCGCCAATGACCGTTGTAGTTGATGCGACGTTAAATAAATATAATTACCGCAATGCAAAATTTCTGACATTATACTACTATACTATTACGCTAGAGGTGGTGAAAATTATCCCATCCAACTGTGGACAAGACCATGTACTAGGATGTGTTGGAAATGTTTAAATAAATATCAAAAACCTGAAGTATTAACTATTAGCAATAGCATTCAATAGGCTACATATTATATTTACTACACTAACTTACCCAATACTGCTATTTACTAAGACTACGATTGTATCAATTATGATGATAAATTACATTTTAATACTCAGATCCCAAACGAACCTTGGCTTAGGTGTTACAATATAAAAATTAAACCTCGATGTTTTCAATAGTTTTTAAAAACGATCTTAGTTTCTTTTACGAAATAATGGAATCCGTAATCTTTTAAAAATGTTTTTGAGTATTCCTCTCCAGTACCTTGAGATATATAAATTATTTTATATGGATATACGTACACTGCACAATTTTATCAACTGTCATTTCATACAAGAGAATTCCTTTTAGAATATTTATTCACGTGAGACGTCATAGATATCTAAACAAACCATATTTCAAACTGTTCTTGCTGCAAAGTTTTCTTTAACGATCAGAACAAATATCTTGAATAGTATTGATATGTTCTTAGCTCTGTTTAAAGTGTTAGTAACCTGATACCCTGCTTCAATAATATTTCTATTTTTGTACATTTGTTATGCACTACGTATACTGTGCCAGCAAGTGAGCTGATGCATTACGTGAATAAATAAATGAAATGAAAGTCATTGCTTAGAATCCGACTATCTATGAGGAAATATAGGATATATTACATATCTGTTTTTTTATAAAAATGTGGCTGTGGAGAGTAAAACATCTGTTATTCCGTTATCCCTTTCCATTTTTTCTTAAATACTTAGGGGTTTTGAAGTATTTTGAGCATTTTTTGTTTTGTTTTACTTCCGACTGTTTTGTAAATTACTGCTAATGCAGACGGCGAAAAGGATGGTAGATGAAGATGAGTAATGAAAATATGGCAGACCTGCCATATTTTCTATTACTTTTTTTATTATTTGGAGTTAACGTTTGTGTCCAATACAGACGGAGACTTGTAATTTTGTATCAAAATTCATAAAAAAAATTATTATTATATTTTTGTAGCATTGAGAATGTTCTTAATAATTTTGTCCCACCCCTACAGAAATTTACGATCAAAATAAAATACAGTCATAGGTAGGAATGTAACATTCTCTAATTTTACAACAGCAGCCGAAATTTATTAATTCATTAACGTATTACATATTTTGTGTAACCTAAAAAGTATGTTATGACAATGATTTGGAAGGAATATATTGTAAGGTAAAAAAGTAGGTTTGGGTTGAGAAGCATTATATTTAACCTAGCTTATGTTTTATTATTTTATTAACGAATCTATGATACCGATTAAATAACGTTTACCCCTTTTTTAATTTTATTACCAATAACTTAGCGATGAATATCACCTCTTCACCTCATTAAGAATTGACGTATAAGATTTTGTTTGTCAAACATAAATAATAATTTTAAATCTTTTACTCTGCCCTGAGAAACTTGAGAACTTATAACATACTGATATTTATTTTGGTCTAAGTTACATTTTACTGAGTTTTCACATAATATCTTTGAAGAATAGTTATAGAGAGTGATAATTTTAGGTTCAGTTATTCTATTGTAATATGATTGATTTTCCACAGAACTTAATACGTCAAATGAATTATTCTTTCTCTCTATAATAATAAATCTAAGCCGATAATATGACAAGCATATTTGTGTGGGTCTACGTCTGCGTAATGCAAGAGAATATATGACAAGCAAGTAATGATGTAATCCTCTTAATGCGAATATCACATAAAATAAGCTTGTCATGATTACCAACACTCGTACGTTATTCCTGCCTAAAATATTCTAACCAACCACCCCTGGTACAATGTTTGCCACCACATCACAGAGTAAACCGAAGAGCAGTAGACCCTTTCCTTTACCTTGGAATCTTGCAACTTTGTCTCTTACTTAATCCTCCAGCTATTGTAAGCTTATTAAAATGTTAAAGGCAGTACTGTTTTAGTCTTTAGTCTATATCATATTTGCTGAACTAAGATAATAATGGGCTACAAGTCCTTTAATTTGACCTAGTAGATCCCTTTAACATTTAATGTAAAGTGAGTTGTTACCTTTATTGTTAACCTTTTCAACCCTATTATACGACGTATTATTGATAAAAGCATCATTTTGTTGAAAGATAATCTTTTTGAAAATATTGTCAACCTTATTATTAAAGAAGTTTTAAATAACTGCTATCTACTTTATAAAAGTTTATTCATCATCATCATCTTCAGTTCAAGGATTAGGCTGGATTAAACCTGTTCCGATACCCATCTTTTCCTCGGTCTCCCTATATTCCGTTTTCCTATTGGCTTGTAATTCTTAATTTCAAGCGGTAGTCTTCCTGGTTCCATTCTATTTAAATGACTGCACCAGCGTCTTCGATTGTGGATAATTTTTTCACGCAGGGGTGTGACACCCAAAGCTCTTCTGATTTCTTCATTTCTAATTCTATCTGCCATTGATCCATTCATCTAATTCATCCATACACACTACGTAGAAACCTCATCTCCGCTGCTTGAACTTTACTATCAATTTTCCTTGTATGGATCCAGTTCTCACTTCCATAAAGTAATGTTGGGGTAGCTATTGTATTATAAAATTTTATTCTAGTTTCTTGCCTTGTTCTGTTTTTGAGGTTTCTGTGTATGCTGCCACATATCCTCTGGAATTTCACCACTTTGTCATATACATCTTTATCTTTATCGTAAGTTACATCAGTTCCCAGGTAGCTGAAATGTTTTACCTGTTCTATTATCTTTCCATTCAGCTCTATTTTTGTTCTTGCTGGGTTTTTTCCTTTAAAAGCCATTGATTTTGTTTTCATTGTTGAAATTTGTAAATTATATTTTTGAGCCACTCTGTCCAACATAAATACTGCTTTTTGTAAGGCGTCTTCACTTTCCTGCAGTATCACGAGATCCTCTGCATACATAATCGAGTTCACCGATATTTGATTTGAAAGCTGTATACTTGAGTCCACAAGCATCTTCCATGTGCGTAGCATGTCGTCAACATAAATATTAAATAATGTCGGAGATACACAACATCCTTGTCGAACTCCCTTGTTTGTATGAATGGCAGAAGTCAATTGTTCATGAACTTGCAGGCAAATGGTCGTATTCTCATATAGGCTCTGTAGAGATTGAATGATATGTTTGGGATATCCTCTTGATCCTAGAACCCACTATAATAGATTGCGATTAACTGAGTCAAAAGCCTTTGCGAAATCAACGAAAGCCATGTGAGTTTCCAGGTTGTATTCTCGCCTTTTTGCAATAATTTGGTTCATTGTGAAAATTGCATCTACCATTACGAAATCCCATTTGTTCCTCCAACAGTAATGTCTCAGTGATTACTTTCAACCTATTGTTGATTATCCTGGCATATACTTTATATGTGGTGTCTAGAAGGCTGATGCCTCTGTAATTTTGAGGATCCGCTCTGTTACCTTTCTTAAATAATGAGATAACCCGGGACTGCAGCCATTCTTTGGGAATCTGATGCTGTTTCCAGCACATATTAAACAGATGTAATAGTCTGAGGTGTAGAAGTATTCCTCCATATTTCAGCAGCTCCATATTTATCCCATTCAAACCTGGAGCTTTACGATTTTTGGTATTTCTCAGTGCATTTGACAGTTCTTCCATAGTTATCACATCTACACTGCAATTTTCACAGAGAGTCTAACTTTTATCTGGTTCTGTTTTCTCACACCAAAGCTCTTTATAATGCTTGATCCAATCATTAGCTTCTATACAATTGACATTTATTGTATCTCTTTTCGCCTTATTGAAGACTTTCATGACTTTGTAAGCTAATGATTGCCTTCCATGTACATCATTTTCAATAGTGGATATAAACTTATCCCATGATTCTTGATGAGCTTTCCTTACAACTTTTGAGGCTTTATTTCTAAGAACATGGTATTCATTCCTATTTAGCGGTGTCTGGTTTCCTAAATATCTTTTGTATGCTTCATTTTTGTCATTAATAGCTTCCTTTATTTCTTCTGTCCATATTTTCAAACCTTTCCTTCTTCTATATTTCACTTTCCGACCTATTGCTTCATTTGCACCTTTTGTGATGATATCTTTAATATTATTCCATTCAGTCTCAATATTATCTGCAGTTGGGGTGTTCTGAATGTGGGAGTTTATACGCTGTTGATAGAGATGTTTGACACTATCTTCTTCCAAAAGGTATACTTTAAAAACTTCATTTTTGTTAATTGTCTTTACCTTTATGTTGAAAAGTTTATTCGTTATTATTAATATTGAAAATTAAATAATTGCAAATTTTAGTTTTTAATATTAAATAAAAAGTACAGAAGTAAACAAGTCAATGAAATAATTGACACCTATTTAAAAATAGCCTTAAGAACATCGATCAGAATAATAAAACGTAAACTAAATACAGACCATGTAATGTCACCAACGCTTTTTCTAATGAAGTATTTCATTGCTGGGCGCTCGTTCATACCCGGTTACGAAGTGAGCTTTTGCTACGGTTGTAAAAGAGAAGCGAAGCAGTCACAGAAACAGTATTCTCCAGTTTGAACCAATTAGAGGACGTTTTTTTCTACTATCAGAGAACGAGTTTTGACTCGATATAACCAATCGGAAAGTATCAATTTTTCCCTAGTTAACAGGCAAGATCAATCATATTTTTACGTCTTTCTGACAATTCCGCGATAATTACAGCAGTGAAAATAGACTTCTGGAGAAAAGGTTATTGGGTTATGAGGTTGAAGCACATGTGAAATAAAGCAATATGGGAAAACAAAGAAAGGGCTAAATATAATGTTAAATGTTACAAAAAAAAACAATGTTGTAGTACGGGTGTATTTGTGTCTCTTAAATTCAGATATGTGACGTTAGAGATTATAGAACTGACTCTAAAGAAGAGAAGGAAAAACGAATGTTTAGTAAAGCAATAGATGAGTGGAATAATGGAGTCAATTATCAAGTAGAGGCCAGCAAGAGAGAGATTGGATGGATAGAGGCTTGGTTTTTGGATGCGAAAAGCGGCAATAATAGTTGTACAGGGACCTAAAAATAAGAAAAAGAAAAAACCAGGCTATCTCAAAAACTCTAAAGCGAGTGTACTCGGCCTAATGGGTGCCTATGGTTCCCGGACACCTATAAAGACACATCGATGACTCTGCAAGAGAAGAAGGTAATGTTTTCACTGAACAACGAGATATCGTAGTCGCCGTCTCGACCATCGTGGACGCAGACAGCTACGTGCTGCCCTCGACGACAGTCTGCTTACCCCAACAGATAGTCAACTAAACGTTCTTTTTTCATAGCTGCCAGTTTGATAAGGTTCCTAAACGTAATACCTTATTTACAATATCCATGAAATAACGTTTGGCATATAAATTTATTAGAAAAAGTTGTTTTAGCGATATTAATCTGAAATTTTCAATATTTACTGTTCCTACCATAGTGTTGAATTAATTTAAATAATATCTACTGAAAATTGATTTGCAGAAACTCTGTAAGCACATAAATCTGCAAAAACTATTTTAGCATGCGATATAGGCCTAACATGAATATTGTGGAATTTCTAGTCATATTAATTTGAAATTTTCAATACTTACTGTTCTTACGTTAGTGTTACGTTCTTACCATAGTGTTGAATTAATTTAAATAATATCATCTGAAAATTGATTTGCAGGAACTCTGTAAGCACAAATCTGCAAAAACTATTTTAGCATAAGATATAGGCCAAACATGAATATTGTGGAATTTCTAGTCATATTAATTTGAAATTTTCAATACTTACTGTTCTTACGTTAGTGTTACGTTCTTACCATAGTGTTGAATTAATTTAAATAATATCATCTGAAAATTGATTTGCAGGAACTCTGTAAGCACAAATCTGCAAAAACTATTTTAGCATAAGATATAGGCCTAACATGAATATTGTGGAATTTCTTTAAAGTGAATGAATTTACTGTAGAGTAAATTAATTATTATAGACAATAGTAAGATACTGCTGATAAGACACATTCCCTTTGTTTTGAGTTATAAACCGATAAAAAATTTGGAAATAAAGTTTAATTTTATACATAAAACAAAAAGCAACGGGAATACTGAGGTAATGAATTCCTTTGGTGTTTACAATGGAAAACTTTGGACTTTTTACGCTTGATGGCTTTTAGGTTAAACATTTAATAAAAACACATTATTTTGTTAACTTTAAAAGATTAGAAAAGATGTTACAAAGAAATTTTTCACTTCTTGTTTTTGAATTTACCGCCTCATTTTTTTGTCAAAACAGGATGAAAGAAATTTAAAAGATTACAATAAATTACTTTTAAGGTGATTTTGTCAGCAGTAATATACCTTACTTATACGTATGTATTACTAAGAAAAAGATTAGTTATTACTTATTAGTTATTACAGGGAATATAGTTATAAATTAAAATTTTATGAAAATTAGATAAATAAATTTCTTCTGCTATATTTTTATATGTAAAAGGGCAATTATAGACCGCGTGAAATAACTTTAAGACACATCTGGAAGCTCGTTTTGTAACCTCTATTCTTAGTATCGTTCTATGCAGGATGTTCTCCTTTCTTCCGTACGCCTGCATTCTGTTTTTGCTGTTCATGGAAGCCCATAAAGTCATTAATCAGATTTTGTTGAATTTAGTTTCAACCATTATTTCCGGTTATTTTAATGATTCTTCTGATTTCTTTGAACCACTTATCCTACAATTTTGGCCTGTTGTTTTGAGTCCTAAAATTTGTTTTGTCCATCCATTCTATTCAGCTCTATCTAGAAATTTAGTATTTTTTGTAACCATTTGTTTTTCTTGTACAGTTCTTCTCATCCTCGTAACCTGTACTGTCCGTCTTCTATCTTTAGGCTCATTACCTTACGGAGGATATTTCTCCGTTACTCTAAGACAAGCATTTCCGGTCATTCTAAGGCACTTCTCGTGTAGTACAGAAAAATAGATTTTACTATAGCATTATAATGTTTGTTTTTTGCTCTTGAAAGTGCTTTCATCTTAATACAGGTTGTGAGTTCCTTGATGTGGACCGGCCAATCTTCCTCATCTGCTGCTATTCTCTTGCTTTTTGCTGGTTTATTTTATATTTTGTTCTATTCAAATTTATACTAATAATATTAATTATAAATTTATTTGAGTTGAGAACTGTTTTCGTTAAGAGTTCTCAGTAATCCAAATTTTCAAGTTCTTAGAGAGTGTTACATTGGTACTCCACAGTAATTTTTTGACAGTAATGAATCTAGATAATCCACATAATTTTTGGACACCATGGTGGAAATCTTACTTATTCCTACAATTTTACGACATCACTGGAAAAAAAGAATGGAATTCTAATAGCTGAGGAAACTGGTAATGATGTAATCGCACGGTATAACGATTACGGATGAGGTAACGTAGCATTTTAAAACATAACATTTAAAACATTTATAATATGACCGGGCGACACAGCAGCGTTACCATACAAGTGTCTACTATAATAGGTTGCCATTTCATTTTCAGTACATCGGTTATTTTATTACCTGTGGTTTGGAGTAAACTACTTTCAGAATTACAAAAGCTATTTTGACGCAAAAGGACGTAGGCTAACCAACTGAAAATAAAATTATATTGTATATATAATAAGTAACAAGTAGTCTATTTATAATTTACATAACGTTTCATATTATTCTCACCTGAATATTTATGTGTTTTTTCTTCTTCGCCTTCTTTGAGAGCCGACTCTATCATTAAATTGGCTACATCTGTGGTAATTCGCTCTTTATTGCGAACCACATCAAAAGTGTTTGCTTCCTCGTGTTTTTCCAGTCTCTAATATTCTTCAACTATGAAAATTTCCTTCATCCTACCATCAAATTTGATCTTGAGAACAAATCTGACAAGTGTAGCAGGCATAATAGTGTTCGTAATTATGTGGCTAAAAAAGTAATGTGTTTTACAATAAACGAAAGAATTAGTATATTTTGAAAGCATTAAAAACATTATTAATAAACTTAATAAGTGTATTGTATTGATTTAAAGAAACCATACAAATATAAATTTTTTATGTGTTCGTTAGTTGGAAACTTGCCAAGAAACATTGTTCGTGCAAAAATTGAGCCGAAAATAAGACAAAGCCAACTGAACTACTTCTAACGGATTTAACACGTGTACGCCTTTGAACATTAACATAAGGACTCTGATTGGTACAAGCCTATGCTAGGTGAGGCTATTAGATCTTCCATTACGTTTCATCTCATCAAAAATGTTAAACCATCCTTTCAAGATTAAAAACACAAAATTATATTACGTATAACTAACACTTATTCCTCAATAAGTTTAATCTAAATAACACTCAGTAATCTAAAAACTCCATCATCAAAATTATTCTAATAACCGTTTTAATTATCATATTAAATCGTCAGTTCCACCTCTATTTTTTACGTATAAAATCTTCATTCTCTACTGTTCACACCTTCATTCACTTCGTTCATTAATTTTAAAACAACTACGTCTTTCTCTGTGTTAATGAAAAGTTGCAGATCGTCAAGATCCAAGAAGAAACAATTTATCACTCATATCTGAACGATTACACGAAAGCAAAGCTGCTGAGTGCGGTGTTCTTCAAGATATGTTTGATATGTTCTAACACTTTTTAGAAATTTTACTGAAAGTTTTATTTAAACTGGTTGTAAACAATTCTTAATTGTTAAAACACCATATTATTGCATCCCATTGTGAAAACGTAAGTGCATATTTTTATGGTACACTAGTTTATTCGCATCACCCTTGCGTAGATGACTAAGGTAATCAGTCTTTGAATCGTAGATTATCCCTCCCACAAGACCAAAAATTTGGAGAGCGTATACTTTTTATAGTATTTTTTATTACGTATCTGCAATATTCCCATCTTGGAAATGAAGTACTTTTCAATAGTTTATATTATAAAACATCGGTGCTGATTAGTTCAGATGGAAAAGATGTGAGAGAGTTGTATGTAAATAAAGGAGTCAGACAGGGATGTCCCATATCACCTACATTATTTAATATATATATTGACGAGCTGATGACTGTTTGGCGACAAAAGGTTGACACAGGTGTAAATATTGGACAAGGCGTTTTCCTCAACTCACTCATGTTTGCCGACGACACCGTTATAATTCAAGACAGTGAAGATAAGCTTCAAACAGCAGTCTATAAACTCCAGAATCTAAGTAAAGAATTCAAAATGAAAATTTCGACCCAAAAATCCAAAGTAATGGCATTCCATGGCAAATGGCCAGTGCGATCGAAAATTGTGTTAGATAATGTGATTATGGAGCAGGTGAGTATTTTCAAATATCTAGGTTGCAATGTATCCTACGATTGTGAGAGTGACATACCTCTGAAGCTGAATAAATTCAATGCGATATGTGGAACCATACATCGTACATTGAAGGGAAAAGCCAGAAAAGAAACAGAGTTGAAATTTTATAAGACAATGGCGATTCCACTAGTTACATATGGAAGCGAGGTATGGACCACAACAAAGAGAGACGACTCGCGCATACAAGCTTCAGAGATGAGGTTCTTGAGACACATTCAGGGATACACAAGGCTGGATCACATTAGAAACGAAGTGATAAGAGAATAATGCAATGTACAGCCACTTGTAGATGTGATCAAGCAATATAGAAAAAGATGGACAGATCACCTGCTCCGAATGCCACACAACCGTTTGCCACTTTAAGTCTGGATGTCCAAACCAGATGGTAGAAGGGATGTGGGTCGACCGAGGAAGAGGTGGAAACCGGAACAGGCTCAATAGCCTAACCCTTAACGGATGATGATGATGATGATTAACTTAATGTTGTGATTATTCCAGTGAATAAATCGAGTACTCTTGGCGTAGGAATTGAAGAGATACACGTTGTGCCATCGAAGCACTTGTTTGTTTGTAGTATTTACGTAGGTACGTTGTAGTAGCATGATCAGGAAGCAACGAATATTGTACAACTAATGGGTTAGTGAAATGTAACAGGAATGATATTATCTATTTTGAATATTAATGTCTAGTAGAAAATTTAATTCCAAAAACTCCACCATACTTGAATCGATAACCAATTTATATTTCGAAATCCCTGTATAGTACAGTAATAACAAAAATGTAATATATGAAGAAAAAATTGAAGGTGGATGGCGATTAATAAACATAATAAAATGTTATAAAATTTTATTTACAAATTTTTAATAATTACATAATATTTACACAGCTACAAAAATATTCAATGTCGCATTATAATTAATCATTTTTCACATTATTTTTACAATAAATTTAATAACATTAGATCTGTTAAACAGTTACAAATTTACAATTAAATTCCTTTTAAATTTTAAACACGATATAAAATTTTATTTATCATCAATACAATTATAATTTATATGTCCATGGACGCATTGATAATATTTATCTTATTATATACAAAATTTTATTTTAAAAATTATAATTTATAATAGAAATAATTATAAAATCAATTGTCTATGTTTATCCTTATTTAATAAAAATGTATGCTTCCGTTTTTATCAATTACAATTTTTTTTGATTCAGTTTAATGTTGATTGAATTAAGTATTATTTTGATTTTCAATTCAATTTTTTTAGTATAATAATAGTAATAATAATAGGTAATAATAATAGTTTTATAATGAAATCCTCCGTTTTAATCACATTATTAGTTATAAATAGAATTAGTAAAGAACAATTCTCGTTCTTTTGATAAATTCCCGTTAGTATATTGGTAGGATGTTTTTTTATTAAGTTAAAGTAGAGATAATGTAATTTCCTATGGCTTGCAAAGTGGGTTTTGTCAGTAGCTATTGCAAGTTACAATAATCGTAACTTCCTAATAATTAATAACAACAATAATTTTGTAATAAAAAGTTCGAAGAGGATCAAAATTCTTTCCCAATCAACCTCCTTGACAACAGCGAAGATACTCGCAGACTAAAAACGTTTTAAAAAGACTTGACCTTTTTCATTTTGTAAATGACTTAGTTCGTTGAAATTGGTATACTTCTACCACTAGTCATCGTCATCTCATAATTTTGTCATCTTAGTCATCTTCAGCGTCAACTAATTAAAGGGGTCGGGAGAACACAGTGCTAACCCACATCAACATAACTTTACGCAATGACATTTTAAAAGTTTACTAAAATCTACAAAAAAATCATGTTTTTAAATTTTTGTTAAACAGTTTTGTTTATTTCTGTTAATCTAGTTTCTTAAAATTGTAAATATAGCACCCTGTTTAAAGCGGGATACCTATTTTATTTTTACATAATATTTAAGAAACATACCATGCTCGAAATTTTGTGTGTCAGCACTTCCTTCTGCCAACCCCTTCAATTCATGTTTCAAGATATTTATGCACGTTTCAGAGTAGAGTTTAATTTTTTTCAAATGTCAATTGTTTTAATTTCCTATAGAGTGTATTTTTACGTTTTGATTAGGAGAACGTTATTATTCAGTCGTTTATCGTCTTTGCTTAAAGTGTTTATTTAAATTTAAAAAAATCTGATTGCAAAAGAATTACGCAACTTGTAAAACAAGTTAATAATGAATGCAACTTAAGAAATACATGAATATTGAATACGAATGATATGGTTTTTAAATTTGATCTATTTGAAGGCAGATAATTCATTTGTGTAAATAAGCTCGAACAACTAAAGTTGATCAATAAATAGATTATGCTCTTAAGGTGAGACGAGTTGAGGCAACATTATTTCTGCAGAATATAGAGGCAGATTTATAAGCCACATGAAACGGCACTACCTATACCTTATGCCCATTTGGGGAACCGACTTACTAAGGTAGCCAGATAGGAATAAAAAACAATAAACTGACACCTTGACAATTTGACAATTTGGACTGGAGTAAAATGTTTAAAACTTTTAAAAGGCTAGGAATTAAATAAAAAGAAAGGAAAGTTATCTACAGTCTGTATAATAATCAAACGGCTGTTTTGAGAATTGACGGGTACAAAAAAAGAGGCGGCTGTAAGAAAAGGTGTACGACAAGGTTGTTCTTTGTCACCACTACTTTTTAACTTGTATATTGAAGAGGCTACAAATGAAGTGAGGGAGAAGGTTGACGCAGGAATAAAAATTCAAGGAGAAACAATAAAAATGATATGATTCGCCGACGATATAGTAGTATTCGCCAAGACAAAGAAAGAACTAGTGGATGCCTTAAATGGAATGGATGAGATCTTGAGAAAGGATTACGTCATGAAAATTAATAAGAACAAAACGAAAGTGTTGTGCAGCAGCAAGAGTGGTTTAGAAGAAATGGGATGTAAAAGTAGGCAACGAAAACGCATAGGAAGTTGGGGAATTCTGCTATCTAGGGAGTAAAATAACAAAGGATGGTAGAAGCACAAGTGATATCAAGAGTAGAATTGCTCAAGCTATAATAGCCTTTGAAATGAAAAACAGCTTACTGACTACAAACATTGATTTACAGATTAGGAAAAATTTCTTAAAACAATATGTTTGGAGTGTAGCATTATACGGAAGTAAAACATGGGTGATAGGGGCTGTAGAAAAGAAGAGGATAGAAGCTTTTGAAATATGGTGTTATAGGAAAATGTTAAAGATTAGGTGGGTGGACAAAATAAGTAATTTAGAGGTTTTTAGACGAGTGGATGAAAAAAGAAATATATGGAAGCATCTTACCAAAAGAAGAAATAGGCTAGTGGGGCATATCTTCAGACATCCAGGTATTAGGCTATCAATAATGGAGGGTAATATAGAGGCAGTAAATTATAGAGGGAGGCAAAGATTAGAATATATAAAGCAAATTACAAAAGATGTAGGGTGTTACAGGTATGTAAATATAAAACGACTTGCGCAAGATAAAACAGCTTGGAGAACTGCATCAAACCAGTCGAGAGACTGATGACAAAAAAAAACTGACACCGTGAAATTTAAGTTACTAGGCAAAAAATGAAAATTTTAGGGAAAAATCAGAAACTCTGGGAAAACAGAAAACTGTTTATAAATGAATATTTAAAGGGAACATAATAAATATAAAAATGGAAATTTCATCAAGAAATCAGCCTAAAGATAAAAAAAGGAGTCTAATTTAAAATTTTATGTTGGGCCCACCCCGTACTTTCTGCAAATACGTTGGAATGGATAACAAAAAACACAGTTAAAATCATTCAAAACAATTTGAGTAGGTCTAAGTTTGAATTGACTAAATTAAGCACAACAAGTAAAACAAAATGATCTGAATACTTTTTTCAGTAAAGTAGGCTAACTCTAATGACTGTACTTGTTACTGGTACATTTTCCTCAAATGTTGTTTCGGTTTTATAGAGCAACTTTATTGAGACAAAATTGTACAAGAATATAAATAAATGCCCAATCCATTATCTGTTTCTGGGTAACATTTACTCATTTGCCGTATGAAACGAAAGTTAATGAAAATACAATTACATCCTTAATGAATATGATATTTCAAAATTCTTAAGAATTTAAATTGTTCAACAGAAGCTCACAGAACAAAATAATAGGTGGCTGCAATAATATTGTAATCCGTAATTAACAAACGTAGAAAAGAAAAAACAAACCTTCCCAAACTATAAAACTATAAAAATTATTACTAAGTTTTTAGTTTCTAATCGAAATATTTAGTTGTTTTTCAAATTTGGAAATTATTTAAGTTTTTTTGGCACAATCATTGAACAATATTGTAAGTTTTATGTTGTTCAATGCCTTCTAAAAACGATTGTCTTAAAAGGAATTTCAATTGTTTTTAGTTTCTTTTTGAAAGTTGTATTAACAGCTTGGTAACTGGCAAGTGAGATTGACTTTGTACCTGGAACGTAAGTATTGACTTGTAAAAATGTATATACCCTAGCCAAGATTTTGACCTGGACCTACACTTGTAGGCTAATGCGCTAACCAATGTTCTACGGAGGTAGCATAGAAAAAATTTGTATAAATTTGTATTGTACTGTATTTATACTTTGATTGGTAAAGTACGGAAGACCATTTCAAACTCTTATCACACCTTAGTTCCACCTGTTCCATTGCTTGAATCAGAGTGCTGGATTCTGACTGATCAGCAGGTATCAAGGACGTTGTTTCGGTCATCAGCCGAAAAGCTGGTTTGAAAGCCTTCAGAGGCTTTCCTAAGTAAAACGATGGGTAAGGTGAATTATCATTGTCTTCCTCACTAAGTGAAAACATATTCTTATTAGGATGCCAGGCCCTCAAAAAACATGTACTTTCCACTCTGCAAATGACACCTTCATTTCATTCACCACAGGGTCGGGCTGTATAATAAAATTCGGTACGCTCGAAGGAACTCCGATTTATGTCTTTTACACCTCTAGTTTTTCTTAAATTCTGTAGCCATATAATTGGCTAACAATGTGATTAGAAAAAGAACTACTTTTTGAAGCCTTGGAACTACAAGATTGAGTGCAAATAGTTTAACTCTCCACCTGGCTGTTATGGGTAGTATATCAAGTATATTGGCGGATAAAATGAGATTGTTAAGATCTTAGCAAGATAGCCTATCGTTTGGTGGATCATAAACCTAACGAAAATATTAGGCATGACTTTGATGTAACCACAGTATCAAATATTTAAAAAATACGGGCAAGAGTAGTATAGTCATTTGTTGCGGATACTAGATGAACAAAACACCGAAATTCGTTTTTATTTACATACCAACTAAGAAACGTGGTATTGGATGACTTTGAAAGGAATGAAAATCCCAACTTCTTCATGTAATAGCCAGCTACCAAGGTTGAAGCTGGAAGAGGCCAGGAAGCCTAATCAGTATTCATTATTATGTTGATAATGATACTTTATTTCTCAAATATATCTCTTCTTCTTTGAGTGCCTATCCGCTACGGATGTGGGCGACCATCATGGCTATTTTGACTTTATCCGCTGCCAACCGGAACAATATATCAAATATATCAATATAGAAAATTTGTCATTTACAACATTGTTCCGGCCACCTATTTAATTTTAATTAAAAACATTTTAAAAATTATGCACTGATGAAAAATTATTTCTTATTTGAATTTCTGATGCAAGATATATACTGAGAACGTATATAGCTATACAAAAAAATTATAAATATGAAATTGACAAACAAGGGATTGTTTTAGATACAAAATTTTAAACACAATTTTATATATTATTTTAGAGAATGTAACACATCACATAAAACATAAAGGCCTGTTATCTAAACTGAAATTTCTTGAATCTGTACTCTTTTCTTTACAGTTCCAGTCGATAGCGTACTACAAGTTCGAAGTGGTGGTTTTGGAGGAGGTGGTGGATCTGGAACTGATTTTTTATTTGCGCGTTGTTGTCTTTTCTGACGTCTCTTATCATGTTGGCAATAAATAAAAGCAAACACTAAAACGTTTAAAAGTAGGAGAATGCAACCCACAGCTAATGTTAACCCCAAGGCTGCATTTTGACTACGTCGTATGAGCTCCTCCCCTTCTTCTTCATCGATTCCTGAACCAGATAGCAATGGGGCTGTGGCATTGTCTGCACATTCTACAGCGTAATTTGATGTAGTTTTAGCTGGGGATAAAGGAATCCTTGTAAATGGTTCAGCCTTTACAGCTCCTGTATAAGCAAAATTATAGATTTATAACAATATGATTCAATATATTATAAATAGTTAAGGCATTCCATAACAAACACAACAATTTCCACTTCTTGGTAATATTAAATTAATATAAATGTTTTAAGATGAAGTTATACCTCTTCTCATTTTTAAAATTGGTAGCATTTACATTTTGAACGTGTTATCTTAATTTTTGTGTCTTCCAAGAAGGTCAAATTGTACTTAATACTATATTAAACAGAAATTACTCGTGTAATTAATAATTTTAAAATATAAATGTTATTGTAAAAGTAGAAAAATAAATAAATTAATAGTTAATATTTAAGTAAAATATGTAAAAATTTATTAATTAATACTTATACCAGATTACTTTTAAACTAACGATCAAATATTTTCATTGAAAAACATTTCATTAAGTACATATCACATAATTTATATTGATTGAAACAGTTAACACAACAATTTTTCAACTGGTTTTCCAACCAACAGAATAAAATTAAAATTAATATAGGTTTATAGTCGCTTAATTTACAACTGTTAAATTTTGAAATTTATCAAATGAATGGAAAATTTAATCTATAAAAATATCTGTTTTGAAATTAGTGTACTTAGTATACAAATTGAAGTTTTTGGTACTCCTGAAATTTACTGAAAATGGAGATTGCTGGGTTAGTTATGGAATGCCTGAAATCGCTTTGTTTTACTAAAAATCAGTGCAGTGATTTACTTCTCTCACATAAATATTAAAATTCTATACACATTTTGTTAAAAAAAAGTTATTAGAAAAAGTCGTAAGTAAGAAAACTACTTTAGGAAGAAAAAGTTATCGTTTTCAAACGAAATGTAAAGTTAGCTACATTGGAATAGTTTGTATACATGAATAAGACAAAAATTGTATTTTGTAACATAAAATTTATAGCTAATAGAAAACTTGTCATTTGTCAAGTTATTATGCTAATATTACCATCATATATTTAAATTATACCTACTCTTATACAACTTATCTTGAAAAGCTACAAAACGTTTAATCAGTACAGTGTATTGTAAAATATTTTTTTTCTTTTAATTTTATTAAATTTTTAATAAAAGACAAAATTTTAATTTACTCATAGTAATTTTTATTATTGGTAGATTATTAATTTACTTCCTTTTCTTCTTTTGTTTCATTAGATCTTGACGTTGGAATTCACCATGGCGAAGCTTGTAATAAAAGTCTTTAAGTTACAGTGTACGTATATAATTTGTTTATTGATTTATTAAAGAAATATTTATTAAAATAAGTGAATTTTTTACATTTTTACTTTCTCTAGCTGTATACGAATATATAGAGAAGGAAAGTATTGTTTAAATGTCGATTTTTCGTTATCGACTTTTCACCGGAAATACACGTTTTCAAGACCCTAAACTCAAAAAAGGTTTTTACCAACTGGTCTGTGTGTTTTTCTGTCTGTCTAGCTGTGTGTGAGTGAAATACCTCAAGAACGGAAAAGGTACGAAGTTGAAACATGGAGCTTAAGTAGGATTATAGGAGGATCCGAATAGAACATTTGCATCAAAATCAAATAAAGATAAATAGAAATCAAGAAAGGGAAGACCCTGAATTACTTATTGATGAAATTCTATAAAACAGTGGCAGAATGGATTATCGACACATGACAGTGAGGCCTGTGTGTAGAAGAAGAAGTGTGGAAAACCCATCTAATCTGCAGAGGTATGCTTTCTGAGGAGTAAGTGTTGTAGTAGACTGAACCGATTCAGAAATAAGGATGCACGGCAACTATAAGGCGTCCGTTCTCTAAAGTAGATACTTATGAAGGACTGCCGGAAATAAATCAATCATCGTCAAACATCGTCTTCATAATAGGACTCTAAGCTGGCCAAAATTTACAAACAAATTCGAACGTGTGATCCAGAGTGACCGGTGGCTTGGGGGATGCCGGAAAGTTTCTGGAACCTAATCTTTGATAGGTAGGCTAGATGAAGAAAAGAAAAGTATTACTCTAGTAATAGATTTCTCTGTTTGACGTTACCTCGAACCCACAGATCTTTCCTCTAATTACTTGTGTTTGGTAGGATGGTAATTCAATAAATCATTCTTTTAGTAAAAAAGTTATATTTTGAAAAAATATGTAAACAAACTTTATTACACATCAAAAATTATTTATTATTAAATTTTTATGAAAAGTTATTAAAAAAATTGAAACAAATTATTCGGTGTTGCTCTTCGTAAAAGAGCATTCATGACAAACATTTTTTTAATAATTTTTGGTAACAATTTATTGGGGTACATAGAGTAACGAATGAAGAACGATTGTACTGTTTTTCAGTTATTTTCTGCGATCAGGGTCGAAATAATAAAAAAAAATACCCAATGGTGGGTTTGAGGAACTCTCCTTTGCTGTTTTAGAGTTAAATAGATAAAGTTACACTTTATAAATAAATAACATTAAAACGAGCTAACTTTAAGAATAGATGAATAAAACTGAATTAGATTTTATTCATTTATATAAATAAAACTTTTTTAAATAAGAAGACGGAATAAATGAATTCCGGAACAAATAAAAAATGAAGTTGAAATTATTCACACCCATAATAAAAGGAGAACTCTCTTCTTATATATTTTTTGAAATTATGAAAAATCATAGATAGACCTTAATGTGTAATTTTTCATTTTCATTTTAGATTAAGTTGTCTTGCAAAGAAAAAGGAAGCATTAATTTTTCTTCTGCATTACGCGTTCAACACGTTGAGGATGTGTAAAATAATTTACTGTAAAAAAATAACATTTAACGTCCTCTGCATTAATTGAATTGCTTTGTTTTAACCACGTAAAACACTATTTATTATTTTCATATTCTATTTATAATCTAGTTCGTTTGGATTTCTATTTAAATAATGTACAGTGTGTATATAATATATATTTTGATATATGTGCTGTTTTTTTAGTTTTTTAACATGTACTTTTATAATCGTAACTAAATTAGGTTAACATCTGTTCCAACAGATGTATATTTTAATACCATCTCTAAAATAAATATTAAAAATATTCTATTCATTAATGGAATCACCTTCAAACTATATAAAAATTTAAATATTAAATAATTCAATTTCATAAAAATAGACAATCAGGATAATATGTAAAAATCTACAGTATACAGCTGTGCATTATTTTTATTGTTTTATGACGTTGTTTAAAGGTTATTTTACATAATGTTATTATATTGGAACGGTTAAATAAATTAAAAACAATTTTCTATTTGTAGTGTAGCGTATAGGTCTGCTATATTTGTTATAATATTAACAACGATGTTTAGTCAGCCATTTATGTTCCTTCATTTTTTAATAAATTTAAAAAAATTTGTGCTCGTACTCCACGCGAGCTCTATACTAGCCTTAAAGGGCGTTTTAAATATCAAGGACTTGGTAACACTAATGAAGTTAATGAATTTAACCAAACTATTAGTCAAAATATGTGTTTTATTAATCATATAAACAAATATTTATTATATTATGTAGGCTATTATGTAGTATATATAGAAGAAAATTAATAATACCTAACAAAAGTAACCAAATGGTGGAAGTTGAGACAAAACGATTGTTTGGGTTGAACAGGATTTGGAAGATTCAAAGGTATCCTGAAGAACAAGAACATCCCACAAAACAGTTTGAAGACCAATTTTACTTAATTCATCATTGTTCTCAGTATTAATGCGTGGTGCGCAAATACAGATATTTACTATGTGGAATATTAATAAATTAGTTAATAAATAATCATGTGATAGATATAATATATCAAAGATATTACTTATGACAAGGATAACATTGCAAAATCGAAAAGCAAACGAATATATAAGAAACATTACTTAACTGTGACGCATCGCAAAAGAAATACTTATACAAATCTGAAAATAGGTGGATCATAATGATATACCCTGACGGAAGATGGAAAAGTGTTATTTAAAACAAGAGACCATGGATAACTAACTATATTTAATATGATGAGATAAAAATAAAGAGCGTGGTACGATTAAACTGAATACAGGACGGACGACACATGAAGAAATTTGAAAGAGGTTTACATCCTATATTGGACTAATTGGCTAAAAAAAACATATGTGTAACAAAAAATGACTTCGTCAGTAAATTGTAGGTAAAAGGCGGTTTACTCCCTATGGAGAAAATTTTAGTAGAGAAAATTCAGTTGTCAATAACAAAAATGACAAACGAATGTGTAAAATACATACAAATATAACATGTAAATAGAGGTTCCAATCATAACTTGTAATAATAAAAATTCGACTAATAAATTTTTTTTCAGTATTTTTTTTATTCTTAATTTTTGTACGTTGCAATCTGTTCAATTTAGAACAATAAGCAACCCCATGACGCAATGAGATGAGGATGATGTGTATGACGTGTAAATGAGGTGTAGTCTTGTACAGACCCAGGCTGACCATTCCTGAGAGAGTATGGTTAATTAAACCCCAACCATCAAAGTACACCGGTAACCACTGTCTAGTATTCAAATCCGTATAAAAGTAACGACCTTTACTAGGATTTGAACCGGGAACCTTCGTCTTCGAAAATCAGCTATTAAACAGCTGATTTTGGCGACGACTTTACCTCTAGACCAACTCTACTAATAAATTAAACGAAAAATAAATAAAGTGACTTAATTAAAGTTAATTTTTGACAGATATTTTATAAATGAAAACACCGAACATAACGAGAGTGCAAGTTACCCCTTAATAGATAAAGTAAATTAAACTGTTTCTGTAGATTTTTTATGGTGAGGTCTCAAAATATGGGCTCATCAAGAACATTTTCGTTGTATAAGAATAAAAAAAAAATCTATTATAAACCTGAAATCTTTGAACAAATCAGCGAAAAGTCAACAATTTCCAAATTTTTCGTAACAGTAGAATTTCTTTCAAACTTAAGAAACCTCCTAAAAACAGCACTTCTTAGTTCTCAAAGGCTGATAGAAATCAGGACAGCGAGATAAAAGGTCAAACTAGACAAAAAATCTCATCCTTTTAAATTCTGTATATAAATTTTAAAAATTTTATTTAAAACTTACCAGCATAATAATGGGTTTCCTTCTCATGGAAATGGTGATGCCTCATACTAACATCTTCATCTCCTGGTTGGTGCAGCAATGGGATGAGATTCAACCATACTGCCATCCGATGTCCTCGATAGTGAGACTTAAGTCTGGGTTTTTGAGCTGAAGAACAATCCAAACAGAAAAATTATTATAATTTTTATTCCACTGAAAATGGCCAAATTTATATTTTTATGAAAAATTTAAAAGAGCTATTTTATAGGCTAATACCTGTTACAGCTGTGACAGGCTTATCACTTGATTTTTTTCACCTTTTTATATAATCCTGTATTCCACTGACATGTTTTAGTGGATTCACCATCATCAGAATACACAAAATTGAAACAGAACTTTTTAAAAATAAATTATTTCAATTTATAAAGAATGTTAAATCTTCAGCCATTTGTATAGAACAGTTTTATTCAAATGACTGAAGGATAGATCTTATGTCAATGTTAACAATATTTTTTAAATTTTAGTTTTAATTTTGTGTACTGACAATGGTAGATCCACTGATACATGTACTAAGTAGAAAGAAGGAATGTATAAAACAGGTAAAAGTCAAGTGGTACAGCAGCTTTAACAGTTCAGTGAAAAAAATAAATATTTTTTACAGTAGAATTGAATATAGGCTGCAGGATGCATTTTAAAGATTTATTTTTCTAAATCAAAACAAATTTTATTCTTACGTGGAATAGTGTACAATAATATACAAAATGTCAATATTTAGAGGAAGAAATAGAAATATACTACTGAACAAAGTGAAAAAATATGGTCTGATCACGTGTTCGGTAAGAGTTGACAAGGAAAAGTTTTAGAAAACTTTGACAAGGGCAGCTAAACATTAGACTATACTAAAACTAATTGATGACAAATTAAATTTCAATAGTTTACAGTATTTTGTATTAACACATCAACTTATTAATTGTCTATAAAACAGTTTCTTCTTTCAATAACAAAAAGAAAAACCTATTAACAAATTATACCATAATGGCAAGTGTTTATGAAATTAACATCGTTTTTAAATAATGGGAGGTAATATTATATAATACGATATATTTTTTAATATAAACTTTAATATGGTTGAACATACATTTAAAACATCTTTTTTATTCAAACGTGGTTTACGTTGCACCCTGTTCAATTTAAGAACAATGAGCAAACTAATGACCCAATGAGATGAGGAAGACATGAATGTATTACGTGCAAATGAAGTATGGTCTAGTACAGACTTACAGCGACCATTCCGAGAGTACCGTAAATTGAATCTCAACAATCAAAGTACACCGATAATCCTTGCCTATTATTCAAATCGGTGTAAGAAAATCGGCCACACCACTTGACCGATCCGGTGCGTAGTATAACCTCTTGATATTAAATTTTGAATAAAAATAAAAACTAGAAAATTAATTAATTAATATAGTACATGTTTAACAATAATGCTGTTTTAATTTTAGTAAGCCTACGCACAAAATGTTTGTAACTTTTTAATAACTTCATTTTATAAATATTTTATTCAACAATCCCAAGAGGACCCCAAAGGCGTTTCAAACAGTTTTACTTAGCGACGTACCTGGTATCAAAAAAGTGTAGGTATATATTCTGTGCGTGAGGTTTTTCACGTGACTCATATCTTGTCGTATAAAACTTTTATTGAATCCTATAAGCATTGACAAGTTAGCAACAAAACATGATAAAGTGATTGAATTCTGAAGAATGGTAAGTTTGATAAACGGCAAGAAAAACTTTTTTTTGGTACTAAAAATCAAATACAAGTTAAAAAGAAACTTTGTGGTACGTCCAATCAAAATGTAAAAAGAGATTCATCATAGGCAACAGCCTGTAGTTTTGCGATGTAACTGTAATGCAGTTAGCAGACAAAATTTTCCTTATTGTATTGACTTCTGTATTGAGTACACATCACACACAAAAATAGTAAAATATTTCTAATGCCCAATATATTATAAGGTACACTAAATAAAAATAAAAATTCCTGATGCCTGGAATTCAAAAAGTTTTAAAATGTAGTTTAGGTATAATGACAGAATTAGGTTTTATCACCCGGTAAAAACCATTTATCAACTAAAGAGTTGACAAGAACATTGTTTACTTCCTCTTGCACTGTATGAATATATACGAAAAGAAAAGTATTGATTTCATGACGATTTTTTGAAATTGAGTTTTCACCGGATATACACATTTCTAAGCCCCATGAACGTAAAACACGTGTTTTTAGCGCTTGGTCTGTGAGTATGTATATGAAAAAAATATTTTAAGACCAAAACATCGTACAAAATTGAAACTTGAAACTTATTATATGTTATTTTACTACTAGAGAACTCGACACGAACATTTTCATCAAAACCAATGAACCGAAAGTAGTAGTTCATTTGTGAAATTTTTTACTTTTTTGGGATTTTCACAAAAACTGCTCAACAATTTTTTTTAAATTGCGTCATTTACTACATATTTTATTCTCTACTAGTCAGGGTATCAAGCGTCATGTCGGCAGAAGTTCTTGGGGAGGCTGTGCTTTCGCAGAAAAAAAATGTTGGTTTTTCAAAAATTTCGGCCTATTATGCATTTTAGGGCAGAAATGTGTAAAATCAATGTTGTAGAACACTTAAAAACCTACAACTTTTATTCCAACCATGCTTCCTACGACGTTTTGTAGACCTAAAACGGCAATTAGTGATTTTCTGTTTGTTTTTCATCAAAATCGATAAAAATTTGTTTTCAGATTGCAGCCTTATTATGCATTTTACCACAAGAGTGTATAAAGAAAGTATAAGAAATTACAAAACCAGCAACTTTTATTTTAAGCACTTTTTCTATAGAGCTTAGTTTCGAGGCATTTACTGAATTTTCGTTTTTAAATTTTTATAGGGGTTAATTTTCATTTTTGTGCCGTTATATTCTTGATAATCTACACTGGCAAGAGAAATTTATGTACGTATTTCACCCCAGATTATTTACATAACAACAAAATCTAAAATATATTTTTTCAAAGGAATTTCGTAAAATAATATCTTATGTTGTGTTGTCATTTTTAAATAACTCAATAAGATGTATTTGTTTCAGTCGGCGATTGTCGTTTGAATTAGGCTATAATATATAAGTAAGATAATTTATGTGTGATTGAAATCCTCTTTGGTATTTTGTACTGAACGTGTGTATTTCTTGTTTGACTATAGGAATGTTTAAATCTTTGAGTACTACGTTGTTTGTTATGTAGCTACCATGGTGATGCTGTGAGTAATGCTGTTGTTTAGAGTAATTTAGATTGAAACCTTTACGAGATTTCTATGTTGGAGTGGCTTGCCACCCCCACATAGTTGGATTCCAAAAGTCTAAATTGGTTTTAGAAAACTGTTTTGTGTAATAGTACCATAAATATCCATGGTTAACTGGGAAAAACGTATTATAATAATTTATAATGTATAATTGACAGTTACCATGCATATTAAAGCAGCTATCATAAAAAAAAACAAATTTACCACGAGAGCATAACTCCCTGAGAATCACAGTAGACATACCACTTACCCATCTTACAGAACATAAAAAATATAGTAAAATACGTTGTAAATGTAGTAAAAAATGTGCAATTTTTTTGGAAAAATCGTAGGAGCCATTTTTAAGAAAATTACATAAAGTGAAAAAACACAGAAATGTTTATTGTGAAATTTAATTTTATGCAAGTTTGTTTTATGCCCGCATTGGAGTACTTGAATCAATCTATACATATCTCAGTCGTAAAGCACGAGCTAGAGATTTATGCACGTTTAATATAACAAAAATATTTTAGGTCAATTGTTTTATAAAGTAAGTTATAATTAGCTTATTATTAAAAGAATTAAATTCGTACACGCAATGGGACGTGGATCACAACAGGAAAATGTATTGTTTTTACATTTCTATTAATCTTTCCTCATCTAAATACATCCGGTTCTTGGCGTTGCTTTTGTTTTAATGAAACCGTGTTTTAGAATTTATTACATTATTGTAACATTTCCATGACGACAGATTTTAAGTTAGGATCAGTTTGGCGTTTATTCCTTCTCTCATTTATAATAGAAACTTTTGTGAGTTTGACCAAACAAAAGAAAACCTTATATTCATTTGTTACTAGATTATAAGGTATTAATAATTAAAGACTGTCATCTATGTAAAAATTTAAGTGAACCGAAACTTAGTTTAACAAGGGAATTGACTTCATTTTATAGCTATTTTTGTATAGAAGTTTATTACAAATATAAAGGTACATTACAACCATTTGTTTTACGCCAAAAAATACATTTTTTAATATATTAATTTGTATTTCCAACCTGACATTAGAAAACTAATTAACAAATTTTACTTTTAAGTTATAAAACTAATCACCACATAGTTATTGGTGCTGACAACGCCACAGCAACAACCCTTTTTAGTTCCTTTGGTGAAGATCTCTTGGCCATCGGCGCTTGAGCCTTCTTTATGGATTTCGTGGTACATGTCGCGAAATTTTCTGTTGTATGAACGAATTTGTGGGTGTTTGAAATTGTGTGAAATTAAAATTATAAAGGTCTTTTGATAGGTTTGTGACGTATTGTAGAAGTAGGCCTAAGTCATTGTGTAGTGTGCTGCAGTCACGCAATATGGATATTGTGTTATTACACGTAATATTTTTTTACTGCAATCCCTGAATACGTTTAATTTTAGATGGTTTACCATATCCTCATAATTGTATTCCGTTAGTCAAGACTAATCTTATAACATTTATATTCATATTTTATTCTCTTATTATAATATTGAGCTTGTGTCGTGTTTTTGTATTGTATGTACTCCATTTCAGTCGTTTTTCAAGATATAAGCCTTGTTATCATACGTTATTGGTGAGTGGAGTTTGAACTTTATTAGTTGTGATAGTTGGACAGTCATTTCGTCTGAGCGTAATAAATACTTGTAAAGATTTCAGTTCGTTAATATTTTGCATTTTTTAAGCCTATTCTCAATAAAGTTTAAATGGATTTAAATTTCTTGCGAAGCTTCTGCCAGATCATTCTATGCCTTTAACACTATCGCCACTTTAGCAAACATTCTCATAATCGTGTCTAGACCTGTAGGAACATCGCATGTGCTAACCGCGTTTAATACTAGACCAAATAAAAAAATTAGTAAAGAATTTGGTGTGAATCACTCACACAGGTTTCTTTTGCCAAAATAATTCAACGTATAAGCTATAAGTAAACAATTTAAAATAAAAATCATGGCTTTTAACCTACTTACTTGATACCGTGACCGGTTTTTCTAAATTACTTATGACTCTTGTTTTCTATAGCCCCAAGAAACAGTATTTTAAACTTTAAAAAAGTATTTTATATCTTTGTTGACCAAAACTTTTATTTAAAAATTTGAATATAAATGGAAAAATGCAAGCATATATTAGTTTCTAGAATGAATTTTTTTACTTTAATCTTTTATGGATTTCATCTTAATTGGTAAAATTGCACATAATAAGTTATAATTTTTTATAATAGACTAGTGGATGTTTTTGAACTACACCTTGATTTTAAGGGATGAAAATAATTTTTTTTTGGTTTTAATAGAGAAGATAGCTATATATCAATCAAATAGAGTTTTCCACTAATTTTTTTAGAAAAAGTAATGTTTTTGAAGGTAGGCTTTCCCCTTCATAATTTTTATAAGATAAAATATCAAGAATAAAATTTCTTATCAAATAACTTATACAAAATGAAACATGTACAGTTTTTATTTGAAGTGCAAGTTAAATTTTTTCTTGGTGCAAATTTTATCAAACAGTAAAAAGTTTTTTTAAACTGCCAGGTACAAACATTTTAGTTATGTTACCTGTTCATCTGCTGTTGATTTTTTTAAAACATTGTTAAGTTAAAGTTTCAGGAATGTTGATATAAAGGTCTATGTACAAAGTTTTAATCAAACTGAATAAACTTAGCCCCTATAACATGAATAATTGAAGAAAATCAAAACTTTTCTAATTTACTTCATGGAACGTGAGATGTGACATTAAATAAAAAATACGAGAAAATTGAGAGAGGAAATGTTTGAATTGAATCCCATAAACTTGTAATTTTAGGTGGTGTTTGACCACAAACGCGTTTACCGTTAAATTGAGATTCAAGATCTCCTCCGAGGAAAAGTGGATCAATCAAGGGGGTGTACCGGCTTAATTGGTGTCCCTCCCTGTTTCCACAACCAGGTAATTATTACTGGTTGGACCCGTATTAATCATCGAGTAAACAAACCGAGACAAATCTTGTTTACGATTTACGGATAGTTACTCAGAGTAAACAAGCGGAAATCCACTCAAAATAACGTTGTACACAACGCAAAAACATGCTAAGAACGTTCACATTGTGTATGTATTTCTAAATAGCCTACAAACTTCTTTGTCTTTATAGCCATTTAAAATACGGTTGTAAAATTAATAAGACACTGTAACAATTAATTTAATACCTTATTATTTAGTAGAATCCGGTTAATTAGGAAATGTTTAACAAGTAAAAACTGTCCCAAATAAAGCGGCTTTCCTGGTGAAACGAAGTGAATGTTATTCCGTATAAAATAACGTACAATAGGTAATTAAACATAATCAATGTTTAAATATAGTTAATGATTTACGTTAATTATTAAAAAAATGGAAAAGCTTATATGAAATAAAACAAGAAAATTAATGTAGGCCAACGATTTAATGTAAAATATACTATCACGTAAATTTTATTCTCATCATCCGAACTCGAATATTTATGTACCGCCTTTTTTTAAATGACTGTTTCATTTTAATAAAATCACCGCAAAACTACAACACACACAAAGTACTACCGTCGTTTACATCTTGCATGAAAAAGTGATGGAATCTTGAGGACATTTTTTTAAGCTCTTCAGTAAACACTTGACTAATTAGTTGGTAACGTCACAGTCACCTGATTCCTCTTGTGAATCGTAAAACATTTTTATAAGGATTGTTTAAAATTTGTCTTATGTTTTTATGTTTCCTATGTTTTTATTTGTCTTATTTTCTGCGTAACACATTTGATTATTATCAGTATTTACAAACTTATCCTAGTTTTTCACTAGTCGTAATAAAACTTTAGAACTCTAAATTTTTTTTCTTCATTACTCACAAATCTTCATTCCTCCCTTTCATTTTAATTTCAGCTGTTCTTTTGTCTGCTTTCTATGAAATACTCGTAAAAATATGTTTGTAAGAGTGACGACCTTTCCATTGTTGTCAAATAACCACATCTTTTTGCAGTAAAGGGTGTCAAGTTTTCTTAATGTGGTATGCAATTTCCTGTGCCCAATAACCTGCATATCCTTCCCATACAACCGAATTTAACTTTTATTGTGCCCTGCATTTTGCTGTTTTTCCAAAAGATTTGTCACGTTTAAATGGCTCTCCCAATTAATTGGTTCCGATGTAAACGGATTCCACACTTTTAAATGATTTAATGATCTCGAACAAAATTATACAGACAAAATATTTAAAACATACCAACAATAAAATACAAAAATTTAACATTTTTCTGATCATGCCACACGGTGTTAAAAAATTGATATAAAAAAACTCACTCGACTTTCTCTAGCCAATGTAAATAATTAAAAATATATCCGAGTTTATTCGTGAGTAAACAACGTAAAATGTAAGCATAACCTTATTCTAATCATGAGTAAATGATGTAAAATGAAAATCAACCTCTGTAGGACTTTAAATAAAAGAAAATCACTAATTGACGTTGAACTAGTGTCTGCTGAAAAATGTTCTTGAAATAAAAGTTAGGCTATAAATTTCATAAAATTTATAGTTTATTTTGATATTAGTTAATAATTTTGTCGTAAAGTGCATACTGAGACCGTAATCTTATAAAATACAATATTCTGTGCTGATTTTGATAAGCAAAATACAAAAAAAATCACTGGTTACTGGTAAACTAGACGTTGATTCTAAAAGAAGTTTGAGAAAACAGTAGACGGGTTTTTAGCAACCTTTTTTATACAAACGCTTTTGCCGTAAATTGCATAATATTAAGGTCGCAATCTTAAAAAAGAAAACACGACAGTACTGCTCCCCCAAGAATTTGAACTAACATGCCGCTTAGACTATGCTATTATGTAGGTAGTACATTTAAAAATGTACTAAGTTTAGTTTTGAAAAAAATAATAAAGGTATTTTTGAAAATATGAAAAAAATCTATAATAAACTATTACCTTTGGTTGACCGATTTTGATATAAATGTTTGTGTCGGGTCTTCTTCCAATACCTAAAGTAATTTGCAAGTTTCACTTAGTACGATATACTGTACTTAAGATATTTTCCTCCCAATTACACATTGAAACAAATTATGGTTTTTGGGGTCAGAAAGCCTAAAAAAATGTATTTTTTGGTGAAAACTTGACTTCAAAATATTGGCTGGAAAACATTACTTTCCTTCTGTATTCATACAGGGCAAGACAAAATGAAACTTATCTACAACTTTTGGCAGTGAATCTTGTAGATACCACACAAAATAGGTATCAATAATTAATTTGACATTTCAATAACTATATTGGCTATTTAGTAATGGCATACGTACGTTACTAGCGTAGAAACTCCTTAGGGGTTATTTAATTACTTTATCAATACATAATAATTTGTAGTAATTAAGTTAGACTATCTTTAACAATCAATAAGGTTCGGTTTTATTGATTTTGTGTTTAATTTATTGTGATTTGTTACTTCAAGTACAATACACTAGATAGAGAATTCAACATAAATACAGTTAAATTTAACTGAAATATGCAATCAATTTAATGTAGGTAATGGATGTTGTACTGTTATTGCGGTTAGTTTATGATTTATATTTGAGTTAATTTCAAATTAATCAGCTGAGGTATTTGACATCATTCTCTTCGGAAAACTGTTGAACTAATCAATTTAATCACTCTGGTTAATAATATCATCAGTTATACGAATATGTTTTCATTAATGATAAATAAAATTTCCGGTGTAATCTATCAGAATTTTCATTTCTAAACGATAAATATTTTGTATGTATTCGGAAAATCTTGTAAGAATTTACTTTAGGCCCATTTAGAAGAATTTTAGAGAAATTTAATTTCTATTGATTTGTTTAAATATGTCTAAGGACTATTAAAAAGAGTTAAAAAGTAAACTAAATCGTATCTCCCATGGGAACTTTGGGCCTATAATCTGATTGTTTATTTTGAGTTATTTCAGTTAAAGCATACTTGTAATTTTGGAATAAATTTCAGAAAAAAAAAATGGTAGCTATGCGAAAATAACAGTACACATTTGACTACACAAGTAACTTCACGTTTTAGAAATTTTAAATATCACATAAATTCCTTTTGTAGAAATAGTATTAATAAGACATGAAGAACACGAACGACAAAATTTTTATCGAAAGTCCGTTGTGAACTCCCTTAACCTCTGATGTTTAAGGATTTGACTCACTTGTGTGAACCTATTTTAACTAATACATTAAAACCCTTTTCTGAATCACCTTCAAAGAAGAATTTTTACAATATCTTTAAAAATGTTATTTTACTTTTACGGCCACATGGGACCACTTAAAATCAATCTTTGAAGGTTTTTTTAGGCTGGTTTTCTCTGTGCCAAGGATCTTTTCATGTTTTCAGATCTTGCTTTCCTTTTTTCATCTGAATAAACTCTGTTCCCTCTTCTTTTCCTCTTTAGATTTAAATATCGTTTTTGTAAAGTTTAGGATTTTTGTTTTCTGTTTTATTTCTGAGATCTTTTTCTGTTATTTCTAATTACTGTGTAACTTCTTTTACTTCTTTTATCCAACTTGGTAGGATTTTTTAGTGTGGTTTACGTTTTTAATTATTTGTCGTAAAATTCGTGTTACTGTATTATTGTTCTCAGTAAATGACCATAGTATGAAAATTTCTTATTTCGCGTCACATCTGTTATTGAGCCAATATCTTTATAAAATTGGCTATTAGGTAAGCCTAATAGTACAAAATACTGTTTCTTTATGATCTTTACCTATGCATGTCCTTAAAATTCTTCTTTCTTTCTTTTACGACCTTTTTTATTGAAGTATTCTGTTTTGTGAGAAAGTTTCACTACAGTAAGTTTTTGTTTGTTTTGTGTGTTTTACTTTTTCCTTACGTTAATAAAAAATTATAAAGTTTTCAACGATGATAAAAAATAAACTAATTTTCACAATTATTTATTCTGAAGTTTATAATCACTCCAGTAATTAAACTTAGCCCAGGAAATCTTTAGTTTATTATTAACAAAATAAAAAATAATGTTTTAAATATGTATTCTAGTTGACGATTTATAAATTATTTTTGTAAAACATTCATTAAAAAAATTACTCCATCAGCTTTTTTAATGAGTGGGGAATTTGGTTTAGCCATTCTAATAAATTAAATTTATAAAGCACATAAAACTAGAATTAAGAACTGTTTATATCTGGTGAGTAAATACATTCTACATACAAATAACATGAATGAACAAAATAATCATCTATGAATACGTAATAAACATTAATAGTAAAACGCACTACGCTAACCTCAAAACAGAGCCGGTAAACGATATAAACAGAAAGCTTAGAGTTTTATTCAGTTAAAAATATCGATGTTTCGTTATTCGATTCTTCCATAATGATTAGTTTTTGCTTTATTTTAAGTAAACCAACCGGGTTGAGGCATGTCTAGTGAAAAACTCGTTATAACAAGTCAGCTGATTTTGAAAGATGCAGGTTCTGTGTTTCGTATCCTAGCATAAGTAATTACTTTTATAATATATGTATTTGAATACAAGACAGTGGTTACCGATGTATTTTGATGGTTTGGCTTCAATTGACTACTATTTTAGTAACCGTCGGCCTGAAGCTGTTTAATACTACAACTCATGTACCCATCATACATATCATTCTCATCTCATTTTGTCATGAGGTTGCTTATTGTTCATAATTGAGCTGATTTCAACGTACACACACAAGGGATTAAAACAAAAATATATTATTGAATACTACAGAATTCTTATCAGTGTTTTTTAATGGTCGGGTACAATTAACAACTATATCAAAAATAGTCAACCTATATCTGCACAAGTTTACACCTCATATACACGTCATACTATCTTTAGTAATCCAGTGAGTTTCATCCGAGTTGTGATTTTCTTGTGAGAGCTACATAATTCCATAGAAGTAGTTTTCAAATCTAAAGTCGTTGTGGTCAGCTTTATAATTAAGTAATTTTAGTATAATGGTAGTGGATCATATAGTTGTTTATTGTTTTTAATTGGATGTAACGTACACTCATTAAAAATTTAAAAAAAATTAAGTAATTATACATTATGCTCAAACCACCGGTTTGGTCTAGGGGTGAAATCGTCGGCACGAGTCAGCTGTTTAATAGCTGATTTTTGGAGACGAAGGTTCCTGGTTCAAATCCTAATAAAGGGAATTACTTTTAAACGTATTTGAATACTAGACAGTGGTTACAGGTGTATTTTGATGCCTGAGGTTTAATTAACCTAATGTTTTCAGGAATAGTCACCCTGAGTCTGTAGACGTTTACACCTCATTTACACGCCATACACATCATCCTCATCTCATTAAGTCATAGGTTTTCTTATTGTTCTTAATTTGAACAGATTGACACATTCACATATTAAGGATTTTAAAAATGCCATGCTCTAGCCTTTTGGGAAGAATTACATCTATATATTTTGTTATAAACGGGTACTGATCGTTACCCTATGTTTCAAAGGGTTAAGGGAATACATTATAATCTATTACTATTTATTGAGAACGAAACCTCATCCAACCTTTTATTTTTTCACACTACATTTCTGTAATTTTAGCCCTTTAAAAAAAGCAATACAGAAATAGATTCTTGATAATGCGAACGATTAGGTGATTAAAAATCTGGTGTGAAACACTCACACAACTTTCTCTTGCCAATGCAAATAATTAAGAATAAACCTAACATTAGTATTAAAACATTAGAAATGAACAAAAACTAAGCTCAAAAACATAACCTTATTTTAATCATGAGTGAATGACGCAAAATGACAATCGAACTCAGTTTGGCTTAAAAATACGGAAAATCACGCTTTCACGCTAAACTAGGCTCTGTAGAGAAAAATGCTCTAAACAAAAGTTGTAGATCTTTTAATTTTCTATAAATTTAATTATATACACTTTTGTCGTAAAATGCATACTAAGACCGAAATGTTAAAAAAATCGATTTTTCTCACGTTTTCGTGAGAAAAAAACAGAAAATCGCAAATTACCGCTAAACTAAGCGTTATACAAAAAAATGTTTGAAACAGAAGTTGTAGGTTTTTAAATTCTCTACAACGTTTTTTATATAAGTTTTTGCGCTAAAATTTATATTAAAGCCGTAATCTTAAAAAAACAACGTTTTTACGTGAAAACAGCCTCACCGAGAATTTCAGCAAACATGGCGCCTACCCTATCTTGTAGAGAATAAAAAATTGAGTAAAATAGGCGATTTTAAAAAAAATCTTAGGACTAGTTTTTGAGAAAATCGCAAAAAACTGAAAAATTATACGAATAAACTACTACTTCCGGTTGACCGATTTTGGTGAAAATGTTCATGTCGCGTCCGGTAGTGGTATGTAACTTAAGTTTCAAGTTTCAAGTTCGTACAATGTTCCGTTCTTGAGATATTCTGTTCACACACAGACACACACACACACACAGACACACACACAGACCAATCGCTAAAAACATGTTTTTTGGGTTCAGGGGGTCTGAAAACGTATAGATCCGGTGAAAACTCGATTTCGAAAAATCGACATGAAAACAATACTTTCCTTCCTATATATTCATATAGGCAAGAGAAAGTAAAAATTTAATAAGCTATTTAAATATCATAAATGGGAATTTTCAGAGTAAAATTAGTATAGGAAATTTTTTATGCAATGATCAAGTTAAAAAACTGCAGTCTATTTTTAAAGTAGTAAAACGAAACAAAGAGAAGATAACAGATAAAGATAAAAAGTAGGGTAAAGGAGTGAGGAAGATGTTGTAGATACATTAATAATAAAGTTATGGTGGTGTATAATGGAGGAAGAGAGAAGATCATGATTCCTCAAAAGTGTTCTGAATTATAAGTTTAATTTTCCACTAAACGTAAAGAAACATTTTATTTAAAAGAAAAGAAATTATTAAAATTTTTTCTACTTCCATTAAACGTAAAATTTTATAAAAAAATTTACATTTATGAAGGTTTTCAATATTTTGATAGGTCTTATCTAAAGGAACGAAAAATATACGAAAGGTTGTATCTTAATGTTTAAAATTGCCTTTTACGAACGATAAGTAAATTGTCTGTTAAATTTTAAGATCATTTTTATAGTATTTTTCAGAATATGCCTTTACCTGTTTTGCATATATTACTACTTACTTGTTTTTCTGTAATGTAATGTAAGGTATATTAAGGGTATTCACGATAATGCCTTTTTTATTAAGAAAAGGTTGGCGTTAAATATCTTGTTCTTAAAAAAAAAATTCCTCTAATATTTTATCTGAACAAATTATAGCCTAATTACATTTACAATCAATTTTTATTTGCCCTACAGATGGTAGAAAATGGGAATAAACATCGTTAAATATTTTATTATCTTGTTATTTTTGGCCTACCGGGTTGGTTTAGGGGTAACGTCGACGTCGCTAGTCAGCTGTTTCACAGCTAATTTTCGGAGATGAAGGTTCCTGGTTCAAATCCTAGTAAAGGGAGTTACTTTTATACAACTTTGAATACAATATAGACAGTGGTTACCCGGTGTGCTTTGATGGTTGGGTTTCAATTAACCGTACTTTCTCAGGAATGGTCGGCCTGAGTCTGTACAAGACTACACCTCATTTACACTTCATCTCATTATTATTATTTTTTTTTTGGTTTTAACGTCCGACTGTTTTGCAAATTGCTGCTATTCATCTCATTAGGTCATGGGTTTGCTTATTGTTATTAATTTGAACAATCCTCCTTATTCATCCTTATCTCATTGGGTCATGGGGTTGCTTATTGTTATAAATTGAACAGATTGCAACGTACACAACAGGAATAAAATATATATATATATATATATATATTTTTTTTAAATATAGGGAAGTGTGAAGGAAACCACATTGGAATCACATGTTGATCGATCTAATTAATATTTTTTGTAGCAATCACTTACACCTGCTATCATTTAGAACAGCTGATTGTTTTGAATCAGATGATAATAAACATATTATTTTCAAAATTGCCAGTTTTGAGGAATTTTTTTTTTAATTCCTAATATGTGTACGTTGCAATCTGTTCAATTCAGAACAATAAGCAACCCCATGACCCAATGAGATGAGGATGATGTGTATGACGTGTAAATGAGGTGTAGTCTTGTACAGACTCAGGCCGACCATTCCTGAGAGAGTATGGTTAATTGAACCCCAACAATCAAAGTACACCGGTAACCACTGTCTAGTATTTAAATCCGTATAAAAGTAACTACCTTTACTAGGATTTGAACCAGAAACCTTCGTCTCCGAAAATCAGCTGTTAAACAGCTGATTTTGGCGACGACTTTACCTCTAGACCAACCCGGTGGGTTAGTATTTGAGGAATTAACAATTTATTTTTCTAAAAAATTTTTTAGCTATATAATTTTTTAAATAAAGTAAACATTTTAATAGATTAATTTTTCTTTCGCCGATATACATTTTTATAATTTAATCTATTTTTCTAAGCCTTATAGGACTACGTAAGTTGTTCAAGTTTGGAAAATGTTTAATTTCGTCGTATGGATTTTATCTATTATGATGTCGTATGATTTTATCTATTTTCTTGATATTCGTATTCTTGATTTTTCCAAGTAATTTTTTATTGCGTTACACCTTTTTTTCCGTTCTTCTTCAGAACACACCGCTTTTAGATATGTGGTTAGTTCCTTTTGCTGAAGTGTCATGTTGATTAATTATGATAATTTTTTCCTGGTCTTTTACTATTTTATTTCATTTATTTTTATTCATTATATATTTTATTCAGTGAAACTCATGGAAGAACATTTATAATACCGATCAACACTTTGGTACTTTCCCAAAGAAATTTACGCTTTTTTGGATAACCACAGGGAAAAACCAGCGGTAATCGCAGCATCTGCAACGAACAAGTAACCTATTTGCTACTGCTGCGAGCCTAACAAAAATAACAGAACTCGACTTATATGGCATAAATGCAAAAATTATGTGTGTAAAAGTCATTCACAGCAAGAAGTAACCTGTAATCCTTGCCGGAAAAATATGGATATTTCACAAGAAGATATGGAGTAGTTTTTGAGAAAATCGATTTTATGTATAATTTAATCATAAGTTTAAAGGTTTAAGTTTTTACAATTCAAAAATAATATTATTTTAATTAATTTTAATATTTAATAATGTTTTCTACTAATTTTAAGTTATATACGTTTTGTAAAATAAAATAAAGTCTTACCTAACAAAAATTAATAATATTGTATAATAATTTGTGTTCATATACAATGGTTAAAAAATTTAGTAAACCAGCAAGAAACGAGAAAAACAAAGAAATAGGACAGTGGCCGCTTTGCCTCTTTTGGAGCGCTTGTGGGACACGTAATATCGCGAGTGCTCAAAATTAACAATTTTTTAAATTTCATGTAACAAAGTAAGATTTAGTTTGTCGGTAGTTGTATATTGAAACTGCCACTTCATTTTAATGATTAATAATTTCCGAATATTTGATAATTTATTGAACCAAACTTATAATGAAGCAAATTTATTGATATATCAATAAGGATTGAGAAAATATTGTAAAAACATTATTGCATAGGCCAAAATAATAATATTAATTTTATAATAATAATAATATTGGAATAAAATCTATTTCGTTGTCAAATAAGAAGATTAAATAACCTTTTCTTGAATAATTTTACCAAACAGTGTAGTAGACAGAAGCAGATTTTTTTAAACAGCTAAACTCAAATCATATTAGATTCATAATTTTTTAAATATAAAGATTACAGATCAACGGATACAACGACATGTGTGGTAAGGTCTCAACTATCAGAACATATTAATAAATTAATTTTTATTTCCAAATTTAAATTTAACTTTATTTTACAATTTAGATTCAAACAATAAAATTTCAATAAAAGTCAATTTCTTTTTCTATGTGCTTTTGTTTTATTTACAGTAGAGATAATATTGTCTCCGTAGAGTTTAATATAAATAGCTTTTTTCAATTTTTCTTACTTTTCCCCACGACGCTGAGTTTAGCCGGACAACCCTCATTGGGCGATTCTGGTTAGACACATACTCACAACTTAAATACATTTTATTTGAATAAGCAAATTAAATTGATATTGTTTATATTTTAACTATAATACAGAAAACAAAATAATGTACAGCCGATGCTGTAGCTGCATTCATTTATCTGGGCCTACCCCTCATTTTAGGTAAATCGACATCTCCGTAGTTCACAAATGGTCAAGATTTCGAAGTTCTACTGAACCAGAAACATAAAATCCAACCTATACATCTACGTGATTTGCTTTGAATTTTCTTGCAGTTCACTGATATTAATAGTTTTCTTTCTTGGAGTACAGATGAATTTTATATTCGTAGTTTGAGAAAGCTAAAACTACGTGCTTATTTTGTTCTACGGATAAAGTTTTTGTGATTGTACTACTCAATCAGAATTAGTTAAAAAATAGTGAAATGTAGTACAGTGGCCCTTCTCTCTCAACCGACTCTTCCACAAGAGGGTGATTTTGTATCACATTAACGACTCAAGTAATTAAGGAGCGCTAAACCTCGACATTTCAGTCAGCTGGTAGTCAACTTTTCATTAATGATACTTTCATAAGTACTCAGAATTTAATTATTTACTAATTATATAAACAACGATTAATTTATTGCCAATTTAATAAAGTTATATTATGTCAAATTCAGAAAATGTATGTTTTTTTATTCCAATTTTTACTTTATCTTGTCCTACATGAAAATATAAGTAGAGAAAGAAATAATTGTTGTCATGTCAATTTTTCCAAATCAAGTTTTCACTAGAAATACATGTTTTCAGACCCCATGAACCCAAGAAACATGCTCAAGGCATACAAATACACACAGATATATAAATACATACCCAAAAACGCAAGAAATATTCAGTGATTGGTCTGTGTGTGTATATATGTGTGTATGTGAATAAAATGCCTCGTGAATGAAACATTGTACAAAGTTCAAACTTAAAACTTAAGTAGGCAGGCTACCAAAATGTGGGGACTACGAAGGGACTACTTACGAGCATTATCATAAAATCGATGAACCGTAAGGCATTAATTCGAACGAAGTTTTTACTTTTTTGCAATTTCCTCAAAAACGGCTCCTAGGATGTTTTTAAAAATCACCTCATTTACTACAATTTTTAATACACTATAATATATAGTAAGTGTTCTGTCTGCTGAAATTCTTGTGGGGCCTGTGCTCATGGTAAAAAATTAGTTTTTTAAGACTTCTGCTTAAATATGCATTTTAGGGAAAACGTGTTGCTGTATATTTTACAATCGAAGGAAAATAAATAACTTAAAACATTTATTTCAAATGTTTTTTTTTTCAACATTTAGTGTAGTATGGTGTACAACGCGTAGTGTAACGCTTAGTGCGTCAATCAGTAATTTTCTGTATTTTTATCATCCAAATCGGTAAAAAATAAGAATTTTCAAGACTGCGGCCTTAGTATGCATTTTATAACAAAATTGTTTATAATAAAAGTTAGAGAAAATTTAAATACCTACAACTTTAAGTAAAGAACGTAGTTTAACGGTAATTAGTGTTTTCCATATTTTTTAATTTAACAGATGTTGACTTTAATTTTACGTCATTTACTCATTATTAAAATTAGTCATGTTTTTTATTTTACATTGTTTAATAATACTCAAACATACGTTGCACTTTTAATTTCATAGTTACATTGGCAAGAGAAACTCGTGTAAGTGTTTTACATTGTATTGTGTCTCTACTCTGAAAACTATTCAGTATTCAATCATTGTAACCAAATTATTTTTAGTATGACTTCATATACTGGGGGAATTTAAATTCCGGGTGAAATATTTCGCTAGCTGTAATTTGATAACAAAGCGTTTTCAGACATTATATTAAGTTAATTTTTTTCGTTTTTAGCTCTAGAATAATAATTTTTAGAGATTACCGTGCAGTTTAGATTCAACCAGCATAAATTGTTTTAATAACAAAAAGTAATGTATGTTTAACCATATTATCGAATGTCTTTCTCTGAAATAAAGTATTCAAGAAGAGTAGCTATGTACTATTTTTTTAATATCTAGGAGTTATAAAGTAAATTCTACAAGGATTAGAAGAGTGAAAAGATTAAAATGAGGATAAAGTATATTACGTTTCCTATTTTAAGAAAATTAACGTAAGTCTCAATTTTAAAATAAACTGAACACAAGACAAAATAAATTAAGAAAGTAAAAGAACTTGATAAGAGAGTGCACGACGAAAAAGCCCCGAGGTACCTTACTTTTAATTACCCAGGTTTCATTATGTAGGGCTACATTTTATTTACGAAGCTCTTCCAGTATTATAAAATAGTCCCGTTAAATTCTTTGTGGATTTTCTTTGAATATGGACAGAGTCTAAGCGGTTTTTTTACTTTACTTTCTTCTAATTTGGGTATAATACGGTTATTGAAAATTCTAATAAATTTTTTAAATAGGTTTTACAATACACTTTAATTTCCTTTTACAGTTTAAATGTTACTTTGGTCCAATAAAATGTTTCTACAATAAATCTCTAGCTAGAAGGTCTCTTAAATGTCGTACTTCATATAAGAAATTTTTGATTAAATTGAATACAGACCTTAAAATAGTTTATACTCGCAGTCAATGAGTTATTAAATTTCAAAAATAACAATACGATACAATACATGAGATTTACGTTTAAAATAATTCAACTGTGATAAGATCATGAACTATTATCAAGAAGTACATACGAGTACATTCATTCAGAAATTAAATTACAAACCCGTAGAAATCAATAACACTGTAACGTAAAATATAAAAAGGAAGATATAAATAAAATACCAAGCGTTTTAAACCGATTCATAGATCCGTAATCAATAACGGAATCTGCTGAAACTGTTACACCATTCTATCCCTTAGCCCAGGTTCTTTATGGAACTGGTTAATTATAAATGAAAAATTTCTTTAAACTATATTATAACTATTCATTTATAAAATATCACAACAAATAGTCAGAGTACTAATACTATGAGAGTAAGTTACTAGAAAAATACAACTAAATTTTTAGTAGTGGACATTGGCAGTAGTATTATTTAGTAGTAGGCTATTAAGTAGCATTACTACTACTTTAGTAGTCGACATCTATATGGGTATCTATCTATAATATGGGTATATTTGAACTATCACAACAAGAAATGTTATATATACGAGGTGAGGCTATTAAATAACGAGACTGACGTTGTAAAAAATGTTATTTATATTTTATACGTAATCACTTATTGTTATCTTCAATATACGCTCCTTCTCTATACCAACAACGCTCCATGCGAATTTTCCATTGTTGGAAACAGTACTGGAAGTTATCTTTTGTCAGCTCCTACAAGACACGCGCCGCTTGCTCTTTTACAGCTTCTACAAAGTCAAATCTTGTCCCCTTTAATGCAGATTTCACCTTAGGGAACAGGTAAAAGTCACACGGTGCAAGATCTGGTGAATAAGGTCGATGTTTTAACACTGACATGCTGTACTTAGGTAGGAACCTCTTGACAGATATCAGGGAATGAACTGGCGCATTGTCTTGTTGGAGAACCCATGATATATCCTTCCACATTTCGGGGCGTTTTTTCCTTACTCTTGGACGTAGTAAACTACGACAAACATGAAAGTATGTAGGTGTATGAAAGTACCTAAATATAGTGATAATGATTAAATGTTTGGCCTTCAGGAAGCAAATGAAGATTCACAATCCCATGGATATAAAAAAAGACAATCATCATTGCTTTAAATTTTGACTTGCTCATTCGAGCTTTTTTGGCTCTCGGTTAAGTTCGGCTCTTCCAGTGCATGAATTGGCGCTTCGTTTCCGGATCATATGTAAAAAACTACGTTTCCTCACATGTTATTATCTTCTAACTGTTCCCTAAGGTGAAATCTATATTAAAAGGGACAAGATTTGATTCTGTGGAAGCTTTAAGAGAAACCGGCACGTGTCCTGAAGGAGCTGACAGAAGATGACTACCAGCACTGTTCTCAACAATGAAAAATTCGCATGTAGCGTTGTAGGGATAGAGAAGGAGTGTATTGAAGGTGATAGTAAGTGATTATGTATAAAATAAAAATAAAAATTTTACAACGTCAGTCTCGTTATTATAATAGGCCACATCTCGTATATATATCATAATGTCACATTATAACAGTAATATTCTAAAAAATAATACTTAAGGAACTAATTATTATTGTTAATTGTCAGAAATTTTGTGCTGTATGAAGTAGTGTGTATTGAACAACCAATGACTGAAATGTTTTGTATAGGAATTCTCGTAAATCAAAACTAGTAGAAACGTTTGTTTTTTATTTTGATTCCTTCAAACAAGTTCCAATCAAGAAGAGAAAGTGTTAAAAGTGCCAGTGTTAGAAAGTTAGAGGCGTAGTAGTCGGTACCACTGGCTTCTGTGTCAAGGTCCTGGGTTTGATACCCAGTCACATCTGGCATTTTTTATCACTCATTTTCATCTATCTCGCTTCGCATAGTCATCATTAGCAGTAATTGCAAAACAGTCGGACGTAAAGCAAAAAAAAATATGTTGTCAGTTAGTATATGGACTGTGAATAGAATTACTGTTGTTGAGTTGCTTCAAAATAGTGTCGTTATGGGACGGGTTTTGAATTACGTTAATAGTGCGTTGCGTACGAATGATTGCAAGTGGTTGTGGACAGGTAAACCATTGTTTTGATTGATAATGACATTATCTTAATTATATTCAAATTTGACCCACCGGGTTAGTCAAGAGATAAAGTCGTTGCTGCGAGTCAGCTATTTAACAGCTGATTTTTGAAGATGAAGGTTCCTGGTTCAAATCCTAGTAAAGGTTACTTACACCTCATTTACACATCATCCCCATATTATTGGGTCATGGGGTTGCTTGTTGTTCTGAATTGAACAGATTGCAACTTACACATTAGGGATAAAACAAAAATATTCAAATTTAGTTTAACCTCAAGTTTTGAAATTAATTTAATTGAAAGATTAGTTGTAATTAATTAATCGTGTCTATAAATAATTGTTATTAGTTTAAAATAAGTTTCTGTTATTTATTATAACCAGATTCCGTACAAACCGTCTCTTAAATGTTTCAATATATTTATTACACAGAAATATTTAAATGTACCGTTCATAAATTTTAAATAGGATGCGATACATAGAGCGTCGGTATTATTTTCGTTTTGAAACAAAAATACCGTAAAATGCATTAACAAACACACCTTTTAACACGCAAACACCACACGAATTAGACCTACAAAAACAATTTGTAATTTGTCCTCCCTTTTTTACAGAATCTGATATTATGATTAAAAAACAAACAGTTTGTTTTGTGTGGTATAAAACGGGAAACTTTTTTTACGTAACTGTTGTTAATTGTGTCCCTTGTGAAAATGGCTTTAGCAAACCACGTTTTACGAAATGCGAATGTACGAACGGAAAAAATATTAAATTATCTATGTATTTTAGGTCCTCTGACGGTGTAAGGGTGAGGAATTACAGTATTCAAGAGCTGTATTTGAAATAATCTTTATGTTTTATATCCGCTACAAGCCATGAAAGAAACTGGATGTCACTCCTCTTTCCCACAATATCTCTTACCTCGCTCAATATAATTATATAATTCTAGCCACTCCAGCGGCGCTGTAGTTCATTGAAAAAGAGTAACTTAAAGTTACCATAATTATTTATCTAATGTTAAAGGTCGCTATTGTAAATCCAGTTCACAAAGAAGACAAAGATGTGAATCTATATATCCTATTTGCAAATGACGTGACAGACCAACTAATATAGGCCACATTGTAGAAAACTCTACGTTATCCACAGAAAACATTGAATGATATTGTAACATATTCTAAAAACTGTTGAGGAATAGGGTAAGAATAATGTGTATTGCATGAGGTGGAATGTATTAAACAAGTATAGTGAACTAAGATGAATGAAATATTTTGAATAGGAATTATAAGAAATCAAAGGAATAGAAATATTTGTTGTATTTTGATTCGTTCTACAGGGTTAGAAAGTAACAGAGCTTTCCTTAGAAAGATCTCATGATTGCTCGTAGGGTCTAGATTAACTATCATACCGCTGGCATAAAAACAGTTAGCACCTATGTAGTGAGTCAGTCAACACATGAATCGTGGACAGACAGTGTCAGGCCGATTTATATAGTGTCGTTACGGGACCGGTTCTGAACTTTAGAAATAGTGGAAGTAAATTCATAAATATTAATAGGCTTATTCTTATATTGTTAGTCAAGTGTGTTAAAGCTTAAGTTTTGCATTGATTTATTTTATGTAATCAAATAGTATAATGCTATAAGATAAGTTAATCATTAAAATTGTAATTATTAATCTTGTAAATAAATAATTAATTGGTAGGCCTATAATTTTTAAATTAGTCTGTTTATTATTTCTTTAACTCAAATCCCGTAAGAACCTAAACTTAGGTGTTACAATATTCAGAAAAAGACATTGAATAATCATTTAATACTTTAATTGACTACATCAGAGTATATTATTTTTTCTCATAACAACTTATCTGGTAAATATACAAGCTATTCACAACTAACGATGAAGTTAGAAAGAAAGTCGAAATTAAAATAGTAGATCTGATATTTGATAAAAATTTTACGTGGATTTCTCACTTTAAAAAAATCGCAAAAGAAACTGACTGTTTAGATCAAATGAATTTATAATTATATTATTTTTTGCAGTCGAGATTCTGACAAAACGTAACACTTTAAATACATGCAGGGCTTTAATTACTAACAAATTATATTACGGTTCAGTTATTAACGACTGCACTAAAAACAGTTAAAAATGCCTTAAACGTTATTCAAATAACAAGTTTACGTCCGGCTCTGGGTGCCCGTACAATGAAAAACAAAATGATGCTCGGATCGCATCCGACCCATACCATTACAAAGTTAATTTTCGTAACTTTCGATAAACTCGTCTTAGCTAATAATTTTGTGGTGTTTATGTAACACGTTTGTATAAAGTGTATGCAACCATGAGGTCAGTTAAGGTTAATGTGAGGTCACGAGGTCACGACTTAAAGTTACTTTTGCGTAGCCAGTGTTTCCCAATCTTTTGTAACGTGTGAAATCCTCATAGTGTAAAATTTTTCTTGTAAAATTTTTTTTTATTTTTTAGATTTTTTTATTATTTTTTTTTAGTTTCACTATAAATTTTATCGTTCTAACATTAGTCTTAAATATTTATTTGGTAATTTATAATCTGTTACGTAATCTAGCATATAATTCTCTTCTTCTTCTTCTTCTTCTTCTTAATACAGTGCCGACTTCATTTCTGAAGATTGGGCACAACACTCGCAAATCGCTCTCCATCATGAATCACCCTGAAAAGAATGTGCGTACTGAAGTTTGTCCAGTATCTAATGTTCTTCAAACATGAACATTTCCCTCGCCTAGCATTTGCTGCGCTTGCCTTCAAGAATTTATCTGAGAAATTCATATTTATCAACCTAGCATAAAATAACCAAGGTAGGCAGTCTTCATTCATTTGGTTATGCCCATAAACTCACAATCCACATTCATAATTCTAGAGTGTTTGGTAAAAAGAGTATAAGTCAAAAATTGGTCAAAATGAGATAAGTCAACAAGCAGATGTAAAAAAAAATCTAGATTTTTTTGGTCTACTTAGTATAAGTCAACAATAAATACTCGAAGAGATATTCATTTTGGTTTAAATAATATAATTCTGAGCCTTACATTTGTGTTTGGTAAAAACAGTACATGTTGACTTATACTATTAGAGTCACCATTACGAGAATTAGATATTGGTCATAATAGTATAAGTCGTAAGTTAGGTTAGGTTGTGCTTGTTAACATATCATATGGTAATCAGCTGTTGCATTGTTTCAATCTGTTCTGTGTGTATGTAAGCGTTTAATATTGTTAACGTATTTTGAATTCACCGTTTATTAAAAATAAATTACGTAATTGTGCTTTATAGTTCAATAAGTAAAATGTCATTTCGGGAAAGAACGCAGTTAATTATGACATTAGAAAACCCGACAAATGAAGGTATGTATTGACATTAATTCAAAGTTAACCTATAAAACGTTATTAAACCTTGTTAGGAAATTTGGAAACCTTATAATAACGGGTTTGGTTATTATTGTCTTCTGGAATAATTTGTATGAATAACTGCATACAATATATTTTTATTATTTCTGATGGAAGATCAGGTTTTTTCATACTGCTTGCTTATTTCATAATCATAATCATATATTCCCTCAAGCGACCAGGATACAAATAGTTCTGAAGATGAGATTCCATTACAATCAAATAAACGAACACGTAAGAAATTAAAAAGAAAATTGTTACCGATTAAAACCGCAGGTGATACTTCTGATGGTAATGAAATTATTAATAACAATCATGCGGAAGTAATTGAATTATCATCAAACTCTAAAATTTCTAAAAATCTGAGAGAAAATCAGACGGAAAATAATTCCAATAATATTTTAAAGAAAATATTGTCGTAACAGTGGCAAAGAATACATTACTAGTAAGGGAAAGTAGTTGTCGGTCGAGTCTCTAAAGATATTCGTATGTGTAGATCAAAATGCAAGGAAAAATTGGAAAAGCAAGTGGGAAACAAAATGGTCAAAGAATTATTGTTTGGCGAGTACTGGTCTATGAAAGAAAGGGACAGACGTGTGGCTTACTTATGTGGTCTAATTGATACCAAATCTCCTGCAACAAGCCGAAAAAGAACTAACGACCCAGAAAAGCAGCATAATAAGACTGCAACAAACTCATTTCATTTTTGTATTAATGGGGAACGTACAAAGGTGTGTAGAAAATGCTTTATGGACACTCTGGGCGAAACCAACATGTTTATTACTCAAGTTATTAAAAATAAAGTTCTTTCATTGTCAGGGATACCTGAACGTGATAATAGAGGCCGAAGAACTCCGGCAAATAAAATTAGTGATGCTAGATTACTTGAGGTTAGAAATCACATTAATTCGTACCCGCTGTACGAATTACATTATAGTCGTCGTAAAAGTAACAAACAATATTTACCGTCTTTTTTAAATCTACAAATCCTGTACGATGCTTATAAGGAAATAGTCGTTGATAACCCAGTATCAAGAACTATTTATCAAAGAGAACTACATGATATGAACATCTCATTTAAGGAACCGAAGATCGACACTTGCTATAAATGTGATCTGCTACAAACTAGAAAGAAAGTTGCTGCAGATGAAAATTAACTTCATAAAATAAATGAAGATATTGATAAGCATCATGAAGAAGCTGATAATACATATCTTACAAAATCTGAGGATATAAAATTGGCTGAGAAGGACAAGTCTTTAAAATTTTATTCATTTGATCTGCAGCAATGCCTTCCTACACCTTTCCTATCATCTAACTTTTCATTTTATAAAAGACAACTGTGGACATTCAATGTCACTTTTCATGAAACTAGTGGCCGCGATGTAAAATGCTACATGTGGCATGAAGATGAAGGAGGGCGTGGAGCAAACCAAATTGCCACGTGCATTTACAAGGAGTTAATTTCATTGCCACCTGAAGTAAAGCATGTAATACTTTATTCAGATACGTGTGGCGGCCAGAACCGTAACTCTCACGTATCATCAATGTTCTTTACTGCTATTCAAAACAACCCAAACCTTCAAGTCATTGATCATAAATTTATGGTAAGTGGTCATAGCCACATGGAGTGCGATATTGATCACGGATTTATTAAAAAACAGAAGAAAAAGCTCAACACCACAGTTTATCATCCGCATGACTGGTATCAGCTGCTTCGTTCTGTTGTAGTATCAAAAAACATTTTCAAGTCACAGAACTTGTTCATTCTGATTTTCGTAAGTTTGATGGTCTGCTTAAAAGTCCCTTAATTCTTCGAAAGAAAGTTACTAAAGGAGAAATGTTTAGCTGGTTGAAAAGTCGTTGGTTTCGTTACACAAAAGAGTATGGTACATTAAATTTCAAGTACAGTCTTAGCAAAACCGAAGATTTTCAAACGTTGAGTTTTGTTCGACGAGGCCACAACACAAAACTGCAGCCAGAACAACTGTACAATTCTCCTTTGGCAATTTCTGAAGCAAAGAAGAAGGATATACTTCAGTTACTTGAACATATCCCTGATGTATTTCACCAATTTTATAAAGAACACCAAATTCAAAGGGAACACCAGACACTTATCCGGATATTGAAGGACACCAAGAAGATTATTAAACTTCTTAATTCACATAACGTTTATCAGTTAAATTGAACTTTATATTTTAATTATTTTAAATTACAATTATCACTATCTTTTATTTTTATTATTTTACAATATTTTAAAGATTTTTATTTATGAAAATATTACTATTAAATGTTAAATTTACCTTTAGTAAAAATGTGTATCATTCCATTATTTTAATGTTTTGCAAAAATGTACCTACTTTTATTCAGTATCAATAAATTTGTGAACTTCTAATATGATAGATTTTTTTAAATGTTAGGCGATTTAATGAGTTTTTTTGTATTGTTTCTTTAGTTTTAAACGTTAGGCTTGGTTTAGTTTAGTTAACTACGTCAGAAAGCTGAAAATACATTAGTTATGTTTCACGCACAAAGACATATTTTGTACTTTTGTTAGGCATCTTAAATAAAAAAAATGATTAACCAAATTTTATTAAATTTGTATGATAAAATTCATAATTATTCAACAGCTGAATTTAGAGCACAGGGTCAAATAGTACAAGTCACGTAAAAATTTTGATCAAAATAGTATAAGTCATGTATCTCTGTAAATATTGAAAGTTTTATAACTTCAGTCACACACAACAATTCATTGCTAGATAATCATATTAATAATCATTAAGTTAAATGTAATTGATATTTAAAAAAAATTAGAATCAATAAAATGTCTCTCCTGAAAATTATGAATTTTTGACTTATACTCCTTTTACCAAACACTCTAGAATTATTGTTTTTGTTCTTTCCCATATAAGTAAATTATTTAGTTAGAAAGTCTGGTGTTTTCTGCCCTAAATAGGTGCCCCATAAATGAGTTTTTTCCTGAAGAAATTTGTTACCGAGGATATTATCCTATTTATATTTCTTCATTTGAGATTGCCCTTCACTGCCCTTCTAATATGTTTTTCTTGGTTATGTATTTTCTGACTATCCACATTTCTATCTACATCTCTAATTTTCTTCTACTTCTACTTCTACTTCTCCAATTTTATATGACCCGAAGAGAGTTTCACTGGCGTATTGTACTTCTGGGAGAATTACGGTTTGGTCTAATTTTTTTTTTTCGGTAGGCATTGTTTGTTGTATAAATGTTTTTGGTAGGTAACGATTTATTTTATTTATCGGTTTTTTCCTAATAGTTCATTTTATCATTGATGTCATGTGTTATGGTGTCTCCTAAATATTTAAATTTTCCCGTTAGTCTCAACTTGTTTTCATTTATGTTTACATGACTAATACATAGTGGATCCCTGGACATAATCTTATTTTTTTCATATGATGTTTTCAAACCAATTTTTCCACAAAAGTTGTTCTAGCGTTTCTTTATGAATCCTAGCTTCTTTTATGTAGTTCTTATTTTATTGTTAGCAAAAATACTATTACTAACAAAATAGAAGAGCAATTTAAAAAGTTTACTGAATCTGATAACGACATCGTGTAAAAATATAATAATTTTCAACTCGTAGGACAGGTAGTAACCTTAGTTATGTGGATAGATAACGAAGAACGAAGGCAGGAAAATTGCCACAGCAGGTGTTTGAATGGGCACTAGAGAGATAATGATCAGAGGAATGCAACGTAGTAGCCGCGTCTTGACAATGAAATGTATTATTTTGTGACCCCTTGAAGATGACGAAGGTTGTTAGGTGGTAACTGCGTACATACACAGCAGATAACGCTTTGTTATTATAATTACTAGTGTAAAAAGTTATTATATTTGTTGTAACCCAAGTTGTTTATAATAGAAAGTTTTGATTCCAAAAATCTAACGGTCATTAAAATCAACTCTTATTACCATTGCAATAAAAATAATAATAAAATAATAATTGCAAGTAACGAGTTGATGTTACGATTGTTACGGTTCTGAATTAAAAAATAAATTATCATAAAGTTTTATTATTATCTACATTCTCTTCCCCTGTATAAATACAGGGAAGGAAAGTATTGTTTTCATGACGATTTTTCAACAAAATAGTCTATTTATACGTTCCTAAACGTTCGATCCCACGAACTCAAAAATAAATAAGTAATTTTAGCAATGGTCAACGTATGGGTGAAAAGAAAATACTTTGATGCGACACGAACATTTTCAAAAAAATCGGTCAACCAAAAGTAGTAGTTTATTAGTGCAAATTTTCGCTATTTTTGTAATTTCCTTAACACCGGCTCTTATGATTTTTTTTAAAAAATTGCCCCATTTACTACATTTTTTATGCTTTGATAGATAAGATAAGCGCCATGTCTGCTGAAATTATTGGGGTGGTATGAGCTCTCTTGGGAAAATGATTTTTAAGATTGCGGCCTTAATAATATTTTACGGCAAAAATATATATAATATAATTTGTAGGAAATTAAAAACCCTACATCTTTTATTTCTAGCGTTTCTTCCACAACGCCTAGTTTAGCGCCAATAAGTAATTTTCTGTATTTGCTCAACAAAATGGGGAAAAAATGAGATTTTTTAATATTGTAGCTTTGGTATGCGTTTACCCGATGGCGTATTAAGGTAAACCCAATTGAAACAACACAGTTACGTTCACCTTACGACGTCAAACTTGTTCGCCTGTGATGCTGAACAACGTTCATATCCCATAAACCAGGGTGGTGCGATATCTTCGCTTACGGTTTGATAAGCGACTAACTTGGAAACTTCATCTACGTACGAAACGTTTAGAACTTAACCGCTGCCAGATTTTTGTATCGGTACCCGCTCCAAGATTTTAATATACAAATCCCTTTTAAGGCCAATCTGGACTTATGACGTCCAGCTCTTTGGAGTAGCGGGAGAGAGTAATTTAAAGTCGATCCAGGCCTTTCAATCAAAATTCGTAAGACCTGCTTCTGGCGCTCCTTTTTATGTAAGCAATAAAACCCTTTACGACGATTTCAAAATTCCTACAGTAAAAGAGCTAACCGCGTCCTTGTATAGTACATTTCACGAAAAACTAGATGACCATCCAAACCAATTAGCCCGTGATATAGCTACAAGGACCTTCCCAACTGTCCGACTTTATAGTAAAAATGGAGTAGAGAACTCTTGGTTTGAATAACGGACAATACCCGAAGTTTCAAACGAAGAATGTACCACTAGGTACCTTTTCTCTTTAAAGTCAAATTCCCTATCGCCATTTAAATATCATTTACGGAAGTTTTGCAGCACAATGTACAGTACCGTTATAATGAAAGTTAAAGCCAAAAAAATTGTATGCGTTTTATAACGAAATAGTATAAAATTAAAGTTATAGGTAATAAAGAAAATTACAACTTTTATTTCAAAGCCTTTCTGTGTTATTCGATCATAGTAGAAAACATACATAAAAGTTAAATTACAATTTAAAGTTACGTAGTTGGTTTTGATTCACATTCGATAAATAAACGGTAATTGTCAACCTGTGTACACAATCAACCTCTCATAAAGACAGACACTGTTAGATAGGTCAATCAGACTTTTGATAAAAGATTGACTTGAAACACAAATACCAAACAAAAACGTTTTCCTTATCTCTAATTTCATTTAAAATTTATCATTTTTCATGAAATTTTTCAAAATCATCATTATCAATCCGTTTACTTGTAGGCTTATAATTTTTGTAGATAGGCTTATAAATAAACGAATAAAGATAAGGAAAAAAATAATTGGTATAAAAATAAATAAAAAATTTTGAAAATGTAAAACGAATGATGAGTAATAGCTAAATTACATTGAGTGGTTGCAATCTACAGGAAATCTGTCATATTGTTGGGAAAAAAATGAAAATGGAACTGAAAAGAGACGGGTTTTAATAACTTTTTCTCACAAAATGTAACTTGAACTTGTATTACAATACGTGGAAAATTCTTTTGTTTCCAAATTATAATGGGTTTGTATGTCAATCGAGAAGTTTTGTTATACAGTTTATTGGACCTAATGATGAGGGGATTAACTTTAGTTGAAGTTACCCTGTTGCCGTAGCAACGGTTAAACGAAACAATTCATGGGATATTGAAGTTCGTGTTTGAATGTTACGGAAAGCTATGTGACGAATATCATTTATAAAGGGGAATTGTAAAACTTGTGTAATTGGTTATGTCTCTTCACCTGCTAAACTCCGTAAAAGTTTTTATCTCATAATATTTTTATACGATAAAAAAGTACAACAATAATTACAAGAGTCCCATATATTGAAGTAAATAATTTTTTGCTATTTTTAAATATATGGGCCTATTGTTTGGAATCAAAATAATAATTAATAAAGTAGGTACATATTGTTAAAAAACAGGCCATCTCCAACAAAATTTGCATGTAGTAGTAATTTTATTCATGTCCAAGTCACAGTTTAACACTGTTTTATAGAATTCCGTCTGAAGAACTCAAGAATCAAAAAATTATCATACTAAATTTTTTAGTGTGGAAAATGGTTGAGTATTCTATCATCTGGTATCCGCAGTAAATGACGAAATTTTAAATAAACAAATTTAAGGTTATTCCAAGGTCCTGTCATTCGAAGATACTTTACTTTCGAGGGGATCAGAAATCGTGAAACCAATTAAATTTAATATTCTCTAAAATCCGTAGTTTAACGCTTAGGTATTTAACTAAATACATGGTGTGAAATCCGTTAATCAATATCAGACTGCACAACAGCATCAAATAATTAAGAAAAATCAACCTTTTTAAAGGACTTAAAGTTACAAACTTGTGTTGCGTATACTTTAGTAAAACTGTTAATTAAATCTATACATTTATTACTCATTAGATTTAAACTAAATTTTTGTATTTGCTAACCGAATAGTAGACAAAACTTAATATTTCTTTGTAATTTGTAGTTTTAGAAAAATAAATTAATAAAATTGTAACATTATTCAGGAATGGCTGATGTAATAGGTTATCTATTGTAAAAAATATGTTTTGTATGGGGTGGAGATTCTAAAAAAGGATAGTAGATTGCGATGAATGAGATATTTTGAACAGGAATTCTAAGAAAAAGAAAAAAATGGAGATGTTTGTTTATTATTTTTATTTTTTCTACGGGGTTTAAGAGTAACAGAGCTTTTGTTAAAAAAAAATCTTGTAATTGTTCAAGAATTTAACTATCAGACCGCAGATATAAGAATATTTAGCACCTTTATAGCGTGTCAGGCAATACCTGGTACATGTTAGTCAAGTTGGTTTAAGGTTACGTGTATCAATTCATTTCTTTTATAAAATCTAATAGTATTTGTTAGTTAAGTCATACGTTGTAATTGTTGACCGTGTAAATACATATTATTATTTGTTAAATAAGTTTCAAGTTGTCTGTTTATTATTTATCATTTGCAAATCACCAACAGATCTAGGCTTAGTTCTTAAAATATTTTTTAAAAGAAGATTGTATTTTACTCACCAATGTTCAAATAATACTGTGTGGTACTAAGGTAGGGTTCCCATGTGAGAGATTGTCTATGTCGAGCTTTATCCTCTCCTGCCTGTCGATCGTTCGGATTCCTGAAAAGAAAACCATAAATATTATTGACCTTAAACATTTTAATATTATCATGATTATTAAGAATTTGATAATTGGTTTTGCTCTTCTGATAATTGGTTTTGTTTTACTTGGTTGTTTGTCTTATTGTCTGTGGTTTTTTAATTTCTCTTTGTTGTCTTTCCACGCTGGAGATGTGGTATCATTGCCAATCCCTGCACATATTTACTTATAAGTTTATAGACAAATGAGTTAGTGTTTTTTTCTTTTGACGTCCCTTGTTTTTACGTCCCGATAGGTAAGTGCAGCGTTTCAAAGATTTCTATATGTTGCTGCACTTGTTCTACTCATGTAGGTCGTCCCCGCTTCCCTGTTAGTCACCTTCATGGAGGTTGGGATGGCTGTAAGGGGCGAGTGGAGGCCATCAAAAAGAATAATATCAATATTCACTCCCTATTAAAAAATACGAGTATGTACACCTCATTCTTTTTGGTACTCAAAAAGAGTCACATTCCTTGAACAGCCAGGTAAAAATAAATTTTACAATATTTAATCCTAGTAAATTACACTTCAAAATATTAAACTGTAATATTGTTGAATTTGTTTTCTTTTTGAATACACTTAATAGCCTTTGTTTCTATAGGCTATGGTAATCGGATAAATTCCTGATATTTTCCTTACTTTTGTTTAAAATTTTTAGCACGGGCAATATTTTTTAAATCTAAAATACTTATGTACTTATGTTATAAAAAATACACTGTTTGCTAACAAAAAATTAAATAAAATAATTAAATTCGTGAATATTCTTTGTAATAAACAAACATAACTTGTTGGGGTATGGCGTTATGAACAACGAAAATATGTACGAACGATAATATTTACATTCGTGTCGCGTAGTGAAAGATTTTTTTTTTGTTCACTGCATTCAGTAGACTGCAAACAGAGAGTATACGATATGTCAAGATAAAACCGAAAAGTCAAAGTATTAACATAATTTACTATAAAACTGATGCTTTGCTTCTACTTTTGCTTGCTTTAAAATTAATGGCATCTAATAACAATTTTTAACAAAAATATTACACAATTTATGTTAGATTTTACTTAAAAATTATTTTTTAAAACAAAAGAAATTATTCAGAATGGGTATTTTGTACACTCTAAAATGTTTCAACAATCAAACTTTTTAAAGAAATTCGGATTACCACTACGTTTTAGAGGTTGAGGTACTGGTAACGCAACATAAGTTGACGATCGTCAGTGAGAGTAAGTCTAGTTTATGCGGTTGGGGGGGGGGGTGGAAGTGCCACTATTTTTTATCTTCTTTTCTAAATACATCATAGCGACAGCTCTAACTATGACTTCATGTTGTAGTTTTACTCTTACATTGATTTATTATGTCGTTTTATTAACATCCCATTGTATTTTTTCTTGATTCTTAATAATTATCTTAAATTACAAACATTCATTCTAAATAAGCCATAAGGATACTTAGTATCCGTTTTGGTCATCAGCAGTAAACTGAATTACTACACTCTGACATTTGTAGTAATAGACTATTTAGTCGGTGAGTTTCGTCGATGTGAGCTTATTATTGTGAGTAATACTAGTTTTACGGTAATTTCAAAATGTTATTGTCTTTTTAAGGTTTTCATATTTCATTATTTTCAGTAAAGTTATGTTGAATTGCAATTGAATTTTAAACAACTCACTTTCTTTAAATAATTATAAATATTATTCCGTACTTTTTTAGTGTGACGGGTCATGAACTGAATTTTATTACTTAAGTGTTTGTGGTGGTTACATTTTGAGTTACACGCTTCATACATGTCTTATGCTTTCGGGTTGGCCGATGTTAATAGGATAGATAGTATACTGTCCTCCACATGATAGGCGCAATCGTCAACTTATTGCGTGTTACCAGTAATTTATTGTTATATTTCTACCTGCATAATTAGGTTTTACTGTAAACAATTTAATGTTGTGATTAGCAAAGTAGTAATCAATTTTATTTCTTGTGTTGTGATTGAGTATATTCTGTTAAATCTAGTTTTCTTTGCATAAATTTTCACTTAAAATGTACAAGGAGAAATATGTAAGCACTTAAAGCTCTTTAAATAAGGTATGAGCTTAGGTCTTGTCATTCACCTAAACTTTTCTGAATTTTACAAACTCTTTTCGTTTTATTATTCTGTGGAGAACCAGAATAATACAGAACACCGGATTTGAGATAAAATGAAAACATAACAGGTTACTGTCAGTAATTTTCAATTATTTAATTTAGCTATTTAAATGAAACATCCGTTATCAGAAGAATTTTGAGGTTGGTACATATAAAATTGCATTATAAAGGTTGGTTAACACTCATAACGTCTTCGATAAAAACCTCTAAATTCGAGCTACCATTGACGGTTTAGCATGTTAATAAAGACCGGAGTACACGCGAATCGTACGGCCTAAAAAAATTTGTATTTCGTTGGTTTTTTTTGTTATTGGAAGTACCGGAAGTTTTCATTTAACATTACCTAAACTTCCACAACAGATTATTTTGCTTACTCGATCCAACTGATATGCAAAATTTCTTCCTAACATTTACCGAACAACTTTCAAAAGCCAATCTACTGTTTAAGAAACTATACGTCACTAATAAACAAATAAAATAATTATGTAAAAATCAAATAAATACAATTTTTGAGATCTGTTAGTGAATAGTGTTATTCAAGCACGTCACTTATGCCATGTCATTTATTCTTTCAACCACAACCATATTCACTGGTTTTTTAATTTGTAACAGTTGTAAATTTTACTAATGATTTAAAAAAATAATTAGCTATTTGTTTCAAAGCAAATTCTACAGGTGATATATTATTACGGAGTAAATCGTAAAAAATTTAAAAATACGATGATCTATCTAGTGACTCATCCATGAATTTCACTGTTTGTATATATTTTTATTAATTAGAATCAATTTTATCGTGCATGAAAAAAAATGTTCTTCGGTATTATTATGAATCCATTTTTTTTATTTTCTCTTGAATTATATTTGCCTTTGGACTGTGAATACTGACATTTTACTTGATTTTACTTTATTGTTCGTTTACAATTCAGTGTTTTCAATTCCCAAACGACGTACTCATATTTTATTTTAGTAAGAACAAGTAAGAGAGATCTAAAAATGCTGTAGGTTAAAGGTTACGAATGTGTTTTTAAAGAAACATTAGCTTTATAATAATGGAATATAAAATAATACATCTTTATTCCCTTATCATAAGAGAAAGAATTTTTAAGAATTTAACGGATGAATGTGAATAGTGCATTATACTGGTATTAAAAAATATTCTAGAATTTTTATGTGAAATTTATTTATGCAAAAAATTTTTACAGATCTGCTTTTGCAGTTTTTACAAAAAAAAAAACATTAGGGACTACAAAACATTTTAAATCAAACAAAAACACACAAGATGAAATATATCAATCTAAAAAGAAAGATAATTTACCGTCGTATGATTACATGATTATTTATCTATAAAAATAATTGAAATATATATATATAAATAAATTTTTTCACAATTCTGTAACATTACAATTTGTTTTCTTGAAATAGAACAATCAGTAATTAAATAAAGATTAACATGATTACGATTCCATTATAATGTTAATGAAATTGAAAATAGTAATAAATTAATATTTTTGATAAATACAATGATGGCTTATAACATAATAAAAGATAATAAGTATAACAATGATCTTTAAAACCTATAACCTAAATCAAAAACACAATGTCTTTTCAGTCTTGAAAACCCGGTATCAAGGCTATTTACTAGATCAGAGCCAGGAAGTTTGGATGATTGTTGAGTCTTTCTTCATATTTACGGCTGAATTTTTATATATAGTTTGTTTCACTGAGTCAATATTAAGATCAGCATAGAATACTAGGTGGTTTTGATATACCATGGAATTTGCAGGGCCCGCCGCAAGAATTTTGACTGGAAACGTTGGAATATGTTTATATTTGAAGTGCAGGATGTACCCCACAATTTGAAGCCTATATGTTCATATGGGTTTTAAAATGGATTTATATAAAATAATTTTTGATTCGTTTGACAAAGGTAACAGTTCAAGTTTTTTAAAGGAATAAATAACATACTTATCGAAGTAAACATGTTAGTTACGTTAGTAAGCTATTCAGGTAATTATGTGTACTTATAGGTAATAAGCAATAAGTTACATTAAAAGTTCTTTACATGCCTTGCTTTCCCTTTGAATATCATATAGATGCAATTTCTCTAAGTTTATTTAAAAATTTTATTCTTGTAGAAAATAAATACAATTATTATAAATTTACTGAATGAATGATCATTATGTCATGAAATGATACGAGTAATATCCCTTCAAATGGTATCAAGTCAGGTTTGCTAATAACTTTAGAAGTGCTGAAACTTGGTCACTCCATAAGGTCCCTGTTCCACTTTAGTTTCAGCCTACTTGGAAGAATGTCAGGTACATGTGGTCTGTTAAGTAGTTGAATGATTTCGCTCTAGTGCCGACTTGTTTTCCGATCAAAAATTTTCAGTCAAGTAGAATACGTAGAAGCTATGTTGTGCGTAAGTATTTTTGTAGCATTACGTTGCAAACGTACCAAGAAATACTTGTTATTACAAAGATTCCCAATTGATTTACAATGAAGAAGAAATAATATAAAATCTGGCTTGAAACATTTACACGACTTTCTAAACTTTTAAAAACTTTAAATAATTTTTAATATGAAATTCTTAAAACTTATAATAACAGTAATAGCTGAAGTAAAAATAATATTTTAAGAAATAAATTTAGAGATAACTACTGTACGTATTTAATCTAATGAAATATTCCAACCTCGTTTAATATTACGTTCAGTGTAAAAACTAGGTATTATACATTTTTACATAAAAAGTGATATATTAGCATACTTACCCCGTTTTTACGAAATTTGTGAAGTATGTAAGAAGAATCTCTGAAACAGTTACATCCTGTCTTGTAAAATTACTCGGGAAGAATGGCATTCCACCGACTAGGGGATGTCCCAGTATGTATGGCAAGTCATCTCCACGCACGCTACCAAGTCGCTGTAACAAAAGCAGAATGTATTATTAGCTCGTTCTATTCTCTTTTTCCTGCGTTATAAAAGAAGGGAATTAAAATTTCAGATATTATTACAACTTTTAGTCGCATACCAGATTTTTTATCGTTCTTCTACCTTTAATAATGTGAATAATAAAACTAATTTGTTGTTTTTATTGTTAGCGTCAAGATAAAAAAATTATTGAAACTAAGAATAGAATTAAAGAATTGATATGAAAAAATGAACATTAAGTATTACGATAAATTGAACTAGTTAGTCAACAAATTTTTTAATTATTAATGAATAAAAAAACAAAAGTATTATTAGTATAGGTACGTAGAATGTTATAAATTTGAAAATGAAATTAAAACGTTCACAAATAATATATCTACATAAACAAACTGAACTGGAAAACAAACACAAACAAAAAATCAACAACGTAAAATTTAAACAATGTATTGGATTCTAGGAACACGATCAACACTTACATTAAAAATTTGGGGTGAAACATTCACACGATTTTCTCTGGCTAAGGTATGTTGTTTAGGTCATCAGCCGAAAGGTTGGTTTGAACCTGTAGAGGTTTTTTTTAAGTAAAATGAGGAGTGAGGTGATGTACCATTGTCTTCCTCACTGAATGGACAAGGACGCTTATCAGCATGCTGGACCCTCTGAAAAGCACATACTTTCCACTCTGCAAATGACATCTTCAGTGCATTCACCACAAGGTCTGGGTGTATTATGAAATTCATTTCTTTCAGAGAAGATAACTCTGATTAGTGTTTTTACACCTCTAATTCTTCTGTTCTTAAATAATTTAATCATTTAATTGGGTGACCATGTGATAAGAAACAGAACTATTTATTTTAGCCCTGCAACGAACAGATTGAGTGTTAATGATTTGAAACTCCACCTGTCTGTTATGGGGAGAAGGTATATAATAGCCAAGGTATACCTTGTAATTTATATTAATGTACTTGTACCTAATTTATATTAAAGCCAGAATTTAAAAAAAAAATTAGGTACCAAAAGAGCACAGCCCTCACATTTTTCAGCAAACATGTTGCTTTCCCCATCATATAAACACAAAAATGTGGTGAATTGCCGATTTTAAACAAAAACGTATGAGCAGTTTTATAGAAAATTGCAAACAATATTGAATGAATAAACTGCTACCGGCAAATGAATAACCGGCTGACCGGTTTTTCATTGAAATGTACTTGTAGGTTTTCCTCACACACACACATACGCGCGCGCAAGCACACACCCAAACGCATACACGCACGGACGTTTCCAAATTGGGTTTAGTTGTACAAGTTAGTTTTTAGTTTTATCCTTACAAGAGCAGAATTTTACAACCCATCTAGTTTTTAAATCAGTAAATTGTTTTTACTGATAAATAATTTATCAGCTATTAACAATTATTGTTAATTCTGTACGGTAAGTTCAAAATGGTTAACTGTTAGAGTCTGTGGTAATGGTCATTATTATCCAAAAGGTTGACTGCCAAAGGCTTTTGATGACATTTTGAAACAATGTATTAATCTTTGCTTCAGATGTCTTCATTTAATCATAATTATTAAACCTTTTATTATGTTTGTATGGGTCACCATGTCATGTGACCCATATAGAATCCTTTTGTCCATGATGTACATTTTGTGTTTTGATCCTTTAAAATCCTTTAAAAACTATAAATGAATGTTCTCTTACCAAGAGCCATGTATTATGGTAATGATTTAGCAACGTGGAGGTTCTTTTACTGCGGGTAGGGAAAATACTAACAGAAAATAATAAATACCGCAAAACTGTTGCCATATTCTTTGTGAGTAAATTCCGTATCTAATTCTATTCACGGTCGTACTACTTACATAATGAGCTGTTTGAGGGTATACAGAACAACTACTAGTTTGTATACAGTAGTTGCATGAGGTGTATAAGTGCGCCATTAATAACTAGGATTAGGGGTTGAGGTCACCTTTAATACGTAGGATGTATAATGCGAGTAATAATACCAGTTGTCATAATTAAACTACGTTGTTTCTTATTTATTCAACTACTGTGAACCGCAAATAATACTTTCATGTTACTCATTTACTTAAGCCCCTTATAACTATATTAATTCAAATATGAATATTGTTTAAAGCAAATAAAAAAAGTGTTTTCATCCTTCTAGTTTTCAATGTATCCGTTCTAACAATGTGGCCTTTTAAAACTATTAAAAACTAAATCTGCTAGAATTAAACTATTTTAAGCTTATATATTAAATTTATTTAAAGTTGTAGACTATTAACTGCTTGGTCATTATTAATTAGAGTGGATTATGGAACAGTTAGGTATATTAGCATTTTTTAGCTTGTAAAATTTTTAGAACGTAATTATTGTTAATGGACTTCATAACTTAATTATTAAACCTTAATATCTATACCCTAGATCCCAGAAAAATGTGGCTGACAATCAGCCAACAGTCAATGAGTAAGACATTGACACGTAGCACATCCTGACAGAAGCCCTTTTTCAACGTGGCAAGTTCTTTTAGCTAAAGTTTCTTCCGTACTTACTACTTTCTCCTTCTCTGTTTGGATTTTTAGTGTATAATATTTTTAAATTATTTAATTAATTGAGGTTTATGACATAGAAATGTTTTTTAGATCCTCATTTTTACCTTTTAACTTTTCCTGTCGTGTACTTCAAAAAAGTATTTATATTATAAAGTTTTCGTTTTCAATTATTATTATATCAGTAAATTGTAATTTATGTCATAGGACTTATTAGATTACACGTAATGTGAGAAGAAGCCTAATGTCATAAAAATTATTCACGTTATTTTATTTAAAGAAAATGTTGATATTTATTGCTTTGTTTCGGTTTATTTTGTTATACTGGTTGTTTTAACGCATCAATATTGTTCCCTTTTTTTGTGAAACCAGCAGGTTTAGTGGTTTGCTTATTTATTACAATCATACTTGTTTAAGCTATGTGATAGATGAATCAGCCATTACAATTTACTATTTGTTTATGTCACTAAAACTACTGACAAACAACTGCTAGAAAAACTACCTTACTTCCTTTGTTTTTGACAAGCAATCCACTGACAGCCTGAGTGTCAGAATCTGATAATTCGTACAATTTAGATTCCACTATATGTGACTTTTAAATTATGAGTTAGAAGCACTATACATTTTGTTGGTACGATGTGTATAATGAATTGATCAAGAGAAACGAAAGTAAAACTCATTAAATGGTAAAATGTGTCGTAACACACTTTTTGTCAGCAATTCAAAGTTAATTTTTTTGTTTGGCACCAGAAATAGTCAATTTCTATTTTATTTTCCAAGTTTTACTTTTGTTTGACGTTAAAAGCAGTTCACGTTCTACCTGAAACTTTCACTTTCTGGTTGACGTCTGAAAAATTCCACGTTCTCGTTTATCTTTAACTTTCACTTTTTCTTTGACGTCAGAAACAGTTGCTTTCATTTTTATGGTTAACATTCACTTCTTATTTCAAATCTTAATTTTTAAATTTTGTTTTGTTTCTGTGCGTTTCTGATTGGTTTTTATGTTCTTTGTAGCTTTTCGTAATTCATTTATTATTATATAATGAATGCTTTATTATATTATAGTAATTATTTTATTATTTTAAAAATTAAAATTCAGTAAAATAAATCAAGTACATTATGAAAAATCATCCATCATAATGAACACACAGGATACCGAACAATGATCAAGTTCAAAATGTTTAAAATTATTCTAAAGCTTGTCTGCTTAACATGCTTCATCTTCATCTATGATTTCTTTTTAAAATAATGAATTACTTTGCAGAATAATTTTTACATTCAAAAAATATTAAGAATTCATTCAGTAATATACGAGAGAAATTTATATGGTAATGAAAACGGTGACAATGATATACACGTATTTTGAGGACAAAATTGGTACTCTACTAATCTGCTGTTTATATTGCGCGTCACAAAAAAGCCGTTGTATTTTAAGAGCTCTATCTCAAAAACTTTCGAATGGAAAAATTTAAACGCCATATTCAATTAAAACCTCTGTTTTCCTCCATTGATTGGTCTGAATTAAATTGCTTTTTTAGAGATACAGCAATTTACTCATAAAAATAGGCGTACCCAGTTTGTAGCCGGCTTTCCGTTAATGTGTTTTATTAAACGTCTGCTACTTCGTCTTGGCTTTACATGAAGAATTGGCGTTTAAGGGAGTTAAAAATCACAGTTTTTTCATGGTTTTTTTGATGGCAGTTTTAATATGGTAGGCTTTTTATTTAAAAAAGTGCTATTTTGTCTCACGCAAGGGTAGGAAAATCGACGTGGTTTCTATTTGTAGTGATTTTTATCGTTAAATTGTTACAAATCCAAAAGCAGTGTTCCATACAGAAGCAGTTTTGGCTGTCGAAATAATCACCGCTCAAAACAGTGTCTACAATTTTCATTATACACATACATTTAGTATGAGTGTTAATAATTTACGTTTTTTAAGGGTTTTCAGTTACCTAAGTCGTTTTATAGCCTTTTTAATAATAATAAGTATGTGTGTGTGTGTACGTGCGTGCGGGCTTGATGTTGTCCATGAAATGAAGTTTTGACAAAATAAGTTACAAGAAACCTAACATTTTTCGATTATGACGACTCGGTATATTCTGTTACCGAGTTATCAAAAAAAAAAAAACTAAAATAATATATGTCTTACAAGACTTTAGTAACAAAAACATTTAATTTAGTTTCGTACAATTTTAAATAAAACGTAGCTAACTAATAGGACGTCTATATTTAATAACTACCTTTTTTAAAGTTATTTCTTGTAACACTGAAAATAGTTTTTTACGCAATAAATCTTCGCTATAAAATTTGGTATTTCAATGATTGGCAACATTGTAACATTATTGATCGGAATCATTTTTTTTCATTCTCTTCACGACTTCATAAGTTCATTTTAAAAAAAATAAATTAATCCTTTATGAAAAAATTAAAACTACTGTGAACTTAATACAATGAAATTTTTAAAATGATTATTACTTTAGTTATAAATTTTATATCACATATTTTATTACATTGGTGTACTGTTCTAATAGAAACTACTAAAATTATTGAGAATTTATTATCGCTGTAAAAAGGTAAAAGTATAAAGTGCAAGGGTAAAATATTTATTCATAAAAATATGCCATGAATTTGTGCTTCTCATATCAATAAAAATTTACTGGGTTGTACAAGAAATATTGGCTGAAACTCCCTTCTCTATCGCCTCTATTGGTTCACCTGCAATTTATACGAAAAGCCATTCATCAAGTCAAAAAAAAGTTTATTGGCTTTTAATATTACGATTCATAGCTGCTGGAATTGTGATACGTTCTGAAATATTTATTTTTTTGATGTAAAACCACTATCGTTTGAATATTAAAAAAAACTTTTACTAAGTTACTATCTAAATTTATTACTAGTAATTACTATGATGTAGTAAACTAAAGCTATAACAATCTGAATAACAATGTTTCTAGTTTTATCAAATTACTTTTATTCTCTCCAATAATTTTACATTTACATATTTTACATTTATACAATAATTTAAGTAAAAAGTATTTCATATTTTATACCAACTTTGAAAAACATCTCGTTTTACTCATAAAATAAAATAATGTGACCAGGAAAATTTTTGATTACACAAACAGTAATAACCATTTACTACCGAATAGTTCAAACAAGCCAAGAAGAATGTGAAGGAAACAGGGATAAAAGTGCATGAAATCATGGATAGAGACACGTTTCGATACACGATAAAGAAACTTGAAGTGTTCCAGAGGAAGAGAACGCGGACGAAATGTACCCAGGAGAGGCGAGAGAGCACTCACCCAAAATAAGGTAATGAGAGAGTACTGGGAAGTAAAAATAAGAAACGCCCAGAGGTGAAACTATTTATGGTGGTCTTATTTAGTGACCAGTATCAAAAAAATAAAAAAAATAAAACAAAACAGAAAAATTCAGCACCCTCATTTGACAACCGATTTTGGCTTTTCATCTTTTAAAACTAGAGATCAAAATCTGGTAATTTACAATGTTAAGGGAACTGATACTGAATACATTTCACCATTATATACCAGTTAATGCTGGTACTATCAATAAGACAGAGCCTTCTGGATGTGCAGTGGGTAACATAATTCCATTTTTTGCATTGACTGAAAACGCTGAAAATTAGGCGATTGAAGTTACTGGATGGCCTTAAATGACTGAAATTGTATTTAAAATTAAAATTGACGTTTTATGTTGTTATCGAATTAGGAATTACGACAAAATTGTAAAGAAAATTGATTAAAAACTTTTATCTGAGTTAAGGTTTAAGTTATAGTGGAGGTAATCGCACAAGGTATAACAATCAATGTTTTAAAATTGGTTCATCATCTTACTCAAAACAAAAAGTACCTCTAATTGTTCAAAAATAAACCGTGATTCCATTTTACGATAACTCTTTTGTTACAAGAGTTGTAAAATATCTTTCAAAGTCCTAGGAGAATATTTTAGATTTTCTAGTTTATTACAAACCGACTGTTGTAAGAATTTGATATATTGCTCCTGAAAAAACAAATAAAATATTTCTCTACGAATTAATTTAACAGATATGGCCAATTGTAAAACTGGAAAGAACATTATTTCACTGATGCATGAGCTTTGATGGATTGTTTGCAATAATTAAACTTTGAAGTTCACCGAGCCACAAAAGTTTTTTTGTTTCCTTTTAATATACTTTTAAAAGAAAAAGTATTAGTTTCAATCGGCTAGATAAAAGTTTACAAACTGTTTCAGTTAAAACTTTATAATTTATATTTGTTTTGTTTTCATAGTGCCGTGTTTGTTCTAGTAAAGTTTTTTTCACAAGAGATAAAACTTAAATAAAATAATGGTAAATTGTATCAAGTGTCAGTGGCCAGAAAAATGAATCGAGGATTTATCAATTGTTCAGCACATGACTACAATATTATTATCGCATTCTACAATCATGTTCCTTGTCAAACATTTTAATATCACAATTCAGTGCAATACTATAAGTAACTATAAGTGTTATAAGTAACTCTGTCGTGAATACAACCATCTTGAAAATAATTTACTAGATTTTTAGATATAAATTGATCTTTAAATATAGAAAATTACGATAAATTATTTAATTAATTATTATAAATTGTGGGACACATTTCAATAATTATTGTTTACAGTTTCATAGCCACGCTTCTGCGGGGTGAAGCGGGAAGAAGAGTCAGTTACATCTCCCATTATAGTACGTTAGGTTGTTATAGTAACCATGAGTAGAACTTACTCATGGGATTAAACAATAGTTTTCATAAAATTGAAAATTTTAATTCGAACCCATTTTCCGAATAACGTAAACAGCAACACGCTGCACAAATGTTGTCCATAGAGTATAAATTCTGTAACATTGTACAGTGCTACTGTAAAAAAAGCTTAGAGAAAAATAATTCATTGTAAGAATTTATGTACTTTATAAAATTTTTTATGTATTGAACAAAGATAATAGATTGCGATTAATGGAAATTTTCGGAAATTAAAACTAAAAGAAACGTGTATGTTGTTATTTTTATTTTGTTACATAATTCTCAATTGTTTGGAAAACTATCAGACCGCAGGTATAAAAACAATAAGTGTCATTGTAGTTAGTTAGTTTTAGTTATTACTTGAGTTGTAATGAAAAGTGTCGTCGGGCGTTTAAAATAATGTCAGTTCGGAACCAGTTCTTAATTACGTTAGTATGCCTGCGGATAGTAATAATAAATACCACAGTAGAAAGTGGTTGTAGTTAGGTAAATTAATTCTCTTGATTTTTAAGGGACAGTGTTATAAATTATAGTTAAGTTTTACTTAAGCAGAATTATTTTTGTAATTAATTTAATTGAAGTGATCTAATTGTCTTTGTTAGGAGTTAAGTAGGTAATAAGTTTGATAATAAATTATAAATGTGTCAATAAATAATTATTATAAGCTTAAAGTATTTTGTTTATTTACCATATTATCACAACTCGAACGACTATAGGCTGAGTTACAATACTTATTCACGACTCCGAACATAAGAAGTTATTCGAAAAAATGCAGTTTATTCGTTATTTTCTTTTCAGTTTATTCGTCCATCACTACAGTAGTCGGTATTGTTCATTTTTATTTCTCCCTTTCACCCACGTAACTTATTTCACCTTGCCCACATGTTTCTCTGTTCTTCAATACCATTCACATTCTCTTCTGGAGACAGTGCGATATTCATTCGGCGCTATCCGCACAAATAGACATACCAAATCATGATTTATGACGGTTTTAGGCACATTAAACTTATCAAATTTATTCTTATTTCCAGGTCTCGATCATATTGTTAATTTTTATTCGTTTTGTGATGAATGGTAAAAGTAAAATTATTTTACTTTTTTCGGCAACTGAATTATTTAAAAATAAGTTTGTGTTTAATTTATTATTACCAGATCCCGAAAGAACCTGGAATAAGTATTACAAGTTCAATAAATAATAGACTAAATATTTTTCACATCTAATTTTAGGCCTGTATTATGTATTTCAATAATACTTTGATACAAATACATTATTTGCTTTGTTCAAATTTATTCGTTGATTGAACGTGTATAACTACGTAATGTAAAGAGTAATTATTGTTGTTTTTGTGTCAATTGCAATTATGTTTGAATGTTGTGATAAGCTGCTTTCCCCAGCAGTAGTATATCTGTGGTTTCAAACCCTTTTATGATGTGAACGAAAATAAATTTAGTACACTATAACAATTATTATAACGTAATGACTATGACAAGAGTTGTTAAATAATATTAAATTAATAATTCTATTACAATTTAAAACAGGATCCACTATTTAATTGTTTAAATAATAATGTATCGCCCACCTGCAAATATTCAGTATCCTTTGTTTGATATCCGAAATGCATTAAAAAGGTTTTAGTTCCTCTCTTGGCAGCATGTAGATGTGCGATTTGCACTAAAGGAGCAACAGTATGGCCGTCGCTAAGCGCTTCAAGTGTTGAATCACGGATGTTTATTGGGTGAACAATCGGCTTTTCCCAATCCGTGTATTCGTTTCTGATTGTAGAAAATATCTCGTTCAAGTGGTATACATACGCATTACGAACGTACGTTCTGTAAAATAAAATACAAAAACGATAAACGATTATATCCTCTCAGTTTAATTAAGTTACAATACTATGCATATTGTTTTTATTGCCCAATTTTATTTATTATTTTACTTTTAACATAAAAAAGTTCATAAGATACTGTACCATTATAAAATATGTATGGTAACATACAATTAAAAACAAAATTAAAACTTAAGAAAACAATACTGTTCCAAAGACGTGACTTTGGTCAAATAATTGAAAGGAATGGAAACATGCATGCAATGTAGAATAAAAATAAAAATAACATATTAATTTTACGATACATAAATATTTTAATTACTTAAACAATGATAAGGACAAGATAGAAAAATATTAACAATTCAAACTTTATATGATTATTCTATAAAAACCTGATACGTAACATTGATGTTCCCCGCAGCTCACAATATAAATTATTAGAATACCGCCTTTAATTAACTTTAAAATAAATAACAAATCAATAATGATTTAAAAACTGTTTCACTTCACGCCAAACTATCAAACTATTAAGATTAACGACGAACTCTGATCTATTGAAATTAGTGAACTCTGATCCATTGAAATTAGTGAACTCCTTGAAAAATTACAATTGCCCTCTATTTATAAACTTGGCACAACCCAACCCCCTCTAAGTATGACGTCGGACCAATGAGAACCCTTCTTTTAAGTTTCGAAGATCTCATTTTCCGTTAAAAATTACAAGACACGTGTAAGCAATTACTACACACAATACAAATTAATATTATGGTGTAGTCATTGCTTACTTAAACATCAACACATTAATTTTACTTTTAATAGGTTATTTAGACAAGTAACGAACTTCTCTCCACATAAACATTTACTAAATTTTTGCCGACACAAACATACATAAAAATGTATCACTATTGTGTCGGGAATATTAATATATATTTATGAGCTAACGGTTACATTTAATTGATTGTTCTCTTTATTTTTATAACGATTACTTTTAACGGATGTTTAAAATAAACTATTTCCTTTGCTAATATAAAATATATTTTTATTTATCAGCAACATAATTAATAACTAATTATGTGCGATACAATACTAATACTATAAGAAATTTGAAAAACATACATAATTTATTTATAATAATTTGTCTGTAATATATTTTCGCTTAAGTACGTAAAATTATTTTGATCAAGAAATCTGTCTTTTTAAAACTTTAAAACACTAAATTTTAGCTCTATAGCAAATTTTACCTTACTATACGTAGGCCTTTTATTATTGATGGTATTTTATTAATTATAAAATATCTTAACATACAACCATAGCGTATAGAAGAGATCTCTTCTATACGCTATGATACAACTGACCGGATTGGTCTAGCGGTAAAGTCATTGCCGCTAGTCAGCTGTTTAACAGCTGATGTTCGCCGACGAACGTTGCCTGGTTTGAATCCTAGTAAAGGTAATTACTTTTACACAGATTTGAATAATAGAGAGTTGTTACAGTTGTACTTTGATGTATGGAGTTCAATTAAAATATATACAACTTAGGAATGGTCAGCCTGAGTTTTTAGAAGACTCATTTATACGTCATACATATCACGCTCAACTCATTGGGCCATAAGATTTCTTATTTTTCTTAACTATACAAATAGGATTAAATAAATACACATTGGGATTATGTGCACATACACAATGTGTATTACGTCATAAATACACTATACACATAAGGATTAAAATAAAATATTTTACATTATTCTATTTAGGCTAATAATATTATTGAACACTTCATTAATGAAATAAATTTAAAACAAATGAAATTAATTTATTAATGTCAATTAAAATCTACACTGCTGAAATATTAACCTCGATCATTACACTGCCAAAAATCTTGAAAACTGGGAACCGAATGTGTTCCTGTTTTTGTTAATGAAAATACAAGAAAGAGTATTTTAGCTTCAGGTGTTCCCTAACTAACGTACAACAACTTTTGAACGAATATAAAACCAATGAAGATGAAATTAAAATTTCTAAACCTAAACAACAGATTCACACATTTGTACAAAATACATTAAATAACAAAATAAAAAATAAATTAAATACAAAATACATTGAGTAAAAAAGACCAAAGAAGAATTGAATCACACACAGATAATCTCGTTATCCCTGTTTTAGATATTACAAACGACACTCGCCGATAGAATAGAAGACATCCTACGGACTTATTTCAAAATGGCAATACAACATATGAAATTAATGTACGAAATTCCTCGATTAAAAGGTTTTCTTCGATCATGCCATGTAAAAAGAAACTCATTTGCTTATTATTCTACATTTATAGATTTCACTCTATTGTTAAAAAATAAAGATGAAAATCAGGGTTTTTCTACACCTGGAAAAATAGTTGGAGATTTAATAGACATGTTAGAAATTATCTTTTTGACTACTAATAGTATCGAATCCGCTCCCTTCAGGCAACCCGCTACAGTCACTTTTCAACCGTACCTTACTTCCCCTACTGACTTCACCACATACCGTATGTACTATTCTAATAGTAATTTATTATTATAAACAGTTTGCTTAGCTAAAACCACTTGTTAACTTACTTATATAAGTATTTCTGCTGTTGTAAGTAGACAAGCTTTCTAGGTAAAAGTATAAATGTACATTTTCAATTATTTTATTCAGATATTTAACAATGCTAATCTTAAAACGGGTAATTTAAAGATGAAAAATATGCAAAAAATCGTTATAGAAAATAATTAAATATGTCTTTTTGTTATTGTTTTAATTTTTAGATTTATTTTTACCTATAATACTGCTTTGTTAAATTTAAAAAAAAACAATGTAGCCTTCTATATTTTACATATGATTTTATTGTTCAATTTTTCTTCTATTTTCCTAGTGTTTGTTTTTATGTTTATTAACCTTTGAATTATTTACTGGAATTTTAATATTCTTGTTAACAAATGAATTTTAAGTTTTTTCCTGTAAAGAAGTTTTTCTGTCCTTTACTTTCTCGCTTATTTATTTTCAGAAACTTAATTAAGTCTTTTTGATTAACCTCGTTCAAATTTTATACATGTCAATTCTTAGTATTAATTTTTTCTAGTACTTTCTATTTCAATTTTTAAATACTGTAATTACTTACTTCTTTTTATAGGTACTTTTAAATTTTTTAATTTGTATTTAGCCTATTTTTTTGTTGTTATTTATTAGTTTTTCAGTTTTTTAATAATTTATGCTTGGATTTTTTTTAAAAAATGTGTTAATTATTTTCCTCATGGTTGTCAAGTAGTTTTTTAATTTGTTGATGGTCATGATTTTCTGTTGTAGCTATAATTTCAAAATGAATAATGAAATTCAAAAACATATTTAAATATATTATGTTTTTACTGAATTATATAAAATGAAGTTTTATTGTTTAGGTTAAGAGCCGAATGGCTCGTTTGAACCTCTAGAAGCTTTCTTAAGTAAAACGAGAATGAGATGGTTTTCCATTGCCTTCCTCTTCCTCATTCCCTTGAAACCAGCAAATCGAGTACAATTAATTGAACACTCCACCTGCCCGTTACGGGCACGTAAAAGTCTTATAATTGTAACTAGATTAATTGCATAGAAATTTTTTAATCTTAGATACCGTTAATTTATTGGATAAAATAACAAAAAGATTAAAAATGAAAAATTGTAATGATTTTAGTGAAATTTTTGTTCCAAAATTAAATCCTACGCAGTCCTGTTTGCCTAGTAATGAATCACCGGTATAAACATTGGTATTTTATTTTGATAAAAGCTCATGGTATAGCCTTATAATTGGCAAAACTTAAATAAACTAGGCTACTTTTCTTTTCTTTCGTGCGGTATAGCATAAAGAAAACTTGAAAAATTATTTCATTAATTATTTTTAATTACATTTATAGTGTTACAAATCTCCTGGAATACTTTTATTAATAATATACTAGCGAAAGGAAAAATGAACTCGGACAGCTAGATTTATGTATTATTTTTAATACAGAATTTCTTTCTTTTTAAAAAGGGGTTAGAGTTATATAACTTATTTTCATCCATTAGTTTCTCCTTTACACTATTCTCACACTCACTTCTATTTGAGTGTTTGTATGGTGTATAAAAGATTCCTTTGAGTAGGATAACGAGAGAACGCTTTTAGTTACAAAGCTGAATTTTTTTGCTGAGTTCTATTTGTTGAGGAGGATGGACGGAATTGAAAAGGCCCATCATTTTGAGAAAAAGAAGGTAAGGTCGCGGGGTGTTGTGTGTATTTTATTTATTACTTTGCTGAAATTCTAAAAGAAGTTCTCAGTAAACACAAACACATCCGCCACCATCTATTACACATAGTCGTCCACATTTTTCCATTCTTTTACAACAAATCTACTTACTATTAAAAAAAAAACTTTTTTCTTAGAACAAAGAGCTTACACAATCCTTTTTATCTTTTTTCTGTCTTTCAAAATGCGGTAAAAAATTGTAAAAATTCATTTTTCGCCCAGAAATGTTTGAGGTCTCACCAGAATGAATTGTAAGAAAGAGCGAAAACTGTCAAGTTTTTATACAGTCCGCCTTTGAACAAATTTTGAATGTAGCATTTAAAATTTTTACACTCGATATTTATTAAAATAACGAGCGTTAATGTTAAAAATGAAATGAACTTTTTAATAAATAACACTTTAATATTGTATACAAACAAATTCATGTATTTACTTGTGTGTGTAAAATGTGAATTAATAAAATTAGTTGGATGTTAGGTAAGTACATCAGCAAATACTGTGACCGGAAAATGCAGTTCTGAAGAGAAAAATTAAACTAATTTTTAGGAAAACAGATTCCGTATAATTTTTAGTATTTAACAATGATATTGAATTAGTATTTGGTGGTCAGTATTTTGTAATAATAATCATAGTGGTACAGGTGGGAGCTGACTTCCTTCCAAAACCTAGAAACTTCTGGTTGGCCTTCGAAATTGAGAAAATGAAGATAAGGTCCTGGTTGATCTGTTAAATTCTACCCTTACGTCCAAGCAATTAAGTATCAGAGCAAAGTAAAGACTGTAAGAGTCGCACATAAAGCATTCTGACGGAAGATGCAGAAACACAGAAATTGTCAAAAAGAATTAATTCCCCCTCCTGTTTACAGGCCTTTCTTTGGCCTGCCAACCTTCAACTATCGGGGTGGGTCTTCTTTCTGACCCTTTAGGTTGTTTGAACGATATTGATAGGGTTGGTGGCTGGTCAGCCAGCCTCTGAATGGTTTCCAAGTTTTGGGAGGATGTCGTTTAGGTCAGTTGCATTCAGAAATCAGCTTTAGGAGGATGTTTAAGAAACAGGTGATAACAATTGTATGGTACCAAGAGTATGATGGGAGAAAAGCAGAGAGGTAACCAGGGTGACAAAGAGAAGGAGGAGAAGAAGGAAAAGATCAAGAAGAGAAGAAAGAAAGGTATTTAGTAAATTCTATTTCGTTTATATTAAGGGTTCTTATGCTTCTTTTTAAGTCAAAGTCACGAGACGAATGATTGGCTATGTTTATTTTTTAACTTCATAGATTAGGATTAGTTAAGCAAATATGTAAATAATTAACGTATTTGACTTGTTAAATCAAAGCAGATGGTTGGTTTTTGTTATTCTCATGCTTTGTCGATGGAGGTTAACAGTTTAATTATGTTATAATTAAAGAATATGCATGCCTAACTAATAATAGTGATGCAAACTAATAAAACAAAATAAAGTGCATATTGTAATGATTTTTAGAACAATGGAAAAATAAATAAAATAAGTTGAACAATTTCTTAATAAGTAGATTTTGCTATTCTGAAGAGAATAGAACCGAAATTAAATTAAAAATTTCTTTAAAATTACAAATCACTTTAAAATAACATACCACTTTTTTATAATAAATAAAATGAAAAAAATTCACTGCATCAAATGCTTTAGATTTATCATCAGGTTAATTGCATAGGTAAAATAACAAAAGTTAAAATGGGTCAGTTTGCAAATGAATTAATAAATTATTGAATTATAAAAACCTACCTCAATATTCTGTTCCGTTGGTCTTCTTCGAAACCATATTCTATGTCATGAGTACTGAAATCGGAATAACTTTCCGTAGTCGTGGTTCCTACAAGTAAATCTGTTGAGTAAAAATGATCCGGAGAATTTTTCATATTTTCTAACGGGTCTCCTTGAGTCCAAGGAGCGAACAATGAGAGGAATCGTGGCGGCGTTAAATTTACTGATAATAGAGCTTCTAATGATAAATGACGAAGGCATGCGATCGCTTGTTTTCCTAATATCGGGCACCCTAATTGTTTTGCTATTGTTGTCCTCAATATTTCTGGCTGCTGAATCAACGCCCATGGACTCATCACTGAACCTGACAGAAGGATCACTCTTCGAAACAATCCTGCCAAACACAATTATAATTAGTAAAATATTTAATAAATTATGACACTGATTATTTTATATAAATTACTGGGTTTCCTGATATTTAAATGTTGGTGTTTTACCTTCTATTAAAAACAATTTACTTTATTAACCATTACTTAACCTTTTTATCAACCAAATTTATTTGTCATCAGTTCAAACAATCAAATTTAAGCAAATGTAAAAAAATTAATAAAGATAAATACTTTCGCTAAAAATATCTTCTTCTTCTTCTTCCTTTCACGGGTAAGGCATTATTGCCTGTTCCGAACCTCTTCGCCTCTACAATCGGTCCATCTCTTCATTGGACGCCCTCTATCTCTTTTCCCAATTGGTTGGTATATCAGGGCCTGCTTAGGGATCCGGTATTCACTCATTCTGTCCACATGTTGAAACCAATCCCTCCTACTCCCATTTATTTTATCTCTCATTGAAAATATATTCAGCTAAGCTCTGATATCCGTGTTTGTTTTGGCGCTAAAAATATTTGAAGATGATATCCAAATATATTTTCTTCACTTACAAAAATACGCAACTTTGTGAGACAAAACCAAACATAATAAATAATTGAATTTTTCAACAATTATGACAAATTATAAAAATAACAGAGAAAAACTGACAACATTGAATTAATTATTAATTATTAGCAATTAGTTTTATAAATATAGGCTACATACTAAATTATTTAAAAAAAAGATACGTGAAAAATACATTACTAAAAGCCTAAGCTACTTAAAATAACAATTTAGTTGTGAAAGAGTACTGCTCGGCCCCACTCGTAGTCATTATTTAAGTAAACTTAAATACATTATTACTTAAGTAGTATAATATGCTACTTAGTAGTACAAAGTAACTACAAGGAACAGTTCATTATGGCTGTTTTTGTATTTTGACATACGAGATGTCTAAACCATAAATGTGCTCCTTAGGGTTAATCTGGGTTAATATAATCAAAGGATACTACCAAAACTCATATTTCTGACGATGCATGAGTAAGGTAAAATATTTGTGGACAACAGAAACATGGCCGATTCATCATGACAAAGCTCTTGCTCATTTGTCTCATCATATCCAAAGTTTCTTGGCAGAAAATAATATTCCAGTTGTTCTGCAGCCACATTATTCACCAAATATGGTATCGTGTGACTTCTGGCTCTTCCTTAAGCAGGGAATTTTTATAAAAATACAACGATTTGAGTCTAGAAAAGTTATAACAGAAAATAGCCTAAGCAGCATACCCAAAGAAGCTGTCCAGACATCTTTCCGGTAGTTGCAGCACTCGTGGGATTAATGCGTGAAGTATGAAGAACCCAAGGTAAGTTCTTGAATATTTTTATGAAAAAATCGTTTTTCGAAAATGTTGTACACTTTGAACAGTCCTCATGTAAGTATTTTTTTTGCATTGTCTACTCAATAATTAGTGAACATGTTGGTTAAAAATACATTTAGCCTGAATTTTTTTAAATTTATTTATTTACCGTCGCATCAACTGCAACCGTCATTAGCGACGACGTTGGGGTGACCCTTTAGGCTATGCAATGGAGGATGTTATAATATTTGTAGCCTGAAATTGATATAGTCATATTAGATGTTTATTTATCTCTTTTCATAAATTGATTCTCAGTAGGCACAATTATATTTGTTTTGAATCTATTTTACACATCACTTCATTATTTATTACATGCTCGTTCTCTGTTTCATACAAAAATATTTAGTTTGTCAATGATGTAAATTACAGATTCCTATTTGTATGCTGTTCTGCTTACGAAAATTATGTGAATAAAAATTAGTTCATTTGAATTAAATACTGAAACTTCATCACACATTACATTTACTCCCAGACAACAAACATGTGCCCCAGTTTATATAAACAATACACTGATCCCACAAAAAACCACATTGAGATACTTCGGATTGACTAGACAGAAGACTGACATAGAAACCACATACTTGATTTAAAACAATCTCTTAACTTAAGATTAAAACATCTCTACAGTTTTATTCACCATGAATTCCCCCTTCCAATCACTCAGAAACTAATCTGTTAAAAGCTACTTCTTCATCCTATTTCATAATGTGGCATCGGATGTTGTTACACGTACAAAATTAGACAGTTAGTTTATGCATTAATAAAGGTTAAACAAAGAAAACGTCATTTATTTTAAAAAAAATATATGAAATACAAAACACCTATTATATCTATCTAACCTTTTCTCTGCAGAACTATTTTATACTTCAAAGATAATCGAACCTTTAAGAAAAAATTCATGAAAACATATTTTGGTAGTTTAATAAAAATATTTTAATTTTTTTAATTGAAGGAAGACACATTACATTGCCTTTGTTTTTGGGAATACGGTTTTGTTAATAAAAATCACTCAATAAAAATAAATAAAAATTCTTTTTATTGGCAATGGGTGGTCGAAATTAGACTTTGTTAAATCTTCTAAGCAGGTAATATTTATATTTTATTTAAGTCGAATATCTAAAATTACTTTATAACTGAAGAATCTTTAATCATAAAATGAGATAATCTGAAATATCAGAAATTCACCTTATCCTAGGTATCCTAAGTAACTACTGTACCCGAAATATTTCATCCAAAAGTTTTACTTATCTGCCATCTACTATACATAAAATAAACAATTTAAATACTTGATTTAAAAGTCAAGCTACACAACACTTCTGTACTAACATCCATAATGAGTATGAACGAATTTGCACAGAACAGAATTTGCAATGTAGATTATTAATTGTTTTGAGTGGTCTTTTGTTTTTAAAAGGAGTAAAAAGACCTTTTAAGTTTCAGTTAATACGAAAACATTTTTATAAGCATCTGCATCGAAATATGTATAAAATACTTTAATAATAAATAATTAATTCTAAAAGATCTCAACGCTACAATCTGAATTTACGTTTTAGTTATCTACGAATAGGTCAAAAACAAATCTAATATAAAACGCAATTAGACATTCCAAAACAAAATTTTACGTATTATCTTAGGTTGTGTAACGAAAGTTAGTAATAAATATTACACAGAGGTGTTAAGAACGAAAAGGTACAAGAAACAGACATTTTCATACCAAACTACACTAGGACACAAATTTACAAATTCACTGTCCGCTTTATATACCACACAATCTACCTAGAAGACTGATTAGGCAATGGAATTGAGACATTTTCTAAATCGTCTAGACCCTATAGGGGCTGTTACTGGCACAAATTACAACAATTTAATTTAATACAACTATTGAGATTATTGCTGGTTGTATTTTAGAAAGTAAAATATAGGTCATAAAAAACCATTTCTCACACTAAAGTAAAGTTACACAAAAGTGAGTCTGTTTCAATGATAAAATACTTACTAGTGTTTTATAAAAGCATACTTTCAAAAGAAATACGTGTTAAATTAGGTAAAATGTGAGAAAAGCGATTTCAGCAACTTGTGTAGATGGTGGATCAAGCAGTTGGTAGGTCTCATAGATTGTTATAAAAATATCCATAAAAAAATTTGATTGAGCACACTGCATTATGGTATTGAACATATATACGTATTATCGAATTGACAATTCATTCACAAGTAACGGTTGTGCTAAAACAGTATAACCGTAAAATTTATAATTGGTTTTGTATTAGGTCCCCACTAGGTGATTGAATTGTATACCTATTTGAGGATACTTATTAACGAAGCCTAAATTTGATTTATTAATTTTTTTTTATTTACGTGCATGTGTTTCACTGTATGGAATCGATGATCATAACATTTACAATTCAATTTTATTGTTTTAATAAATTTGAAACACATTATCACTAATGTAACTGTAGCTATATTTGTTGATGATACTGCTCTCTCATCAAATTCAAAGATTGATCAGTTGCTACATTGTTTGAAGGACTTTCTTGACGGATTGCTGTCAGACGGATTGGCTATTTAGATGGAGGTTATAAACTCTGGTGAGCAGCCAGAAATTCAAACAAAGAATACTTGAGAGTTTCCAGATGTAAACCATTAGAGAAATTTTTACAGTTTCTTGGTACGTCTGTAATAAATTAGTATATATTGACATACCAGTGAAAACAATAAAGCAGGAATTAATGTTCAATGAATGGTATCAAAGAAGACTTCATGATCACCCTAATTACTTGGATCTAAATTTTTTAGACGACGACAACATTGGATTTGGTAGATTAAAACGACCTAAAGTACTCAATCCGAGGTTTTTTGACAACAGATTTTTGTAAGAAGACTGAGAAATATCCGTAAATCAAGAATCTTTGAATGTGGCTGAAATATTTTTAACTTTCAGTAAACGCTTATAACATAACTTTTTATTGTTCTGAATTTAAGAACAGATCATAATTATGCAGTTTCATAATTAGAAAAATCATTTTATTTTTTAAAATTATATGAAATACATTTCATTGTTTGTTTGATAAAAGACCTTATTATTTATTCGTTTACTCTGTTGTAATAATTTATTTAGTTTTCTTAATATTTGAGATTCATGTATAATCTTTACATAAATTAATATTGGTATTAAATGTATCAAAATAGTGAAATACCGTATTTACTCGCGTACCCCACACAGATATTTTTTTAAATTGTTGCCTGAAAAACCTAGGGTGCGTGGCTTACGTGCGTACTACCATATTCGCCATAACTTCACCCATGCTGTCACTTCGTACACTCTGATTTTAACACACTGGATCAAGGTCAACGACCTCAACTCCCACTGCAGAATTTAGAACAACTTGTAGTAATTTTTTTATTTTTTACAGGTTAACCAGGCTGTCAAAATAAACTATCGGGTATAATAAAATGGACTCATAAAATGCGTTTTTATGTTCACTTAACTAATAAATAGGTAGCCTACTTGCCTCTTGATTTGAATTTAACCATTACTGTTATTTTTAAATTTGTTGTAAAAAATTATTATAATGAATATTGTTTTTTAATTTGATGTCAATAACTATAGAGGGATTTCTCTTTTACCGGTCTGTTACAACGTCCTGTCATCTATACTGTTAAGCAGAGCACAACAACAATTAGAACCCAAACTAGCTGAATATCAAGCGGGATTTAGACCAAATAGGTCATGCCCAGAACAAATAATAAACCTCAAAATTATAGTCAAAATGCGAGCCCTCAGACAAAAACCTTTGATATGCACATTTGTGGATTTTAGAAAGGCGTACGACTCAATGGATAGGTCCTCCCTATTTGACGTTTTGGAGGAAAGGGGACTTGATACTAAAACACGAATACTCATTGAACAAACGCTGACTAACACAAAATCTAAGGTAAAATTCATGGGAGAAATCTCAGAACCCTTTGAAATTCGAACAGGTGTAAGGCAGGGTGATGGACTCTCTCCGCTTCTGTTCAATGTCGTTCTGGACAAAGTCATGGAAGAATGGGAGAAGGAGCTGAAGAGATGTGGACAGTGGAAGCCAGTACAACTTGGTTTTCCCAGAAACAACCTTTCCATACCATACCTCGCCTTTGCTGACGATCTAGCTATATTAATGGATGACGAGAAGACCGCCATCAAGTAGCTTGAGACATTAAAGGAATGTGCTGAAAAAGTAGGGCTACAAATCTCATTTGAGAAAACGGAATTCATATCTTCAAAAATAGATATCATAAGCTTGAGGACAAAATATGGTAGAATAAACAAGGTTCCACACTTCAAATATTTGGGGGAATTCATTGAACCAACAGGTCTTGAAAGAATTTCCCAACAAAATCGTCTCCAAAAAATGAAAAAAGCTCTAGGATTAGTTCAAAATCTCTACAACAAAAAATCCATGTCAAGACAAACTAAAATTCGGCACTACAACACAGGTATTAAACCAATGGTCCTCTACGCAAGCGAAACACTAGTACTTAGCAGAAAACACGAAATCGAAGAAATCAAAAAGGAGGAAAGAAAAATTATTAGAAAAATTCTAGGGGCTCGGCTTACAGAAGATGGGTATAGGCTGCAATCCAACAAAACAACAGAGAGCTATTCAAACATTGAAATTGACATGCGTAAAAGGCGGTTGAAGTTCTTTGAACATCTTAACAGATTGCAGGAGGATAGGCTAACAAAAAGAATAATTGAATATATTACAAAACTTAAAATTTCAACACCTTGGCTGGACGAAATTCGTAAGGACCTAAAAAGCGCAAATATACATCAAACTGAAATTTTTAATAAAAACTTATTCCGTCACAAGGTAGACAAGTGGAAAGTTTCAGAGCCCTCAAGAGAGAAGCAGTTTAGACCAAAGTGGTCTGAAAACCGCAAAAAAGCTTTCTCGGAAACAATGAAGGCCTACTGGACCAATAAGAAAAACAAATGACGAAACTGAGTCATGATGCTTAACGTCTTCTATCCAAGGAGAATTCGCCAATAATAATAATAATAAATATTGTATGTAAGTTTGATCTTTGTATTTTTTACCGTATTTATTTTTTTTATTTTTTATTTTTTTTAGTTCGTATAATTCGGGCGCGTGGCTTACGCGGGGGCGTGGGGTACGCCAGTAAATACGGTATATTGAAAGTCACACGATAAATTCAAATTGGAACATTATTATATTGGTAATCTCTCTTATAACCAATCTTGTAACAACAATTTTAACTATTATTAATTATTTTACATTCATATTAGTGCGAAATTTTCTAACGTTAAATTCGAATTGCAACATGATTTTCTTATGTCCAATTATTCCTTCCAAAAACCTTAACAGTTCAGGATTTAATCACAGTATTTGATTAAAACGTTTTCAATTTAAAATCTAGATCAATTTATGGTAGATTTTAGATATTGCTTTCCATTCCAATATAACTTTTCGTATAGCAGAACATAATTTTTGATATTATCGAAGATATTTTATATTTGTAATTCAGTTATCATGTGTCTACTAGATCTTCTCATGTCGCAACTCGGATAAAATAAAAGAAATCCGGATTAAGTCATAAATATTTATAAATTTCAACTAATTCTTTGTAAAATCTATATAAAAGGAATTAAAAATAAATACTCGTATATAAAACTACAGTAACTCTAGATCGTAATAGAGAAATGTAGTTGGATTATGCAAGAAAACTGTCACAGCAAACTTTTGTAATTCATTTAAAAGGTATATATTTTCATTTTGAGCGTTGTAACGACGAGAATGTTTAAACTAAAAATAATAAATAAATAAATTTTACTTTATAAAGAGATTTAAATATATAAATGACACTTAAGAATACAGTGTCAAAAGCACTGATCCATATACTGCACAAAGTAATTAGCTAAGTGCAGCTGTTATGTTCGTTGAGATAAAGAACTTATTTATTTGGATATTGGGTTATATTTTTAGTGGTATTTGTGTTAACGAATTGTAATGATTGGTAAGTTTCAGATTTAAATTAAACAATACCGAAACTATTGGATAAACAAAACAAGTTAAACATCGTTTTCACAAAACAAACTAATAAATTATTACTAAGTATTGAACAAAATGTACAAATTTCAAGAAATGTCTTATCTCCGTTAAAATATTGATAGTACTATTATCTATATTTATTACTAGTGGATTTTTTTAAACATAATCTATCTACATTTGGTATAACAAATGGCGTTTCCAATGACATCCGACGCATATGATAATACCGGCGTGCGAGTAGACCAATGTTACATTGACGCAGACTGAATACGTGTGATCTAACGCGAACAAATTACATTTTCCCTCCTGCTTTGTTGACTCGTAGAGAACGAGTCGCAGGTGGTAGTGTGGCTGAGAGTGTTACAAATACATTGTGACTACGCCCATCAATTTAGTTCAATCGTTACCTTTTGTTACATTCAAGCTACACAAGGCGTACTCTAAAAAGAATAACGTCAAAAACATACGGCTGATTCGTTTTCTTTTACCAACCTCTTGTCTGATATTTTCATGAATTTTTTCATCCGTAAATATTTGGAAATATAATTTAAATTGACGATGAGTTAAAAGATTCTTTTATCAAGAAGAAGGGTGGAGATAAAATAAATCATGAAGCCCGTCACGAGAAAGATAAAAAAAATAATTGTAATGTTATATACAGTACGATCTACATACACAAACACAATACTACCCAGCAATAGTTTCTAGGAACACTAAAAAAAGCAATAGAACAAATCAACGTGTTATAAGAACAAGCAGAAAATGCTAGGCTACAAATTTCCTTCGAGAAAAAAAAATATATAACTAATATCAAAACAGCGCCGCGACACCTGTAGACACAATTGGGAAAATTTTATAGCTTCAAGTACATTGGGGAGATAACATAACCAACGATCAGCGGATAACAACAGACGAGGTAAGATGACCGGTGCACTTTGAGAAACGTACCACTTGTATAAGAAGAAAGTACCTTCAAGACAAGCCAAAATTAGACGTTATAATACTTTGATAAAACCCACGTGCCTGTACGCGAGTCAGAGACTTAGAATTACCAGGAAGGCAGGTCTAAGAAAAGCAGGGAAATTTGAGAGAAAGATCCTCCGCAAGATAATGATATAGGTTGCAAGGTCGAGCAGAATTATTGTACATGGAAAATTAACGATTAAGGGAAACGATTAGAACAAAAAGACTAAAACTTTACAGACCACCTGTATAGAGTGGATGACAACCGGTTGACAACATAAGATTTTAAGACACAAAACATCAGACCTAAGGTGTCGAACAAATGGTTTAAAGAAGTATTAATTTTGAAATAAACAATTCGTTGTTATAAGTTTAAAGTTAGTCTGCTTATTATTTATTAAATTCGAATACCGAACAAACCTGCGCTTAGGGGTTACAATATTATTCAGTTATTCTCATGTCGTATTTATCCCCTTCCACTGATGGTTATTAACGTTAAGAAAATTCTTGTTTTCATTTCTAATTGGTTTTATTTTTACAGTCGTGGTTTTCCCAATAGCTTTGAACTTGTAAGGTTGTGTAAAAAGTTAACCACGGTAAGTTTAGATCCCCGTAAAGTTCAGAAATTGAAAATCTAGGCTACTACTTTTACTACGACAAAAGGTGAACAATAATAATAATATTCAAATTAAAAAGTTCATTTTTAATAGTTTTTTGTGAATTTGTGACATTATACAAAATATCGGTTTAAATCACACTGTCAAGAGACTGTATTGCTTTATTAACCATTCAAATAAGCTACATAATAGGTGTGAATACACGGCTACAACATTCAACGCTGTAAAATCAGCTTTAGTAAAATGAATGAATTTTCCGACTCATGGTAGTAATTTCCTACCATTACACGTTGTACAACACACATAAAATTATGTCCAGTCACCTTTGGCTAACACCTCTGTAATAATTTCCGGTTAATTTTACATTTTTGTTTATATTTGACATCTAGATTGACCCTAAAAACCGTTTATGATAGATATTACGGTAGTAAATCAGAATTACATGAAAACTAAAGTTATAAAAAGTACTATGGAAAGGGCTCTATCGTTTCTTGGCAAAATATTTTTTGCAAAATAGAATAAGAAATAGAATTGAATGAGAAATCGTCTTGAAGAAAAATATATTAACAACTTAAAAATAGTAAAATATGCTCGTATTATTATTGTAAACAATAATACAGTCATAATTCTAAATATACAATAAAAAAAACTACAAACTAATTCCACGACAAGGAGAAAATAGGGCCTCCAAGGCAATGTCTGTTTATTTAGAGATTCCATCAGTAATATTAGCCTGCGGCTGACAAAATAACAATCATACAACATATACGAGGGGGTACCCAAAAGAAACCGGAATTATTTTTTAAAACTATTTATTTTTAATTTTTTTACAAAAGAACCTTATCCCCTTCAAAATACTCTCCATTACAACTAATACATTTGTCCCACCGGTGCTTCCACTGTTCAAAACATTTTTTGTACTCCTCTTCAGTGATGGCTGCCAGCTCATCCGTCGTTTTTTTCTTGACATCATCAACGTTGTTAAATCGGAGACCTTTCATGCCCCTTTTCATGCGTGGGAACAAGAAAAAATCACACGGAGCCAGATCGGGTGAGTACGGTGCGTGTGGTAGCAAAACCATGCCGTTTTTCGCCAAAAACTGGGTAACCGAGATTGCCGTGTGTGCAGGCGCGTTGTCGTGGTGGAAAAACCAGTCCCCTGTCTGCCACAAATTAGGTCTTTTACGACGAATGCTGTTTCGTAGTCTTCTTAACACTTAAAGATAAAAAGTCAATGGTCTGTCGTCGGTCTGTTCGTACAATTTCTTTCACTTTCACAACATTTTCGTCTGTTCGGGAAGTCGACGGTCGTCCAGAACGAGGTTTGTTCTCAATCGACATGTCGCCATTTTTAAAGCGCAAAAACCACTCGTACACTTGGGTTTTTCCAATAGCGTCGTCTTTGTAAGCTGTGTTCAACATTACAACTGTTTCCGCGGCGTTTTTACCGAGCAAAAAGCAAAATTTCACAGCCGCACGTTGTTCATTAAAACTTGCCATCATGAAAAACGACACGAGCACAAAACAGCACTAGCGAGAACAATCACTGCACGAGAACAGAACAAGCTAGATCAACGAACAAAATGGCATTGAACTGGCAATGAGTAGCGCTACAAGCAGCCTAGTGGCGGGAATTTGTACTGCACAAGCTCCGCCCACAGCAGAGCTATTCCGGATACTTTTGGGTACCCCCTCGTAAATACAAAAATAATAAGCAATCATATCAAATAAATTTTTAGAAAGTGAAATTTTAACTATCCAGTTTATTTTAATCGAAAATAGGCCTATCAAATATTTATTTTTATACTAAGCCTATTTATTATTTATCTTGTATTTAAATGATTCTGGAATTGCTACATATTAGGCCCTATGTAGAAATTTTTGTAATATTTTTATATTAGGCCTGTATAAAAAAAATCTGTTAATATTTACCTTTTTACTGTTTGTCATACATCGATTTGACGAGTACTTATGCGGTGCGCACCGCTCAATTACTCGTAAAATTGAAGTATGAGAAAAAGTAAATAGGTAAATATTAAAATTATTCTATATAACCGTATTTGAACCCTAACTACTGCTGCTAGAAACAGCTGTGTAGTCATTTTTGAGTACCATATTCTCAGATTTTTCAACCAGGAAATACATCTCCTCACGATTTGTTGTCCAGCTACTCTTCCTTGCAATATAGACTGCAGTAACCCATGTATTATACGTCCCAAATACTGGAGCTTGATAAAGGCCTAACTATTTTAATTTATTTTTAACGGGAATCCCCGACTAAAAAATTAAAAAGTTTTAGATATTTTGTTTTTAGCTTAAATAATATAATTTAAAATCCCATCTTTGCCATTAATATCCTTGCGACAATTGGAAGTATTTTAATAGTTCTTTTTTAAACTTTTTTGTTTGTTTTGAGTAAATTTTTCTTGTTTTCAACACAAATAGAATTAATCAGATTTCTTGTGGTTTTTAATATATTTTTTACGAATAATGCCGATGTAACGGCAATGAAACGGGTGATGTATATTATTTCATGTCTAACGGTGTTAAAATGATGTAAAATATAGAATAATGATGTATAATCAGTATTGTATGCATTATATATCGTTATCTTTAATAACAAATTTATAATCAAATACAGTTTGTCGAACATTTTGTTTTTCTACCTTTAGGTACTACGTTTTTTCAGGTTCTATTAAATGTAACTTTATAAAAATTTTATGGGTTATTCAACTACTCTAATTAACATAATTGAATGTACAGTTTTACAAAATATTAAAAAATAAAAGTTAAACAAGTCTCTCAATTTTTAATGCCAGAAATGGTACTGTTTCAAAAAAAATAGGTATTGTAATTGCTAACTTAATTGTAAAAGTTACATATTAAGATATTATGTAGCAAAGAATAATATTTCCTTTAAACGACAGCTAAGTCTATACAGCATAGAGCATACATTTATGCAGTTAGTGAGAAAAGGTACAAATGTTAACAAGTAAGTTAGGGTTGGGGATGCCTCTTAAACAAGTACAGTAATTAAATATTAATTAATTAATTAAACATACCACTACAACACTGTTGTAACTTAGTAATCCTTACTCCTTGGATTATCTTATAATTTCGTACAGAAGATCAATATTTTACATGGTAAAAAAATTGATTAGCCTATATTAAAGTGAAAAAATGTCTGTCAAGATTAATTTCAATCGATTGGAAATTTATTGAAATATATTGCATTCCGGAATAAATACTAAAAGGTGCATTAGATATTTGAGAACTGTAAAGGGTAGAGGATACTAGAGTATCTAAGAGAATGCCTAAGGACATTTGAGAAACTGTATTGTTTAACGTTTGTAGTAATGGTGAGAAACCGGGTAAGTGCGGTTTAATACGAAACTTTGCGGCGAGGGCAACAGTAGAAGCAGCTGGGTGTTAAATCAATTTACACGATGTTCTGCCTGGTATACACATTCAGGCCTACACAGAATTCGTGTAGCTTTGAAAATAACATGTACCATTTACAACGGTGAAAAGTAAAGGTGCGCCTTGCTAATCTATTAGATTATACGATATTATTTCATTTCAAATTTACCATGTATGGATTTTTGTCTCTCATTGGAACTGTCAATATATATTAAATATTGGAAAGGAAATGTAATATAAAATCTTGAAAGGGTGAAACGTACAATTTTAGAGTTCATTTTAATATTCATGCAAAGAAAATATTTTGCGCTGTGGAATTTTATTTTACTCAGCTGCAAAAACAAATATTTGAAACTTATTATATTCGTGAAATTATTACAACATAAGACAATTTATTTTTCATTTGTATAAAAGTTGCATATGTTTTTCATGTAATATAACAATTTTTTGGATTTAACTTTATTTATTTAATTTTTTTTGTGCAGAGTTTAGTTTCTTAGAAAGACTACTGAGTGTTTTTATTTTCATTTAAACAACATTATTTTTTGAAATAATATCCGTGTTTTTATCAAATAAGTAAAGCATTTGCGCACCGAATAATTAAAGGTGGTGCAGGCCGTATTACAACACAAATAACTTATGCCTAAGTTATATTATACCTATACCACCTAAACTGAAATGCATGTTATACGCTTTACAATAACTTTAGATTTTGTGTACAAACACCTTCAAAATTTAAAAAAAAACTGAAATCATAATTTTATTTAAACTAAAACTGCAACTTATATTCTTTCTATTAAAAAACCTTATGGTTGATAAGAGGTATTTTTATATGAAATGTCTTATTAATAATACAAAAATTAAAAGAATTTTTATCGAATCCTTGCAAATGTTATTAAAAGTATCCTTAGAAACTGTAAACTTCATTTTAATGAAAATACTAAAAAAAAACTGTAGTTTTCGTCATTTACTAGAATTTCTTATATTAAAGCTGAAAATTTAATAAAGATACATAAAACGTAATTTTTAAGTACAAAGTTCCGAATAAATTATTAAAAAGTGTATTGAATTTATTACTTTGTCCATTAGACTAATTAAAAGACGCATCGCTCTTTGTTTTAGATTTTTTTTTGTCATTACTTCAGATATTTCCTATTTAAATGAATAAAGTATGGGTATTAAAACCCAAGGCGTCTTATAAAGAGCCGTTCACTTTTAAATAAGCTGAATAAAATATTCCAAAACAGACTTGAACGTCTTCAAAACTCTTTATAAACTAAGGTTTTAGATGATAGTGACCCAGCCAAGTGGGCAGGGAGGAAGTTTGTTAGGCTTCAGCTCTTCCAGAATGGAAAATGTGAGTTTCGTTCCAGACTAATAGGCAGTGGGCCCCGCGTCTGATATCCCGTCAAATCTGGTATGTTTACTATTGATTTTTTTTATCTATCGCCACTATCTATCACAGACATTAATGTGACAAGAATCAAACGTATACGAATCAACGGAATCGAAACCATCAACAGACTCCACTGAAGAAATAGTAAAGAACAAATTAGCTAATTTTTGGTATAAGACATATTGACTATGCATCACAGCAGTATTAAATCTTTATGAGAATATATTAGATCCATAGAAACATGCTTAAACATTCCACGACTTGTGACTAAAATAATTCATTAAAACCACTACAAGGCATAGAATATAATCACGTTGTACCTATTTTATTCATGCCGTGCGTGTATTTGTAAAAAATAGAAATGTAGATTTCAAAAATGCTAAAGAAAGTAATAAGTGACGTATGACACTTATATTTCCCTTATAGGTTTCACTAATTTGTTTGACGTCATTAATCAATTAATTTCAATTTTATCCTTTACTCAAAATTTTTGTTTGACGTCAAAAGTAATTTATTTTATATGTTATCTTTAACTTTCACTTTTCAATTGACGTTAGATATATATGATTCTCTCTTGAACTTTTAATAAAAATTGTTTGTTTCACGTTAGAAGTAATTTACTAGATCTGTTAACTTTCACTTTTCAATTGATATCAGAAATATTTTAATTTATCAATTTATTTTTTGATTTTCAGTGTTAATTTTTCGTTTGTCATCAAATTAATATACTCGATTTTTCATGTTCTTTTTTACTTTAAATGTAATTTTGTTTTATTCACACACATAATTTCCGAGTTAAAAATTTTATATTGGTTTTTGAAACAATAAAATAAGTTAATTACTTATCCACACACGATAAATTTTCTAATTGAACAAATTTTATAACACAATAATTAACCAAACTTACAGTAACATCATTACACTGGGAAAAAAACTGGGAAAAAATATGGTTAGGTACTTTATTGAAAATCGTGTTGAGCCACCATAAATACAATCACTATACGTTTGTACTAACATTACTATTTCAAGAAGATAATTTTAACTTCCGTTAGAAAACTAATAAGCAAAAATGTTTGAATATTAAAATATAATTAATTAATCGAATGCAATTCATAAAATGACTTATCGTATAACATAAACGAAATTACAACGGTTATTATTATACCAATATAATAATTATAAAAAAATATCAGGCTAAAACACTTCCCATAATTATGTACCTGTACTGTAACTTTTATAAAACTACAGAATGGTATGTATCTGTCGAGGTGGAATGATGATGCCGTTAAGCAGCTGGCAGCCCTTAATGGAGTTCAGTCCTCTTTTTCAAAGAGAAAATTCTTTTTTTGTATCATTAAATATGCCGGGGATTTAGGGTTTAACTACCGGTCAATTTTAGCATTTTTTGATTGCTTGTCTTTATCTACCAACCTGCACTAGCCTTGATATGCATAAGAGGTGAACGTACAACCATAACAAAATGCTCAGACTCGCCCAAAAACCATAATCTAGGCTACATGTCCGTAGAAACTACTGTCATGAAATTAAGGTTTTAGACTGTTACACTTACCGTAATGGCAGAAATAGAAATTAATAGTGACAAAACATAAAACATTTTATTTAATTAACAAAAGAAAAACGTTATAAAACATAACTTTTTATTTATGAGTACATCACATATGCCTATCATGAACAAATTTTTATGTTGACAACACGGCAATTCTTCAAAGAAAGTACAATAGATGGAGCCACAAAGTTGTTAAAGCAGCATCTTTTAATTATCCTGGACTAGTTTACTCGCTGGCGTATTAAGGTGAACGCTAGAAAAGCAATAAAAGTCAACTTTTGACGTCAAAAACGAGTCCATCTGTGGGACAAATAACGTCTCCATCCCCCAGATAGGCCCGTGCGATATCTTGGGTTGTGATTTGACAGAACAAACTGTAGAGCATCATGTAGAAAACGGTTATAACTTAATGACCAGCCGGTAGAAGCTACTCTTCTACTTCATAATTCTCCAATAAAATTGAACCTCTTATCCATAATTTTAATTAATTAAACAAATTTAGACTTGTGTTGTCCAGTATTTTGGAATAGCGGTAAAGAGTAATTTAAAGCCGAACAGGCCTTTCGGTCTAAATTCTTAAGGTATTGAACCGAATAACAATGTTCAACTGATCGAAGGGCCTTTTGAATGAATTTTTCGGAATAGGCCGTTGTTTAATCGCTGTGCCTTGAATAACAGTAGGTTTTCAAGGTGGTTTTAAGTAAATTTATACCCTTATAATAAATTAATTCCCTATTTTGTTTTAGTATTTCATTCTTTAAGCTGTTATTATTCTTAATTCTTACAATTATTCATCAGATTGTTGTAGCTAAACGTAGAAGGTTTTAGCAGGATCTATTGTCATTTACTTATTTAGGTGTTTTGCGTATTTCTCGAAAGGTCTAGGGTCTACAATCACTTTTATGTAAGCTTGCTGCAGTCCAGAAGTACAGAGTGTGTGAACGGCATCAGTCTATTTATTTTGGTTTGAACAGTGTCATACTTAATGTAGAACCAATTTTGCTGACCACTAAACTATAGTAGGTTCGTTTCTGTTAGGCAAAGTCGTTTTATAATATAATAGTGTACAATAAAAAACTACAGGTAAGGAATTCATTATTTTGAATGTAAATTCTCATATTCTTTAAAAGTCAAGTTTATTTAAGTCTTAAGTTTAATAACAGTTTGTAGTAAATTAACTCTACTCTTATGTTAAGTAATTTAATTGTAATTTACTAGAAGTTTATTAGTAATACCTAATTTATTAATTTGCAAATAAATATTTGTTATAAGTTTAAAGGAAATTTGATTATCATTTGTTATAATCTGATCCTGAAAGAACCTTACTAAACATGACAATATGCTTTAGCCACTCCTGTTTATGTGATTAACAAAACCTACCTTGGCGATTTAAAAATTCTGACGGTAAAAGAACTATAGGCATACCGTAAGGTAATTCCAGTGCGATAGTTCCAATTGTCAACCATGACGAGGAAGCATTACCACCACCATAGATAAATGCAGTAGAGACTCGGCAACAGAATGCTTGATAATAACGTAATGTGACTATTTGTAGTGGAGATTTACAACTTCTTGACGCATGCGCACGGGGACTGCAGCATCCTACCGGTACAGATATAATATTGGCCTTCTACGGCAAATTTCACAATCGACTAGATAACCATCCAAATCAGCCAAATTAAGGAACTGCTCAACCGTAGTACATACAAACCGACGTCTAAATCAAAAATAAAATAAAGCGGAGAACTTGTGAAGTAATTAAAAAAGCCGATAACAGCCATTATCCTTACTGAAAAATGTGCCGCTGCGTATTTTAATTTCTGGAAATAAAATACTTAATTTCCCACGAAATAATTTTTTTAAATCATTATATAAGGATATTTTTGCTAATCTTGAAATATAGTCTAAAATGTTTGGATAAAAAATTCCTATGAAAGACTGAAATATTGGCTGTCAACCCACTACGCATAATAAAGTGAGAATTAATAACTAAATATGACTAGTAAAGGAAATAGATTGTCTCAACAGTTCAAATATGTAGGAGAAATCATTGATTGCAATCTAAAAGAAAAATCCACTTGGCAAATTAGAACTTCCAAAATTAAAAAATTACAAGGAAAACGTGGCAAATATACAAAAAATTCCTTTCAATGCATGCCAAAATCTACTACTTTTTAAATTAAGGATGAAGCTAAAGCTGACCAAAATTTTAAAACAGAACGCAGAATTATTAGAACCTGCTTTTCCAAGGATTATCAAAATCATGGTGTATAGCGGATTCGTTCTAATAAAACTGTATGTAAGGAAATTTACCCAATTATTGGCATGATGAAGAAGGATTGGAGGATTTCCTGCTTTTTCCACATTTAAAGAATGCCGAATATCAATATTGAAATAGTGTTGATCCTCAGGAACTTCAAAAGAAAGATTACGGGAAGATACATCGAAGAGATTAAGAAGTATCTCAATGAAATTGCGTTGGCAATTGAAGACGCGTTTGACAAGGAAAAAATAAATAGTGCTCTCAAATCACACAGATTTTTTAGAGAAAAGCAGAAAGCTGAGTGGTGGACGTTACAGACGTAATACGGAAACAAAGATCGGGACCATTTCAAGAAGTACCGGCAAAACCGAAAGTCTAAACCAATACGTTATTCGAAGTGCACTACAAATTGATTGGCTTAGTGATCCAACGTGGCCTCAAAAAAAAATTAATAAATAAAGATTTTGTTTCATTCTGTGTTAAGTAACGTACGGATAATAAAAAGAAAACCTATAAATCATTACTGATATTTAACAAATTGTAAATATCCTTCCTAAAATTTCATGAAAATATTTAGTGACCGACGGTATTGTTTTTTAAATAAATATCACTTAAAAAAAATTACATTATTTTATGTCAGATTAGAGAAAAATATGAATGAATATAAAACAGTACTAAGATATTTTTCATTCTGAAGTGAAAGTATTTGAAATACAAACATGAACAAAATACATCGTATATTTTCGAGTGAATCAAAATGACACAGTGAAAAATTGATCGTTCACATAACATACAGCAGACGTTATATTCACTGTCATGTTGATTTTCACTGTTGAAGAATATTAATTTTAGATCCGAAATAAAAATTTTACGATTTTTGTAAAGGGAAATGAAGTAAGGTTATTTGCGTTTGTAAAATATTTGTTATGATGTCAATCGCTGGTTGTTCAATACTGTTTTCTGTAATTTCATTCATTCGGTAAAAGAACAAAAACGATTGTCAAATATAAAATTGTTAATGTGTTAATTTATTTCAATCCTCTTTTTCAAGATATATATCAGAATGTTAAACCTTTCTGGATTATCTGGTATAAACTGAGAGTCTATGAATGAATGGCTTATTGTGCATTTGAAATTTCGAATGCAGTATTCTACCCGGTTTTTATACTATGGCTGTGACGATAGAATATTTAAATCATTGTGAAATATGTTATTCGTTATATAAAACGGACACCGTTTTTGCTTACGGGGATTTTTATTTTGTACGGCTTAGATATTTGTGCGTGTGATGGTTTAGTATATCCCTACAGATTAATTCCAGGCTCGGACTGGTTTCTGTTATCATCCCAATGTGAAAGAGCCTACCTATAAAAATTTGAACAACTGTTATCTTGTCAAGTATAAAATACAATTGAATTACAATTACTTGTTTATCAGAGTCTACTTTGTGGTATTAAACAATGGATATTGACGTGTAATAATTTCTAGACCCTAGCTCGGAATCGAACCTGTGTGTTTCGCTTAGTAGGCTAGCGTGCTAGCCACTACGCTATGGAAGTGCCGGTAATTAAATCCGTAATTTAAAAAAAATTAACTTTTTCAAAAAAACATTATTACGACAAATTACAAATGCTCCCTTTTCACGTTACCAATTACTATTAGCACAATGACCTCAAAATTCCGTACATAAACGAATTATTTCATAAAATTTACACAATATTATGTAAGAAATTACTTCAATATAGCAAAAAACTTGTACGCAAACTATACCTACTACACATTTCCCGTACTCTAATTCCTGCAGATGTTTACACCGATGATGAAGTAGGGACATCATTTTGTAAAAAATAATTTTCGGTAGTACAGAAAATTATGTTAACCATTTAAGGAAAATTTATAGCTGGGACATATTGTTGAGTGGTGATCTCCTCTAAGTCTTAAAGCGCATTTTATCTCTCATTTTATAATTATCTCTTTCACTCGTTGTTTTATAAACAGCTGTAAATGTTAAAAATAAAGTAAAAAAAAAACGATTTCATACCAAACAAAATGCTTTCTCCTCGACGTTCCGTACATCAAAATTCGTCTGATTATAAATTTTAAAGGAATTACACAAAAAAGTGTTTAAAAAAATTGCTTAAACCTGTACAAACCTGTCAAATTTTCTTAATCAAAGCCTTAAAAATTTGGTACGGCCTCACTTTACGAGCTATAACTCGCTAACGAAGAGTTTCTGGAGCTAGCTTCATATGAACATGTTTTCTTATGCTTAGTCAAATAATCACTTCCTATAATTTGGTCTCACTTTTTAAAAATACCCTGCATATTACTTTAGCTGGCAATGTGTTTATTTATTTATTCGTAAAAGAGACAGCAAGAGAAAGTAAAATGTGCATTAAAACCCTGAAAAAATAAATCATTTTGTTTGCTGCATCTCATTGAGGCTAACAGTACGCTCTCGAGCAGTAAAAGCGCAATTACTATTTAACTTAAATTTTAAATAAAAATTATGTTTGAAATAAAATAAAAATAAAATGTATTAAAAAACTTCTCTGTTTATGCAGACTGTATCTACACATACTAGATCATACAAAAACACTTGTGTTAATTAATTAAATGATACTCTTTAATACAAAAGTACAGTAATTTACGAGCATAAACAAGTGAAAGAAACCGATGTGGTTTTATTGTGTTCTACAAATAAATGAAGCGGTATTAACAACAAAAAGAGATATTTGGGGTTTTCCAAGCACCTCCATTTTGTTACTCTACTCTGTTGTAAATTAATGCTCCAGTGAACAAATTGAACTGTCCACTAACGTCAAAGTTTCCTAGTAACTTTATATATTTGCTTAATAAGAGGGATTATTCTAACTGCTACAAATTCAGACCTCAAGCATTATTAACTTTATACATTCGAAATATTGGATTAAATTTATTTATTAATTCCGGATTTTCACATCGAATGTCAAAAATTATTTCTAAATTTATCTGATTTTTAAATATTTTTTGTGATTAAAGTAAATGAAGAATTTTAACGGTATGGACCCATTAAATATTTTATTTTAATTCAACACGTCGGTAATTTTACGATCCTTTGATATAATTCTTCTTTTTCTTCTTCTTCTTTTTCATTTCACGGATTAAGCATTACCGCCTGTTCAGGAAACCACCTTCCCTCGGACGACCAAAATTTTTTTCACCATTCGACTTGTAATTCTTTGCCAATAACTTCCCTTCATGCACTCCAGGTGATTACTCCAGTTGATTCTCTGTACTAATCTTCTTCTCCAGGCTAAATATTTACAATTCTTACTTTATAACGTCAATTTTGATCTTGTCCTCAAGAATGCAGCCCTTCACTGCTCGAAGAAAATTAATTTCCGCAACTCTGACTTGGCTTCGTTCTCTGTTTGAAAGCGCCCATTCCTCGCTGCATAACCAGTACTGCCATAGTTATATAAAACTTTAGTTCCGTTCCTATCTTGGTTCGTGCTTTAGGGTTTTGTGAATTTTCCCTTAAATGGGCCAAAATCTATTGATTTTATTTGTCATATCATCGTTCTTTATAAAATATGCTTCAAACCCTTAATAACTGAAACTAGATATCTGCTCCACAATCACTCTGTTCATAACAATTTTCGATCTCACTGGGTATTTTTCTCTGAAAGTCATCCTTTTTGTTTTCTTAGCGGATATCGTAAGGTAATAATCATCACATATTCTTCTTCATACTACTAACTTGAATGTTTAATTATGTTTTCATGCCTTTATCTAGAAGTTTACTTTTTTCTTAAAATAGTCGTTACAGAAACATTAACCATTGTTTAATCGCGAAAAAGTATGATTAATGATGACGTTATGACAAAAATTTTTATCAGTACCGTATAGAAGAAGGTACTCATATTGTTAACACCTAGTCCTAAGTTCGATCAGCATCTGAGTATAAGCCTAATATTACACAGACGTCCTTGAAACTTATAAAAATTATTTATTTACAGAATATAGATTACAATTGACTATTAAACTTGGAATACTAAAAAATTACCATTCAATAACTAAGTAACATTAATTACGAAACTTAGAATAAACTCGACACTGTCACTCAACAATAAAACCATTCAGTTTTCTTGTCCAGAACCACTTGCTACCATCCGTACGGATACGCACTATTAACGCAATTAAAAAACGGTCCCGTAACTACACAAATTCAAACATCACTAATTCCATTCCCAATCCAAGTAATAACTAACACACTACAAAGGAGTTAACTGTTTTTACATCTGCGGTCTTGTAGTTTCCCATACAATTGAAACCTTTCTAACAATTTCGTCGTTTTACCAGAACATGGTAGAAGAAATAAAAAAAAAAATTCTACTAGTTTCTATTTCGAGAATTCCTATTTAAAACAATTTTCATTCATCGCAGTCCATTGTCCTTGTTAAGTATACTCAACCACACAATACAAAATTTTTTACAATAAACAATTTATTTCTATAACCATTTCTAGAATATCACTGTTATAATGTTACATTATGTTTGATAATTAGAGGTAATAATAATTCACTTGATCCCTGTATACTTATTATTGTATAATAATTAATTTTAAATTCAATATTTTTTAAATTTATTAAGCCAACATAATCCACACTAATAAATTAGATTTTTGTTTCTCAAAAGATATTTTCCACTTGTTTGTTCCAAAGTGGAACATTCGTTCGTAGAAACATTCAAATAGATAAATCAATAAAAATTATACAATTAAACCGCATTCGTTTTCAGGTTATGATGACGGTAATGAATTATTTATTCGTTACTAAAGTAAAAATTTATAAAATTAACTGTATATTACTGTAATATGAGACACCTACACAGACACACAACGGACAGTACACACATTAACAATCCTCAAACGTAAACATAAACATAACTTTACAGCATCAACATCAACATCAACCAGATGACCTCACTTACAGATGTGAGAATAACAAAAAAAAAAAAAAACTTTTAAAGAAAAAGGTCACTGTTTACAATTTTTATAAAAATAACAAAAAACAATTTGAAGTTTGATTTAAAAGTTTATACTGAATTTAAATAATAAATTTTAGAAGATTTTAAGAAGATTCAACGATTTTAAGAAGTTTTAAAGAGTTTTAAGATTTTTAATTGTTTTTAAATATTTTAAATATCTAATAGCGATTTTTAATTAAAGAAGTTGAATTTTCGATAACATAAAGCCTTTTTGGATTTTTCTTTATTACGAACCTATGGGTTAACAAAATGGTGCCGTGACCAGGATATTTAATTTCAGGAGATTTAATACCAGGATATTTAACTATTTAAAAGGATTTACCGAGATTTACCAGGATACAAAAGTCACAATAACCAGGATAAACCAGGATAAACCAGGATTTCAGGACAATTTAGAGAAAAATATTAATAAATTAACGCAACCATAAACTTTGGAAGGATAACACAACAAGAACAAAGGACGAACCGGAACAAAATTCATCACACAAAATTCATTAATAACAAAACAAAATAAATCTTCTAAAATTTACACAAAAAACAAATTATAAATAACGGTTACAAATTATAAACAACTCACATCTGGCAAGTATATTGAAGTCATCTGGTAAGTCATCTATTACACACACATAAATCATCTCACCACCATCATCAACACCGAACAAAAACAAGTAGAAACATGAATAGGCAAGTAGCACCAATTCTTGACCCCACTAAACTAGACGAAACAAACATTAACTTCCAACTACGAATACGAAAAAGCACAACGACAGGAAACGTAAGACAAAAAAGGCAAAGATTACTAAAACTTTTAGATAATGGACGACAAATTGATTTAACTACACTACATAGATTTGACATAGACAAACAACTGGCTGAATGTCAAAACTATTTAGTAAAGTTACAAAACATAGAAAATGTAACTGAATTAGAAAGGTATAATGCTGAAATATTTGATGATCGACTTAACAAACTATTAACATTCATATTACCCAACAAACCAGATAAACTTGTAGGATTTCAAAATTTAAAGGAAGGATTTGATATTTGGAAACTTAATAGGTTACAAAATTTTGAAATCGAACCTAATTTCGAGCAAAACAATGTAAATCTTGAAAATGCACATTTAGGAAATAATTTCTTACCTGATCAACAAGGAAATCTTGGTGTTGGTCATGTTAATGTTTTACATCCACCAGTAATGCAAAATCCAGTTCTTAGGAATGAAACTCCTGACATATTAATACCGAATCCTGTAGGTAATCATAATCCCGCCTATTTTCATCGTGAGTTAAATTTCAATTGGACAAAAATTGCAAATCCAATTGAAAACGAATTAAAACAATTAACTATAACTGATGGACGTGATATTGACATGTTAGTACGAAATATCAAAATTATTAAACAAATTCAGAAACGTTATGCAGTAGATTTACCTTTGGTATTGTTGACTCCGTTTATGACTGGGTTCACTGAACAAATTTTTGAAAATTCTATTAGAAATAATCATAATTTCGATCAATTTCATAGAGATTTAGTAAACAAACTAATCACGCCCAAAATGAAAGAAATATTAAAACTCAAATTGTTATACCGAAATCAGTCACAAATGGAGACCCTTACTGAATATATAAGAGAAATTTTAGAAAACCATGAGGTGTTAAGATTAGATCTGACAGAAGGTGAGTTAATTAATATAATTTTAACCGGTTTAAATGAGATATACGCCACGCACATAGGTATAATTGGCAAACCTAATAACTTACAAGATTTCAATAAATTAGATGCCTATGTCTATGAAAGAGTTTACGCTAGGACTCTGAATGACATCGGTTTATCTAAAATAAATAATACAAGTGTAATAAAAGATGTAAATGGCATAGTACCTTCCCAAGGTAAACAAAATACATTGAAAGATGCAACTTACAACAAAATCAGATCACAAATGCCTGCAACCACTTTAAAATGTTTTTATTGCCATAAATTAGGTCATATCAAAAGGAATTGTAAACTTTTACATCAAAAAGGAAATAATGATGTTTCAAAAAACTAAATCTTTACAAATACACTGAACATAAACATATGATGTGTATTTGTAAACATGATTCAAGTAAACATTTAAAGTTAAAAGAAAACAGGTCGAATTGTAATTATACCTTAAAGACCTTATCAATAAAAATCAAAAATAATATATTTAATGCCCTCATCGATTCTGGTTCCACCCATAACATTATTAATCAACAACTTTGTAAATTTTTAAAAACTAAAAAAGCGATTATAAAGGAAGAAAACATTAACACAATTTGTCTTACAGCTGATCGATTTCCTCTAAAAATAAATAAACAGATATGGGTTAAAATTACTCTTCCAAAAATATCGTGGAAAATAAATTTTAAAATATTACCGAAAATACAACACCGAATGATACTCGGAATGAACTTTTTACAAAAAACTCAAGCAATATTTAATGCTACAAGATCTTCCATAACCTTTGATTGGGAAAAAAATAAACAATTTCATCTAACGAATCTATATCCAGAGCAGATAAACAACATAGAACAAAGTGAGTATATTAAAAATACAATTAATAATTTATACAAGGAATTTCCTGATGTACTCACTACTAAATTAGGTTGTACCCATGTATTGAAATATGATATTAAACTTAAAAATAGTGAAATTATAAAATCTAGGCCCTATCCTTTAAATCCAATAAAAACACTCCAAATGAAACAACAAATTGATAAATTATTAAAAGATAAAGTAATTAGAGAAAGTGTTTCACCTTATTCATCCCCCGCATTTTTAATTCCGAAACCAAATGGCACTAGTCGTCTAGTCGTAGACTATCGTCAAGTCAACCTAATAATTGACTCGGAAGCCCAACCTTTACCAAATATAAATCACGCTTTTCAATGGTTTTCCAATGCACGATGGTTCAGCACATTAGACTTAGCGCAAGCGTACCATCAAATACCATTGACAGAAAAATCTCGTCAAATAACCGCATTTTGCACACCGGACGGCTTATACGAATATGAAAGATTACCTTTTGGTTTGTCGACTGGAGCACAAGTTTTAACACGCCTTATGAATACATTATTCAAGAATATTAAATATAAATTTGTATTTAATTACATGGACGATATATTAATATATTCTAAAAGTTTTACAGAGCATGTCAGACACATCAAAATAGTATTGTCAATTTTACGGAAAGCTGGCATTACAGTTAATCCTGATAAAGTGACATTTGCTGTAAATGAAATACCGTTTCTTGGACACACATTGTCGTACAAAGGAGTTTCTATAGACTCAACTAGGACACAAAAAATATTGCAGTACCCACAGCCTATGACAGTGAAACAAGTACATCGATATTGTGGTATGATTAATTATTTTTCTAAATTTATCAAAAATTATGCTGATAGAATCGAACCCCTAAATAAGTTACGTCGTAAAAACACTCAGTTTATCTGGGGAGACTCACAAAAAATTGCGTTTGAAGATCTCAAACAAGCAATTGCTAATCCCCCGGTATTGGCGATACCAGACTTCTCCAAAAATTTCATTTTACAGACGGATGCGTCTGATACAGGTCTAGGAGCTGTCCTACTTCAGGAACAGGAAGGATCTAGAAGACCCATAGCGTACGCTTCTAAAACATTAACGGAAGCAGAAAGGAAGTTTTCTGCATATGAGCGAGAGTGTCTTGCAGTTGTTTTTGCAACAGATCATTTTAGGACCTATTTAACGCATCGTGAATTTCTTTTAGAAACTGATAATCAAGCTTTAGCCTGGCTTCTTTCCAGACCAAAACAGTTAGGTAGATTGGCTAGATGGTTACTTCGATTATCTGTCTTTAAATTTAAAATTAATCATATCCGTGGTTCAGATAATAATGTAGCCGACGCATTATCGAGGATGTATGATTTAAATAATGAAGATATCCCACAGGATATAACTTATATTAATACTTTATTATCGCAGTTCCCCCTATCTTTTACAGATATCAAACTACATCAGGAACAGGATACTTTTATCCTACAACAAAAACAACAAAGAGATAGTAAATTTTGTTTATCCAAAGGAGTCCTATGTTTAAAAGATAAAAACAATAATCCAACCAAAATCGTTCTCCCCAACTCCTTAAAAGATTTAGTATTTAAATATTTTCATGATTCGGAAATCGGCGGACATTTAGGTGTTGATAAAACCATACACAAAATCACACGATATTTTTATTGGCCAGCTATATATCGAGAAATTCCCTTAAAGGTGAATGCTTGTACAACCTGCCAACGCAGCAAACCTGGAATAAATTATAAATGGGGAAATCTCAGTTCCAGAGTTCCGACAGCGCCATTTGACACACTGTTTGTTGATACTGTAGGCAGCCTGCCAAAAACCAATCAAGGTTATAAATATATTCTAGTGATAGTGGATAGTTTTTCAAAATTCACATGGTTAGCTCCATTAAAAAACACTAATACATCCTCCATTATAGATGAATTAAAACGTATTTTCCAAAATTACTCCATCCCGAGGTTAATTGTCACAGATAACGCTAAAAATTTTAATTCCATAATGTTTAAAAACTTTTGTTTCAATCTCGGCATAAAACGGACCACCCTCTCACCCTATCATCCTCAACCATCTCACGCCGAACGATTAAATCGAAATCTTAGGTCTATCCTTATTGCATATCATGCAACGACTCAAGCAACCTGGGACAAATCTCTATTTTGGTTTCAATTAGCTTTCAATATGGCTCGACATAATGCTCATGGGAAATGCCCATTTGACATATTGCATACTTTTCCAGCTCACACACCGTTGGATAGAGCATGGAATATCCAAGATATCCTCCATAGAAATCCTATACGTTCCAGTAACATGATGTGTGACATTAGAAGAAAACTAATTAAATCCCATCATGATATGGCACGCCGATATAATGCTACACGCCACCCCAATCCGTTTTCGGTGGGAGATAAAGTTTTGCTTAAAACTCATCCCGTAAGTTCGAAACGGAAAAATATTTGTGCAAAAATGGCATACCGATGGTCTGAACCTTTTTATATCATCGGCTTCTCTACTCCAGTTTCAGCCTTACTTCGTAAGTCTATTGGAGGAGAAATAACTAAAGAACATATTTCTAACCTTAAAAAAGTTACATAATTTACTCATAATTTACATAATTTATTTTTAGGTGATGTCTGTCGCGATACTCGAGCTTGAGATGATTGTAACAAACTGAAAACTATGCTGTTTGCATGCTATTTGAATGTTTTATTGAAAGGGGCCCCGAATGAATGAATATTACCATCTCAGGCCGACAACTGCTACATACTCACCTTCTCTTTTTCCATTTAAGCACTCACCCCCTTTATTTTGCTTACACGTGCCTTGTGCTTCTGTCTACTCTCCGGGGGGGGGGGGAAGATTGTAATATGAGACACCTACACAGACACACAACGGACAGTACACACATTAACAATCCTCAAACGTAAACATAAACATAACTTTACAGCATCAACATCAACATCAACCAGATGACCTCACTTACAGATGTGAGAATAACAAAAAAAAAAAAACTTTTAAAGAAAAAGGTCACTGTTTACAATTTTTATAAAAATAACAAAAAACAATTTGAAGTTTGATTTAAAAGTTTATACTGAATTTAAATAATAAATTTTAGAAGATTTTAAGAAGATTCAACGATTTTAAGAAGTTTTAAAGAGTTTTAAGATTTTTAATTGTTTTTAAATATTTTAAATATCTAATAGCGATTTTTAATTAAAGAAGTTGAATTTTCGATAACATAAAGCCTTTTTGGATTTTTCTTTATTACGAACCTATGGGTTAACATTACGTCATGGTCACAATCAGAAGTGGCATTCCTTATCCTGAAAACATTTAGTAGCCCTGAAACGGGCCGTTATGGTGTTGTTCTGTAGGGTCAAGTAGATGTTGTGAGGGCAGCGAGCAGCTGCGGTGATGATGGAAGCCGCCGTAACGGTCAAGGTATGGTATCCACTCCGTCTCGTGTTCCAGCAAAGACGTCATCTTCTTTCGCGAAGTCCAAAAGAGTAGCAGAATGAAAGTTAAAAGACCGCTCAGAGCAACATGTGGATACGGCAATGGCAATCCAGAAGACAGCGGCTAGGTATCACGTTGACCAACGGAAATATCATGTTTTATTCTCGCTGAGTCGTCGATACGTTTTCGGAAGCGGTGTTTCGGTTAATTCGATTGTATCGATTTATAGTCATCAGAGAATGATTAGCATCCAATTTGATCTCTGATTGAAGGATACAATCTCTTCCCTTACTGGTCATCGCGTCTATGTTACTATTCCGCTTCTATTGGTGATGCTTAGTTGCTATGACTCTTATATAATAGCATAATCAAGCACCCTGAAATATGTTGGTTAAAAAGAAGACACTTTAGTAAACTACTTTTTTTGTGTTACTGACATATTTTTCACCGGAGCAGTTATAGTAAGCTACTGATGATCTCAATGTAGTTGAATAATATTATATTTGATAACATTACATATATTGGTAACGTAGACTATTAATAACTCAATTTCATTATGATTGTATTTTTTATATTGTAAATATAAAATTTATTATTTTATAATAATGATATTCGTACACAAATTAAACGTATACAGATATTACAACATTAAATAAAATTATGTTTCTTCAGAGCGGTCATATATCTATTCCCTACTAATGCGTACGCTGCTACTACCATTTCTATAATTTATGTTTAATTCAAAATCGTATACAATTCATTAGCTACATTGCAACGGATTGCCGATTCAAACGATAATTACAAAATTAATTATAAAATAGTGGTTAATAACACAACAGGATAAATAAAATTGGTAACATTATAAATTTTGTTTATTATGTTTACCATTTGTGAAATGTTTATTTTTAAACATAATACTGAAATGTTGTTTGGTTCACCACGTAGGTTTTGTTTCTACAGTTTTGTAGTAACGCAGTATTTCACAGCTTTACAATATTTATGTTACGTGCTATTTTTTCTTTTACTCCAAGTCGCTAAAAGCAACTAAGCTCAGTTATATTGATCGTTAACCTTGTGTGCTTATGTTACTTATTGTTATCTCTCAAGTACTTTTCTAAGAGAGCCACGATTTGTTCGGTAAAACAGTGCTAAAATGTTTGTAGAAGGCTGAAAGATGTTTTTAGATTCTGTTCAAAAAATTTGATAATATTTTAATAAATTTGATTAATTGATATATTCCAGCAACGATTTTTTTTTAGAATAGATGTGTTATAAAATAAATTAGTATAAATTTGAGTAAACTCATAATAATTTTTAAAACAAAAATTATACATTTAGGGTTATTATAAAGACACAGTTCATAGTAAGATGATTACAAACGCCGAATTCTCCCTATGCTAAATACGATACTTTGAGTCACGCATAAGTCTAATTCAGGTCATATCGAGAAATTCATGTTATTTTCAATTGCTATACTATGAGAATAGCGTTTACTTTTCCAAGAATATATTTTATATTTAATTTTTTCTTCTCCGTGAAAAATGGTGTATTTAAAATATCTACTGCGCAAATCTAGGGTTTGTAGTTCATTCATTTTCGAGTAACTTACGTAAAACGGTTTGAACGATTTCAACACGTTAATCTTGTAAATTTATGTAGCTACTTTTTAATATAGGCTAAATTTTATATATAAGTTATTTTATATATTATTTCCTTTTATATAACCTATAAAACGCTACACTCAGACCTGAAAGTACCCTACACAAATGACGGATTTTTAAAACTCTATTCAAAATTTAGGAAGGAACTCGTGAACCACCATAACCCATTGATCTCAAATCTGGCTATGCAGACTCTCCCAAACATTTCAATAAGACGTCTAAAACGTCGATGGAGCCGAGATCTCATCTATTAACGTAGTACTGTAGTGGACTATCCATTACAGTGTTCTAAATACTGCACGTTCTAAATCTATTCACGTCGGAGTTATGTCACTGGACTGTGTCTCCACTCACGTTTATTTATCATTTTATTTTTTTCCAAATTTTGTGTTATAACATTCACTGATTGTTTCCAACAGACTGTGAATTTCCTAAATAGAGAAAAAAATAATAAATTTTATAAATTTAAAGTTAAATTAATATAACAGCTGAAGATGTATTGGCATAGAAAGAAGAAAAAATAATTATTTTACGATCAACGGGGTAAATACTGAAACCTTAGATGTCCATTTCATGAGTGACTATTTTGTAGCAAAACCCAGTACCTTTGGGCATTTTGTAGGAAAATGTTACCAATTAATAAATAATTTCTTACCCCGAACACACATAACTTTTTTGTTACGTATGCGAAAATAAGAAAAAAATTAATTCATGTAAATACATGAGATACTGACTGATTGAAGGTTTTTGTTTTCCCTGAAGAGATCTCGAAAAATCAAATCCACTTACGCCTACACCAAATCTCAAACTCTGTAATATTTTTAATTTTTTAAATGTTTACATTTTTCTTGCCTTTGGCACTGGGTGAAAGAAGAAGAAGATTGGCGAGAATGGCTCCTTGCGCGTGGCCCACTACTGTGACACGTCCAGGGTCTCCACCGAAAGCCCCTATGTTGTGTTTGATCCAACGAAGAGCTGCTTCTACATCGCTTTCTGCTGCACTTTGTTCTTCTTTTTCTTGCTTCAAAAAACCTGAAACAAATGGAATGCCATTAAACTAAGGACTCAATAAGGATTCAAATATCATTAATAAATTAAACAAATAACAATTTGTTTCATATAACTATTTGTAGGTATATTGTTCTAATGTGATACTAAACACAAGGGAAAAAATATTTTTTACAGAGTTCAGAAAAGGTAAAAGTAATGAACGAGTATACACGTAGAGCATGTTATTTTCAGGAATTAAATTTAAAACAAATCTGATCGCAGTTGGTAACGTGCTCGCCTCTCATCATGCGGTCCTGGGTTCGAATCCCACTCAGGCACGGCATATTTTCATACGTAACAAAATATCATTTCATCCTTCATTGTACAATAGTTACACCCCAACGTCGTTGCTAATGACCACAGCAGTTGATGCGACGTTAAATAATTTAATTTAAAAAAAAAATCTGTTGAAACAAAAATTATGACAATTAAAATGAAAACAGAAATCTATAATATAAATATTTTAAAGACTGCCTTTTACAGATTACTGACAAATACATAAACCAGTTTAAATAAAATCCTGAAGATTTTTTGCTCACTGGACAAATACAGACCTTTTGATAGAGTGTCCGGCAAAAAAAAGTTCTATGGAACGACTAGTGCTAAACATTAAAGAGAAAAAACGAGCAGGAAACTATTCAAAAAAGATATTCGCCCAAAACCTAAATTAGTGGATGTACAATAGCACGTGGTGTTCACTAAAAGAGATTTAGTAGTGTTGATACTGTTTAGAAATAAAAGGTAGAGGACCTTCCACATACGTGGCGGAGAGAAAACTTAAAAACTAGTGGCAGGACTTAACTGGATAATGAAAATGCTAAAATAGAGTTTGGGGCGGCCTATAATATATATATACCAGGAAATAATTACAGACTGATAAAGAAAAAGGTTTAAAGAAATAATTGATACAGTCGACAAAAATGAATAGTGAACTGACAAAAAAATGTTATATTGAGAACTTTAGTACAATCAGTAAAATATAATTTATCCGATAAATGTTTTTTATTAAAAAATGTTTCTACATTACCATGAAACGATTATATTGCGCTGAATATTTTTTAGCAATCCAGATCACTTTTTCCGTAACTGTAATTAATTGAAAATGTTTTTTTAAATAGAATGTGAAGCCAGTTAAAATTTTATACTCTTTTTTTTAATCTATTTTGTGTTATGGATTCAACTATCTATGGTGGTACATTTTGATTATCATGTAAAACAATATTATATAATTGAAAAAATGATATTTAAAACCTTATTAGCAAAGTCAGCATTGTAATTGAGTTACATACCTTTTCAGAAATTAGTGTAAGAGTTTTCTTAATATTAAGATAATTTTGTTTTAAAAATGTACATAAATACATATATATATATTTAAACATAACGATTCGTTTAATACTAACATTAGTTCCGCTTATAGTTTACCTAAGAATTTAAATAAACCTAAAAACCTAAAAAAACCCTGCCAACCCCCACAAAAAATAAGCCCAAAGTCAAGAATGAATTACCCACAAAAAACAACAAAAAAAATTGTTCAAAAAACCACAGATAAAAAACTAGTAAAAAATTAAAAAATAGTAAAAAATTAGTAAAAAAAACCACATCACAACCTTGTTGTGCTTGAGAAAATACAATGTAATACAATGTAATGTTGGCTTTTTGTATGCTTGTTGTCCTTGTTGTGGATTATTAGTAAAAATTAGTATTGTAAAATTGTTGGGCCTAATTGTGCAGGTAATATTTTTTACCTGTTGTTTTTTTATCTGTGTTTATTATTTACGTTGGTCATCTTGGGTTCCTAAAAACCTAAGACCTAAGAATTTAAATAAATATTAAATTCTAATTTAACAATACTTAAGGAAACAAAATTAATATACGGGTGGATTAGTAGCAGACTCATCAATGTTGTGCCAATTCAGCTGCTATTCGATCACAGTAGTCAGAACGTAAATAAAGAAATGCTCAACTGGATAAAAGAAAATGTAATTTTTGAATAACTATCATTTTAACTTAATGGTAGGAAATATTTGATTGTTTAAAATTGAAATAATTAACAATGTACGGGAAAAAGTTATAAAATAGGTAGTGGCAGTGAAAGTGTATTTCTTGAAGTAGATAGTATTTAGTAATCGTTAGAAAATATTTTTGTAAAATACATAGTGGTATACACAAACATGATAAATATAGTATCGGAAGCTATGACACGGCTCTTTTCCAGCAAACAAAGTAGTCTTTCATTTCGCAGGAAACATAATTATAGATCGGAACTAGATTAAAAGTTATATATTAAAGGTATTAAGTTGTTTATGAAGAAAATAAGTAATTATATATTGTAAAAAAAAAAAAATTTTAAGAAATGCTTTTATTTAACAATTAATCAAAAGAAAAATGAACTAAAAAGAAAAAAAGAAAAAATTTTACAAAAAAGAACAATCACAGACTATACAGTTAAAATAAAAGCGTGGCGCATTATATATATTATTACAACGAATATAATATTACAACGAATATTTTACAATAAATATTACAACGAATATTTTATTACAACGAATATAATATTACAACGAATATTTTACAATAAATATTATATATATATTAATGCGCCCCGCTTTTATTTTAATTGTATTGTCTGTGATTGTTTTTTTTTTGTAAAATTTTTCTTTTTTTCTTTTTAGTTCATTTTTCTTTTGATTAATTGTTAAATAAAAGCGTTTCTTAAAAAAATTTTATTTTTATTTTTCTTTTTTGATTTTTTTGTAATTTTTTTTTCTGTGATTTTTTTGTAAATTTTTTCGTAAATTTTTTTTAGTTAATTTTTTTAAGTAATTGTTAAATAAAAGCGTTTCTTAAATAATTTTTTAACATTTTTTTGTAATTTTTTTGAAATTTTTTTTTACAAACACCTCCACAGCGTATTGTCATCGAAGATAAACAAGTGTGCAAAGTTTGATTCATATTGATACGGTAGAAGTATTAAAATTTTAAGTTGCAAGATTTGATGGATCCAAGAGTAAGCTAAATAAAAGCGTTTAAAAATAAATAAAGAAATTGCTAGATAAAAACTCAAAATCCTTCATTACTACTACGTTAAAGTTATTATAAATTAATCTGCAGAACATTTTAAATTTAAGTTAATTTATTTTCAATAAAACTGTGTTGTGCTATTTTATTTGTTTTGTTTTACCATGTTAGTACTATTGAAATGAAATTTCAATCATGGGTTTATTTTCTAATATAACGTTAAAAAGCTTGATATAACTTTTTTTATCATATCAGCAAAATTACAATCAGTTCTATTGTAAAGGAACGAAAACAATAAGTAATAAGGTTAAAATAGAAAAGACAAATTTACAACATTATACATTAATAATAATTGTTACATATAACCTTTTTGTAATTTTAAAAACTAATTTTGAAATTATTCAAAATTAAAAAAATAAAATATTTTAACACATTTACATAAAAATATCGGAAACAAAAAGTTAATTATGTTAGAATGTGTTAAGTAAATCCAACTCATTGTATCTGTTAATTCTTGTAAACGCATAGTCACTGTTGTCCAGTAAGTTTATCGCGAGATGATTTGAATGTCCGTTTATTCTTTGTTTGTATGTTTTGCTAAATCGTGTAATTTCCTGTTTTATTCAGTTAAGTCGTATGTCGTTATATATATATTTGTTTCGTATGTACAATGGTATCTTAAGAGATGATCGTAAAGTTTTTTTTTTTTGAAAACGTTCTAAAATGTCAATAATGGTATTTTTTATTGTCCCCCAGAGTTGTATAACATCGACTTGAATATTGTCTTGCATAGCGTTAGTTTTGATTCAGTTGACAGTTGTGAGCGTCTCCCAGTTAACCAAAAAATATTTCTCAATTTTAAGTCCTTATTTGTTTTTCGTTATAAAGGAAGTTTATGTTATTTTTTATTTTTTTTATTTATTTATTTAAAAAATCACTATAAAATTTTGATTGTAAATATTAATTAAGAAGAGTATTAATATGTTTTCATGTTGTAATTTGTTAATTACACCAGTGGGTTGTAATTTTTTCATGAGTTGTATCTAATTGATAAGTTGCATTTATTGTTATTTATAACAGATAATGCATTAAATAAAAAGTTACATGAAAAAAAAATTAAGTCCAATTGTCTTCGTTTCGTCGAAATGAGTTTCTTCCACGTCATTTGGCGGTCCAGATGAAGCCCCAGGTACTTCACATCTTCTGACTGTGGCACCATAATATAAATTTAAGAAGAATCATTTATTATTGATTTAAAAATAACCCACGTGATTAACCCACGTGTTTTAAATTTAATAATTTTTAATAAGTAAATGTTGTTATGATAATAAAATAGGCCTCGAAGTGAATAATACTCAGGACTAAGACTCCAATTGGGAAAAACACTGGAGTACCTATGAGACGTATCATTGTCAGATTAAAGATGGATGGGGTTAGCCACAGTATCGGAATATGCTACATGTGCTATTTTTATGATTACCTTACTCACATAAGCACACATAAGCGCACCAGCACTCTAAAACGAGATACACAATCGCTACAAACGTGCTACGTTACTGATGAATTATAATTACGTTTTGATCTTAAGTTTATTATACAATTTAGTGTGCCTATTTGTTTTATAACGTAACGTTAAATTACTTTTATATATTATATATCTGTAAAACACTAGAAGACGAGGGGTGAGGTGGAACTGTTAGTATTGGTCGACATTTAACCTCATCATGATATGACGCACATTATGGTACAGTGGAAGCGCCTACGTACATCACGTAAGTTTTACTTTATCACGTAGCTAGACAACATCGGTGATTACCTTGTAAGCTTTGGAGATACTGATTGCTTATAGAGAGTTAATGTGAGCAAGAAGTTTCTGCTTAACACGCTTGTAAAATTGATGGACCACGTCGTTAACGTAGGGGTTGTAAGACAATGAGAGGAGTTTTATTGGAACAAGTTGTTAAATGTAACCAAGTTATATGTGATTTTACGTCATTTTAATTTTGTAAAGTAAATCAGGTTTTGAAATATTTATGAGCGAGGCAACGTCAATTTTTTAAAATTAAAGATACAAGAAAGTTAGATTTGGAATGAAATTGATACCAAGTAAAATTTTTAAATTCAAGTAGAAAACAATCTGATTATGAAATTATTAAAGTGAAGACAAGTCAATGTTCCATGCACAATTTCTTACTACTAGAACGAATACACTTTGTTACAAACAAGTTTTAAAGTTCACTGATGTTGTAGGTTTGTATTCTTTGTATCTTACACAACTAGACCATTGTATACATAGTATCTTTACTGCTGCCTTTCAAATCTTTTAAACTCCGCTCGATAGTGCCACAATTTCTGAGAAATTGCATTCCTTTTCCCTTCCATGATATTATTATCTTCGTCTAGCGCCTTCCAAGAGGAATAATCTTCCTTAAGGATAAATTTTCGATCAATAATACATTTGTATTTTTACATCCTACTCAACTCCGTTTAGTTTAACTTTAAATATTATTGTTTTAAAATTTGTAACGTTTTTTAGTTTAGAGTTTAAAAATTCGTAAATATATAAAACATACAGTTTAAGCTTCTTTAAAAAATATTATGGAGATACAATTTTAAAACCGGTTCTGGGATACAAGCCTGTAGGATAGAAAACTTAGGAATACCTCTACATTATTTGGAATAACTTATTTTATTTTCAGATTTCATTCTAACAAAAATAATAAGATACTTGATTACAGTACAAGCTCAATGCCGTCATGGGCTATGTCGTGAAAAGAACGTGAAAAAGATTATAATATATAGGCCTTTCTATCAAAGATCAGAATGAATTAATTCGCACAATAACACTAATTTATTTTTAACAACCAATTTCGCAATTACATTAACACTAATAGTCGTATTTTGTGATGTTTTGTGCCAGTGTTTTTATATTACTCTCACCATAATGAAACTTAAAACAAACTAAACGTCACACCGTCGTCCCCAGAATAGTAACAACGTTGAACTTTAATTGAAGTATTTTCTGTTTAAGTACTTTGCAATGTGCCACGGGTCCAAATACTCAACTGCCCTAAATTTAAGCTAGCCAAAAATGGAATTAAATAAAAAAAACAGAATTTTGAGGTCATGCTGAGAAAAAGAAACAAAATTTAATCTTATAGAAATTAGAATAAGATACATAAATGAGAGTTTACTTAGTAATACATAAAATATATTTTAAAATGATTTATGATTTGATTCCTTTCCTTTATATTAATTTAACAAACCTAAGGTTTTTTTAAAAATTAAAATGTTATCACAATGATCGTCCATGTTGTTCACTTTTTATTGTCGGTTTTTTGTCTTGTTGGAGGTTCTTAGTTCATGTACTCTTCTTAATGATCTGAGACTTTCCTCAAATAAAAAATGGTTTCGTTGGTTTATATATTCAACAAATCCATTAACCTTCGGTGATCCATTGTTCCTTCACTCGCAGAATTATATGCATTAATTATAATGTCATTGGTTGAAATTTAACCGCACTATTTTATTTAACCTTTTTGACCATGAAGCCGAATTCAAACACAGTTGATTTACACTATTTATTTTATTTTATTTTTATCACTTTGGGTTTACTATCATCATGTTTTAAAGATGTATAAATATTTCAATAGTCATTATTAATATCTACATAATTTCAATTTTTTTTATCATAGACAAGGAAACAAGCTTAAAATATCATTATATCACACACATATGATTTAAGTTGGTACCATTACTTGCTATACCATATTTTTTCTTGAAGTGATTAGTGTTGGTACGCCTGTTCCTTCAGTTAAAGAAATCCAGTATTCTAATTTGCTACAACATCAACCCCTAATGTATCCTCATTACAACCACATAATTTTTTAAAATCCGTTTGGTAGAACTGTGTGTTTACGGAAAACATAATCTCCATTTAAAATACATTGAACCAAATTTTTGCGTTTTGAATGTGTGATATAGAAAAACCATCTTAGGGTAAAAAAGAGAAAAATGTAAATTACAATCTAATAGTGTATATTTAGTTAAAAATGAATGTACTTTTACAAAACACAGAACTCAGGCCTTTAACATTATTTTGAAACAAAAATGCATACAATATGAAGGTTACTGATCGATATTTTAGTGATAGAAGTAGATTTGAAAAGGGATAAAAATACTTCAGAAAATGTTTATTTCCAAATTATCAGATAGATAAAGAAAACTGTTAAGTAGAGAAAAACTTTACAACAATTTTAAGAAGTTTCGGACACAGTTAGGAAAACAAGAGTAGTATTTCAAGACACTTAGTGAGAATTAGTCTTGAAAGACTGTAGAAAAACAGTTTTGATTTCTTTAATGGTGGATCCAAATCGTTAATGACTGGATTAAAAAGTGAAGAACAATGTTCAAGAGAAGTTACTCATAATTTTACGTAACGAAATATTATATAAGATGTATATTAGACAAAGTTGAAAATGTATAACATAGAAGTATTGTTGATTTAATATTAAGGAGTTAACATATTTTCACAATAATAATATTAAACGCCTAAAAACTAAATTGAGCTCTAAATGTAAAAGATCACACGGTAAAAATTGAAAAATAATGAATGAGAAAAGAAAAAACACCATAAGTAAAGATTGTTTTTCTGATCTTTCGTAGACCGGAAACGAGAATAAGTTAAAATAACTTATAAGCTGTGTAATTCAGGCTTCAAATAATTTTCTAACTATTATGTATAATATTTAAAAAGATATTAATTGAGGAGAACATGTTGACACCGACACATTTTATAAAAGTTATTTTTCTAGCTGAAAATTTTTCTGGGCTGTTAAGGTTGTTTAATAAATAACTTGTTACCAACTCCTTTGAACGATGATTATAGTACTAAGGTTAAAATAGAAGGTACTATGTTCGATTCCAAGCTAGGTTTTCGAAAACTAACAATATTTAAACCAATCGTTAGTTAAACTAAAGTAGTGATAATACTTCTCCTTCTTCTCACTGTACTGTTAAACTAGATTTCCTTTCTCATCCATTCCAGCATCTCACATTTACTTGATCCACTCAAGAGATCCTCAGGATTCGTCTATACAAACACATCTCAAAAGCCTCTAATTTCCCATTTGTCGCTGCTGTAAGAGTCCACGACTCAACTCCATAGAACAATATTGAAAAGATCTAACACCGGAGGAGTCACTTTTATCCCTAGATCCAGATTATGGCTCTTAAATAGTCTGCTTATCTTAAAAAATGCATCTTTTGCCCTCTCTATCCTGCATGTAAACTCCAGAGAATTATCCCATTGGTCGTTTAGAAGTGTGCCCGAGTAAGTGAATTCGGACACTCGGTCAACTGGTTCTCCCTTCATGAGCAGGTGACAGTTTCCGTCCGCCTCTATATTTATCACCAAGAATTTCGTCTTTCAGATATTAATGTTGAGACCACATTACTCACTAACATCAGTCACCATGCTGACTATCTGCTTTAAACCAGCCAGGCTATCGGCGAATTTGACACAGTGCGGTCCGCATATCGGATATCATTAAAACTTTCTCCATAACCAGGATTCCATGTTCCGCACCAACCTAGAACTGGACTACAACTACAATACTAGTTTAAAACTACAATTGGCTCTCCTACGAAACAAACAAAATATTCAGAATAACCAACAATTTTTGTACACAATAAAACAATACTATCAACGTTTTCAAAAATGTTAGCTAGGAATTAATCAGTACTACGATTAAGTCATTACTTATACAGGATGATCATTCATGAATACTTAAGAGAGCGTGAATTATGAAATAGAGATTTGCTGTTCTTTTGAAAATTAAAATATATATAAAAACTTTAATACAATATTGAATTAAAAATCTGGTGTGAAACACTCACACAACTTTCTCTTGCCAATGCAAATAATTAATAATAAACCTAACATTATTAATAAAACATTAGAAATAAACAAAAAACTAACCTCAAAAACATAACCTTATTTTAATCATGAGTGGAAGACGCAAAATGAAAATCGAACTCAATTTGGCTTAAAAAAAACGGAAAATCACACTTTCACGCTAAACTAGGCTCTGTAGAGAAAAATTCTCTAAACAAAAGTTGTAGATCTTTTAATTTTCTATAACTTTTATATATACACTTTTGTCGTAAAATGCATACTAAGACCGAAATGTTAAAAAAATCGATTTTTCTCACGTTTTCGTGAGAAAAAAAACAGAAAATCGCAAATTACCGCTAAACTAAGCGTTATACAAAAAAATGTTTGAAACAGAAGTTGTAGGTTTTTAAATTCTCTACAACTTTTATTATATAAGTTTTTGCGCTAAAATTTATATTAAAGCCGTAATCTTAAAAAAACAACGTTTTTACGTGAAAACAGCCTCACCGAGAATTTCAGCAGACATGGCGCCTACCCTATCTTGTAGAGAATCAAAAATTGAGTAAAATAGGCGATTTTAAAAAAAATCGTAGGACCAGTTTTTGAGAAAATCGCAAAAAACTGAAAAATTATACGAATAAACTAAGTTACTACTACTTCCGGTTGACCGATTTTGATGAAAATGTTCGTGTCGCGTCCGGTAGTGGTATGTAACTTAAGTTTCAAGTTTCAAGTTCGTACGATGTTCCGTTCTTGAGATATTCTGTTCACACACAGACACACACACAGACACACACACACACAGACACACACACACACACACAGACACACACACAGACCAATCGCTAAAAACATGTTTTTTGGGTTCAGGGGGTCTGAAAACGTATAGATCCGGTGAAAACTCGATTTCGAAAAATTGACATGAAAACAATACTTTCCTTCCTATATATTCATATAGGCAAGAGAAAGTAAAAAAGCTACGTAGAAGCTTCTTCGATAAGTGGTCTGTTTCCTCGTGTCGTTCATAGTATTATTTTTATTACAGTTACAGTAATTTTCTACTGTACCAATGTACCGACACAAGTGTATACTAATAGAGTTAACGCAAAAAAGAATATCCATGGCTTCTGCATTACATTAGGCAAAGTAGACAACGGGACCTCGCACCTGAATGTAAAATATGTAATAAAAACGAACTTCATAAAAATATTCAATGCCCGGGCAAAATTTTAAAATTAATATAATAAAAAAATCTATTTGGTCTGACAAAAATATAATTTTATGCCTCATACTTATAGGAAAATTTATCGAAGTCACCATAAATTTGTTTTATGCGTCGGTTTCATAAATGTTTTATGGCGGAACGATCTTATCTCCCAAACTGTTTTCAAGTTTAATGAAAACTGTGTAGGAAAATTTAATTTTATGATAAAGTGACCTTAACAATAATTATAAAGCTGTTTATATTAAATATAAACAACATTTATTTAATGTAACAAATTTTATTACATTATGCAAATTGTTTTTCCTAATTAACAAGTGCATCAGTTACCAAATTGTGGATAAAATTATGTTGAATAATAGATAACATTTTAACAATGTTATAATGAGTAAAAGATGTAAATGTTTCTACAGGACACTTAGATTTGTTTTTGCAATAGTTTATGTAACAATACAGAGAACTAGTTTTTAAAAACCATTTTAACTTGACATTTACTTTATTTCTTTCATTTTTTGTAATAAAATATAACAATTTTATTATTAGTTTAATTTTTTCAGATAATTTCAGTTTTAATATTTTTTAAAGTTTAATAAATCAAGACTGATAGTAATAATTCTTCGATAGTATCACTTAACATTTTATTGAATACTCAATATTTTATTGAGTATTGTCAATACACATTACGTTTTTTTAATTTTAATTCACATTATTGTCATAAACATTTTGTGTGAGACAAATTGACAGCTAAGGCCTTGTCAACATCTGGCAAATGTCAGCAAATATTTCGAGAAACAATTTATTGAAATTTTTCCAAAAATTCTGATGTTTGGCAAAGAACGTTTGGCAGTTGGGAGTGTGGACGCGCCAACGAACAAAACATGTGATGATAGAGAGCGTCGGGCGCCGCCATTTTTGTTTGGTAAAAAGTTTTGCTCTCAGTGAAAAATCCCAAATTTTTGGGTCAGGTTCTGCCGTTAGCTAGTAAAAGACGCATGTGTTGTGATTTTATTTCGTATTTTGTTTAAGTTTAGTCGCAAAAATCGTTGCACTTTTACTCGATATAAAATGAGTAGGCTAAGGACTTTTGGACTAATTATAATGTTGTTATGTTGAAAAAATTTTACTAATTGCGTAAGTTGCTGTGTGATATAAGTGACAATGTATATTAAAATAGGTTTAAGCTAATGGATGCATTTAATAGTATTGCTGTGGAGTTGGGGATAAATAAACGTTAAAAATTTGGACAAAAATGTTACCCGAACATTGCTTAGTGTAGACCCGGCATAAGACTAAATAAATAGGGCGTTCCAGCAATATGTCACAAAACGATATTTTAAAAAATATGATGTACAACACAATAGAGGGATAACATTCCATTTCAAAAATTTGGACTATGTCTATTTTTAATATTTTCCAAATTAGAAAATTTTTGAGGTTAATTTTTTTAATGTGGAGTTATGAAACATTGTAAAAACACTTTTCAAATATATGATAACACAAAATACGAAAAATTAATATGATAAAAAATCGTGAGTGGAGACACAGTCCAGTGACAGAACTCTGACGTGAATATCATAAGTTGAAAGGAAGAAACAAGTTAGTGTTCTGTAAGTGTCCATAATAAATTACAATATGGCTACCATTTTTAAATGCGTTAATATTTCTGAAAACTATTTTTCACCAAACATTGAAGATTTACATACCTTTAAAATGATTTACTGTACATCCAATGTTCGTTTACATTTAAAAATATTAAGATTAAAACCAACAACATTCAGTTTTGGACACAATCTGTATTTCAACAAGAACGGTCTCATTTTTTAGTGGTTTTTTCGTATGATAGAACAGCATTGATAAGTTCTTGAGAACGAAATAAAACATGTAATTACAAATACAACATTGATTTTTTTAAATAGTTATGCTAATAATAATATTTTTTATTCAGTAAATTGTAGTAGAAAATGAACCACTTTTGATAGGAGTGAACCTATTATGTTAATAAACTATGTAGGACTACCTACCGTGTTTTAACACAAGGTAAAATACAAAGGAATTTTATTGAATGATTAATTATCTATCACAGATAGTTAACATCGGATGATTTGCTAACAATCATATCCGATTGTACTGCGCACACTTTGTATGCAATCATAATATTATAAATCCAAGTATATCATATTATACGTAGTTAATTTTCAAAATAATCGGGTTCATAGCAAATTAATTTCGTAGTAAATAATCTACAATCGTGGCTATCGGTTGTCTGGAAGAGAAAAGCATTATGGTTTAATAATTCTATGGATTTCAATAATGCAACATAACACGACAAAGCGAGGTTGAATTTATTTTGCTATTGGAGATAACATTTTGAAATAGAGTATGTATCCTTATTCTAGTGTTCCGGTAAATTGGTTGTAATAAAATCTTGATATCCTCTCTATATTTCGCTCCACCTGTTCATATTGGTTAATTCCTTTCTAAAGGTATTAACGGATACAATATAGACCATAAGTAATCATTTTGAAGTATCCGAATACCGTTATATTACATAATATCGATATTGAAATCGAGTATTTAATGGAAAATATATTGCGAAATTCTAATACTTATTTTTATTACAGTATTTAGCGTTACCATAAAATTTTAAAACTGATTTAAGAGAAACATATTTTTATATTTAATACTTGTGTGCTGAAGTCTCTTTAAATGACCTTTCCTTGAGATATTGAAGCCGTTTATAAAAGTAGGTGGGCATTTTCCGCTACATTGCCCGTAATTCTTTAGTGTAAAACGAAAGAATAAAAAAAGGAGAAATGTATTATGTGACCGTTACCTGGTGAGTAAAAGCTTTTACTATTTTAAATTATTACTCTACATCAATACGTAAACAAAAATATTAATCCTTGCAACCGCATGTTATAAGAATTTCATAAATTTAACATTTTCACTTTACTTTAAATCAACAACTGTGGAGGTCTTTACAACCAGTCAATACATTTGTATCTTATTTTATTTAACTTTACCAATTTTTAGTTAAGTTACCACTATTTAGCAGCACGCTCACGTTTAAATATCATTTTAGTGATAAAATTTGTAATTAAAAAATTTCAGAATAAATTGGTTTAATAATTTATTGGGGAAAAAATTAATATCACTATTTATCTCAAATCTCTGCTTCACCAACTGCGGAGCAGACGATTGGTGTTATCTGGTGAATATGGACAATCTGCTAATTTTTATTTCTTTTCAGTTTTCTTATTTTGTCTCTTTAGTGAACAAAGTAGTGGATTATTATTATTTTATAACTTTAATTTTGATTCCTGGTTTGTCTGCTGGATTGTTTCATCTACGTAAAGGACGTTGAGATCTGTGTACAGTGTACGATTATAAATGCGTAAGAAAAACAACTTTCCACAGAACTTATGATTGAAAACGTTGTAGTACATCCACGTTAGTTAGGAACCATTTTAGAACAAACATTTTGATTATTTCGAAATATTTTAATCATGTTTTTTTTGTTTAACGTCTGACTCTTTTGCAATTACTGCTAATGCAGACGATGAAGGATGAAATGATTTTTTTAACGTATGAAAATATGCCATGCCTGACCGGAATCGAACCCAAGACCGCATGATGAGAGGCGAGCACGTTACCAACTACGCCAATGCGGCCGGCTGATCATCATGTTTTGCTGAAATGTTCCAGATAAGCCTTCTGTCCGTATGGAGTCCAAGAGAGTGAAGTTTATTAGCCTGTGTTAAAGAATTATACAAAAATACTGCTGGATAGGTTTGTCAGCTAAGGGTAATGAAGTCACCTCTTAGTATAAAATATTTTTAAAGATATTATTATGTTTTATATGTTCCTGTTGCTTAAAACAACGGCAAAATGGATGATAAATTGAGATGATTATATATGGTATGAATGACATGAAGGAAATGATCACCTTCAGGACACTATATTTTGTAGGTACAGTACTTTCTTTCAAAATCATTTAAATTGTTTTTTTGTGTTAAGTAGATTATATTTTAATCCTGTAGTAAATCATTGCACCAATTTTTTAGTATAAAATGAGGAAGAGCTCAACTTCTTTTTCCTATAAGATTTCTCTTTTTGTAAAAACAAAGCTGAATTTATTTCGAATGGCATTTCTAATCCGAGTTGTTTACCGCAGTTGACAAATGTTTCAGTACAATACTTCAGAAACCAGACAAATTACTACAAGTCAATCTATTTTCCAAAACATTTCTTAATTTAATAAAATACATTTTGTTACAGGTTTTAATTTAATAAGCTTATTAAAACTAACTAAATTAATTACTACATATAAAAAATTATAATAAAACCTAGGCTGAAACAACAACACGAAGTTTTTGTGAAAATGTTTAAAGAACAAATTTTAATGAACAGTATACCTGTAAACGTAAAGTTACTATCTCCCACAAAACGAAATACATGACAGAAAAATAATGTTCGAATATTTATTGTTTTTAATTTTCAAAAAGTTTTATCTTTATACGTAACTTTTTAAAATAATTACAAGACATGTATAAAACAAAATTTTGGCCAGTTTCTGCTTAAAAATGTTAAAAAATATTAAAATCTAAATTTTTATCATATCAATAAAACGATTTTACCTACTTTTTTTAAAAACAGATAGTATTCAGTTATTCTCAGAACGTATTCCTACCTCTTCCACTGGTGATTCATACTGATGTCAAGAAAATTCGTGTTTCCGGTAGGCCTACTAATTGATTTTATTTATGCAGCGATAATCTTTCGTAACTTAGTTGCGACATGTTGATCATTGATAAAATTTAAGTGAGAGTTTGCACAACCGCCGCGGCCAAACAGCTGTCAACGAAATATTATTCTGAAAAGCGGTTTGACCGCCACGGTTGAACAGCAGCGACTCAACCGCTGTTGTAAACTAGGCTTAATTTTAATACAGTAGTAGTTATTTCGTTTTTAATTTATGTCATAATTGCAACAACTTTGTATTTTTATTATTCTTAATTAAAAGACAGATAATTTAGTATCAGTTAAACTTATTCAAATATAAGTTTTAAAATTTATTATATCAAAAATTTAGCTTAAATTATCATGTCATAATAATGTTTGATCTGTTCTTTATTGCTAATTAAATTGCTAACTGTTTAATGCGCAATTGTTAAGTTGGACTGTAAATGTGAACTTTACAATAAAATATATATTGCACACAATTAAGATCTGTTCCACATCAACTTCACCACATCAGAACACAAATTTTTGAAAACCCTCAGCCTCACTTGGAGCTTCGAAGGCATCAAGTTCTACTTACACGATTACGCATTAGACACTCTACACTTACATACAAACACTTACTGAAGAAAGAAGAACCACAACATTGTACACATTGCAACACGCCACTTACAATCAAACACATCATCACAGACTGCCAAACTACACAATCCACACGAATACTACTCAAAATTAACAACATTTTAGCACTTAATTTAGTAGACAAGGTAGCGGTTCAAAACAGAATAACTATTTTAAATTTCACAGAATTTCAGATTTGATATAATTGTAAAATCGCATATGTTATTTTTCATTGTGTCATTCTATTTTTTATTTTTCTGTTGTCTAAATTTTAATTGAACCTGATTAATTTTTCATTAAGTTTTTATTCATGACCAATTTGTGTTTATGTCAGCTTTGAAAATTTTATACTACATGTACTTATATGTAACGTGGCTGCTAATAACCTCGTAGTCGATGCGACCTTAAATAAATAAATAAAAAAGATCTGTTCCAAATATTTTTAATTGTCATTTCTGTAATGCATATTTTTTTACGATTAATATTTTTACGATTATATTTTGTTATTATTATCTTGACTTTTCATACGTAGTATAACGTATATTGTTTTTGTGACATTTATTTATGTGCCAGGATAGAACTAGCTCTATATACATAATGGCTAAACAAGCCATTATTACAAAACATAAAAATATGTGTGAAATTTTCAGACCCAAGCCAGAAATTGAACCCAGGATCTTCCGGTTTGTAGGCTAGCGCGCTAGTCAATACACCACTGAGACGAGCTCGTTAGATTATCTAATAAATTCTGTACCAATGAAACTTCAAACGCTAAATTATTTTACCGTATAATAAAAATTTCACAATTTCCAAATTTTTAAAATGTGTTGGTTATTTTTGATACACAAAATTATTTTATGGAACTGAAATATTATTTTTAATTATATGATTCTGTTTAATTCTATGAAGCTACAACGATGAATTTGTAGTGCCATTTAGCGTCCAAATAATCGTATTTAACTAATAAATATTGAGTAGTCTCTACCCGGTAGAGTCTAGCGTATTTAAATTTATGTAGGCATATTCAATATATTTGTATGAATAGTAACCACACGATTAGCATGTTCGTTGTAGAAAATGGTAATCTGTAAACAATAATGAATTTAACTAATGGAAATGATTCGGTTTCAGATCTATAAATTTTTGGTTAACGAAATTAGTCACCTTGTCTAGAATTAGAAACCATTTACAAACTACTTGGTTTCAATATTAATTGAAATTATTTTCATATCTATTTAATAAATAATTTTCACCGGTTAAAAAGATATTTTATGCTGTCAAGTTTTTCTCTCGTTTAGACGGTAAAAAATTCTTCTGTCTGTTCTCTTTTAGATAGAATGGATTTTTCAAAAGAAAGTACAAGTCAAAGATAAAATGAAAGGAAAAGTTAAAACTTATTATTTCTAAGAATTTTCTACTCTTTTATAAGTACATCAATTTTACTTTCTGTGAATGCCGATTCTTAATTATTAATTAATTTTCTTTTTGTAAATTGATTCTAAATTAATAAATACTATTTTCCACCAGTCGTATTCAATGAAAGTTGAATTAAAAATCATTTAAAAAAATAAAATTAACGAAGATCGTAATATTATTTTGCAATTAAGTTGCATTGAGTGGCAAGTCGTTTTTTGTTTGTTTGTTTGCATATCCATAGTATGAAAGATTTTAAGTGAAAACTGTAATCGAAAATCGTAATAATGGCATAATTTTTGAGTAGTCTAAGGAGCTATATCAAAGATACGGTACATTTTCTTTTTGCTTTTATAATCTACATGAGACTAGTCAAATCACATTTTTCAGTGTTTTCTCACATTGTCAGTTTTTAATTTTTCACAAATTTCATTTTTCTTCAGTATTATTTCATCCTTTCCAATTTTTCCTTTCGTTTTCGTCTAAAATTTTATTTTTAGTTTCCTTGGTCTGTTTAATAATAAGGTAAATTTCACTTTTTAAATCATTTTAATGTTAAGATTACAGTTTTCTTACATTTTTTAAATTTTCTATATCTTTTTTAATTTTGTACAAGAAATTAAAAACGATTGGGCATTAATTGGTGTAATGAACCAAACCAGCTATAGTAAAGTCTGTTTATGTTTGCTACAGTTGAGAGTATAAACAAACTCCAGCTGATTGGAAGGTAAACATTTTTAAAACTATTTAATTTATATTACAAAAAAATATTGAAAAGAGAGTTATTTACATGGTTGCTAGGAAACTATAAGAAGAATAACTATGAATTTTGTGAGGAAGATGGGGACTGTGGTTCCAGACATCGAACAAGTAGGATGGTCCACATGTTAGTGAAAAAGTTTAAGTTAATATATATTTAAAAGACTATACAATATAAAAGTAAAATGACATTTAAAACGACGTTGAATTTAATAGTGTATGGGACATATTAATATTAAAAATAATAAATTAAATAAGTGACAATTTAAAACATAAAAAAAACATTAAACATTAAAGTACATGCTGTAAAATATGATAAATTATTAAATAGAATTTGTACAAGATTATTGACTTCATTTTTATTCACAGCAAATTCAGTATTCAGCTTGTGTGGAGTATTTAGTATACTACAAATTTGTCATACCCTTGTGGGGATTAAATCGTTTTACTACAAATTTTTTCGATCCCTTGTGGGGATATCTCTTGGAGGAATTTAGTATATTACAAATTTGGCATGCCCTAATGTGGGGAAGAATTCATTAACCTGTGAAATTGTGGAAATAAATATGAGTAGTAAAATAATTATCCAACGAATTTGACAACCCTAAATGTGGGAAAAAGAATCTACAAATCAAATTAATTAACAAATTCACGAATTTAAGAAAAAAAAAATTATGTCAGAGGCTGATAAAAAGAAAATTATAGATCTTCGCGTCACAGACTTAAAGTTGGAGCTCAGAAAGCGTGGTATGGACAGCAAAGGTGTAAAAACAGTACTCATGGAGCGACTACAAAGGGTTTTAGTTGAGGAAGGACAGGATCCAGATTCGTACCTATTCGAGATTGTCTCACCAGCAACAGAAGGTAATCAGGTTCCAACTACATCTGAAGAGGGTCGAAAGGATGAGCTGAGTGGAAGAGATGAGTCCTCACAGGATGAAGACGAGGGTCGAACGGATGAGCCAGACGAGACAGGATTGCCAGGACCAATTCATCTCAACCAATTAACAGGTTTAGTGCAGACTTCAGGTGGTGCAGCGAACGTGAGTAATGATAATAATGATAGTGATGGTCATCAAACTAACATGAGTATAGGTATGTTACAACAACTGATGTTGTTAGTCAGCAATTTAGACAGTAAAATGGGAGATACTAAAAATAGTTTAAGCAATTTAGACAGTAAAATGGATAGACAGGAGGAAAGATTAGGAAGGAAAATAGATGCTTTAGATTGTAGGCTGGATAAGCAAGAGAGAGATATTAAGGAGCTTAGGGAGGAGATGAGACAAGATTGTTTGAAATTAATTGAACAAGTTAGATCAGAGTTTAGGAAAGATTTAGAGGATAGAAATAAGAGTAATGAAAAAGAAAATGCTAATTATTTTGATAAATATAAGGATATAAATAAAAATAATACTGAAAATATAGGTAAAACTAATAATCATGTAGAAAACAATGAAGTAACCTTTGATAATACAATAAATAGTGTGGAAACTAATAATAATTGTACCGAGATGAAAGTAAAACAAAGTTCAATTGATAACAGTAAAGCTGTGGATAATTTTCCAATTGATTTAGGTCTGAATAGTGTCAAACAGTTTTTTAATTCTCCTATAACAAGTTATATAACAAATGATAGGGTAAGATGTTATAATAATAATAATAATAATAATAATAATAATAATAATAATAATAATAATAATAATAATAATAATAATAATAATAGTAGACAGTACAATGAAACAGAGGATGATAGAAATAGTACTTCAATGTTAGGTTTTGTTAAAAACAATGTAATCAATAAACTCAGTATTGGTAGGAATTTCCAAACCAAAAGAACTAACAACCTTAATGAACTTAATGAATTACTAATGAGCTTTGTTAAAGATAATATACTTATAGTAAATATCGATGCTAGGTACACTAATCATGATAAATGTGAGAAAATTATGTATATATGTTGGTTATGTTTATTGTTAATGGTTTTATTAGTTGAGAAGCGATAAACATAATATTTATTAGTAATGTTTATACACTCTAATGTTTGATAGGGTTATGTTCAATTACATTATGTTTATAGGTTATAGTTTATGTGTTTATAGGTTATAGTTATGTTTATAGTTTATAGTTTATTTGCATAGTTCATCTATTGAGCTGTCTATATTGTTCGTTAATTAGTTATTTTGTTAGTGATTTGTTTATATAATTTATTAAGTTGTATTTAATTATATTAGTATTGATTGAGTAATAAGTTGTAAAGTTACCTAGCGCTATAAGTTTAAAATATTTGGGCTATAATTAGTACATTTAAATTTATCAATCAAATTCAAAATTTCAGATATAATTCTAGTTAAGGGCTAAATTTTTTTTTGATTTCAAAATTTAAATGGGGGGGTATTTGTAATGAACCAAACCAGCTATAGTAAAGTCTGTTTATGTTTGCTACAGTTAAGAGTATAAACAAACTCCAGCTGATTGGAAGGTAAACATTTTTAAAACTATTTAATTTATATTACAAAAAAATATTGAAAAGAGAGTTATTTATATGGTTGCTAGGAAACTATAAGAAGAATAACTATGAATTTTGTGAGGAAGATGGGGACTGTGGTTCCAGACATCGAACAAGTAGGATGGTCCACATGTTAGTGAAAAAGTTTAAGTTAATATATATTTAAAAGACTATACAATATAAAAGTAAAATGACATTTAAAACGACGTTGAATTTAATAGTGTATGGGACATATTAATATTAAAAATAATAAATTAAATAAGTGACAATTTAAAACATAAAAAAAACATTAAACATTAAAGTACATGCTGTAAAATATGATAAATTATTAAATAGAATTTGTACAAGATTATTGACTTCATTTTTATTCACAGCAAATTCAGTATTCAGCTTGTGTGGAGTATTTAGTATACTACATTGGTCCCAAATTTTGGTTAAAATTTCTTTATAATTCTGGTTCTGGGGATCTTAACGCTTCTTAGACGGAAATATATTTATGTCACAAAGCATTTAATTATGGTTTGGGATTAAAAAGCATTTTATTTAGAAAATGTGATTTCCTGGATAAAATAAAAATAACAAACTATGACGAAATATTTAAAAATATTTATTTATCAAAAAAAATACCGAAAATTTGAATAAACAATACATTTAATTTATGTGTGTAGGTTGCCACTAATCGACGAGGAAAGATAGTGCACCTTTGTAATAAATCAAACTGATGAATCTCACAGTAAATTTACGCAGATTCAATTAATGAAGTTATAACAAATTGTGTTTATTGTAGGTTAAAAAGGATCATACAATATTCCGAAGATGCAATACTCCCTTCATTAACCCTTTATAGGTCTTTGGTAAGTATACTCACCACTGGCAATAAAGTAGACTTTTTAAGAATAAGCTATACAGTTGAGCTATACAGTTGTGAGTTATACAGTTAGTTTTATAGATGTTTTTTGGTAAGTAGGCTATTGACATTTTGAAATTAGTGCGCAGCGAGAATTTGCTTCATGAGTTACACGAATGTGGTAAGGATTCATATAAGCGTATGCAACCGTGTTGTTTTGTTGTTACTTTTGTATAGTGCTTAGAAAATTCGAGTTTTCTACAAGATAGCAAGCATTCATGCTAATATAAAGTTGAGATAAGTTATTCTACACATTTTTCTGTTTATAGGACTACAAGTGTTTTAATAAGCATTATTACCACTAAACATTATGTGATTCCCATTTCAATAAACGTCCTTAGTAAGTATACTTACCAGGGCTTAACATTAAAAAAAATATCTTACTGTTCTGGCACTAAAAATACATTATTCATGTCCCTGTAAGACAAATTTTTACATTTTACAACGTGTATATTTTTCCCTGTAGTACTGCCCTATAAAGGGTTAATACTACCTACAACTATAAAATTATTGTCATACGTAAAACTAATAAATTTGAGGTTTGCTTTTACAATGGTAGGAGAAAATATGAAGTAAGCGATTTAAGGAAGAACAGTAGTCGGTAGTAAGACCCCCACGGTTATTTTTAATTATTTTTTACAAGATATCATTACACCAATTTTTATGAAGCATGAATCTTTTATTATTATTATTGCATGGGGAATTATTGGGTAAATAATTTTTACCCAATTATTTTGACATTTACTTGCCATATTTTGGCATGTAGAGGTTTTGTTTGAGTCGGTTTTCATTTACAACAAATTTCCATTCAAAACTTCTGTCAGAATTATAAATGATGTCATTAAAGTAGGGTACGTGTAAGTACGTACAATAAACTAAATTTTTCTTTTGTGCTACATGAAAATTAAGAAGCAACTTACGTTATACGGTGCTGATCGTTTATAATGCGTAAGTAGGGAGTCATTCACTGACCAGTGTTATTTACCTACCGTAATACAAAAAAGTAAGGAAATTTTGTACTTACTACAAAAAATAATTTGTGCCTATAAGTGGTACAGCAGCCAAAATCATTAAATTATAATTAGACAACCCTAAAAATACGTATTGCGTACATTTTGAAAACTAAGGTAAATTTAGGTGAAATTTTAAAGTATGTAGCTAAAGAAAATACTGTACTGTATGCTCAAATTTTATGTATTTTTCTTTCATAACTTATTACAGTGCGTATTCAAATGTACAAAAAACATTTTTGTTATAATACAATGTAATGAAATAGAAATAATTTGTTTTGAAAGATGCACAATACAAAAACACACTAATTTTTAAAACAGCCAGTGATTTTTTTGTTGCTTCACGCTTCGTGTGTAACAAAAATAATTCTTTTTAAAAACAAATTAAAAATATAATACGATGCTGTATTTTTAAACTCTGTAAAACAGGTGAAAAATTATGCGGGGATATAATTTTTAATGCAATCAACGGTATAACCGACGGCGTTATAATCGGACACTACTGCATAACGTATATATTTTTTATTTCAGAAAATTGTACCTACAGAAATAAAATGATCTCATTTAGTTATAAAGTAAATAATCGAACTGAAATGTAGAAATAACACTTAGTAAATATTTATATTTACCTAATATTCCAAGTCGATAATTGACAGTGATTGTTATTATATGACCATAACTTGAAAGAACACTTCCGTCGTACGGGTTTCCTGAATTCCATTCGTAAGATTCCCCGTGCAAGAATACCAGGACAGCATAAGGCGCTTCTGTTCCTCGACTTCCTGTAACAGAATAAAACCAATGAATGTTTTGAAAGTAACGGTAAGATATAAGAAGAAATATATATCTGAACTTATTCAATTACTCCTCGAAAGCTACAGACAAGATAAGGATAAGTAGCTTTAATGCTTCGTAACTATGACGACAGGTTAAGCTAGGAGAATATTATTTTAGCAAAAGATGTACGAAGCAGTGCATTCAATTAGTATACTTCTGCTTGTATCACAATAACTCAACTGTGTACTCTTGTATGTAAAAAAATATTATTTGCTCCCCTTGCTCATTATAAATACTACCTTTTTTTCAAGATCAAGTAAATTTTTTGGGATTTAGTTTACATAAAACATGCAGTAAAACAAAACGGTAACAGCGACTAAACAGATCTTTTGTGACAGGATCCCAAAATTATTTTCAGAACACACATAATATTTATTTAAAATACTTCATCTGTATAAGCACAATTCCGAAAGTACAGTAAATCCTGTCGGTTTTTAATTTTCAAGAAGTATTAGGCAAAGCGAGTAGCCTATTTTCAAATGTAAAATAATTTTCATTCGTGTTCGCTACAGTACTTCTAGCCGAACCTAAACACATTTTTAGACGTTTCTCTTATGAAGAAATTCATTGTTTTTAAATTTGGCACACAAACTCCTCACGGATATAGAAAAAAATATCGGAAGTTCCTAATCCAATATGAGCTTCGTCCGCCACTTTTTAAAATTGCAGAGTATTTCTTTTCGCCATTTACGTTTTTACACTTATTTGCAGCAGTTAAACGGTCGGTTTAAATTAAAAATAACGAAAAACAGTTGTTATAGAACTTAATTCTCTAAATAAACGGTTTTATATTTCATTTGGTACTTCAATTTTCTTTCGTTTAAGAGTAATTCGTCATCAAAAGGGGAAATCATAGTACCGCGTAGACTTAGTCGACCCTCTCCATGCGTACCAATTTGGGTTCTAACTTTGTTATTATGCTACGAAAATAGTTTAAATTACTAAATATAACTTTTGTGGGCATTTCATGATAGTTTTCATAATAGACAACAGTTTATTATCGTAGTATTAGGCTTATGTAATACGTGAAACCCTGCAAACACTGGCTCATTCATTATTTGTACCATAATCTTTCATGATCTGCAACTAGCTAATTTTGCTTCGTTCCTATAAATATTATTATATTCACACGAGGATGATTTACAGCCGCATCTCGCTTCCTAAGCATCACCTTTCTTTGTCTCGCCAGTCACTATTTGAAAACCGCCGCAAAGACATTACCTCCTAGACACTATCCAATCATGTCATCTCTGGCCTACCCCTCCTTCTTCGACCGGCTGGCGTCCACTCCCATATCCTCAATGTCCATCTACCATCCTCCATTCTCTGTTAATCGGAAAATCGTTTTAATTGCTTCCGGGATATGGTATTCATGATATTTCCTTGAACGCCAATGCTTATTCTTATTTTGGAATTTATAATTTGATCGATGTGCGATGTCTGGAGCTTCACCTCCAGAAATCCATCACCACCGCTTTTAGGCGATCCTTCTGCTTTTTAGTCAATATCCACATTTCTGCACCACAGGTACACAAACTCTCCAGGATAGCATGATTAATATTAATCATCGCCTCCTTCCATACTTTATCATTCCAAAGGACATAATTTAACTGCTCTATAACCATTTACCCTTACGAAGCCCTTGCTTGGGTCGTTCTTGTAATGTGTTGAAAATAGTTAACTGAATTTGAAGCAGTTACTTATCCCCGCCCCATTTATCTTTTTTTGTGTAATATTACATCACGGTTTGAAGTAAATAATTTTTACATCACCAGAATTAGGCCATTCTTTACAACATGGAGGCTATCAAATCTAAGTTGAGACAAAAAGCTAAACAAAAGCTAGGCAAAAACTTTATTTATAATATTCAGACTCTCTTTTCCAATATAACATAAGATGGGCGAAATCGTACAAATTATAAAAGGAAAATCAATATTAGCCTACATTACTTTAAAACTGTTAATTCATACTAAATTGTTTACATCAAAAACAAAGTGGGGCAACTCGACTACATTGTTACTCTCTGAATTTTATTTCTGTGACATAAAATAATGATGTGTTATATCCGAAAGGGCAAAAATAACCATTCATTTATGAAAAAGGTTGACAAAAACATCTTTTGTACATTCAGAAACGTTTATTTACATGTATATGAAACAGCAGGGAACATTTATGTAGCATATTTCAACAATGCATTCAATCAAAATTGGTTTTTCATAAGTGAAAATATTTTCGAACAAATGTTTTGAAAAAAAAATAGATATTCACTTCGAAAACTGTACGTTTAACTTCTGGTCAATTCGTATAAAACTATATTTTTAAATTAAAATAGCATTTACAGATACACAAGTGATACAAACATCATCAGTAAAGGTTGTTAGCTGAAAATTAATAAAAAAATATTAATTAATCTTCCCGTAAACATATGTCCAAAATCGTTAAGGAGTTACGACTGGCAAAAGATTTGTTTTGGAATTCATGTAGCCCGTTGCAATGTGGCCAAAATAAAACTTTTAAGACTTTATTTAAGAGAAAATTGGTACCGTTGATAGTTTAATCTGAAGAATTCAGTAAAACAGGTTTCAGAACTTTATCTTTTAGCCTATAATAATAATAATATATATGACAAAACACAACAAATAGTCTAATGGTCGAAAATTTAAAACAAATAAGGTATCTTTAAATAACTTTACATAAGTAATGAATTTTGTTAAAAATAAGTAAACATAAAGTAAATAATAAATGCATAAGTAAACATTAGAAAATGTATTTCTGAGAAAATTGATGTAAGTAACTAAAATATAAACCCAAGATATCAAAATTTGATTTTTATTAATAGCAAGCCAACCTAAAATACAACATATTTTTTCAATGACGTGAATAAACATTTTTTATTATAGTTAGCAATAGCTACTAATCAACTATTTCATCCAAGTCTTCCGCTTATCAAATTTATGGAAAAACAGTTCGAAGTAATTTGTCTCGTTTACAAGCTGCCAATCCTAAAATATCAGAATCATTAAAAACTCTCGTTGATACGTATACTATATGAAACATTGCACAAAGACTTTAAAATCCCATTCGACGTTGACATCAAACAGTACTACGAACGATTTCACCGAAAAACTGGCAGACACAAAAATGACTTGATAAACATCGTTCGCTCTGCTCACTTACTTGGTAATCCAAGTAGGAGATAAAGAGTTAATTTAACAGAGATCTGCTGTACAATTAACACCTATTTACCGAAATAGGAGCTAGGACATAAAAAATACCAAATAGGAAATAGGAGTAATAGGAGCGGACTCGATTTCGAATACGCGAAATACCGGATAACACGTAGTCATATTAAAGAGGGTTAAAAATGAAATTGTAATAATGATTATACAGTATTTTTACGACTGTTTGTTTTATTAATATCTTATTATAAATGAAAACACCAAAACATTCAAGAGAACAAAACTTAATGTATTGTACAATCATTAATATTGTTATTGTAAACCTATCTTTTAAATTATTTTTAGTCATTTTAGAAATTTTTTGATAAAAAGTTTTTCTGTGAGGTTTTTTGATGAAAAGATTTTTTGGTAACAACATCACGCCATGGTGTTATTAGAAGCTTGTCTTGGAGGTGAAGAACGAGTGTAGGAATTTCCATAACAGTGAAACCTTTCATATTCGTAATTTATTTCATTGGTCACTGTTCTGTAGTTCTTTAACGACTCTACACTTTTAATGTTGTACTGTGCGTATACATCATTTAAATTGACTATTCTACAAATTAAAAAACTCGTGTGAAACACGCACACAACTTTCTCTTGTCAATGCAAATAATGAACAATATAATCTAATATTAGAAACAAACAAAAAACTAACTTCAGTAAACATAACCTTATTTTAATCATGAGTGAAAGACGCAAAATGAAAATCAACCCCAGTTTGGCTTAAAATACGGAAAATTATTTTTTTTACGCTCTAACTAGGCTCTGTAGAGAAAAATGCTATGAATAAAATTTGTAGGTCTTTTAATTTCCGATGAATTTGATTATACTTTTTTGACGTAAAATGCATAATAAAGCTGATATCTTTAAAAAATCGATTTTTTACACGATTTCGTGAGAAAAAACAGAAAATCGCTAATTACTGCTAAACTAAGCATTAAACAAAAGAATGTTTGAAATAAAAGTTGTAGAATTTTAAATACTCTACAAATTTTATTATAACATTTTTTGCGCTGAAATGCATATTGAAGTCGCAATTTAAAAAAAAACGATTGTTTTACGAAAAGCAGTCTCACCAAAAATTTCAGCAGAGATGGCACCGATCCTATCTTGTAGAGCATAAAAATATTAGAAAATGAATATTAGAAAATATGAGAAAATGATTTTTAAAAAAATCGTAGAACCAGTTTTTGAGAAAATCGCAAAAACGTGAAAAATGACACGAATAAACTACTACTTCCGGTTGACCAATTTTGATGAAAATGTTCGTGTCTTGTCCAGCAGTGGTATGTAATTTAAGTTTCAAATTCAAGTTCGTACGATATTCCGTTCTTGAGATATTCTGGTCACACACACACCGACACACACACAGACACACACACCGACCAATCGCTAAAAAGACGTTTTTTGGATTCAGTGGTCTGAAAACGTGTAGATCCGGTGAAAACTCGATTTCGAAAAATCTACATGAAAACACTACTTTCCTTCCTATATATTCATATAGGCAAGAGAAAGTAAAAAACAAGTTGTTCAGAACCGTTTCGGTAAAGGCGGGTTGCGGTTAAGCGGGTTTAATATGTCGGGGTTTTACCCGGGAAGGAGAGAAGATGGTTGTAATGTTTACAAATTTGTTATATTTAAAATTGTTAAAGCACTTTTGTTAATTTTCCTTGACCGATACTGTTAATTTATGAGTAAATTCATTACAGTATGCCTACGGATATTTTATTGTAATTTTATTCCCAACAAAATGTTTATAACGCAGCTTATTGAAAATTTAAAAACACATCAACCAAATTTATAATAATTTTCATACATTATTTAATTTTATATTATTTACACAAAATTCGACAGAGATAAATAAATTATTAATTTCGTACATTCATTTAAATTTAAATTATTTTAGAGTTTTCTATGTAGGTTTCAATAACGAATCAAATTATTGATATAAACATCATTAGAGAAAATATTTATTAATAAAAAATATCATTAAAATATTTAAACGAATTGATAGACCTATAGATAATTTTATGGAATCTTATGCATCTTAATGTTCAAAATCCATTCTAAATTAAATAATATTAAAATTTAAAATTCCACTCTTTTATGTAGCTATAATACCTTCAATTAAATTTATTAAATAAATCAACCTTTCGAAAATTATTAAAAAAATGTTAATAATTTTAAAAATAAATACGCATTCTCTAATCTAACGCATTACATTTTCAATTTGTAACATATGACTGTGAATAATCTCTGTAATATGAATCATCATGAAGGAAATTTAATTACAACGCTTAAATGGCTAATCCTAAATTGATTAACATGGCTTAAATTTATTATTTTACTGTACAAATATATTCCAGTATATTGGAAAATTGTTCTGTACTTTTACATAAATTGTAACGATAATGTTACCAGATGCGTGATTAGGTGAACACACTGAAATGGTAAAATACAGAATCTCCGGTTTGGTTTTAAGGCCAGTGAATTTTTTGAAATAGCTAGCCTACTTTGCGAAGCTTATTATTAAGTTCTTTCAAAATGTGATTATTATCAAATACCAAAACTTCAATTTAAACTTATAACAAGTATTAATTATTTATTTAACTACAGTTAATTATTACGGTTATAACTACTAGTAAATAATTATTTTTAAATTGCTAAACTTAATAGTATATTAAATTGTTTATAAAATGTTTTTATAGTTAAGACTGCACTTTCACAAATTTTAAATAAATTTACCCTTGAAGCCTGCAAGACCAAATGTTCAAATGATTATTGATTAATAGGTGTGGGTTTCTATTTCTATGTGCTTTCTACCTTTTCATTTGGCGACTTTTAGTTCTGGAGATATCCTTGAGAAAGAGAGTTCGCGACCGATTTGTTTTCATAAAATCTCTGGAAAAATCGCCTACCATTTCCAGACTTTTACTCAGATTTTTTAAAAATATTTATCATTCAACTAATGAATAGGTAGTTATAACAATTTAGTTTTTGTTTAATAGGTAATTTATATTTGTGTGGCAAAAAAGTCAGACTTAAAGAGGATATGAAATTTTCAAAACAAATTTTTATGTTCAATCGTATGTAATCCCTACTACTTACGAAACTCGTATCATACACATAGAGTAGGACTATACTCTATTATACTAGTATACATACAAAACGTAGACGCAGTGTATTTAACCATCAACACTCGTATTATACAAATTATACACTCGTTTCCGTTCAAAATTAATAAATCACACGAATGTAGAGATACGAACATTGTAACACTCAAACCTACCACAAAATCCCCATCGTTGATTAAAAAGATGCTGGAAAAGAAATCTTTTAATTTTATTATAGAACAGTGACGAGGGTTTCTCACCGGATGATTTTCTCAATGAAGACGAAATTACATACATATTGGGCTATCATAAATACTTCTGATGCTTTTATAAATATATACAGTTATAGTTGTTAGTTAAATGAATTAAAAAAATACCTATATGCCAATTCGTAGGTGTAAGTCATGGTAGAACAGTTAATTATGTCACTAAAATTTTGGTTCTTGTTATGGAGAATTGATTACATTGAATTTGCACGTAGAGTTTACCATTTTCAACTGAAGTATGTACTGTGAAAATAACATAAGGACATTGTTGTAGCCTACTTTAAGTTGTGACACATAAACTAAAAACCACAAAGAGTGCAAAACTAAACTTACTTCGTACTTTAAAACATTAATGAAATACTAATAGTAAATATTAGTATTTGTTATTAATGCTTCATTTACATTAAGCACATACTTCAAGCACAAACATCATAAACATTGCTTGTGCACTTAATAAAATGGTAAATTATTTATTTATGCTCTCATCAGTAATGTTTTAACTTCGGTTTGGTTGGAACAATGAGTTTGCAAATCTAACGTGAACTTTGTGTAATCCTTCTTAATAAATATTACAAGGTTTCTAATAAATTTAACACTTACAATCAGAATACTAATTAAAAATTTCATTAATTTAAGGTTTAACAATGTATTAATACACTTCCATACTGTGTTTTAACAATATATTATTTTCAAGAAAACAAAGTATTAGCCTACTATAAGAAACTTGGTAAGTTCAAAATCAGCCATTTTCTTTTTCATAATTTTAGATCCATTACCTTACTTCTTAAATAAATAATTAAATATATTTGATTGTCACGTAACATACATTATATTATAACATTTAAATAATAAAGTTATAAAAAAAGTAATCGTAAAATGATATGCATTACATTATAACAATAATTCAAAATATTTGGGATAAATTTTAATCGTGAAAGGAGTCGATATTTACAATCAAACTTAATAATTTTTAATTAACAAAAAAAAAACAACAAACAACTGACAAAAATAATTATATGACAGAATAACTTAACATTATTTGAGTAAGTTTAATTGATACCTACTTAATTACTATTGTTTTTTTAATAAGAATAACAGAATAAAAAAACACCGTTGTAATTTTTGCATAAAAAAAAATTAATATAAGAACGTGTGACAGCGTCCGACGACATAGCGATGTCACTGTTTCACTGTGACAGTTTAGATTTAATAGTTTTTGGATTGAATTCAGTTAAAATAGTTGATAAAACACTGTCGCCTGTCGTAGACGATGTCGCTCTAGGCAAGAGACTTTACCGGTTTCGAACTAGTATTAATGCTTGCCTCACGGTGCAAAACAGTGTCATCTCAGAGTGTTAGTAACTACAACCTACGCAGTACAAAATTTACATTTTTTTTTTTAATTTTGTATTTTGTGGTATTAATAGTTGTGTTTAATTTTGTTTGCGATTGTATTTTTGTAATGGAATCTTTTATTAAAGATTACAACGGAATATTAATTAACCGAATTATTAGTTTGACCGATATTTATTACTGCATTTCGTTAAAGGGACAATAACTTCTAAATGTTTCCTCGTAACCCACTAAGTGATTCTTTATCAACACGTATTACTTCATCAAATCTTGCTTGAGCGTTTATTGAACCTATATGGTGTATACATAACATGAAAAGCATTAGCTCATCTTCTTCCTCTTCTTTAAAAAGAATCCTCATCAAATTTTTCATTTTGAATTAAACTTTTTTCTGTAAAACTAACTTCGAATTTAATCTTACTACTTTCAACGCCGTTTCACCTCAGACTGACGACTGTGTCGCTAGTTTCGAACGGATGATAAGGTGTCTCTGTTATCTGTCGCACCGCCAAAGAAAATTTAAGAACCGTTCCGCAATAAGCGACAGTGACAGACGACCGGACAGACAAATGAGCCGGCCTGAACAATTCTGTCGCTCCTGAAGACATGTACAAACGTCATTTTAGATTGAAAAAAATCCAGTTTGATAATGTAATAATAGTTTAATATGAATGGTATCCAAATTTAAAAACTTTACGTAAGGTACGAAATGGCAAATGTACGTGTGAGACACGCTTAACAACTGCTTCAAGAGCGGTATGGCAGGACAAAAAACGCAACAGAAATCTTTCGCACCTCTCTATCTCGTGTTCATGATTGGTCTTCATATTGGTTATAGATTGTTCTTCACGTAGGCAGCAATACCGATGCGAATAAGCGCGGTCTCGTTCATATATGTCGTATGTCTTCGTTGACCCGTCGCTGTGGAGATGCACAGAAGTCCACCGTAATTTAATGGAAAACCCATAAACACAAAATACCACTACCTGTACTAAAATATGTTGTCATTATAGTTGTTGAACGAGCCTTATGTGTATGACATTACATTTTCTAACTTAACTTTTCGAGAGGCTGTTTTTATGCACTTTTTTGTGACAAACTTACGTAAGAGGGAATGTAAAAAAACTGAGTAAAATTCAAGTAACATAGTTCTTTTAAGGCAATAACACTTGCGTCAGCAGAAATGGTTATTTTTGTCTTTGTCCTCTGTACTTTGTCTCTTTATGCAACGAGAAAAACAACAAATTTACGTTAACTAGAGAACTTAGAAGCAATGGTACAGTTATTACTCCTTGTTATAAAAAGTAAATTCTATGCATTAAGGTGGAAAAATGAGTTCACTTAAAACAAGTAAACTACAAAGTTTAAATTGGATAAAATCGAGAAAAGTTTTGACATTAAGCTTATAGAAGTAATCTGCTTTAGGTAGTCTAACACGAAGAAGTGTTGACTTATAAGAAGTAAAAAAGGGATAGTTAAAGTTTAATCTGAAATTAAATTTTGAGACAAAAACATTCCGTGATTTAATTCAGCAGGTTAATTGGTAATATTTCTTAAAGAAAATTAAACTGTTTTAATATTATCATTTGTATGAATTAAAGTTTACAAAATTTCATAGAAATTTCTACAAGATTTATTAATATAACAAAAATAAATTAAATACAAGCTAATTGACTTTGCAAAACATAACTTTTTACAGCAAAAGATTGTCTAGTGTAAAACAAAAAACGTCATCTACAAAAGCAATCTTTACAGACACTACTATTCCAGCTGTGGGCTGGAATTGGAGCATCAGTTTAAGTTTAGTTGACAAAGGTTCCTAGTTAAAATCCCTATAGTCACTTTTAAACGGATTTGAATACTAGACGATTGTTAGCGTGTACTTGGATGGTTTTTGTTCAATTAAAAATACTCTCTCATGAATGGTCTCCCTGAGCCTGTAAAAGAATACACTTATTTGTTACATAAGAATACACTTCTGAGCCTGTAAAAGAATACACTTATTTGTTACATAAGAATACACTTATTTGGTTGTGCATATCAACCTCCATCATAAGTTTGCTTATTGTTCTTAAATTAAATAGATGCAACTAAAAATTATTAGGGATAAAAAAGACACTAGTCTTTTTGAGAGTGACCGCGGACAAACCTCGTACTGTGGACAGAAGACGTTAGATATTTTGTGTATTCATTTGGACAGAGAACTTATTTCGAGTATACACATTTGGACGGAACAGGAATATTTGGGCGTTAAATTAAAAAAATGTTTGTCGGTTGTTTGAAAAAGAAGTAGCGTATTTCCTTAACCCCTTAAATTTATTATTTTTTACGGTAATAAAAACAGAATGGATAAATATGGTAGTACTGTTGGGAACAGCAAGCTTGCTTAATCATGCCATCTTGCAGTTTCTACAATCGCAAGTCCTTCAAATCATTATGCGCACTGACTTTGCTTGGTTCAAAACCAAAGCAATAAAATTCATCATAACTTACATATAGGCCTACTTATTGTTTTACACCAAATAAGACAACGAATAAAAAATCCCTAGACAGACTTTGAACGTCATTAAAACCCTTTGGCGATTTAATCTTCTCCGTAAAGACCACTACCAAAGACTGCAACGTTTCAAAAATTTTGGTTTGGTGTAAAGATATAATTTAAAGTTAATTGCGGCAACTACTGCAACAATATTTTACTTCTCATTTTTTATTAATCGACAATAATTTTTAAGGTTTTACTGCTTGTCATAAAGACAACATTGGAAATCAACTGACCATCAACGATATTTGACTTGTAGATTGGAGCTTCGCCGTTGGGTGTAATCTTCATCAAGATTTTTGTCATAATATTAAACATTTATTTATTGTAAAAACTTATAGAATGAATTGTAAACAGTCTACCAAAAATGTAATTGCATAATAATAATAATAATAATAGTAATAAACATGTTAAATGACGGTTTAACATGACACAAAAACGACAAAATTGAACCTAGCGGCGTACATACATACATAGCTGTGTATTATACACATTTCTGTGTTTTGTCAGGATCTAAATATTTATAAATAATAGCCTACTTAGTTTTATAATAAAAGCAATTAAATTTTTATTCAAAGTTTTGAATGAAACTCATTCATACGGAACGCACCGGGTTGGTCTAGTGGTAAAGTCGTCGACACGAGTCACCTGCAAAACTATTCATTTTCAGAGACGAAGGATATGTGGTTCGACTCCTAGAAAAGGTACACACTTTTAATACAGATTTAAATGTTGGACAGTGTGGTTACCGGTGTATTTTGATGTTTGTGAATCAATCAACCATACTCTTTTAGGAATGGTCAGCCTGTGTCTGCCCATTACTACACCCCATTTACACCTCATATAGTACTATTTACCTCACCTCATTGGGTACTGGAGTTGCTTAATGTTCTAAAAATTTAAAAAATTAAAACCTACACACATTGTGTATTAAAATAATTAATATATGAGTGTGGAAATTATTTCTTATCAGCTATGAATTTGAACGTTTACTGTAAACCGCACTATAATCATCATTGGAATGCTAGTATTACAGGATAATATTTTTTTGAAGACACCTTAACCCTTTCATTATAAACGTCCTGAAAACAGGACGTCAATATGTCAATACGTCAATATATGATGTAGTGATAACATCCGGTTTACCGGACGTTCGTAAGTTATACATAGGGTGCCAACGTCTGGATAACCGAACAATTCCAAAAAAACTTTTAAACAAAAATTTATTGAATAATGTATTTTGAAACTGCCTCCGCGGCTTAGTAACTAGCGCGCTACCCTACAAAGTGAAAGGTCCTGGGTTCGATTCCCGCCTAGGATCTGGCAATTTTAACACGTTAAAACCACCGTTAACGTACCAAAACCCACAGTAGTTGCTAATGACTAAGCTGTCGATGCGACTTTAAATAAACTAAAACAAACTATTTAGAATATTTTTAGTGTTAAAACGATTTCTTTGTTTTATGAACACAATAAAAATTAATTTTTAACAGGAAATTTTATTTTTCTGTAACGTAGAAATTTTGGTCGGCAATGGCAGGCTTACGCCTGCACGTTTTCGAAATAAGTGCTAGCACTTTTTGTATTGTAATGTTTTTTAGTTGATCAAAGTGTTATGAATGTTAGGTATGTACTGCATATTAAACAAAAATGTGTAGTACCTGTCTTTAATACCTACCCGTTTCTCGTCTAGTTATCAACGTAGAAATTTTGTATCTAAGCCGTTGCACAGAATATCTAAGCACATATTGAAACACGTACTGCTGTTCAACCAGAGCATCCTTGTTCCTAAATATCTTATCCGGGAAGATGATTGAATGAGCTGATGACTCAATCCTTTTATTTAATATCTGACTTAAATAATCCACCAAAATTTTATGTTTTTTTCCATTAGCAATTTTTGTCCGTTACGCCGGAGAATTTCATAATTCCAAAGATTAATTTTGTTAAATTTATATCTGTTTTCTTCCTTAACGGTCTCATTGGACCACTTAAGTCATTTATTCTGGTTCTTGGTGTATTTTTTCAATTTGTAATTTTTAATTTTTCTTGATTCCTAATTTCTTTTATCCTATCAGCTCTTGATTTCCTTTCTGGAGACCCTGTTAACCAATCCTGATTTGTTTGCCCTTAGTTGATCTTATATTATTTCCCTTATCAATTTTTTAGTTATTCTTCTCTCTGTTAAATACTCTAGTGTCGGATTCAACTCATTTATGTCTTCTTTGATTTATAATCCAAATAATTGGAACTTTCTGTTTCTGTAGTATTTCTAGTACTATGTCAAGTCGATCTTTTTTCTTCTTTATGGTATTCTTATCAAATATCCGATAAAGGAAATCGTATTATTTTTCATTGTATTGATTATTGATTAAACAATTTTTGTAAACCATCTCATTCTGCAGGATTCGACAGTCAACCTACTTTTGATATTTTTTATTTCTGCAAGTTCTATTATTATACTTTTTTGTATTATATATCCTTTGCCTGGTCTGTTTTTCTGGTCAAGTTAGAAAAGTGTTCCCCTTCAATATGTCACTTCTGGTTAGACCACAGTTTTGTAATGTTTGAGTTCGGTGTGAATTGATCGGTAATTTCTTTTGTGTGTTTATACAGTTGTATATTGAGTTTTTAAAAACTTTTTATGTTTCATCTTTACCAGCTTCCTCGTCCCGGCTCCCTTATCACTCTCTATTTTATTATCACTCATCGTACAATTATTTTATTACTAATGGTTCAATTATTATTACTTATGTTTTAATTCATGTGCGAATTTTAGGCTAGTATTTCCAGCTATGTTTTCTAAACGTGTGGTTTGATCCCAAGCTTTCTTAAAATGATTTGTTAAGATGTGTAAATTGTCTCCGTAACCTAAGCTTTTAGATCTTCATTACAGAAACTCTGTAGCTTTTATTTTTATTTAAGTTTCACGGTGATGTTGGGTAAAACTGATATGAACTAACATACTAAAAATTCACGAATTATCACAACATTTACGCAACACTTTTGTACGTGACATTTGTGGATGCAAAATTTATTTAAATATTTTAAAAAAAAACCTTAATATGTATTACATGAAGTGGTGTGTGCGAACGTTAGGAATAACATAATATAAAAGTGTACTCTAAAGGGCTAATAGCTGCATCTTTACCCTGGGTTTAACAATCGTTTCGCGTTTAATGGCAATTTAAAGTACTTTGCGTCGATTCTGGAACGACGTGACTACTTAAAAGTATACCATAAAAACATTTGCCGTTGTACAGATCTTTAACTAACATGTTTCTGAACAACTTAGTGACCGTTTTCCCCGTTTCGTTAACTTGGCTATATAAAAAGGAATCATTACATAAAAATAATAGTTATATACGTATATTTTTTCTTGACTTCAGACATCTCGTAATGAATACAAACGACGAAATGTATATGCCAGAATCATAAACTCATTTATGTTTATTTTTAGCTCAATATTACTTTATATAAAACTAGCAACTTTCGCTTGCTGAGCTTTGCGGTAAACTAAACTTCAAACGTTTAATCTCTCACATAATCCTACATGTTCGAGTAAAAATCTCTGTCGTAAAAATAACATCAATTATTATTGGAAACATTAATTTTTTGACATTAATATGAACAGGAAAAAGGGAGAAATACAAAATAAGAATAATTGAGTATGTGTTAAAAAAGTTATTCCATTACTTGAAACAATAATACTATTTGGCTGTGGAAAGAAAATAGTTGGCGGAGAGACGCAAACTAGGTGTATACCACCATTTAAAAAAAAACTTTAATTCATAAAATTTATTGTAAATGCACTTGCATAATAGAAAAAAATCTGGTGTGAAACACACGACTTTCTCTTGCCAATGCAAATAATTAACAATAAACCTTACAATAGTAATAAAACATTAGAAATAAACAAAAAACTAACCTCAAAATCATAACCTTATTTCAATCATGAGAGAAACACGCAAAATGAAAATCAACCTCAGTGTGGCCTAAAAATACGGAAAATCACTCTTTCACGCTCAACTAGGCTCTGTAGAGGAAAATGCTCGAAATAAAAGTTGTAGATCTTTTTATTTTCTATAAATTTGATGATAAACACTTTTGTCGTAAAATGCATTCTAAGGCCGAAATCTTAAAAAAATCTATTTTTCACACGTTTTCGTGAGAAAAAACAGAAAATCGCTAATTACCGCTAAACTAAGCGTTATACAAAAAAATGTTTGAAGTAGAAGTTGTAGAATTTTAAATTCTCTACAACTTTAAATATTTAAATTTTTGCTCTAAATTTCATATTAAAGCCGTAATCTTAAAAAAAACTATGTTTTTACGTGAAAACAGCCTCACCAAGAATTTCAGCAAAAATGGTGCCTACCCTATCTTGTAGAGAATAAAAACTTAACAAACCAGGCGATTGTAAAAAACATCGTAGGACCAGTTTTTGAGAAAATCGCAAAAAAGTGAAAAATTATACGAATAAACTACTACTTCCGGTTGACCGATTTTGATGAAAATGTTCGTGTCGGGTCCGGTAGTGGTATGTAACTTAAGTTTCAAGTTTCAAGTTCGTACGATGTTCTGTTTTTGAGATATTTTGTACACACACACACACACACACGCACGCACGCACGCGCACACACACAGAGACACGGACACACACACAGACCAATCGCTAAAAACATGTTTTTTGGGTTCAGGGGGTCTGAAAACGTATAGATCCGGTGAAAACTCGATTTCGAAAAATCGACATGAAAACAATACTTTTCTTCCTATATATTCATATAGGCAAGAGAAAGTAAAAATGGAGGCGTACATTTTTAGTCTACTGAAATTTTCATGTACATGGAACCCGTAAACATTTTCTGAAAATCTATAAAATCTGATATAAAATTTAAAATTAAGTTTATCAGAAAATCCATTTTTCTGAAATTTTTGATATTTGATGTTTACACCGTCGTTTCTTTTTTCTACCCCACAGAATGCAGGAAAATTTTGTTTCGTGCCTGTTATAAATGTCAAGAAATCTAACGTAATGATTACAGAAAAATTTGTTCACGCGTTTTTGTTTAAGAAAACGTCCCGTCCCGTTCAAACGCGTAAATAAAATCAATCTTCTGTATTCATTACGTTAGCTTTCTTGACATATTACAGGTATGCTTATAAAAATTTCCTGCGTTCTCTCAGGTAGAAAAGAAGAAACAACGGTGAAAACGAAAATATATCAAAAATTTTGGAACAATGGAATTTTCAGGAAATCTTCAAATAAATTTTTAACAGCTCCGTGTACCTGAAAATTTCACTTGACAGAAAACATATACACTTCCATTTTTTCTATTTTGTAAGTGCATTTTACAATGCATTATATGAATTAAAATAAGAAAATGTTTTTAAATGGTAGTATATACACCCAGTTTTGTGCCTCTCCGCCAATTATCTTGTTTCCACAGACAATATAAATTTGTTTTTGTTTTTGAAATTAAATTAATTAATTTTAATTAATTTAATTAATTAATTAATTTTATTAATTTTATTTATTAATTTATATAATTTGTTTTTGTTTTTTGTTTTGATTTGTTTACATAATTTTATAAGCAGAAATTGGATGTGATGTTTCTTATTATATATATTGTGAAAATATCGAAGAAGGGGATGGTTCGCGAAGGTTCTAGTATATCATTCATGAAATGGTAAAGAGTAGATAATAGAGTGGAAAAGTAACAATATAGTGACAATAAAAGTATGCCTATTTATAAAAGGATATCAATTCATAAAAAATATTTAATAGGACTGCGCTATTGTGCATGATGAAAGGTCGGGTATTGTTGTACAACTATTTATGAAAGGAACCTGTAACACTTTCCATTTACAATAGATCTATTGTTACTTGTTTACATCAGTTCATCAGTTATGACTTTCGACAACTAATAAAAAAGATTATTGATCGAATCTCTGTGTCATTTGAGACAGCACTGATAACTATCACGTTCCTTTCGTTCTATTATGCGCAATTAAAAATATTATTAATAATGGGTGTTTTTTCGTAGTAGATTTTTAAAATATTATTAATAATATTTTTAATTGCGCATAATAGAACGAAAGGAACGTGATAGTTTTGTAGTAAAGCCGATATATATTTATCACAAAAAGCTTACAGTTAAAAAAAGACAAAAAGGACAATGTGAATAATTAGAGAAAAAATGTGTTAAAAATGTTCTTCGTGAATGATACAAATTAAGTAAAATAAATAACTCATTAAAAACATTTTATAAGAGATAAGTAAGTTAAATCAGATTAATGAAGTTTATTAATCTGGTAAATAGTGTACACTATTTTTAAAACTTGTTAATAATTTTATGTTATTTTCATTATGTTTGTTGTCTTTCGCCGTTTTATAATAGTTACTGATATTAGTTAATATGTTAATCTTTGTTCTGAACACATTTTTAAGCCTGTAAACCAAATGTTTTCTATAAAACACTCTACCTGCCCGTTATGGGCGAAGTTGGCTATATTTATAACATAATACGAGATCTACCCTAATCAACTAATTCTATCTTGTTGGATTTTCTCTCGAAACAAGTTTTGCTTTTACTTGCATTCTGGAAATTATGGTACTTATGTATTACCTAAATCGTTGATTATAAAGCTGTTTGTATCTTTCAGTGATACAGAAAAGATACCTGTTGGTTAGCAATAGATAGAATTATTTTAAATAAAATTTAAATGTAGGTTAACATCGATTGGTAAAGAATAGTTCTTGTGTTGGTAGTAATTTTATTAAACAGTAGATCGAATGTTGACTATTGTAAGCACTTTTTCTTCTTAAAACCGTTTATAAAACAGAAAAAAATACATAAGTATTGTCTACTTTTTATTTTGCTTTTTATTACACTTTTAAGTTAGAAATCCTATTTCGAATACCACATCAATCCTGATTAACTACCCTCTTCAACGACCGCAGGGATTTACAACGGTGGGTTTAAAGAGATTTACCATTTTGTGTCAGTGTGTTTATTTTTAACTTACATTGTTTTATTCTTGTATGAATTTATTTCAAATGAATAAATTGGTCTGTACAGTTTTTATTCTTTTCTGATCCTATTTTACAGTCGTCATTAAAAAGATGTTGGAACAATATCCTATCTTATCTTAAAGTTCTTGAAGTAATAATAAAAATGTACCGTACATTTAAAACGAGAGTATACTTTTTATTAACTTCATTATTTATTATTTTCTTTTCTTATTTACACAGAACGGTAATTATTTCTTATTGAACGAATATCAATACTACAAAACTTGTTTTGGCTGCGTTTCAGAGGCAATATACCGTATTGTTCCAAATATAAGCCACAGTTTTTTCATAAAAATCGGTTCCATAATTTGACTTGCGGCTTGCATTCGCGCTTGAATAATATTAATGGTTTCTTATTAAGCATATGTAGGTAAGAAGAGAGAGAGAGAGAAAGAGAGAGAGAGACACACTTCTTACGTAGTGCGTGTACAGTCCAGCAAGAACAGAATAAAGATGTTTATTCTGTTCTCGCTGGTACAGTCATTTTGACCTTTTTGTGCAACAGTATAAAGTTTGGTAGCAGTTTTTTATATTTCATTTTGCTTTTTATCCGATCATTTGTTTTTGCATTTTATATATCACCATGAATGATGTTATATAAGTTAATGGTACTTCATCTATACATATAACCAAAAATTAGCGCAGGACTTACGATACTAATTTTAAATTAATCGTAATTAACTACGCGGAAAAGTCATCTACCAAAGAAGCCGGAAGAAAATACCTGTAGTGTAAATGAATCGAGAGTTCGGCATTGAACAAAAATAGGCCTGAACAAAAACTTCTAAATGCTAATTATTTAGTAAGTGTATTTGTTTGTACGGTAATTTTTTGTTATAAAATAAAAATTAAAAAAAACCAACTACTAGATATTTGTTTTCCTAGTTATGATCGTAAATTTTCCGATACGGTGGTATTATCCTTATTATGAAATAATTTCTTTATTTATAATTCGTGTTCAAATATTAATAATATGATTCGTTATTTTTCTTCATTTTAATGTTTAAATAGTTTAAAGTATTTTAGTAAAATAAATAAAAATTATAGTAAAGTATTATAGTATAGTTTAAAATATTTTCAGTGTTTAAATAGTAATGCTTTGTATATACGTGTAATAAAAACTCGTTTTTTGACAAATTTTTAATAGGTAAGAAGTAGTTGTCAAAATGATTCATTTGGTGACAGCTATGCGAAACAAAGGAACAAGAAGTATAAAAAAACTGTAAATGGGGTTTATTCCTTATTTTTTACTATTGCTTCATTGTAGTAGGAATTTAATTTTACTTTGAAGTATCAGGAAACATAATTTTTCGTTTTTTTTTTATCAGTTATCCCTAAAATCAATAATCGGTGACTTCCTAGACCGCCTGAACGCCCCCAATTTTTGTGGGCCTTCTGCTGTTTCCTCTGAAGTCCTCCAGGATCCCCAAGGGATGATTTTGCTCATTTTACAAAACTATGATCTTGACCGTAAAGGAAAAAGATTTTACATTAGCAGGAAGGGCGAAAGAGCCCTCCCCACTGAAATTAGAAATGGGTTTTTGAATGAGACCCAAACTACGTCTAGATGCTTTATGGTGGCAGCCCCACCATTGATCTAACTCGCAATCTAGTCAATAGTTTATTCAAAAAAAATTACAACTACGTGCAATCATCCAGGAGATACAATTGGACACAAAATCTCATTTTTTTAATGGGGTAGTTCTTATTAACCCTCTCAACACTGATTCTTTAACGTCCTGATCACCCTGGATTCAGAAGTTCCTTAGGGATTGAAAAGAAAAACTAAGCATTTGCATTTCGATGGCTTGTGTGCCATTGAAGAAATGATACTTACTGGAAAAACAATTTCCTTTGTTGTTGTTTAGGTCATCAGCCGAAAGGCTGGTTTGAACCTTTAGAACTCTAAGCTTCAATCCTAAGCTTCTAGAATCTATGCTTTAATAAGTAAAACGAAGACTAAGATGGATTACCATGCCTTCATGACTGATTGTAAAACTCTGCTATTATCAACTTGCAAGGCTCTGTCAAAAGCACCTACTTTCCACCCTGCAATTAACAACTTTACTTCATTCTTCCCAGGGTCCGATTGTATAATGATGAAAGTCATAACTCACAGAGAAGACGACTCTTACTAGAGTCTTTTAAACATCTACCTCTTATGTTCTTAAATGCTTCATTCATAGAGTTGGGTGACCATGTGATAAGAAACAAAAATATTTTTGTAGCCCTGGTACTAGCAGATCAAGTGCAAATAATTTAACACTCAACCTGCTTGTTAAGTCATTAACTGCGTTTATAAATTATTATTAAAAATTTTAATTCCGCATAATAGACCAAAGGAACGTAATAGTTTGGCACTAAAGCCAATATATTTATAATCACACAAAGCTTACAGTTTAAAAAAAACGAAAGGAACAATGTGAATAATAGGACAAAACTGTATCAAAAATGATGCAAATGACAAATGAATGATGCAAATTAAGTAAAATAAATAACTCATTAAAAAAATTAAGTGATAAATAACTTGAATCAGATTAATGAAGTTTATTAATCAGATAAATATTTGTATTTTTAAAACTTGTTAATAATTTTACGTTGTTTTCAGTTTGTTTGGTCCCTTTCGCCGTTCTATAATTAATTGTTACTGAAATTAGTTAATATATTAATCATTATTCTGAATACATTTTCAAGCCTATAAACGGAATTTACCTATAAAAGAAGTTTTTGATTGAATTTTGGTCTTGTGGTACGTTAGAGAATGTTATAAATTACATTTAAAGACTGTAACCTAAAACCAATATTATTGATTACAAATAATATCATTTGTTTTAGACCTCTATTCGTTTTAAATTGAAACCCTCAGTTAGAAACTAGGTACTTCGTTTCTTAAACGAAAAATAATATTGACTAAATATTTCTGTAACTATTATTTTGTTTTGTTGTTTTTGTTTTTGCTTCCAACAGTTGTACACATTAAGGCGAATTGTGACGGTGAAATGTGGTCCATGAAGATGAGTGAGTCATAAAGAACTTCCAGAATTTACCGGGAATCAAACCGGAAAGCCTGACAAAGAAGCTAGTTTTGCTGACCTCTAAAGCAACAAGCCGAAAAAGAAAGAAGGTGACTACTCTAAAGTAATACACACTATTTCAGTACTTTCCCAAAGAATATTTTTAAACATTGTCATGTGTGTTCTGCGAAAAATACCTAAAGGGAGTAAAAATTTTAAATTTTAACCATTTATGTTTAACGGGTTAAATATATTGCAGTATAAAATTTTGAAAAATATTCGTTCATGGTGACATGATAATTTTTCTGGGTAAATCTGCTAAAAACTTAATTTTATCATTAAAATAATTGTTTTATGTAATCTAATTATTTACATGACAGGATCATTTAGAGTGAATAGTGAATCGGTTGTCCAGGTTAAATAAAGTGATTTATTAAAAACTAGTTTGTACATTAATAACGCTTGCGTATCGGAAAGATTTTGAACAATTGGTTAGTTTTATAAATAAGACGAGATATACTTATTTAGTTATAATGACCATCAATACGTTGTGGCAATATGGTAGTCAGCAATTGTGTCATGTTTTAACAACAATAGCTTTTGTTTGATGTTTGTAATAGTTTAAGTGAAGTATTTGTATAAGTATAGTGTGGATGTTACTAAACAGTTGGGAAACTGACGAGTTTCTCTTTTTTTCACTTGGGGATGTTCTAACATGGAATAATAGGTTGAAGTTGAGTCTATTACTCTTATCTTCTTTTAAAATTCTTCTAAAAAAGTCTATGATTATTTTTATATAGGCCTAAGGCCGCTAGCTTGATGGAATGCAGTGAAAAATAACAGTGCATCAGTCATTTTAAGTAAATATCAGTCGGATCATTTAGAGTGAATAGTGAATCGGTTGTCCAGGTTAAATAAAGTAATTTATTGAAAAACTAGTTTGTACATTAATAACGCTTGCGTATCGGAAAGATTTTGAACAATTGGTTGGTTATATAAATAAAACGAGATATAATTATTTAGTTTTAGGCCTAAATGACCATTATTTTCTGTTGTCAAGTTAAATGTTTATTATTACAGGAAGACTGTACCTTGTATCCCGCCAGTGTTATACTTGCTATTTCCAGGTACATTTTTCATTGGATAGGTAAAAGATAGGAAAATGAAACTTTTTTCACTTGATCGTTGTCGAGTTTCTCTATCTTCTGACATTTTTTTTCAATTTAATCTGTTGAAGCAGAAAATTGAAAACAAAATGAATAAGATAACACTTTTAAAGATATTTTCTAAGATTTTGTGTATTGCTGATTTTTTGGAGCATCTGAGGAAGTCATAAAAGTGTCGGTATGTGTGCATGTACAAGATAAATAGCTGGTAAAAATTTCAGTCTTCTAGGTTTAATGGTTTCTGAGAAAAATGTACTTAAATTTTAAAATCTAAATTTACAAGAACAGACAAAAACAAAAAAAGCACAAATCAAAAACAAGGTGTAGATACACAAATAAATTTTCCATCAACAATTGGTTAGAAATCTGAACCAACAGCTGAGAATAATTAAAAAAACGGCAAAAATGTTAAAAAACTAGAATTCCCTTTGCTCTAAAACGCTCAGTATAAAATTTTGAAAAATATTCATTCTTGTTGACATGGTAATTTTTCTGGGTAAACCTCCTAAAAACTTAATTTTGTTATTAAAATAATTTTTTGATGTAATATAATGGTTTTCTGGTAAATCTAGGTCTGAACTATTGAAAAATTTAAAAATCAAAAATCGAAATTTTCAGAAAAACCATCATACTGTCTCACCTTAAAAGTCAATTTAATTATTATGTAAACAATTTAGTCTGATAATAAGTTAAGTAGTTTAATTTTAATTCAATCATAATTTTAACCTTAATATTTTATTGTAATTAATTTATTTTGTAGCAATATATTATTGTTATACATTTTTTTTTTTTTTAACAGTAAGAATTATTTACAAACAGTTTAACAAAAACTTTCAGTAAATGTGTTGATGATGAATAAAACTTGAAGAAGACAGCACTCAGCAGCGTTACTTCCAAGTCATCGTTTGGTTATAGTTGATGAAGGGTTTCTTCTTGGTCCTGGTGATGTACAATTTTTTTTCTTTTTTTTTATACGGATGAAGTGAATGAAGGTGTGAAAAGAAGCGAATGAAGACGTGATACTGATGATCTGTGTAACTGATGATAGAAAATTTATTAGATGATTAATTTTAGATTAATGAGAGTTAGCAAGATTTAGATTATTAATAAATAAGAGTTGACAACCGCAATATAATTTTGTGTTTTTGATCTTAAAATGATGGTTAAACATTTTAGATCAGGTTAAACGGAATGGAAGATCTAATATTCTCGCCTTCTTGAGTCTTTGATGTTCAATATTGTCATCGAGAAGATTTATAGCCAAATGATTGGAATGAGTGTCCAACTTGGTTATATACTTTTCACTCCGACTGCTAATTTCTTCTCCCACCGTAGGTATGCCCAGGTCATGATGGAGTACTTCGTTAGGCACATACCAAGGTGCACAGCATATAAGTCGAAGAAACTTCGATTGGAATCTCTGTAATATTTCTACATTAGATGTACTTGCTGTGCCCCAGAGTTCAATTCCATAACTCCAAACTGGTTTTATCATCACCATGTACAGTGTCAATTTATTTTCCAAAGACAACTGTGATCGCCTCCCAACAAGCCAATATAGTTGTCGTAATTTGAGTCCAAGTTGTTTCCGTTTGGTCCATATATGTTTTCTCCACGTCAATCGCCTGTCTAGATAGATGCCCAAGTATCTCACATCATCTGAATGTGGAATTACGTTGTTGCGAAACGTTACTGGTGAACATGATTCTCGTTTCATCGTAAAGGTTACGTGTGCAGACTTCTGTTCATTTACTTTGATCCTCCATTTTTGGCACCAGTCTTGAATGTCATTTAGATGTTGTTGTAGTTTTTCAGAAGCGTGGACTGGGGAGGCATCAGTTGCAATAATAGCAGTGTCATCGGCAAAAGTTGCTGTTGTTACATGTTCATTTACAGGAATGTCTGCTGTAAATAGCGTGTATAGAAAAGGACTTAAAATGCTACCTTGAGGTACACCTGAACGAATTAGGTGCAAGGTCGATAACTCATCATCAAATTTCACTTGGAAAAAACGATCGGTTAAGAATGATTTTAGAATAGGAAAATAATTATGATCCAGGTTTAATTTAATTTTGTGTAGAAGAGCTAAATGCCATACCTTGTCAAAGGCCTAAGCTACATCTAAGAAGACGGCTGAGCAAAATTCCTTTTTTTCTAAGGTATATCGAATTTGGTTAACTATCCGATGTACCTGTTCTATCGTAGAATGTTTTTCACGGAAACCGAATTGATGATCCGGGTAAACACTTTCTTCCAAAAAAGGTTTTAGACGATCAAGTAGTAATTTTTCAAAAACTTTTGATGTGACGGATAGAAGACTGATCGGTCTATATGACGTAATTTTGGTAGGTTCTTTGCCAGGTTTGAGAATCATGACTATTTGGGCAACTTTCCATTGAGATGGAAAGCCACCCGTCCTTAGAATTGCGTTGAAAATGAATGTCAGGAGTAAAATTCCCTTCCTTGGGAGTTGCTTCAACACCTCACCGGTAATTAGGTCATAGCCAGGGGCTTTTTTGGAACTCAGGCGCTTTTGGATTGTAGTTATAACTTCAGCCGGAGTGAAAGATTTGATAGGAGGTGATAGCTGAAATGGGGCTTCAAGATGTTCTAAAATGTCTTCTTCTAATTTTCGATCGATATCATCGTCGTGTAGACGGAAGACAGTGGACAGATATTCCGCAAACGCTTCCACTTTTTCTTTTGTGGTCCTAGCCCAATTTCCATCTGTTAGACGAAGAGGTGGAATTTGTTTCTTTGATCGTTTTATGTATCTTGTAGCTTTCCATAATGAATAGTCAGTAGCTGCCGTTGGAGATAATTGAACCAACCTGTCTTTGAAATAATGATTACGCAGTTCTAGAAGCGTGTACTTTAGATGTTGTGCTGCACGATTGAATCTTGTTTTGTCATCTGGGTGTCTGCTATGCTGCCAAATTCGACGTAATCTTCGTTTGTAGTTTATCAATTCTCGAATGGTAGCAGGACAACTGTTGCCATGAGTGTTTTTGTTGGCGTCTGTAGTTGATTTCCATGCGGCATTTTGCACTACCTTATTAAAATGCTCAACCGCTTCCTCAATCTCGTCTTGCGATTTTAATGATACATTTAGAATTATATTTTCGGTAACCAGACGCTTAAAGGAGGCCCAATCTGTGTTTTTGTTACACAGAATAGGGAGTGTCTTCTTTTTTTGTAGTTTACAACCAACGCTGGCGATTATAGGAGTGTGATCTGAGGACAAATCCAGGACCGATTTTACTCGAATAGAATTTTGACTTATATTTTTGGTAACAAAAAAGTCGAGGAGATCCGGAATTCTGCGTCGATCGGTTGGCCAGTACGTTGGTTCACCCGTCGATAACAAGCCTAAATTATGTTTTTGTACAACATTAAACAGAGTTCTACCCCTTGGATTACATAAACGAGAACCCCATGCCTGATTTTTCGCATTGTAATCACCTCCCGCAATAAATTTGTTACCTAAACTTTCAAAAAAGTTTCAAATTGAGCGGCCGTAATGTGATGCCGCGGGGGAGAGTACAGCGCTGAAATTGTTACTTGTCCGCGCACGTCCTCAATGACAATGTTTGTTGCTTGTAGATAAGGTGTTTCGAATTTTTGAAGTTCGTAATGTTTAATATTATTTTTTATTAATATAGCGGAGCCTCCATGCGCCGTACCATCAGGATGATTAGTAAAGTATAGAGAATAACCGTTGCACCTGATGTAACTCCTGTTAGTGAAATGTGTTTCTGATAAAAGCATGACATCGATGTTGTATATGTTTAAAAACGTGACTAGTTCTTGAATATGTTGACTTAAGCCATTGGCGTTCCAGAGTGCAATTTTATATAATACATGCTCCATTTTAATTCAATTTCGACACAACGATTGTAAGTAAATTTAAAAGTGTCGCAATTTGTTCTGTTTGTTTTTGTATTACGTTTCGTAGTTCTAGAAATGATTGTTGTAGATTTGAAATCGGATCAGTTTGCAATGGATTGGTTGGGATTGGTTGCGTAGAATTGCCCTTTACGGCTCTCGCATAGTCTAAAATACTGTTACTGTTAGGTGTCTGATGTAATGTTTCCTGGACGCTGTTTTTTGCAACAACTTGGGTGACAAATTTTGAGCTGACCGTCTGAGTTCCCGGTGGTGTAACTGTTCTTTCGCGTAAAGGTGGAAATTTTCGTTGTTTAATCTGTTTGTATATTTCGCAACCTTTGTAGTTAGAGGGATGGTCTCCTCCACACAAAGCGCATAATGGTGGGGCGTCCTTCTGTTTACCACAAATAGTAGTGTCATGATTATCACCGCACTTCACACAACGAAATGGTCTGTTGCAATACGCTCTTGAATGCCCGTACCGTTGGCATCGCTTACATTGAATAATATCGTTTTTTGGTAGGGTGGCTCAAATTTTATTTTGGCGTTTTGCAACAATTCTATTTTATAAATATCTCTGTTATTAGACGCCGGTTCTAAATCCACAAAAAAAAAGCGAAAGAGGTTCCTTCGTAATTCTGTGCCGTATGTTCGAGATGTTCCGTACGGCATGGTTAAGCGTAGCCAGTTCTTGTATCACGTCGTTGACGTCAACTGAGTAGTGGACGTGACGTAGAACAACCCTGAATGCACGGCACTGTTTTAGCTGGTAGGTGTGGAAGTCAATTTTAGAAGACTTCAGATTTTTTATTATCGTCGAATATGCACGGCTGTTGCTGGCGTTCAATTTCATTTGACTTCGAGAGATAATTTTGTACACATAATCTGTTTTGTTTACACCATTGCTGGTGATTATATTTAAAAGCAGTTGCAGGTTGCTAACGCTGGGAATAAAGACAGGGGGCGGCTTTGGTTCAGTTGTAGATGAATCGTCTTCCATGTCGGAATTGTCTGACAACACATCGTAAGCGTTGCTAAGTGGAAACGCTGTGGCTGTATTATCGAGTCGCTTCCCTGCACGCAAATCATTTGATGACTTTTCCGCCTTTCTTTTATTATTTCTCGCTCTTACAACAGTAAACTCGTCTTGAGGTTTTGATGGTAATGTCGGTCTGTTTTTGTCAACCGATAAATTACGTGATTCATTAACGAGTCTTGGATCCCGAATGAATCGTTTTTCCGATGTGTGATTTGAAAATCTATCAACACATGGTTTAGCAGCGCCTTCCTGATCGGAAGAAGTTGAAAATTTGGCGACCGATAAGTTGTTATTTATAGGCATACCACTAGAACAATCAATATCATATGATTGGGTTGAAGAAGAAGAACCCTGTGTCGACATTTTAAAAATTTAACCTAATAATGTTCTATTTTAATAAAACAAACAAAAAATATAAATTTAAAAAGTCTTTCAGCAACAAATAAAATAAAAAATTACCAACTTACATATTGATGTAACATTCACACACAATCACACAATAATAACTGTTGAATTAATAATGTTTCAATGAAAAAACAGTGGACAAATACAGCAGTGCACTTCACAACACACCAAATCACGTTATACAATTTAAGATAAGATTTATCATTTATTAATAAGCAGATCATTAAAAGGACCAGAAATAAATGTTTCAATACATTGTTTATAATATTTACTGAAGAGCTGTAATTTTAAAAATAAGCATAACTTATATTAAAATTAATACTCAACGTGAAACCCAGAAATTAACGAGTAGAGTAAAACGGGTGAAAGCTACAAACAGTAGGCCTACCTAGAATTATAGTAATAGTTTACTTGATTCACCTTTCTGAATCAGCAATACTCTAGTAATTTATGAAGTATAATTTATTTAAATACTCAATGAAAAATGTTAAATTAATTTTGAAAAAAATATTTGTAATTATAATAACAATTTATTAATTAATATTGTTGGTTAAAATGCCAAAAGTTGGTTTTGTTAATTGGGTTGAACCCCGCCAGGTTGAATTAAATAAATATGGTACCCTATGGCTCTTAATACTTGTATTACTAAATTCATTGTATTTTGTACAATGTATTCGTATATTATTCACAAAAATTTATTACCAGCAATATAATAAATAATTTAGTAGGGCATATTTTGTAATATTGTATAAATACATGTAAATTTATTTAAAATGATCATTATAATTTTGTAAAATAACTCAAAATGGTCATGTAATTAGAAGTAGTGTTATGCGGTCGTTGGTCAGATATTGCGGTGTTTTGTTCTGTTTGTTATTTTTGTTATGTTTTGCATATCACATCAAATTTTATTTTAATGTACTGCAGCCACGTTGTTAAAAGCTTCAAATAAAAGTTAAATTTATTTTCAATTATCACTGTAATTCTGTAAAAAACTCAAAATGGTCATGTAATGAGAAATAGTGTTATGCGGTTGTTGGTCAGATTTTGCGGTGTTTTTTTCTGTTTCTTATGTTTACATATCACAACATCACATTTTATTTTAATGTACTGCAGCCACGTTGTTAAAAGCTTCAAATAAAAGTTAAAAATTTATTAAAAATAGAGTTTTTTAGTTTATTTTCAAATAATTACTAAATAACAGACTGAACAAATTATACACTTTATTAGCCAAGCGGTCAAAACTGCTCATCCCTTCTAAACTTTTGACTCAATTCGTGAGGTTAAACCATGTCTTTCGCCCGGCCGAGCCTAGCTGCTACTAGGCTTAGTAAAAGTATCGTCCCCGTTGGTAATTATACACTACGTAAATTCGAAATTGAAATAAATTCCATGAAAGATATAAATAGATGGTGAATAAAACTACCATTTCAATGTAATTAGAAATCAGACAACCACTTCTGAACGGAATGATTTATTTTTATTGTGACTAATAATTATGTGTACAATGTTTGTAAAAATGTAAGATAATGACCCCGCACTGCTTCCCACTCGATCACGGTGTTCTCAAGGTCAGAGCTGCCATTAAAACTCAAGAACTTTTTTTTTCACAACGTTTTTTTGTACAATGTTGTTCAATGCTTCAACCGATCTGAACATGTAGTAATCAAATTTATGGTGCAGCAAAGCCATCAGTCATTTCACGAATATAACGTTTACAAATTAAATTCTTGCGACTCATTATTATTTGCCTGAGTGCTTATCCAATAGAACACTACACGATGACACGTCCCTTACGTCAAACACAAATATCTAAAATTTTACCATAAGCTCAAAGGCAAACTTTAAAATCATAATAATCCCTTGATACGCAAAATGAATTCTCCAGAGCTACCAGGAGTACCATAAACACGACTGAAACGCCGATGGAGTAGATACATGATAGATTGAGACGACATTAACAGTAATTACGTGAATGAAAACAAAAAATAATTAATTAATTAAAATTAACACAATAGTTAATTAAAATTTATTATTAGAGCTATCATGGCGGGAGGGGGTTGGCCTCCTCAAAGCCATTAACGCGGTTTGTTTTAATTGACACACAATGTAAACATTTTTGCTGATTGTAAAAAGAAATAAAATGTATAGCTAATAATAAAATTAATTGATTTATTTATAATTATTATCTACCTGTTATCTATGTGACATTATAGCATTTAAAAAATATTTATTAACAAAGTGAAATGAGATACACTCCTGAAATTTTATAGCGTGATATCCGTCCCTAGTTGGTTATGCGGAAGTGAGACCTGGAAAATGAGGGCCACCCACACACAGACACTGCTAAGTGCTGAGGTCTCTATCTGAGTTAATTGAGAGCGTAATGCATATGATATTATACAGACAGTGAATATATTTTCACCAGAGTAAAAAGCCAACAATAAAATTACAAAGCGCAGTGGTTGGCACACAAAGGTGGGATCGGTGCGGACAGAATTCCCTTGGTGATTGAGGGGTACAGTCCGAAGGGCAGACGTTACATGCTACATTTACACATGTTTCTCACACATTTTTTAACAATAAGGAAATTCCATACATATACAGATTAGTTTCTTGGATTACATATAGACAAAAGCCTAAATTTGAAAAAATTACAATAAACTGAAACAATAAGATTTAAAACTTAAGAAATCGTGTTAGCTACTCAGGGGAAATCCAAATTATAGCTTCAAATAAACTTATAATTTGCAAAGCCGGTTTGGACCTACAGAATCCAATTAAATGGGGGTATAACTAAAGAAACCAAATTATCATCCAGTTATTTAAGCCCAAATTATTCAGCATTTTCAATAGAAACCGCCTCCAAGCCCTAAGGCTTGTGTATCTTAGTATATTACAAACAACCACATTAAAAACAATCTATTTATTTCAACAAATGAAGAATGAATTTTATAATTCAGTTTCGAAGTTGCTAAACTGCTTAAATCGCACTATAATTTTTATCTGGCTATAAAATGTACTGGAAAACGGTGGTACAGTACGAAGGCTAAAACGGAGAAATCCAGAAGACTTATTTAATCATTAAGTTAGATTCCTGTCTTTTCTCCCCAAAATTAAGTTTTATACTATTTTCGTTATCGTATACCCCAATTTAAGACCACGTGAAGTGACTTTAGACTTTTGTGGACGCTCTTTTTGAAGCTCACATTCTCCGCATATGTTCGCTGTAGGCCTTTCTTCTTTCTTCTGTCCAACCTATGTTATGTTTTTCCTTTTCATGGAAGCCCTTAAAGTCCGTAATTAGTTGTATGAATTTGGTTAAGTTTTCTTCGGTTTTCTATATATCCTTTCTGACTTCTTAAATAATTTATTAGACACCTGAAGTCTATTGTTTAGTATCTTAAAAATTTGGTTTGTCAACTGGTTGTTATCCATTCTACAGATATCCGTAATTTTAGTTTTATTTAAAATTTTAATCTTATTTTTCTAATCGTTTTCACTAATCATTCATTTTCCTTGTACAGTTCTTCTCGACCTCGTAACCGGTATTGGCCGTCTACTATCTTTGGACCCACTACCTTGCGGAGGATCGTACTATCAAATTTCCCTGCTTGTCTCAGACCAGCACCCTCCCGGTTATTCTAAGGCACTCATTTGCGTTTATACACAGTATAAAACTATTATATGAATAATTGTTTTTATGTCGTAAAGATAACTGCAGTATTAGTTAAATTTTTATTTCAACTATTTTTTAAATATCTGTGCATCATTCATTAAAGAGAATATTTGAGTTAAATTCGATTCATAAAAAAAGTCACGACTAATTTTTCACTAAGATTATTCCATACGGCTCCTGATGTAAATTTAATGTGTAGAAAATCTTTACATACCTACATTTACAAAAAGGAAAACTGTACATTAGGTAGCCTAAATCCGAAGCGAGTCTCATCAATGTCGAATAAACGAGGTTTCAGTGTAGAAAAAACATTACTTTCTTTCTGTGATTGCATCTAGAATTGTCTTTGACTTTATCATTGAAGTAATAATAAATATAAACAACGTTCTCTTAAATAAATTTATACGTTTATAAAAGGTAGCTTAATGCGTGCGTTAAAGATTAAAGTTGTTTTCTGATAAGTAAGTTTTAAAACGAAGACTTTGATAAATACTTTTTAGGTGTTTTGTTGTAGGTTTTTAGTGAAGGGATATTTTTTTTGTAGAAGGAATGAACAATGGTAATGCTATCTGAGAGAACTAAGGCTGTTATCGACCGCTGGATGTAGGTTTGTTGGTAGGGCAAGCAGTCTATGTCAAAGGTGACATCTCTTAAAAGCCTTCGATAAGACTCCTAGTTGGGTCCATATCAAGCTGCCATATATAAACCCTCCTTCCATTTATTTTCGACAGAACAACGCAAACAGCTTCCCATAGATGTCCTACATGAATGTAAAAATCACATTTTAACTAAATTCTCAGCAGAATTCTTTCGTGTAATTCTAATTTTCACATACCCCTATCGTTTTTATTACAACAAAACCTTAAATCAAAATGAATTTTTAGTTTTAAAAAACGGTTTTTCAATTCATCATTTTGGTAACACATAATTCTACAAAAATGAGAAAGGATATCACCACTTCATGGTTGTTCTATTAAATGACATGCATTTTTAATACATTTTATTAAAAAATCTAATTGCCTATTACTTTTTTGTGTTTATCGGGCATCATCTTTAATGGTCATCAGCTTTTTTCTAAACTCTAAAAAACTTACTGCGACTGGAAAACAGTGATGTCAAATGCATTTAAATTACGTTCTCTTACGCTTCATCATTTTGAATACAAGCTTAAAAACTTAAAACGTAACTGCCAAGAGTGAATAGGTTCTACAATCTATCCTTATTTATCTAAGTATGTTAAACAACATGATGTTTTTTTCATTGAGCTTTAAAAAGGGAAGTTTGTTTTCTATTCTTTGTAACACAAAATGTAGATACTTGGATTCACCGTAAAAACTGATATTACTTTAACTACATTGATCATTCATACATGAATCAAGATCATTCTTTAAAAAATCTGGTGTGAAAACTCAATAGAATTTTTCTTCCCAATGTAAACAATGAAACATTTTAAACTATGTCTAATCATGAGTAAACAATTACATAAATTGAAAAACATAACCCAATTTTTATCTTCAGTGAATGATGGTAAATGAAAATCAACTCTGTTAGAGGTCAAAATGTGGAACATCACTAATTGACGTTACATTACTGCAGCAAAAATATTTGAAATAAAGTTTTAGGAAAATTGTCTAGCTATGCCTCGAACTATGTAAACTTGCACGTCTGTTTGGAGAGTAACCTACAAGTTGTTGTTATTAAATCTATTACAACCACGTTGTAGACTAATAAAACAATTTGTTGTTAGGATAATTAAGAACAGGAAAATACGAAAATTTCTCGTATATGGTAGGTGATATTTTATGCTAGTTTTAATGTTATTATTAATACAATCATATTAATTTCCAGTTATTTTGTTTGAAATTTGTAAAAACAATGTGAATTTCGATGAAAATTATTTTCAACTATACCCATAATATTATTCCTAGCTCCAGGGTATAAATAACGAATATTAATCTTTGGAAGCAGATATTTTGTGTGAACCGCTCACGGCGCTCTCAATGCTCTACAAAAACGGTTATTACAGGAAGGCAATATTTTCAGCGTTTGAAATAAAGTACTAAATGTTCTACCACACAAGTATGTATGTAATATTAATGAGATAACTATGTACGGAGGCTATGAATTTCTGACCATATTGGTTCCCTCAGTACAAAACCTGTTACTAATTTTTGCCATGTATTACCATGTATGTATTGCCATGTATGTATTGCCATGTATTTCTGCCATGTATTTTTTGACTTACCATTTAATTATAATGTTTTTCAGTTTATTCTTCAGTTCAGCAAAAATAAAGGTTTGATGTTTTTCCCTAAATTAGGTTTGATTATTTTACCTTTAATCCAAGTTCTTCTGAGATCTGAATATTAATACATGATAAAAAACTTCCTTTAACAACCATTTATTAACGATTAATAGAGCAAAATAAATTATTACTACAGTTAAGTGAGTCATTATTATCCTTTTGCTTTAATGACGGGTAAAAGTGGAAAAGCATCTGAGCGCATGCGCGGGTGCTTTGTTATCAGTTCGCCACCACAACAACGTAAACTATATTTAGAGGACGCCCGGAACCTTTTGTAGGTTAATTGTATGAATACAACTGTTTGTTAGCGTAAACGGAAATATCAGTTTCATGAAAACGCAGTCAAACTGTTGACAGTGTTGAACGAAATCTAATATGCAATGTAATAAAATGCTGTGAATTTGAAGCTAAACAAAATAAACCTTTCTATGTCTCATAACAAAAGCCGTGAGCGAGTGGCTAACTACTGTGATGTTTCACTTTCCACAACTTTAAAAATAAATAAGGATATTAAAGCAGTGAAGACGTCAATTCTTTATCAACGAGTTTTTTGACACCTGGTAAAAAAAGAAACAGTTAGGTTATAAAAATAAAGTGGTGCCGGCATGTAAAAGCTTATTACCGGTTTTTAAAGAAAGGCTAAATGTTAGCTCGAAACTTTGTACGTTTAGAAATTTTTTAAAGGGAATGGGGTTTAAGTGGTAAAATTGCACGGTATAGTAATAGTGTCGCACTGTTGAGTTTGGCAGCACTGTCAGATTTTTCTTCCCTTCCTCACAGGCCATCCATATGGAAAAAGGCATACTCTTGACTTACTATCTATAACAACCATTTATTAACGATTAATATACAGACTAATTGTAAATTACAATCAAATTATTAAGACCGAAAATCTAAAAATCAAGGTTGTCGCATCACGAAAGCAAATAATTGGTGATTTTTACTATCACCTTTAGTAAACATACAGGATTTCTTGTGATTGCTAATGAAGTAGAAGAATTATTTTACCAGTAAACAATATTATATTATGTAAATAGGTTTTATATTTTATTTATTTATTTTTTTAACGTCGCATTAACTGCAACGGTCATTAGCGACGACGTTGAGGTGTAACTGTGGAGGATGAAATGATTTTTTTTCTTTATGTAACGTATGAAAATATGCCGTGCCTGAGTGGGATTCGAACCAACGACCGCATGATGAGAGGCGAGCACATTACCAACTACATCAATGCGGCCGGTAGTTTTTTTTATTTTATCTTGCTTTATTTTAAATCGCACCACCAGCTCGGTCATTAGGGACTTGGGTGGGATATTCCTGGTAGGTTTTTTCTTGTGAAAATTTCCAGACCTTGACCGAGAATCAAACCCGGAACCACCACGTGGTAGAATAGCGCGCTACCAATACGTTACGGTGGAGCTCTAAATAAAGTTTGTTTTAAGAACCTAGTTACGTTTGTTTTTTGTTCTCAACTATAAAGTTTACAATTGTTTATATTTGATTTTTATGGTTAGAAGACTATTTAATTCTTTTCGTAATAAAATTACGGTACGACCTGGTTATTAATTTTAAACACATTTTATACGTAAAACTCATGTTACCAAATGCAAATTTGCTTTGATTAGCGGGTTTTCCGTCTGACTGTTTTGTAATTACTGCTGATGCATTCGGTATGACAAAAAGAGTGATGACAAAATGCCAGACCTGACTGAGAATTGAAGCGAGGACTTCGGCGTAGAAGTCAAATTAGTGGGACAGGGTAAATTTTAATCTTAACTGTACTTACAAAAATAAAAGTTTTTTGTCGGTACCAAAATTCTACAGAAATTATTTTATGGAAGCTAATTTTTTTCGTATTTTGCCTTTGATTTTGAATACGTTACTGTGTGTTATTATGTCATAATTCAATTTACTAACCGTCCAAAAATATTTACAACTAGGTTTTTGAAAAAAAAAATCCATATTGGTTGGTGTATGGCCACCATCGATTGCATTCTTATATTTTTTCTACCGATGTTGGCAACCAGCCACCCGTAGTGCTTGCACACTCGCTAATAAAATTATGGATAGATTTATGCCACATATCTTGGCCTCAAACAACAGTTACATAAATTATTTTCAAGCCATATAAAACAATACAATGCTCTATTTCCTCTTTTTACGACACAATCTATTTCATTTATAAAACTATATACAACATGAACCACAAATTAAATCTTTTGTATTTATCATGAAGATTGAAGATTTTGTTCACTAATTTCTTTGTTTATCTGTATTTAAGTCTGAATTAAAAAATAAAATAAATTGATTTACTTAATCACAATTTCTTAAATTTGGAATAACATTAACTGGAATTTTGATACTGTGAGTGTATTTTGTTAAGGAATATAATTATTTTGACGTTTTAATGTGAAAATTTAAATAAGTTAGTTTTTGCAAAGATTTAAAAGAATTAATACTTTTTATTCATTATCATTCTATGTTACTTATTTTTTGACTGTAATTTATGTATCTTATTATTTCCAAGCTGTAATAAAAATGCGCCTTGAAATATTTCTCGGAAACATTTTTTTTTTTAATTCTAGGTGTTTCTTCTTAAAATCTTTTCTTTATTATATTCATTTTTCTAGCAACAGAGATTTTCACTCACCTTTACCGAAATTTTGAAAACAGACTTTTTCTTTTTTGAAAATTTCTTCCCATTATCAAACTACATTTAAGGGTGATTAAGGAGGAATTGAAGCAGGATTCTGTTTTTATAGGAACCATTATGTCACTAATAGAGATATAAATTATAGTAAAGAATGTATAAATAAAATGTCGGAGATCTGTCTGACATTGGATTGTGTTCTTCATGAACGCCACTTGTGTCATGTCACTAATTATTCACCTACCGTTATATTCAGTGCTTGTTTAACTTGTAACAGTCGAGAATTTCACTAATAAAGTTAAGAAAACTGTCTATACACAACCGTGTTGTATGCGCATAGACAATAATATAGTTCTACTATAGTTACTATTATATAGGTCTAACGGTGTAGAACTGTAGCTCCAAATGTAGATATTTTACATTTGAAAACAACTTTTTGCCCTCATGTGACATAAAAACATGTATATATAAAAGTTTTGAAGTTTACATTTTCGAACAGGAAAGTACTATAAATATAATTTTAAATTGTGTATGTGCACTGGAAGGTATGAGAAAACATAACGATTTATGTTATTTTTGCTGCATAAACTATTTCGATATAAATACAGTGCTTTTGATCAAAATGTGTGAGACTGATCACTGCAGCCCTATGGTACGTAACCAATGAAATATTGAACAACGATCTAAACCGGCTCTTCATAAAAGAAGAAATTAAGCAACGTAGCGAGAAACATTTTAAAACGTTAGAAAAGCATCAAAATCTTTTCCCAATCAACCTCTTCGATAACAGCGCTGATGCAGACTGAAACGTTTTAATACATTGAATTTAACGTTAAATTTTTTTTAATCATTTACCTCATTTAATTTTTGCTACGTCTACTACCAATCATCTTCATCTCATATTCGGCACCATTATCATTTCAATCATGGTTTCCGTTATATTTAGCTTCAACTGTTTCATGTTTCAAGATAATATTGCGCAGATCAGAGTGAAGTTTATTTATGATTATTTTTTCAGCAGAGTTTAGTTCTTTTCTGAACATACTACTGAGTGTGTTTTTTATTCAATTTTAATTTCAAGAACTTTGGCAAATTTTTATAAAATTTGCTTAAAGTTCATATTTACATTAAAAAAACTGATTGCAAACGAATTACATTTTGTTAAAAAAGAACCCATTTCGATAATCAGTCGGTATAAAGTGTTATTCCCACAACAAAATTTTTTTCTAGTATAGACTGATACCTTAAGATACCTTCAGAAATCTTCCAGATATAATTTTGTAAACCTGATACAAATTTTACAAAGATGCATTTGGACGATGGTGTATTCACTAATATATTATTTATTGTCTTCGGACAATTAAGCAGTTAAATTGTTGTAAATGACGTAAAATGTTTTGATAAATTGTACCCGAAAAAATTTCATATATTTGATTTTCATGCTTGTACAGGTATAATATTAGAAATCGACTGAGAAGTAGTAATATAAAAGAACTGTATTTTTAAAATGCTTATCAACTATTGCTTTTTGCTAGTGCTTGCTGATGATTGGAATTTTACGACACAAAAATTCTTTTAGAACTTACTGAATCTTAAATTAATGACTTTTAGAAGAAGCAGACATAATTGAAAAAATGTTAAATAATAATGAATTGATGTATTCATAAATTTGTGAGATCTCCAAGGGTTTTAACTCTAGGGTAGCTAGTGGGTATCCTGTACACCTTGCCTAAGTGTGGTAGTGGAGGTTTATCTGTATTACATTAACGGGCGCTAACTATTATCAGTAAGCCCATTACCAGTAATGTACTATTAACTAAAGCCCTATTGCTCACACCATCCGTCTGAAACACAGTTCTAACAACCCACCTGGTTTTTATCATTTCACAAGTATAGTATTTCTAGTTTAAATTACTACTCGTAAGCTGGAAAGAAAGATGTCTTTTCTAAAACTAAGCGTTATCAGTTATCTGATAACGCTTTTGTTGTTGTACAAAAATATCTAAATATAATTTTGTAAATTTAAATAATTTAGCCTACTCGCTTAGAAAATAGCCTATAAGTTACTGAAATACATTCGAATAATTAAAGTGACTTAGATTATTTTTTACACCAACTAAATATCTCAAGTAGAATGCTTACCGCTGCCTGGAATGTAAATGTTGAGATGTAGACAATCTTCGCTTTGATTTGCTAGAAAAGGAACTAGACGTGACAAATACTGATATCGGCCTCGAGGGATTCTTTCTAAAGCGGCAGTTATGTTGGCTAAATCGGGAGGTCGCTGGGGGCAGACAGGAGGCATCGTATCGGCAAATTTGGTTCCTTTCCATCTTAACGGTTTGCCTGCCAACCGGAATCGATTTTCTTCTATTGGTGGCGCGGCATAAGGCACACCTAAGAATGCTTCCACAGGTTCCAAGTGACGAGAGTTCAGCTCTAATATTACCTGTAAATAGAAAATAAATTTTACTTTATTTGATAGTAATTTACTGTGATCAAATTTTAATTTGTAACACTAGTAATTGTAATAAAAATTTGTAGCTTTAAAATAATTATTTCTTTAACATTCTATTGGACATTTATTATTAACGTTCGCGATTGATTTAAAAGTAATGATAAATGTAAAATAAAGAAATTTGCGTACGCTAACCAAGACTATTGAACCGGGAATCTTTTGATTCAAGTTAAATTTGTGTCATAATAATGACACAAATCATAAGTAAAACATAAATTTATAACTAATAATTTATTGTAATAAATTTGAAAATATCGTTGTACCTTATTGCACATTAGGTTACCACGTTTGAGTAGAAAACCACTCATCACCAGGAACCTCGCATTTAAATGTCATGACATTGGCAACATTTTTTTTTTTAAATTACCGATTAAATTTCTAAAACAGTATTTTTAGTATGCTTCCTAAGAAAAAGAAAAAGTCTGTTGTTCTGGCAAATTTATTCTAAATCAATATTTTAATGTACAGAAAAATGACCAAATCCTTATTGTTAATTTTGTTAGTTTATGTAAAGCTAAATATTAGAATCAAACTTCTTACAGCACAAAAAGACTATCTATGTCTGTAATAAATGAAACTAGAATTTAGTTCTTCTTTTCACTGAAAAGTACACCAAAATTTTTACCCTATACAAATTGATATCTCTTTTTCAACAAATATTGGATGAAAAGTCCTTCATTTCTGATAACGTAATAAAATATTAAAGGTGAATTTTTTAATCTCTTTTTAAAACAACATTTTCACACAGCCTGAAGTTTAACCACCTTATTTGTTCTCTACTATTTTATTTATAGGTTTTGCCTTTGTTCTTGAAGGTAAAAAAGTAAAGTACGGTAATTAAAAGGCTTTGCTCCGTTCAAGTAAACAGATTCAGAAAAACTTTTAATTTTTCAAAGCGTTATTACATTATTCAAAATGTTAACAAATGTAAAGTTTGTGTGTTATTAGAAAAACAAATAAATTGCGTAGAATATCATCATATAGCTTTAACAATGTTTGAATACAACATTTTAAACACAATTCAGGGTATTAAATAACTTCTAATTTAATTAATAGAATTGCAGTGATTTTAAAATATTTATAAATATAAACTGCAAATGGATAAGTAAGTAATCTAACAGAACGTGGTATATTTTATGCAATACGAGAAGTGGCTATTAAAATAACTAGACTCACGTTATAAAAATATTTATTTTAATTTTATACATAATCACTTATTGTCACCTTCAATATACACTCCTTCTCTATCCCAACAACAATCCATAAGAATTTTCCATTGTTGGAAACAGTGTTGGAAGTCATCTTCTGTCAGCTCCTTCAAGACGCGTGCCGCTTTCTCTTTTACAGCTTTCACCGACTCAAATCTTGTTCCTTTTCAATGGAGATTTCACCTTAGAAGACAGGTAGAAAATAGTAACAAGTGATGAAACGCAGTTTTTACTTTTGATCTGGAAACGAAGTGCCAATCCATGCACTGGAAGAGCCGAACTTCACCGAGAGCCAAAATAGCTCGAACGAGAAAGTCAAAATTTATAGCAATGATGATTTTTTTTTATCCATGGGATTGTGTACCTTCACTGGGTTCCTGAAGATCAAACAATTAATCAATACCTAATACCTTGAGGGACTTTCTAAACTACGTCAAAGAATAAGGAAAAAACACCCCGCAATGTGGAAGGACAAATCATGGGTTCTCCACCAAGACAATGCGCCAGCTCATTCCGCGTTATCTGTCAAGAGTTTCCAAGCAAAGTACAGCATCTCAGTGAAAGAACATCCACCTTATTCACAAGATCTTGCACCATGTGACTTCTACATGTTCCCTAAGGTGAAATCTGCATTAAAAGGGACAAGATTTGAGTCTGTGGAAGCTGTAAAAGAGTAAGCGGCACGTGTTCTGAAGGAGCTGACAGAAGATGACTTCCAGTACTGTTTCCAACAATGGAAAATTCGCATGGAGCGTTGTAGGGATAGATAAGAAGTGTATATTGAAGGTGACAATAAGTGATTATGTATAAAATAAAAAAAAATTACGTCAGTCTCGTTATTTAATAGCCACACCTCGTATATGATTGTATTTGCAGGGTGAAATTTTACGAAAATTTAAATTTACTATTTAACTTAGCTCTGACTGAAATATGTTGTTTCAAAAATTATTTTCTTGAAAATAAATTTTATTTTATTTTTCAAAACTATTTTTTACAGTTTCATTATGGGCGCATTAAGACTTTTAGTTATTAGCTACTCCATTAAATGCCAAAAACAATGAGCGCAACAAACTATTAAAATAACGTAAATAGATCTCTTCTTTTATCATGAGGGGACTGTGTGTCAATTTAGTGCGACCAATTGTATAAAGTGCAATTGTTCTTGGCATTTATATTCATCAGAGCCGACGTCCTCTTCAAGTCAATTAGTTCCAGGGCCAGTACTTTGTTCATAAAATTTCATGCTATTTCTCTATATTTTTGATGTTAAAGATAACACAATATATTTTTGTCAATATGTCGCATATTTGTTTTTGCATATTTTTATAGTAAACAGGCTATTGAGGTTACGTGATTTTCAAAGAACCACTAAAACCTTCATCGATTCAGCATCATTGGTGCACAAATTCTTAGCCCCTAAAATGTTTATATAGTTTTCGATTTTCTTTTAATACTGTGGTATAAATAATAACAGGTAAAAATATTATATAATTGGCTATTATATGAAACAAAAGTATTTTGTAACCTAAAACGTATAGTTCTAGAGTGCCCATTAGGCTATAATTGATATTTTTATTATTGTTCATTTTGAGACATAATTAGTATTATAATATAATAACAAACAAATATTATTTGTTATTCAGTTTTTTTCTTATATTTTACTTTTACACTAGTTTCGAAATTTATCTCAGAGATTAGAGATTTTGTTTTTTTCTGGTACAATCTATAGTTTCATTATTTTTCTTTATTTATTTTACGATTTCAATTCTCTTTTATACAAAAACAAACCCCTATTATTAGCCTGGTTCAAACAATGTATGACAAATGTGATTAGAGCATGCTATTTATTAAAACCAGTTTCGTTACTTGACATTTTACTGATGAACAGTTCTTTGTAATAAAACAGTTGAGTACAAATTATTCTTCGATTTTTTTCTAAGGAACATTTAATTAATTATTTTTAATAGTACATTTTTATATTTTTTTGTAACATATTTTACTAAGCTTTGAGTTTGTAATAACATTTTGTAATCAATTTAACCTAAATATTTTAGTTGTAATTTTGTAGTAGTCTAAGCTTAATCATTTATTGTAACTTATTATTTTGTTAATATTTTGTAAATTAAAATTTTTGTAAGTATTTTATAGTTTAAAATTAACAAAGTATATTATAACTTATTCTTATATAACCAGATCTCAAAAGAAGTTAGCTTACATATTACATCGTATTGTAATTTTCATCAAATTTCGACCACAGCATATAAGTTTTCCATAAGAAACGAAACTATGAGTTTTTTTAAAGTAAAATTGTATACATATAATAAATAAATTTAAAAAAAATTATTGATGGATTTTCAGTAACGAGGATTTCGAATAATCAGTAGCATTATTTACGAATCACGAAATATTTATAATCGACACACGAATAGTATTTTAAATATTATTTTCGTTTTTATTTTATTGTAGAGAACATAAATAATTTTTTTTACCCATTTCTCCAATCATGTTGGCATGAATCCAATCATTCTGTGAAAAGTTTTCTGTTGTTGAAAATAAAACGATTAAAAAAGAATCAATCATGCGTAATCCTTTTTTTATTATTACTCGCTTGAAGAAAAATAATTTCAATAAAAATAGGACTAACATATAAAAATGTGGTTGTAAGCGTACTTAAGGTTTTATAACCTCCTTAAGGTTTAATTTTGTTTTATAAAACAAACAAAATTCAGGTTATAAGCTTAAGATGTCATTTTAAATGAACTTCATATTACTTAATATGCACGTGATCGTAGTCATGTAATTAAAGTATCAAATATTAAATGAGCACCTCCCCATTGTAATTTTATAAAGGAACGCAGGTTTATTTTAAGGGATCCTTGTATGCTTCTCTTTAATTACAACGCACTTGCTTTTGACTTACCTAAAACCGTTTGTTAATTATTCAAAGATTCCTTAATGCAACAACACTAACTACAACAGAAAAAATTCGTTTCACTTCTAAACTCCTCTATATAAATGTTTTTTACATTATTTTTAATACAAGCTCTAAAGCTTGTAAACGTATACGAAAAAATTAGTACTAGTTATTTAAGTCCTCATTTCAACATTACTTGTCTTAAAATTATATGCTTTGTAAAATTATTATGTAGGCTACGTTTATAATAATATATTATTACCTAAAGTGTATTTTTCTAATTCTTATTTTCAACATCCTACGGGCCAATTTGAACTATTTTGGCTTTGTTTTAACATAATTTTAGGCATATTCTGTAAATATTTTCAAACCATAATATTTTTCAGAAGAATGGAAAATTTATTAACATTTTTATCGTTCAAGACAGCAAAATGGATCGTTTTAATATACTATTTCTGGACCCTTACAGGTAAAGAAATAACCAGGTTTTATATATATGTATGTTTGAAATTATTTTCCAGAAAACTAAAAAGAACTAACATTAATATCATTTTAAACCTCCAAAAAATCAAATTAAAAACTTTTTTATCCGATTTCCCAAAACTAGATGCAGTGAGATTTCTGACAAGAAACTGTTAAAAGCAATAAAAATAGAAACTAAATTTATCGTTTCTACGTTTTACAGAAACAGGGGTTTATAAAACCTATAATGATGAATTGATTTTTATTTTTTAATTATAGCTACACCAATGGTGTGGACGGATGTCATTTTGAGAGCTATGGGGCAGAAGATAAATATGAGGTATGAAAAACGCTCGCTTTACGAAGTTTATATGGGATACAGTTATTCTTGGTTTGTCATCTTAGAAATCGTTTATAGTTACTGGCAAACATGGCGGAGATATTTTTTTATAAATTTTTATATGACCGTAGCCTAGTCTGGATACAAATATAAAATTACTTAACTTTCAATAGTTCGGTTAAAATATGGCAAAGATTTAATTAAAAATTTGATCCTGAATCCCTTATCAGACGACTTTAGCCTACGTCGTTTTGTTAAAGGAAAAATTGCCAAAAATGTTTTTTAGAGGAGCCATAGAATATATTTCGTAAAGGTTTTCAATTTCATTGCTAATTAACTGTTGTATGTGGTTTGTTTAGAAAGCTAAGACAAAAGTGAGAAGAAATTCGTGGAACTGTATCTGAGTGTTTTAGCGTATCAACGTGTAAATATTCTTAATTGATTTGATATTAGGCGTAACCGTTTTATTTCAGTTTTCATTACCTAGACCACTTTATAATTTTAAATTATTTAAATTAATATTTAAAAATAAAATGGGTGCTATTTTTAATAGCCACAACTTTACGACTTAACTCTTGCAACAAAAATGAGGCATCCAAGAATATATATCGTTTCTATGCTCCTATACGGTGTAGAATTCTGAACCTTGAATGAAGCCATCTCAAAAAAACTGGTGGCATTTGAGATATGGCTGTACTGAGAAATGTTGAGGATCCCTTGGACAGCTCAGATGCCGAAATATAAAGGGTCTCAGAAGAATGAAGAGAAATATGGAGGTCATGTCCACCAGCAAGTGTAGGAAGCTCAAATATTTTGGACATATCGTGCAGAATGACACACGATATTCGTTACTACAAGCCATTCTGCATAAAAGTTACATGAAAAACGAGGACCTAACAAAAAAAGGGTGTTATGGTTTCAAAATCTGAAATCTTGGTTTGGTAAAAGCTCAGAACATCTATTTTGCAGTGGAACGAACAAACTGAGAATTGCTATGATGGTCGCCCACAAATTGGAACGGATAGGCACGTGAAGAAGAAAACGTGTACTTCAGGTAACCCTTAACGAGTAGGTTCCATTCTATATTTTTACACGGATAAAGTGGACGGATAGCGTTATGCGAGCTATGGCGATATAGGTCTAAGGAATGAAGATGTGTTCAATTGTGATGAATGGCCTTATGGGTTACGGTAAATGGCTAAGTGCTGTAGAGCAGCCGCTAAAATAAAAACAATTACAAATCGTCAGGCAAAACCAATAGACGGATCCATCAAAAACCATAGAAGTTCAATACGAAAATTTACAAAAAATTTAGCATTAAATATTTCGAACTGTAGCAATATGTTAAAACACATGAGATGAATAAACAATTCGTCTTTTCGTAATAAATTCTCAATCATAATTCAACTTTTTAAATTCAATTAACCGAATAATAAATTTATCATGAGTAACACTAATAAAATTACTTCTGAAAGGAAAATATAAAATGCGGAAATTCAATTAAACGGAACTAATCTCATAAAAGTTGAGAGTAGCGTTCCCAGCTTTGAATAAGAAAATAAATACCTAGTTGATTTAATTTTATGGGAATAATGTTCGAATTTTCAGTACCTTTGTTAATGTATTGAAGCGCTCTAAGTTTTGTTATAATTTGAAACTAGATGCCCTTAGATCAATTACACAGGAAGAAGGGAAGTATGCGTGATGTCATCTAATAAGATTACAAATTATCCCACCCGGTCAATAAACGCTGTGTGAGCTTTTGGCTAAACGATAATAGAACTAATTTAACTGTAAATCTTTGAACAATGAATACCCACTTTTTGAATCCTTATTTCACTTTCTTCTAATACAATTTTTGTACATTTTCAATTATTATTTATTAATAATTTATTGTAAAATATAACATTTTTTACCAAAACAAATAAAAGATTATAATTAAAGAATATAATGCCTTGTAAGAAACTGTAAGACAATCGTCAACAAACTGCAAGACAACTGTAAAAAGTAAAGTAAATTATTTTTTAAAGAAAATTAAGAAATTTTTAATTTTTATTAAGCCCATCTAAGAGTATTTTTAATAAACTCTCGTATTAAGTTTTTTCGAAATTTGTAATTGGTATAGACTAAAGTTCAAACTTTACTTGTTTCTAACTTCAGAAATAAGTCACAGTAAGAAATAAAATAAAGAGACATACTATAATAAACAACTTGCCTTGTAGTGCTTGAACGTGTCGTAAATTTTTAGGTCAACATAGAGTACTGTTTTTCAGACTTGGCAATATAAGAAAAACTTTCGTCTCTACTTAGAACTTATTTGTATGACAACGCTTGCCTTAAAAATAAAATAGAATAACCTGAGATTAGCATAAATATTTAAAAACATAAATAAGTTGTTAAAAATCAACCTTAATCAAGTTTAAAACTAGTTACACACGTTATTTTTTTGTTTGTCCAAGATGAAGAATAGATTAATAGCACAATAAATAAAACTTTATATTTCATCCACCCAAAATATGAATTACCAGTGTCAAAATGAAATATTAATAATATAAAAAAGAATTATTAGAAAATTAAACATTAATTAAATTACGTATTGATTTGCGTCACTTCAACAGCTAAATTTTTTTGAACTTCAAGAAGGTTATTTTACAACATTAGCAAAATGTTATCTAAAACAAATAAACTGCGTGTAAAAATAAAACTACAAACAAGTTAAACTAATTACCCCATCTTATTCCAACGAAAACTTGTGTATTTCTCCACTCTAGCTAGAAATTAGAGATTATCATGCCCCAAGGAAAAACGTTACAACATCCGTAAGAACCAGAATCCGTACACTGTTGAGTGCTCTCTTCTATAATGTTACAAACATTTTATCATTTATTAAAAGTTTTTACTTAACTGATTGTAATTCCTAAGTAAAATAAATGGTCCTTGTGGGTGTAATTATTTTATGAAGTCTATTGATTTAGGACTGGGATACAGCTAAACGAAGAGCGGAAATGGAATTAAAAGTTGTTAAGAAGTGGCTGGATAAAAATTTACTTTATATGATCTCAGAGAAGACATAGTTTTTGTGTTTTTCTCCAGGTTCACAAAGCCAGTCGGAATTCCAGCATTTAACAAATTCATAGCTGCTCAGAACTCACCAATCGTAATATAAAATAACTAAGAAACTAAGAATATTTCTTATATTACGAAAATACTAGATTGTTATTCCTAATTACTTATAGTATTTTCGCTTCGATGACAGGAAGAAATTTGTCGATTACTTCAGCGCCTGAGAAAACTATAAGCCTGCATTATTTAAGGAACTTAGAAGTTTCCTTGAAATAAAAAACCTTGAAAACTGTTTTTTTCTCTACAGTGCAGTTGCTCTTGACCTATGGGATTCTGGGTTGAAATAGTATTTCGTATTAATTTATTTGAGTCTCCTGTTAATACGAGGAGTTAATACTTTTTAATATCTGTTAATACAGTTAATACCGAGTTAATACGAGTTAATAACGTTAATATGTTAATACCGAGTTAATACCTGTTAATACTTTTAATTTTAAAAGTTGAAATCCGTCAGACTAACGTTTTATAGAATATCAAGTGATGAATTTCAGGCAACATTTTGTAAGGGAGGTTTTGAGAAAACTTTATATGAGTAAATTAATCGTCCAAAATACATCCCATAACAAATACCTACTTCTTCGAGATAAAGCGAAAAACTCGCTGTGTGAGTAACACTTCTCTTACTTGGCATCCAAATTTTATAACCTACTACCTAAAAATGTACTTAAACAGAACTAAATTTAATATAAAAATGAAATGCAGAAAATGATAATATTTATGTCGAAGGAACAATATGGAACTGATGGTAAGTGAAACACAAAATAACTGTGAGCTCACTCACCGTATTTTTTGCAGGTAAATAGTTTAACTATTAGTGAAATTATGTTTTATTTTGCATATCCTGGTAATGGATTTTCAATCATAGCTGGGCACATACTTTCACCACCTCGGTCATTGGGATGAATCTGGTAATAGGGATGGATGTGTGTTAAAAATGGATATAAAATGTAGGCTAATTTTATTTGGAACTAAAGTATTATTATTATTAGTTATGTATGTAATTCTAGTCATTTTATTTACAATCTACTATGTAACTTAATCATAAAATTAAACAGTTAAACTACATTAGAAGATCCAATAAGTAGTATTCTAGCAGTAATTTAATTCTAGTAGTAAGATAATTTAAAAACTCCCTGTTAGATAAGTATGGATATTTTGTTCAATATACCTTCTTTTTCTGGATTATTTTTTTTAAAATTAATAAGTTTAATTTGCATGGTAATTTTTGAGAAACTTAACGTAATTTCAGTGAAATTCTTTCGAAAACTTTTTAGTTCTATACTTATAACTCGTCATTGTCGTGATCAAGCTGCAGTTTTTTTTCAAATAACATTTTGTTCCTTTTCTTTTATGTATATATATACGGTACGGTAAGTGTTATTAACAAACAAAAGCTAATACATTATTGTTTTGTGAAAATATTTAAATATTTCATACCTTAAATTTTTGTATCTAAAAATTTTTTGCCATTTAGTCGAGTAACCCCACTCCTTAAAACGCTAGCTGAGTACGCAGTGGAATAACGAGAAATATGTGAGAATATAAGCTATGTCATCATGACATCTTTCAAAACAGAATTTGCTAAAAATCAAAAAATGCTGGAGCAGTCCTAGTGGTCAGTGCAACTGGCTTCTACGCCAGAGGTCTACTTTTTGATTCCCGGTCAGGATTGGAATTTTCTCATCTTCATACCACCTGATATCACTCACTACCTACTCACAAGTAAAGGCTTGTGTAGACATCAGCACAGAAAAAATGAAATTATAGGAAAAAATAGTAAAGTAAATATGGGAAATGATTTTACCCTGAGAGCAATGTTTTAATCAATGAAAAAGAAATTTGTTTTCAATATTGTGAATAAATATTTAGTAAGCATATTGACCTGTTTTTATCTTTAGCCTTATGTAAATTTTGTTGATTCATGAAATCCAATATAATATAAATGTAAAACTTTTTCATAAATATTTAGAGTGGCGCCGTTAAATATTCAACATCTTATATAATAGGTTATTTGAAATTTGAGGAGTTTGACATTCCTTGTCGAAAATACAATTTTAAATTAATGAACAAAAAATAATTATTAATTTTGCACATTTATACAGATTTGAACGCTAGCTAGTGTTTACTATTGAACTTTAAAAGTTGGGGTTCGGTTAAACTTACATTCTTGGTAATGGTCTGCCTGAGTCTGTACAAGACCATCTTATTTGCACATCATTCAGTCCTGACCTCATTGTGTCATAGGGTAGCTTACTTTTCTTAAATTCAGGAGATTGAAACCCACACATATTAGGGATAACAAAAATTGATATTCGCTTATTATTAGTTGATTAGGACTAAAACAAAAATATATTTTGTATTTACTATTTGGTTTAAACACTACGAGTAAGACCACAGACAATATGCCACCATTATGGACAATTAATAAAACTACTAAAAAAAATATGAAGAAATTTTTCTTCCTCTTCTTCTCAGGGTGCCTCCCTATTCCGAATGTTCGCGACATCATGGCAATTCTTACCTTACTGGTAGCTATCCGAAACAGTTCTTCTGAGCTTTTATCAACGAGGTACTCATTTCAAATATTATTTTTTTTAAATTTCAATATTTATTTTATTTTGCATTTATTAGAAGTTTAAAATGTGTGTACGTTGTGTTATTAGTTATTAGTGTTTACTTTGTTTGTACGTTGACAAAAAGGAATAAAAATCATATGTTATAAATATACATGTTTTGTTGCCATAGCAACGGTTTATTAGGTTCTTATTGTGAAATTTTTATAAATCAGAAATTTACTAAACTAATTTTCAGGGCTGATGAGCTCAAAACGTACGCATTATCCCCTACCCACTTTATAGCCAGCTAATGACTTGCTAGCAACGTTGCCAACACTTGCTCTCGTAGCTCAGTTATCATGCGGTCTTGGGTTCGAATCCCATTCAGGCAAGGCATCTTTTCATACGTTACAAAATAATCATTTCATCCTTCACCTTCTGCATTAGCAGTAATTGCAGAACAGTCGGACGTTAAACAAAAAAAAAAAGTAGCTCAGTTATATATTTCGTTAGCCGTTTTTTTGGTCGTTCAATAACACTTATAACCTAAGAACATACAATCAGCTGATTATGTTATTAAGTATTTCATGGTAACGCGCTCTACAATCGATGTGTTCTCTACGAGATGAAAGACACGAGTTAACTACTGCGGCTCTTATACGCATGCACGCGTAATGTTTGTCAAGCTGAAACATTTGTACAATCTGACAACGCTGGCAAATATTCTGATTGGTCTAAATGCGTGGAACAGCAGAGCTCATCAACCGTGAAAAGCAGTATAGTTACTAGTTACTGTAATTCCGGTCGCATTGGCGTAGTTGATAACGTGCTCGCCTCTCATCATGTGGTCTTGGGTTCGAATCCCATTCAGGTACGGCATATTTTCGTACGTTACAAAAAATCATTTCATCCTTCACTGTCTGCATTAGCAGTAATTGCAGAACAGTCGGACGTTAAACGAAAAAAAATTGTTACTGTAGGTTTATTTTGTAAATAATTAAAAACTATTTACTTAAATAATTATCAGATAAATAAATTATGTTGTAAAAAATAAAGCTCTTGAGCTGGGTAGTCCAGTGATGGGGTAGCCACCTAAGAGCCTCTAGACGGGCCCTGGGTTTCATTTACAGACTCACCTTCTAGGTTCTTCCGTCCTCTCTGCGCAAAGTTTGCCATGAGAATATCGGTGCAAAATTCAAAGATTATAGTATAGAATTCAAGGGAAGATGGGAAGTCAGCTCAAAAATTCTACTTGGCAACCGAAGTTTAAAAAAAAATTAGAGATTTAAAATATTTAAGATGCAGGACTTTCCATAACAAAGGTGATGACGTGAGTGAGAAACTAAAATTCAGCGCTGTATGCGGTTCTATTCGCAAGATAATAGGACAGAAAACGAGACACCAAATGAAATTTTATAGAGCAATGATTGTATTTCATATGATTGCATAACGTATGGGGGTGAAACATGGATGTCACTAATGAGGAACAAAACTCATACCCAGGCTGCTGAAATGAGATTTTTAAGGGAAGTCAAAGTTTCTACACCGTTAGATATACATAGTAGTATTACATAACAAAACTATACAGTTAAATATTCAGTTACTGTGTGAAACATGAAGAATATACCACGAGATTTTAAATTGCACTGCTACCTTTAGGAAGATGATTTTATAGTAAGATATAAAAAAAATCATATAAACATAGGTTCAGAAATACTTTGTTAGCGAGCTATGCCTGGTGAAAGATTTCGTTATGATTCCTGGGGAAAGTGTGAAATAATTCCATAATATGAGAAGGTAAATTAAAGAGACATTTTACTGGTCTCTTATGGTTTTTAACCTGGGAAACTTATAAAAACGAGTCCCAGAGCTGTATTGGTTTTGTCTTCAAAAAATTACGTGTAAACATTCAAACCTTATGAACTTTTAGTCAGGCTACGGGAGGCAAACATAGATCTTAACACCCTGGTGATAACGTAAAACATGATTCTAAGACAAGAAGATGGACCAATAATCTAGGACCTAAAAACTCGATTGCCACTAGTAACTAGAAAATTTCGACAATATAACGTAACTGACGAGCAGAGTTGAGGCAGATCTGAGAATATGAAGATGTGGAATAGAAGACGACAAATCAAACGATCTGCTAAAGACTAAAAGTTATCTATAATGCTCCAATTGGAGCTTAAAAATTAAAAAAAAAATAATTTAAACTGTGTTTTGAACTTACACTGTTAAAAATGTTATTAAATTTACAGTAAAAACAAATACTAACTTACAATATTAAAATTAAATTTAGGTAATAAAAATTGAAGTGAGATTGTTGTTTTGTCAATTCAGTCCGGTAGATCTTGGCCCCATCGTCCTCAAAGAGCAAAAATGTTTTCTGGTCTGAAAATTCTTTTTTTTCACGACATCGGAAAATAAGATTACTTAAAACGTTTCACAAAGGATTGAAATATCGCACCAATACACTATCCATAAGTAAGATTTCTTCTTCCAAACAAGGATTAGGCTACAGCCTGTTCCGAACTCACATACTATATCATTTATATCTCCATTTTTTCCTAGGTCTACCAACATCCCTTTTACCTTCTGGAGCATATCAGTTGACCTGCTTAGGTTTCCTGTGATCTGATATCCTTGCCATGTGCTGTCTCCAACTTTGGTGATAGTCCATTAAATTTTTATTCAAGTTGTAAATACCCAATCCTGGCCTTATTCTTTATTCTTTCCAAGCGTGTACACCCCTTAATCCTTCGCAGAATCTCATCTCTACCGTCTGGATTTTCTGCAAACAGTGTTATTTAAATTGTCACCGGTTGGAAGCCCGGGGCGTCATCTTGCAAGTGATGAGGAAGGACGAGCAGGAGGAGTGACAACCTCGTAAATAAACCTGGGTCAATCTGGCTCCAGATAGTAGCGCCCGGTTATAGGGCCCCTGATTAGAGTACAAGTGAAAAACGGTCAACGGTGTCGGCGGCGGATGAGAAATTTTTCCAACGGTGAACAGGGCGGCAGAATCTAGGAGTTATGTCTCCGAATGAAACTCAGGGTACGGCCAGGTGCTCAAAAGTGGTAGCCCAACCACTGGTTTTACCTCGCGCAGGGATCATAACCCGGCCGGAGGACATTTTATTCTACTGATAAACTCACAAAAGCCTCACAAATGAGACAGGTTTTTTCGCCAATCAGAACGGCGTAAACCTATGAATGATTCTAATTGGTTACAAAGCAGAAATTGAGCTAACTCCCGAGGATATGGGAGACTATAAGCAACACTTTGGGTAATATAGCAAGAAAGGTAAATAAGTAAATACTTGGTAAAAACTTAAACTTTATTAAACTTTCTTGATAAATACTTTTCCTCACTGAATGTGTAATTTACGTGATAAGTACTTCTTTGCAGTTTGTTTGATAAATAATTTTTGTTGAGGAAGATTTTATTAGTTATATTAAATCTACGAATTAGCGGTTAAATATTTCAACAAAAGTTTTAATTAAGGTCACATTCCTGCCTTTAAAAAATTAAATTACCCATCAATTTATTTTACAAAACAAATCAAATTCTTAAATGATTCTTGTAACAAGTTAATTACTTACAATTAAATAATTAATTAACTCGTGCACATCTTTCGTAAGAATATTTTTGATGATCCGCTTAAGAAAATTAGAACAATCTTTTTTAATTAAGCCTTTTAAATGAAAACATGGCAAAACGTTGAAATTTGCAACATTATTTTTTAATGCGTAGGCTTATTAATGTAAAGAAATTGCTAATTTGTTTTTAATTCAAAAATAATTATGTCTGAAAATGAAATTAATTAATAATCAAAACAGTAAGTTAATATTTTACGGGTGACCTAGTTTAAATCAATTTTGTTGTTTTTAATTATCTTGTCCTATATATAAATTGAATTTTCAACGTCGCTGAACGTTGTCAAGAGTAATAGGTCTTCTTGTCCAGCCCGAGGCTCTTTACGGATTAACCGTGAATCCAAACTTCTTCCTTACTTAAACTCCTGTTTGTAACAATCTCTCCTTGGCCTACTGATTACTTTGTTAACTATAACTATTTGTTTAGTTTTAAGTTAAACACTAAAATATTCGCTTTACATTTAACACAATCTTGTGACTTATAAAATTTAGCAAGTTCTTCACAATTGTCACAGCATAATGAGAGCACGAACTATGATTAACTTTATTAATAGAGTTTGAAGTGTGAGTAAGAACTTGTCACCTGTTTTATAAGATTTACCAGCATTAATGTCTTTATCATATAATACTTAACAACTTATTTATGCGGTGAAGAAGTAAGAACCGATTTGTAATTTTTGTTTAAGTTAGAGTATTTATCAATCTCTTCATATCTCAAAGTTTTGTATGTTAAAATGTTCACAAAGAAGCAAAACCAGACAAACGAAAAGCTTTCAAGCTTAAAAATTTCCTGTTTAAGACAATTCTAACAAACTCAATTATCACTCATTATTGAAAAAAAGTTATGAAAAAAATATTTGATGAAATTTACGTGGATTCTGAGTCGTTAAGAACAATTTTCTCTAGCCAGGAAAACGTATTTATCGAAAAACTCTTTCTACCCCAACTTATAATTAAATGCGTCTGTGACATAAAACTAATTCCGTCCACGAAGGGTTGAAAAGGTATTCAGTTTCAAAGAAGTATTATGTAATGATTGAATGTGTTACGATTATCATCTACTGTAGAGAATATAAAGAATATTTTAACAATTTCAAAATAGTTTAATAGCTATTATTTTGTCATTTCAATACACAACCGTTTAATACAAAATCAGACATACCCTCATTAAGATGCATTGTCAGACAGTTTTTAAGTTGAATTTTTTAAGTTTAATAAAATCGCATCAATGGGTTGATCGTTAGCGACTACGGTGGATTTTCACTTTACATAATTTTCAGACCCTAGCCGTGAATCGAACCCGGGACCTGCACGTTGTACGCTAGTGCACTACCACTACACTACGTAAGCGGCCCCTTGTTAATATTACATGTATATTTTTAAGGAAAGAAAAATTAACCCGTCATAAAGTTACTTATAAATTTCTAATTTTAACCAACGTGTATGTGATTGTACTAAAAAATAACTTTATTGAACCTAGAAAATTCTTTGAAAAATAAATATCTTAAATGCTTTATACATATTATACTAGCGGGTCCCGCGTGGCTTCGCCCACGCAAACGTAAACAAAGAATCAGCTGTTTAAGTATACTCTCTGTATTTCTATGGGAAGGTATTTTTGCGAATTCTACCATTTAAAATAAAAATTTTGCAAAATCCTTTCTTAACAACAGTTTACAAACATCAATCGCGTCACCATTCCGAAACGGAACCGGCACGGCCACTCGAAGTCAAAAATGATGACAGTATTCACGCATGTACGTCAGTTTTCCTTCCATCAAACTCCATTCAGTCATTTTACAGAAACAAACACGTCCGTAAAAAACAAAATATCGTCGAGAAAAAAATATCGTTTTGACGGTTCGGTGACGGCGACAAGACTGACGCACCGGATTCGGTGCGCTTTGTTGGTGTCTCCTTTTCTCTGACCATTCGCCGCCATTTCCCCGGCGCATCCTCCTGCTCTCGATCGCCCCAGATTCCCTTATCACTGCTCTATAGTGCTCTCTGTCCTGTGTGTCCCGCGGTGTTAATCCTATCTGTTCCTGATCCAGTTTAGTTTCCTTGACCCATGTGTAGTTCTTCTTTCCCCGGTTCACAAAGTCGAATACCTGTTTGACCAATCTATTGTTACTCATCCTGCTGAGATGCCCAAAGAATACCAGTCTGCGCTTCCTCATTTGTGAGACGATGCTCTCTGAGAATTTATACACGTCTTGGTTGTGCTGCAGTCTCCATCCCTCCGTGGTCATCCTGCCCCCCATTATCTTCCGTATTATCTTCCTGTCCAATCCCTCAATCTTCCTGAGGCCCCTATTGAGAAGCAGCGTTTCACTGGCGTACAGTGCTTCGGGTTGGATTACCGTGTGATAGTGTCGCTTCTTAGCATTTTTGGAGATGCACTTCTTGCTGTATACGCTTCGTGTTGTCCTAAATGCGTTTCATATCTTCCGTATTCTTTCCTCTATCCCGGGCTTATCCAGACCGTTTGTGTGGATGTGTTCTCCCAGATACTTAAACGATTCGATCTGTTGCAATGTTCCTATATTAGTCTCGATGTCCTCTTGTGTTTTGTGGCTTGTTATGAACTTTGTTTTTTCTGCCGATATATATAAACCCACTGTGTTGGCCACTTCCTCCAGTAGGTTAACCGCCTGTGCTGCCTCCTCCAGAGTGTCGGTTATTATGGCGAAGTCGTCCGTGAAAGCCAGGCAATCTATTGTGAGTCCCAGTTCCTTATATCCTAGATATATTGGCTCTATTGCCGGCTCCCGCATCCGCTTTCTCCAGTCCCTAACTATTTGTTCCAGCACGCAGTTGAAGAGTATAGGAGAGAGTCCGTCCCCCGTCTCACTCCCGTTTTAATCTCGAATGGTTTTGAGATTTCCTGTCTTAGTTTGACCTTGAAGAAAGTCCCCGTTAGAGCGTCCTTTATAATATCGGCTTCCCTGTCTGGGGTTCCTAGATTTCTTATAATGATATCCAATATCTTCCTGTCGACTGAGTCAAACGCCTTCCTGAAATCAACAAAGGTGACCGTTGTTGTTTTTGCTGTGACCCTTCTCTGTTTTAGTACGTTCTTGAGTGTCATAATCGGTTCTGGGCATGATCTGCCCTTTCTGAACCCTCCTTGATATTCTCCCAGTTGTTTGGCTAGTATTGGTTCGATCCTGTATAGGAGTATTTTGGAGAGGGTCTTGTAGGCAACTGGTAGCAGTGAGATACCTCTGTAGTTGTTCACGTTCCTCTTGTTTTCCTTCTTGTGTAGGGGGTGTATAAGCGCTGTTTTGCAATCTTTTGGAATTTTTCGTGTTTGCCATACTGTTCGAAATATTTCTTGCAGTCCGGTTATAGTGCTCGGGAGTGTCCACTTAAGTATCTCAGCTGTTATTCCGTCCTCACCAGAGGCTTTATTGTTTTTTAGTTCCGAGACAGCTCGTCTGATCTCTTCTTCACTAGGTGAGGGGTATGGGGGTATTTCAGGTCGCTTGAGGAGTTTGTAATCTCCCCCTTGTGGTAGTGGGTAGTTCAGTAATTTGTCGAAATAACCTGCTAAGAGTTCACAGTTTGCTTTGTCATTTAATTGTAGCTCTCCTTTTTCGTTTTCGAAACAGAGACTGGGCGCTTGATATCCCATTATCTTGGATTTGATGCTCTGATAGAAATCTCTGCTGTTGTTTTTAACAAAATCCTGTTCTATTTGCTCTAGGGATTGCTTTTCAAAGAGTCTTTTCCGCTTGCGGAGTATGGAGGAGGCGTTCCTACAGCAATGTCTAAAGGTTTCCAGGTCTTGTAACTTCTTGGAGGATCTCCATTTAATCCAACTAGTGATTTTATTTTGGAGTGCTTCTTCGCATTTCTCGTCCCACCAGTTCTTCCTGTGTCCAAGCTCTAAACCCAAGTTTTTTTTCTGCCTCCTCGGTCATCCGCTTTTGAAGTTCTAGCCAGTTATCTGGGCTGTTTTCCAGAGCTTCCATGAGTTTCTCCTTGTTCCCTTCCGTGATTCGTCTATTATATCTAGGCCTGGATTTCTGGGTTCTGGCGGGTCTTTCCAGTGAAAGAGGTCTTATTTTAACCTTCGAAATGTAGTGGTCCGATTCGAATGTGCCGTCTCTAATTACTCGCACATTCTGGATTTCCTGTTGGTGTCTAGATGTTATCGCGACATGATCCAGTTGAAATTCATGCATGTTAAGGTTTATTGGTATCCATGTCTTACTCTTCCTGGGTAGTTTGCGGAATTTTGTGGACATTAGTTTGAGGTCGTATGTTTGGCATGTTTGAATAAGATGTTGGCCGTTTTGGTAAGTTCTTCTGTGTCCTGGATACTTCCCCACTATCCTCTGGTATTTGGGTTCTCGGCCCACCTGACCATTGAAATCTCCCAGAACTATTGTCACCTCCCTTCTGGGGATCTTGTTTAGGGTTGTTTCTAGTTGATCGTAGAATTCTTCGATCTTTTCAGGGTGCCTCCTGTTGTCTTCGTTGATTGGGGCATGGCAGTTTATGAAGTTGTACATCTTGTTTCCGCATCGCAGTTTGAGATGCGATAGTCGGTTGGATTTGCTGTGGAATTCCACTATGTGCGGGGTTATTCGCTTGCTCACCAGAAAGGCTGTTCCGAACATCATCAGGTTACCGGCTTTGTTATTTTTGGTCTGGCAGACTGGTTTGGCGGGTTTGCCTTTATATATTCTGTAGTCACCATATTCGGTGAATTCTTCGTCGGCAAACCTAGTCTCCTGCACGGCGGCGATTTGTATGTTGTCTTTGCCCAGCAGCATATCCAGTTAGTTGTTTGAGTTTACCCACTTTGATGAGTGAGTTGACGTTAAGTGTTGCTGTGTAAAAGGGCCTTTTGAATGTAAGTGATTTTGAGCGCTCCGACTCGCATTGCATGTGTTGAGGTTCTCCAGAATCCTTGACCTCTTGCATCGACCTTGGGTCGATGGCAGATTCACCTGAAGAGCTGCTGCCTGGAGTAGTTCTTTCATGCGTCTTGTACATCATGCTTTAAACCACTTGTGAGTTTAGTTTGGGGCAGACAAGTCTACCCAATCATACAACCAGGTTGTGAGCCTGGAGGTTTTAAGCCAGCCGTCCCTAACATGGGGAACAGACGCTGCCCGTAGGCCGCCCATTCTGGGTACAGACACCTACAGTTATAGATTTTAGTAGCATTTCCTCCACTAAGGGTCTATCACCCTTCCCATAGAAGGTTCATCCGCCCTTAGCCGTTGGCCTTCTATAGTCTGTTAGGTTACTTAACCGCCGCCCGACACTCGGCGTTTTGCCGATGCTCAGTTCACTGCAATGGCAGCTATCCAGGAGTAGGACGTGGACCAATCAGCTTCACCCCCTAAGGGTTCTCTAGTTTATTGTTCAGTCTAAGTAGTTGGTTCAGTCTAAGGGTTCTCTAGTTTATTGTTAATTAAAAACAAACAACAAAATCGACTAAGTGTAAGCGGTGATTTGAGAATAGTTTTAGCAAGAGCCTAAAACCTAGAATAGCTTGTCAGAAAGATTTGTGCACAGAAGTCGCATTGAAATTTTCATTTCATTTTTTAATTTTCATTGTTATTTTCGACGAAGTAAAGTCTGTATTCCTTATTTTATTAAAAGACAATTTACAATTAAAATATTATTTTTTGTGATGAACAATGTACCCTACTTCTAAAAATAACAATTATTTATGTTTGTAATAATAGTTTCTTAATTAATAATAATAGTTTTTTTCTGAAAATTTGTTTTATTTAATCACCTATTAATTTGGTTACAACTGATAAGATATATGCAATAATGTAATGGGTGATCCGTGATAGTTGACTTTCTGGCTGAGTGGTCCGCAGACCACTGCGGGTTGGGAACCACTGGTGTAGACAATGTCATTAATTTTTCAAGAAAGAATATTTTCCTGTGACTGATACTTCTCGGAATGACAGAACTGAGACGTGACGTGACGGATGTGTGTTAATCGACCCTTTTGGTGAAAAAATGAAAAAGAGAAGGATTAGCATATTTCCTGAATTTACATAAATAACTGTTGTTTTATTTAAACTTAAGTTAGATTTAAGAAAATAACTTTATCCTATGCATTTTACTGAATTGGTTGAGACAATTTTTTTTAAATTAAATTTTAATTGTTCGGTTGCAAAAATCATTTTTACAATGTCAGTCAAATACATTGTGTGACTTAAGCAATAACATTCGTATCTTGCATAATAAGGAATAATACTATAAAGCATAAAAAAACATAACACTTATTATGCTAATTACAACAATTCTGGAATTAATTCTGTCTAAAATGTAAATCCAGTGTTAGGTCAGAAGATTAAACACTATGTACAGTACAACATCCGGAGTGACAAAACAAAAACATAGATTAAAATCGGTGTTGAAGTCAATTCAACTTCTGGGAAAATAGCTATAGTTTTGTAATTGATCTGCTGTTTACGTACGATAAGAATGTAATACTGGATGCTATGGAATATGCCTATGGAGGGGGTAAATGTGTGTTGGAGAACCACCAGTAAGTGTAGCGCTTCGCGTTAATTCTTCATCCTCGCATCAGTGGGGGGGGGGGGAATTTTTGCTATTTCTTCCCTTTAAAATCAAAATTTTGCAAAATCCTTTCTTAGTGCGCGCTTACACAACATACTAAAGCTAACCTCCAAATTTCAAGTCTCTAGCGTGAGTAGTTTCGGCTGTGCGTTGATCTATAAATGAATCACCCAGGACATGGTTGTCCTTTTATAATAGATAAAACATTATAGTTTATCTCTGGTTTTCGTACTTGAGATCTCAATAATAATCGAATAATAGATTTCATATAATTCGTCTTAAACAATATTTTAATACCTGCAAAAATCTGCCAAAATACGCGTTAAAATTACATTTTCTTTATAGATTTATATTATTTCCTAATCGATGTTTTATTAACCACCTTAAAGAGCTCGATCATTGAATCATTTGGTGTAGAGGCGAGTGTACAGGCCATGAAACAAGATGGCCTCCCGGTCACTTGACCGGGATTTTACAATTTTTTCCTTCAGTCTTTAAAAATTATTATAATTATTATTGTGTATAATATGTCGTTTAAATTGATTGAAACCAATATAATGGCCCAATCTATCGGTTGTGCATCGTGTCGGTGGGCGTGGCTTCTTGTTTACCTTCCGTCATCCTACGTAAGATCTTCAGATTAATTTTATATGATTCATCTTAAATAATATTTTATGGTAAAAAAATCTGTCAAGATACGCGTTAAATTACATCTTCTTAAAAGATTTATATAATTTTCTTATTTGATATTTTGTTAAAAACCTTAATGGGTTCAATGAATCAAACATATGGCGTAGGGGCGTGTGTACAGGATATGAAACAAGATGGCCTCCCGGTCAGTTGACCGGGACTTTACAATGTTTTTCTTCAGTCCAAAAAAATTATTATAATTATTGTGTATGTTTCGTTTAATACGCATTTTCATTATATATTTTTGATATAGACGTAAGTATTAAGATAACAATTTAAAAATAAATGTTTGTTACTCTCGATCATTCAATGCTGTTTCGTGTTGGTAAGAGGTAGCTACAATATTACCTACCAGTCTACTGCGTAAGTTCGTGATACCTGTAGTAGAAATGATTTTATGCATAACGAAATTGTTATAAAATACGTAATTCAAAAGAATTTTCTTACGAGATTTTATTTTGTCTTTAACTTTAAAATCTAGAACACTATACTATACATTAAAGCAAAATCACTAGATTTGATGAGAGTTATTATTAGGCGTGGAAGGAGACGTCACACCCAGCAGTGTATCCTCCAGGATGACGTAATCATGCTATGATGGACATGATCTTGATGGAAATGAAAATGAAAACCAAATGGTGACGAACTTAAAAAGATGTGATGTTGAAGATAATGGAAGAACGGTAACAGAATGTTATCGAAGAGGATCCCTACACCATAGACGGCGAAGACGTCGAAAATTTGGGAAATTTTGAATGGCCATTTGTCGAGTGAGATCGTTTGGATGTTTTGCAATTTATTAAAGAAACTTTGATAAAGTTGTTGTGTAACGTCTTTTACTTAGGAAATACGAAGGTCAGAATGAAGGGTGTCGTTTCTCACATACCAAGGTGCTCCAGTGGCAAGCCTTAAATATCTTGATTGAAATACCTGTATTTTGTTTAAACTGGTTCGAGCAGCAGCACCAAACATCTGAATTCCGTACAGCCAGAGAGGTTTCAGCAAAGTCTTGTAAATTGTAATTTTTTGTTTCAGTGGTAGATGAGAACGCGGTTTAACTAGGTGGAACAAACATCTGAGGCGATTGTTTAGTAATAAGCGTTTGCTTTTCAGATGTTCATTCCACGTCAACCGCCTGTCTAACCATAATCCTAAGTACTGTCCCAGGTTCATAAATAAAAACTCCAAAAGGTTTTATTCTAAAAATTCAACTTCTTTTATTAAAAGAAAATCCTTGGTAAATTTTTGTTAAAATATTTAAAAACAATATATATTATTAAAATTATATTTTAATAATATTAACAATATATATTAATTAAAATATATATAATTAAAATTCTTTAAAATTCTTTAAAATAGTTGAATCTTTTATCAAAATCTTCTAAAATTAATGTTTTTATTTAAATATAATGCTTTGAAATTAATAAATTCTTAATATTGTTTTTTTTACTATAAAAATTGTACAAACCACCTATCCCTTTAAAAGTTTTAAAAAGGAATGGAGGCAACAATCCAATTTTATTAATTTAATAAAATTTTCTTTTTATTTTTTTTTATTCTCACATCTGACAGTTCTGTAAATGAGATCATCTGGTACGTTGATGTTGATGCTGTGAAGTTGTGTGTTTATGTTTACGTTTGAGTGTTGTTAATTTGTGTACTGTCCGTTGTGTGTCTGTATATGTGTCTCCTATTACAATCTTCCCCCCCCCCCGGGAGAGGAGACAGAAGCACAAGGCATGTGCAAGCAATAGAAAGGGGGTGGGTGCTTAAATGTAAAAGAAAAGATGAGCATGTAGCAGTTGTCGGCCTGAGACGGTAAAATTCATTCATTCGGGGCCCCTTTCAATAAGACATTCAAACAGCATGCAAACAGCATAGTTTTTGTTTTGTTACAATCATCCCAAGCTCGAGTATCGCGACAGACATCACCTACAAAATATTTTATGTCTTTGAGTAAATTATGTAACCTTTTTAAGGTTAGAAATGTGTTCTTTAGTTATTTCCCCTCCAATAGTCTTACGGAGTAAGGCTGTAACTGGAGTAGAGAAGCCGATGATATAAAAAGGTTCAGACCATCGATATGCCATTTTTGCACAAATATTTTTCCGTTTCGAACTTACGGGGTGAGTTTTAAGCAAAACTTTATCTCCCACCGAAAACGGATTGGGGTGGCGCATAGCATTATATCTGCGCGCCATATCATGATGAGATTTAATTAGCTTTCTTCTAATATCACACATCATGTTACTGGAACGTACAGGATTTCTATGAAGGATATCTTGGATATTCCATGCTCTATCCAACGGTGTTTGAGCTGGAAAAGTATGTAATATGTCAAATGGACATTTCCCATGCGCATTATGTTGAGCCATATTGAAGGCTAATTGAAACCAAAATAGGGATTTATCCCAGGTTGTTTGAGTCGTTGCATGGTATGCAATAAGAATAGACCTAAGATTTCGATTTAATCGTTCGGCGTGAGATGGTTGGGGATGGTAGGGTGAGAGGGTGGTTCGTTTTATGCCTAGATTGAAACAAAAGTTTTTAAACATTATGGAATTAAAATTTTTAGCATTATCTTTGACAATTAACCTCGGGATGGAGTAATTTTGGAAAATACGTTTTAATTCGTCTATAATGGAGGATGTATTAGTGTTTTTTAATGGAGATAACCATGTAAATTTTGAAAAACTATCTACTACCACTAGAATATATTTATAACCTTGGTTGGTTTTTGGCAGGCTGCCTACAGTATCAATAAACAGTGTGTCAAATGGCGCTGTCGGAACTCTGGAACTAAGATTTCCCCATTTATAATTTATTCCAGGTTTGCTGCGTTGGCAGGTTGTACAAGCATTCACTTTTAAAGGAATTTCTCGATATACAGCTGGCCAATAAAAATACCGTGTGATTTTGTGTATAGTTTTATCAACACCTAAATGTCCACCGATTTCCGACTGATGAAAGTATTTAAATACTAAATCTTTTAAGGAATTGGGGAGAACAATTTTAGTTGGGTTATTGTTTTTATCTTTTAGACATAGGACGCCTTTGGATAAACAAAATTTATTATCCATTTGTTGTTTTTGTTGAAGGATAAAGGTATCCTGTTCCTGATGTTGTTTGATGTCTGTAAAAGATAGGGGAAACTGTGATAATAAAGTATTAATATAAACTATATCTTTTAAAATATCTTCATTATTTAAATCATACATCCTCGATAATGCGTCGGCTACATTATTATCCGAACCACGGATGTGATTAATTTTAAATTTAAAAACAGATAATCTAAGTAACCATCTAGCCAGTCTACCTAACTGTTTTGGTCTGGAAAGAAGCCAGGCTAAGGCTTGATTATCGGTTTCTAAAAGAAATTCACGATGTGTTAAATAGGTCCTAAAATGATCTGTTGCAAAAACAACTGCAAGACACTCTCGCTCATATGCAGAAAACTTCCGTTCTGCTTCTGTTAATGTTTTGGAAGCGTACGCTATGGGTTTTCTAGATCCTTCTTGTTCCTGAAGTAGGACAGCTCCTAGACCCGTATCAGACGCATCCGTCTGTAAAATGAAAGTTTTGGAGAAGTCTGGTATTGCCAATACCGGGGGATTAGCGATTGCCTGTTTGAGATCTTCAAACGCAATTTTTTGTGAGTCTCCCCAGATAAACTGAGTGTTTTTACGACGCAACTTATTTAAGGGTTCAATTCTATCAGCATAATTTTTGATAAATTTAGAAAAATAATTAATCATACCACAATATCGATGTACTTGTTTCACTGTCGTAGGCTGTGGGTACTGCAATATTTTTTGTGTCCTAGTTGAGTCTATAGAAACTCGTTTGTACGACAATGTGTGTCCAAGAAACGGTATTTCATTTACAGCAAATGTTACCTTATCAGGGTTAACTGTAATGCCAGCTTTCCGCAGAATTGCCAATACTATTTTAAGGTGTCTGACATGTTCTGTAAAACTTTTAGAATATATTATTATATCGTCCATGTAATTAAATACAAATTTATATTTAATATTTTTGAATATTGTATTCATAAGGCGTGTTAAAACTTGTGCGCCAGTCGACAGACCAAAAGGTAATCTTACATATTCGTATAAGCCATCCGGTGTGCAAAATGCGGTGATTTGACGAGATTTTTCTGTCAATGGTATCTGATGGTACGCTTGCGCTAAATCTAAAGTACTGAACCATCGTGCATTAGAAAACCATTGAAAAACATGATTTATATTCGGTAAAGGTTGGGCCTCAGAGTCAATTATTAAGTTGACTTGGCGATAGTCTACGACTAGACGACTTGTGCCATTTGGTTTCGGAATTAAAAATGCTGGGGAGGAATAAGGTGAAACACTTTCTCTAATTACTTTATCTTTTAATAATTTATCAATTTGTTGTTTCATTTGGAACGTTTTTATTGGATTTAAGGGATAGGGCCTAGATTTTATAATTTCACTATTTCTGAGTTTAATATCATATTTCAATACATGGGTACAGCCTAATTTAGTAGTGAGTACATCAGGAAATTCCTTACATAAATTATTAATTGTATCTTTAATATACTCACTTTGTTCCACGTTGTTAATCTGTTCTGGATATAGATTGGTTAGAGAAAATTGTTGATTTTTTGCCCAATCAAAGCTTAGTATAGATCTTGTAGCATTAAATATTGCGCGAGTTTTTAGTAAAAAGTTCATTCCGAGTATAATTCTGTGTTGTATTTTTGGTAATATTTTAAAATTTATTTTCCACGATATTGTTTGAAGATTAATTTTAACCCAGATCTGCTTATTTATGTTTAGAGGAAATCTATCAGCTGTAAGGCAAATTGTGTTAATGTTTTCTTCCTTTATAATCGCCTTCTTAGTTTTTAAAAATTTATATAGTTGTTGATTAATAATGTTATGGGTGGAACCAGAATCGATGAGGGCGTTAAATATATTATTTTTGATTTTTATTGATAAAGCTTTCAAGGTATACAGTTTAACCTGTTTTCTTTTAACTTTAATTGTTTACACGGGTTATGTTTACAAACACACATCATATGTCTATGTTCAGTGCATTTGTAAAGGTTTAGTTTTTTGAAACATTATTATTTCCTTTTTGCTGTAAAAGTTTACAATTCCTTTTGATATGACCTAATTTATGGCAATAAAAGCATTTTAAAGTGGTTGCAGGCATTTGTGATCTGATTTTGTGGCAAGCTGTATCTTTTAATGTATTTTGTTTACCTTGGGTAGGTACTATGCTATTTACATTATTTATTACGCTTGTATTATCTATTTTAGATAAACCGATGTCATTCAGAGTCCTAGCATAAACTCTTTCATAGACATAGGCATCTAATTTATTGAAATCTTGTAAGTTATTAGGTTTGCGATTATACCTATGTGCGTGGCATATATTTCATTTAAACCAGTTAAAATTATATTAATTAACTCACCTTCTGTCAGATCTAATCTTAACACCTCATGGTTTTCTAAAATTTCTCTCATGTATTCAGCAAGGGTCTCCGTTTGTGACTGATTTCGATATAATAATTTAAGTTTTAATATTTCTTTCATTTTTGGTGTGATTAGTTTACTTACTAAATCTCTATGAAATTGATCAAAATTATGATTATTTCTAATAGAATTTTCAAAAATTTGTTCAGTGAAACCGGTCATAAACGGAGTTAACAACGCTAAAGGTAAATCAACTGCATAACGTTTCCGTATTTGTTTAATAATTTTGATATTTCGTACCAACATGTCAATGTCACGTCCATCAGTTATAGTTAATTGTTTTAATTCGTTTTCAATTGGATTTGCAATTTTTGTCCAATTAAAATTTAATTCACGATGAAAATAGACAGGATTATGGTTACCTACTGCATTTGTTATTAATATATCAGGAGTTTCGTTTCTAAGAACAGGATTTTGCAATTCTGGGGGATGTAAAAGATTAACATGACCAAAATCAAGATTTCTTTGTTGTTGATCAGGTAAGAAATTATTTCCTAAATGTGCATCTTCAAGGTTTATGTTGTTTTGCTCGAAATTAGGTTCAACTTCTAAATTTTGTAACCTATTAAGCTTCCAAATATCAAATCCTTCTCTTAAATTTTGAAAACCTACGAGTTTATCTGGTTTGTTGGGTAATATGAATGCTAATATTTTGTTAAGCCGATCATCAAATATTTCAGCATTGTACCTTTCTAATTCAGTTAAATTTTCTATGTTTCGTAACTTTACCAAATAGTTTTGACACTCCGTCAGTTGTTTGTCTATGTCAAATCTATGTAGTGTAGTTAAATCAATTTGCCGTCCATTATCTAAGAGTTTTTGTAATCGTTGCCTTTTTGCCTTACGTTTCCTGTTGTCATGCTTTTTCGTATTCGTAGTTGGAAGTTAACGTTTGTTTCGTCTAGTTTAGTGGGGTCAAGAATCGGTGCTACTTGCCTATTCATGTTTGTACTTGTTTTGTTTGGTGATGATGATAATTTAAGTGTATGTGATCAATGACTTACCAGATGACTTCAGTATACTTGCCAGATGTGAGTTGTTTATACTTTGGAGTTAAATTTGGAGTTGTTTATAATTTGTAATTGTTATTTATAAATTTTAGAAGATTTATTTTATGTATGTTATTTGATTAATTTTGTTCGATGAGTTTTGTTCTGGTTCGTTTGATATTTTTGTTTCTTGAAATTATCCTGAAATTATCTTGAAATTATCTCGATATTATCTTGAAATTATTTTGATATCCTGGTTATTGTGTTTTTTGAATGTTTCAAATCCTGGTTATTGTGTTTTTTGAATGTTTCAAATCCTGGTTATTGTGTTCTTTGAATGTTTCAAATCCTGGTTATTGTGTTTTTTTTGGAATCCTGGTCACGGCACCATTTTATTGTCCCAGGTTCATAAATAATAACTCCAAAAGGTTTTTTTTTTGGAATCCTGGTCACGGCACCATTTTATTGTCCCAGGTTCATAAATAAAAACTCCAAAAGGTTTTATTCTCAAAATTCAACTTCTTTTATTAAAAGAAAATCCTTGGTAAATTTTTGTTAAAATATTTAAAAACAATTAAAATTCTTTAAAATTCTTTAAAATAGTTGAATCTTTTATCAAAATCTTCTAAAATTAATGTTTTTATTTAAATATAATGCTTTGAAATTAATAAATTCTTAATATTGTTTTTTTTACTATAAAAATTGTACAAACCACCTATCCCTTTAAAAGTTTTAAAAAGGAATGGAGGCAACAATCCAATTTTATTAATTTAATAAAATTTTCTTTTTATTTTTTTTTTTATTCTCACATCTGACAGTTCTGTAAATGAGATCATCTGGTACGTTGATGTTGATGCTGTGAAGTTGTGTGTTTATGTTTACGTTTGAGTGTTGTTAACGTGTGTACTGTCCGTTGTGTGTCTGTATATGTGTCTCCTATTACAGTACTTCACTTTGTTTCTAGTTACGAGATTTGTAAAATTTTTATTTGTTTCCGAGTAAACAACTTTAGTGATATGAGACCTCGTGCTTGCAAGCCGTTTAAGCAAAATGGCTTCTCGGAATTTCTTTCGGGAATATGTTACAACCTTAATTTCATTAATCCATAAAAATTATTTTTAAATAAGCAATTTCTTAAAATACGTTCTTATATATATATTATTTTCAAAGCAGATTTATAACAAGAGATATTTTTTTTAAAGTAAGTTAAAGTTTTGATGGCCTAATCAATTTGGTTATCCATCGTGTCGGTGGGCGTGACTTCTTGTTTACCTCCCGTTTTCCAACGTAAGATATTAAGATTAATTTCATATAATTCATCTTTAAATTATAGTTTATGGTAAAAAATCTGTCATGATAGGCGTTAAATTATATTTTCTGAATAGATTTATATAATTTCTTATTCGATATTTTATTAAAAACCTTAAAGGGTTCGCTGAATCAAACATTTGGCGTAGGGGTGTGTGTACAGGCCATGAAACAAGATGGCTTCCCGGTCACTTGTCCGGGATTTTACAGTTTATTTTTTCAGTCTTCAAAAATTAATACAATTACTGTGTATAATGTGTCGTTTAATACGCGTTTTAATTTTAATTTTGATATAGACTTACAAAAATGTAAGAATGTATTAAATGTGAATGTATTAGGTTTGCAATTTAAAACGAAATATTTGTTACTCCCGATCATTCAATGCTGTCCCGTGTTGGTAGGAGATGGCAACCATATTACCTTCCAATCTGCTGTGTAATTTCGTGTTATCTGAAGTAGAAATGATCTTCCTTAAATTAAATATCTCCACAATAACTATAATCTACAATGTTCTTCTTTCTCATAAATATAAGCAATAGCCTAGTACATCATCTCGGATTGTAATTTGTCCTTTCTACGTTCATTATCCAGTTGAAAATTTCTTTTACCTTGTGGAATGTATTCAATAATCAGATCACCGTTCCTAGTTACATTACGTTCGCTGTAAAGGTTTCGCTGTAAATTTGAGAAGAGGGACTGAGATTAATCTTTTGTGAAACACTGAGTGTGGGAGAGGGATTTAACTCCAGTAGAACGCCTCCCAAAGGCTGTAAAGGAAAGGTTTTATAGATATACACAACACACATGAATAAGATGTAAATGGATTAAGCATCAACAACAAGTTGATCAACTGAAAGGACATGGTAGATGGTAAAATATCTTGACGGTGAAAGAAAATGGTCAATCCAACATTGGAATCAGCAGAAGAGCTTAGAAGATTTTGTCTCCGAATGAAACCCAAAGCACGTCCAAATGCTTTAAAGAGGCAGCCCCACTACTGGTCTTACTTGCAATCAGATTGCAGTTTATTCCGGAATTTTACAATCACTTTCAATTATCTGGAAGATAAGAATCGAAACGGAATTAATAATATAAATTAGAAACGTTAAAAAAACAATTTTGGTTACCGATAAAACTTACTATTTTTGTTCTTGAAATTTATTCATCAACCAAAAGAGGAATATTCTTGTTACATGCACACGTTGTATGACACAAAATTTGTTATAAGAAAATTGTGCCGATAACATCAGAATGTAACGTTTTAAGTGTGTCATTTCTATTCATGTTTTAAAAAATTCCGGTGTTTGTTTCTTTTCATTATCGTAGCACTTAATAGCATATATTTTTAGTAAGGAAAAATATTATTTCGGTCGTATTTTTGTCAGAAATTATATGATTTATACAGTTGAAATATTACTCAATGTTTATTTAAGGTATACGACAAATGAGTTGAGTGTAAACGTACTAGTGAAATTAGCAAACAGTTAAACATCTTTACAAAATCAGTATTTTACCAATCCATCTACTTGAATAGACGTGTTATACTTTCAAGATACCGTGAGGCGTAACGTATTTCCAATGCTGGCTCATCACAGTTGAACAAAATTGTTGTTTAGATCAACAGACAAATCGTTTGTTAACCCCCTGGAGGCTTTAAGTAGTACAAGGAATCAAGCAGTTTACTTTTGCTTTTCCTAACTTTGCTGAAAGCTACAACGGCTTATCAGTATGACAAGCCAAAACAGGTTTTCCTTTTCCCACTGCAAAAATGATACGTTCACAGTTCATAAATGATCTGGCTTTACATTACTTACTTTCAGAGCACATAACTCTTATAACATCTTATCTTTTATAAAATTACAATATTTCATTCAAAACAATCACAAAAAACACCGAAATCGCTAGCGAAACGAGCATAAAATTAGAAGTAAAAGTAGGTTATGTAAATCCTACAAAAACGACATAACATAGCCTAGCATATAGCAAGACATTTTATAGCCTAGCGATAAGTGTCAATTTACTGCTTCTGCCTTTCATAGTTTTAGTCATTTATGACTAAAATTGAATAAGCACTAAAAAAATGAATACGCACAGAACTATAACGGAAATTGTTAATAATTCTGGAACAAGGATGTTTGTATTTATTCAAAAAATGAATTGGAAATACCACTTTATTGTACCACTACTAAATTTACTTTTGTTACATTGATATAAATATTTTAAATTTTAATCTACCGAGCTTCCTAAATTTACTACCTTAAAAATAAGTATTTATTGAATCTTTACAAACATTTCCTTTTAGTTGTCGTAAAATATAGACCTATTGGGACAGTTATATTATAATTTTGTCTTTGTATATAAGTTTATTTATAACACATTTTTTTCTTAGATTTAAACTTTATCTAAGTTCAATTGTTTGCGATCACGGTAGATTTTTTGTTAGTTTTTAATTGTGCTACCGTTTTGTTCTATAAAAAACCAAAAATCTATAATATTTAATTACCTCTACGATAAGGACACTTGTTCTTCCTTGGCATACAATTACATTTGCTATGACCGAAATGCTCTTTTTGACATACTTTCTTAAACGTTACGTATATATATATTTTGTAGGTTATCATTATCCAGAGTGATTCAGAATTTAGCTGTAATATCTCGGGAGCTGATCTGTAGCAATATGTAAGAAATAATATTCATATACGCATAAGTCCAAAAACGCTCCATGAGCCGGTTACGCTGGAAAAGATTTCGTCCAGGATTCTGTCAACCCGGTTAAATAAACTTATGCTAAATTATTTTAGTATTAAGTTAGGAGATTTGGTTTGTAATCTGGAAAAAATAGTAAAATAATTTCAGAACTGTATCTCCTACAGTTTTAACGATAGCTGACACAATATACAAAAATGGGACTGAAAATAACACTTTCTTAAGTTTAACGCAAAATAACGTGATTAAATGCGTATAAATGTTTCAAGTCAACACATTGAAGATGAAATTCTATAACGTTGTTGTAAATTAATTAAGTAAACAATTAATAAAATACATTATAAATGAAATTCAACTTTCATTAATAGCAAAACCAGAATAATTGGGAAAAAATTTCCAACAAAACTAAATAATGTTTTTCATTGATCAACTATCTAAATCAATTCTGAAAACGTTGAGAAATTATTAATTGAAGAAGGAAGATGTTCCTCATAACCGTCAAAGCTACTCAAAATTACCTCCGTTGGCAAGAAATAATTTTCTCAACAAATGCATTCTCTTCTAGTACAAATCTTATTAGCAGTCGTATTTTAACAAAAATCATATAATTCGCTAACAAAGCGTTTTTAGATCTACATGTAGGAATTGAATAGGCTAATTAATTTTAAGATGTAGGAAACACTTAAGTGATTTAAAAATTAGTTTAAACTGCTTAATGCGTGTAACAGAACTAAGAGAAATATCTTAATACTTCATAAACACAAACTTTGTAAAATACATTTTTCTTTAGCAATAGACCCTATATTTTTAATAATCATTTTGACACTATAATTATAAATACATTTAGGCTAGGTTACTTCTAAAAGAAAAAACCTTAAAACTACAATCATAAATTACCGTATAATTTTTTATTCAATTTTTCAATTTTATTTTTAACCAGGTTATTAAATAATTTAGCCTACGTCATTAATAGCTGTCAAGTACATATTTCACAAGATTAATGTTCTGAATGTTTACCCACAATTACGACTAAAAAGAAATATTTTTTCTCTAAAGACAAAACATGAGAAAAAGAGAAAACTTTTTCAATTAGGGATAGAAAATATAAATACATAACAAAATTATGGTGGAGCGTATTTAAGACATTAGAAAATATTTTGCTTTGATCATTTGTAATTATCAGAGGTAATACAATTGAAACTGATTTACCTTGTAGAAAGTGATACCGAACAGTATGATATCTTGGTTAAGGATTATACAGATTTGTGCTGACAATCTGACGTGTGATTCGCTAATCTACATTGACGCTCATGGTTATAATGAGCGTCATAATCATTATTACTATAAATTCACACGCTGATTGTGAATCATTTTCATTGTGTCTGATTTGTACAATAATACCTATTAATGCATTGTTAATAGTAACAATGCGATTGAGTCGCATTTTTTTAATACATTTTGAATTGCTGTTGCATTTTTTGAATACCGGATCATAATAGTTCTATTTAGTACCTAATACTGAATGTCTAATTACCAGGACCCAAGGATTAATGCCTGGGATATACATATCCATGCATATTACATGCGTAGATTAATGCCTAATAGCAATTTCATGAGACGTGTTAGGCTACAGGGCCTAATCTGTCAAGCTTCTTAAGTCTTAATAGAACCGTTAAAATGCACAAATAATATTGATCTAAAATTATGAGATATAATTTTAACAATATAATTAAAATTTTAACGATTGATTCACACATTTCTTTCTTTTTAATTAAATACAAAAACAAAAATCTGGTGTGAATCACTCACACAAAGTTCTCTTGATAATACAATTAATGAAAAACATAACCTTTGTTTAATCAAAAATAAACAGTGTAAAATGAAAAAAGGATATCACGTTAGTTTTTTCCACAATGAAATTTTGAAAGCTGTACCAAATCAATAAAATACAATTTTAGGCTTCGTGTTTTTAATATTTCATAAATTTTCGAGTAAAACCATGACCATCGATCTTAATTAATATATTTTTATTATTTCATTTTAATAAAGACCATAATGCAACCAATAATTAAGTTCGTTTTAATTAGTGCTAGTAAGTTATACTTACAGGCGTGAGGTAGTCACTCACTTATCACCATAGTGACAACCCTTAAGTCATTCTTTCATAATAGTTCCCAATCCAAAGTTTATTACGAGAACTGTGAAGTGAATAATGTTCTTTAATGTATGTTCCATTTACTCAGTTAATTTACGACTCTTGTGGTGTCTACAAAGACCAACTCTCTTTCCATCTTTTTAAGGACTTATTGATAGATCCTACCATAGTTTTTGGGCACTTTTGAACAATCCTGCCTACATGATTTCTCCAAAACCTTGTTTGTGACTTTATATCTTATAATATCCTGTGTGTCAAGTCATCTCGCATATTGACACTTTTTAGCCGAGATCTAAGTACAACTCCCTCAAGAAACCTTAATATCATCATTTCAGCTGTTTGCATCGTTCTTTCATTTTTTATCAGTGATCGTTGATTTAATATTTAACTCATAGTCTGTTAATATAAGTTATAATTTTGTAGCTACGCTTGAATCTATCTATTGTAGTTCAAGTTGATGTCTTTATTGTGAATATTATAGTCTATTTTTATATAGTGTGATGATAGGCAATATTTGGTGCAATATAACCTGTATTGAATAAGGTTTATTTTTTCGGAATAGGTAGTAGGACCTGGTTCAATTGATGTCCTTTCGGTAGCAAAATTGTTTATTTTATTAATGAACCTATTATTATATCTCTGTTTTATTTTTTTAACTTAATATTGGTCCTTATTGTTAGGCCCCTGTTGTGGAATGGAAAAAGTGTGAATTAGTTAATACTTTCCAACCAATTAAGAGCAATAGCAACAATATGATTTCTTTATAAATTTTTTACCTGCCTAAACGACGAGAACTATACAACAAAAAGTAACGATTTATGTACGTAAATAGAAAAAAAGAATATTAAAATTCTTTGGACAAGTTTCTGGAATGGATGAAAAACGGTTGACTAAACAGCAGACCTTAGATCTCAGATAAGTGGTTCAAAGATACTGATAAAACTTAAATTAACCGAGATAAAATTATGGGTCTAACCAAATTCAGAAAATAAATTTTACTGGTTGCATGGGCTTCCATGATGAGAATACCGGGATGACCGAAAAAAGGAGAAACACCTACACAGGACGAATTACTTGCAATGAGTATTTGGATAGCAAAAAGAGGTTCCATAAAACTTCTAAAGTCATTTTACGTAGTCTAAAATTAAATTAATTGGCGCTATATCCTTCTCATAATCTAATTGGCCCTGTACGAAAAATACTGCTTTGGTAAGAGTCTTCGAAGTGTGGCTTTACAGAGGTATGTATTTAATTGACTTCAAGTACATATTAAACTGAACTAAATACATTTTTTTACAACCAATTTATTTAGTTATAAAGGTCAAAAAGAAATAAATTACTGTAAGCTTGGTGGCACGGTTCGTTTTCTCGACAGAAGTAAGATAACATTTTTCGATTTCCGGCTAGAACCTTGCGGTTACATAGACGCAAAACAATCAATTTGCGTTGTCTCTATTGACTAAAATATCGAGAAGACTAATAAAGGCAAAATGTATATAAAATTATATGTTCAAGTTAAGTAAAGTTTCATGGTTTTTTTAAAATATTCATAAAAATATTCTCAATTCCTTAAACAAATTTGTATATTCCTGGTAATATAGGTCTACTTATTAGCAACATCAAAATAGAACACTGTAAATTAAAAAAAATACAATAATATTATTGTTATTCTAAGTATTTAAAAACCAAATTAAAAAAGACTTTGCTTGAAAGTGTTTTCGTTGCTGGATGATTTTCAGTAACTTTAAAGAATTCAAATTAAGAAAGTCTGTAGTTAACTAAAATGTTATTGGAAATAATTTGAGTTAAAACAGTTTGAAAAGTATTTCAGTATTTCAGCTTACTATATTTTTATTGACCTTATTATAGCTCAGAGCATTTTCCTGTTAAAACTCTTACACTGTGAGTTAGCTATAACTGGTAAGGTTTGAAAATAATAAATTCCTGTATTTAATTAAAACAAAAATTGTTATTTAAATCTTTTAAAATATATAATATTTTTTGCTTAAATATTCGTCTCTTTTTTATTTTTAAAAAGTATTTTCTAAACTAATTAATATTATTTTTTATACGAAGGAGTAAAAGTTTCCTACGATTAATTCGAAATTCATACATGGTTACGAAGAGCTACGTTTTTATCAACTACATGGTTCCTATTAAACTCAATAGATAATTAAATGATTTACAATGTACTATCTATGTAGAAAAATATCCAGATACCAGCGGTGAATTGAGTACGCAAATTTCAACTTAGCATTCAAAAGCAATTTCGACTCGACAGCAGCCATTTAATCAATTGTATATTGTAATGTCCTATTGAGAGGAAAACTTGGAAATGATGGTATATTAGATTTCCTTCTTTTTCTTCTTGCAGATGTCAAAACCCATAATGGCAATTCTCTTCCTGTCTCCAGCTATGCAAAACAGCTTTGTTGATGCTCTTCCAAACCACTTTCTAAGATTTTTCAGCCAAGATATGCGATGGCGTTCCGGACCGTTTTGTCCATCTATTTTGACCTGGATGATGAGCTGCAACAGGACGTACCTTTAATCGTTCCGTATATGTGTTTGACATATTGTAGCTTTTCAATTACTTTCTGTTGCTCTATAAATAAATACGTAAAGGAAGCAAAGTATTAATTCCATGGTTTTATAGTGTGAACGAGTTCATCATTCTTGTTTAGTCACCGTAGTACCTCCTCGGATTTTACGTGTTCCGTTCACGAACTTCGCAGAACATTCCTAATAGCCCACAATTCGAAAGCCTCCACCTTCTCTATCATTTGTTCATTAGAATCCATGATTTCACTCCGTACAAAAGATCAGAGAAAATTAAGTATTTAATAAAAAAAGTATTAAGATAGGCTACATAAAATAAAATCAAAATAATTTCTCGGTACCTTCATTTATCGTATGTTTTTCGAAAGTACGCCATCAAATCAAACACGCAGCACTTTTTTGAATTTAAAATTTTTAAAGAAATAACTTTTGATAAATAAGAGATGGTTACATAAGAAAACAAAAACTAAAATTAAATTACTATTAATTATTCACATTTCAGAATCAGAAAAACGATATTCAGTCTGCTTTTCTTTGAATTCCGTTCTCTTCTTTTCGATTCGAATGGGTAAAAACAGTTCTATTCGCCTCATAAAGCACTCTGCCGAAGCGCGACTGCACTTAAACTCTTGCGGAAGAATATCCAGAAACCTAACACCACTGGCTTAACTTTGTATCACATTACAATTATTGTACGTAAATTTTTAAAACTTTACAACTGATTTCGTAGCGTATTCATTTTATATGTACCTTGATGCTTTTCTCCGTGATGAATAAGAAAGTATAGAAGTTCTGTGCTGGCACTTTACATAAAATTAGCTCTTACTTGTAGAACTATCGTCGCAGTAATTCGTTCTCCACATTATATTTAAAATTAAAATAACCTTTTCATCTAAAGGAGCTTCGTGCGATATCTTTCATTGTTTGCAGGTAAAATATTATCAGTTAGGGAAGTCAGCTAATGACGCGTGTTATTCAACAAGTTATTGTTAACTATATATTCTTAATAAAATAGATGCAATTTTGAGGGTGGATAAGAGGACTGTCCTTATTGAACGTACCAAATATCGAAGATAAAATCGTGCAATAAAGATAACTTCATTGGACTGAAGGGTAGCAGTACTTGATGCTAATGAATGCCTTACCTTTTTACCCGAGTACTTGTAAATAACATGTGTACTGCATTAAACTAAATAGATAAATCATTCATTTAAGCTCAAAATAGAATGGTTTGTAATTAACATTAATGTTATGTAACGCTGAATGTTAAAAACCTACTTTCATGGTAATTTTAAGAACACAACAGGTGCAGCAAACCTTGAAAACTCACGGAAAGAGATAAGCAAATACAAATATTTTGAACAATTAATTATCAATAAGAATCACAACTGCACGAAATAATCACATCTAGAATTGGACATGTAAAAACTGCGTTCAATAAAATGAAGATGGCACCGTATAGTTAATACCACACATTAAAGTTAAGACTGTCCCTCTACAGATGTTATTTTGTTCACGGCGTTGTTTTACAGAACGGACACCTAGACGTTGAAAAGGAACATTACTATCAAATCGGAAACTTTGAAATGTGTGTATTGAAAGATTTTGACGATAAGCCTGATTATAAAACATGTCACATTTATGTGAGAGTTCACAGAATGATGGGAAACGAAAATAAGATTGTCAGAACCATAAAAATAAGATTTTTGCAATACTAAATCATGTAATGAGAAGTAAAAAGTACAGATTATTCCACGGAATAATTTGGGGAAAATGATGGAATAAGTGGTCGTGGTAAATGTCCCATAAACTATACAACTTGAGAAAGTGATTGAGGTGCTCATATTTAGTGCTGCAGCATCTAAAGTCATTATTATCAAGATGATTGCAAACCTGCTTGCTGGACACGGCACGTAAAGAAGAAGATTTCACAGAAACATTGTGTTAAGAAAGAATTTAAGTAAATTGTAGCTCGTGAGAACTTTAAAGTGTATTTAAGAGAATATTATGTGGATATTTAAGAAAACATTCACATTCAAACATTAAATAAAACATTATTTATAATATTTATGAAGTACTAACTTATATTTGTGTATATTAAAGAATAATTTAAATAAATAATTTTATAGATAAATTATTACAGGATTTATGGTACAGTAACTAAATATTAACACAAGCACATTTAACAACTTCAAAATTGATAAAATTTCCCTCGTAATTCTACAATTTTATACAAATAACTTTAATATTGTTTTATTTAAATATTTTATTGAATTGTGACTGATAAAATAAATTTGTCCATTACAAAATTTTAGTTATTTAGAAAAAGTTTTCATTTATATCAAACGTTGTGGAAACATTTTAAACTTTATGTCAGAAATAAACGTCAGATGGTCTAACATAACTATTATTAATGCTCTGGAGTTATTTAACGAACATCTAATATTAGCAACTAAGTTTGTAAAACCACTGATGTGCAAAATTTAAAGGAATAATATTTATAATTATTTAAATAATATACATTCTGTCATTATTCATAAAATCAAGTGTTTCGTCCGTATTTTAATAAAAGATTATTTATTGCTCTATATTCTGCTTTTACGGTTTTTGTTTTTCATTAACGTTGTAAATCTATTATTACTGTATCAACTGTTTATATCAACAATTACATTAAAACCTTAACAAAAAAACAGAAAAAGCAAAAGAAAATGAATATCTTACGTAATAATAATTCACATACTTTCACTTGTTTTAAAAAAATCATAATTTTCAACATGATTTCAATTATACTAACTTAAACTTAAAGTTTAACATAAAATTTTTAAATTTATTAATGGAAAAATTGTAATCAAAACCATAAAATATACAGATTTTTGTGTTATTTAATTATATTTCATACGAACACTCTGCAAATAAGTGTCTTAAATTAATATACGTTTAAATCTTTTTAATTAAAGTCTAATAGATAAAACTGCTAACACGTTCGCGCGCGCGCGCGCGCGCGCGCGTCCACACACACACAAATTTAATTTTCTCTCGAATAGTATAATTTTGATTTTCCTCGTATAAGGCCAATTTTAAACCACGTGAGGTGACTTCAGACGTTTCTGAAAGCTCATTTTGCAGCCCCACATTCTCAGCATTCGTTCACTTTTCTCTTTTCTTCTATCAACTCTTCTGTTTTAGCTCTTCATGGAATCTCTTAAAGTTCGTAGTTAGTTGTTTGAATTTGGTTTGGTTCATTAAGTTTTCTCGGTTTTTAATATCCTTTGACTTCTTTAAACCGCTTATCCGACAACTTAGGTCTATTGTTAAGTGTCTTGAATTCTTTTTTCAACTGGTTGTCCTCCATTCTACACAGGTGTCTGTAAAATGTTAGCCTTCTTTTCTAATCGTTCATTTTCCTTATATAGTTCATCTCGACCTAGTAACCTAATAGTAGTAGCCTATAACTTGTTATAAAATATGCAAAATTTTGTATACAAAATTATATTGAACAGTTATTTTGAAATTTATAATTCGATTGTTATTTTGATATTCATATCGAAATGACTTTTTTTGGAAACTTCATGAAAATGGACAATGAATTCTACATTTCACAAAGTACTAAGTAGAATGACGTACCTTCTACGTCATCAACGGTACACCACACCACTTACTTTTACTTACGTGACAGATCTACGAAAATACCTTTGTCAATAACTTAAAACTAAATTTCAAACTTCCACTAATCTGTACATACACGAGATGCATTTGCGATAAATCAGTGGAGAAGGCTCAGGTGTCTGTGGCAAAGCGATCTTCTCGAAAGGAATTAGTCTCGTTCCTGCAGCGGGGACAGCAATTATAAACAAGTAAATAATTTCATAATTTTCAAGTTCAAATTTTCTGATTTATTATTACTTTCTCCTGCCCTGTACAAATATAATAGAAGAGGACGTATTGTTTTCAAGTCAGTTTTTTGAAATCGAATTTTCACCGGTACACGTTATCAGGTCCCGTGAACTCAAAAAAATCGTTTTAGCGATTGATTTGTGTGTGTCTATGTGTGTCTGTGTGCGATTGAATGAAATATTTCAAGAACGGATTATTGTACGACGTTGAAATTCGGAACTTAAGTTAGGTACCACTCCGAGACCCGACACCAAAATTTTCATCAAATCGGTCAACCGATAGTAGTAGTTTATTCGTGCAATTTTATACGCTTTGGCAATTCGCTCAAAAATGGCTCCAAGGATTTGTTTTAATCACCTCATTTACTTTTTTATTTTATTTCATTTACTTATTTATTTTTTTATGCTATACATGATAGGTAAAGCGCCATGTCTGCTGAAATTTTTGGAGAGTCTGTGCTCTCGTGGTATTTTTTATAGTATACAGTCTTAACATGCATTCTAGAGCAAAAGTGTACATAAACATAGTTTTAGAGTATTAAAAACCTACAAATTTTATCAAATATAATTACTTTGTAAAACGCTAAATTTATCGCCAATAGGTGATTTTCTATATTTTTCTCATCAAAATCGGTAAAAATAATGGAGCTTTTAAAAGATTGCGCCCTTAGTATTCATTTTACGATAGAAGTGTATACTGTATAATCAAAGTTATAGGAAATTAAAATGCCTATAAAAATATTTTTAAAGTATTTTTTCCAGATTCTAGATAAGAGGAAAATTAATATTAGGATGTCATAGCAGAATTGGTTGGTCCATGTCTGTTTAATAGAAGAATGTCTTTTTCGGGGACAATATTATTTTACATTGATGGTGGTTTCAAAGATGTTGAACAACTGCAAAAGAGATTGGCTTACCAATTGGAAATTGCAAAAGATCTACGAATTTTATATTCAAAGTAGAGGTAAGTTACTCTTAACCTACCTATGAAATAAATTACGGCGGCTGCTTCAGTAGCTCAGTGGTAGCGCACTAGCCTACAAACTGGAGGTCCCGGGTTCAATTTCCGGCTAGGGTCTGGAAATTTTCACAAGTTAAAACACACCGTACTTGCTAATAACCCAGCTGTTGATACGACTTTTAAAAAATAAACTAAAAAATCTAAATTGCACTAATGTAATATAGAGTCCGAGTCGGAACGGCTACCATTCATTGCTCGAGGTAGGCCTAAATGCAACTGAACACAACTTTATTCTACTGACAGAAGCAAAAAAAATTTCTAATAATTTTAACAAAGGTCACTTTAAAATAAAACATTAAATAGTCATACAAACATGTTTTTACACATTTGAGAGTTTAATCCATTTTTGTAATTTAACAATACTTAACAAGATAGAGAATAGAATAGATATCTCTTTATGAAAAAGAACTACTCTAATTACTTAATTACCTTTGTTGTAGTTTAAATGTAGACTAAGTTCTTTTGTACAAAACAAACACATTAAAAGTTATGTGTGTATTTAAAAATAAGTTGTGTCATGGTTTATGTTTCATCTCTTTTTATGTAACACTCAAAACACAAGAACCCCGAGGGTCCAATTTAAAACAAAGTGCTAAAATAATACAATGTTTTGTATTAAAATATAAATTTTATGTTATTTGCAATTATATTATTTTTATAATTACATAAAGCAACGCCTTCACCAAGCAATTCAAGGATGAAACTTATTTATATCGTAACATAAATGACAGTGGAAATTATTAGAGAATCTTGTTGGAAGTTTCTATTAATTATTATCTCTGAAACTGATTACTGTTCAATGTTTGTATTGTAGGAATTTGTTTAGCGTGCTCAAATAAATTAAATCAGTTCCTTATTGATGTTAATTATTACGATTGTTGCAATACAAGATGATAATTACGGTAATATGTCTTGAGTAGGATGTTATATTGGTATCAGGTAAGAAGAGGTTACAATCACATAGTTGATTGGTTCATTCCATTAATTACAACCCTTGTAATAATTAGCATAGTTAAGTAAAGCACAATACAATCTATTCACCAGTTACAATACAAAATTGATATCGGCATAATAATAGCAACAACGAGGCGCAAATACATATTGTATTGATCATCAGATGCTAATTATGTATATTATACAATATTGAAACGACTCAGTATTGCGAGAAATAATACATACCCAAGTTTAACAAATTATCCAATATTAATACAGTATCAATCGAATGGAGCACATTAATTATAAAATTATAGTTATTTATTAGCGAGTTAATTGTAACAGTCTTGCCTGCAAATTATTTAGCATTATTATTTACTAATTTATTTAATTAAGGTTTAAAACTTTTAAATTGTTGTTGTTTAGGTCATCAATCGAAATACTGGATTGAACCTCTAGAGACTCAGCGAGACCTCTAAGTAAAGTGAGATATCAGGTGGTTTACGATAGCTTTCCTTACTGAGTGTAAATGTATGCTTCAGCATGCTAGGCGCTCTGAAAACCACCAACCTTCCACTCTGCAAATGACACATTCCTTTTATTCACCCCAGGATCTGGCTGTATAATGGAATTCATTACTTTTAGAGGAGATAACTGTGACTAGTTTATTTTACACCTTTAACTTTTCTGTTCTTAAGTGCTTCAGTCACTCAGTGGGCTGAACATGTTATTAGAAACAGAACTATAGTTTGTAGCCTTGTAACTAGCAGATCGGGTGCAAATAATTTAACCATCCACCTCCCTTTTATGGGCAAAATGTACATTTATAAAAGTTTTAATATTGAAAGTCTACAGTTATTTTTGCTCTGGATTGTTCTGCTTTACTATTCTTTAACCTTCGAGAACATTTTATGAATGTCGTATTTTTTAAAGCGTCAGTGTTGTTTGAACGATAGGAAGTGCGTTTGTTAAAGAAAAATTTTGTACATAACAAGTCACGTATTGATCCAGTTTCTTCGTAACGGGTTGTTAGCCTAAAAAAATTTCATTGGGTTTTAGATTGCAATCAATAGTTCAAAAATGTAATCAGTCATTTTATGTATTTTAGTTAAATTCATTTGAGTCATCCAAATGTTTTAGATTGCTTTGTATAGTAATTAGGTTACGTAGTTTAGTGCAATATCTTGTTGTTATATCTGGAAACATTTATGTAAGAAATTAAGTTGTAAATAAATATTTCTTACACACTTAAGTTTTTTTTAGATATAACCAGATTCCTGTAAGAAATTAGAATAAAACGTAAAATTGTTATGAATACTATTAGCTCGTATACTAATTGTTCAAATTTTAACTTTTAACTTTGTAGTTTTATGTAAACTTATGAACTTTATCTTATCGCATCAGTTCTTACAAATTTGTTTCGTAAATAACAAGCGAAGGCGGTGCCAGGGAGCATCTAATTACAGCGTCAAAACGTGGAAGCCACTAACAGTAAAGCACCATATATTCAAAACACAATCGTCCAGTCAGCGTAGATCACTATTTTACTTTAATATACTCTGAAATACGATTTGGAAAAACGCAACCATAATTTTCAAGGTTCTGCGCATAAAAAATATGCAGGTGAAAATATCGTAAAGATTGCAAACCAGTATTCAATGGAAAAGCTTAATTTAATTGTAAATATAGTAAGTGTTTCCTTATCGTTTATTTACAAAAATATGAAAAATTTTAAATTCCGGTAAAAGAAACAAAGTTATTTATAGAAAAATACAACCACAGTCACCGCAATGAAGACTACCGAGTTGAAAAATATTTAGAGCTTCAAAGTTTTCGAAAGGAATTCGCTGCAATTATTCTGTTCGGTTTTCCAACAAACCTATAATGAAACTCCTTAACATACAAAACTTCGTTCGGGAAATAAAAGGATTTTTTAACAAAACGTGCATTCTATTCTGAACAGAAGTTCTTAAATTATCTTTCAACAAAATTCTCTTCAAATGTAATTTGTGTAAATTTTAAATTACATTACTATAGATTGTAAGTTACAAAACTAGAACAAACTAAAGTAAAGTCTTCACTAAAATTTAATAATTTCATGTAGATTTTTTTAATAATTTTACACAAAAAATTATATGTACTAAAATTTAAAAAAAATTATTTAATATTGTTAATTTTATTATTTAATCTAACGATTAATAATTCTGTGATTGCGTCGCTGATCAATAAACATTTTAACTTATATATTTATTGCGCTGAATATATTCGTATTGTGCTATAACTAGAGGTATCCATGGAATCAATTATTTAAAAACCAGATTTAATGTCAATATGGGTATGAACATTTTTCGTAACTTTAAAAGTATTATCGGTATTTTAACTCTATTTCTGCTGCACTGTTATCAGTTGTACTGACGCCTATCGAACTTCAAATTTACGCCAGATGCGAACTGACGAAACGGCGGTGGATGAGAGACTGAAATGTCTTATGTAGGTATAGGTAGCACGATTCATAACAGCTTTGTACCAAGTAAATGAGTGTGTTGAAAATGAGTCTATAGTTGTTACGTAACAAATCAGGACCACCCCTTTCTCCTCATCTTCTGATAAAATTCTGCCACTTCAACCCATCCAAGCAAACGTTAGTATTCCAATTCTTTTCTTATAAAATCTAGTTAAAATATAAAAGAAAATACCTTATGAAATTAAAATTTTGTTAAAATGTTTCACTAAAAACTATAAATAAAACTCTTCTATAATGATAAAATAAAATTCAATTAAAATGAAATACGGAATCTTTACAAGATATATACGGTAAAATTCAAACTGTAATATGACTGTCACCCATAAGTAATTGCAGCACTACGCACATTTCCCCACAATATCTTATTCTTAAGTTCGCTCGCCAACTCAAACGCAAATCTCAGAACTGTTATGGGAATGTACTACCTACACATGACTCACCCTTTGAACTCATGACCCTTTGAACTCATTATGGATTTACCGTAATAAATTATTTTTTTAAAATAAAACAGATAGGCCTATACAGAATTAGTAGTTTTCAACAAGCCTAACAAAATCGTCGTTAGTCACGATAATAACTAAGGATAAATTTGTTAAAAATTTATACCACCAAACAACTAATAAATGCAGTAAGTTTGCAGAGAACTGGATTATAAAATTACAGGCCTATATTCATTTCTCATTTTTTACGCTAATCAAAAATTTGGTTATAATAATCAATCATGATACAAATCTTCATGTGGAGAGGTTCATTAAAAAAAAAATGGCTGACTGAAATCAGTGCAATTGTAACTGGGACCGAAATGGACACAATATTTATCCATATTTAATATATTTTTTATAGTAGCAAGCTTGCAACCTGCACTTAAGGGTAAATTAAATTAATTCCTTCAACTTCTCACACAACCTTCACGTTGAATCCAAAATCATAAATTCACAAATAAAACCAATTGGTTAGTCCTGGAATAAGGAATATTGTTGGTTGGCATCAGTATGAATCATCAGTGGAAGGAGAGGAAATAACTAAATTCTGTTTAATTAGACAGAACAAATAAACTTTTTTTTTAAACGGTACGATCAGATTAGTTTTTATATTTCTCTCATAAATAATTTAAATATAATTTTAAAAAGAAATAAGTAAAGGTTGATGTCATATTCTTTGATGAATCTTCCCAAAAAAACCTTACAACAGCATGGAAAGTAAACTATGATAGTTTTACGAATTGTAGAATATTGTTCAGGTAAAAATTTCCTTGATGCCATACAACCAAATTACTCGGGAAATTTATGACTAACAGTAAAATAGTTTTTTTTAAATTGATTAGGCAGTTTATGGAATTACCTCGTACGTGTGTTAACAAATAAGTTAACAATAAACAAAATATAGATAATAATAAACGAAATAAAATAAACGTTTATTCCTCATAAGTTAGTATAAATACAGATATAAATACCTGCTGCTTATACGAGTACATTATATAAACATGTTTTGAGTTTGTTTTTTTATTTAATGTTTATAAGTTCATGTTAATAATTAGAACATTACGTTATGGTTCATGTAATTTATATTGTATTTATACTACAAAAACATAATAATATGAAGTAAAGTTTTTACTTTCTGTATTGCAAATTCTGTATATTAATATCTATTCTTGTTATAACATATAATAACCTATTTACTATTATGTTGACATAAATATATTACAGAAATAATATTGTGGCAATATCTAAAAGGAAGGAGTTTACGAGAATTATCGAGAAGGGCCGAGATTTAAAAGTTGTTAATATAAATAATAATAGTTAGTAGTAAGTAATAAATAGGATTTGTAAAAAATATATATAAATATAACGCATAAATAATGGTTGAGTATTGTATACGTCAGCCTATTGTTGTACGGCTACCTAAAGAAGACGGGTATCTATTTATACAATTCGCTCTTTTTGTAACCATTCTATTCAATTATAATGAGTTGTTTACTTTTTTTAACAACTTGCATTTGTATTATAATATAGAAAATCTCTGTCCTTCTCGTGACTTCCACAGCGTCATCTACATAAAGTAATACTCTGTTTTGGATTTCAGTCTTTGATTTGCCATCGACGAGTTTTGATCTGTCAGTTAGTGAGTTGTAATGTGTACGAGTACGCCTGCAAAGAGATACAGCGTAAATTGCAGACACGAATAATCGTTGTTAATTTTGTAAGTAGGACTTAGTTTAAGTAAGTGATAAATAATCTTGCAGTCTGGTTTAATTTATTTAATTTTATTAAATTGTTGTAATTTGTTATTTGTTAGGCCTATAAGTAATTCTATTGTAGTAATTGTAATTTATTCGTAGAATTAAGGCTCATTATAATTGAAGGGGTCAGCAGAAGAAAATGCTAACCCACAAATTTTCCTACATGATTTTTAATAAATGTTCTGTAATTATAAAGTGTACAACATATTTTAAACAGGATACTACTTTTCCAATCATAAGAACCTAGATTAACAGAAAATTATAAATTTTTAACAAGAATTTAAAAACATGATTTGTTGATATCAGTAAACTTTAAAAATGACAATGAGTAAAATTATGTTGATGTGAATTAGCACTGCCTTCTCCTGACCCCTTCAATTGTAGTTTTTAGTATGTAATAAATTCTTGTAATTTTAAACTGTGGTTGTTTAGGTCAACAGCCGAAAGGCTGGTTTAAACCTCTAGAGGTTTTACTAAGTAAAAACAAGGAGTAAGATGGTTTACAATTGCCTTCCTCACTGATTTGAAAGAGTATGCTTATCAGCATGCCAGGCCCTCCAAAAAGCACTCACTTTCCACCCTGCAAATGACAACTTCACTTCATTCACCACAGGGTCTGGCTGCATAGTGAAATTCATTACTCTCAGAGGAGATAACTCTGACTAGTGTCTTTTACACCTCTACCTCTTCTGTTCTTAAATAATTCAGTCATATAAGTGGCTGACTATGTGATAAGAAACAGAACTTTTTTTTTAGCCCTGGACCAAACAGATGGAGTGCAATTAAAATAACACTCCACCCGCCCGTTTTGGGCATAAATTTTAAACTATAGTTTGTTAATAATTTAATTTGCCCAGATTCCGAAAAGGCCCTGAGAGATAAGTGTTACAATATAGATAGAATCTAATGAACATTAAAGTTAATATTTTACTTACCCCTCGGACGGCACCAGCTTCTGTTTTTACGATTCGGGAGCTGAATACAGGGCCACCCATGACCGAATCGATTAATAGCATTAGGAGGAGGCCGAGAAGGCATCTCCACATTGTCACTAGGACCCGCCACTTCCACGAGCATGCCGCCTACACTCCATTATCCCATTATTGAAATACGTCTACATTTATCTATACTGAACTCACGAAAAACTACCTATTCTATTTTACACTTCACCACACAATAATCACGAAACTTCAACACTTTTCCACAAAATAAAATAAAGATTATAATTTGAATTTTAAAACATGTAAGAAATAATTTTGAATAATATAATATTTAATTCACTGTATTATTTCACTTAAACCAGAAATTCTTTTGTCACTATAAAATTATATTTAATATCGTCTTTTCCCACTAAACTAATAACCACTGTTAGTAATGTTTTCAATATTATTTTATGTACAATATAATACAGGTAGATTACCTGCTAAAAATTCAATAAATAAAATTTTTATGTTAAAAATTATTATGGCACAATGAAAATTAAGGAACATTGAATAATATTCCTTAATATTTTATTACTATAAATATTGGAACTTTTTTTAACAAACTAATTTAATTTGTATTGAATAAATTGTTAAAATTTATTATTTATAAATCAATTAATAATATGGTATTACTAATAAATTAATTTTATTAAAATTTATATAATTAGATTTTATTTAGTCTTATAAGTATAATTTTCTCATAAAATTATCATTAAATATTAATTATCTAACTTTATAGAAATTAAATTGAATTATTCATAATTTAAATCTCTTTCTCTTGAAACAAATATGAAAATTTTGAAAAATTGTAATTTTTATATTTTCAATTTTAACTTTATTAACTAAGCCTATTTGTACATCGTGCCAATTATGAAATATTTATAATGAATATACATTACCAGTGGGATTATTAAAAAATAAATTGAAATTTGTTAAAAATTTAAATGGTAATTATGTTTGAATGTGCTTAATACTCGAGGAATGGATTTAAATGTTACAAGATGTAACTCCAACCGTTGTAATTTTCAGACTCAAGAGCAGCTTCCCGTTACTCTGGAACACACAACAAGTAATCTTCCGTTAATACAAACTTAAGCCATCAATTATAAATCACTTCACATAACCTCAGATTACACACTTAAGAAGGTTCAAGACATAACCGACCTCATATTATACATAGCTATTACCAGCAATAATTGTCAATTATTTCCCATTTAAATTCGATTAGTGTAGATAGTTATTTTTTTATATGAGAAAATTAAATACCGACAAAATATTTTTCACAAAAAATAGCCTATATGATCAATTTTCAATACCAACATAAAATTTTTAACATACATTTATCCTATAACAATCGGCCAAAAGTTAAGTAATTATTTTACATTTTAATATACTAGGTGTAGCTATTAAATAACGAGACTAACGTAGTAAAAATTTTTATTTTTATTTTATACATAATCACTTTTTGTAAACTTCAATATACACTCCTTCTCTATCCCTACAATAATCCATGCAAATTTTCCATTGTTGGAAACAGTGCTGGAAGTCATCTTTTGTCAGCTCCTTCAGGACACATGCCGCTTTCTCTTTTACAGCTTCCACAGACTCAAATCTTGTCCCTTTTAATGCAGATTTCACCTTAGGGAACAGGTAGAAGTCAAATGGTGCAAGATCTGGTGAATAAGATAGATGTTCTATCACTGAGATGCTGTACTTTGCTAGGAACCTCTTGACAGATAACGCGGAATGAGCTGGCGCATTGTCTTTGTGGAGAACCCATGATTTGTCCTTCCACATTTCGGGGTGTTTTTCCTTACTCTTTGACGTAGTTTAGAAAGTAACTCAAGGTAGCAATATAGATTAATTGTTTTGGCCTTCAGAAACCCATTGAAGGTACACAATCCCATTGATATAAAAAAAAACAATCATCATTGCTTTAAATTTTGACTTGCTCATTCGAGCTTTTTTTGGCTCTCGGTGAAGTTCGGCTCTTCCAGTGCATGGATTGGCGCTTCGTTTCCGGATCATAAGTAAAAAACTACGTTTACTCACAAGTTATTATCTTCTACCTGTTCCCTAAGGTGAAATCTGCATTAAAAGGGACATGATTTGATTCTGTGGAAGCTGTAAAAGAGAAAGCGGCACGTGTCCTGAAGGAGCTGTCAGAAGATAAATACCAGCACTGTTCCCAACAATGGAAAATTCGCATGGAGCGTTGTAGGGATAGAAAAGGTGTGAATATTGAAGGTGACAATAATTGATTGTTAAAAATAAAAATAAAGTTTTTACAACGTCAGTCTCGCTATTCAAAAGCCACACCTCGTATATACTCGTAAAACATAAATACCGAGCAGAAGAGGGTTAGATCTGAGATTATGAAGAAAATTCGGCATAGAAGAAAAAAAATCAAACGATCCCCTTAAGACTGAAAGTTGACTATGGTGCTCCGATTGGGGCTTAAAATATTCCCTTTCGTGAGACGCGCGTCTCATGGCTGGTGGCAGGTTTTATAAAGGCTTACCGTAGATCTAAAAGTAAAGATTTGTGTATCTATTCTTAAAGAGCAATCAGATGACACTATTTTTCTTTCCAAATTCCGCCTAAAATGTTTTCTGAGTTACGGTTTTGGACCACTTCCAGTTACTTATTGAATGTTCTGTCCCACAACAATGAAAAGCATTTACTAGTTAAACATTTGATTAAAATTGTATTAATCAGCTGGTATTTACTGTACACCTTTACAAAAAGGGTTATTTTGCAATACTATCACCAAGTTAAATCATACATCGACCAATAACACGTCCTGAAAGTTTCTCTTCGCCACCTAATACAGCTGTTAACAAGTTATACATAGGTTCACCGACTTTTTCCTCACCCGGTATATAGGCTATATTATAAAAAAATCAACCATTTCAGGAAGCCCATAAGTCAAAAAAACTAACTTTCGAAAAAATTAAAAAACTATTAATTTACTACGGTTCCATAAAATACAATGTAAAAAATATATAATATACACTTTTCTCTTTTCATTTTTTTATCAAATCAGCAAAATTACAATTTGTTCTGTTCTAAAGGAACGAGTACAATAAGTAATAAGGTTAACATAAAAAAGACAAATTTACATTATACATTAATAATAATTGTTACAGATAACCTTTTTGTAATTTTAAAAACTAATTTTAAAATGATTCAAAATTAAAAAAAGTTATACACATACAGCGTTACAGAAATAAAATCAGCGTTACAGAAACTCAATAAGATCAGTTAAGGCTTATCCGGGCGCAGATGTATTTTCAGACCATAATCCCCTGATAGCGCGAGTACACATTAAATTCAAAAAACCTTCACAAAAAGTAAGAATGGAACGGATGGATACCAGCCGCTTACAAGATACAAAAATTAAAGCGGATCTAAAACGACATATCAATGACAACTTGCGATTGCTGTCTACAAGGACGCAGAATACGCATGTGGAAGGCAAGTGGCAAGAGTTAAAAGAGGCCATAATAAAACCTGCCCAGAGTTTGCTCACCAGAGAAAAACAGAAAAACAAGAAGGGACATGAGTGGATAACGGAAAAAATCTTGGGACTCATGGAGGAGCGCAGACGGTGTAGGACAAAATGCAGACTAAGGTATAAGGAGTTACATAAACAAACCAGAAATGAAATAAGGACAGCTAAGGAAGCTTTTTATGAGGGAAAGTGCGAGGAAATTGAAGAACTGCAGCTAAAACATGACACTTTTAACTTACATAAAAAAGTAAAGGAATTGGCGGGCATACGGAGGTGGAAGCATCCCAATCCATTATACAACGCAAATGGAGAAATAATAACTGATTTACAGCAAAAGCTCATGATTTGGAGAGATTACGTGGAAGAACTGTTCGACGATGAAAGACAAGAACATGATATGGATAGCATACAAGGCGATGAAGGACCAGAAATAGCTAAGGAAGAAGTACTATACGCTATAAAAACAATGAAGAATGGTAAGGCACCTGGTCCAGACTGGCTTACATCGGAACTTCTCAAGCTTGTGGAAGGTGATTCAGTGAACACTCTGGTTGACCTTTGTAATAACATCTACAAAACAGGAGAAATACCAAAGGAATGGCTCCTGTCAACCTTTGTCCCTATACCAAAGAAGGCAAACGCAAAACAATGCACGGACTATCGTACAATAAGCCTAATGAGACACACATTAAAAGTACTCCTCAAAGTGATTCACACAAGAATTCACAGAAAACTAGACATGGATATTGGTGCTACTCAGTTCGGATTTCGGAACGGACTTGGAACAAGGGAAGCACTATTTGCGCTTAACGTCATGTGCCAGAGATGTCTAGATGTGAATCAAAATATATATATGTGCTTTATTGACTATAATAAGGCGTTTGATAAAGTACGTCATGATCATCTAATGAGACTGCTGGTGGAGAAAGGATTGGATAGGAGGGACATCAGGATTATTTCCAAGATTTACTATAATCAAAGAGCGAATATTCGAATAGAGCAAGAGACAACGGAGGAAATCGAGATTAAGAGAGGCGTAAGACAGGGATGTATACTCTCACCAATCCTGTTCAACCTATATTCAGAAGATATCATGAACAGAGCACTGTCAGAGCAAGATATAGGTATTAGAATAAATGGCACTCCAATAAACAACTTAAGGTATGCTGATGACACGGTTATAATGGCAGAAACTCCAGAAGATCTTCAGATACTGATTAACAGAATAGTAGAATCCAGTGAAGAATACGGACTAACACTTAACATCAACAAAACAAAAATAATGGTGGTATCTAAATCACCACAAACCTTTCCTGACATAACTATACATGGTCAAAAAGTCGAAAGGGTGAGGAAGTATAACTACCTAGGAACTGTTATCAACGAACATAATGATAGTTCTGAAGAAATCAGGATCAGAGTGGAAAAAGCTAGAGTCACATTTACTAAAATGAAAAAGGTGTTCTGTGGAAGAGATCTAAGCCTTGAGCTTAAAATTCGCCTTGTGAGATGCTACGTGCTCTCAGTTCTTTTCTATAGAATGGAGGCGTGGACATTGAAAAAGATCGATACCAAGAGGGTAGAGGCATTCGAAATGTGGATGTATCGTAGGATACTGAGAGTATCGTGGACAGAGAGAGTGACTAACGTGGAGGTTTTGAGAAGGATGCAAAAGGAGAAAGAATTGATACTAACGATTAAGAAGCGCAAATTGCAGTATTTGGGACATGTTGTGAGGGGAGATAAATACCAGTTGTTGCAACTTATTATCCAGGGAAAAATAATTGGCACAAGATCCATAGGCAGAAGAAGGAATTCATGGTTGAAGAACTTAAGAGAATGGTTCAATTGCAACAACTGCCAACTGTTTAGATATGCAGTATCAAGAATACGCATAGCTTTGATGATAGCCAAACTTTGGAACGAAGACGGCACCTAAAGAAGAAGAAGATACACATACACATAAAAATTTCTTAAATTAAAAGTTACTTGTGTTCGAATCTGTTAAGTAAATCCAACTCATTGTATATGTTAAGTCTTGTAAACGTATCGTCACTGTTGTCCAGTAAGTTTCTCGCGAGATGATTTGGATGTCCATTTAGTCTTAGTTCGTTTGGTTTGCTAAATCGTGTAATTTCCTGTCTTACTGAGTTAATTTGTATGTCGTTATAGATATTTGAAAAATAAGCCACTTCTCATATTAAAAAATTAGACTAAACGTGTTCTGAAATAAATGGGAGTAAAATTTTAACTGACGTTGTTTTCTGAAAAATAAGTTTTTAGACCAGAAGAAAATTGTGGTAAACAATAGTATTCATTTATTTATTATTTCACAAGTTTACATTAGGAACTTAAATAGCTTTTTGCAGTAACACAAATTGAAATTCTTAACTTTAAAAAAAAAAAAGTTAGTTTCCAGGACTATTCACTTCCTTCGTCGTCGCCATAAACAGTAGTTATCTCCCTTAAAAAGATTTTTGCATAGAAATAAAATTGTATAGCCTATTCCATTAGGAAGTAGAGCTCAAGTTTCAAAAGGTCGTTCAGTATAATTCTTTTATTAGAGAGAATTACTTTATATCCTTGAGTATAAGCATTTTTTTAAAGTTATTACAATTTTTTGACACCAAATTAATGAAATATTACTCAGTTCAGTAATCCGTTCAAGGTACATAAGAAAAAAACTATTGACGACATGGGTGTGTTTAATGGCCGTTTATAAACATTTATTTTTGTAATTAATCAAAGTATAAAATTATGATGAGAATTTTCCTATGTAAAATATACTAGTTTCCATTTTAAAATAGTTTAATTTTATTGAAAAGAGATATTATAATAAACATTTTTAAGATCTTAATGACAAAGATCCTTATCAATTTGAATATTACAAAATGTATTCTATAATAATTTATGAAAATTTTGCAACTACGTAGTAATTAGAAAATCTTACGAACAATTTTTCTTTCTAAACGGCCTTATGACGGATGTAAGATTTTGATAGTTTCTGTTTTTTGTATTTTATCAGTAAATGTTTTCAGTTTTGTTTTTATTAAAGTTTGTTTTTTATTTAAATTAGCTATTGTTTCGGCTATTTTAAAATTGTCAAGTAATCTATAAGAAACAGTTCGAATTGATGACATGTTAAAATTAATATTTCTTGAAGCGAATCAGACATTTCTTGTGCAATTAATTTGTAATAGAAATGGCCGTCCGGGCGAAGATATTTGCACAGTTTACTTTGACCACGACGAGTGAATACCTGGTCAGCCTCCTTTTTGAAATCTTTATAGTAGCCTAACCTTTTCAACACCTAGATTCCAGAATTTGATATGAGTCATATTATAGCTAATGTATAATATTTTACTACGAGTCAAAAAGAATTACTTTGTTATTTTATTCGACCTATTTATAAAAGTTTTTAACAATATCAGCCACCTCTGTAGCGTAGTGGTTAGTGCGCTAGCCTACCACGCGGAGGTACCACTTTTGATATCCGGCCAAGGTCTGCAAAATTTTATAAGTCAAAACCAACTGCCCTTAATGCATTACCCTCCGTAGTATCTAAGAACTAAGCGTTCAAGCGACTAAATTTTAAAAAAATGTCAGCTATTTACAAAAAAAAAGTGTCATTGTAAATAATACGGTTTAGACTTCCAGTTGTGTTCCAGCTTCAAACTTAGTATTTTGTTATTTCGTGAAGAACCTGAGATCCTATCTCTTTCAAGGTCTAGTAACCCCTTGTCCACTTGTCTAGCAACTAGACAATTGAATGGGTCTTCAATTATCTGGCGCTCGCAACAGAATATTATACTACTATCTTTCCGTATCTTTGCATAATTTATATCATCATTGGCTTTTTTTTTCTCTTACGGCCTCATTGGACCACTTGAATCAAATTTAGAAATCCTTCTTGGTTTGGTTTTAGGATTCTTACGCTTTTCCCAATAATTCTTCACATTTTGGGATCTGTCTGATTTTATCTGTACAAATCATCGAAGACGGAGCTCGAGTTTTTTCAACGAATCTTGTGCCTTTAACTTTACGCAACTTCAGCCGTACAGAGTTTTCTGAAATATCTTGTTCTTGAATGTTAAATTTTTGCATTTATCTTGCTTTACTAAGGCCAACTACCTTGGAGAATTTTTCCACGAGTTAACTATAAGAATAGGTTGTTTATTTATTCGATTGGCATAAAATGATTATATTATGTTTAAAACAAAGTTAATTTGTAACATTTTTTTAATACTTTAGTGCAGTTGTTTACATTAGATGTAAATATGTTTTCGAAATTTCAGTTAAATAATTCAACGGTTTTTGCCATAATAAGTTTTAAGCAATATGGAAAAATGAATGTGAGAAAACTTAGATCAAAGTTTTACACTCCAACAAAAATAACTTCAAAAGTTTGAGGTAACCGCAGTATTTGGTTATAAACAAAAGAGAAGCTGTTGCAGAATAGAATAAGATAAATATCCTTTTCTTAGATAAAACCCTTACCACTAAAATAACAAAAGACTTATTGAAATTTTGTACATTTTTTAAACATTACGTAAACAAATTATGCAACATTAAATTTTATAAAGTATACAAATTTTAACAACCGTAGAATGATAAAAATAATTCACAATTATAAGCAGAAGGATGTGTTAAGTACAAAAAAATTACTTTTTAAAATTTTCGGTTTGGCTTATAGGTCCCTTTAAACCCACAGTAGTAATGACCGAGCTCTCGGTGATATTAGAATAATCTAAAAATGCCAAGACTATTGTATAAGTCCCGAAACTTTGAATACAGAAATAAACAGGAAGTGGAAGTTGTTTTAATTATGACGCAGCTACCGGAATGAAATGATTAAAATTGTTCTACTCAATATAGTTACTTAATGTTTTAGTAATTAGTGACCGTTTTACAAAATAAATGAATTTTTTAAATACCTTTACCGGTATATAAAACATGGGTAAAAATGTACTGCGTTTTTATAACCTCGAAACATACATTTCGTTAAAACCTTGCCAGTTTCATTTACCCTTCAAAGTTGATAACATTTTTATCAATTTTTTTTTGACTTAAGTAATAGTATGATATGCCCCATTATATTTATATAACGTAAGTGGTAAACATAAATTTTTTGAAGTGAGAAACAAGTTTTATGGCCTTTTGAAAACGGAAGTTTCCATTTTAACATTGTTTATTTTTCAACGTAGTATATAGTATTATGATATTACATACCTAATACATTTACACTTGCGCTAGAATATACTTCTTAATTTAAATCTCTTAAAAGATTTAATAGTGTAATACTTTACACTATTTTTAAAAAGCGTTATTTAATTGTTTTTTTTTCATTTAGTTTAATTAAATTTTTTTTTTAATTTTTGACATATTAGGCAAAACGTAAAATAGGGGATTTAGTAGAGAAAACGAAGCAGTTAATGATTGGGTATAAATACAACAATACAAGTTTCCTCTGACTTAAGTGACCTAAAACTTTTTATTTTTATCAAAGGTTCGTCTATTTTTCTATTACTGTTAATGCAGACGGTGATAAGGGTGACAGATAAAATTGAGTGGTAAAAAAATGCCAGACCTGACAGAAAATCAAACTCGGGACCCCGGCGTAGAAGCCAGTTGCACTGACCACTACATTACGAGCTGCTAAAACATAAGTCATTTCACACCCGAAATAATATTTTTAGACTATTTTAATAGTAACTGCTAACCTCGTGCAAGATTGTATAAAATTAAATAGCTATCGACGTAAGCAAACACGATACAAAATAAAACCGGGGATAAACTCCCGTCATTAGCGGCCTCTTTGGGGAATTTTCTGAGCGACGAAAGTAATATTAGTCTACGTTGAAAACCGACAAGGGGAATAAATTTTTTGATAATTTTTTATTGTAAATTTTCGATCGGTTATAAAATCAAAACAAACAGCTTTTATTAAGAACACAATTAATTAATTTTTAAAAGAAAATTGATTAATTAAGAAGTACAAAATTAATTGTTCAAACACATCTAGTTCTAAATTAATCCGTAGAAGCTCGGTTATTATCACACTTTTGTAATGATTTAATAGAAGAAGGTTTCATCCGGTTTGAGTTTTTCGCTATTTTCTTTACAGCTATACATAATATTATATAAATGTCGCCTTTAACTACATCGTTTTGTATGGTTGCTGTGTTAATGTTGTGACAAAGAGCACGTTTATCGTGTGAAATGTTTAATTAATTACGTAGAAGGCAAGTTGTATTATTGTGTAAATTAAGCACAGCTATAAAATAATTAATGGTTAGGAAATTTAATATTAGATTTAATTACATTTCTATTAAAAGGATCTGAAAGGACAAAAAAAGATGAGATTAACGATATCGTTTATAGATAATATAAAACGGGGATTGATTTATCGAGAAATCAAGACGCTAGCGGGAACTAAATAAGTTACAGAGAAACATGGTACAAAGGATCTGCCTTAGGGTAGATAACATGATCATAACAATACTGTTAAAACCATTGGACTAGCCTATCTCTGTTATTAGATACAGTGTATGTGGTTATGCTAAGCCGCAAGCTGTTAGAAGATGACAGTTCATAGATGAACACGTATGAGTGAACCAACTAATAATAATTAGGTATGAGAACCACTACAATAAACAGTTAGTTACCTACCATACCTGTACGATTTCAGGCCCATTACACATGAACCACCAGCAGAAGGATGTAACAATTTGAGTAGTTTTAAAAATTCACTGTTGCTGATAAAAGATCTATATGTATTACTATACTAGCAATAACTAAGGCGGCTCCGGTGTTTTCTATTTCAGAGAGGTTTTGTTGAATTTGATTTGCGTACGTCAAAATCGTTTCTCATGCTTCAAATTTTCATATACGTTAGTACAAATATCTTACTTTTCTTGTATATTTCTTTTATGTTCTTTTTTGCAATGTAGAGGTACCATAGAAAATACAGAAAGTTATAAAATAAGGGGTTTCTAATGCTAAAATCTAGGAGCTACAATAAAAATATTCGTTGCCACGAAATATCGTTATTGGGAGATTAGTGAAGTTATAATGTTTTTATCATAAAATAAAGTTCTAAATTTTTATTTCAAGAGATTCATTCTTTAATGTTTTGTGTCTTGTTCTAAACAGTAATCTTCCATCATAATTTTCTATGTTTATTATTTCTACAGGAAGTTCAGCACAATTTCATTGTAGTATTTTAATCTTTCGTGTAAAGTTAGAATATGTTTTATAATAGTCGGAATTATAGTCAAATTAGTTAACTGATATCAGTTTACTGAAACCTTATTTTATTATAATAGAATAAGTTAGCTCTAGCTCTCTAAGGAGCCCGCAAGTTCAGTTATAATAATTCGTACATATCTGAATTGTTTTATCTCCTCAAATACTGATAAATAACAAAAAAGCGATGATTTTATGTCAAAAACATAAAATATAAACCTTCAAAGCACGTACGTATCTTTAAAATTGTAAAGAAATGTTTTAAAAAATTACCATGAAACAAAGTGTGAGCTTGGTAGCCATCACAAGCGCTGAAACTTTCTAACTTGCTTCTTTTGTTTTTTTTTTTAATGAGGGGCACCATAGAACGGACAGAAAATTGTACAATAAGGGATTTTTATCACTAAGTTAAGGGGCTGCAGTCACGTTGTAAGAAAAAAGAAAAAACTGGGATTGCATAAAGTTTACTATGATAGTTGTAGTGCAGTTGCCTATGTAGCAAATAGTGAAATGGTGGAGAATCCATTGCGCTGTTTGATTGGTCGAAGCGATGTCTTCTCTGATTGGTAAAAGTGTACGTCACTGGTCTTACGCCGCATCCGTAATGTTATGTATAGTTGATGATTTTGCAATGCAATACTGATTTCAAATGATTATTGTTTTGAAAAGACGTAAATACGTTATTTTTATTAAACGCTTTTATTTAACTTACTCTTGGATCCATCAAATCTTGCAACTTAAAATTTTAATACTTCTACCGTATCAATATGAATCAAACTTTGCACACTTGTTTATCTTCGATGACAATACGCTGTGGTGTTTGTAAAAAAATTTTTAAATTAAATTTTTTTTTTTTTTTTTTTTTTTTTTTTTTAAATTAAAAAAACCCTTCAACATAAGGTGGAGAGAAAACATTGCTATCCACATTACATAAGAAAATTAATTGCTGAGAAGAGGCAAGCTAGAAGACAATGGCAAACTCAAGACTACCTACTGATAAAACACGACTCAATCAACTTACGAATACCTTGAAATCTATCATACGTACAGTGAAAAATGAAAATCTAGAAAATCGTGTTAGGAACCTGAATACGAAAGATGGAAGTCTATGGAAAGAAACCGGTAAACTCCTACGCTATACTCCTCACTGCCCTCCTCTTCGGAAACTGGACAACACATGGGCAAAATCTGACAATGAAAAAGCCATCCTATTTGCTGAACACTTGGAAAAGACGTTCCAACCACATGGTGATACTTTACCAGCTTTTACAAAATTAATAGAAGATAAAGTATCTTCACCTTTACAGTTGTGTCTACCTCCACTCAATTTTACCGACCAAGAAATAAAGACTGCAATTACTCAATTGCCACTAAAAAAATCTCCTGGATATGATTTGATAACGGCTGAAGTACTACGTGAACTGCCACAAGCAGGAATAACTCTAATTACGCAAATTTTTAATGCTATTTTGCGGACCACCCACTTTCTTATACAGTGGAAATTTTCACAAGTTATCATGTTTCATAAAGAAAATAAACCAATCCACGAACCATCTTCTTACAGGCCCATCAGTTTACTTTCAACAGTTTCAAAATTATTCGAAAAACTTTTACTCCCAAGACTGCTTATATTTGTAGAAGACCAAGGTATAATCCCTAATCATCAATTTGGGTTCCGTCGACGGCACAGCACAATTCATCAACTACACAGAATCGTTGATCAAATTGCCTCTGGCTTTGAACAAAAAAAATATGTAAGTGCCGTCTTCTTTGATGTTTGCGCAGCGTTTGATAAAGTTTGGCATCAAGGTCTGCGATATAAATTAAGAAAATTCTTGCCAGATGCCTATTTCTTAATCATCAGCTCCTTTTTAACGGACAGATTTTTTCAAGTAAAACATAACACGGCTCTGTCTGACTACAAACAAATCGTCGCTGGTGTTCCACAAGGATCAATCTTGTCGCCACTGCTTTACAGCATCTATACATCAGATCTACCTGCATCTGCTAACACCACCTTAGCGACTTATGCTGACGATACAGTCATCCTTTCTTCTGATGTAAAGCCAGAAGCAGCAAGTAATAATTTACAAAGTCACATTAACTTTTTAAATTATTGGTTAAAAATCTGGAGGATCCAATTCAATGCTTCAAAATCAGTGCATGTCACCTTTTCTCTCCGGAAAGGCGAATGTCCTCAACTATTCCTCGACAATAAACCGATACCACAACGACAAAAAGTTAAATACCTTGGACTTCACTTTGACAAGAGACTCACCTGGGCGACTCATATAAAAACCAAAGGACTGACTTTGAACTCCAAATTGAAAGAACTATTTCGACTTCTTGGACGCCGCTCTTCACTGACTCTAAAATCTAAACTATTACTATACAAAGTTTATCTCAAACCAATATGGACCTATGGACTACAAATTTATGGCACAGCTAAACCGAGCAATCTACAAAAATTACAAGCCTTTCAGTCAAAATGCCTACGGATAACTATCGGATGCATCACTACCAGGAAATCCGCAGCGCAGGTTGAAACGTCAATGGGCCAGAGATCTTCTATAAAGTGATTTATTTGATTTTTCTTTCTTCTTTTTTTTCTTATGTTGTTATTTATCATTCATGTATCATGAACTTTATTTCATAGAACATATACCAATGGGTATCACTGTTCTTTTTCATTTATTTATTTTTATTTATTTTTTTTTTATTTTTTTTCCTTGTCATCCTTTGTTTACTGTCATCTAATTTGCTCGTTGTATCGTAGTATATAGTTGCAAATAAAGTTATTAAAGTTAAAAAAAAAAAAAAAAAAAAAAAAATTAAAAAAAAATGTTAAAAACGCTTTTATTTAACAATTACTTAAAAAAATTAACTAAAAATAAAAAAATAAAAAAAATTTACAAAAAAATCACAGAAAAAAAATTACAAAACAAAAAAAAACATTAAAAAAAATTTTTTTAAGAAACGCTATTATTTAACAATTAATCAAAAAGAAATGAACTAAAAAGAAAGAAATAAAAAAATTTACAAAAAAAAATCACAGACATTACAGTTAAAAATAAAAGCGTGGCGCATTAATAGGCCCCTATATATAATATTTATTGTAAAATATTCGTTGTAAAATATTATATATATTAATGCGCCACGCTTTTATATTTAACTGTAATGTCTGTGATTTTTTTTGTAAATTTTTTTATTTATTTTCTTTTTAGTTCATTTCTTTTTGATTAATTGTTAAATAATAGCGTTTCTTAAAAATTATTTTTTTTAATATTTTTTTGATTTTTTTGTAATTTTTTTTTCTGTGATTTTTTTTTATTTAAATGTATCATATCTGAAATTCCCATACCTTTCGTTATAGAAAATATATTGTTTAATAGAGCTTCGTTATGTGGAAATTTAACTGTATTTTTTTGTTCATAATCAAGTTACTGCCATTTTACTTCTCTTTTAACACGTTTTTTATATGTTTAGCTTAAGGAATTAAAATAAATGATAAATTATCACTTATATATTATATATATTCAGAAATAAAGTTATAAGTTATATGTTAACTACGTTAGTACGTCTATAATATAAGTTATTTTATGTTCTATAAGTTTAAAAAAGTTATGGTTCTTCAGAAAGGCATACGATAAATATTTAGATATTGCTTGCGGGTAGGTACAGTATTCAGATGAACTAAAGTCCCCTAGCCGTGGGAGTGAGAAAATGCATAACCCTTTCACTCGCACAAGCCATACGCACCATTCCAATAACATTGTATAGTTTTACTCATTGTTGTGAGGAAGCGTTTATGCTTGCAGTAATCTAACAAGCAATCTGATACTATTATTTGCTTACGTTCCTTTATTCAGCTATCATAATGTGTTGGTTGTTCATAACTCTCTCTCTCTCTCTCTTTATCACACACACACACACACACACAAACGTACACGTACCCACTAGCACGGGCCAAGGCATGGCGTTCTCTAATTACTACAGTAACTAGAGAACGCCATGGCCAAGGTAATGACTGTAGTATGTTTTCAGATCTGGATTATAACGGTAAAGACCTTCGGGCGCATGGGTAGTTATGCCTATGAGACATTAATTCATCTGATATCTGTACGTATTCCCGTTCTATTTCTTAGGAATGTTACTTTTTGAAATGCAAATGAGTTAATTTTTTTGTTCATTATCATAAAGTGCCTCTGTTCAAGAAACTAATTTTTCAAATTTTAGCTGTCTTGATTATAGGGTTGTTAAAACTTTAATGATCAATAAACTAATCAAATAGTAAAGTAATACTTATCGCATTTACATATTTACAATAAATCAATAACGAAAGGAAGAAGATGATATTAATTTAGTATCATAACTGCGTTGTTATGTAACCAATTTGAACTATGATCGTGCGACTATGCCGAACATGACTTTCTCAGTACGTAATCATTGTACCGTAGGTAACTATGCAAACTATCTAAACTTAACAGCGTTGTTATTAATGTTCGTCACCGAACAACAATCACTTTGTAGAAGCTTTTACTCATTATGCGAATATTGAGTCATCAAAATCTGTTTAACAAACCGAAATTGCTTTGTCTGTAGACTATTAATATCAACGCTCTCAAACAAATTTTATCCATAAGTATGTATGAATATTACAAAATAAACCTTTGTAAAAATTTATTGTAATATTCCCATTACTTCACATGATTTCTTTGAGAATGATAACAGTAGAGTTTTGAATAAAACATTGTTGTCGGTAAATTTTAATTGGTTGTAATTGCAAAATCAAGTTACTCTATTTTAATGTCACTCTCCTAACATTGTATTTTTAATAATTTTCACTTTTTATTGAATGAAATGGCAGTAAATTAAATAATTTACGAAATATTAATGCTACGGAGTGACTTAAAGTTTTGAAATAGGGACACCGATTCACCCTCTCAAACCCCTATCAAGAGGAACTACACTAAGAAATTGCACTTAATAAACAAAAATTCATAAGATTTTGTCGTGAAATGAGAGGTTCTCGTTCTTTTGTAATTAAGCAAAACATTGGCGCCTTCAGGAACAAGGAGACAGAAATGGGAAGCTGCATAGATGCATTTTCTGAGGAGGGTCAAGTTTTGTACGAAAGAGGCCTGGATTAAGAATTATTATATTATGTAAACGAGTGCAATAAATGGATAGAGCATCTTCGAACATACATTTCCAAAACAGGTTTTGTGATTAAGGTCTGAAAGAAAAAGGATCTTTAAACGACATCTTTTTTCTTATAGAGCCATTTTTAGTATACGTTCAATAACTATAAATATTTCTGGAAGCACGTTTTTCAGCCTCCTTTCGCCGTAGGCTTTTCTCTTTCTTTCTGTCTACCCATTTTTATGCTTTTGCTCTTTGTGGAAGCATTTGCCGTTAATAATCAGTTGACTGAATAAGATTCGATTCTTTATGTTTTCTTTACTCCAATTTTATCTATATTACTTCTATTTCATTAAACACTTTTATGTTTAATACTTAGAGTCTTAAACATTTCTTTTGCGAACTATTTAACATACCTTCTGTACAGATGTTCATAGAATGTTAAATTTTTTATAATGATTTCCATTTACCGGTTTTCCTTATACAGCTTTAATCACCTGTACTATCCGTCTTCTATCTTCGGACCTATCTTGCGAGAATCTTTCTCACAAATTTTTCTGCATCTCTTAGACTAGGCCTTTTGAAATTATCTCTACAGTAGTTTATTTGTAGCGTTTTAATAAAAACTAAAACTTTCTCGAGCCGGAACAGGCTAGATGGTCTACGCCATGTAGAGAAGTTGAAAAATTTAGTGCAAAGATATTATATTCTAGGATTTTAAAGATACTATTTAAGCATTTTTGAAATCAAAATCATTGACATTATGATATCAAAATATTGTTTAACATATTAAATTACAAGTATCAAAAACAAATATTTTTTAGTTTAAGTCACATCAACATCTTAGTTATTAGCGACAACTTTGGGTTGAGGAGTGGTGGTTTTGTATTCGTTATAATTTTCCAGACCCTGATCGCGTGTGGTATCCGGGACCTCCACTTGCAGCAAAGCGTTCTAACCGCTGGGCTATGGAGGTGGCCACGCAAATCATCCCATTGAAAACTCTCTAGGTATGAAATTCATGAGACTTCGATAAAATTTTTTTCCTCAATTAAATTTAGTGCATTGCTATCGTGTTTTCAGTATGTGTAACATACATTTTCCGGAAAACTATAGATTCATTACAATCTCTCGTCATTAAAATCATTTTTTTATTAGTTTATTAGTTAAAAAAGCAGTATGGAATAGTGTTATTATAGTTATGTTATTCAGAAAATGCATAAGTTACGTAATTCAAAAACATAAGTATAATTCTACACCTTCGTTTTGTGATACTGTAGTAATAGAATTTGAGGAAGAATTTGGGTCCTTGAAGACTGAATTTTTTGATCTAAATTTGGTTTGTTGCTTAGTTTTTGTCCTGTATTTAATGAGATGAACTAGTTTTAACCTAGATTATTACGTTCAGTAGTTGGTCTTATTTTACAAGATAGCTATGATAATTTGTAACAAAACAGGCAGCTACTATTATATACTTATAAGAATTTAATGAAGTCAGTAATAATTAAAGGTTTTTCACTTACTTTAACCAATAGTTTTTTTAACTTTCTTGAAAAATATTACCTAATGAAATATTTTTACTTCAGTGATTTTAAATAAACGTAGTGTTAAATACATCTGTACTTTAATGTAGTGTGTTACTGCTACTTACATTTACTATATTTTTTTACTTTTAGAAAAATTTATTCCAACTTTTTAACTTTAATCATTTTGTAAATCGACTTACTTGAACTTATATCATTTATTTGTACTTAAAGTGTAATATAACTTTTCGCTTAAAAAATGAAGTAAGTTAATAAAACTCTCAAAACTTACCTGTAATCGCTTTAATTTACTGATTTAATTTCTAATCTGGTCTTACAAGACGCAATGCTTTAAATTTACGCAAATTTATATCAGTGATAATTGCGCAAGTTTTCATTAATATTTACTAAGCGTAACGTTAAATATAGGCCTATGCATAATGTATTATGCCATAACTCGTATTCATACATTTTCATTAAGTAATATTTATTAAATTACTTCTGATGTATTCGTTAAATTAGCATTCGACTTATCTGAATTTTAAAATATTTAAGTTTACAACTAAAATTAATTGAAAAGTTCACTTCGGTGAGGTTGGGTTAAAATTAATGATTTTCTTGAATACATCAAATTTCATTAAGTAAATGAATATTTAATATTTATTAAAAACAATTCCGGATTGGTTTAAGTTAGTGTGGATTTTTAACACTGCAGAATCAACGCACGTTACGTTTAGGCTACATTAGACAGAAAAACTGCTTACTCTGAGCTGGAAAATTTATTTATTTATTATTAAAAATTTTGAATCTATAGAAAACTGAGAAAGGTACAGGATTTTTGTATCAAACATTTCATCTCAAAAAAAGTATTAAAATAAACATCACAGAAAAGATATTGTCGATATCAATCACATACAATATAAAACATTAAGTTAAACTCCATTGTTTATAAATTCCTGGAATGTATGAAATAACTTTTCACCAAGTAAGATTCTCATTTAAATCTATTCTTACAATCACAAACAATCTGTGTGAAAGATGGAACATCAGTTTTGATCCGACATACTACGTATATAATGTTTTTATTTTCAAAGTAAAACAACCAAAGAAGTTCGGAAAAATCATAACGTGCCTACTTGTGAGATAGTCATTCGTTTGTTTTTTCCGTGAAAATCATGACATTCCAAACAATCACGTTTTACTGACTTTGCCCGTTATCTTTTTACCAGTCTTCTATTATACTCAGAACTTGATAAAGATTCTAATAGTCTGTAGCTTAATCATCATGGATTGACTAAACTGAAGTGTCGTCAGCAAAAGTGGCTGTTGCAGTGTTTCTGTCAATGGGTAATTGGATACTGTATAAACTGTGCATCTTCAGGAAGGGAGCAATAATAATACCTAGTGAAACTACTGCGTAAATAGGATGTAAATTTATTTCTACTGAGTGGAAATTTACTGAGAATTATCTGCCGGTTAAATAAAACTCCATTGATGGTAAGAAATAATGAGAAAGATTTTATTTTGATTTTTAAACCGGAATATCACACTTTTTTGAACTTTTTTTGGCTCATTGTAAGCAAAATAAAAATGTTTGAAAAACATTATTAAAGTTGAATAGTATTCAAAATTTTAAAATATAATGAATTCGTTAGCCAAAAATACAGTCAGTTTTTATTGTACAAAACTCCGAGAATAAAACCTTTCTTTGTTTTGATTCCTAGTTATTTAAATTAGCAAAACTAAGGTAATCACTTGTTTTAAATCTTTCGTTTGGGCCCTTTATTTTTGCGTAACAACATTATTATTTAACTAATCCTAAGTCAGGGTTATTTTGAAAGAAAATTTTCTACGGCTACTACATTCCTTTCATGAATAAAAGATTTTTAAAAGAAGTATACGATTAACTAAGCAGTTGTTACAATTCAGACCGGTACGGAATTACAGCATCACTAGATAGGTACCCTGAAAGAGTAAGAACTGTGGCAGATGTGAGCGTCAGTGGGGATCGCACTCCTTTCTCTCTTCTTATTTAAACCTCGTCACGTACTGGGGAGAGTCGTGGAAGTAATTCTGTTTATTTTGAATGGAACTACGTTGCATAACGAAATCGCTCATTATTTTAACTCCAAAGGTAATTTAAAAATGACGGTTATCTTTAAAATGTAAAGTAGAACGACTTCCCTCTTCATCTGAGTTTTATTCGTTAGAAGGGTTAAATCAGAAAAATTTTAATTCTATTATTTTCATATTCTTTTCAGGTAGTTCTATCAGTATAAATAATTAGTGTTAAAGTTATAATTATCTCATGCATAATACCACCTCATTATACTCAAATTAGTCAATGTTCTTTCAAACATCACTGTATTTTAAAACTATTTAGATAAAAATTTCTATTTAAAAAGTAACCTTTACTTTCATTCGTCAAAACTGTTTCATTTTTATTAATGAAATTTTGACATAACATTTTCAATCTTTATGAATGAAACTCTTTAATAATCCTGATATAAAGTATAAATTACTTAGCTGAAATTTTATTAACCTTGTAGTAAATGTATAAAAAATGCAATTAGATAAAAAAATTTGTTCTAAGATTCATTTTCGCTACAAGAGGTTATCCTTTTCACAGGCACAGACGAGATATCTCACCTGCAGTTTACATTTTGGCACGCTGTAGATCGATGAACGTTTAACCGGAAATTATATTCAATAGCCTATATCAATTTTATCAGAACGAACCAGGGAAATTTATGCTAATGTTTTCTCAGTTTTCGTGCTTCGTGCAATATTGTAAGATGTTTGTAAACAGAAAAAACATGTCTCGTTCGGGTATTCAGTTCGTAGCGCATGAATTATGATTTATTTTATTAGTTACTTTTTGCATTAACTTATACATCAGAAGTTAAATAATGCACAATTAATAATACAATATATTTTATTTTATTACATAACTCATAAGCAGAATAATTTTTACCTTCTTGCAACTGTTTTTAATTTTAAAAATAAGCGGACAATGGCTGGCCTTCGTAAATATCATTTGAGTTTTATTAGTGGCCGATGAAAAGAATGTTTTTTTATTAATTTAGTTTACTTGTTTTTGTATAATAAATTACAAAGTTTAAATACTTAGATTAGTGGTCACCAACTGACCGCGGTCAGTGTACGGACCACCGACCTATTTTTTTCGGACCGCGAGTTCTAGAGATTAAATTTTTTTTACGGAGATTTTTCGTGTGTTATGTGAAATATATACATTTAGGCTGTGTACATGCTGAGGGCAATTGGTGATGTTAGCACAAAATATACTACTCAAGTTTCTCCGAAGATAGTTGATACTCGCTGGACAAGTTTACGGCCTCAATCAGGCCGAAAGCAACATAAAACATTAAACTGGCATTAAACTGAAAGCAACATTAAACTGTTATTTCATTTAATTGTTCAAACCTTTTGGGAGTTAGCAATTTGTATAAGGGTTTAGTATCATTTTCATATCTAAATTTTACAGTCGAAAAGGTAGACCTACATAAAAGTGTGACCGGTCGGTGGAAATTTCATCAAAACTTTAATGGAACTTGTTAAACTTTAGTTGATGATTACTGCCTATATTGTGTAATTGAAAAAAATGTGAGTGAAGATAAAATAGACGAAGTGGATGTTAAATAAAGTGGTGTGAAATAGACAACGTGAGAGCATATCGACTGGAAAAAAGTATTTAAAATAAAAAATCAGTAGTCCTACCTATTGTTAAACTAATATAACTGCAATACTGTTATAAACATAAATATAAATCAGAATGTATTTTCTATCAGAAAGGAAGAAGTATTTGAATGTATCTTCTATCAGAGGACTTTAAAAAGTCCTAAATAAATTAAGTTTATAAGATTTTCTTTCGTTATTAGTAATTACATCCGAATATGTGAACAAACTTGTCCCGTCTTGCACTTTTCGGGAAAATGAACGATTTCTCGAAAAAAAGCATGTATTAAAAACTTATTTTTAAAATTTGATTCATTGTCAGTAAGATAATATCAAATAAATAACAAAACGATTTAATACCAAAGAAATTACACGATCTCGAGGTTGGACAACATATAGAATGAAATAATCTAAAATAATTATTAGAAAAGCCAAACAATGTTTTAGATTAAATAGAAAAATATAGCGTTGTGATGCGGAGACTTACATCGGATGAATGAAGACAGTCGACCCAGCAGAATATGGACCTGGATCCCAAGAAAGAAAAGAAAACAAGGATTTGTAGCAAAGCAATGGATGAGTAGAGAGTGGAGGTGATGACCAGTGGAAACTTGTAAGAGGGTGATTATTTGACATGTAAAAAATAATAATTTCAGCTGCAGTCATAAAGCAGCACAAAAAAACAAATAATCGCTCTAAATATTTCATAAAATAATATAAAGTAGTTATTTTTCGAAAACTTAATTGACGAGCCGATAGTTTTATAAAACTACTTGTTTTCTTTAATTACGTAATAGAAATAACAGCGTACAGTAAACAATGATACTGAAGTACAGAATAGATTCTTAGTATATCAAATTTAAAGTAACTTTAGCTTTTTGAAAAATAAAATGTAAATAGAAATAATGTATATTCCAGTAAACAAAAATGAACTGAATAAATAAATATGAAACTATTGAATTTATTTAGTAACTCTAGCACTGATTTTACATCATATTGCAGAATGCATTATAGAATGTTTCTCGAAAAATTTTACTATGCAAAAAACGGGTTATATTTCAAATAAGAAGAGTGACCTAGTTAACTTAGAATAATGGTGAGTAAAAAGTACTAAAAATAAACAACATACACTACCCAGGGGAAACAAAAACTGTTACAGATTACTAAAAAACATGGTTTTAATTCAAGTAACACTATACTGTCGTATATGTATCTGTTATTACATAGAAATAAACTGATCATATTTCATCTTCTGTAATTTATAGTTACAGTTTATTTTTATTACATTTTTAATACACACTGAATAAAAACATCTAATTAATTGTGTGCATTATTTTTAATGCACACAATTTTCAAAGTTTACAACTATTTTTAATTGTAAACTTTGTCTTGAGATTTTCACTCAATTTTGTTTTCTCTTATAAAAGTGTAATTACTCAATATTAATGCTTTTCATGTTTTGTAAAATAGTAAAAGCATTATTTAGTTAATTAATGGTTAATAAAATAAAAATTTTTTACGGTAAATTGTCCAGAATGCATTACAATGAAAACGATTTATGATCTCTTAATATTTAAATATGTAAACGCGAAATTACATCTCTGAAACTATTGGGTACAGGCATGTAAAAAAGAACAGAATAGATTGATATTTAACTTATTCAGTAAATGAAGTAACTAATTTCAAGAAGATAACAGAGATGCTATTGACATTTTCAGATGAAATACAAGATTGTTCTTACTAAATGTACCTCCTAAAATACTCGAACGTATTTTAAAATATAATTATAAAATTCGTAATAGTAAAATATATGGTACTTGTTTTTAAATATACGTAATGCATCAAATTGTTCTGTAAATTTAAAATACTCCAGTCTTTTAAATAAACTTAAAATAAACTGAAATAAAAATATCTTTGGTTTGTACGGCATCTCATTCGCGTTTTTCGGGAAAAATACACTTATAACCGTACGCCTTGATATGAAGTTACGATAACATATCAGGCGATGTCAGGTGAACGATTTAGTTCCTGAGGGGTTCCACTTACAATTGATGGGTTCAATTTTATTCTTGATTCGGATATTCCATTACTGAATGCGCAGATTCAATTTTTGATTATTTGCAAAATAAAGAGTAGAATATGTTTTATATGTTGTCATAAACTCAAATAAAACGTCATGAAAATTCTAAGGATCGTTTTTCTTTTCAGGATAAAAATTTAAAAAGTTGCCGTCATTTTATTAATTAATTGTCCTGATTTCTGTATTATTAGATTATTAAATTTGCATTTTTTAATTTGTGTCCTATCAAATTAACTGAAGTGTCTAATAGTGTTAAAAAAGATCCACATTATTCTTTTTACTTTAGTTAATACTAAAAATATCATGATCACAATATTAATATTATTCAAAGTAAGTGGCGGATACTTAAGAAGATCTATGTAACCTTTGATAGACTAGATATCTCATACCTAAAACGTAACTTATTAAATGTTGCTTTTAATGGCACATAACATAACAGTTCCTTTTATATTTGATTTACTCATGTAGAATTTCGTTTGGTAGGTAATCTGGTATACGGATAAACGTTAAAGGAGTACGAATTGCTAATTGTTGTTTAGGTCAACAGCCGAAAGGCTGGTTTGAACCTCTAGAGGTTTTACTAAGTAAATGAGGAGTGAGGTGGTTTACCATTGCCTTCCTCACTGAATGGAAAAGTATGCTTATCAGCATGCCGGGCCCTCTAAAAAGCACATATTTTCCACTCTGTAAATGACACCTTCACTTCATTCACCACAGGGTCTGGCTGTACAATGAAATTCATTACTTTCAGAGGAGATAACTCTGATTAGTGTCTTTTACACCTCTACCTCTTCTGTTCTTAAATAATTCAGTCATTTAATTCGCTGACCATGTGATAAGAAACAGAACTATTTATTTTAGCCCTGCAACGAACAAATTGAGTGTAAATAACTTGACACTCCATCTGTCTGTTATGGGCAACTGCTAATATAAAAAAACTGCTAATATAAAAAAGGAATTGCTAATATAAAATCTAATTAGATATCGCAACACCACATGACAATAGACTTTGACTTATTCAAGTTTCTGATTCAAGTTTTGGCAAAGACTGACAAGTTCTCAACTATTTTATACGTTACGAAGCTTGCCTTTTATGAAGTTCCAAACGGAATGTTCCAGAACTTAAACAGTTAACACAATACAATATGACTAAGATAATAATATGAAAATATGTAAGGGCACTTATAGTAGGCTATATATATACATAATAATATGACGTAGCTTAAGTTAAAATACAGACCATCTCTAACTGGGCGTGATTCTTTACCAGTATGAAAGGCGTGGCGCACTTGTACATAGAGCTAAACGTTTACCTAACAGTTAAAACAGGCGAGGATTCGCGCATGACCGACATAAAAGCTGACTTTTCATAACATTAATTATTTATTAATTAACATTTTATAAATTTATATGCCTCTGATTTGGAGGTAAAGCAAAAGCTAACCAAGTTCTAATGGATATGTAGGGGCATAACCAGAGCTTTTAGAAATGTAGCTAGAAAAGAAACAAAAATAAAGTTCTATGAAGTTATAGCAACGCCTCTTATTACGTATAAGATTTAGGCATGAACAATTACTAAATCACATGAACGGAAAATCCAGACAGCTGAGAAAGCCTTTTTTGCGAAGGAAAAAGAGTGTAGGCCCACTCTTTTGGAAAGAAGAAGAAATGAAGATGTAAGTTAGGAATAGATTATCTAAAACGTAAATAAGGGAATATTGTGAAGTGTGGAGTCAGCACATGGAACAAAATGTAAGCTCAAAGGATACCTTTGCAAGTCCAGTTGTATGCTTTGAAGGGGAAGAGAGATGTTTGCAGACCTTAGAAGCGATAGATTTAAATGTATTGTCGCCGACTACCCTACTAACATTAGCGCCTGCAGACGGTCCTACTACCTGCCTGCCGCGAGTAGCGCTACAGACGCGCGGAGCCTACAGCGCCTCCCCACCACCTTGAAGTGGACTCGCCGGAGGGAGATTTAAGCGACAGCTCTGGCCCGCGAGAGTAGTGATTCTTTACTCAACTCTCAACTGGAGAAGAACAAAAAAGAAGAGCTCCAGACAGAAGAAAACGATCCCAGCCGAAATCGAACGCAACATCCTCGGTCTACGCTACCGGTAGTGGACGCTACATTCCCGCACCGGTCAGCCTTCGCCGATCCGGAGAGAACCGCCTCGGCCATGCAATGGGCAGACGGCCTACGCAGACCCGACACTGCGAAGCTCTGGGGACTACCACTGCCACGCTTCAGTGGGGACCCAACTGCCGCAGAGGGAAGGCTTGAACCCGGTAGCTGAGCCGTCACTCTTCGGGCTCCGTTTCCACCACGCCGGCTCACCGCATTCAACGGCTAAAAACGGCCCTTTTCAGGGCCACCAACTTTCAAAACAAGGTTTTGCCACGTGTCGTCGGCCCCGGTTGGCGACAGTATACTGTATGAGTTCGGAACAACCTTATCCGTAGTCTTCTTGGAAAAGAAAGCAACATTATTTATTTTCATGTAGCAAATGGAGGTTACGGCACGTGGTTATGTTAAAGTAATGAGGGGGGTATTTATTAAATATTACTTATCCAATCGCGATTCTACTCTCCGCGACTGATTGAAGTAAGAAATATTAGAACTAGTGAAATAAAATAACAGCTATGAAAGTTTTGTGACAGTAAAGAAAAATCTAACTACCTTCGATTTGAAATTCTTTCGGCAATCTTAATAACTTGAAATTTTTCACACTGTACCTTTTATTGCGAATACTATTTTAGTTACTGAAACTATAAAAACTTACGTATTACAAATAAAATTTTCTATTCATTTCAAAAGAAAATATATATTTTGCTGGAACTATTGTAATTTGTAACCATATTCAAATAGTTTTGAAAAGAAAATAGTTTTTAACTTTTTATAACTTACCATTTGTCGTTGGTAGAATAATGAAACTGTGTTAAAAGATTATAATAAAATTAAGTAACTTATTATTTTATTAATAAGGTCAACAATTTAATAGAAATTAACTTATAGAAAACAAAACTATATATAATCTCAGTTCTAAAGTTTTGTTATAAGTGTTTTACCTTTCAGACACTTCGTTATTTATTAAATTTTCTATTGAATCCTTTACTTATTATTTCTACGCAAAATACTAAAAAAAATATAACGTTTTACTCGATGTAAGAATAATATCAAAAAGAAAATAATTAATACTTCAAAAACAACAGCTTATCAGAAACTAGCATGCTTCTTGTTCAACATTTCATTTCCAGCAAATCATGATTCATATCGCCTGAAAAATTAATTAAAAGTTTTGTTTGTTTTGTTTGAAATCATACAAAGACTTTCTTTTAAACCTTGTAACAATGTTAAGAACTTCAACGGTAAGTTTTTTTTAACCATCCGTTCTCCAGAACTACAAAAACAAAATGAAATATAATAATTTTGTTTAATCTTTAATGTGTGTACATTGCTGTATGGCAATTTACAAACAATTAGAAACCATTACTCAATGAAATGAGGATATGTATATGACGTGTAAGTGAGATTTAGTCTTATACAGAATCAGGCCAACCGTTACTGAAAAAGTATGGTTTATTGAACCGCAACCATCAAAGTACACCGGTAACCAATGTCTCGTATTCAATCTGTAGAAAACTAAATCTGTGTAAAACTTATGTGTACATTAATTATACAATGTAACAAAAATCAAACAAAATTTATAAAACGTAGTAAAACGTTTTTCAAGCATATTTTTCGACGATGAAAGCCCATTAGTAATTTCCATATTTTTATGTAGAACAAAAGTAATTTTATTTAGCGTTATTCACTTATGATTAAAATAGTTAAATTATATTTTTATTTTCTCTTACCTTTATTATTTTTATATTGTATACTTATTATTCAATGAAGGTAATATTTTGCATTATTTACATTGGCAAGAGAAAGTTGTAAGAGATTTTCACACTAGATTTTATTCTGATTTTTCTACATACTGAACGAGAATGCTGTTCCTGATCCCTTGAACCGATTTGTTAATATTGGCATTGTTTGACATTCATTATACCCTGAAATGATTACTGGTTTTATGTTTTTAATAATTTTATAACTGAAGTACTTTTATGACAAAATGAAACAACTGACTTGAGACAGGATACATCTGACGAATATGAGTATCAAATTCAAAATTTTTAAAAACTTTTTAATATTCTCATGGAAGGTTGTAAATACACGATCATACGTGTACACCTCCACGCATTTCTTCTTATGAAACCTGTATTTCAATGGATAAATATTTACTTAAACGATGCTTTGTTGCGCCGACATTCAGAAATTCCATTCGCATACACGTCTGAAATTCACTACTACTTTCACCTTTCATATCTTACCGGCATAAGATTCTTCGATCCTTTTATTATACTCAGCACGCGTACTGAGTTGAATTTCAAAGGAAGAAAAACATTACTTTCTTTTGGTATATGTGTAGACTTTAAAAGTACAAGACATACTAGAAGTTAAAATCAATCTGACATACTATCCTTGTCCCATTTTGTACACTCAACATATTTTTCTTGCTTTTTTATTTGCTGAGAAGATAGAGATTTTTATTTTTTATTCCTTACAAAAACAACTTTAATATAAGTTATAATATCTTTCCTTTACCATTTCTTGAATTGATTTTAAGTAAATTGGTTGAAAGGAAAATAATTTAACAGCTTAATTCAGTATCATGAACATTTTTATTTATTTACTTGAATCAGTTATTCCAGAGACCACATAAGTAAAATTTTGCACTATTTTGATTTAATGTATTTTTGTGATTAATTGAATCAACAACCCACTCCCTAACAAAAGCCACATAAATTTAGCTTACCTTTACAAATACTCTAAAGGCTTAATTACAATTAATATAAAAGAAAATGGATCATCTTTTGTAATAATCCCTACATGCATAGTGGAAGAGGACATAGAAAAAGGATATGCAAAAATATTTTATATTGACGACAATATTGTTGATGATGATGATAACCAAGAACATTTACATTCCAGAAAACTAAAATTTTCTCTCATTAAAATTAAGGATTACAATTTTATTATTGTTAAATGGTTTCTTAAATAACTAATTAAAACTATTGCAACATATAAATAATGAATAGTATTGTATAACACAAATTTCTGTCATTATATAACAATGTAATTCATGTAGAAACCAGACGAAATACTTTTCGATGTTTATTTATCAAATGGTATCACGTGGTTTATTACAAAACTGAAATTTACATCTGGTATTACAGGGAAGAATTCTCTTCAAAAATATTTTTGTTTTATTAGCGCTGTAAAAGTATTTGTTTTGTAAGTTCACCAAGATTTTTTTTGACTTTTTGGAATTCTTAATTTAATTAATTTATTTGTTTTATTTAAAACTTTCGTTTATAATTAATCCCTCAAGCTAAAACATAATCAGCGTGAAAATTTATTTTATTTTCAGATTTAAGTTCACCAATAACCTTGAAAGCCATTTAAATCCACTAGTTGTTAACTGCTTTATAATAGTAAAAATATTAGGCTTTTAAAGAAAATAAATATTTTAGAACTATCAGAATATAAAAATTCTTAAAATCAAGTGGTTCAAATTTAATTAAAATTCATTATGTGTAAATCGACCTATACTGCATATTAAAATGAAATAATAAAAATAAAGTTAAATCACATTAAAAATGTAATCTACATAAAGACCTCAATCCTAGGCAAATAATACTTAATTGTTTAAGGAGAAATAGAGCCTTAATTTAAAAGACACTGAACCAGATTTTGCGTGTTATATAATACCAAGCCGAGCGCGGTTATTCGCCGATTAACGCGTGTGGCGTGATTTGTGAAATAGGAAGTAATTGACGTGGTCTTCGACCATAACTGTTTTAATGTTATATGTGTTTAGTGTGTAGTATATAATTCCTGAGGATGCCTCCGAGAGAAACTAAAGATCTCGAATAAATGTAACACTCTGAGGTGAGTGTTATATTTAATTTGTTTTGTTTTGGCTGTTCATTATACATCATACAACATTTCATATGAAATGCAAAAATACTTTTTATTTTATTACTTGCAATTTCTGAGGTACTAAAAGTAACACTGCGTAGTTAGTGCACTCAATTCCCTTCACTTACTTAAAAATTACTATAAGTAAACCAACTGTCGTTCACTGTTGGGCTACTTTTATTCAAATTCAAGATAAATAAATGAATGTATTACACAAACGTTTGTTTCAAAAGTAAAAATTCAACCAGTAGTGACGTATGACGAAATTGGATTATATCAACTTACTTTTATACTAATTCACAAAAGCAAACTGTAGTTTCATTCCTATATATTCAGAAAAAATAATGTACAATATCCGGGGCTATATATACGTGAAATTGAATGAAGATATACGGTGAGAATACACCTTATGTTTCCGAGTGTATGGGGAGCTATATGTCAATATTATATAGGAATTGTTGTCAGGTGTTGGAAATTTGAACCTCACACTTCCAGTTAACTTTACCACATTCGCAATTCTCTGGCGAATACAAAATGTAACGGAGACATTTATGTTCATTGTCAACATTGCTAGAATTACATTGCACTTAGGATTATTTGCTTTGTATTATTGGAATTTTCGTCGATATCAATACTGCGCCATATTTTGTCAATACATGTAGATCTACTCATTACACTCTACTGCCGGTAGATGAAATTGTGAATCGGGATAAAGGATTATTTTTGCAAATTTTCTTGAAATCATTTCCAACTAACGAAATCTATTTACTTCTCCAATGATTTGATTTATTAGCGGTCTACTTCGTTATTATTCCTTTATAATTTTCAATATTAGTTATAATTAAAAGTTCAGATTGTTTGTTGTCGTTGGTGAAAACAAGATTTTGCATAGGAAAAAAGCACGCAGTGTTGTCTTAATTTGAAAACAATTTTTTACTTGTAATAGCACTGTTGTACGTAGTTAGTGATGTGCTGCCAACTCCATTAGTCCGAGAGAGATGCGGTGTCAATAATATTGTGACACCTAAATCTAGGTTCTTTCGAGATATAGTTACAATAAAGTAACGAAAAAGATCCTTTAATTATGAATTACAATTAATTATTACTTGTTATAAATAAATTAATTAATTACTCCTAACTAATTACAATTAACTCACTCATTTAGCCTATAAATAAACTGAACTCGTAAAAGGAGGCAACTCTTTTTATACCCCGTAAGGTTTGAAGAAAGGAATAAAAAGACTAGGTAGAAAACATTATGTTCAAAATACGAAGGTTTTCTTCTAAATTCTGAAGCAATAATATACAGAGAGGTCGTTCCATGAAGACAGACAAAAAAGAGGTTTTCAGAAGTTTTGTAAATAAATCATAAAACTTCTATTAACGAAAAACTACATTTTTAAAAAATCATTTTCTTCGAGCTAAAATATTGTTCTTGTAAAGTTCAGTACTAATATATAGGCCTAAATACAACTATAATGCTTTAAATGGTTTATGAGCTCTGCTGTCCGATGAATTTAGACAAATCAGAACGCTTACCAGTGTTGTCAGATTGTACGAATGTATCAGCTTGACAAACATTACGCGCGCATGCGTATAAGAGCTGCAGTAGTTCACTTGCGCCTTGCATCTCGTACTGAACAGATCGATTATAGAGTGCGTTAACATGCAATAGTTTATAATATAACCAGCTAGTTGTATGTTCATAGGTTTTAATTGTAATTGAAAGACGAAATATATAATAAAGCTATGAGAGGAAGTATTGGAAACGTTGCTGGCTAGTCATTGGCTAGCTATGAGTTGGATAGGGAGCAATGCGTACGTTCAGTGCTCATCGGCCTTGAAAAATAGTATAATAAACAATAATGAACTACCTTGACATTCTGCATTCAATGCTATTCAATACTATTAAGCCCAATTAAGTTCAAACACAAACGATAAATATAACGCAAAAATTGAAACATGTCGTAAACAAAGTACGTACTGTAATATCTACTATAAAATTATATTCACGGGCTGACTAATGTAGGACTAATTGTAAGAAAAACGTATTTTTTTTTAAATTTATTACTTATCTAAAGACGAATTTCGCTTTACTTGATGTCTTATATTAGGGCTATTTTAGACTAAGACACCACGATGGCACAATCAGTGGGGAAACTTGGTTACCGCACCAACCAATCAGGCAAAACTAACAGAGACACCGGCAGTGCTTTTAGCTCTATTCATTTGCGATACAGTCATAGAAGAGATAGCACTGCTCGTATTATATGCAACAAATGATGCTGGAGAAAAAAAAGGAGGAAATATTGGGTACATCCTTTTGTTGCTAATCAATTTATATGTGAGGAATTTCAAATCTTGTACGATGATTTGCGAAAGTATCCAAACAAATATTTTACCATGTGTGGATTTTAATCGAGTCTTTCGACGAATGACTAGTTTAAGAGAGAATGATTTGTCGAATGAGATTATCATAAAAAGAGATTTCTCCAATAACCGTTTCTTCGCCACCAAATAAATAAGTACTTCCTTCAACATCCTTTTTTAAATTTTGATGGAGTAATCATTTGATGAATTATCTGAAATTAAAGATCTACATTGAATTTCTAATATAGCCTACTTAAACCTTTCAGTATCAAACACATTATAATACAACTACACTATTGAAGAGTTCATAAGTAAACACTGGTGTTTGTTGCCGACAACTGGTATCCGAGTGAGTGACGCACGGTATAACTGTACATTTACTATTTGCGTAACGAGAGCGGTGGAAACATCAGTACCAACGCTACACGGCTGAAGCACGACAAAACTGGTAGAGCAACCAAGCCCACACCAGGCGAGATATGCTACATATGCTTACATGTACTTTTGTGTTTGTCGCCATTAGTTCCACCACCGTAGTGTCTTAGTGGGATCTATACAATAACTATACAATAACTAACAATAACTATACAATAACTAACATGAACTAAATAAACTTTCTTGTGATGAACTTGAAACTTCATAAAGTTTGTGTTTCCTTATGAAACAATCCTCTCACCCTTTGGTCTGCAAACACTCAGAGCTGGAGACTCACAGTCACAATGTGCGTACTCAATATGTATTTTAAATTTCAAGTATGTTTTAGTTTCATTAATGCTATCATCATTTATCAGTTACTGATTAGCAGCATTAGCATAGTTTACGCGGAGTAGATATTATATATTTTCATTATATTCAAAAGAATAAAAAATCATATGCCGGATTAACGATTCATTACGGAACAAGTTTGGTTTCACAATAATATTTCAATAGATTTTTAATATAATTATTTCAGTAGAAAGCTTGTAAAAATAATAATCTATATAATTTTTTTTTAACATCTCGTTCAAATTGAATGTAAAAGATGGGCCTACTACTTCACCTTTTCTTCTTGCTACGTAAACGCCTGTAGCCTTTTACCGTCTTTTGGTTAATTTAAAAAACAGATAACGGGTAAACGTGGATTTAATGTTTACTAAGCTCAAACGATATTAATTGAAATTTAAAATTAGAATTATGATTTTTTTATCGTAATTAATTTTTTTTATAAAAAACTCCTTTTATTTTTAAAACATGTTTTGTTATAGGTCTGGTATAATAATCCTATAAAGGAAATTATTCAATTGAACTTCGAAATGAGTTAAATTAATAATTTTGATCTTTAATAAAACGAAAACCTACGTGTTCATTTAAAACTGCATAAAGAGATGTTTTATTTTAAAATAAAAACTGATTTAATAACCATTTACCGAAGTATGTATTGTAGTTACTTCCACTAAAATTAAACTTCTGTGTGTGCTTTAATGTTATTAAAATTACCGTCATTTTAAACCAAAATTATTCAAATATTTTTGTAGTATTCCCTGAAAAACTGGATTTAACTATCTCGTTTAAATGTAGTCTACGTTTTCATTGAGTAACTTCGTGGTATCGAAGCGTTCTCCTTATAATGAAAAAACTCGTATGACTTTTATATTTTTATAAAATGTATTGAGTTTAAATTCAATACCAAAAGTTCATCAATTTATCTTTAAATTTGTTATTTTTTTATAGGCATTATTATACATTTTTTTTAAATATGAATTGACAATTATTACAGACTGATTTTTTAGTCCTGTTACGCAATTTTTAATGTTTAGCACGTTTTTCTAAAAAAGGAGAATTTTGTTTAGTGGCACGAAGTCAGTAGCCCTACTGACTAGGTGTCTTACTAGGTACTGACTGATTAGATGTAATAAAACTTTTGATTATTATTGTTTTATTAGCCTTTCTGGTGCTGGATTCATAAATTTGTTTCATAGCTATAGTTTAATCAACTTGTTTGGTGTTTGAAATCCCAAACTCATTACTACCCTTTTTGTGTTATTAATAAGTGCGCGTAGTGCAGTTGCAAATGCTAGGTTGTTTTATTATAATGTATAATTTTACGCTACAATAACTTTTATTTATTTATATATTTTAAGTAGCCCAACTTTTAAACCGAAATGATGTTTAAAAGATGTAAAGAACATTTAAGCATAATTTTTAAATTTATTAAATGTGAAAACCTGATAAGAAAACCATGACAAAGAGAAAATAAATCAGAGAAAATTTTTCTGAGATAAAAGCCAGTTGTTTCAGAACTATAAAGCCATGATTATATTGTTAATGGAAACTTCTTGTAAATTACTATATAATTGAGTGAATTATTTAAAGTTTTAATGCAATAAACTAAAGTACTGCTCACGTACCAGATCCTTTTTACCATTTATGTGCTGAGTTAATTTTAAAGCGGCGAGTACTGTATAATGTATGCGCTTCTAAACCACATACTGCTCCCACTGGGTCTACTTAAAGCTTTCATTGGCGCTTTATTACTTTTACCGTTATCCGACAGTACAATATTATTTTGTTATCGTTAATTTTATTACATTCAAAATATGGTTATTTAGAATTATTTTACGAGCATGTTATCATATTTTACTTATTGTTTTAATTACACATCCGGTTATTTTGTTAGCACATTTTAATGCAGTTATTTCTAATGTTAGTTTATTCACATAAATTACAATTCATAGATATCAACATTTAATTTCTCTTATTTTTCAAATTAAATACTTTTGAATCGGAATCATTTTTAAAAAAACACTCATCAGTTAATATTGCATAAGTTTACTTCAGGATATCAAAGTGTTATTTCACTTTTAAGACTACACTTTAATATCTGGTAGACTGACAGATTTTACCCGTTTTCAAAAAATTATAGTGGTTTTCCTCCATAACCACATAATATTATACCACTATTGTACTTTTACGTTACAATAAACTTGGAACTTCCGTTTTTATAATGATTTATTTAACAATTAAACTCGGTTAATCATTTTACAAAAGTTATTGCTTTATATTCAGTATGTTGTTAAAACTTTCACAAGAATTTTGCAATCATTATAGCACATGTAAGCTATTGAAATATATATTAAAAGGTTTAAAACAATTGCTAGTAAGCCTACATGGACTTACAAAATAAATAAGTTCAGCCCAGTAGTTTATACGTAGTATTATATTTTCTCATTCCCAGTTAGTTTTTGTAAACCCATGTGGGAGTGAAAAGGAATGAAATTGAACCCAAAAAAGATGTACTGGCTGATTGGTAGAAACTCTTTACTCTCTTTTGAAAATAATTTTGTCTTATTTACAAGATTTTGGTAGAACCAGCTTTGTTGTACGGAATTAAATTTTGGAGAACTACTAGACGTAACATAAAGGTAATTCAAAGGTTCCAGAATGAAGTTATTCTGGTTTTAACAACGGTGCTATGGTTTGCGAAGAATGTAGAAATACACTATCATTGCAAACTTCCTGAAGTCGTAGAGAGGTAAGGCGTTTTAACATAAACTATCAGGTGAGACTTGAAAACCATGAAAACAAATTGACTATGAATCTTTTAAGTAATGTAGAAAAGATTAGCCGCCTGAAAAGTTATCATGTTTTACACTTGTCTGATAGAATTTAAATGTATACATAAAAACTATAGTATGTAAAAAGTGTAAAAGATTGTTTAAATAAAACTTGTAGTGTATGGAAAATTAATGTAATTTAATGTGATTACATTTCATGGTATTAAAACGAATAAGAACTGCATTCCATAACATAAATTCTAAGTATTTATGTTTATACTAAATTTTTCATTTAAATAAAATTAATATTTGATGTAATGAGAACTACTTAGAGTAATGAGACCATTATCATTATTATGAGGTCATTTTGTCATTAGAATGAATAGGTCAACTACAAGGTCATTATGCTACTTCGTAACGTAATGTTTATCTATTTTTAAAACCTATTGCAGATAAAATAATTACTGAAAAACAAATTTGTAAACGACCTTTCTCGTACAACACTACGTAATTAAACTAAGTGTACACTAGCAAGATGGCGGCGGAATAAAATCGACGTGCATCAATGTTTAGGAAAATCGTTCAAACTTATTCAGTGTAAAAATTAACGTTACCAACAAATTTTTAGTGAATAAAACTACGCTATGGCAATATTCGTATGTGATATGGAAATTGTATTTGGAATGTTTAATTGACGCTGTTCTGTCCTACGCGTGCCGTCGGCTGTTCTAAAATAGCGTGCTCGTGTCACACACAAACCAGGTTCATTGTTGGCCTAGACACACCATATTTACCAAACTCCCCTATACGAAGACTGAAACGACTCTGGAGTAGGGATGTCATGTGATGTTAAATTGAAATAAAATAATAAAATAAGTAATTATAAAGAAAACCAACTTAACGACTACAGCTGGAGTACTGTCAATGAGCAACAATCTTCTCAATGTCTTAAAATTGTCAATTTTTTTTACTTATTTAAAGTCGCATCAACTACAAGGTCATTAGCGACGACGCTGGGGTGTAACTGTGTGTAATGAGGATAAAATGATTTATTGTAACGTATGAAAATATGCCGTGCCTGAGTGTAACTCGAACCCTGGACCGCATGATGAGAGGCGAGCACATTACTAACTGTGCCAATGGGCCGGCTGTGAATATTTATATTTTTTTTATCAAATAAATATGTTTGGTGTTAGTTTTACACAGTTGCAAATAAATATACCTTGTATAGTCAAAAAAAGTTAAGTAAAGTTTTGTAATAAATTTAATTTACTCCAAAATTAAATAATTGAATTGTAATGTATTAATTAGTTAACAACTAAATAATATCGTTTTTAGTATATAAAAAGTTTTTTTTATAATTCGTTATTAACAGATCTCGAGAGAACCTGTAATAAGTGTTATATAGTTGTACGTATAACTAAGTGTTTTAAGATGTATTTAAAAATACATCTTTAGGAATAATAAATATATTTTTGTAGTCCTTTTATAAAAAGAAATTGATTATTAAAGTTATTTCTTGTTCACTGAAAAGAATGACGAAAACAGTTCTCTTTTAATACAGAACCGAAGAAAAATTGATCACTATCGTAAAAGCTATTCAGAGAAGAAATCCATTCTTTTGATGATCGGATACCACTCAAGAGTTTATGGTCACTCACTAATGACAAGTTGTTTATCAAAATATTAACTGAGGAAATTCTTTTCACAAAACAAGGGAACACTACACACAATAATCTTTTATAAAATATCACAAGCTATTAGTGACAAATTAAGGTTAATATTGTATACATTAAATATTTAATATTATAAAACATATTTGCATAAATATAATGAGTCAAAAGAGAAATAAAGTAGCAACCTTTTTAAGTATATTTCTCAAAAAATATATGTATTCATTACTCAATCATATTTTGGTTTATCTATCAATAACTTAGATTAACCTAAAATGTATTTATCAATATTTTATTTCTTGTTAATTCTACAGTGTCATTGTTCATTTGTGATTTTAGCGCTTTTTCTGACATTCTTAAACCAGTGGGTTTGTGAATATTAAACTACCGAAAATTGCATTACTTCTTTGAAATTACAGTTACCACTGCGATACTATAATTGGTTCTCCCAAGAAAGATCTGAACGACAAAAGACCAAGTTTCTAATAATTAATAAACAGCAAAACTTGAGGGATGATATTACTGTGAAGGGAACAAATCTGTAACACATTCATCAAGTTAGATATCGTGGTTGTCAGTTAAATAACAATGAACATACACAGTCTTAACAGAAATTAGATGAATAACAAGATTGTATAGCTTCGGGGAAGTAGGCAGAGCATTATATGTTTCAGATCTCAAAATCCATTACAACCAACAACTTGAATCAGAAGATAAAAATATTGTGAAGTTTGGAGACAACACATAAAAATGATGTCAAATCATATCTCTGCAAATCCAATAATATGCTCTCATGGGAAAGAGAGACGTTGGCAGACGTGAAAAGAGATAGATGTAAACATAGTATTACGAAATTGGAGCAAACCTAGCTATGTCTAGTTTTCAGTTAAGAAATATAAAAGGAAATCTCAAAAATCTTATGAGCTGGTTTACGCCACTCCTACATGTTTTCGATTCTGGAGTATAATGCCTTGACTTGGAAGAGTTATGACATTTAATTTTAATAATACTAGTCTAAAACTAATTACTTGACTAAACTTTGTTTTAAATTAAAATTTAATTGAGATCTTATTGATCTAACACTACTAATTTAAGAATTTACCAACTAATATTTCTTAATTTCGGTTCAATATATTCTGGTACACTAAGCAGGTACTTATTGGTTACAGTTTTAGTTAAAATATAAATCTTCGTTTAGGTGAAGGTAAAAATTATTTTTTGCATCGTGGTGACTGAGACAAACAAATCTGTGCAGTTCTATTTGCTAATTTTTTTTATCTTTAATTTTTTATTTACAACTGTAAAACGTTACAACAAGCAAATGTGATGATTATCGTGATTATGTAAATGACATGATAGGCATGAGAGGGGTTGGGCCCTCATTGGTGCCTCCCCAAGAATGAAATTTGTATATCAAAATAGCATGTCTCTACTCCAGCGTCTTTTAAGGCGTCTAGGAGGATTATCGGGTAAATGGACGGAGGAAAGTGAACGCACCAGACGGTTCTCGTGTTCGTGTGACTTGTCGTGAAAGCGTTTGTATAGGTATTCAATGGAAATTTGTACAAGTGGTGTTTTCAAATCTGTATGTTAAGTTTTGTTGCTAACGTAAAGAGGTGCTTTTGCTATAAGGCGTAATGTTTTTGACTGGAATGCTTGAATTCATTGCAAGTTAGAGGGTTTGGTTGAACCGTAGATTTGGGATCCGTAGGTCCAAATAGGTTTCAAAAGAGAACAATATATGCGTAATTTTAGTGCCATTCGTAATTTTGATCGTTTGTGAAGTAGAGAACATAGAAGTTTAAGTCGGGAATTCAGTAATAAACGTTTCCGTTTGATATGTGTGCTCCAAGTTAGTCGTTATCAAAAGTCAGACCGAGATACTTGACCGTACCTGTTTTTGTGAGAGGTTCATTGTCTATGTATACTGGTGGGCAATCACCATGACGGAGTGTGAAAGTTACGTGAAGGGATTTTGTCGTATTAAGTTTTATTTTCCATGTTTTACACCATTCGTGTATAAGATTGAGATGATGTTGGAGTGTTAGTGAAGCGTGTTTAGAGTTTTGGTCTCGGTCTAATATCGCTGTGTCGTCAGCGTAGGTAGCAGTGAGGGTCTGTGGTAGGGTCGGTAGGTCTGAAGTGTATACAGAATAGAGAACTGGGGCTAAAATTGAGCCCTGAGGCACGCCGACTAAGACAATAAAGAAATTTGAGTAGGACGATCCTAAACGACTTCTAAAGAATCTGTCAGATAGGAAGGAATTTATGATTAGGTAAATGGTAGTATTTCTTTTAGTTTGTGTAAGAGACCTGTATGCCAAACTCTGTCAAAAGCTTGAGCGACATCTAGGAAACCTGCGAACACATACATCTTTTGTTCCATAGACGAAGCTATGTAATCAGTCACCCTGTGCAGTTGTTGTGTAGTGGAGTGTTGAGTGCGGAATCCGAATTGATGTGGAGGTAGTATATCATGAACCAGCGGAAGAATGCGCTTGTAAAGGAGTTTTTCAAAAATTTTTGAAGGTACTGAGAGGAGGCTTATTGGTCGGTAGGAGGAAGGTAAGTGAAAAGGTTTGTTCGGTTTTTGTATCATTACTATTATTCTTTACTATTATTCTATATTATTATTACTATTATATCAATACTATTGAAGATTGTAGTAAGGAAAACGAGTGTTTTCCGCGGTAAGTGTTTAAGTATGTCAGCTGTTATTAAATCATATCCCGGTGACTTCTTACGTGTAATCTCGAAAATTCAGATTTTACTTGGGAGGGGTGAAAGTATTTCGGCGGGAGGGATAATTGAAGCGGTTCATCTAGTGACTGAGTAACGCGTTGGTGAAGTACAGATTGGATGTCATTATGGGGAGTAAATGTTTCAGAAAGATGTCTACCAAAGCATTCAGCTTTGTCATCATCAGTTATTAGCCAGGGTCCGTCACCCACCCTAAGGGGCATCGATGTCGTGTGATGCCGCAGTAGGCGTTTTGTGCTGCGCCAGAGACTACCATCCTTCTCGTTCAGAGTTCCAGTATAATTTTCGTATAAGCGGGTGTTGTGTGTTTGAATTTGTTGTTTCAGCTCGTTTGTCAGCCGGTTCAAGCGACGTTTATCAGATGGTAGGCGAGTTCTCTGCCAAGTGTTACGGGCGCGGCGTTTTTCACGAATAAGTTCTCTGATATGAGTGGGATAGTGTGGGGCGTCTTTGTTAAATTTAATTAGGAAATATACAATATTATTTTAATAACAAAATGTATCAAATAAGTGTTACCATATAAATATGTTCAAAAAAAAAAATAATTTGAAACATACTAATTGGTAAAATACCTTAAAAATAAAATTTCGTTTATCTGATTTTTCTGTTACAAAATAAGAGTGTACATTTTCTAATGGATAAGTTTCAGTCGGTTTTGTAATCGGATAAATTTAAATCTCTTTTTCAAGGAAGTTCTTTAGTTGTATTAAAGTAGACTTAAATTCACACCAGAACCACTTTGTACTATTCATTAGATTAGAAAAAATTCGTTTTCTTTTCTGCAAAATAAATTTAGAAGTTGCTCTCTAACAATAATTTGAAATAAAATTACTAAATAAATTAGCGTATGTTATTTATGAATTAAAGCTAGCATTAAAAAGAAATCAATACTATAGACCATTCTCTTTTACATCCCCCTGCTCACTGTTCTTCACACTTCGTCGCATAACCCTTCTTCATAAACACTCTCTCTTTCTCAGGCTCTCTTTTAGCTTTTCTCCCCATTCTACCCTTATTTCTACACCCTCTCAGGACTCAATTCTCCCTCTCTTCTAATCCTATCTATACCTCCTTCTCTCACTTATGTTTTACTTCTTCCCCTTTCTCCCTCCTTACCTCTAATCTCTTTTTATGTCATTCAGCATGTTAGCCTGTTTCTCCCTCGCCTCTGACAATATCTCTCTCTCCCCACCCCTTGTCGTTCTCCCTTTATCTTTAGGTCTTTATCTATCTATATACCTAAGGTTACCAAACTACTCATGATTAGTTATTAAGAAATTAATTCGGGCACCTCAACGGGACAAAGGGAATAGCGCTAAAGAATGTAAATTAAAAGGTGTAAGTTTCCAGGATTATTTCTCGGTCAGGGGTAAAATTATCCTGATAAAACCCACTGCTAACGTATCATATCCCATAACAATCTAAAATAAAAACTTTTTGATTGATTAAAATTTAAATAGAACAGATTTATTCGATGATTAGTAATTTAAATAATCTGATTTCAAAACCGTAAAACAGAATTGTATAGGATTTATATTATACATCAATATTAAAAGCTAAAACAGAAAAACATTAATTAAACTGCTACTGGGAAAATGAACTTATTAATAGATTCAACAAAATGATTTGCTGTATTAACAAATTGTAATTTGGTTTAATTTATTTTTTAATCTTTTAAATTGAATCACAAGTAATAACAACAATGACAAAATCAATTCAGTATCAATTTATCAATTTACTTTGATCGAGGTCAGAATGTTGTCAAAATAAATCGTGTAATTGAGTCGTTATTACAATTTCTGAATGTTGTTTTAATCCATTAAATATTTAAATTCAATTATTAAAGTAGGATTTATTTGCATCTAAATAAGGTAGTGGTTTCATTATTATTCTTTAGACTATTATTATTAGAAATTAGCAGTTATTATTAAATTCGTCTAGTCAGTTCAGTTAATAATTAAGAATACGCGGGATTTAGAACAAAATCATTTTAAGGTGTATAGATTGCACCATTTTATATGGCTTCAAAGAGAGTGAAAACTTGCAGTCGTGTAACATGTACAATGTATTCAAGCAGGTTTAACACTCTTTAATAGCTCTCATTCATTACCGTAATGCTTGTTAAGTAAACTCGTTGGAAAAGGAGCTAGCGTCTCAAATACCAGCGACTGTAGTCGTTTCTAGAAGGGCAAAGATTTTCCACATAAGAGCACAATGAAACTTTTTCTACGCTCTACTAGAACAATACAATACATCGTAGAAATGATCAATACCGGGCATAACAAAGGCCAATTCCCCGTATTTTACACTATCCTCGACCGCTATTTGAGGAACTCCTATCAAACACAATTTAGTCATCGGCCACCCATTATCCTTGTTACAATACACTTAGTTGTATACAACGAACAGTCTATTACCTTAACTATTTCTAGAAAATCACTATTATTTCACAATATGAAGGAATAAAAAACCAACTAAAGACAATACTTGTACAGTATATGGTTTCCGTTTAATTTACTATTATATGTGCATTACAATTTCAAATTTTGATAAGCCGATTATGTTATCAATGCTTTTCAATGCTACTTATCTTTTATACAACTGGTTTCGCAAGACTTCCGCGACTTAAGAAAACTTACTTATTGACTTATAAAATTGATAATTGTAATAAATTACCTAATTTTTCTTTAAATTTTACAAAAATCAAAATTTCCTTTGTTAAATTTTTACTACAAAATACTCTCAGTTCTGAGGCTATTAATTCCAGATTCACTCGGTGAAATCTTTTGATAGTCTGAGTTAACCAGTTTTAACGTTTATTGAACAATTTGGGCAAATATAATTATTTAGTAAACGTGCGTGCGCATACACACACGCAGACACCCACGCAACCTTAAACTACGTTTCTAGAGTAGTTCACAACAGACATCGATTTACAGACGTTTTAGCCAATTTGCAGTGGCGTCAGCACTTGAAGAAAAAGAAAACAAAGAAAATGAAGACGAAGAGAAAGATATGAGTATTGTAAAATATTAAAATTTTGTAAATATTGTAAAATATATATTATATTTTTCTGATTAAAATATTTTATTCTACTCTAATGAAAGAAGTAATAAAACTGGATCATTTATTGAAACAGTAACTCGTTTGTACAATGAAGCATAAATTTACTATTAGTTTTCAGAGAAGATATTACCGATGTAAGTTAGGGAAAGTAAGAAAGTAAACCGTACGTGAAACGATTCTGATAAGGAATTTCAAAAGAATGTATCGTCTGCTAGACTCCCTGATTTTTTCTATAAAATTAAGAGGAATTCAAAGAGTTGTTGGAATCCCGTATACAGCAAATCAAGCATGAACACTTTATTACACTACTCGCATTAAATTGATCCATATTTTGAAAAATGGAAAACTATATACAGCTTTTTCTTCCGCTTCGTTTCTGGATGAAAGGCTTCTTAATTTTCAATAAAACATTTTTTTAAAAGTAACGGTGAATTCCAGTAGAAAGAATTTTATGTTAGAAGATATTTACGTACACATCTTATGTTTAACATTTTTACAAGTCATTAAAAAGATATTTTGAACATCTATATTTAGCAGAAAATATTACCTTCACACAATTAATTCATGTTATTAACATATTTTAATCTTGTACGATGATATTAAAGAAATGGCTAAGAGAGTGAATAGTTAATTTGGAAAATTGTCTATTCTATGAAGTGTTTTTATTGAACAATTATTATAAGAGATTGCAATGAATGTAATGTTTTGATTTTAAGTTTTTTATTATTTATTAGTTATTAATAGTGTTATAAATATTGAAAAGAAGTTTAAAGAAATTCTGTTTCTTATTTATTCTACTCAGATCATGAACAAACTTAGGCTTAGGTGTTACAATATTTTGTTAGCAAAACTTTGCTGGAGTAGGGTAAATATTTTAGTAAAACTGAGTTATATTTTACTGCAGAAAATATCTTACTATAATGTTTACTAACAAAACATAAATTTCTACGAAAACCAATTTTATCATATTTTGTAAAAATGGAAATCAGTTTATGTTCTCAGTGTACAGCAGCAGCTACCGTACAATTTAGGACCAGATATATTTATTCGTCTAATTTTCTAATATCTTCCAATAAACCGGAAAATTAAGAAATTTGTTTTTCTTTTAAATGACAAATTACACTAGAATATTTAAAAACTTTATTGTTTTTTAATTTCTAATACAGCAAGATCTTTAATGTTTTCTCTTCATTGCATGACTTTTTAAACCGGTCAAACGGCACTTCAGTGGTGTTTTCACTACCGTTCCTGAATCCATATCACCATCTTCCCTCCAGCGCAAATAAAAAAATTAAAAGGAAAAATTTTAGTGAAATAAATTTTTAAAAAAATTGATTCAACGTGAAAGTTCAAACATTGTTAATGTCTGCAAACGGATGCACTAGTTGCAAACAGAAAAATGAATAGAATAATCAAAGATTAAGAGGAAATTTTAAATAGAAAAATGAAAGCACGTACAATTATCAAGGAAGTGAAGACTTTTAGAAACTAAAAAATTAAGGATAAATAAATTGGAATAAATCTTAAGTATATGAACGTACGAAAAGTTAATGAATATCGAATACAACGAATTTTGTTACAGCTGTCGCCGCTTTTCCGTCACCAGTTTCCACTGTTTCCTATCTAAGGTTATATCCTATCCTAAATTTCTAGCCGTCATGGCCTCATTCACGCTATCTCTCCAATTCCAACGTGTACGTCCTCTCCTCTTCCGTTCATCTAACTCTGCACATGCCTCTTCACATGTCCAAACAACGGCAATTGTCGCCTTTCGATCTCGTCATCGATGGTTCTTCCCTTATTCATTTCGGTTCATATACATATGAACCGAAATTCTTCATTTCTAACTCTCTCAAATCTTGATTTTCAACAACTTTTTTTCAGAATGTCCATTTCTATTGCTCTAAGTTAATTTTTGTTCATCTTTATTACGTCCCAAACTTCTGAGTAAAGTGTGATGCTTTGAACTACCTGTAAGTTTGTACATGTGGTTTTTGTTAAAGATCTATCCCATAGTAAAGAATTCAATGTTCAGATTGCTATTTCACTCTTGTTGATTCTGCTTTGATTTTGATTCTCACTGTTTCCTTTTTTATTAAAAACTACACCCAAATAGTACGTACTTTTTACCACTTCTTTTATTTTGTCTGCTGCTAATTGCAGATCATCAACATTATCCCTAACTATCAAATATTCACATTAAAATTAATGAATAAGTTTCCAATTAATTTTTATGCATCAGTAGATAAATGTTTTCATCTTAAATGTATGAATATACTGTCATTATAGTGTCGTTAAAGCTTAACTTATAAAACATACCTTATTGCAAACAATTTTTATATCGACGTACAAATACATATTACTCGATTAGACCATTGACAGTCTATATGTGAATAGTAATCGTAAGATTTAATTAAGAACTGCTTAGTACATCCAGTAATAAGATTAAATTTCACTTTAAACTAAATTTTCAATTTGATATTTTTGTTTGTATCCAGAGAATCCTTGTACTAATGTATATTCCTTATTAGATTGTAAAGGATTACAACGTTATGTTTATATTATTGCAAGGTACGTTATATGTGTGGTTTGCTTGTTAAATTACAGGATGATAGCGGTGCGGTGAGATGGTCTGGTGTCTGCTGTGTACTATATAGTAACAAAGTGGGTTGAGTTTAGGTTTGCAGAAGGTAAGCCCAAGTGTTCACCAGCTTAATCAGTTTGATAGCAGACCATGCGTTATAAATGCCAGAAACGCAACACAATTGCTAATGAGTCCTTAATAGTGTGTGTAGTCCTATATAAATGTATATTACGTATTTCCTGAATGTTCACACGTGCGTATGTGTGTATGTGATTATACTCAGAATTAATAATATTATGTCCAACATCCAGGACACCGCAGTGACCATTAAATCCACTATGATTAAATTATTGTAAGTCAGAAACAATTTAGTTATATTATTTAGTCAACTCAAACTTTGCTGTATAACAAAATTAATCTACAGGTTGAATAATTAACATGGCTTATATTTATACCCCTTTTATTTTATAAGCACATATAAGAATTTGGGAACGACATTGAATGATAGATGGGATCATTTTCAAGAGATTAGAATACCCATTGAAACAGTTTCTTAAACATTTAATAGAATGAGTAAAGTATTCAAAACACACGATCTGAATAATACTCGTAAAACAAAAATGTGAATATTGCGATGCTATGTTTTCTTAGTTCTGTTTTATGGCGTAGAGTCTTAGACGCTTAATGATTTCTGAGTAAAAGAGTTGAACCGTTTGTGATGTGGCTGTACAGAAGGATGCTGAAAGTTTTCTGGATGGATCGCGTCTCTAATGATGAGTTATTGAGACGTATGCAGAAATCAAAAGAAGCCATGAACACGATATATATTAGGCAGCTCGAGTATTTGAGACATATAATGCTCAACAGGAAAAGATATGGATTGCTGTGTACTATATTACAAGGAAGAATAGTGATACAACTTAGCGTGGGGTGAAGACGCATTTCCTGGTTGAACAATCTGCGAATGTGGTACTCGTAAACGACAACACAACTGTTTCAAGCAGCAGTGGATAAGATTCGAATTTTTAATATGGCGGCCAACATCCAGAAAAAAAGGAACCTAAAGAATAAAAAAATATTTATAACGAATGCCAGAGAATCCGACTGGAGGTCATGTCGTATCCTAATGGTGGACACTTCTCTTTTACTGTATTAATGTACTACTGCCGGTTTCATAATCATAGACACACGAGTTCGAACCCTTGCATCTCTAAAACTATGCAACGGATTTCAACATATTTTACATCAAAATTTAGCTCGTTTTATTCTGCGTTCACCCACAATAAACCTTTATTTTTAATGTTGTAAAAAAATGGCCTTATCGAGATTGAACGACAAAAAGACCCGGTTTTTTGCTACCGCAATAAATTTCATGCGTTTAGAGACGTGTAATTCGATAATTATTTGCCCGAAAATTTTAAAATTTTAATACAACATAGAGAATTATATTCTTACAGCGTGTACGAAATTTAAAATTCGTACTGTATTTAAATTTTGATATATTACCAATATTCTGAACCCTTGCTATCTCGGTTACCGCTCAATCGTGTGGCACGGGCAAAGTATAGTTTTATTTGGCGTTAAAAAATTAGTACAAATATGTTAATAACATGAAATACTGATTGGCCAATGTTGTGGTAGAATTTTTCACACTTTTAAAAAATAGCTTGGGTAATGCGGGGGGTGGGCACTACTATTCATGTTGAAAGTTGTGTACGTGACACCCTGTCGGACTGCCTACCTGAATTGACAAACTGCAATGTCAATTATGGTAGACAGTCAGATTCAGGCAACATGAGTAGTAGCGCCCACCCGCCGCATTTCCAAATCTATTTTTCAAAATTTTAAAAATTCTACCACAACATTGGCCAATCAGTATATTTATCATGTCATTAACATATTTGTACTAAGTTTTTAACCCTGAATAAAACGAAAGTTTTTCCGTGTCGAACGATCGAGTGGTTACCGAGATAGCAAGGGTTTAGAATATTGTTAATACTTAAATAAAAATTTCAATACCGTACAAATTTTAATTTCGTACACGCTGTAAGAATATAATTGCTTATGTTCTGTTAAAGTTTCAAAATTTGCGGTCAAATAATTATCGAATTACACGCCTCTAAACGCATGAAATTTGTTACGGTAGGAAAAAAACTGGGTCTTTTTGTCCTTCAATCTCGATATGGCAATTATTTTTAACAACTTTAAAATACTATTATGGGTCAACGCAGAATAAAATGAGATAAATTTTGATGTAAAGTTTGTTGAAATCCAACTCATAGTTTTGGAAATGCAAGGCTTCAAACTCGGGTGTCTATGATTATGAAACCGATAGTAGGTGTTACTACACCATAGATATTGTAACACGTAAGCCTGGGTTCGTTCGGCATCTGGGTATGATACACAATAAACAGACTTACTTTAAACTTATAACAATTAATTATTGATTTACACAATTAATAATTACAATTAGCGATTAAGCTAAGTCTACTTACAAATAAAAATCAGATTAGCTACAAATATTAAATCAACTACAGGACATGGGCTAAAACGACACTTAACTAACAATATAATAATGCCTTCAAAAAATCATCAAGCCATCTGATTTACTTTTCCGTAGGCATTTACTACGACCCGCCCGTACACGCGCTATTTAACGCAATACAGAACCCGTCTCAAAACGATACTATTTCGTACGGCTCGACACATGTCTCATTCACATTTCAAACATTAAGTCTAAGTCATTCCAAAGGTATTAACTGCCGGTGGCATTGGCATAGTTGGTAACGGGCTCGCCTCTCATCATGCGGTCTTGGGTTTGAATCCCATTCAGGTACGGCATATTTTCATATGTTAAAAAAAATAATTTCATCCTTCACCGTCTGGATTAGCAGTAATTGCAGAACAGTCAGAAGTTAAACAAAAAAAAAACAGTAAAAACAATAAAAACAAAGGTACTACTAACTGTTTTTATACCTACAATCTGATAGTTTTCCAAACAAACAAGATCTCTCTAACTAACTTTCCATTATTATGGAACATAGTAGATCGAATAAAATAAAAAACAATCGTTTTTAATAGTTTCGATTTTTCTAGAATTTGTATTCATAAAAATTCACTATCCTTGTTCTACACAATTCTTTCCAGTAAACCTTTCTAGTCGCTGATATTGTAATCATAGTTTCATTAGACAACTATATATGGCTTAACCTCAAGCCACATACTTTGATTTCACGATGTTTTGTATCAGTGTTATTTTTTGTATTAAATATGATAAATGCACTTAAATAAACAATTCCTTTACTATAACGACCCATCAAAACAAACTTAACTTCACAACACCAATGCCAGAGGTGCGTAGTAGCACCGTCAAAACTATATTTTAATTGTTTTATTTACTTTGCAATAACTCGTCACGACTTTTACCAATTGTGATTTGGTAATTTTTTGCAGTATCTGGAACATATTCTCTTTACAACCATGTTAATTTCTTCAAAGATCCGTCCTAGAGTAACTTACTCTGTATTTAAGTACTATCAGAATATCCATTTAAAATACATTAGATCAAACACTTTGTATTTCAAATTAATGTGGTATACTTCATAAATTCAAGTTGAACTGCAAAGAAAAATATTGCTGAGGAAAATATATTATATTGTTTTACGTATAATTTATGTTTCACCAACTTGTGGTCACATTTTTATTTAACTTTCCCCTAAATCATAGGCTTGAATAAAAACTCATTTTTAATTAAATAGCCTATATTAAACCGCTTTTAATTTTACTTGTTCTACTATATAAATTGTTGTGAAAGTTGGATGTTCCTAAACATTTAAACTGAAAATCATTTCGCTTTTATTTCCTGGTATAACTAACAACTCCACCTAAATAAGGGAGTTTTCCATATTCATAAAATATACTTATATTAAAATTGTTTAGTCTAATTTTTGGTTTGCAGAAATGTTTATTTTCTGATTCACGAAGAGAAGTCACAAAACGTAAATTCAATAATTTATAGTTTTATTTTAATTCATTTATTTAACGTCGCATCAACTACAATGGTCGTTAGCAACGACGTTGGGGTATAACTTTTTTGTACAATGGAGGATAAAATGATTTTCTTTTTGTAACTTATGAAAATGTGCCGTGCCTGAGTGGGATTCGAACCCAGGACCGCATTATGAGAGGCGAGCACGTTACTAACTGCTTATAAATTTATAGTTGTTTTGTACACTTCTTACACAAAATGGCAAACTTAAACGTGTTTTGTTTCACTATGCTCCAAACACCATCTACTACACCAAACACTTTTATTATAAAACGACTGCCAGCTACTGTAATTTTAGCACAAACTATAGAGTTTAAATTTTTGACATGATTACCTTTTTAAACAACAAGGTTACAATATATTTAGCCTAAACAAAATAATTAATGAAATGGGAATATATTCCTTTAAAGATAATTCTCTAATTTCAAAAATATTTTATTTTCACAAGCTTTTCTTTTATTTACTTTCATTTTCAATTATTTTCTCCACGAAGTGGTTAATCGGAAGATATTTATAAGAATATGCGAGGAATGGTAACAAATTATTATTGTTTTAAGAATTTGTGAAATGTATAGAGGGAATCTTTCTGATAAAATCTATTGATTGAAAATCAATTTTATTTTATTTTTTTCATGAATTTTTAAACTCTAATATATGTAGGCCTACACTGCAATCTGTTCAACTTAGAACAATAAAGAACACCATGGCCTAATGATATAAGAATGATACTTATGACGTGCAAATGAGGTGTATTGTTTTACAGACCGACTATTTCTGAAAAAGTAAAGTTAATTGAACCCTGACCATCAAAGTACACCAGTAACCACTGTGTTATAATCAAATCAGTATAAAAGCACACCTTTACTAGGATTTGAACCACAGAACCTTCGTTTCCATATATCATTTGTCAAACAGTCCACTCAAGCGACGACTTTATCACTAGAACAACCCGGGGGGTTAAGTTTTATAAAACTGAAAATTTAAATAGCTCTCATTACTTCCATTGAAGTTACGCAAAAATGTTTTTTCTTCTCAAAACTTTTTAATTTGAGTAAAAAGTAGAAGTATTCGAGACTGGGATGAACGCTTCTGTGAACATTCACAGAGAAATATTTTCGAATTTATTATTAAATTTTAAGTAAATTTTATAAATTTTTATAAATGTAGTAAATTGTAAGGGTACGTAACATATTATTTTAAAAGTTGAAAAAAATATGTACGGTAATGCCTTTCTTACCGTAACGATCTACAAGTTCATCAGCGAAAAGCTTTAAAACGGTAACTTTTTTAATTTGTTATTATTGAAGACGTATCTTCATGAAAAAGTTTGAATAGATTTTATGATATTTCATTAAAGTGATATACTATGTATTCAAAATATATTTATTTGCTTTGATACATAATATTTATGGTTTTACTTGCTTTAGTTGTCTTGTCTTCATATCATTTTAACCAATCAATTTGTAATAAGGAACTTTAGTAAATAGATTAGGTTAGTAGGCCGTAACAATGATTGATTGGAAGAACAAAAGAGAAATGATGTTTGATGATATAATGGATTTGTTAGTCTGAACATTAATTAATGCGTCTTTCTAGTGAAAGTGAAACCTGTGAGAGGTAATTAGTTAGAACCACAATCAATACTCACAATAACTTCTAAGATCGTCGCGCATCTTCCTCGCGCATATCCTTCCGGTGCTTTGATCATCATCTCAGCTCTTACTAATTCACTCTTACTTCAAAGGATCCCAGCTCTTGTATGGTCAAAAGTAGACAAACAATATGCAGTGTAATTCAAACACTGTCGTCAATCCTTTGATCGCAAAATAAATAAAGTCACAGACAAAAAGCGCTGTAATTACGATGCTTGTATCATTCGCTTCTCTATTTTTTTCAAGCTGTCAAAAAAAATAAACAGTTTGAAATGTAACCAATACATATTTTATAAAAGTACTAAAATGTTTATTATAGAAATCCTTGTCATAGGTGTTGTTATAATATCAAGTAAATATGCCTAAAAGTCAAATGTTTATAACAGTATTATTGTTTTATAAAACCTTGCTAAGGATGTTTAAAAAACTATAAATAATTATAATATAAAGACGAAAAATAAAAAACAAATACAGTAATAAACCTATATTTCTAGTTAACCTCATTATTTTGATAATACTCTTCTTCGATCCCCAATTTTTTAAATTGTAGATTTTTTTATTGCATTGCTAATTTTTAGGATTTGTATGCTTTTAAAGGCCTGTATTGTTCCGTTAATTAGATATATTAAAATTTTAGATTGTATTTTATTCACTAGTTTAGAAATCGTATAACTTTTGTATGTCATGGTTTTAAGTCCTATTCTAGTTTTTAAAATTTGTCACAATGAATTTATTCAATTTATTGGTGGCAATTTTTAAAATTGTCATCTATCATTTTTCTAAATCCACTTGTTCGTCCGTCACACTCAGATATCAGAAACTACAAGAGATAACAACAAACGGATTTTGGATTTGTAATCTTCACAATAATTTGTGGGACTGGATTGAGCTTGCAGTTCCGGTTTTTACCGGAAGTTACCAAAAACCGGAAGATAAGAAATTAAAGTTGGAATTTGGAAAAAAATATAGTATCATTTGATTCCTCTTACAGAGTATTTATACAGAAATCGTTGGCTTTGACATTCCGGTTTCGAGAGGAACTTAAAAAATGAAGATCAGAAGTTGAAAAAAAAGTTGTGTCATCGATTCCTTTTAAAGGGTAGATACAGAAATCACCAATGGTTTTTGCCATAGGTCAAAAGTAATACTCGTTTAAAATTTCCACCAGCCATGTAACGTGTTATCTCATTGAAGAGATTTTTTTAATCCAATCTTGTCACATTAAAACGGATAGCAAAACGTTATTGCAGCAGTCAATGTCTTGACATATTAACGGGAGAGTCTAGCTAATGAGTGGTGTTCTCCTCAAAAATGCTAGAGTGATATAAAATGACTGGTAAAAAGTCTTTACTCGTTGGGCATAGTTGTAAATTTAAATTTAAAAAACGTTGTGTGTGTGCTTATGACCACACAATGGAAGTGAAAACTTGCATGAAATAAAATTGTTTATTTTTATTTCTATACTCATAAAGTTGTCCTAATATTGGACACAACATATTATATAGGCTAATTATATTTTTTAATTAACCATATTCAGAAGAATTTTGGTCTGATTGGATTTCTTCATTGCTATTACATTTATATTCTAAGAATGAAACAATAGCTTTATAGAAACTGAAATACCAATGTTATAGGGCCTAAATACTTACTACGTTTAAATTTATTTAAATATCTAAACAAATCTTTGTCAATCGTTTTATATTTAAATATTATAGTGATTAGGCCTTCAAATTATCCCCGTTACAAAACAAAGTTTTAATTGAAAAGAATATTTTTTTTAAATTTTGGTGTCAAAATTGAAGTACATTAAGTTAACAGACACGCATCGAGCCCACCACGCTTCACTCAAGACGGATTTAAATGAACAAAATTTTTTAATGAAATTTTGTTTATATGATTGCACTGTATTTTGGTTAATCCAAACAGGGTTTGGTCCCAATTAGTTTGGATGAATGGGGTTTGAGTGTACATACAATAAAACACGCGTATTATATTAAACTAATCTCAAATAAAGATATTGGGTTACCCCATTAAGAAGTTGCTTAAAAATAACCTTTTTATTCCTGTGTGTGAAGCGTGACGGTTCAGTTTTGTTCATTGTTCAAGAAAAACGCCTAAATGAGTTTTCTCTTCAAAAAATAAAATTAAAAATAACGGAATTTATCAGAAATTATTTGTACACAATGAATTATTTTAAAAGGAACCACGGTTGAACAGTAATTACGGGATGGGATATAATAATCTAATAATTATGTCATAGACATGATAAACGTGTCGTAACTTCCAAGTTAACGGATAGTAATAAATAGGGCAAATAGTCTACTGTGATACAGCCATCGTTTAATATCGTTTAATATTTTATATTAAATGTTGTAGTTGAGACGTTCTCTCTTACTCAATATTCATTAAAGTCAGTCTTTCTCAACTGTTTTTAGCTAAAGATCATATTTTTTAATAAAAATGTTATTGCGACCCACTTTAAAGTACCAAGTTAACAATGAGTTTAACATTCTTCTTTTTCCCATTTCGTTTTTAAGCAGGTAAGGAGAAACAGGTTAAATATAGATGATCAAATACATAATAAATCAGCTTGTTTTTATAAGAACATTATGATTCCTCTTGACAGCTTTTACGACTCTCAAGGGATTATTATACGCTGTTTGACAACTCACTTTGTTAACTACGCAAGATCAATTTAACTAATATAAAAATAAACTTTTAAATATATTATATATTAAAAAATTTTCATATTCACACACAGAGATTTCAAAAAATGTTATGATTTTATGAGTTTCTTTTATTTCATTGAAGTCCATAGTTTCCCGCTTATGTTGCTCCATATACATGTTTCTGATATCCATTAAATCCACTTAAATGATATTTCGTGATGGTTACAGATTTTTTAAATTAAAGTGAACTCACAAAATCTGTCCAAAGGTATTTACGCTCCACAAGTCAACAAGTTCTATAATAGGCCTATCTATTTTAACTTCATATTTCGTTACATGAAACGTAAAATATTTAGATCTACCCTTACACAGATGACTTGTATTTAGTACACATGAGAAATAAACGTCAGATCCTATTCTTTGTTCATCATCCTACCCTATACGTTTTTGAAAAAACTGAAAGTTTGGAAGTTGCAGAAAATTAAAAAATTCTATAACTTTTATTTCAAGAATCATTTCTATAGAACCTAGTTTAGTGTCAATTAGTGAGTTTTCGTAGTTTTAGATCAAACAGATGTTGATTTTCATTTAATCTCATTTATTCATGGTTAAAATTAGGTAATAAAAAAGTTTTTACAATATTTGCTCATGATTAAACGTAGGTTACAAGTTTAATCATTTACCTATATCGACAACAGAAAACCGTATATTTTCCACCAGTTTTTTTATTTTTCGAGGATATTTTTCAAAATATGTGGTACTACATCATCATCATCAACTATACGGCTTAGGCTTTACCCAGCCTGTTCCGTTGCAATGGTAGTTGTTTTCTTCTTTTGTTGCTTTCTTTTGAAATTGTCATTTGTTAAAAGATTGTATATTTTAAAAGTATACTTTGTAATTTAGTAAAATTCATCATCGAAACCTGCGTCTATACATAAATTATTGCTCCTAATTGGAAAGTTCGAGTCCATTCCGATCGATGCGTTCCTACAGTTGGTCCTTCCATCGCTTCCTCGGTCTCCCAATTCTTCTTCTTCCTCTCGCTCTATAGCGCCACAAAAACTTGGGTATCCTACTCTCCTCCATTCTCTCTACATGTTCCCTCCAACTGTTCCTATATTTCCTGATAATATCGCTAATATTCTCAACATGAAGTTGATTTCTTATTATCTCACTTCTAATCCTATCCCTGAGAGTGCAACCCGCAATACTTCTCAGAAAGCGCATCTCTGCTGCCTCGATTCTTCTGTATTGACGAGAGGTCAGTGTCCAAGCTTCGGAGCCGTACAACAGAACCGGCCTAGCCATTACCTTATAAAATTTAATAATTGTCTCCTTCCTCACTTTCCCTTTTAATGTTCTGCTTATGGTTCCTAATAGACGTTGGAATTTATGTATTTTCTAGTCTACATCTTCACTCTCCCCATAGGATAATCTACATCCTAGGTACTGGAACCCTGACACCTGCTCCAATATCTGATCAGCCAAAACAATTTTGCTTCTAAGAGGTTCCTCTCCAACAAAACCCCACACCTTCGTCTTTGTTGCCGATATTTCCAAGTTATATTCCTTATAAATTTTGCTCAGTGAATATACAGCTCGTTGCAAATTATCCTCCGAGTCTGCAAACACTACCTGATCATCTGCAAACAATAGAGTGTCTAGAGGCATACCATCTACTAAAAACCTCGTTTTTAATTTGTTTCGCCAGTTGCTTACGGCATCGTCAATATAAATGTTAAATAATACGGGTGATAAGGGACACCCTTGTCTCACTCCTTGTGTTATCTCTCTTTTCCTGCACCAGTTTTACCTCCCACTTTTATCTGTATTTTTGTGTTCTGGTACATACTTTGTATCACTCTGACTAGATGTGTAGGTATACCCCTTTGTATTAAAATATCCCATAGCTTCTTTCTCTTAACCTGATCAAAAGCCTTCACATAGTCCAGAAAAGCAACATACGTCGGGACGTTGTACTCTCTATGCTTCTCTACAATTTGGTTCAAGGCGAAAACACAGTCTGAGCACGACCTTCCCATCCTGAAGCCGTTTTGTTCTTCACCCAGTATCCCCTCCGCGATAATCTTCAGCCGGTTAGTTATAATCTTTGCATAGACCTTGTAGCCCGTGTTAAGGAGGCTGATGCCTCTATAGTTTCCGCAGTCTTTCCTATTTCCTTTCTTAAATACTGGTATTACCACAGACTCTCCCCATTGTTCAGGTATCTGTCCTAGCTTCCAACACCAGTTAAAGAATGACAGCAGCCTCTCTAGGAAACTCCGAGAGGCATACTTGATCAGCTCAACATTAATTCCATCAGGCCCCGGAGCCTTCCTATTTCTACTTGCTTTCAATGCTTCCGATATCTCTTCCATAGAAAGGTCGTCCACATTAGTGTCATTGGGCAAGTTGGTTACATTTTCTTCGCCAGACGTCCATAATTTCTCGAAAAAGTCCAACCATTCCTCTTCTGGTATAGGATTTATCGATATATTATCCTTGACCTCTCTATTTAACCTGTTTAGAAATTTGTAAGCATGCTCCTGTCTACCATGGACGTCATGCTCAATTTGGCTGACAGTTCTTTCCGATGTAGTGGTACTACATCTATATCAAAATGGTAGGTTGGCAATACTGGTAAAATGAACCTATTTAGAGTCAATCTGCCTAAGGCGTCTACCCGGAATCATCAGTAATAATGCTGCTGGTGTTACTAACACTAACACATATTAATTATATTTTTATCAAATTCCTCGTTCAATATTTTATGGAAGGTTGTCAAACAAGCACACTTAATTATATTGTCAATTACTCTTTTGTAAAATAACAGAGTATATTAGTGAAAATTTGTTCACGATTATTCTTATTTTAAGAGTAAACTATTAAATTTAATAATGTCAATTATGGAAAGCTAATTTATGAAATCCTACTTTCATTTATATTATTCAGTGCATTTATTAAATTATGCAGGGAAATTGCTTTTGTTGATTATAAATCAGAGTAGGACTTAAAATTCAATAATTGTATATAAATTTATTGGAGTTAGTAGAAAAACATAAATTGAGTTGCACCCTTCTATCTTATGTATCATTATCTTCACGGCTACAAAAAATAGTTCTGTTTCTTTCCACATGGTCAACCAATTATATGACTGAAACATTTATGAACAGAATATGTAGGGGTGTAAAAGACACTAGTCAGAGATCACTAGTGAGAATAATGACTTTCATTATAAAGCCAGACCCTGAGGTGAATGAAATGAAGGTGGAAGGTGGATTTTGAATGTGGAAAGTAGATGCTTTTCAGAGGGCCTGGTTCGCTGGTAAGCATATTTTTCCACTCAGAGAGAAAAACAATTGTGAACCACCTCACACCAAGCTTTACTCGGTAAAACCTCTAGATGCAAACCAGCCTTTCGGCTGATGACCTAAAAGACAAAATTATGTTTTCTGATACGTATTGAAAAAAAAACAAGTTATTATATTCTATTCTTGGTTACGCTTAACTAATATTATTTGTAACCGTTACTTTTAAAATGTTATTATAAGCAGTTTTCCTAATTTTCCCACACTGATTCATTCCAATCTATTCATATTTGTTTAAATACAATATTTAATTTATATGGAAAAAGGTAAAATTAATCGCAAAGATAAAATAAAAGAAAAGAAAATGAGCAGAATACAGAGAATGATTTTTTAAATTTTAATTACAAAAAATATTAGGCAAGTTCAAAAAAGTAAATCTCTTGAACCATAAATTTTGAGTTAAACTAATGTCTTGATTACTAAAGTTTATGTTTGTATTGCCTAACCAAACATTTTAAAACTGAATTCTGAAATTTGTGTTTTTAATGTGTTTAAGTAAAGATAACGGATCACGGATGTGTTTCAGTGATAAAGTCGTCACTGTGAGTTAGCTGTTTAACAGCTCTTTTTGGGAGACAAAGGCTCCCAATTAACTACACACTCTTAAGATTGGTCGGGTTGAGTCTGTACAAGACTGATTTTAATTTACTGTTTTCAGTTGAAGAGATTCCAACTCACACACTTAGGGATAAAAATAAGTTATTATTTCTAAAACTAAATTTATTTTTCATTTTCATTTTGTCAGAGTATGTTTAACATGTGTCTTGGATTGGAATCATTCTAAACTTTTGATGTTGGAATTTCTTGATGTATCCGAAAGCTGTATTCCGTATGATAAAATACATTTTAACAACGATTTTTAGACAATTTGTTAGATTTTGTCAAAAGAGATTTATTGCACAAAATCCATTATATTTTTCAAAAATTTATATGTAGTTTTTTTTATTTTGACGGGTAGTACACACGTGTTGTTTCTACGAAGGCAACGAAAGCAACGATTCCAGATCTTAGAGTGACACAATAATTATGGAATGACATTATTTCACAGTTTTACTGGCCTATAGAGTTTTTTCATTAATTTGCGTTCGCCAAGTGTATAATAATTCTTGAAGTTTATTTAATACGGTTGGTACTGTTTTGATGAATCTGCGATAAAAACTGTTACTTATGGCGATAAAAACACGATCAATTTTTAAAATGTGGCCACTGCTGTACTTGTAATATCAATTAGATACAAGCCAGTGGTATACTAGTCATATAACAAACATCAAAAAACCTTCCCTAAGAGAAACTTGAATGTATAAAAAACAAAACTTGGGTAAAATATGAAGAAATAAAATCTTAAATAAACAGCATAATGATTTTAGAAGTAACATATTTACCTTTTATGTATTATTTAACATTAGAATGTATCTTGCAATTTTTGATGAATAAATAAAAATAATAAAACTTGATAAACACAAATAAAAACTGTTTAACGTTTTTTAATTTGGAATATATATAACTTTTACTAGGGTTTTTTTCGAATTATTGAAAGCGTTAATAAAAAACCATTACACTTTTGTAGGAATTGTTAATTATTCCATATTAAAGTGTCGTGTTAAATTCGTATAATAACTAAAATAGGTACCTTAAAATGAACGAAACGCAGAAAGGCTTTAATATTAGAGTAAATGGAAGTCTGGTTGGGATACGTGCCAATGGGCAACTTCAGTTCTAGGCTGCGAATCACTGCTAACGATTCGGTTTGCTTCTTCCTTTTCTACATTTCTGTCTTTCTCTAAAACACTCTTTACCCCTTACATACGTCCCCTGGGATGGCACACCACGAATAAGGTGCCTTAAGCATCTACCTCGCACATCTACACCTCAGTAAAAGCAACGTTATACTGATGGAGTTGCAACGACAACATTTTCTAAATTACAATCTCAGTAAATATTAATGTACTTTAATAAGTTTACCGTCATTTATTAACACAATTTTTGACGTATACATTTTTCTATTAAATGCTCTATTACAAAATTACAAATGAAAAAGGATTTATTTACATTAAAATACGTTCATATTTCTTTAGTAATCTAGTAATAACATATTAAAGACGATGCAATTTTTAAAATTAGTAAACAAATACTCTTTATGTAAATTAACTTGTACTCAAATGCCATGATAAATAATATAAAGTTATATAGAGCTTGATGTATATAATATCGATTTCTTTTTTCACTAGTGTGTGTACGTTGTAATCTATTCAATTTAAGAACAATATGCAATCCCCATGACCTAATGTGATGAGGATGATGTATGACGTGTAAATGAGACGTAGCCTGGTACGACTCAGGCCAACCATTCCTGAGAGAGTGTGATTATTTGAACCACACCCATTAAAGTACACCAGTAACCTCTATCTGGTATTCAAATCCGTTAAAAAGTAACTCGCTTTACCAGGATTTGAACCACAGAACCTTCTTTACTGAAAATCAGCTGCTAAACATCTGACTCGCAGTGACGACTTTACCACTAGATCAACCTGATGGATGATGTACAGAATATGACACTCTAAATACTCCTATAACATATTTATAGTTTATGGGTTTCTATTGTTATAGCTTACAATGTGTTTTCTTTTAACTCACCGAGTTGATCTAGGGGTCGTTATCGTGAATCAGCTGTTCAACAGCTGATTTTCGGAGACAAAGGTTTCTGTTTAAAATCCTATTAAATGTAGTAACTTTTATACCGATTTTAATACCAGACAGTGGTTAACTGTGTACTTCGATGGTTAGGGTTCAATTGACCATACTTTCTCAGGAATGATCAACCGTAATCTCAATGACTACATCTCACTTAAACGACATACAAATTATACTTATCTATTAGGTCATGGGGTTGCTTATTGTTCTTAAAATAAACAGATTGCAACGTACACACGTAGGGTTTAAAAACAATAAGTGTTGTCAAACACCTGATTCATAAAATCTACATTATAACAGCTAGTTTTGTTAGTATTGATACTAGGTAATAATATTGTTAAATTAGTTATAAAAGTGACAGTGTTTCTTAATTTATGGCAGTGCCCATAGTTTAAATTTTAGTGAACAAAATAATCGAATTTTTAATAGATAGCTTATTCGTATTAACTGTTTTATTAAATGAAATAATTAAGTTCAATAAATTGACTACTGTGAAAAGATTCGAAATTGCAATCTTCGGATTCAGTTTAACTAGCATTGTTTGGAATATAAATCATACTAGACAAACTAACAGACTAACTCCAATTTATACACTGGTGGTAAATTCTTGTTTATGTTTAACACATTCCTCTTCAATTTCATTCTACGTCTCATTCTCTTTGACTTATCCTTGTCTCACCTGCGTAAGTCATTATTTGCATTAAAAGTTTGTAATACATAATTTTTTTTCAGTAAATAGAAACTACTTATTGTTCTTGCTTATTGTTCTTAAAATAAACAGATTACAGCGATCTACTTGATCGCTGATATTCACACTATTTGGAAGAGAAGGATAGAGGGCAGGGCTAAATAGAAAGGTGCTGGAAGGAGTTAACGAATTCATAATATATTTAGGGACGGTGTTCTCATTGACCGGGAAATTAGAAAAGGTGATGAGAAATATGTAAATTTACTTACTATGTTCCGGGTGGACCACGTTAAGTGTTACAATTCAATTATAGAAGAACGTTTGAACATAGAAAATTGAAATGAACTTATTCACCACTAAACTACAGCCAAGAAAATCATTAGAAATAAAACAGTTTCATTCAAATACAGGTTGTGCCTTTAGAGGTCATGGCTTCTGATCTCAATATTTTATTATGTAAACACTTATACAAAATATAATTTTAAACGTACAGTCGGATCCCCGTATTCTATGATTAAAATATCAGCGGTGTCATTTTTCTGCGGTTAACTACTTGTCGGAAGTCTTTGAAAAACATGTATGGTTAGTGCTGTTCTGGCTGTAGTTTTATGGCACGTGTTTGATGGAATGAGGTATTAAAATTTTCCGTATGATTACTGAAGCCTTCCAGCCTCTCCAGCAAAATCATTGAATGGAAGCGACAAGAAACACAGAAAAATTTAGCAAGTTCTTACACACAATAAACTACAGTACAGTAAAATAAATTTCAACAGATTAATGTTGCGTGTCTATGATGTTAGCCATTATTTTAAATTTAACTTAAATTTTAATATCATGAACTTTTTACTTTCTTGCTTATGATGACAATGTACATAACAATGTACTTTACTGACGTATTTTTGCAGAACTTCATAATAAAAAATACATTTTGTAATAGTACAAATGTACACTGTGAACCATTCTCTCATGCAGATCCGGTCCACTGACGCTGAAACTATAATTATACTTGCGGATATGGGGGCTCAACTCGATTCCCGGTCAGGTCTGGCAGTTTTGCATTGCTCAGTTTCATCTTTCATCCGACGTTAAACAAAAAAAAAATAACAAACGTATTCCAAATTAGGGTTCATAAATAAAAATAGTATGAACACTTACGGAATGCCATGTTGCTTTCAACTTACGACAAAACCTAAAACGAATACTTTTAAAAAAATTAATACGCTTTCCATTGCCGGCTGCATTGGCGTAGTTGGTAACGTGCTCATCTCTCATCATGCGGTCTTGGGTTCAAAACCCATTCAGGCACACCATATTTTCATACGTTACAAAAAATCATTTCATCCTTCACCGTCTGCATTAGCAGTAACTGCAGAACAGTCGGATGTGAAACAAAAAAAAAGTTTCCAACAATATGTCACATGACAATATTTTAAAAATATATGATGTACAGCACATCATTTCTTCCCTTTTTCATATCTTCCTTTTTTAATTTGACAATTTTGGACCATATCTATTTTTAATTTGTTGAAATTTGGAAATATTGATGTTAATTTTTTCAAAATATGGTTTTGCGACATATTTTAGGAAAGCTTATTAAAGGTTTAACAAATATGTGTGTATGGTTTTTGCTTTATGGTAAGTTGAAAAGAAGATAGAAGGCAACCTTTAAATGTCCAAACTTTTTACTTTTACGCCTCCCTTTTTGAAATACGTTGGTATTTTTGAAAACTGTTTTATATCAAAATGTATAAGAGTTAAATACCTTTAAAATGATGTACTGCGCAACAAGTGTTTACAGTCGGGGAAATTGAGATTAAAGTTTATGTTTCTCAATTTAGAGCACACTCTTTAATGGAAACGGTTTTATTTTTTTAAATGGATTCGTTAGTTATATGGTTTATTGGTGACTTATATTGTTTTAACTTTTTATGCTAAACCGCTCTTTCATACTAATTGAATTGCACGTTACGTGGTCCACCCTGTATATATATATATATATATATATATATATAGGTTATTGTCTAAAGCTAAACAGATGCTTTTTAAAACAAGAAGATTTCTGAGTTATAATCCTCTAAAATATGTATGGTCCATATTTGAAATAATAAAGATAAATATCGCCAATGCTATTAAACTATGAATTAGTAAATAGATACTTTAATTTTACAATTTATATTTGCTACTTCGTTTATCGTTTTTGTTGTATCTAAATAAACTCACTCCTAAAATTCAAACGTAAATTGGTTTGCAGATATTTCAATTTACACATACGTTATTCACGAGTATAGATAGTATATTTAAGGTTATTTATTATATTTTACAGATCGTACAAATTATAATAAGTAATTATTTATGGTGTTCTAATTACGTCCATTATTCTAGTATAAACTTCTATTTCCATTTATTTATTTATTTATATTGACATAGTGATATGCTGTACTAAACTGTAAAGTTTGTACAAAACAACTAAAATTAAAAAGAGATGAAAATTATTTCAAATTTTAATAAATTCTTTACTATTATAAAGGCATTAGGTATAACAAATTATATTTTTGAAATTTAATGATATAATTTCTTAGTAAATTAATATTAGCCTATTTTATAATATCATGAAATATATTGTTATAAAATAAATAATAAATTTGTATACATTTTAAGTTTGATTATATACATATAATCTTACTTTAGATGTAACTCTACATCAGTGAACATTCAGTTTTACTGGGCTTGACAACTAAGACATGTGTCACACAGAATGTGGGTATTCTTTAATTATTATTAGACCGTGTGTATTGAGATATGTTAGCTCTCTCTGTAGACGCAGAGTGATTTTAGAGTAAAACGGAATAGTTGTGATTGGGCAGTAAACCAGTTTAGTAGTGAGGTCATTCAGTAAACATCGTCTACTAAATTGTAAAGTTAAAAACATTGGTCAGCCTATTTAATAAGTAGTAAGTTTTGGTTGTTACAAATTTTCTAGATTTTTAAAGTTGTTATAAATTTCTAAAAAGTAATAGACTGAAATGGGGTACATGTGCGATGGAATGCGCAAACAGTGATGTTTTTTGGTTTAACGTCAGACTGTTTTGCAAGTTCTGCTAGAGCAGACGGTGAAGCATGAAATGATTTTTTGTAACGTATGCGCAACACATATGTATGCGAACGTGTGTACAACGTATGCGAAACGGTGTAAAACTAATTTTTTTCAGTTGCTATTACGTTCAATTCACAGTTATGCTATTGTAATTAAAAGCTATTGTTTCTATGTTTGAAGTAATTTAAACTACATTATTAACAAAAAATAAAATATAAATTATAATAGATAACTACTAAAAGTTTATAACTTTTAAAATTTATAAAATGTATAGAAACCGAAAACACTTCTTTTTCTAGACAGGTTGACTAATGTTTTTACAAATTAAGATGGCCTAAGATATTTACCGAATGACTTTCGAAACGAATTTACTTACTGTCTACCCTTTACCACTCAGCTTTGTACGAGAACCACTGCGCATTAAGAGAGCAGAGTTCATCTTTGTGAAACCAAGGTACCATACCTCTATGCACATTATACGTTTCAGTACTGTTTTTTATTACTATTTATGATTTTGGGTTTATTATTATAGGTTTAAATACTAGTCTCATTCAAACTTATCATTCAAGGTTTTTAAATAGAATAGTATTTCTAAATTAGGCATAATAGTAACTGACAGGAAGGTGCCTTTACACCTCTCACTTTCAGTTATCTTTACGTAGTGCCCATTTTTTTGAGCGTTCTGTAGCTCGTGTCCCATATATCGTAATCTACCACGATAATTAAATTAGTTCAACGTATGAGGACGTGAAGAATTTGTAAATTTTACTAAAATGTATTTGCAAAATTCATCAACTCAAAAAGAAGCGTTTTTGAAAATACGAGGGTAGGCTGATAAGTAATGCACACATGCTTGTAGAAGACAACTAAATAAACTTCAGTAGCGCGCCTGGTGGCATGTGGAAGTACTATTTCTCCTCTACAAGCCTGCGCAGTTTGAAGGCGTTGCTTTCATTCAGTTTGTTTTGAGTAGTGGAAGTATGGCGTCGTGTTCTGGTGCTATGTCAACGAGAATTAAACAACGCGCTGTTATCGAATTTTTAACTGCTGAGAAAGTGAATCCTAGTGAGATTTATCGTCGTTTAAAGGCTGTTTATTGTGACGATACTGTTGATAGGTCTACTGTGAATCGTTGGGTAATAAAATTTCGTGATTGCCAACCTGGAAAAGCCTTAATTGTTGACAAAACACGCAGTGGACGACCAATCACTGCCTCAGATGATAATCATCGCAAACTCATCGATGATTTGATTCAAAATGACCGGCGAATCACTCAACAGCGTATCGCAAACCAAATTGGAATATCTAAGGAACGTGTTGGCTTCATTATTGAACAATTGGGATACCGTAAAATCTGTGCACGATGGGTACCACGCCGTCTGACAGACGAGAATAAACAGCGTCGATTGGAATGCTGTGAACAACTTTTGAAGCGCTACCGTGACGAAGGAGACGACTTTCTTTTGAATATTGTGACGGGGGACGAGTCATGGGTTCATCATTACGATCCCGAAGAAAAAAGGCAGAGCGCTGAATATCGTCATCCACATTCTCCTGTTGTGAAAAAGTTCAAAACACAACCGTCCGCAAAAAAAATTCTTTTGACTGTGTTTTGGGATGCTCGCCGAGTTTATGTGACTGATTATCTGGAACGAGGGGCAACGGTAAATTCTGCTCAGTATATACAGACTCTGAAACACCTCCGACGTCGAGTTTGTCGTGTTAGAGGCAACCTGGCGCCAATAATTTTGCAACACGACAATGCTCGTCCACACACTTCGCGTGCAACTGGAGAGGCTCTGAGAAACCTGAAGTTTCAACCAATTTTACACCCTCCGTATTCTCCCGACCTTTCGCCTTGCGATTTTTATTTTTTTCCTCTACTGAAGAGAGACCTTAAGGGTAATCATTACAGCTCGGACAATGAGGTGAAGGCAGCTATTGCGTCCTGGGTTCGAGGAAAGTCGGAAGAATTTTTCAGTGACGGAATGAAAAAACTTGTTAAACGTTGGGAGAAATGTGTAATGCTTAACGGTGACTATATTGAAAAATAAATAGATAATTTGGTAGGTTAAGATTTGTACTTTAATTTGTTATTTACCCCATCTTGCTATTTCTTTTTGTTCGTCTTCTACAAGCATGTGTGCATTACTTATCAGCCTACCCTCGTACATAAAAATATTAAAAACAATAAACCTTATAAACTTTCAGTACAAACATTTACAATATGTAAAAAGAGCCTCGCTTGTTTTTCATTAATTAAAAACTGTAAACATGTTTTTAATAATTTTTGTTTACCTTTAATTTTTCCGATATCTAAATCGTCTGTGAAGTCATCTCGATTTAGGAAGCTCTTTAAAAAAATAAGCTACTTCCCAGGTTGCAATAATAATTTATTGTTTATAAGCAAAAGTTTTGCCTCACTTCTTGATTAAATCTATTTTAAATTAACTCTAGGATTGCTGTGGTTACTATAATTTGTTTGCACTAATTTTGTGTATTCTTTTAAATTTCAAGTTGTATCAGTAATATTAAGTTATTAACAGAAGGAAATACAAATTTTAATGTTACTAAAAATATTTTTTATTAGCTTAAGTGATATTCAAACCTGAATGTTTGTACGGCACAGAGATAAGTTTGGCTACCAAAAATTCCAGCATTGACATACTGCAACAATTTCAAAACAAAATATTACGATCAATCACAGGTGCATCTTGAAACCAAACAAAATATTACATAAATACAAATATTTTGATTGTAAAGTATAAGTTTCCGGTTACGGCAAAGAATATCAGAAATGATGGGAATCGCACTTCAATTATCTTGCCACTTATTTACTAGATAAGTCGGAAATAACAAGACAGATAAAGTGCTAACCTCTATTAAATTTGTATTAATTTAACCTTGAACACTTATAACATTTATTCAAGATCAAATCTTACCCTTCACAAATTTAATAACAGTTAAATTGTATTCAAATAAGGATTTCTGGAAGTGTCTTTGCAGGCATGTATTTCAATCAAGAGACAATCAAAAACCTTTTATCGTCTAAATGCTTTAAAAAGATAAAATATGTTTAGTACAGATTGCAGATTCAAAGTGATAAAAAAATAAAGTTGTGGTTATGAATCGAATACACACGTGCTATTGTTTTTTCATGTGTCATTGATGTTATTATAAAATGATTGCGTTACGGAGTCCCAACTTCTTGATCAATTTCAAAGATTTTTGTTTCATGCAATACCATTCTAAAAGTGGTTGATGTATTTTGTTTTCTCTGCCAATTTGTTAAACATGACTGTCGATTGCTGTTTGTTTAAAGTGGTAGGTTATATATTTCGTAATGAGTTTGCCGAGTTTTCAAAATAATTATTTTTCAAGTTATTGTTTATTCATTTATATTATTACAAATAATTTACTGTGATAATACCTGTATATATTATACCCGAATGAGTGTCTTAGAATGACCGGTAAGGATGGTCTAAGAGAAGAACAGAAATTTGAGAGCAAGATCCTCCGGAAGATAATGGGTCCGATGTTAGTAGACAGAAAACATAGGTTACGAGTTCGACAAGAATTTTATAAGGAAAATGAACGATTAATGGAAAATTTTAGAAAAAGAAGACTAACATTTTTATCCGTATAGAATGAATGACAACCGGTTGACAAACCAAATTTTAAGACACTAAACATTAGACTTCAGGTGTCAGATGGTTTGAAGAAGTTAGAAAGGATATTGAGAAAACCGGAATAAACGGAGAAAACTTATTGATCGAAACAAATCGGACAATTTATTACGGACGTCAAGGTTTTCCATAAAGAACAAAAACAGAACACCAGGTGACAATAAAAGAAAGGAGAAAAGCCTACAGTGTGCGAATGCTGAGAATGTACGCTGCAAAAAGAGCTTCCAGAAACTTCTAAAGTCACCTCACGTTGTTTAAAATTGTGCCTATATCAGAAAAAATTGATAGACGACTTACATGGAAAACACATCTGGACGAAACGTAAATAGTTGGGAATTAGCTAAAAATTACGTCAATCGTACTGGGTTTTTTGATACAAACCCTAGAGCAGTTATTTTTTTTATATAAAACGATTAATAAAACCAGTATAGACGTACGGAATTGAAATAAAGGGATCGGCCAGTCCAACCAACATTTCTATCTTTCAGCGTCTGCGAATATCCTTTCAATGTTACTAACTCTCCTTGGTTAACCAATGACGTAACTCATTATGTGTTCCATATAAACATTGTTCTACACGAAATGAGACAATGAAACAAAAATACCAAGACAGACTTGAACATCAACAAAACCTTTTAGACGATAGAGCCAACCACCAAAGAGCAAACATTACAACATTTTAGATCATTTATCGTACAAAAAACAATTGAAAAAATATAAGCAGCGACTACTGTTGCCAAATTTTTTTTAATTTATGAATCAACCGAATAATTTCTAAATGGTATAATGCATAGAGAGAAAAATGAAAATTTACCTGATCAACAACGAAAGTTGATCTTCAAATTTGAGTAACGTCGGTTACTCAATCAAAATGTAATCTCAATTACATTATTTTTTATAACAATTTACTTTGTTATTGTTAAATGACTGAATTGGTTGTAAATAGCATAAAAATAAATATTAAAACTGAACAGATTAAAATATTAAGACAAGTTAATAAATACATTAGTTAGAAAGTTATAAATAAATCAAAATAAACAAATAGAGATAAAAATTAAATAGCTGTAAACTTATATTTTATTCAACGTTTCATATATTTTCTTTATTTTTTATGTTTTAAAATTTTTAACGTTTTATGTCTAACAACGCTTAATAATATAAGCCTGTATAGGCTAGATAAATCTGATAAAAAGTAAATTAATATTTATTACAGTAAATAATCTCAGTATTGTACAATACTACTGGGCAGTTCTAAGTAATCGCCTTCGGCGCAGTAACTGTAATTGGGTTCACTTCACTAGCGTTGCTGATTCAAGCATTTCGATATATAATATTTTGCGTTTTGTCGGATATTCTCGACCTATTAATTTAGTACGATTTAACTCTAATAAACCTTTGCGACAACCTTTGATGGTTATTTAGTTTAATTATTATTTATACCTCTAGATAGCATCAATGTGAAAATTATTTTCATATATTTATTACTCAGAAACAGTCTTATTCACCATAAATCTTCTCTTCTAATTACTCAGAAACTTAACTGTTACAAGGTTCTTCATCGTCCTATTTGGACCTACCGTTCAGTGATCTACGGACCAGCTAAAGTATCTAACATAAAACGTATTCAGACATTCCAGAAAAAAATTTACGCATCACCACAGGCTGTCCAACGTACGTTAGTAACAAAACATTACATAGAGACCTTAACATTAAAACGGTAGATGAAACAGTAAAGAAACTATGCAGACGTTTTTATAGCAAACTACACTATCACACAAATCCACAAATTTAGTTATTGTCCGCTCCTCACCTACCACACAACCGACCTAGAAGACTGGAAAGCCAATGGAATAAAAACTTTTTGTGAATTGTCTTGACGGGCTGCCGTTGGACGACTACTTCACACAAGTGACATCAAGACACGTGATGTCACTTGATATATCACGTGTGGTGATGTCACTTGATATAAAACTATTGACATTATAACTGCTGGTTGCGTGAAATTGTTACACAGTTGTAGTTCATTTTTCTAAAATAAAGTCAAAAAAATACATAAATATTCATTAATTTATTTTTTATTCAATCGGTTGACCAAGATAATTTGCAACTTTGGGATATTTTTAAACGTTCCAACATCGTAAGCTCAGGAGGGTCCTAGCCAAGAACTATCAAAAACTAGTTTAATATACTCTGGCATGTAAGTAAGAGATTTATTTTTAAAGTTCTAATTTCAAAAACAGTTAAATAAGAAATTTCGCATGCTACGCTGCAAAGCAGAGATCCTGGTTTCAATTTCCAGCAAGGATTTGAAAATTATTACACGTTTAAACCAATCGTTTCTTAGCCTAAAGTAGTCTCTAATAACCAAGATGTGATTTAACTTCAAATGAACTCAGAAAAAGTCATTAGAAAATAGCTTAACCAAAAATTTAAGATTTAAACTTTGTAATTAATTGAACTTGCCTTATTTTGAAGGTAACTCGCTTGTAATTCGTTAGTAAACTAAGTTCATTAATGGTATAAATTATTACTTGTGTAAAAAAAATGTTATAAGTTTAACGAAGTATATTTATTCCTATAATACCCACATCCTCAACGAACCTAGATTCATGTGTTATAATAAATTTATATAATATTTACTTTTTAATTTGTTTATTTTGACACAACAATGAAATTGTAATACTAGGTGTTGAACACTTTTTTTATAATGAAGCTTTTATATATATAAAAAATCAAGTCGTTTTGAATCTTTGGTAGCTTTGAATAATATTCACGTTTGATGTACTTCAATAGTCGGTGATGATATTATCTAATCGTAAACAGCGTGTCGTAATGTGTACAATGGTGTGGTTGATTCTTTGTTTAATCTGTTAATATGTTAGTGAAGAATGTTCTGTATGTAACTGTGTAAGTAATATTTGATGTCATCGGAACTCCATGTCTGGTCGAGGGTTTTCAAATAATATGTTTCTTCTTATGTTACATTTTCATTTTTATTATATGACAGCTGTATCAACTAAAGCGCTTTTAACGACCACTTTAAGAATACATTAATTTCAATTAAAATTCTAACATAGAATACTATTATAAAACTTCTATTGTGCTTGTAGCTGATGGTTAACATACCGTATTAAAACATTTTCGTTCCGGTAGTAAATTTTGAATTTTTTTCTTATTCTAAGGAGGTTTTGGTACTGTAAATAACTGTGTTAATAGTATTGTTTGACAAAATATTTATTTTTATAAATAATTATTTTAAGAAGACCCGGATTCCTTATCTTCGTAATGTTGATGTAAGGAAGATTTTCTCAAAAACTGTTAAGAGTTATCCTGTCCAATTTTCTTGTGGTTACTTTTCAGGCTATTCTACAGCCACTGAGTCAGTACCAGCTTGATATACTGTTAGGAAGATAAGAAAAATTTTTTTTTGGAATTACCACTTTTGAAAATTATAACTTTTTGCTTATTGAAGTGGAAAATAAATATTTTAACACAATATTTTTTTTGTAATATTAACTCAGTACATTGAAATTATGGTATGAAAGGTTATGCAAAAATTGCATTAAAATCTATTCACAAAATTGGCTGAAAAAATGTTACTTATGCGTAAAACATTGCTATTTACGGAAAAAACTAATAGAGAACACAAATTATACGTTAAATAATTCAATATGTTATATTTTACAGTTTAGCGGTTATTATATTTTTTCACAGGTGGTCTGGTGCTAACTTAAAGTTTTGAAACAAAAAAATATAAAATAATGTATTTATCTGCTGTCATTCAATAAAATAGAGGTGTTCTGCAAATGGTAACGTTTAAAAAATGACGTAAGTATTCAACATATTTTTAATTAAAAATAAAACTGCAAAACACCCTACAAATTATACCCATATCGTTGGATGCAGAAAACTCTGAATTTTAATAAACAATTAACCGAAAATGTGAACAATTTCAATTTCTTTTGTTCCGGTTGACCTTAAACCCCGTGATAGGTACATTTTATACCGACGAACCAAAAATAACCGAGTTTACATTCTTAATTGTGGTAAAGTCACATCAACTCCAAAGGTAAATAGTGTGTTTTAAATTGTTATAATTTTTACAAAATTTGTTGATACAAAGTAATTTATAGAACAATATACGTTACAGAATAAATAGAAAAAAACTATATGTAATGTTCATTAACACAGTTTAGTTTAGAGTATTATTACAGTTTTTTTTGTTACACCTTGTTTTGTTATTGACAATAAATTTAAAAGGACAAAAAATTATCAATTACGTTACCTATCATGTGTGGCGAATGCAAATGTTATATGTATCCGTGCACACTAGTATCTGTTTGAAATTTTGTGCGTAAAGAATTAGACTATAAAAGTCTTCTTTGGAGTTGACGTAGTACAGTAGAACTTCGTTAACAACAGTCTCAAGAAGATTTGGGAAAGAGTCTTGTTATCGAGGGACTTTCATAGTTGTGGTTCGTACTATCAAGGAAGCGCAGTTTAAAATCCGTAATTTCAAAGTCTGGAAAGAGTTAACTCGTGGTTTAAAAGTTCAGTTCCGCAAAAGGACGTGATACAGAGAGTTATAGCTTTGATCTAAATTGTCTTCATTGGAAAAAATAGATGCTATTGAGGTTTTAAACAAATAATAGTCGTACTATAGAGGTAGGCCCTACCTTCAATATTAAGTATTACGGCCATTTCAAAAGGGTTACAAAAATTCACTTGTTATCTAGGAAGTTGTGCTACTAAGGGTCGTGTTAGCAAGACTCGACTGTATTGCCATTGTGTTGTTTTACCTAATATTTTTTCCTGTATTGCATAAATTTGTTTTGTTCGCAATAGTTTGTGTTTTATATACTCTGTAACCCCAAGCTGGTCATACAACTATTTTGTACACTCGTGCTCAATTCCTAGATACATTTGAGCGTCTTTCCAGTAATCGGTTCATTTAATAAGTAAGTTTTTAATTTGCGTCGTGTTGCTGTAAAGTAAGCCTATTCCAAGCCAGTCGTGTATCGAGACGTAATCCTATTGTACGCCATAGCTATGCAGATCGGAACGTTATTGATTGTGGACAACTGTTTCGTCCTAAGCGTAAATGTTAATTGTAAGGATTTCAGTTCATTTATTTTGATTACAACAAAACTTTTGACTTCACCTTTATTTGACACTTACAACTATCGTACTATGACCAAGTACGATAAAAAATATCTTGTCCGATCATTTTCTAAAAAAAAATCGGTATTTTACTTTTTATACATTAGTTCAAGTATGTTCATATATAATTTAGTAGATCACTAATCTACGATCTCGTAATCTACTAATCTCGTAATTCTATAGTCTTGTTTTTTATGGAACGTTTTATCTTCTCAACTGTCGTACTAAGGAACTCCCCAGAAGGATTAAAACAGCTGTAAAATGCAGAATAGATTGATTGAGCAACTTTCTTAACAAAAGACATGTTAAGATCATTGTGAATGGTTATATTTAAAATGTAGTAAGGAAATTTTTGAAATGCTGATATCTACTGCTGAATCGAAGAGATGGAATCCGAATAAGTTTCATTAGGTATAATATTTATTATTATAAATTTTTTTTTTATGTTGAAATTTAGTATCCATTATTAGGACACTCGTAACTGTTCTTCAGAATTTAAATCGGAAGGAATAAATTGTTAGATGTATTTTCAGCTGCCCTGGTAAGTTGGATTCCGTTGTCACCATATTTTTAATACTGTACATTATATACTATTATAATAAAATTATTTTATACGCAGAGATTTTGTACGTTCTTCTATTCTAAATAATGTGCTAACAATAACATTGCTGATGATAAAGTGATCCTGTACATCATGGCGTGGGAGAAAGCCAAGAGTATTATTCAAAAAGTTCTTGAACGAATTTAAAGTTTGGCAAAAAAATGAATAAAATCCACAAAATTTATAAGCTGATTCGTATAAGTAATGTATGTCTTTGGACTGCGGTTTGGAGAAAATATCAAACGTAAACAGGATACAAGCTTTTTAAAACAAACGTAAAAGTTGAATCACATGTTGTCTCTACCACGTACAAAACTCTAATACATCAAAACCTCAACGTAAACCCAGCATACAAAACCATTAAAAAATTATACACTCAATTCAATTAAAAATTAATAAATCACGCAAATACAAAGATACGGACATTGCCACACCTACCGCAAAATCTACAAAGAAGATTTCAAAGATCTTGGAACAGGGATTTTATAAAAAAAAAGCGATAAGAATTTGCCACTAGCTGACTTCCTCAATCAAGACGAAAACCGGATATTCAACACGTATATCATAAATACTGCTGGTTCTATAGATATACAATTTTAAATGTTACTAAATAAAGATAAAAATTGAGAAAACATAAACAAAATCTTTAAAGTAATATTTTCACTTCAACCTCGAGCATGTCTCCTCCGTTCACTAAGTAACGCGAGTATTCACAAATACCGTAAAGTAATTAAATATGCATACGGTTAGATATACGACCTAAGTGGGGCAATTAAAAAATCTAAAATATTTTTAATTTTTATTACAGCAAAATCTACACTATATTCTTAAGTAGAATAATAAACTAATAAATAAGTTTTCTTTGTTGTATGTCATGATCGATGAATAAATCTTAGTGGTGGGAACTTCATAAATGTAAGTCAAATTGTTGTCTTGTACCTATGAAATAAGTCAGTGGGATATCTTCTTCGTTTCAGTCGGTGAGGTGATTTGTGAGTGATTCGAGATTTCTTTGAATTGGAACTTTATATTAATTTTAAAATGTTATGTTTTATAATCGAAAAATATTATAAATTCAATTTAATTAATGAATTTAAAAATAAAAAACAAAGTTAATAGTTTTGTTAATTAATATTTAAAAATTTTACAACATTTATAGAGTAAAATAAAATTTTATAATTTTATGAGCCGCTTTAATTAATTGTTAATGTCATTTAATTAAGTTAATTATAATAACTGCAGTGAATGATAATTTTGTTTATCTAATGTATTATGTATACTGGACTAGCAACTTTTTGTTAAAATATTGATACATCATAATATTAAGTCCGTAAATTCATTTTGTTGTTATGTTTCATGTGTTAACCAAACATGTATTAAACAGTAATAAATAAATGAAATACTGGACCATGTTTATTACATTATCACGTTTTATTATGCGCGCTGAATAATTACTGCAATCGCATAAATACTACTTTTGTCATATAAATATTCATCAACTATATACATTCACATTTACAAGTGTAATAGTGTTGTACAAAGTAATTTATGGTGAGGGTTTTATTAAATTTATAATTTAATCCCCCATTATACAAGATATTAGCTTATTTTAATGTAATTAATGCAATTAGTATATATATATATATTGTCTCAAAATCAATAATGTAGACGAAACCAACTAAAACATTTATTTCCTAATCAACTTTCTTCAACATAAATTTAAAAAATTACTAATTTGATTTCGTTATTGAACTAAGCAAGTAACACCAGAAAAAACAACTAACAAAATGTGTAATTAATGAAAATCAGTTTATATGATCTTATATAAACATATTCGAACGTTTCCAGTTAAAATTCTTGCGGCGGGCCTGCAAATGCCGTGGTACATCAAAAACACCTATATCTGTGCCGATCTTAAAATTGATTCAGTGAAATAAACTATATTAAAATCAGCCGTATGTATGAAGAAAGACTCAAAAATTATCCTAACTTCCTGGCTCTGAATTTACTAAATAACATTGATACCGGATTTTCAAGACTGAAAAGACATACTATGTCTTTTCAGTCATAGCCTAAATATAATATAACTATAACCAATATTTAGGTTATAGGTTTTAAAGAACATTGTTACATTATCTTTTTTTCTGACTAATTTACTTCAAAGTCATCATTGAATTTATAAAAATATTAACTTATTACTATTTTCAATTTCAGTAACATTATAATGAAATCGTTATCATGTTAATTAACATTTATCAAAATTACTGATTTCTATTTCAAGTGAACAGATTGTAAAGTTGCAGAATTGTAATAAGAAATGATTTATTCCAATATTTTATTATGAACGTGCGGGTTGCAGATAAACTTACTGATACACTACTGCCTTACTGATACACTAAGCACTAAAAACAGTACACTTGTCATGACAGAAGCGCAGACTTGTTACTGCCTATACAATAATTATGTCAGAGCGGCTCCAATATACGGCTCGTAATATCGGATGAGTGATAGGCTTACCGGGGAATTCAAGGTCTTCCGAAAAATTATGATCATAGAACCATTTTTTTAAATTTTGTGGACCCAAAACTGGTGCACATACCCAAACAATTGAAAATACGTGGCGTTAGGCGAAACACCGTAATAAAGTGTAGTGCGGTACGAACCGAAACTATGCCACAATTTTATCTTCCGGATTGCATCGGCATTGTAATCCTGAGTTATTAGAACAGATCCTCGCAGACATTGTATACCTGCTGGCCTCTACAATGAAACGTAAGTGATAATGATACTTCACAATTAATTTAAATTAGCTGAAATCTGCTGAAATTATCAGTTAATATTATTTAAAAAAAAAATGTTTGCAACAAGCTGATCCATTTATTTACTCTTTATCGTAATTGGGCATTGGTAAAGTTAACAATTTTTTAACCCTGCTGGTATTATACAGTTGGATTCATCTCAAAATCCAATTTCATAACCCGCTAGTATGCTAAAGATAAGAGTTTTTTAGTTAATAATTATCTAGTATTCAGTTACAAGTTTTTTACTATATATTCATGAAAGTGTACTGTTTTTAGCGTGTCCTGTTTCATTAAGGCGTTCAGCTACAACCCACACGTTTCATTGGGATATTGGACCGGTCCCAATTATTATGGCTTTGAGCAGGACACCATTCAGTAACAGTGCTCCATATTGTGTAAATATTTTTTTTTAATCCCAGTGTAGTGTTCATATATCATACTCCGTATCTATCAATGCGACTGAGATTAGGAGGTAAATTTGTAGGTTGACAAGAAAAGATGGAGTTACCAATGAGGAACCGATATGCCATTGGGATTGGAACGCGATGGTTTTACTAAGTTGAGGGAAAAAGGCTAATACAATGGTTAAGTTATTTAAGAAGGAGAGATGAACAGGTTTTGCAACGGATTAGACTCCAGTGGGAAGGTACAAGTGAGGCAGTCCCTTAAAGTCCTTAACAGTTTAGATGGATAAGGCCATTAATAGGAGAGAACTTCGGAAGGTGAATTAGAAGAATCAGATAAATGGTCGCAGCAAAACTTCTAAAAAAAATTTAGTTCATTAAACTTTTAGTTATCATTGCAAAATTCATGGAAAATAGGGATAATTTATTTGTGATACTAAAAATTCTTAAGTTCTTTAAGTCTGTCTCAGATATAGATTACAACACAGACGTTCATTTTGAAATACTTACATAAACTTTATGGCAGATTAAAGAATTTAAGTTTTTCATATAAAACTACAATTTTGTGTTAAAATGATGAAAATCACCACTGCAAAACGTAACTTACCGGGGTCTAACAGATTTTACCCATAGCACAATGTTAAAAACGTGCCGTTAAAATAAGGGACACGTAAATTATCGTGTAATGTTTTGCGGGATATGGAAATCGGACAATCGGCAATGGGTCGCTAGAATTTACTTTAGAAATACAGTATTAGTGAAATGTCGAACGGCTTCGCTACACAATTAATCTGGCTACCAAACGTCCAGTTATTTTCGAGCATAGCCTGGTAAATTAACAGTTACGAAGTGATAGGTAATTTTGATCGCTTTCATACAAAATTATTGGTTCAAATGAAAACCTTAAATTCCCAATCTTCAATGAAGTTCATGTAAATATTTCAAAATTAAATTAGTGACCGCCTCCGTTGTGTATTGGCTAGCGAGCGAAGCTACAAAATGAAAAATCCCGGTATCAGCTTCCAGCTAGAACTGCAACTTTTACAGGTTAAATATTCTTATTTTGGACATAATTTCATCTGTTAATGAAATACGAATATAATGGATTAGTGACTAAACATGTAAAGTAAAACTTATTAAACAATTTAATTTGCCAATAGGAAAATATTAAATTAAAAAATAATAAATTGACCTTCAAAATACAAAGGATTATAAAATTCGTTACATTTGTACAACGCAAAATTCTAGTCCATTGTATTTTAATAAGAAGTTATCATTGTTCTTAAATAATACAAAGTTTTAATGAATGAATTGTAATAACTTTCACATGGTTGTAAAGAGGATCAGTTTTCGGGATGCTGCAAAATTAAAACTGATGAATGGAAATAGGTAGAAACCGTTTATAGAAACCGTTTTTGGGATTAAATTATAACGAAATTATTAATTTAAAATATTGTAGGTGCTACTATTCTGATTGCAATATTGTGAAGTTCTGTTTGTTTTGGTGGTTGGTTTTTTTTATTTATAGTTTATTTAAAGTAGCATCAGCAGCTCGGTAATTAGCGACTACGGTGGGTTTTAATTCGAGAAAAGTTTCAGATCTTAGTCCAGGACCTCCGCGTTGTAGGCTAGCGCGCTGCAACTACATTACGGAGGCGGTAATTGCTATGGTACAGGAAATAAATTAATTAGGTGTACTTACTGTTTCAGAAACACTGGTCAACAAAAACTCGCGAAATAAGATTATAGGTGGTATTAATGCAAATGTAAAATTGTTTAGGAATATAATAGTAGTCCATTATGCGAATGAATTCAACTTGGTAAGCAAGAAGTAATTATTATAATTCGTAGTTTTAAAATTATACGATAAATTTAATAAATAAGGAACATTTTGTCAAAAATTTCTAAGATAATTTTCTTAAGATAAGAACTACTTAGAATACTAATGAATGATTTAATATTAATAAATATTTAATAAAACCGTTTAATAAATTTAAAAATTATTGGTTGGATAGTTTTTGAAAAAAATGTTCTTTATGTTAACATGGTATAAGATAGGGGTTCCATGTTACCCTAATATTTGAAGCAAAAAAAAACCAGGGAGTAATCTTAATTAATACTTAGAATTTAATTTTCGGGTTTTTTAAACAAAAAGTAAGTAATATAAAATAAGTTTTAATAAAGTATAATTAGTGGAGTATTAGCTTAGTTTCTTTTAATATAAATTTAATTAAACATTGCTGCACTAGGTGTATTTATTTTAGGGTATATATACTTAATTACAACATAATTACATGATATTTTCTAATCCTTTGTTAAAATGTACGTTATTGCGAAAATGTTTGTTTTGCAATCATCAGAGATGGTGAAGCAGGGTGGCTGCAGCAGCAGCAGCAGCAGCAGCAGCAGTAGTAGTAGTAGTAGCAACAGTAGTAGCCATGGAGTGATACAGAACTCATTTTGAGGGAAGGCTTAGCATACGGGATTGCTGTTGCATGATGGCGTGATTAGCTTCCAACACCAGCTGCAGTAAACTGCTACTCTGTTGTTTTCATTTCTTTTAGTGTTTATCCTTGTCTTTAATTTATACAGAACAATCACAGAAAGAAACATCCGCTGTGGATTTTTCTTTTTTTATTCATGTTAGTAAATAAATGAAAAGAGGTTATGATTTTTTGTAATCTCTTTATGTATGTACAGTTCTCTACGTAGTTTAAGTGTAAAAAAGTTTTAATTAATAATGGAGAAACTTTTCAATGTAAATTTTAAAACCTTGGCAAAAATTATTCAAAATTTCAATAAATTAGTCTCTTCCTTTACCGTCTACCTTCAAATAGATGTCCTATTTATTAAGTCTTTTTCAAGAGGGTAATTTTTCTAATCGCATTAACTAATCAGGTACCTAATAAGGGAACCGGAACCTTTTTGAATTGTAATTAGTTGATACCCAAAAGAGCTAATAAGGTGGCCAGATATATTTTTACTTTCTCTTGGTCTATATGAAATATTGAAAGGAAGGAAAGATTATTGTTTTCATGTTTCTATCCTGTACACTTTGCAAAAAACTAAATTAGCCAATGTGCAGTGTAACTAAAATTTTCTTGATGCTAGCTAATATTTGTTTCTTAATGTACATAGTCAGTAACGTAGGACTTTAGTATTAATTATACTATAACTTTTCAAGATATACCAAAAATAAGTTTTCCGTATTTTTCCTTAGAAAACAGTTATTCAAAAATAGGAAAAAGGGTGAATACTCTTGTTATTCTCTTTGCACGGGTCAAAGTAGATTTATCCTTTTCTTACTTTGTTAACAGGTTAAGGTTAGTAGGTTCTTTCATAAAAATTAAATGTTACAAATTTAATTCACGAGTTTTTGCAAATTAATGAACTCTATTTATGATAGTTGTATTTAACAGCCCAACACCGTACTAATTTTTTCATAATTTTAGAAAATTTTAATTTATTTAATTATTTAATCAAATCTTCTGAAACCCTCTTTGACTCTCAGGTACTATTAAGAAAAAATAACGCTTTCCAGTTAAACGAAACGTGTGCTAGTACTACATTTTATACAACAAGCAAAAACTTTGAAATATTATATTAAAAACTTATAATGTATGGGTTAAAAAGTTAAAAGTTATTTGAATCCTGACCTCGTTTTTCTTTTCACCATTCTTATAAGAAAACTTAGAAGAAAAGAAAATTTTTATATGACCGCTTTTCAAGTGCAGTAGTTAGCATGCTAGGTTGAAACAGAATACGCCAGTAGTCCCGGTTTCAATTCCCCGTCAAATCTGAATTTTCATCACTAATTTTCATCTATCACCCTTTTTCATTCTGAGTATTAGCGGTAATTGCAAACAGTCAGACGTAAAAGAAGATTCAAGCAGAGCTGAAGTTTAAAAGTGAATAAAGTTCATAAAATTATTTAGGAACGAATGAAACAAGTTATTTATATTATTAATGGTCAATCATGTTTTATATTATGTTTAACTAAGTATTAATTATGTTCAAACAGATAATTAGAAGTGTTTCTCAAGTTGCCAACTTGACCGTCAAAAAGTTTAATTTTCATTGAATGCATCGTTTTTACTTTTAAATGAATTACATTCATTTTTCTCGTTAATTTTTGAACATCCCTCGTACTTTACTTAACTTCAAGATTATTTAAAGTTGTTTTTCTAGTTAGAAAATACTTTTATTTAGAGTCGTCAGAACTTTTTTTTTTTTTTTTTTTTTTATTCCTAATTTGTGTACGTTGCAATCTGTTCAATTTAGAACAATAAGCAACCCCATGACCCAATGAGATGAGGATGATGTGTAATGACGTGTAAATGAGGTGTAGTCTTGTACAGACCCAGGCCGACCACTCCTGAGAGAGTATGGTTAATTAAACCCCAACCATCAAAGTACACCGGTAACCACTGTCTAGTATTCAAATCCGTATAAAAGTAACTACCTTTAATAGGATTTGAACCAGGAACCTTCGTCTCCGAAAATCAGCTGTTAAACAGCTGATTTTGGCGACGACTTTACCTCTAGACCAACCCGGTGGGTCAGAACTTAATAAGAGAATTTAAGTTGCAAATAAAAAAAAAATACATTATTTTATTTTCCCAAACAATATATAGTATTTAGACATCAGGACTAGTTTTATCAAGTGGTGTTTTATATTTAGGAAAACTCATAGAAACATTTATTATTAATGAATATTAACATGGAATGTAATATCATGTTAGGGATTATTGCTCCGTTAAACTGAACTATATGCATATATAGTTCAAACAGATTAATACTATGTACCTATATGCTTATATGCATATAGCTACATAGTATTAATCACCCAGCCTAGTGTAGCCTAGTGTTTTTTGTGTTAGGGATGAAATGAAATTTGTAATATTACTTCTAAGCGTTTCATAAACAGTATATCAATTTAAAATTTAAAAACAGTATTTAATAGTACAATAATTAGTATTTTGTCTTACTTACATTTCACTGCACTCATATTTGAATACCGCTCAAAGAATATTATTGCAAATATTACTTTTTATCAATAAAACAAAATTTCCCGGCTTCTACTATAAGTCGAACGAGTTTATTAATAGTTTTGAATAAATATAAAATTAATTTTCCTCTTATGAACGGTAGGAAAAATGAATAAAGATGTTCTATTAAGTTCATAAACAAGTATCCTTTGAAGTCAGTTTCACAGAAATACATATAAATAACGTAACATTAAAGTAAATAAATTGGAGCATTAAATTCTAGTATACCTCAAAATGCGGTAACAGTTTATTCATCGTACATGAACTCTTTTGACACGTTATTAAATCGTAATCCTCAAATCAACAATCCAACAGTTTGATCCCGCTTCCTTGTAGCTTTCATTGTGTAACTCCATTTTTAATTATAGTAACATTCAATCCTTTATAAATAAAGGTTTATTTAAAATTAGATCTTCTTGTTTAGGTCATCAGCCAAAACGCTGGTTTGAACCTCTGGATCTAGAGGCTTCACTTAGTAAAACGACGAGTGAGGTGATTCGCTGTTACCTTCCTTACTGAATGGAAAAGTATGCTTATCAGCATTCCAGGCCCTCTGAAGAGCAACCACCCTGCAAATAATACCTTCACTTTATTCACTCCAAAGCTTTAGCTGTATAATGAAATACATTACTAATAATTCAAATCATTACTCTCACAGGAGGTAACTCTAATTAGTGTATTAGTCGATCGTGAAATTTACTTGAAAGGACTCGGTAGTTTTTCTACAGTCGTAGATTAAAGATCTTTCTACAGCAATAAGTAAATTATTTAAAAATATTAATTACTTTAAAAATGTAATCAGGTATGTAATGAGAATCATCCGAACGGTTCAGAATGCCCTGATTATATTCTGAAACGTTCAGATTGTCCGAAACTTGTACAAATTTTAGGTTGGATTGATTACGTCTACAATATTATAAAGTACAATTTTTCAAGGACGTTTAAAGATTCTTATATTTATGTTGTTACAAAAGTTGGAATGTTTTTGTTTTTTACAAATGTTTGTGTTTTTTCTTGCTAATGCAATTAAGTTGTATTTGATATTTGGCGACAGTTTATACGGGATTTACATGTGAAAAATGTATCATGACTGAATTACGTACCTATTATAAAAACATAGCGATAATATTTTCTTGAAAAAACAGTCGAGTTGATCGTTGGTATAGGTTTAGTATTATATGTTATTTTTAGTATCTTTTTTCTCTCTAAAAATGGTCTCTTAGGGGGGACAATGTTACAAAATTGATGGTAAAAGGGCTGTAAGTTTTAATTTTGATAATAACCATCAAGAGGGAGCTTAATCAAGTTCGAATAAAATAGGTACAATAGGTTTATAAGATAGTCTATATAGTAAGTATTTTAAGTACAACCTTTGAAAGAACTACCTAAATATATTTTTCTTAAAAATAAAAAAAATTATTGAAGTATATACGTATGCATAAATTACAAAATCAAGAAGAACTTTACAAGAAAAAATAACGGTTAGAAAAAGAAGACTAAATGTTTACGGACACCTGTATAAAATAAAATGACAACCGAGAAAATAAATTTTCAATTCACTTAACATTAGACCTGAGGTCACGGATAAATGGTTTAAAAATGTCAGAAAGGACATAATGAAAACTGGAATAAACCGAGAAAACTTAATGAACCAATCTAAATTCAGATAATTAATTACGGACTTTAAGGGTTTTCAAGGATAGCAAACACAGAACGTCGGGTGGATAGAAGAAAAAACAAAAGCCTACGTTGAACGAATGCTGAGAAGTGGGCTACTGAAAAGAGCTTCCAGGGAAGTATAAAGTCACCTCATGTGATTTAAAATTAGAAATATATGAAAGAGAAAAAAAAAGTTATTTGTTAATAATATAACAACGAATAATATTACTATGTAGTAAAATCAAAAATTTTAATTAAATTTTTATTAAAAATGAAATTAATAATGAATTTTTTGATTGGCTTCTTATTAACAGTACAACGTTATTTTACTCCTGTAAATAGGTTTCTTGGTCATACTCCAGTTTCTTAGCATTTTAAGATTTAAAAATTCGAAAAGTAAATTTTTAATTTGGAATTAATGTTTATAAAAGAATTTCTGGTAAATCATTACGAAGGAATTACTTTATTATGTTTTAAAAAAGTTTATTAAATATAAAATTGTAATTTTCTAAATAAAGCAAACAATCTTTTGGTATATATACATTATATCTTGGTACATAAAACCACGAACTGTACGTTAAGTCTATTATTCTTAGTTTTCATTTCATAACTCGGGATTCTCTCTTTTTTAATTACCAACATCTTTACATAAAATTATTATTTATAAAGCCTATTCATCATCTTCATCAAAACGTAATCATTTCAAAGCGTTCTGATAATTCAAGGACATACAAAAACCAAAGCTGTTCTTTAACCGCTTATTTGTATTTTATATAAATTAAGATCATTATAATAAAAAAGCTAATAAAACGCCTTATTATACATACTCCATATAATACTATGGATAAAAAAATTAGTAAATTATTCTTTTTATATGGTGTATTATTATTAATAAAAAAATCTAGAATTTTCAGTAGGCTATCTTTTGTTATGTCATTTTGATTTATCGTCTTCCTCCATTAGCAAAGATTGGATATATGCCTGGAAGCAATCCTCTCCACCATTATGGCATATAAATAAATCATAAAATTATCGTAATGTATTCTTGTAACAATCAGAAGCTTACTATCTGTATTTCTTGGTAATGTTCACCAGGATATTATTAAAAAAATATAAATGTTTCATGATTCCGAATTATCTGTTCAATTACCTATAAAATTCAGCATGAATTTTACACATTTTAAATCAGTAGAATAAATAATTTAGTGTACTGTATTGATTAGTAATTTATTTTATTCGCTTTCCTTTTGTTTTATTCACGACAATACTGTGGAATGGCCGTCTCCGTGACGCAGTGGTTAGCGTGCTACGCTGCAAAGCGTAGTTCCCGGGTTTGATTCGCGGCCAGAGTCTGGAAAATTATGACTAGTTTAAACCAAACGTTTTTCAACCCAAAGTAGTCGCTAATAACCAAGAGGTTGATACGATTTAAAATTTAGAAAAAAACTGTTTAAAACTTAATCTAATTAGAGAAAGGTATGAAGACAAAAAAAGTAATAATCACAATAATGGCTCGGAAGAGAACAGCATTCAATAGTATAATTTCGATAGCATTCTAAAATTAGGTTGTCTAGAAGGTTTCCGCATAATTCTCCTTGACCACTCCAAGCAATTATATCTGGTCAGTGTTGTACTTGTAATTCATGCAGTAATATAACCTTCTCATCTACTACTGCAAATCTTTTCACTATAAAATATTATAATATAATAATTAATTGTAACATTACGTATTTTTAGTGATATTCTAGAAATGACTGCAGGAATAGATTCTCTATTTTAAGGAATTATTTGTATTGTATGAGATGAAGTGCGTTGAACAAGGATAGTGAACAGCGATTAATGAGATATTTTGAATAGGGGTTCCAGGAAATTAAAAATAGTTTTCTTCTTCTTACTATCAAGGATTAGCCATAAGCTTATTCCGAACACACAAACCATCCTGTACTTCTACATAAACACGGGATATTTTTACCCGCACATCTCGACTACTGCTATCTTTTTCGAGATCTTTCCACTTCCCTTTTTCCAACTGGAAATTATTCCATCACTTTTAAGAGCATTCTTTCTTCCGGCATCCGTTCCAAATGGTGCCTCTTTGATTACAGTACTCGTCCACTTTTTCATTCAGGCTAAATACACCCAACTCAGATCTAATTTCCTCGTTATATTTAGAACTAGCCTCGAGTAGCCTTTCACTCTTCTAAAAATCCTTATTTCATTAAAAATAGTAAAAACATATATTTTATTTTAATTCTCTCTAAGGTATTCCGGAATAGTGACAAATGATCTTGATTGTTTGGGAATCTATTAGAAAGCAGGTATTAAAACATTTAGCGCCTTTGCAGTTGAGCAAGTCGAGAATTTAATTGTGACTTTAAAGTGTTATTAAGCCGATTCGAAATAGGTTGTTACGGGGTCAGTTCTTAATTATGTTTATAGTGCGCAGGCGTACAGGTAGCAGGAATGGTTGCAGACAAGTAAATTTGATTGTTTTGATTTCTTTAGACACCGTAATGTGGCTAGTCAAGTTTAGTTTAAGGTTAAGTTAGCAATTAATTTAAGAATATCCTAATCTAACTTGTGTTTGCTGGTAAGAACTTTTGTTCAGCTATTTTATTATACACAGATCCCAAAAGAACCGAGGCTGACGTAGTTGTTACACTTATTATCTGACGTGACAATAAATTTTATTTATTTATTTAATGTCTATTAATTAATTGTCAATATTTTCCTATTAGGCTATAGCTTTTTAAATAAATAATTTTTCACATACATTTTTATGAAAAATATATATCAAATTTCATGTACTGTAAAATTCGTATAGGCTAAACGGTTGAATAAACTACACCCAGATAAAAAATTTGTGATTTAAATTATTTTTTCGCAAAAGTTTTACAAATAAAAAAATTCGCGTTGTGACTATGAATTTAATATATTATTTTTACTAGAAGTCATTTGGTTGGGTTGTTCTCTGACACAAATATTACGGACATTTCTTCAACTGACAGTTAAACTAACTTGTTTGTTTCTGCTAGGATGGAAGCATTATTCAGTTGCGTTTTAAATATAATAAATGCGATTAAAAATAAACAATTTAAAAAAGATGATTTACAAAATATAGTTGAAAATTTTTATGATAAAACTGAAAGTACGGAATGTTTAAATTTTTTGAACACATAAAGTCTACACTTTTTTATAAATCATTCGGGCGTTATTAATAAATTCAACCCCAAATGACGATAGCGCTTACATTAAAATATAAACAAGTTAAATATACCTACTACGTATTTACTATACTCGGAAAGAGTAGGTGATAGGGATATATTGGTTGAAGCTAAATAAATCAATGGAGATCATTATAGCCTATAACGTGAAGATTTAAAAGTTGGAGAGCTTTGGCCATGAGATGAAAAACCAGAAATAAAGAATAATGGAGAATATCATGAATGGAAAGATAAAGGGTAACCACTGCCCTGTTTGTAGAAGAACGTCATGCTAAAGAAATTTTCGGAATTGGTATGTTGCTAGTCCGGTTACCCTTTATCATCAGACAATCGACAAGACTCAAATGGCTTTGATGGTACTCAATATTCTACGAGGACAAGGCACTTTAAGAAAAAGTCATAATTAACCGTAAGTGTTGTAACAAACGACACTTTTATTTCAAATATCAAGCTGTCAGATTTGTCAAGTGAATTTGAAGTGAATTGTATGATAGAAAGACATAGCTTTAGTAGAACTAGGAATGAATAATTGTTAATAAGTTTATTCTGACTTCAGTAATAGTTAAATTGCAATTTGACGTCTATCTACTACAAGTAAATAGTCACTTAACCAAATAAAACACTAAAAGTTAGAAATAGGGACGCTAATAAAAATTATCTCGTATTCGCATGATTTCAAATTACAATAATTTATTATTGTATTTCGTAGTAAAGTACAATACAATGACATATTATAAAGTCTGGCAGTCTAATCATGTCAATTTTCATTATTATAAATGTTTCCAAACATGTAGTTAGTTTTCTGTTTCTAAATTTACTTAAAATTGATGTTGTTGAAAATTATATACTCGTAGTTTCAAAAAAAAAAAATATAACAAAAGACAAAACTAAAACATTTATATCTTATTACGTAATCTGAATCATTTTATTAGGTTATTATTTTACTTTATACATTTTTACTGAAGAAAATGTAATTTTATATAATTTAACTTCTGAAAAATATCAATAAGCAATTTTTTAAATTATATTAAATATATTAAAATAATTTTAATTTATTTAAATTTATGATTACTTTTGCAAAAGTTTACACCCTAAGTTGCAGCTTTTTAAAAGGTTCTTAGATAGATAATGACCCTGGAACTAGCAAATCAAGTGCAAATAATTTACCACTCCACCTGCCTGTCATGGACAATATAAACACTAATGCAATATTATTTAATAAGAAAAGTAAAAACGCAGAAGTTCCATCGATGGGTGGTCTACTTTCAAATGTCGTTAACTTATTTTTTTGTATAATCGTCATCACCGGCTCACTTTATATTCCAATATAATATACGCACGAATCTATATTAATATAAATAAAAACAAAATAAAATAAACTTTCTTTGAATCAAGAATATTGAAGAGCTAATAATATTTAGGTGTAAAAGATATACAATCATAAAATTTATGAAATGTGATTTCTACGAGGAAAAGTTTTGTTTACACGAGCAGTTTTTATGTATGTCTATACAAATGTTAAAAAGTTTTATGTGTCTTGGGCATAAATTTTTTTGAAATTTTAATTTCAATCTTTTTTGTAGAGTTTGTATTTCCTTTGAGTAAAATAAGATGACTTTAGATTCAAAATTGTGTCCTTTACTCAAAATTGTATTTTGTAGGGAACCAATTTAATGCAGTTAGCTATACATAATTGACAAGTTGCACTAAACCTCAAAATACGTAGAATAGGGCAACGTATAGGGTGAATCTCCTCTGAGAATAAGTGTTTCACGCATGCAGACAATGCGACGTAACGCGTACAAATTCTTAGTGTTAGCTTTGAAATGGAAAGATACTGTACGCTATAAAGTGCTGTATTTTTAAATAACTTGGAGACCGCACAGGCGTAATAAAATTTTAAATAAAGAAAAATGTACGATTTTACAAACAGCGCCATGAATGAACGAGCAAAATAAACACTGATGAAAATAATCATTGCAATTTAAGAAATAGAAAATAAAAAAAGTAATATTATTTTCATTTACCATGTTGAAAAAGTTTATACATCACATTTATAAATATCATTGAAACGTCAGAGACAAGCAATAAAGTTTAAGGTCCGTTAAACACAAGTTATATTGCTGTGGAAATGGTACTACCCTCAGTTCCCAGTCTGTTATATATTTAAGACGATCCATAAAATTGTACTAAGCGATGCGTTGAAGAAGTTTATGTAGTTATGCAACCGGAAATAAGAATTTTATTCTACAAAATACACCTGAATTGATATGTTATTAAAATGAAAAAAACCAATTTCAAACATGACTGAAATGTAACAATAGGATATATCTAAATATAGATTTGTTCATATGATTATTGTTCATTTTTATGTGCACCGAAATAACAGCTGTATATTTTCATTCGTACGTTATACATTTCTTTGAATTTTCCTGAATCAGGAATGTGCCATATTATTTATACATTTTTACTTTTAATTATTTGAAAATCCCGATGTGACATTCAACTTAAACACTATCTAATCCTACGTTTACACCTATATGAAATATTTACTATAATATAATATGAAATATTATACAGATAAAAAGCACTCGCCATTAATCAAAACATAGCTAATCTGGAAATGTGGAGTTTAAATTCGGTTATCTGAAAAATCTTCATATTATACTAAACCTTAAAGTGATACAAAAAAAGATTTTACGTGCAATAACACACGCGAAAAATACCGCTATAGGATATACAAAATCCTGTGTTGAGCTAATTAATTTAGTTTTCGAATTTTGTACAGACACTCCTAAAAACGGTCTAAATAACAAACCAAAGTTTTCAGACTCTAGGACTTGAGTTTTGTCTCCCATATTGGAAAATGGCAAAAATTCATTTTCTTCGTTTACGTTTCAATATTTTCAACGGCCAAACGCCAGTATAAATTTAAATTAAAAAAAAAATTTATGGAGAATTACTGTACGAAATTTTCTAAGAATTTTCTTCATTACTTCAATAGCTAAGAAGCTACCTATCATCAGAAGTGGAAATCAGCGGGTACACTGAACCTGTACGCTTAGGCTCTCTCAAGTCGCTCTAATTAGGCTTTGACATTGCCATTATGATACAGGAGTAGTTTACAAATTATAACAATCTTGGCCATTTTGTATATACGTAGTTAATAATGTGACTAAAGTTTACAATCGTAATGAAATCATTACGAGTCATTCATGACTGTGTTGTCCAATTCCATAATGATGTACATCCCATTAATATTTCACCGTTATTCCTTTTGCATGTATTCATAAAATTAAACTGATTTGAAGGTCTATGAACTACATTGTGAGAGTAGGCGCATATCCTGTCAATTCCCGCATATATATGCATAGATGCATACATGGATATCCGAGCGCATAGCCCGTCAATTCCCGCCTACAATGTGTACATAAACCAATTTTACATACCCATACATATACAGTGTACTACTAATTTTCCTGCTCTACAAATTTTCGTCTGGCTGCTCTGATTATCATCATCATCTGTCAAGGATTAACTTTCAAGGGCTCGCATGGGCAGCGAATCGGCCGCCTTTTTTCAAAAGTTAGGTATATCGTTGCTTTAGGTATTCTCTAATTACATATTTTTTCGTCTAACAACATTGAAATCATTCCTATTGACGTCTGTGTTGGCAGAAGTTATGCTCAAATTTGGTATTGTCGTGAACGTTTCGTAGTGCCGTTCAAACAACCGCCTTGCGAGTTTTTGTGTTCTTCTTTATGAACAAAATTTTTGTCCATGGAAGTACATATTGGTGCCTTTCTAAAAAAATTTACGCTCTTTTGGATAAATACAAAGAAAAACTAGCGGTAACCGCAGCATCTACAACGAAGAAGCGACCTCTTTGCTACTACTACCGGTATAATAAACAGTAACAGAACTCGACTTATTTGCCATGAATGCAGAAAGCATGTGTGTAAAAATCATTCACAGCAAGAAGTAACCTGTAATCCTAGCCGAGAAAATATGGATATTTCACATGAATATATGAGTAGATATGAGTAGTTTTTGAGAAAACGACTTTATATAATTTAATCATAAGTTTAAAGGCTAAAGTTTTTACAATTCAAAAATAGTATTTGTTTAATATTAATTTTAATATTTAATAATGTTTTTTACTAGTTTTAAGTTATATAAGTTAAAAAAAATAAATAAATAAAGTCATTCCTAACAAAAATTAATAATTTGTGTTCATTTACAATGTTAAAAATTTAATAAACCAGGAAGAAACGAAATAAAACAAAGAAATAGGATAGCGGCCACTTTGCCGCTTTGCGAGCGCTGGTGGGACACTAAGTGTCCCACCAGCGCGATATTGTCTTAATATCGCGAGCGCTCGAAGGTTAAAATCAATGGTCTGTTTCAGCATCCATCTCTTTATAGTCTACCCAAGCCTCGCTTCTCTCTAGGTTTATATTTCCATGCTCGTAGAGGAAGTCTATGGGCTGGCATGCGAACCAAATGGTTGGACCAGTTTCTCTTATTAATGTTTTACGGAATAGCTGAACATTTAACTCGACGCGTATAGGTTCGTTACGTACTCTATCTAACCGGGTACAATCTTTGACTCCCCGCAAAAATATCATGTCATCAGCCTGGATACGAGATTCATTCCTCCGTACACCCATACACCCATCCTTACACTCATACTTCACTTTCATACGTTATGAATGGCACAGCCGTTGCTCTAAAAATTACATTTGGGTACATTATTAACTATTTATTTATTTTATTTTTATTTGTTTATTTCCTTTATTACTCCTCTTAATGAGCAAAGCTCGTGCTTGAAGAAGGATTGTTCTAATTAGAAAAAAATACATATCACAAAATAAAACTACAATACAACAATAATAGCACTGATACAAAGATAAAAAGAAAAATCAGTTAATACCAATACTACATCACTTTCAATACTTATTCACCATACATTTGAGTAAATTTGTTTAGATTCTATGATAATTTCTTAAATAAATCTAATTCTAAATTAATAAACAGTGGTTCAGCGAAATTAATAGGGTTTTGTCGTTAGATTAATGAAAGAAATACTGCGTGCAAAAGAGCTCTTGCCAAGGAATCTTCTTGGGGAGGACCACTTATAGAAATATAGTTTTGATTGAAAGCTCCAGTGAATCATATATTAGAACCATTTGTATATAATCCAGCAATTTTTAAACCATTATATTTTATCAAGACATTCTAAAAAAAATGTTATATAAAACAAGAAAACTAATAATAAATGTAACGTATTATGTAACAATTTTTTGTACATAAATAAAATCATGAAAAAATAAATAATGAATTATTAACTCAAATATATATTCGAAAGATAAAGATTTGGATTAAAGGAACACAAATAAGTTATTTGTAAATATAATTTACCTCTAACCTTTAAAAAATATCCGCAATATATAAAAAAATAATAAAACACAATCCTCTCATCGTAATAATCCGCAATGAATAAGTTCTATCATCGTGGGAGATTTTCTTCTTAACAACTTATATTTCGTACACCTACACTTTTTATTTTTTTATTGAAAAGAATTACCTGTAACTAGGCCTACTAAAAATAGCTCTTTCCAAATCTATTGTGTCAAAGATTTAAAATATTTAATAAAAAGTGTATGGTGGTGTTTAGGGTATTTAGAAACAGGCAAGCTCATTTAATTACGCAGAAGTTTTCATAAATACATCAGTTGTAAAAATCAGTTTCAGAATTTATTGAACACATAATAAAATATGAGACGTAGGCCCTAAGTTTTCACGACCGGGATTTTTTTGATATCAACATAATCTACAATCTGCGTTTAAGCCTTCAGAACATTAAATAGAATAATTTTTTGTAGAACGGCAAACTTACGATGAAAAGGTTAAAGCACAGTGGGAGATACTCATATAAAAGTGATGTAAATCACACACACACACGACTTTCACTCTATATTAAGTCATGAGTGGGCTAAAGATTGTAAAATGAAAAACCTGACCTTATTTTAATCATGAGTGAATTAGGCCAAATGAATATCAATTGACGCTAAAGTAGGATCTGCAGAAAACATGTTTGAAATAAAAATTGTTAGTTTTTTAAGTTTATATAACTTAAAATAGGTATCATTAATAGGCTACTTTTTGTCGTAAAATGCATCCTAAGGCCGCAGTCTTAAAATATCCTACTTTTCTACCGATTTTATTGAGCAAAATACAGAAAATTGCTAATTGACGATAAACATGCTTAAATTAAATTTGTACAATTTTTAATTTGTCTACAGCTTTAGTTGCATACGTTCATACACATACACTTTTTACATAAAATGTAGTATATGAAGGCTGCAATCTTAAATTTAAAAATATTTTACCACGAAAGCAGAGACCTTCCAAGAATTTCAGCCCAGAGCATAATAAAATAGAAAAGAGCATAATAAAAAAAACTAGTAAATGAGGTGATTTAAAAAACGTAGAAGCCGTTTTTGACAAAATAACGAAAAATTAAAAAATTGTACGAATTGTACATTGTTCATATCAAGTTTCCAGTGGTACAGTATAAATTTTGTGCGATATTCCGGTCTTGAGATATTTTGTTTACACATGCGCACAGGCATAACAACAATCGCTAAAAACTTGTTTTTGTTGGGTTCAGGGAGCCTAAAAACGTGTATTTCCTGTGAAAAATCGACATTAAAACGATAATATAGATTCTTCCAGATATATTCATAAGAGGCAAAAGTTAGTAAAATTTTAATATATCTTAAAAATATAGCGAAACCAAATTTAGAACAATAAAGGTATGAATTTAAACATAGTTGGCCTACTAAAGAAATAAGTCTGTTGGATCTCTCAGTTTTAGCCTTTGTATTTTACTATCGTCGTCGAGTACTACACATATGAGCAAGTCATTTCCGTGCAATTCCAGCCATTTTAAAATGAAAAATAATATTTTAAACATAAATAGATGTTTGCGAATGAGGTTGTTTGACATACACCCGGAAACAGATGTTAGACATCAAGATAGAAAATATTATAAAGGAAAGCTTTATTGCAAACCGGTAACAAACCTGTATATCTTTTTATTGTGTTTTAATTTGTTCATTTATTTATTCGATTAAATAACCGTGATTCTCGTCCTTTCCATTTATTAAACGATTTCGCTTTTAACGGGCGTTAGAGAAAGGAACAAAATGGATGTGAATCTATCACCGATCATAGCCAATTACTAAAGTGCATTAATCAATGCACTTAACACTAACTTATTATCTTCTTGTCACTTCCCACGAATAGCTATTAATCCTTTGCCAACATAATTAACCATTCTTTTTTAAGCATCCTTTTTGGATTTTTTAAATTCATTACAAAATACTTGTAACTTTAATTCTTTATTCGTAATAGTAAACTACTTAGTGCGTGAAAAACAAATCATAAACAAATTTTAAAAAACACTTGTAACAAAATTTTTATAAACAACACTAGGTGATATATAAATATATTTATTGCTAATGTATGAATCGTCTAAAACTTGATCGTCTAAAACCTTTTTTGGAAGAAAGTATTTACCCGGATCATCAATTCGGTTTCCGAGAAAAACAATCTACGATAGAACAGGTACATCGGATAGTTAACCAAATTCGATATACCTTAGAAAAAAAGGAATTTTGCTCAGCCGTCTTCTTAGACGTAGCTCAGGCCTTTGACAAGGTATGGCATTTAGCTCTTCTACACAAAATTTAATTAAACCTGGATCATAATTATTTTCCTATTCTAAAATCATTCTTAACCGATCGTTTTTTCCAAGTGAAATTTGATGATGAGTTATCGACCTTGCACCTAATTCGTTCAGGTGTACCTCAAGGTAGCATTTTAAGACCTTTTCTATACACGCTATTTACAGCAGATATTCCTGTAAATGAACATGTAACAACAGCAACTTTTGCCGATGACACTGCTATTATTGCATCTGATGCCTCCCCAGTCCACGCTTCTGAAAAACTACAGCAACATCTAAATGACATTCAAGACTGGTGCCAAAAATGGAGGATCAAAGTAAATAAACAGAAGTCTGCACACGTAACCTTTACGATGAAACGAGAATCATGTTCACCAGTAACGTTTCGCAACAACGTAATTCCACATTCAGATGATGTGAGATACTTGGGCATCTATCTAGACAGGCGATTGACGTGGAGAAAACATATATGGACCAAACGGAAACAACTTGGACTCAAATTACGACAACTATATTGGCTTGGTGGGAGGCGATCACAGTTGTCTTTGGAAAATAAATTGACACTGTACAAGGTGATGATAAAACCAGTTTGGAGTTATGGAATTGAACTCTGGGGCACAGCAAGTACATCTAATGTAGAAATATTACAGAGATTCCAATCGAAGTTTCTTCGACTTATATGCTGTGCACCTTGGTATGTGCCTAATGAAGTACTCCATCATGACCTGGGCATACCTACGGTGGGAGAAGAAATTAGCAGTCGGAGTGAAAAGTATATAACCAAGTTGGACACTCATTCCAATCATTTGGCTATAAATCTTCTCGATGACAATATTGAACATCAAAGACTCAAGAAGGCGAGAGTATTAGATCTTCCATTCCGTTTCACCTGATCTAAAATGTTTAACCATCCTTTTAAGATCAAAAACACAAAATTATATTGCGGTTGTCAACTCTTATTTATTAATAATCTAAATCTTGCTAACTCTCATTAATCTAAAATTAATCATCTAATAAATTTTCTATCATCAGTTACACAGATCATCAGTATCACGTCTTCATTCGCTTCTTTTCACACCTTCATTCACTTCATCCGTATAAAAAAAAAAAAAAAAAATTGTACATCACCAGGACCAAGAAGAAACCCTTCATCAACTATAACCAAACGATGACTTGGAAGCAACACTGCTGAGTGCTGTCTTCTTCAAGTTTTATTCATCATCAACACATTTACTGAAAGTTTTTGTTAAACTGTTTGTAAATAATTCTTACTGTCAAAAAAAAAAAATGTATGTATCAGTCCAATTCATTACAATAAGCGCCGGTCACATTGGCGCAGTTGGTAACGTGCTCGCCTTTCATCATGCGGTCCTGGGTTCGAATCCCACTCAGGCACGGCATATTTTCATACGTTACAAAAAATCATTTCATTCTCCACCGTACAAAAGTTACACCCCAACGTCGTCGCTAATGACCGTTGTAGTTGATGCGACGTTAAATGAATTAAATGAATTAAAAATTAAATACAATAAGCATTTCCCATGATTTAATGAGTACAGACCCAAGCCGACCATTCCGGATAGAGTATAGTTAATTGAATGCCAACCATTAAAGCACATCGGTAACCACTATCTTGTATTAAAATCCGTATAGAAGTAACTACAGTAAACAGAGGAACGAAAGTCCTCTAGCCGTGGGAGTGGGAGAATGCATAACGCTCTCGCTCGCACAGGCCATACACACCATTCCAATAACATAGCGTAATTTTACTCGTTGTTATGAGCGATCGTTTATACACGCAGTAAACTAACAAGCAAGCTAACGACTGTAGTATGTTTCAGATCTGGACTACAACGGTAAAGACCTTTGGGCGCATGCGTAGTTATGCCAAATATTACCTCCCTCTCACTTGCTCGGCTATGGGACATTAATTCATCTGATATCTGTCCCTTTACTAGGATTTGAACCAGGAACCTTCTTCTCTAAAAATCAGCTGTTCAACAACTGACTCACGGCGACGACTTCATTTCTCAACCAACCAGGTGGACTAGGCTATATAGATTGACAGTTTTAATGTCTATAAAATAAAACCAAATGATAAGTGTACATTGAATTCTGTTCAATTAAAAACAATAAGCAACCCCATGACCCAATGATATAAGGATGATTATGTATGACGTGTAGTCTTGTTTAGACTCACGCCGACCTGGAAGAGTATGGGTAATTGAATATCAACCATCAAAGTATTTATAGAGTAAAGTATTTATAAGTAATTATAGATTATTATAACCCTATTATTATCCTATATATTATTGTCCTATATTCTACAAAATATCTTAATATAATTCAAATTAAATTTTTAATCATTTTTATCATAATCATCTTAACCAAATTTCCATATTTAGTGAAGTTTTTAGCGACAAATATTTTTAAAACAAACGATATTTAGTTAATTAAGAACAAAATTGATTTGTTAATTCTTAATTTTTAAAGTATTTAAATTTAAAACACCAGAAAGAGATAATTTAAATTGAGAAAACTAGAAAGGATTTTTCTTAAAATATTTTTATTAAAATCACAAATAAAGTTATAAGTGAACTTTTCTTGTACTTTAACTTACATTTATGTTTACATGACCTTAGTTTTTATAAAACTTTTACCTCTGTTATTTTGACATTTAAACCATTCCCAAAGCAATTTGTTTGTTCACGGAACAAGTATTTTTAACTAGTGCGTGGGGTACTTATTACTCTCGACGTTATCTAGAATACTTTTGGGATCTATTATAGTATTTTTTCTGATTGCTTAAGAAGTAGCTGTTAATTTTTTATAAGAGTTAAATTTGGTTTTGTTTTTTGTGCTAAGATAAACAGCTTAAGGGGAGCACTATACCTCCTATCTAATCCATGTTACATTGACTGTTTTTTAGGTACACGTTTCTAAGAAACCGTTAAGATTAGGGCTTTAAGTTTTTTGAACCTTTTCTATGACATCATTTTAAGCTCTGGTACTAGAATTATTAATATAGAGCTAGCAATACCATTTCGAGAATTTTTTCTGAAAAATGTAAAAACAATTAAATTATTTTTTGTAGAATTTTTTATTTTATTTTGAACTTAGTAATAATACTGAAATGATTCTAGTACCATATGTCACAATTATTGTGGGAAACATGCTCAAAAAAATTCAACCTTCAAAGTCAAATAGTTTTTGAGAAAACAGTACCTTTATGGAAAAAAGTAAATTTGCTGGAAATGAGCTGTAAAGTTTTACTTACCCTAAAAACGGCCTGCACCATAATATTAATCCTCACCAGACTGTTCTTTTTCCTCATATAATTTCCTGTTCTTTCCCTTGTCTTGCTTCTTTTGACACACTTTTCATTGTCTTCCCAGCTTTCTGTGTTCTTTGAATATTGCAACTCTTAATTGTTTCCACAGATTAACTCAATTAAAAGAAATTCTAGTCAAAACATTACTAAACAAATATCTGGATAGTTTCTGTAATTTCTATCGTACAGTTATAATTTTTATATGAAATTACACAGAAAAAGATACAGAAGGCAATAGCTTCAAAATTAGAAAAATCGAATTTTTCGACATTCGAGGTATAGTGGTCCCCTTAAGTAAACGTACAATTTTTGAATTTCCTTACTTTCAATGTCTAAAAACATATAATATTTCGTTATTTTGATAATTTGTATTCCTAATTTGGAAAGAAAAGTGGCTGGACAATTCTCTAACCATGTAATTTTTATTTAATTATGCTTATGTCTAAGATATTACTGAAAGTTAAACATAACTGATTATAAATTTTGTTTCTAACACAAAATATACAATAATATAATTACAAAAGTTATGGTATATAAAACTAAACATAACTGCCAACTAATTTTTAATAACCCAGATAAAAGAAAAGCTCCAGAAAATTTATTAGCTCTAGTCAAAATCTTTGACTAGATTTTGACTAATCTAGTCAAAAAAATTTGTTGGAGAATCGATAAGATCAAATTAAAATCCAAGATTATGATTTATAATTCTGTTATTAAGCTTGTAAGAACATTGAACTGCATGGGCTGCCAAATTTATTTAGATGTTAATTTGATGTTGATAAAAATATATCGTTTCCAAAAAAAATTGGAAAACGATTGCGATCACACTAAAGAACTGGGCTTATGATGAGACTTCACAACTTAGTTTAGACATGTTAAACTTTTCTGTACAACAGCAAAACTTTGGCTCTTTCCGAGATATTTAAAGGTAAATAGGAATCTGCGGAGATTTGATTTTAATGACGATTTAACGGTTACACGAGAGAAGACAGGATTCCAAATTGCAATTTAAGGTAGAGTTGCCGACAGTAAGTGTGAATCAGAGAATCAGTAATTATTGCAATAAATGGTAGGAATTAACTGTGTTTTTGAGGGAATAAAATAAATAAATGTGGAACGATATTATTGTATTAATGGATGATTGAAAGATTAACTTACTCTTCAAAATTAAGGTAAATGGAATCGAAAAGCAGGTTATGAGGGAGGTGGAAGCGTGAAAACACCTTTTCAACGCTGGAAAATTTTGAATTTATTAAATATTTCTAGTGTAACATAAATATTTTATTCTAGAACAGGCTGTATGGCCTATGTCGTGAATATAAGAAGGCTAAAATACCGCATCATTGAACGGATACTTTTCTCACGTACTGTTTACATCAACAGCCAAATTCTGGTTGAAATCTTACACAATGTCCGTGTATAAAACGAGGAGAGAAATGACTAAAGACTGTTATTTTATAAGATTGAAAGGTATACCAGCTTATTACTATTCCAAGGATCCTGGACATAACTGTTTTAGACCCTGTAAACGATACTTTACTTCGTTCAACACAATTTTTGTCTATGTAATGAAAATTATTATTTCAGTCAGAACTCTGACTGGTATCACTTTCCGTTATTTAACACTAGTTAAAATGACTAACCATTTAAAGTCATGAGCAATATATAACACTCCAAATGCTCATGAGACACAAATTCACTCATATACGAATACATTTTTTAACTTTGATGCATTGATCTATGTATTGTTCCAATACTGATATTTTAAACTGAAACTGAAATATCTACATAAAATAATAGGCTACCTTACATAATTATAGCTCAAAAATATAAATTAATGGGAGAAATTTGGAGCAGGTATTCAAGTTTAAGTATTTGGGATGTGACGCGTCTTTCGCAAGCTAAATAAATTTAAGAATAAGATATAAAAACGATCGTTGAAAAGTTTCAAGCAAATTGTGCAGAATAATTAGCAGGACTGTCGGTAAGAAAACAAGGAAAGAACTAAAATAAAATAATTGTTCAAGGTAATCGTTGCTCCAGTCCTGTTATATGGTTGTGAGTTGTGGGTTACTAAAAAAAACCGAAAGGAGTACAGTACGGGCAGTAGAGAAGCAAATTCTGCAGAATACAAAGGGTTTCAATCACAGGGACTAACTGAGAAATGAGGATATAAGAACGCATCTGGATATTTAAAAGTTGAACAATAAGATTGCATGAGAATGAAATCGATTGAGGGAGCACATTAAGAGAATGAATAAGGAAAGGATCCCCCTCAGTATTTTGGAAAAAAGGTCGGAAGGGAGAAGAGATGTTAGGAAGCCACGTAAGGGATGTAAATAATTTAATAGTTTTGTCGCTGTTGTGAGTCAGATTTTGATAATGAAAACAAAAACAGAAGTTTAAGAATATTTTCTGGAAGATACGTACAACTGTTGAAGCACAGGACTAAGAAAAAAACGTTTAAAGTTGTACAAAACTGATACCTGTGGTACTATGTAGAAGTAAGTTGTAGATACTTTCGAAACGGGAAAAAATAGGTTGCATCAGGCGGAAATGAGGTTTATGAGTGCGGTAAAGGCTGTAACTGGGAAGATAGACTAAGGAATCCGGATATACGGAATGAGATAAGGCATTCTTGTTCAAAATGTGCGAATGAAAATTCGTGAAAGGATCTGGTGGAACCATTTCGAACGGATGAGAAAAGACAGTTTGCCCCGTTTAGCCCAAGATTACAACCCACCAGTAAGAGGCGTGTTGGACAACCGAGAAAAAAATAGTTTTCGGGAAAGGCCGAGCTGCCTAAAACATGAACCGAAGAAAAGAAGAAGCCACAGAAGACACATATGACTATATAATTTCATAAAATCAAATAATTTTCTGTCCTTTCTAACTATTTATTAGTTGAATCAATTATAATTTAGGTATTTCAATTAAGCAAATGGAGACCCCGCCCTCGGCGGATATTTAACATTATCTTAAACAATAGCTCTACAAAGGGATTTGATGTCTAGTTTCTATAGCATCAAAAAAGCAAGAGCAAATATCGTGACCAGATGATTTCTCAGGAAAAATCACTGTATGAAAAGTATATATTTTTAACATATTTCGTGAAAATAGATTTGGTATTTTCTTCTTTTTTTCGTTGTTTAAACAAGTATTATATTACTTTATCAAAGATTCAAAGAACTGACTTAATGTGGTGACGCCCTTGTCATATTTCAAATAAATAAATTAAAATCTCAAAGTATCTCAAATAACTACTGTTTGAATCCCGTTCAATCTGTCAGTTTCCTTTTAGTTTCGTGCTATTTCTTTTAGTGTCGTTTCATTTACTCAGTTTTTTGATTATTTTTTATAAATGGGTGGAACCATTCCGGGCAAAACTAAGTAGGTAACTTTAATACTTTTTTAGGAAAATGATTTTGCTACACATATTCTCAGTAATCTTTCTACGTTCTTCTTTCTTCCATCCACCTGCTGTTCTGTTTTGTTTTAACTTTTTGTGGTAAACTTAATATTTCACTTAACTATCTACACTAATGTATGAAAACGTACAGTTTCTATGTGTTCGTATGAGGTAATTTCAAAACTAATAAACCGATTTTCACTAATAAATTATGAACTAAGGAGCGTAGTAGCTTTCATCGTAAACGATGAGGGAATATGGATGTAGTTAGGTTTTGCAAGGTCATTTCATATTTTAACCGCTATTAAGCATACAAATGAGATTTTATATATTTCATATTACGTTTACGATAAAAAACGTTTTTCTCAGTTTTGTTTTATGACGATCTACTTCATAGTTATCCAGATATTGGTGATTTAATAACCAAAAATTCGATTCTTTGTTTATGTCAATAATTTTCCCTGTATAATGATAAATAGAAAAGCTATATGTAAATTACGTTTTCTACAACTGTACAGACTGTCAGAAAATCCTTTAACATGATTCTAACTGATCGTTTTATGATGTTCCATTTAATAATTTACCTAGTTTCCTACCTTTACATTTGTAACGAAATTAAAACAGTGAAATCAATGAAAAAAAAATAAAATGAAATGAAAGTCGCCGGCAAAAGGAAAATCAACAAGCAATATTATTTTGATAGAAAGGTCAACACTCTTGTCGTCATTACGTTTAATTAAACGTCTAATTTTAAAACTCCTTTGGATTCCTATTACTGAGTAATTTTTTCCACGAATTTAAAATATAATTTTTCACTCTTGTTCTTATTTCATTCAAATTTTTTACTGTATTAAACAGTTGTGGAAAAAATAAGAAAGCGAAAGAAATATTTCTCTTTACTTTATATTTAGTATATATACACACATTTTACACACGCACATGCTCATACATACATACAGAGTAACTTACTGTAAAATTATAAAACAATATTTTCGGCTTCAGCTGCCAGGCTTATCGGTGTCATGAACACAAAGACCAAAAATGTAAAATCTGAATTTATATAATTAATAATATTCCGCGTGTTGGTTTTTTTCAATTTAAACGATAACTGAAATCTATTTTTACACAGAATAATAAGCAGTTGAGTTTGCTTTTTACGTGACTCGACCGAATAAAACCTCCCAATAATGGAACTTTGTAAATTAAGTTAATGTCTTGTATTATAATTTTAAAATAGACTTAAGGGTGTCTTCGCTTTAGTAAAAGTCTTCTTCAGTATCATCTATCATGGATTTTTATCGAGCAGTTTTTGTTTAATTGCAGGATTGTTTAAATTTCTGTGTAGTATGTTGTGTGTCATGTACCAAGGGGATGCTGTGATTGTTCAAAGTAGTTTAAACTAAAACATTTTCAAAATGTCTAAGTTGTAGAGCCATGCTGTTCCACAAATTAGGCCCTTTAAGTCAACATTGGTTTTATAATATTGTTCTGTGTAATAGTAATTTATTGTACAATGAAAGATCGTGTTCCTAGAATCCAATAACTTTTTTTTAATTTTGGTTTACCTGTTTTCTTTTGTTCTTTATGTGTGTGTTAGAGTTCAGGAGGTTTTCAAGAAAAATACCAAGATATTTAGTGAAGTATGCCTCAGGTATATGCGTGTTGTTTATGTTCACTGCCAGGCTTATGTATTTTTAGTCATTCCCATCGATCCTGCCAGTCCTTTATTTTGTCCAGTTGTTGTTGCAGTTGCTAGACATTATAAACATGAATATATTTCATTGTTTTCTCTTCGTGACATAAATAATTCAGCATGATAAAGGATCTGCGATAAACAATCCAAACTGTATAGAATAGCCGTAAGAAAAACAAAAAGTTTACAGTAAATCTAGGGTATTAATTAGTAAATAAATTTATCACTGTGATAATAATAATTAATCTGATAGTATTTTCTCCCCACTAAAACTAAACCAAATAATATAAACGGAAATATATGCTAATTAATTAAGTAATCAATAATAAAATTGGAAATACTCTATTTGTATAACAATTAGTATCCAAGTACTAATAACCTACTTTGTTTTCCTACTGTGCAGTTATAACTTACCATCAATAGCAGTGACAACGTTTTTGGCTGCAGTAGAGTGACAAACATGTAAGTTCTCCTCAGTCCAATGCAGACTGAAAATGGGTTGATTACCTTCCTCACAGAAGCACGCTTACCAGCTGTGAACTATATTTCTCAATGATTTGAGTGCAAATAAAATAAATAATCAGAAAATAATAAGAAATAATCAGAAAGATTAATTAAGTAACTTTGTTAATAACATTCTATTTTCAAGAATTTATATAACAATATTATAATAATTTAATTAAAATTTAGGTACTATTTACTATTTTTCCAGTGTTATTATTAACTAAACAGATAATATGTTTAAATCAATATTATAGAGATCTATTTTTGAACATAAGCAAATTATACCGGAGTGATTTGAAGAACGTTTTGATTTTAAATTTCATTAAAACCCTTTTTGTTATACAAGAAATAATATTTCTGACTAGTAGACTAAAAAACCTATAAAATGTGATGATAATTGCATCAATTTACCTTATCCACAGCCATTAGCATAATAAACAGTTATTACAAACTACCAGATGATGCGATGGGTAATTATGCCAGTTTTTCCAACGTTCTGAATCATTAAAACCACATATATACACTATAATATTGATGGTACTGCACAAAATAATGTAAAATTTAACCTACTTTTAAATTAGTTTCAATTTTTATTTATCAGAAAGAAGATAAAAGGAACTAACAGCAATGACAAAGTAATCCCATTTCACAACGTAATTGAGTTTTGCAATATTCATACGTTTAAGACCAGTGAATAGTGGTTTGTCACTTCCCTTATAACTGAAGTAGATAATTGACGTTAGTAATGGACCCGCGGTCATTTTGTAAGGTAATGTTAAATTATTTAAATTCAGTGTTTACTATCTGTACATTACATAACTAAAATTAAACACTAGCCTATTTATTTAAAACAACGAACGACTAGATCTTACAATACAATTTGAATTATATATTTTACTTTACAGTTTCTCAAAAGCTCGCAAAAAATTCCTAAAGTTAGTAATTTTATAAGAGCTTCTTTAAACTAGTTGTTTGACTCCTTGAAAGAAAATCAAAGCTATTTTAAATGAAAATGCAATGAATAAGATCTAAAAGCTACTATTATAAATAATTCCTAAATAGACGTGTTTATCTCTTATTTTTATATTGAATTCTGTTATAAACTTGCCAAGGTATTATCTTCTGAGCTGCAGTTTATGAACATTATTCAATTTATGTATAATGTAATACAATATTTAAAAAAACTTATACAATATTTATTATCGGGAATTGTAAAATGGAAAATGTTGAATTATTGATGCACTTGAAGAAAGCTTCGTAGGTTGTAATACGTTTCAGAAAATTAGATTTATATGCCAATAATCCAATGACAATAAATCATGTACCAAAATTTGACATTCAGTACTGACAAAAAATAAAATATAAAAACCAATGCGCTTTGATTTACTGTACTGTACATTTGGTCATCTTTGTAACTTGTTTCAGTTCGTGGAATATAAACTACTCTTCTTTGATCTTTCTCATAAATCGAGTTTACTATTTTCATATTTATGTAATAAAAAACGTTAACTACGTTTATATTACCGTAAAAATTACTTCGAATTTAATACTGATATTTATTTAAAATATTCTGTGATTATGAAACTAGAATAACCAACACTATATTAGGTTGCAACGAACATATATATTTTTTAAATTTATTTTTATATATAAAATGTATTTATCTACTATGTATTCGTTACAAAAAAATAAACAGATATGGTAGTAAATCATGAAAAAATATCTCTCAATGTATAAACTTCTAAACAATAACCTACTCTTTACATGTTATATTTATTAAAATAAATAATGAAACTAAGTTTCAAACAAACAATTTTATTTTATGCTTCCGTTTTAGTTTTATATTTTATTTTTACTTTTATTTTAAATGTCATAGGCCTTCTATACAACACAGTTCAACTATAAAACAATACCGCAAAAAATAAATGCCACAAAAACGAAAAGAATTTTTTTTAAAATTACATACCCAAAGAATAATTCAAATACTTAAAATAAAAAATAAAGTTAAAAAATATTATAACAAAAATATATCCAAAAAGAGGTTAATATGGCCTGTGTAGGATAGATTGGTGTTTTTCATAATTAAACAAAAATATAATCAATAAAATGAGATATTAAGCAAAAATTAAGTGCTAAACTCATTGAATCTTAAAAATTTCAACATGAATATTAACAACGTTGTAAACTTATGGTTTCGAAAATGTAAGTTATCATGACTTTTATTTCGTTTCATTAGACTCAAAGTATTTACTAATAATTATCTCTTCATATTTTTATATGTACGAGTATATATTTAATTCGTTACAGACCAGCTTTTCAATATTATATTTTATTCGTTATTTAATGAACATTTTTAAGCATGAAATGCTAACATCTGTTGCTTTGTTAAATAATTTTACTTTACAATTTTTTAGGTTATTTTATTTTTAAAGGGTTGATAAATTTATTTAAAATACTAACACCGTCATTGGATACTTTGTAATCGGTAAAAAACAGTCATTTATAATACAGTAAATACTGTGTGGTGTTTTAATTTACGTTATAATTTTCAGAGGTATATTTTGCTCTACAATCATTACCAAATTCCAACTGATGCATATTCGCAGTTTTTTCTTGTTCAATTTTTTTTCTTATTTAGGTAAGAGACTTTTTTTTTAATTTTCTTCTACCGTAATAAAAAATCTGGTATGAAACACTCACACAACTTTCTCTTGCCAATGCAAATAATTAACAAGAAACTTAACGTTAGTAATAAAACATTAGAAAAAAACCAAAAAGTAACCTCAATAAACGTAACCTAATTTTAATCATGCGTGAAAGACGCAAAATGAAAATCGACCTCAGTTTGGCTGAATAATACGGAAAATCACTCTTTCACACTAAACTAGGCTCTGTAGAGAAAAATGCTACAACAAAAGTTGTAGATCTTTTAATTTCCTACAAATCTGATTACACACTTTTTTCGTAAAATGTATAGGCCTAATAAAACCGAAATCTTAAAAATATCGACTTTTCACACGTTTTCGTGAGAAAAAAACAGAAAATCGCTACTTACCGCTAAACTAAACGATATACAAAAAATGTTCGAATAAAAGTAGTAGGATTTTAAATTCTCTACAACTTTTATTATATCCATTTTTCTGCTTAAATGCATATGAAAGTCGTAATCTTAAAAAAAACAATTTTCTTACGTAAAAACAGTCTCACCGAGAATTTCAGCAAAGATGACCCCTAACCTATCTTGTAGAGAATTAAAAATTTAGTAAACTAGGCGATTTTAAAAAAAATCGTAGTAACAGTTTTTGAGAAAATCGCAAAACAGTGAAAAATTATACGAATAAACTACTACTTCCGGTTGACCGATTTTGATGAAAATTTTTGTGCCGGGTTCGGTAGTGGTTCAAGTTTCAAAATCGTACGATGTTCCGTTCTTGAGGTTTTCTGTTCACACACACACACACACACACATACACACGCGCACGCGCGCGCGCGCGCGCACACACACACACACACACACACACACACACACAGACACACACAGACCAATCGCTAAAAACATATTTTTTGGATTCAGGGGGTCTGAAAACGTGTAGATCCGGTGAAAACTCGATTCCGAAAATTTAACATCAAAACAATACTTTCCTTCCTATATATTCATATAGGCAAGAGAAAGTAAAAAACTAATCCGAATGTCAACAAAATACTTCGACATATAAATTTAAAATTTAAGGCCATTTACGTAAATTAAAGTTTATAAAATAATTCACCTTTATTACTGTACAGCCAGAACCAGCGAGTACACCCCCAGACTGCATAACCTGTACCTCTAAAACGACAGTGACTTCTCCGGTTTCAAGGATTACGCAGTGCCTTCTCAAAGTCTCTCAAGATCTGTTATGGCCTCAGCGTTTAATTAATTATTAAATGTGACCATGGAAACCCAGACGCCATGAGTGCGAAGAGAGTGAGTGCCCAGCGGAAGGCCGTTTCCCGGAGCTATTCGTTTTTGTTAGCCTCTTCGAGGTAGAATTTACTTAAGTAGTAATAACTTTATTCTTTGATCCTAGGTGAGATAGGGGTTGTCAACCCGTAGATAAGGAGGTACAGGCGGTAGTAGGTCCGTTACTTAACAACCATACCGCGTGGTGGGATAACGGTGAAAGTTTTGTTTTATTTTAATTACCAAATTGTTACATTAAAATCTGTTCTTAAATTCAAAATAATTACATAATTAAGTTACTAGAGTTCATTGAAAGTTTAAAATTTTATATCCACATTCAAGAATGCTTGATTTAATGATACGCCACAGTCTTAAACGAATATATACTTCAGATCGAGTAAGTTACGTTGCTTAAGTCTATCAGAACCCTTGTTATTGTCTATAATTATATTAATAGGCATGAAATGTGGATGATCAAGAAGCCTACGTTGATATCTTCATTGAAAATTGATATTTCTTGCTTCATTGTTTTCATTAGTATGCGAGCATAGGAAAATCAAACTTGTCAATTAAATCTCAATGGCTTAGAAATTCCCAAGGAAAAATGTTTGACATCCAGGTCTTCTGTTGGGAAAACGTCTTACTGGGAGTCCTCAAGGAAAATCTACAGGGTTCCTGTAAAGTCCCTTTAAACTAAACAAACATTAATGTTAGAGGTTGAGTAAGGGAGCAATTTCGAAGTGGTGGTGGGGGAACCAGTTGAACAGGTCGGAAGGACCTAAACAAGAAATGCTTTAGACCAATATCACTTAAAGATTTAAGTGACGAGAAAAATGTTATGTTCATTGATGAGAGCGCAATTTATCGAAGCTCCAAAAATCGCAAAGTTTACTTATGGTCTCAAGAAAACCCCCATTTTTACGAAGAAGTGGTTAGTACCCCACCACAATTCATGATTAAGGCTGGCGTGACTGCTTATCATTTGTTTGGCCCCTATTTTTTTGAAGGCTTTGTCAACCAAAACAGTTATCTGAGTATAATTAACGAGTGGCTGATGCCAGAATTGACGGCTAGAGGAATCGCAAAACCACAGTTATTTTTCAACAAGAGGGCGCTTCACCGCACTTAGCTCTTAGCGTTCGCAGACGACTGAATAAACTCTTCCCAGACCGATTCATTGGACGAGGGTCGCCTAACTGTCCTGCTTCAGTACCGTGGTCTCCAAGAAGCTCGGATTTGACATTGGCGGGCAATTCATTGTGGGGTTTCATCAAGGAAGCAGTGCAAAAACGGCGTTATTTAACAAATGACTAAGTAATAGTGTTAGAGTGGCGTTTGCATTAATCACCCCAGATACGTTGAAGCGAATCAGCAAACAAACACGGCGTCGATTAAGCTCTGCCGTGACAAAGGAGGTACGCAAGCAATGTTTTTCATTAATAATGTTATGTTTTTGATTAATTAATACCTTATATTCACTTTTATTCAATAAATTTGTGATTAAAATAGTACACATGGTTTTATTGAATACCTAAAATTTTATATTTACTGCAAAGGGATTTTTTGGTCAGACTGTATACGCCTTGTATTTAATCAACGTTCAAAATCTTTCTGCAGGTTTCTCAATCCAAAATCTACAGTTCCGCTTCACGTAAATTAATTTTTGTTGTTTAAAGTCTCTTGAAACTAATCTGCATATATGAAGCACAAATCTACGGACCAATGATAACTATTGTTGACGTGATATTGAATTTCAAAAGGTTTTCCGACTGTTTTACTCAGTAAATGTTCAAATATTTCTATATTTGGATTGCTACCAGGTCCTTAGATTAGAGTTTTGTAAGTCAACACTGGATTTAATACGGATTTCTACAGTGTCAACTTAGAAGACGAAATTAAACTTGATTATTTTTTACTTTAAATATGAGATTCAATTCATGACGCTTGGCTTAAATAGGCATCTTTCGCGTTAGTCTATAATCGAGTGTATACCAAGATATCTTACAACATTAAACGGTGAAATCAGTTTTTCGTTGAGGCACACTCCAGAACAGTCCTGTTATCATAGTGTTAACGCTACATGAATCGACTTCTCTTTATTGATTGCGATTCTCCATCTGACTAACCACGTCTGCACTTTGTCAAAAAAGGCTAGCAAACATTCAAGGCCAATTTAATCTACTTGACTCTCTTAATCCATAAACTAAAAAAATTGACAAGTCATAAATATTATATTTCCCCATAACAGGTGGAAGATCATATCATTTGCACTCGGTCTTCTAATTATACGGCTACAAAACATAGTCCTGTTTCTTATCACATGGTCAGCCAATTACAGTTATGACTGAAGCATTTAAGAACAGAAGTGGTGGAGATGCAAAATACACTAGTCAGAGTAATCTCCTCTGAGAGCAATGAATTTAATTATACTGTCAAACCCTTTGATGAGTGAAGAGAAGGTGTCATTTTCAGGGTGGAAAGCAAATACTTTTCAGAGGGCTTAGTATGCTAATAAGCTTACTTTTACATTCAGTGAAGAAAGCAATGTAAACCACCTCACTCTTCGTTTTACTTAGTGTACCTCTAGAGGTTCAAACCAGACTTTCAGCTGATTACATAAACAACACACATGTAATATATATCAATTTACGTGACAATAACAGTTTATCTATTTCTTTATATTTCTGGCTTCATGCTTCAAGAGAGCTACAGTATCATCTGCAAATGTAACTACGTATAAGTTAAGTAATTGGAAGTTGGTAAATCCTAAGAGTAGGCCTACTCCAAGGCAGTAAAGAGTTCAAGGATGAAAGTAAATCCGTTTTCACGGTTCATATTAACAAGTTATTATACCGTTCAGTAAAAGAGAAAACGATAGGTAAGCAATATAAAATCTTTTGTTTCAATTCTAAAAGTCGCAAGTCAATCTTAGCGCTTACAGAAATATATTACTTAGCATGTTATATCACAATATTATTTACCATCACAGTAAAAAAATTTAAGCAATTTGTTCTAAAATGTAGTATTCTCTAATAAATATAGCTACTGGTATTAGTTTTCATCAAACAAAAAATAATTAATTTTTTGTGATTTCACCTAAATGCAAATTAAAAAGATTTAATATAATGTACCTCACGTAGAAGAGTGTATCGATTTTCTTACATGAGCAGTTTAATTTAAAATAAAAAGCAGAATTGAATTATGAGACTTTTTTCATAAAAGAGTCTGCCTCTCCGCCTCATCCCTAGAATGCTTGTAGCTGGAATGTTTATTGAAGCCTCTAGAATATGTCATAAGAGCCTGTTATATATATAATCTTTACATTCTAACGTATATAAAACAAATTTAATACGTTAATTTTGATGTCAAAGTAGAAGATGTTATATACGCACAAATAAATTAAAACAAAACTAATGAATATGTCACTACAAACGGGCCGGCAATAAAATATATGAGATCCTTCATGACAAATTTCGTTATCCCACAGATGAAATGTTTTAAAAGTTACGTAAGTTTTTAAGTGCGATTTTATTAAAATCTATAAAACACTGCATAATTCTTGAATCTGGGATATATTCTTTAATACGATTCTGTTGTTTATATCCACATCATTTGTTCATTTAAACATTTAGTAAAACTTTTTTTTATTTAACGTCGCATCAACTGCAACGGTCATTAGCGACGACGCTGGAGTGGAACTTTACGCAATGTAGGATGAAATTATTTTTGTAACGTATGAAAATATGCCGTGCCTGAGTGGGATTCAAACCCAGGACTGCATGATGAGAGGCGAGCACGTTACCAACTACGCCAATGCGGCCAGCTTAATATATTGTACAGTTAATAAATCAATATCAGCAAATATATTTAGAAACTTTTAATTCTTATTTAAAAAATTTGGAGTACATTTTATATCTTATCTTTTTAGTTAACGCAATATAATTATATGGATTCAACTCTGGAGAATTGCTAGGAAATCAAACATAGAAATACTTGAAAGATTCCAGACGGAAACCATCACAGAAATTTTTAAACTTCCACGATATGTCTGTAACAGATATTTTTACGCTGACATACCAGTGAAAAGAGTGAGAAGCAGGAAATAACAATTTACAACGAACGATATCAAAGACGGCTTCATGATCATCCAAATTACGTGGCTCTAAATCTTTTAGACATTAATAACATCGGTTTTGGAAAACCCAATCAACATAACCTACTTAAATCACTTACAGAATTGTAAAAAGACTGTGAAGTATCATAAATTAAGAATTTTTGAATGTGTGTGCCAGATTTTTTAACTTCCAGTAAACACCTATTACATCATTACTTATTGTTTTCAATTTAAAAATAGATTGTAATGCAGTTTTAAATTTAAAAGAAAGCTTTTCTTATATTTTCAGAAAGTTATTAAAATTTTATTTTTAATAATAATCCCTACAATCTCCGTTACAATGTATTTTTTTAACACGTCCTTCACATTATCTTGTATAAAAAATAATGGCTGTTGATATATTATCAGATTCATTCACTGGGTTTAAGAATCATGCAAATTTACAAAATATTCTGTAACGTAATATTAATATGCATTTTCTGTTAAATATAAGAGTTACTTCTTTTCAAAGAAGAGTAAAAATTAATCCAGTGTACATTGTAATCCTTGATTAAATGTAACGGAAGAACATCCTTCTTAAAATTAATTTAAGAAAAGCTTCTATAGGGTCAACATAATTAACATACTTCTGATAGTTTTATTCTTATTATATTTTCATCATTAAAATTAATATCATTTCACTTCTGAATTCTTAAATTAATTTCAATTCACCTCTTAATTCTTAAATTAATATCATTTCACCTCTGAATTTTTGAATTAATTTCATTTCACCATAAAAATAGGATTTTGTAATCAGTTTAATTTATTTATTAATTTTCAATTTTGTTCTCGTTGCTGTAAAATAAAAAAAAATGTATCTAATCGCCTCATTCACTACATTTTTTATACTCTACAACTTAGGGGTTAGTCTGTTTAAATTCTTGGGGAGGTAGTTCTCTCGTAGAAAAAAATGGTTTTTTTAGATTGTAGCCTTAAAATTCATTTTTAGCGAACAGTGTAGTATATTAAAAGTTGTAGACAATTTATAAATCTACAACTTTTATTTCAAACATTTCTTTGTATAACGGTTAGTTTAGCGGTAATTTGTGATTTTCTGGTTTTTCCATAAAAATCTGTAGAAACACGGATTTTTTTAAAGAATTCGACCTTAGCATGTAGGCCTAATTTACGACAAAAGTGTAAATCATAAAAAATATAGAAAATTAAAAGATCTACAACTTTTAATAAAGTTTTTTTCTCTGCAAAGCCTAGTTTATCCTCAAAGAGTGATGTTTTGAATTATAAAGCTACATTAAGGTTGGTTTTCATTTTGCATCATTCACTCATGATTAAAACTAGGTTTTGTTTTCTGAGTTATTTTTTTTTGTTTATTTCTAATTCTTTATTCTAAATTTAGTTTATATTGGTCATTATTAGCATTGGTAAGAGAGAAAGTCGGGCGAGTGTTTCACACCAGATTTTTTTGACTTTCTTAATTTATTTACTACAACTGTACATTCAGACAACTAGTAAATTTGAAAATTGATTTTTAAACGTGGAAGAAAATCTGTTCTTAATACTGGTAACATTAGCACTAATTTGTTTATTAAGATATCAGAAGAGTCCAAATGTTTATATTATTTTTAGTAAGGTAGACGTATGTATGCTTTAAAGATATTTTTGCAAAAAATTGAATAAGATAAATTTTGGAATAGATGCCACTTTATCAAAAATTGTTCATGGCAATATTTTTAATCGGATACAGAATCTGAACATTTAGTGATATGTTTTATTTTCAATTTTATTTTTCAGTAAATCTCATGCGGTAATTTTTTCCGTGTTTTCATCTAAAATGCAAGCACAGAAAAAACCATAAAATATTTCTTGTTATGAGTAATTACTCACATCTCTGATGCAATACAAGATCCACGATTTATTGTTATATTTCTGATGTATGTTGTTCATTTTCTTTTTATATTTTAATGAAAACCACAATTGTTCAATAATATGATTGATAGTGTTATAAAAAAAATAACAATGATTGGCGAGATTGTGTATACGTCATATTAAATAACGAGCTGTACTTAAACTCCATTGTTAATATTTGAACAACTAAAGTTGAATACACGTATGCTGCATTAAGGTCATTAATCACAATTTATTCCCTGCATCTAATTCGTTAATATTAATAGCGACAGTTCACGGCACAGTATATGACATTACGCTGAAATAATTTTAGCGCAGTCTATGTAAGATACAAATACAACGTCTACTTGCACAGAATAATTCTCATATGAAAACATGTGATAATACAATGGACTACAATAATTCATTTTTTAAATCAGCCTAACAAAAACGTCAGCTAGCAGACTGTCAGATCTCATGTAGAAGAGGTACATATACAGGAAAAAACTGGTGTGTGAAACACTCTCACGAATTTCTCTTGCCATTGCCAATAACCGAAAACATACTTAACATTATTCATGAGTGAATGACGCTAAATAAATATAATCCTCTGTTAGACATTAACTTTGATGAGCAAAATATGGAAAATCACTAATTGAAAAATTGACTACTAAGCTCTGAAGAAAAACTACTGTACTTGAAATAAAACTGTAAGATTTTAATTTTCTATTATTTTATCACAGGCCGTATACTTTTACCCTAAAATGCATACTATGGCCTCAATATTCCAAAACATTTTACTTCGGTAACACAACTCTCAAAAACTTCAGAAGCTTGTTATAGAGAAGAAAAATTGCAGTAAATAAGGCAATTTTGTTCGAAATCGTAGATGCTCTTTCTTAAAAAATCGTACAAATGTGAAAATAATTCAATAGTAAACTCTTACATTCTGTCGCTCAAATTTATAAAAACCTTTGAATCGAGCTTCCTTACGGTGCCTGACTGAAGTTCAAAATTTAAACTTCGAATGATTTTTCATTTTTGAGATATTTTGTTAACATAAAAAAACACACACGCGTGTGTCTTTCCGGCGAAAACTCAATTTTAAAATATCAACAAATTTTCTTGATCCTGCAAAAAGTATTGTTTGTACCCTGTAAAATAGTTTACAAGTTTTTATTTTCGTGATGATGTCAACACAAGCCTTTCCTTGTAAGTATTTTAGCTGAGTGATATAAAGTGGTATGAAAGTAAAAGAATGATAGTTCTGACGGGAATTGAATTCTGGATCCCTGATATATTAGCCAGTTGCGCTGATCACTGTAAAGTGATCTACACCAACAAGATTCCAGATTTCCAGTAGTCACCACAATTTTTATATTATAAAAGTACCCCAAAAAGTTTATCCCCGATAAATCCATCTAGTAAATACTAAAATTATGTTATATCCTGACAGTTTTTAATATAATTTTCTCTGACTAATATATTTGCATATTTTACCACTTTATTGTGCATCCTCAACAGTAATGTTAAAATAGCATTAAAAAATACAATCTAAACATCCTCTTAACAATATTTCTACTTAAATAACTTACATAGATACAAAATCAACGTTCGCTTAAACCTGTATCTAGGATTTTGTATTGTTTGTCAATTTTGTACCTTTTAATTCATATTTAAAAATTTTATTCCAACAATAATTCTTAGTGGTTAATTTATCAGAAGCTATTATGAAAAATATCCTACAGTATCTACTTTAGAATACAATATTAAGTTAGATAATTAGTGTATATATAAATTAATATATTACAAGTTGACTTCTTAGAAATACATTCCCAATGACAGTTCATTAGCATAAACTCGATAATCAGTAAATCAACTCAATTAATCAGGATAAGCGTAACTGGAATATCGGTTGAATGTAAAAATAATATTTCTGCTTAGGATTTTGTGAAATATATTTCGTAGAATTAAAAATAAATGCTATCCAAATGCCTATAGGAATGAATGCGGTTAGTCAATTACACCTACATAATATTCATTTTATTGATTAATATTAATTAATAATTCTGATACATATATTCACAGAATTTGTGTAAAGCCAAATTTGTGTAATAATAACCATTGTGAAGTTACTAATAACAGTGAAAAAAAATTGTTAAAAAGTAAAACAATTTTATATTTTGAGAGGTTAAGGCAATGAAGAACACTTGACTGATGAAGAAACTATGATCAGTAATGTACATTTTCTAGACGCAAAAAACGAAAATGTATCTGTTTGGGGTTTTAGACATCCATGTTCTAGGAAGTAAAGTCACTGGCGATGCTATTAGGTAGGCAGCTGTATAAAAAATTATTATGCGATATCACAGTGCTGTTGGATGACATTAAAAAATCATGTACCCACTGTTGTGATACTAAGGGTGTTAGGAAATAAATTAGAAGACTAATAAACGGAATAGCAACTAAGTAAAATGGTATAAAGAATATTATATCAAAATGTATAGTGGTTACGGTAAGTGGCTTCTATGCTAGGGTCCCGGATTCGATTCCCGGTCAGGTCTGGCGTTTTTTAATTTGTATATCACCCTCATATCATCTGTATACACCCATTCACAATCTAATGCTTATGGATATTACTCATCACTAAAAAAAAAAAAAAAATGAAAAATATAGGTCAAATTTAACGGGAAAAGAAACAGTGGTATTGACGAAATTATGGATTGGAAATATTGTGCGGTTCCAAGCTCCGTGTAGTTGCGCGGTGAAGGGTACGAGTGAGGTATACTGAATGAGTGACGCAAGCTGTGAGAACGATTGTAGTAATACTCTGATACAATATATTCGTTTTCAAACTTTCCGTATTTAACATATTTGTTTGTATTTATTACATTAATTTATTTACATATTTTGATATAATTTGCTACCTAAGTTAAATATTATGAATCCGACCAAGTTAATAACCCAGGTAGGTATTTGTTAAATTAATAGACTGGATGATAAGAATATTTTTTTAGTCTAGTTAGTACACGCTACCACTACAAATGCAGCAGCAGTGAAACACTACTAACACTCTTTCATTCATCCACTACTACCGGGTGATATTTTAGTCCTGTTACCCAATTGTTAATGTCTGGTAATTTTTTACTAAGAAAGGGATATTTCGTTTTGTGACACAAAGTTGGTAGCCCTACTCAACCGGTATAGATACGACAGTTTGAGTTGATTCTCCTTGAGTTGCGTAAAATTTTGTGCTGTTTCTAGTTGTGTTACGAACAGAATGTCTTTTACCCTAGAACAACGGGTTTTCATTCTTGAACAATATTTTGCTACAAAATCGTATGCGAGTGTAAAAGAATCATTTCAAATTAAATTTTTTGGTTTTCCTCCACTCTATTCTAGTCAATTTCTAGGCTAACTAACTAATTTTTAGAGGCAGTTATTGTTTGCAGCAGAAAACGTAGTGGTCGACCAACTCTCTTGACAGATGACGTTAAGAGAATGTGAAAACAAGATTGCTCAATTCTCCATGGAAAAGTTTACAAAAACTTTCCTCGCATGTTGATTTGTCATGTTCGAGTGCTCAGAAAGCTGCTAAAAAATTTAAATTGTATCCGTATCATATACGATTAGTTCTAGAGCTTCAGCCTCCAGATTTAAACAAGAGATTGTTTTAGGATAAAAGACATTCTGTTCGTAGCACGATCGGAAATGGCACAAAATTTTACACAGCTCAAGGAGAATCAACTCACACTGCAGTATCCATACTGGTTGAGTAGGGCTACCAACTTAGTGTCACAAAACAAAATTTATTTTTTTTAAGAAAAATATTACCAGACATTAACAATTGGGTAACAGGACTAAAAAATCACTCTGTATAACAACGCACTGCATTCCATCCCAATACACGAAGCTGGGACTCAAGCAATACCAGGTTGATAAGTGATCTCATGGTACCTGTTACTCAAAGACCAACTGTGGAAACTGTGACAACCATAATACTCATTTTTGAATACACTGTTAAACACATAAGCGCACTTAGAATTTAGAAGGAGATTAAAAATTAAAGAAGTATTAAATAGAATTTTCTACCGGTTTGAGTTTGAAAGGAAAATAGACGAATATTTTGGAACAAAGCGGATTATTTAGTTTAAATTATCAGAATTAGTTCTAGTGTTTTTTTATTTTCTGTAATTTATTTATTTTTTATTCAATGCATGTTTGTCGCATATGTGTCAGATCCTTTACACCTAGTGTATGTACATTAAATGGTTTGACGTTTGATGGATACTCATAACAACTGTAATGCATTACGGTGTTAAACTTCTTTAGTAGCGGGCAGCTGATAAATTTGAATTTTAAACGATAAATCGTAACCGGGTATGCCTATAATGTAAAAGAAGTTGACAATACCGGGATTTCCCTTCGCAATAAGTTTTTTTGGTGGGTATTTTTTTAAACAGTATTAGACGAGGGCTAATGACCACTTGGCAGTTGATGCTGGATAAATTTAATTAACGAAAAAATGAAAAAAAAGTGTTCTGCGAATAAACACCATTAGAAAGAATGAATTTTATCACCTTCTTTTGAAATAAAATGAATCACTTTAAAAATCAATCAGATTTAAAAATCAAAGTAAACAATTTTCTAATGAATAAACTTTTTTTATTCATCATAGTTTTAGTAATTCCTCCATTCATCCATGAATTTCATTTTTTCGTAAAAAAAATTAAATGCAAGATTTATATGAATGACTGAAGCATCCGTATCTATTTCTTCCGTGATTTTTGTAAAACACGGAAGATAGTATTATATTTTAAAGAATTTACAATTACGGTCTACATTCTTTGCCGTAGGTATGTTTTCTTTATTTCAGAGTATTCTTTAGTCGGCCTAAAATCGTGGAATAAAATTTACATTTTTATTCAAGAAAGTACTTCGTATTCAGTGTACAAACGTTATCCTACCTTCTGGAATAAAAGTATGAGTAAAATATAAATGTAAACTGACGTCATATCCAAAAATAGAAAGCAAACCGTTTTACCAATCCTGTGACATCCAGTCTCAACATATTTCAAAACTAATGAACGGTATATTAATGTACTAGTGTATAGTATAACTTAGGCTACATACGGGTACTTTTATAAGCTAAAAATAATGTGAAACAAAAGTTTGGGGATAAAAATATTGTAACATTAATTTCAGGTTCTTCAGGGATCTGGTTATAATAAACGATAGACAAACTTATGATTTATAATAATTTACAAATTGTTTGCCAGATAACACCTTTTGGGAGATAATATTATATAGATGGCGTAAGACCTTAGTAGATAGTCTATTATAAAGTTTGGATATTTATTTCCTGAATTACAAGATTTAAATTTTAGGTTCTAAATTTCTTTAATGTAATTCCATTCGACTTCCTTTTGCATATTATGAAATATAGTTAAGGAAAGATATACTTTCAAGTCAAAATCGAGTTTTTACCGGAAATACACGTTCTCAGGTCCCCTTACTAAAAAATCACCATGTATTTACCAATTGAACTGTGTGCATCCAACTGTGTCCCTGTGTATGTTTTAACAAAATATTTCAAAAAAATAATATTGTACCGAAAAAATGAACTTGAACCTTAAGTTAGGTACTTACCCTAAAATACCCGAAGGGTAAAATAAAATATCCTATCTTCTGACAGAACAGAAGGTAAAATACCCTAAGGGAATTTAATGAACATTTTAATAAAAATCGGGCAACTTAAAACAGTAGTTTTTTTAGCTTTTACGACCTCGTAGGATCACTTTAGTTTAATTTCTGGGCCAGTCCATTATGTAGTCGGTTCTCCTTATCCCTGAAGCGTGTAAGTTGTTTTATTCTTCGACATTTCCTTTCGCCTACATTTTTTTGAGACGTTCCAACCTTTGGAATTTTGGTTTTGTTGTTCTTTCCCAGTAATTATGTATTACTTGGTAAGCAAGTCTGGTGTTTTCTGCTTTAAGTAGGTGCCCCAAGAATGAAATTCTTTTTGTTTCTGAAGAAATATTTTACCGGGGTTATTATTTTATGTAGGTACTTCTTCATTTGAAATTAACCTGAAAAATCACATTAGTAAACTACTGTTTATTAATTTTTGTGATTTTCTAAGACGCAACTGAACGATTTTTCTATAATCACCTAATTTCCTACATGTTTGTGTTTTACAAGATGAGATAAGCAACATCAACTGAAATTCGAGGGTACTCTTCGTAAAAAATGTTTTCTACGATTACGGCTTAGTTTACATCTACAGGGTAAAACGTGTACAACAAATTCTACATATTTTATTTTAACCGGTTTTTTCTACATATCTTGGTTTATCATCAATTTATTAGTGACCTTCCAAATTTTTTTCGACAAAATGATAACCCAACATAATTTGAACCTTATCGGTTTCCTAAATGGATCTTTTTTGTAAGTTGAACCTTATAATTTGGCATCATTCACTTATAATAATTAAAATTATATTACGAACTCCATTATTTACATCGACAAGGAAAAATCGTGTAATTTTTTTTCACTCCAGATTGTTAATAAAAGTTTAATTATTTATAAAGTTTTAAATAAAAGTAATTTATGCTGTTAATACATAGCAAGAATATTAAACGTCGACGAAGTAAAGAAAAATGGTTTGAGATATGTTATTACTGTAAAAGATCGGTCTAGACATCTACGGCTCCTGCTTTCCTTTTGGGTAAATAGTAGTAAATTAATACTACGTTTAGTTTTGACCCATTTATTACTGTACTCATCCGCCAAGTTATATGTGATAACTTTATTTTAAGCTTCAACAAAATTTATAGCATAGGTTATATAAATGACTGTACCCTTCATAAATTACTTTTAACTCACCAATTACTATTAATTACTTAACAAAGTAGTTGTGTTACAACTTACAAAAAAGATCCATTTAGGAAACCGATAAAATGATGTTATCCCATACCTGAAACTATAAATTTAGTATTTTACATCAATCTATTCAACAATTCAATTTGAAACAGACAAATAAGGTTAACCGATATGACGTAAATCATTCCCAGTTTTATTATTATATTTTGTAGTAAGACATAAATGTAATTGCATTTAATATTTAATCATTTTGGTACCTACTACATACAGTTTAAAATGTACTTTTCTCTTATTTTTAAAAATATACTATTCGTTATTTTTTTCTTGGATCAATTTTTTGTTTCTGTATAATTTAACACTACAAATTCGGAAATTTTTGAAAGTTAATTGAGTTTTAGGGAAACAATTTATGAGATTTTTGAAAATATATTGGATAATAATATACTACAATTTTAAAATTATTGTAACGTTTATTTCGGGCTATTTCAAAATTTGGTTAATTTTTTTAGAATAATTAGGCTCCACTTACTTGTAAATTTATAAAAAATAGGGTATTCATTAACCTTTATCTTCAAAATTTTTTATGAAAATTTATTAGCTATTAAATAATATTATAAAAATTTATAAATTTCATGATATTGGTGCCAAAATTTGAATTAGGCCTACTTGCTGGAACTTGCAGTCATCACAACAATATTATATAATTGCTGAGAAGATCCCTTGGGCAAAGGCAATTTAAACGTCTGTTCTGCGTACCTGGTATCGCCCTAGTGTACATGTCTCGTATGAGAAGGTTGTCATGTAATTCAAATTTGTTGTGCATCGTCTTGTACAAACCAAGTTGTTTTGCGACGTCAATTACGTATGGTATTTGTAAGGCTTTGTGTAACATTACGTTTGTGACGTTAAACAGGCACTGCGTTATCACACGTAACATCTTGTTTTCAAACGCTTGATTACGTTTCCTGTGATGGTTTAGTTGATCCCTAAAATTGAACTTCAAAATATGTCCAGATTGGTTTTATGATTAACTTTATTTATTAATTATTAATTTATGACACATATTTAATTTATGAAGTCTAACTAACAAATTAATTACTTAAATTAAAATGTTACCAGTGTAATTGTTAGAAATTGCAGCCAGCGGTACTTTCTTTATAAATTTCGGTTGTTACTCATTCATAGATCAACTGATCTCTGCTCTGTTTCTTCTTTAAGAATTTTATGATTAGATAGTTCCTATAGTTAGATCTTCGGCTAGGTTAATTAATTTGGATGGTTATTTAGTGATTGTGAAATTTACTAAAGAATAACGCGGCTAGTACATATACAATCAAATCTATTTTGAAATAGTGATGAAGGGGTTTTATTTTTTAAACAGAAGGGAAGACCAGCAGGAAGCCTTAATATTTTGAAAGGTATTGATTTATTTTATAAAATAACAGATTTCATTAAAAATATACAGTCACTCACATCAAATTTCTATTGATAGGGCTACATTTTATTATCGTTCAGCTGAAGTTTTCTTAGCCATCTTCTTTCCGCAGATTACCTATTACTATAACTAAATGTTTCATAACTTAAGGATTTTTGTGTATCTAAAGCTTCGTGTGCATGTAATTACAAATCATCTTTTGCGGCATCAGTAAAAAAATATAAGTACTTCTGTTCTATACTTATTTTAAATTTGTACTTTTTACACCAAAATACACGTCGATTTATTTTGTGGGAAATTTTGTGGGACATTCCTATTCATTTATTTCCTACAATAATGATCGAGAGGTAATGTAATGAACATGCACCCATAAAATAAAAGTAAACAATGTCTGTTGAATATGCTTTAATGAAGAACTCGAATTTTAATTAATTGAACTGTAACCACACATGTTACAATTTGTACGATTCTAATTAAACATATTTTATTAAGGTTTTATAGAAAAAATTAATACTTTAACGTCGTATCAATAACTATATTCATTAGTTACGTGGATTGGCGAAGCGTGAATCTACATAATGGGTGGATCAGTTCCTACCATTTCTCTTCTGAACTTAAATCATAAGCCATAAACCCTGTTTGAAACAAATAAATGTGAAATGTTAAATAGTAAATAATTATTGCGATTAAATAAGTAAAATACTTCAGTTAAATAAAAATTAATTTAATGTAAATGAACTATGAAACTATGGAGAGTTATTGAAAAAAATATTGAAAAGCATTACGCCTAACACATTTATACAAAAAAAAAAAAACACGCTATACCCTGCATAGCTCAACGTACACTGGCTTCCGGTTCGGTTTTGAATTTATGATTTTAGAGATGGTCTTCAGTAGTGGCCATGCCCGAAAGTATGCTAATAAAAGTATGCTAACTTAAAGCATGTTATTAATGAAAACCTGTTTAGTGCTTAAATTTTTACGAGGGAGAAATCTTTGTAATACAATTCATGAGTGCAATTATTTTGTTTTTTTAGAAACTAATATTTAATTTTAATTATTTAATTTTTGTAATAAGTAGTTTTTATACGTATAAGAAATGTGCTCATCATTTATTGTAACCAGTGTAATGATACAAAATTGACTGACATCTGGATTTGTTTATATTTGAGTCTATTGAAGTAAGTGTAAATAAATCCAGCTGATTAAAATGAAATATTTAAAAATTATTTAATTTTAATAAACAAAATCTGGTTACTAAGCAACTAGGTAAAATAAAATAAAAATTGTAAATTAATTTAGTGGGACGTAAAACCTCAAGCCAACAGCATGTTTTATTGGAACGTCCCATTCATTCATTTAATTATTTCATAATATATTTAATAGATTAGATAAGGGAACCATTTAATAATATATATATAAAGAGATTACAAAACAGAATTACAAAAGAGTAAATATATTACAAAATAAAACGTAAATAGCACAATACAATTGTTTTATTATTCTACAAGAGCATGTTACATTAACATTATTTAATAAGAGTATATAATAATTAATAATCAAATAATACTACTATAAATTGTCATTTCCCTTGTGGAGAATAATTTATTTCATAACAAAATTGGCATACCCTTATGGGGAATAATTTAGTTTTTTTATACCAGATCCCGAACGAACCTGAAGTAAACATTACAGTATTTTTTTCTAAGTTAATAATCACTTGGGATAATCAATTTAATTTTAATTTTTTTTCGTGTTAAACTTATGTTTCTATAGCGACGTAACGTAGTTTTCTCATAGTAACCGAGTGTTGTAATCAAGTTTAGGTAAATATGAATACAATACCTTTAGGAAAAATATGAAAAAGTTACGACAATATGTAAACTTAAAATAATATTCGACTTAAATTATACCATAACCAAAACTTTTCAATCATAACTCAAAAAAGACAAAGGTTTTTTCAGACTTTGCATAAAGTTTCTCTCTAAGCTAGCTATCTGTGTTCACTTGTTTTATTTTTCTTCTTTCAGTTATGAAAACCATATTTTGATTTAAAACAAATACTAACATGATATACTTAGGTTAGTGAATGAATTTCATGTAAAAATTTATTTATCTTAAATCAGCGTCCATAAATTTTTATTAGGGTTGATAAAATTTTGTTAAATTTCAATTTTTTCAATACCCACCACATAAAAATTTCAGTAGGTAATGGGATATTAATATAATATACGTCCTTTCTCTCAATCTGATCCACCTCTCCTTCAATCAACCTTTTCATATACCCCATCACTCCTCCCACACACTTTCATTTACTCGCTAATTCTCTTAGTCAATTTGAAAAAGTTTTACTTATAACCCTTGAGAGAAGTACCTGTGGTTCCTTCAGCATTTACGAGTGAACATCAATAACAAAATAAGCCTATTTAAATGGCAATGAAAAATAACCACTTTTTGAAAGAGCTCATTTACTTCATTGTAAAATAAGTGAGGATTATAGTTTCATAAGGTTCAAAAAACTATTTGTAATTACTGTACATGGTTTACTGTAACTTGTACACTTCTGCAATTACCTTCGGACCCACTGTCCTTATATATTCCATATAAGATATTCATATTCCTTACATATTCCTTCCATAAGATGCTATATTATAAAAAGTTTTTCTTCTATGCGCTTTAGAATCAAATCTCGAGAGATTACCACGCAGTTTCTAATCACACTGTTTAATAAAGATTTCATTCTTATTTACTAGTATTCATGTAACGTGGTCCTTAATGAATTAGTATTGTTGATACGACCTAAAGTAAATAAATTTTAAAAACGTATATGACATTCTATTTGTTTATTATCACATTTTAGTATAGTATTTTACAAGTTTAGAGTTTTTTATTCTAAATGTGTGAACGTTGCAATCTGTTAAATTTAAGAAAAATGAGCAACCCCATGTCCTAATGAGATGAGGATGATAATATGTATGACGTGTAAATGAGGTCCTTAGTCTTGTACAGACTGAAGCCGACCATTCCTGAGCAGTATGATTAATTAAACCTCAACTACCAAAATACACAGGTAACCACTATCTAATACTCATAACAAAACTGCCTTTACTGTAATTTATACCACGGAAACTTTTCCGAAATCAAGTGTTAAACAGCTGACTCGCGGCGACGATTTTGCCATTCGACTAACCTGGTGCGTTGAGATAAATAATTTAATTTTTTCCTCATCTGCCACGGTAGGAGAAAAGTTTTAAATTTTGAATGTGAAAGTTCTAAAATTACTGATGTGTACAAGATACACGAAAGCGCTCTAAACATTGGTGAGTATTTACTGTTACCTTATTCTGGTAGTTTAAAAATATATATTTCAATTTGTTTAATGTAGAAAAAAAACACCAAATACAATTTAATTGACTCCCCGTTATCAAAAAGTCATTACATGATATCCGAAAGGTGATTTTAAATTTTTTTTAATTAGGCGAGATTTATCTAATGTGTTCTGATGGTTTTTTATATTGCATAATTCTGAATGTTGCTGTTTAGGTCATCAGCCGAAAGGCTGGTTTGAATCTGTAGAGGCTTTACTAAGTAAAACTAGGAGTGAGGTGATTTAACATTGTCTTCCTTACTCTGTGGAAAAAGTATGCTTATCAGCATGCCAGGTCCTCCGATAAGCATCTTTTCCACCCTGCAGATGACACCTTCACTTCATTCACCACAGGGTCTGGCCATATACTGAAAGTCATTACACTCAGAGGAGATAACCCTGATTTGTCTTTTGAACCTCTACTTCTTCTGTTTTGATATGGTTCAGTCATATATTTGGCTGACCATATAATAAGAAACAGAACAATTTTTTATAGCCCTGGAACTACCAGATCGAGTGCAAATAATTTAACACTCCACTTGCCTGTTATGCATAATTCTGAAAAATATTTAGGATAATGTTTAACAAAAAAATTAAAATATAAATTCGTAAATAAAATGTGTTACGTTACTCAAATTCTGACCCATATCGTTTAATAACTAACTAACTCTGACGTTTAGAAGTGTTCAAAATTTCCAATAAATAAGTTAATTCATATTTCTAAACATGTCTTCAGAACTCTTACGGGTGTGACTGATGGATACAGAAGTCATCTCATCTTTCACAAGTCATCTCAAATTACGATACGCACCGATTTACACAATCGTTTCAGTCTGTAACAGTCTGCGTCTCGTATTACACAAGTAACTATAAATTAGTAATGAAACTTTACGAACAGATTTGAATACCTTTCGGGAACATTGCAGTATATGTAACATTCTACAATCCCTTGATAATAATACTATCACGGCATTGTCTTGAACTGTACGAGAAACGACAATACTTAGAGTAATAATTCATAAACTTGGGAATACAATTATCTGACAATGTTTACATTATACAATTTGCTTTACTACCTGGATATGGATGTATTTACGATGTGGACACAGAAAAACATGTTTATTTATGTAACGGTTTCTTTTCTGGAGATTACGCTTATAGAAGCATTGATGTATAGACGGTACCGTATTATTTTAATTGTTTATGTTACTAACTTTCAGGTAGGCTGTTTACGAACGGTTAAACTAGTTCAATATAAGTAAACTAATTTCTTCCGTTCTCCTTTTCCTCTTCTTAAAACCCCATAAAGTCAGTATAAAATTGCTTAAATTTGTTTCAACACATTATGTTTTCTCGATTTATTCTGCTTTTCACAATATACCTTCCGACTTCTTTTAACCACTTCATCTTCGCTCTGTTGTTTACTATCTTATTTGCTTTCATTTTGCTGGTCTTCGGTTGTAATGCCTTTTCGATGTACTTAAAGCTATCAACTTCTCTCATTGTTCAGTATTTTGTCTTAAATAGACGCAAGGCTGTTTTGATGTTCGTTATGTATTTAGTTTTCTTGAAGGAAATCTGTAGTCCTATTTTTTTTTGTTATTTTAACACGTTCTAGTGCTATTTAACAGGTTGTTCAATTGCTGTTTCTGTCCTCCTAGAAAAATGTTCTAATTTGTCTGCAAGAAGAAGTCAGTTATTTAGGCAGTTATTCAATCCTCTTACCTGAAGTTGTTTTAACAAACCTTTCTCGGCCAATTCCTCTTCCAATTCATAAATAATCATCTCCAGCCCTCAGTTAAAATGAACAGGTGACAGTCCAATACTCTGCCTAACTCCAGATTTACTTTAATTCTTTCAAAGCTTCTCCTAAAAATTGTAGTCTTGATTGTGTATTTGTCAATATTTCCTTAATGCCTATCGTTCTTTTAATATTTGTTGTTGTTGTTTAGGTCAACAGCCGAAAGGCTGGTTTGAATCTCTAGAGGTTTTACTAAGTAAAACGAGGAGAGAGGTGGTTTACCATGCCTTCCTCACTGAGTGGGAAAGTACGCTTATCAGCATGCCAGGCCCTCTGAAAAGCACATATTTTCCACTCTGTAAATGACACCTTCACTTCATTCACCACAGGGTCTGGCTGTACAATGAAATTCATTACTTTCAGAGGAGATAACTCTGATTAGTGTCTTTTACACCTCTACCTCTTCTGTTCTTAAATGATTCAGTCATTTAATTGGCTGACCATGTGATAAGAAACAGAACTATTTATTTTAGCCCTGCAACGAACAAATTGAGTGTAAATAATTTGACACTCCACCTGACTGTTATGGGCAGTTTTAATATTTACTGTAATTTTTTTTTGAAATATTCAGAAGCGTTTCTCAGTAGCCCTAATACATATTACTATAAGTATAAGAGATAAAGAACATGAAAAAACAAAATAATTTTTTCCTCTCGAACCTTCCATAAAATACCACAAAATGAAAAACAAATTTATGTAAACAGAATAGTCAGAATTTGAAACAGTTTTCAATGAAAGGAATTTAAAAATCTTATAATACAGAACGCAATTAAAATTCATTTGTACTGATTTTACGAAAATAAAATTCACAATTTAATCAGAGAATTTTCAAAATGCGGTGAATTTATTACAGGAAAACACATTGCAATTATAGCAACGTCTTTAGGGAAATCAACGTTCAGTTTTCATAAAATATACAACTACGATACACATAAATTAAAACAAAAATTGTGCGCAGATGTAAATGAAAACAATTTTGAAAATCTGTGAAGTAAAACATAAACGGTCTTTAGAAAGTCCCTCATCGAATGAAACATGTTAAACATTTTTTTGAGGCATTGAAGTTTTACAGGAAATAATATTCTGCATAAATAAAAAATACGATCCATTTTATCCCATACATGTTTGTTGGTTACACTGAGGATTGACTCTAAATTTACGCCTCAAGTTTGAATTTGTTTGGAAGTATAAAATATTTTGTAAACTAAATTCATACTTACTTCGTGGAGCAGAGAAAGTAAAATAAATCTTCGTAGGGTTAATTTACTATGTTAATGAATAAAATTGGCCCACTTATTAATAAAATGCAGTTTGGTACAATATTTGTTACAGTTTTAAAGCGGGTAACCGAAATTTGTTTTGAAAACTTAAGAAACAAAGTTACATTAATACAGTTATCATTATATCAGAAGCTCTTAATGTAGTTGTCTTGTAACTGATATTTTTTGAAAGAAATGAAAGTTCAAAATGTAAGCTGTCAACAGAGTTTACTGGTATTGAACGATGAAAAGAAGAAGTGGTAGTGAAAATTATATTGGATAAAGTTAAGTGATGAACGGGCAAAACTGATTTTAAGTCAAGAATCACTTAGTTGCAGATAGTATTACAGACTAGGCTATAACGCTTACAAATATAAAACAATCTTGACAGCCAATGCATTTCATCGTATCTATTGTTGCTACCAAATAAACTATTTTATGACAGAACTGCCAATTCAAAAATAACTGACAATGAAAATAATCATTGTGATTCTACTAAAAATGTTATGGTCTATTGTAACTGTTCATAAAAGTAATTTCAACGGAAATTCTACGTTTTATTTTATGTATCCGAGTAATAATTCTGTTTTAATCTTTTATTTTAGCCTATTTTTATGAATAAATTTAATTTAAATGTTTTGTAATTTACGGCCAAATCAGTCTTTTTATTTTCTTGTTCTTACTATCAAGGATTAGGCATAAGCCTGTTCCAAACTCACAAACCATCCTGCACGTCTACACAAACATGAGACACTCCAGCCCGTATATCTCAACTACTGTCATCTTCTTCGAGGTCTTCCCACCTCCTTTCTTCCAACTGAAACATATGCCGTCACCTTTAAAAGTATTCTCTCCTCTGGCATCCGTTCCAAATGTTGTCTCCATTGATTCCGGTACTCCTCCACTTTTTCATTCAAGCTAAGTTTTTTTTAAAGCTAATTTACAATCTGTTTACAAAATAAATATTAGTAAATTTGAATAAATTGTAAAATTATTTACTTGTTGTTGCTGCAGACACCTTACTAGTTAGAGCCTCAGCATACGGTGCGATGGATTGCGATTTCCTCTCCTCACTTTGTTCGTTAGATTTTGTGGACCACCAACGGCACGATTCTCATTCGCATTCATGCGAAGAGATGAAGACACGAGCGATTTCAAAACTTGGATCTACTTGGAAGTGCAACTCGGTCGATATATTATTTATTACTTTCTGATGTTTAAATTAATCTGACGATTAAATTAAATGAATTGCACAACCCTGTTAGAGCGTCAGAACTGGTACAAAGACATTTAGATGGTATCAAAGAATGGCTACACATGTGGATGATTAAACTGAACGTTTCCAAATCACAACAGGTAACTTTCACACTTCGGCCTCTTGGTTGCCCAAATTTACGCATCGATGATACTAGGCTTACAGTTACAGACAAAGTTAGGTACCTTGGTTTAATACTTGACAGACGTCTCACGTGGAAACCACACGTTGCACACGTCAGAGCAATCTCAGATTCACGATTTCGTATGTAGTATGGCGTCTTAGGTCGCAAGTCCTCGCTACCTCTACACTTAAAAGTCATCCTCTATAAATCACTAGTACGGCCAATTTGGCTATATGGAGGAACAACTTTTGGTGCCTGTCACAATACAACACTGAATATTCTTCAGACACCAATCAAAAGCACTTAGAGCAATAACAAACGCAACTTTTTACGTAACCAATCATACCCTTCACCAAGACCTGAAAATACCAACGGTTTGAGACATTGTCAACTCAACATACAACTCATTACACACAAAAGCAATTGACCTCGTAAATCCAAATGTCAAATCTCTTTCAACAATCTCCCTGTTAACAGACGACTGAAACGAAAGTGAAATAGAGATCTTCTCCGACGACGTAAAAATAACAAAAAAAAATCAATTTTACTTGTTATGCCTGTTTCCTTTCATAAAAAAAGAAAATCATCTCAAAAAAATCATTAATCATAGTTTGTAAATCATTATCATTAAAAATTGGCTCCACATTCCTTGACACATTTCTCGCCGAAATCGGTCTTTGGATCGATTCACATTCCCGCCATTCCTTATTCATTCCATCTCATTTACTAGTTGTGCTTAAAAAAATTGTACAGTTGTAAATAAAAATTAAATTGAAGCCAAAAAAAAAATTAATCTGTTGAAATTTATTTATTTATTTCCTACATAACGGAACTGATTTTTAATATAGTGTTAATTTTAACATAGTTATATTAATAATATAATAATAGTGATAAGGAGACTTTTAACATAAAATTTGTGGGATGGACGTAGAGACGGACCCAGTTCGTCCTCTGCCTCACTGTTATAACTCACTCTGCCTCACTGCGTCTCACTGCGTCGCTGTTATAATCTTCTGTACCAATAGTAGCCTACATTTCAATGTCCTTTTCATCACTAGAACACGACATATTCGCTCAACTTTTTGAAAAGAAAATTATGCACGGCACAACACTTTTGGATGTACCGGTGGAAAACGAAAATTTGAGTAATAGCAATCATAAGGTAATCACCCCATATGAGAATTCCAGTCGTTACTATAGTATTATTTCCGTTTTTGTATAAATTGTGGAAACTGCATTGCAGTTGCATCGCAATCAGATCACTACGTATGCGGAGGCCCTTACCATAGAGAAGGCTCTTGGATATCGGCGTTTGAACCTTTTCCTCTAAATACCTGGTCTGTATCGCTAATGTACCTGCTGCACACACGGATTTTTGTGTTTTAAATCAAACTTAAAGTGAATTATAAAATTATTTTCCTACAACTGTTACAAATGTACCTTATTCCGCTTAACTTTGTAAATGATGTAAAATGATCATATGAGTGTACGGTTGAAATAATGACTAATGTGACTGAATGGTCTGCGTCGGACAACCAAGCGCCAGTGTTGAGACATGTTATAACATATCTACATATTTATGTTTTTCTATTACCACCACAGTATAATAATATATTAAAAAAATTGTAACAAATAATGCAGGTGCTTTCTGAATCCGGTTATCCTGAATTTTAAATTTACGTAAAAAAATGTTTATATTTCTAGTAATATTATTTATTACTTATATAAAATATGTTTTACTGGTATAATTCATTCAAATTATGTGTTTGCTTGTCATTTCGAATCAGTAAATATTTAATAAAATTTCAGTTAGAAGCTTCCTTTACTAAAGTGGTTGTACAAATAAGAGAAATAAAAATATTTTTTACGTATTCCTTGATATCCAACTTTTCCGGCTCAATTAATCAAAAACAGACGAGCAAAACAAATTTGTTTGGATTGCTGATTTATTTACTTTTGGATATTTTTACCTCGATAACGAAATAAAATTTTAATTAATTTTTAAATGTTATTATTTATTTTTTAATGACGCGTATTAAAAATCTATCAGGCAAAAATTCTTCTGATTTTACCTCATATACTTCCTTATATTTGTATTTTTTTAACACAATAAGTAACTACAAGGAAGAACCTAGCCATAAAGAACTGTATGACGCCAATATGGAAAATTTTCACAGCGTAAACGTGAAAATTATAGCATATCATTTACGTTATTGTACGTTCGACGTTGGTGAAGTTGAATTGATTACATTGTTGTTATCTAAACAAAATAAAAATTATTTAATTATGGATTACCTAGAATCTAGAATCATCCCTTCCAACTGTGAGGGTCATATTTGAAAAAAACGCTGTGCTGTCGAAGTAGCCCCTCATTATTAAATACAATTGCCGTACACTACCTTTAGTACGTTAACTAAGTAACAAGTAATTGTTAAGGGAAGTTTCAACTTACTTATCGATCACTTTATAAATCTCGTCAAAAAAAGAGGTAATGCAATTACGAATAAGTGATCATTTATGTGTTTGAAATATTAATCGTATAAATACATTTATAGAGAAACATTAGACAAACAGCTCTAGGAGAACATTCTGTCGGTATTATTATTGTTGCCTGCATCTATACCTAAGCGGTACATATTAGAAATGCTTGATCCTAATAATATTTAGTAAATCCCTTTTTTAGAGAAGGCAAAACACAGAATACCTTAGAAATTTCGATGATGTATTTAGTTGCGTACGTAACATAATATGTTGTGTTCGGTTGGTAGGTATGTGTAAATAAGTTATGGGTTTGTAGATACGTTGGTTATTAGTCTAAATTATTTAAAACGCAACATCTCTTCCAATGCATTTTCAATTGGAGTTCTATGAACTCCTACATACAGAGTTCTTCTGAACGGTTTTTTTATAATTTTTAAATGGTTTAAAAGAGTATTTTTTCCTGATTTCCCCAAAAGTTCTATACTTGGAATTCATGCTAATATAAACTTAATTTTACGAACTGAAAAGGTTAAATTTCGTTTACAACGTAATGTTATGTGGTTCTCCCACATTTACCCCCTCCATAGCCATATCCCTTAAACATACCGGACATGTGCACTCTCTTACACAAATACCACTTCCACACCTATACAGCGTTGGGCGCGATCCGCTAATCGTTCAAAAGCAAAAATCTTCTGGTACTTCATTCAGCTCTTTTGTCACATCCTTTTAAACAATCGAAATATCGTCAAAACGATGAGTATGTAAATGGAATTCAACCAGTTAAATCACTTTAATGTTGAGTATGATTTTTGGTTTTCATTTAAATAGGGGCACCCAGTGCTGTTCATTAGTGTACGAATATGAGTAGTCTTCATATCAAGCCATTTATCCAACCACTGTTACTTAAAAATTTACAAAAAGTTTCTACCTTGTGACAAAATATATTCAGCCTTCAGGCCAATCATTTTCTTGAGTAATAATTAAATCTACAATGAGTTATATATTTATAACATTAGTTTCTAAGGTACACCGACTTATTTCACTTTACGTGAATTATGTGAATCATCGTCATCGCCATCATCCTCTTGATACCTTGAGGTTCTCGGGTCGAGTCTAACACAACCTCTTTCCACTTTTCTCTATCGCTGAACCATTTTTTCTCCATTGCTCTCTTGAACTCAATCCACCCACCTCACTCTGATGTGCCTCTTTGTCATTTATTCTACATTATTAAATACTAAAATGTATTTTAGACAACTTGCCCTCTTCCGTTCTACTGACATGACCAAATAATTATAGATTAGTCTATCTAACTATACTTGTAACGCTCGTTCCGGTCGGTGACAAAAAAATTTAAATTAATCTTATGTTTACTTAAAAACAATTAATTGAGTTCTGTAGTTGACAGTGCAGCTAATTACTAAATTTATGCTGATTCCATTCTGGTTTATTCTTTGGGAAATTTCATTCACATATTTTTCTTACTTTAACCGTTTCAACGCGGTATAAATTAAACAAAAATGAACTCATTGTTTACAGTAACAATTATTAATTAAAACGTTTTGATGGATTTTATTTTTTATAACGATCTGTTATCCTTGCCAAATTGGAATGAGATCTAATTCATTAATTCGGGAAAGTGGTTGTATGGCCTATACACAAAAACGGTTCATATTGGGAGCAATCCACTTTCTAAATTACAATCGGTAATACGAGTATACTTATCTACTACTGCTAAAACAATAGTTCGCGTACTCCTTGTGCATTTATTTTACATAGTTTAATGAATTTAATGTAATTAATAAGTATATGGTAGAGAAGCAGTTTATCAAAGATGCTTCTGACGCAATGAGCCCGAGATCTTCTACAACGTGATTTATTTTTCTTTCTTCATTTTTCCTAACATTATTTCTCATTCATGCGTTATGACATTAGTCTCATAGAACATATACCAGTGGGTATACTGTTATTTTTCTATTTCATTTTCTTGTCATCCTTTCTTTACTTTTATCAAATTTTCTAGTTGTATTTCAGTATATATTGCAAATAATGTTATTAAAGATAGAACAAAATACAGTACCATCTTATAGTTAAGTAAAAGTATTAGTTAAAACCGTGCGTTTAATATTGTGAAATATCATAAACGGAAATAATGCAAAAACTTAACTTGGCACATAAGTGATATGCTATTAATTTAAAGTGAGATTTTTGTTTGTTTATTAGTGAGCTACGTACATTTTTCTTATTCACCTGGTCTAATGGTAAAGTCGTTGCAGCGAGTCAGCTGATGTAAGGAAAAGATAGTTCCATGGTTCAAATCCTAGTAAATGTAGTTATTTAATACGGATTTGAATAATAGAAACTGGTTACCGGTGTACGCTAATGGTTATGATTCTTAACCATACTTTCCCAGGAATGTTTGGCCTGAGACTGTGTATAAGACTATATCTCGATTGGTCGTACAGTATTCAGATGAACTAATGTCCCCTAGCCATGGGAGTGAGAGAATGCATAACGCTCTCACTCGCACAAGCCATACACGCCGTTCCAATAAGTTGTCTTTAATTTTACTCATTGGTGTGAGCAAGCGTTTATGCATGCAGTAAACTAACAAGCAAGATAACGACTGTAATATGTTTTCAGATCTGGATTATAACGGTAAAGACCTTCGAGCGCATGCGTAGTTATGCTACATATCTCCCTCTCACTCGCTCGGCTATGGGACATTAGTTCGGCTGATACCTGTAATAATTTTATTCTCATTTCATTGGTTAATGGGGTTGCATATTATTCTAAACGGAACAGATTCCAAAGTACCCATATTAGGGAAACATAATATAACTTTTGAGAAGCATGGTATAAAAACTTTTCAGCCGTAGTACTAATTCAAACATGGGAATATTTGTGCGCCATGATGAAAAAAAATTAAATTTTTGGAAAAACATGAAATATTATGAAAAATAAATCAATTTCACTAAACACAAGTAAATAAACAAATAAAATAAATAGCATATAAATTATGTGCCAAGTTTAGTTTTTGCATTGTTTCCGTTTATGATATTTTATAATATTATGAAAATTCAATTTCACATTTATGCACCCGTCAAATGTATATAAAATATATTTTAAATTGCCTGTGTAATTAAATTATTTATTTTCTGTTGCATTTTGTTATTGAAAACGTATTTCGCCTATTGTTTAACGCACAATTGGTCGAAATGCAAATGCTTTAGCTTTTCTGTTTAACCGGTAAAGTTACATTTACTGTTTATCACATATTATGTTTACCTTACGACGTCAAACGTGTTCAACTGTCGTACTGAATAATGTTCACACCCCCTAGGCAACAGTCGAACGATACCTTGGTTTGTGGCTTGACAGACAACCTAACGTAAAAGCCTTACCTACGTACGGAACCTTTAAAACTTAAACAATAGAAGTTACTCTTCCCCTTGATTAAATTTGATCAAAAATGAACTTTCGTTCCAAAATTTTAATTTTCAAAACCTTTCTGCGACAAATCTGGATTTATAGAGTCCAGCTCTTTTAAGCAGCGGAAGAGATTAAATCGATACAAGCCTTTCAGACAAAGTTCTTAAGACTACTTCTGGCAGTTCTTTTTATAAAATATATGAAACCTTTTACAACCATTTTATTATTCCGACACTAAAACATTTAAACATATCCTTCTACAGTAAATTTTACGAACAATTAGATACTTATCTCAACTAGCTAGCCCGTAACCTAGCTATAAGGAACTTCGCAACCGTATGACACGACGTCTAAAAGAATTAAGCATGGTACTCCTTGGTCTGAATAGCGAATAATAGTCAGAGCCCTAACCAAAAAATATACCTCTACGTTCTTCTGGAAGTACAATCCCCGCCCAATAAATATTTTTAAATAGCTACAAATCATACACTGCTATTGTTGTGCTGTTTACTGTAGAATAATTTACTTGAAATGAAAGACAAAATTATTTTTTCCTGATGTTTGTACGTTGAAATCTGTTCAATTCAGAAAAATAAGCAACCCCATGACCCAATGAGATGAGGATGAAGGATATGACATGTGAATGAGGCGTAATCTTGTACAGATCCAGGCCGAGCATTCTTGAAAGATTATGGTTAAGTGAACTCTAAACATCAAAGTACACCGTTAACCACAGTCTAGTACTCTAATTTGGATAAAAGTAACTAGGTACCTTTATAGGATTTGGACCAGGAACCTCCGTCTCCAAAAGCCAGCTGTTAAACAGCGGATTTGTGGCGATGACTTTACCTCTAGACCAACCCGGTGGGTTTAAAAACCTGATACTGTACTATTTTTGCGCCGGTCCGTTGTTCGTGTTTTGCCCGCCGTTGGCGTTGTGACGTAGTTGTTGCTGCTGGTAGATAGCGTAGCGAGCAAACCTCTCACAGCAGCCAGTACAACGGCGGTTACCTAACATCAACACAGAACTGAGCCGAATCGTGGAGAAGGAAGAGAAATGGAGAAGGCGAGAAGGTGATTAGTCAGTATCGATCCTATCACTCAAGGAAGTCCATACGAAGAGGGAATTGTCACTCAACATTGAGTATTTTCTTGCTCCACACACTTCCCTTCCCTACCCTCGCTTCTCCGGTGACTGCTCCTCTTGTAGGCAGCGGTAAAAGGTGCTCGCTGCGTCGGTGACTACTCTTATTCATTTAGACAGCGGTACAGACGACCCCGCTTTGCTTCACCGGCAACAGCTCTTTTTGTAGGCAGCGGCAAAAGGTGCTAGGTGCGTCGGCGACTACTCTTATTTGTTTAGGCAGTGGTACAGGCGACCCTCTCTTCGCTTGCCAGAGGCTGATCTTCTTGAGGTAGCGGCTAAGGCTTCCCAAACCATTTTTTTCTTCCTTTTGAACTACGCCGCCGGATGCCCTGCCGCTCCGGCCGGTCCTATGTTGGCCTTACCGATTGGACTACTACAGGCCGGTGGCGACAAACCCTTAAGATAAAATTGTGCCGCATAGCAGTTCTCTAGTTGAAAACAAATTAGATAATAAGTTAGTGAATCAGTCGGTGAAAAGTTTCACATTTTTATGAAGCAATTGGTTGTATGAGAGTAATTTTGAAAATGCATTAGTTTTAAACGTTTTAATACAGTTGTTTTATTTTAAACCACTTATGCAGAAGATGTGCTTTCATTCATTTGAAATTACCTAGGTAGTCGTTTTTTATTCGCTTAAGTAATCAGAACGGAACAAAACGAGATTTTAAAAACCACACAAAAATCTAGTGGAGACAACATGAAATGGCATGAAAACGAAATGAATGCGTGTATGTAACTGTATAGCGAGTTTGTATTGTGACAGTTTTGTTTTTAATAAGTACGAAACCTACCACGATCGGCAGTACAATAAGAGTAAATAACCATCGTTCATTCTGACGCAAAAGCCGCACAATCAGAGACTAATACACACACACTTGAAAACATGGCAAACAAAATACAAAACACACTTACACTGAGCTGAGGTTTTTCTCATTAAAAGTTGTAGCTGGGATCTGGTTGGGATCATTGGCGTGTAACTTTCACAATTGGTATCACTCGACAGTTTCAACTAGTAAAACCATATGCATTCAAAACTTCTTATTAATGCGGCTCTCTTCTCGTATGAGATCAGATTTTAGCTTTGAGGTTAACCAAGGAGACTTATTAATTATTAGGCCTACATTTACTAATAACCTTAATTAATTTTAAGACTGTTACCTTTTAATGGAACTACATAGGCCTTTTGAATACACCTTATTTTTCGTTACTGTATTACAAATATATATAGTTTTTAAATGAAAATAATTTAAAACTTTTTCTCTTTATATTATAATGTTTATTACTGTTGTTTCGGGATATGATTATTAATAAATGAGAAAACTTCATTTTAATTTTATAACAAGTATTGAGTATTAACAACTAACTGATTACAATAAATTATATAAATATATCTACTGGTATAATAGAAATTAAACTTCTTAAACTAAATTGATAAGAAAATATCATTAAAAATCTTCAGAATTAAACTTACCTAGAAAAATTTTGGCCGCACTCAATGAATTTGTCCATTTCCTCATATCATCTGAGTAAAAGTTTTTAAATATTATTAAGGATTGTTAATTTTCTACTCCACCATGTATATATATATAGAGAAGGAAAGTATTGTTTTCATATAGATTTTTTGAAATGAAGTTTTCACAGGAGAAACACATTTTTTCAGGCTCTCTAAACCTCACAAAGCATGGTTTTACTGATTGCTGTGTGTGTGTGCGCGTGTGAAAAAAATACATCAAGAAGGAAATTACGTACGAAACTGAAACTTGGAACTTAAATAATATAATTTGACGGGACCCAACAGGAACATTAAATCCGCCAACCGGAAGCAGTACTTTATTCGTACAATTTTTCACTTTTTTAATTTTCTCAAATGTGACTTCTTTAATATTTTGTTTAAAGTTGGCTCAATCAGCATTCTTAGTGTTCTACATAATAAGAGCAGTAGGATATCTTCCGAATTTTGTGTGGGCTGTGCTCTCATAGTTCAAAATGGCGGCCATCTCCATTTTAGTGCAAACGTGTATATAAATAATTAAATTAAAAATGTGTGTACAAAGGTTGTGCAAAATTGAAAATGTATAACTTTTATTTCAAGAATTTATTTTCTACTAAATGAGTTTACGGACAATTTAGTGATTTTCCATATTTTCTCAATGAAATCAGTAAAAATGGGGGTTTTTAAGATTGTACCCTTAGTTTACCGTTAACGAGCTTTTAACTTAAGCTATATAACTAAAGTTAAGGAAATTTATTAAACCTACAACTTTTATTTCAAGATTGATTTTTACAGAGCTCAGTTTAGAGTTAATTAGTGATTTTCCGTATTTTGTTCAAAAAAAATCTAAGTCCAACAACTTTCATTAGCTTTATTCACTTATGATTAATACCAGACTTTTAACGTTATTAAAAACAAGTATAATTTTTATATATATACCAGATGTCCCACGGAATTTAAACCATAAGAACATAGCGTTGATTTCCATTAGTTTGTTAATATTTTCTTCCCACGAATAAATGAAGACTTGTTATAGTCAGGAATCATTAGACAATTTTTAGACTTTTTAAATATTTTTAATTTTATTAGTACATTTTAAGCTGTATTTTAGCTTAAATACAGAATTATATAAATTTGTAACAGTTTTCCATTGAAGTATTGTAAATTTTATCCACTTTTCGCGTTTTTAATTTTGGAGTAATGGTAACGTTCTGGTCCGGAGATGTAAAGATAGGTGGGTCGAATCTATTAGCGGTAAAATTTTTCTATTGTTCAAAAAATATTGGAAATATTTATAAAAATTAGTTATTTACTTTTTAATTTTGACAATTGGTTTTATCATCAATAATCTAAATTTTTTGCTAAAATCAGCTGTCTCTGAAAATTAAATGTTGCTAAAGGGAATATTTAGGTAGGTATACTGAATTTGCGTTCAAAAAAACAAATTTTTAAGTAAATAATTTTAGATGATAAAACAAAGTATCAAAATTTAAAAAGAAATGTATTTTTTACATATATCCAATAATTTTTAACGATAAAAGTTTTTTCTAGTTTTCCACCTATCTTTAAGCGTGTTATTTAATAATTATTAATTATTATAATTAATAAATTATTAAAAATTATTATAACGTTTTCATTAGTAATTCTGGACTTGCTTTAACACTATTAAAGTTACTCTGGTAATTTGCCATGACAGCGTTTTAGAAATTATAAATTCAACAAACAAAATTAATTTGTTATGCAGTGGGATTGAAAAAGTTATGCCGGCCAAACATTTATACTGATGGTAATAGTTTCTACAAAGTTTGATAGGCAGAAGCGAAACCCCCATAAGCATCTAACTTTGTTTTGAATAATTATGAGAAAAATGCTACTTTACTACAAACGATTCAACCAGTAAAATTTAGATTCTAAATGCTTTATTCGTATATTAAGGAATACAGTAAATTTTTCTTATTATTTAAAAATACTATATTACTTTCTCTTACCCTTCACGGAAATCGAGTTTTCACTAGAAACTTACCGTTTTAGGTCCCTCAAATGAGTAAAATATTTTTAATCATTGGTATTTGTGTGCTATTTGCGCGCTCTCATGAAAAAAATGATAAAGAATGATAAAAATAAAGTATTATTAATTAAAAACGTAATGTCGTACGAATTTGAAATTTGAAACCTAAGTTAGGTTTTACAAATGACCAGAAAGAAACCTAATTTTTAACGAAATCGGTAAACCAAAAATATTTATTCATGCAATTGTTTACTTTTTCACTGTATTTATTCATGCAATTTTTCACTTTTTTGCAAATTTTATCAAAAATGGTTTCTAGGATTTTCTTTAAAATCGACCTAACTACTAACTTTTTTATGATCTACTAGATAAGGTAAGCGTTATGTTTGCTTAAATTTTTGGTGCAGAGGTGCTTTCATGGCTAAAAAATTTATTTGTAGTTTCGGCCGTAATATGCATTTTGGGGCAATAATGTAGTAGTACAATAAAGTCATAGAATATGAAGAAACTACAACTTTCATTGCATATGGTGTTTTTCGCAAGGCTTAAAATTGCGTCAATTAGTAATTTTGTGTACTTTGCTCATCAAAATCAGTAAAAATTAAAATTTATTTTATGATCGCGGTTTTAGTATAAATGGTACGTCAAACGTGTAGTATATAATTAAATTTATAGCAAGTTAAAAAACCTACAACTATTCCTTCAAGAAAGATTTTCTACAAAAAAAAATATTATTTTTGAATTTTTAAAATTTTGTAGAATTTTTTTCTACAGAGAAAGCGTAGTTTAGCGTCAATTAGTGATTTTTTTGTATTTTTAAACCATAGAAACACTGATTTTCATACAGCATTATTCACTCATGATTAAAATAAAGTCAAATTTTTAATAACTTAGATTGGAAAGAGAAAGTTATGTGAGCGTTTTACATTAGATTTTTTATAATGCAGAATAAATATTTTCTAGCAATTATTGTTGAATCCTCAGTTCAAATAGTTATTTGAAGTGCGTCGTTTGTTTTAATGAAACGGAAAAACTCTCAATCATTATTTTAAACAGATTATCAGTCTTTGTAATATTTAAAAGCTTACGTCCGTAGATGAAGCAGTTAAAACGGATAACTTGACACCCGACAGATGATCTGTAACTTCATTTCATTCCAATGCAGCCAATATCGTACACTTTATTACAGATCACTGAGCACAATGTCCATTCAAATAACACTTCTAACTGCTCGATAATCCTAAATTCACTGAATTGTTATCGAACATACTTCAATTTCGTAGGCAGTAAAAATTAAATAAAAGTTCTCTTTATTATTCTCTAATGAATCCTAAAATGTTCTCTTTTTTCTAATTATAAACGTTATTTTATCAGTCTATTATATTTTTGTTTACATTTTTACATTGTTTACATTTTTGGTTACATTTTTTTATATAGGCTATGTTTAACATTTCATAATTTTAATTTAAACTCGTATTTCTGTCTATATCCGGTAAAATTTAATATTTACTTTACTGTATAAATATTTACAAAACAAGAGAATGAAAAATATCTGTTTAGCTGGTAAATGTACACAATTATTTTTTTAATTCAAATAATATCTGCTATTACACGACTAGACATTTTTTAGGCATAAAATTTTATTGTAGTGAATTTCATTCACAATAATGAATTAGGAAGAAAATATATTAGAATGTTTACAAAAAATAACAATGAACTAAAGTTGCCTAAGAATTCGAAAATATGCATCAGAAAATCTTTAGTGGGAGCGCGGCTAGTCTGCAGTGCAGAGATCCCTGGTTCGATTCTTGGCTAGGGTCTGGAAATTTTTACAAGTTAAATCCCACTGTTTCATAACCCACCGTAGTCGCTTAAGATCGATCTGTTGATACAACTTTAAATAAACTGAAAAAAATCTTTTGCTGGGTTTTATTTAGTGAATATATTTTTTTGTTTTCTTTTAATGTTATTTTTTTCAACATCTTGGTTATTAGCGACTGCTTTGGGGAACCCGAGATAAACCGCTTGGACCTAGGGCTCCACGGAGTGCCAAGAGTATTTTCATTTTTAGAAAGAAAGGTATTTGTATTTAGAGAATAAGAGTACCTGTACGGTTTGGTTTTAAATATACTTTGTTAATTTTTTAGCGATTCCATCAATTTTTTGTGTTTGTTGAGTGCAGTGGAAGTAATAGTAAGTATAGTCCTGTACCTACGTAAATAAATTTAAAATTATAAAATAAAAATAGCAATAGGGAAATACTAATTTCTTAAAATTTATGCTCATGTGTTAGAGAATAATCGTAATTGAAACCTGTTGAGAATAAGTGTAGTTATCGGAAGAATTTCAGGTGCAACTGTAATGTTATAACTTATAATAAGGATTTAAAAATATTGCTTGTTGGTCTATAACTAACGCTACGACAAATAAATTTAATAATCACGAACTTGTTCATACAACAAATGCATTTGTTGCCCGTACCAGGTAATTGTTCGTTGAAATGGCTCAAGCACCGATGGTCAAGAGAGTTCTCCAAAGAAACTAGTGTGGTTGCTGCGGCTAAGACACTACCAAGTCTGTACAAGTGATTAATGCTCTATTTTACCCTTCAAATCTTCTAACAGTTATTCTTTTATAACTTGTAAATAAACAAAATAAAGTAAAAATAAATCAAACCCAAATATAACCAAATATTTATATAATTTATTAAACTTAAACTTATTTATTAAAACATAATTTATTTATAACTTAATAAAAAAAACTGAGAGGTAGATAATACCACGTGAAAACGCTCCGTTGGATGTAAACTAACTTAACGGTTTTTGTAACTCATTTAAACTTTTTACTGAATAAGAGCTAATAATTTTGTACCTATTCACAAAAACCTACCTTTTCAGACAGCATCTTAATAAAAAGAATTCCTATTTTATTATTTTTCGATCCCGATTTACGTTAAATAGTTATTTAGTTTTGTAAGTAATATTTATTATTTTGTAAGTTATGTGAGCTTTTTGTGAAATAAATAGTTTTGATATTTTCATCCATTGTGATTTACAAAGTTAATTTAACTTTTATTGAAAACTCTTACAAAATATTTACAAGAATGTCCGAAACTGGAAACGTAACAAAAAAAAATTCATATTATGTTCATTACGAATCGCATTCCAGATTGCATGAATATAGTAAAACACGTTCACAAATTTACAAATTATGGTAAATTTGTATGACTGAAAAGTTTACATATTAATGACATGGTTTACCTAGCTATTCACCGGTTTGGTCTAGAGGTATAGTCGTCGCTGCGAGTCAGCTATTAAACAGCTGAGTTTGGGAGACGAAGTTTCCTGGTTCAAATCCTAGTACAGATAGTTGCTTTTGGCTAAACGGATTTAAATACTAGACATTGGTTACCAGTTTACTTAGATTGTTGGGGTTCAATTAAAAATACTCTTTCAGGAATAGTTGGCTTGGACCTGTACAATACATCTCATATACACGTCATACACATCTTATTGAGTCATGGGGTTGCTTATCGTTCTGAATTGAGCAAACCAAGGTACATACATTACGGATAAAAAATACCATTCTGTTTCTGAAGTAAACGCAATCTAGTGGAAAGGAATTCAACATTATTATTATTATTCCAATTTTAACAAAATTCGAAGTAATAATTTACAAAAGAAATTATGAAATTTCAGGTTTTGCGTGTAAATACCTTAGTGTGATGTTAAAGATAAACGCATAAACGAATTTTTTTAATAATATTATAATATAAATTAGATAATATTATTATTATTATTATCTAATAAATTTTAAATACATCTTTAAAAAATTTTAATCAATGTAGCGAAGGTTACTGGGTTTTAGTATTATATTTTCTTTTTGAAATCTGAAGTTAATGATTCAACAACGCCCGCAAAAAGCTAAACCAATTAAAAGTTAACTTGACTAAATTTATTGGATGAATTTCTCGCTACAAGCTATAAACATTAAAATATTCTGAACATTTATACCGTTAATTTGTAGAAATTTAAAACTCATCAATCATTATATGCTCTGTACTCTAAATACGACACACCCTTGTATAAACATTCCAAAAATTTCAAAACATTGATCGCAATTGCTAAATAGATTAAAAAATGATAATTATTTACAAAAACAACGACATACAAAAGAAATTCTGTGAAATGTTTATCAAATTATTGTTTGTCTTTTGTAAAATATTATTTCAGTAACAACTACCCTGAATTCTCTTTGTTCCATGTTAAACGTAGGGCCTATATGACAAAGCCGGTAAAGGTACGAATTAGTTTCAATCCTAGAGATGAAATAATTATACAAAACTCGGTATTTACTCTCTCTGTTTGGTATTCGGTATGAAATTTGATTTGAATAGGTCAATTTAAACGACTAGTTTTCAATTGATGTTCAAAAATGAAATACAATTGTTGATACGATACGCCATCAATGTTACAACTATTAATTACAAGTATTTTCATTTAGATACATAAATAAAAGTACTTCAGGTATTTCTTATAAAACCAACATTTTTAAATTGAGTTTTATTCAAAGTGAATTGCCATTTTTATTGAATTTATTTATTTGAATTTTCTGTTAAACTTTCTGAACAAATTTTAATTAATTATTTTTTGTGTTACTATAAATTGACGATTCGCACTCATACAACATTCAGTAGATTGTAGAAACAACAAAAATGTATTTACAATTTTATTATGTATATCAACTAATGCACTGTTAGTAGTTGAAATTTAACTGCTTCCGTTTAGTACATATGTTATTATGACGTAATTTCTGTATGTAAATTTGTTAGGCCTCCACGTTAAACGGCTGTTTGAATATCGTGAAGTGATTATTTAGAAAACATGTACAGAAATGAACATCCTGGAAAGGAGAAAATAGGGACCTGTAAAAAGCCTTCAAAAAGATCGAAAGAGTATTCTTCTTCTTGCTATCAAGGATTAGGATCCTGCCTGTTCATGACTCACTTTTAAATACTATACTATGTTCAGCAATTAGCTATACATTTTGATTAGTTCAATTCTTAGAGATGTATCAGACTTTCCATACTTTAACCACTCTCATCTTCTCCGCGGGCTTCCAATGTCTTTTCGTCTATGTTGTCTAGCTATAGTACTTTACTTCCAAAAGTATTCTCTCTTCCGGCATTCAGAACATTATGCAGCAAAATACCTGTCTACTCACACAAAAGTAAGACCCCGAAATTGACGAAAAATATTCAAACTTATTTGAGAAAAACTTATGAAAAAGTAAATTTTTATAATTTTTCCCCAAAGAAAGTGCCTTAAAGTTAAGGGATTAGCTTAGAACCATAGCTTGCAAGTTTAAACCGAATCAGTTCAATTCTTTTGCTCCAGAACTAATGACTGCTTAAAAATCCATGGGCGCGCAAGCAGAAATCCTGCTAAAAACAATTTTTTTTATTAAGTGGTTCATAATACTTGAAGATCACTGGACTCTGGGAATCAATGATGTCGCACTCTAGCAATAATTTTTCGCTCTAATTACGCTGTAGACAGAATTCATAGAAACGTTTATTTAACCTTTCATGGAACGGATTGATACCTTATGAGGATATACACATGAAAATACTACGATGAGCTGATGTAAAGTTAAACATAATAAAACGAGGTTTTATTATTAATAAAATATAAAATAATTATTTACATAGTTTAATTAAAGTTATACCAACAGCTTAGATTTAAAATAAATACTTATTTCAATAATATGTAACATTAAAAGCAGAAATCATAAATTTATTAAAACTCAGTAGATCAATATAAATTATAGTATTCTGTGATTTTATATTGGTTAGTTGTAACATCAGAGTAGTACGTGTTATCTCCTTTAGAAGTTTAGAAATCGAAATGAAAATACTTATATCATATTCCACTGATCGAGAAAGAATATCAAAGTTGCGCTCGTGACATTTCTTTAATTTTTTATTGATACTAATCACTTTTCTTCTATTTTATATTTTTTTGGTCTCAAAGTATCATTTTCACATTTTATGGAAAATACGGTTTCTTTAAATTACATTCATATTTCTATCCTGCTGGTTTAATGTTAATGAAAACTCTACTTTTGTTTATAAAATTTTTATTCTCTTTTCTTTTTTCTTAAAGGATTATGTCTCGATTTGTTTTAGTACCCATCTTCTCATATGTCTACCAACATCTCACGTGCCACTCTTGATGGGGCATACCGATCCGTTATCAAAAGGATCCTGTTTGTACTTTTCCTACCCAGATTTTTACCACCTTCTCTTACAATTATGGTCAGTAATAATGGTGAAATTCTAGTTCCTGCCTTAATTTAACAAGCAGGAGGTTTTCAGTAGTTTACATCTATTAGTACGTCTTAAATACTTTATCTTAGCTGTCTAAGATAAATTTATTCCGGCTTCGAGTTTGCCCATGTTCACATTCATACAGGACAATAAGACGGCCGATACTATTATCATGATATAAGATGTGTGTCTTTCATCACTATACAGGGTGATTCAAAAAGAGCGCCGGTTTTGATATATCAAATTAAGAGATTTATTTTATTGAAAAACTGAAAATAAATACATCAACAAGTTCATCTTACCTTCCTATTTCATGTATGAAAAATGATGTCATGCATGTGTCCTCCTCTACTGCGCTGGCACGCATCAACTCTGTCCATGAAATTGGATATCACTGCACGACAAGTTTCAACTTCCATTTGCCCGATAACCCGTCGAATTTCCTCCTTCAAGTCATTGATGTTTCGGGGTTTATTGGCATACACCAATGACTTCAGATGACCCCAAAGATGAAAGTCACAAGGTGTCAAGTCACACGACCTTGGTGGCCATTGATGGTCGGAATTACGAGAAATGATGCGATCCTGGAACCGTTCACGGAGCAACAACATTGTTTCTCGTGCAGAAACTGAATTTTATACGGGTGATATTGGAGATCGTACCAAAGAATTCTCCGTACAGAAGAACATCGTAAACCCAATTGTTGAGAACGGCGACGTATTGATTTTGCTGGGCTAACAGCCACACTGTCACGAACCAACGCAACGTTCTGCTCAGTTCGGCCAGAACGAAGACGTCCAGAACTTTTAAGGTCGATTGTTGAACCCGTCTCAAAAACGTTTTTATGAGCCTGCGAACTGTTGATTCATTCGGTGCTTCATTACGTCCTAGAGTACCGCGAAGTCGCCTGACAGTAGACGCATAACTCTCTCCACTCTGGTAAAATGTTTTGACGATTAACACTCGTTGGGCAATAATAAACTTCTCCATGGTTAGACACAGACTGCGAGAGTATTACACTGCGAACAAGAGAAACTACAACTGAATCGTCAATCGGAATGTTCTCCGAAATAGAAATGAGGTCTAACAATGTTGCCAACCGATAAACAAAAATTTACCAGCCGTTTAAAAACCGGCGCTCTTTTTGAATCACCCGTTATTTTTCAAAGCCCAATTGTAGTTTTGTAGATATTTTTAAATCTGGCTATTTTTCTGGAACATCTAAATTCTTATCACATGAGTTTTCAAATTCTAAATATTGGTATTAGTTACCTGCTCTATATAATGATTATCAATCAAAATATTCACCCTCACTTAATTTTTATCGATATTGCCGTGGTTGATGTCTTATCAATATAATTATTATATTTTTTAATAATACCCTTCAGATATGTTATTTAAAATAAATATAGCTGCTCGCAAATTTTCCGCATTTTCTTCCATAATAATTGTGTAATCTGCATAAATAATATTGAACTGAATATAGTACTCCATCACGAAGTTTTATTTCAGTTCTGTGCACATAACATGTCAATAATGTGTATATAAAAAGGTTTTAAGAAATACAGTGACTCAACTGACCTCTTATTCATTACTGTATCTCTCGTTAATTTACCTCTCAGTTTCAAAACAACCAAGGGTTATTTTAAAGGCTTGTAACAGCAGCAATGAAATGACGTGGGTATACCTGGCGGTGTAAAGTTCCCATAATAAACAACAATTAACAATGGCAAATACCTTCACTATATCGAAGAAAGCAAAATGCGTTTCACGGTTAAATCCAAGCGTGTTCTACATTACCAATTTTAATGTGGGGACAACATCGGTGTATGATATTTCTTGTCTTAAGCGCATTTGCTCTTCTGAAAACAAATTCTCTGAAAAAAAATTCAGTCCTTCGTTTAATATTTTCATAAAAATCTTTTTAGACTGACTCTAATGGTAAATAATATACCCTGATTTTACTCAAAAAGGTAAATTAGGTAAATATACCTAATGTTACCCCAAAAAAGTATTTATAATTTTATAAGACCTGTGTGTCTGTACGCTAGTGATGTCTTAGCATGACCATTCTGAATGAAGAGAATAATAATACCAGAAAAATGATCGATTATCAGAAATTATTAAAAAAAAGACGTAAAATCGTCACCAACAGTGTAAAATGTAGCCTATGTCAATCTGTTGATATAACTAAGAAAAAATTATGAACCATTAATAAGTCTGTAGTATCGGAAGATCGGTTTAAATCTGGAAAGATATTTTTAAAAAATTGAATAAATCGAGAAAAAATAATGAATCAAACCAAATTTAGTCAATAAATTACTGACTTTAAAGGATTCCACAAAGAGCAAATGCTGAAAACAGAATGTATGTGAGTAAATAAAAACCTGTCAGTGAATGTAATCTAAAATTGGCCCTTCATGAAGAAAATGGGGTAATCAATGAATTACATTAATCTCAGAAAATGTATCTTTTAAAATTTTTAGTTATTACAGTAAAAGCTTATAGTTACAACATCTCACGTGCCACTTTTGATGGGGCATATCGATTGTTGACTAAACGTCAACAATTCAGATCTCTCTCATAGGCTAAAACTCAACCCAGATCGTTTAGCGCGACCCATACTAATTGTACCTAGTACTAGTTTTTAACATTTTTTTCTGAAAACATATAAGAACTTGCAAAGTATCATTTTTTAATTTAATTTTAAATAATATGGGTAATGCATTCCATTATAATTATGCATTAATTAACATAAAATATTAAGGTATTTTTTTATTTAACGAATAATCAGCCATAATTATGTAAAATAACGTTAATACTCCACATACAAATTCCCTAAATTTAAATTTTGACAGCAACAAAAATACTTAATTTACAATATAACAGAAATACGTTTGGTCCAGAGTGAAGTGAATAATTTTACGTGTTATTTAAAAACTAACCCATCACTCACGTTTGTTTATAACAACTCTGTAGTTAAATAGTTTTTATGAAAACAAAAAATTCATTTCAAATAAAAAAATCATCCATCAACGTTTATAGATCATTATTATTAAAAAAGTATTGGCACCACATTCCTTGCAAAATTTCACGCCGAAATCGGTCACTGGATCGATTCACATTCACATCACATTCCCGTTATTCCTCATTTATTCCATCTCATTTACAATTTGTGCTTTAAAAAAATTTATAGTTGTAAATAAAAATAAAGTTGAAATAAAAAAAAAAATTTTTACTATAAGTATAAATGCAGCACTAAATTAAGTGAACCGTTGGACATTTATTTATGTTAAATTAATCTTAAAACGGATGTATTTCTAATAAATTTTACCAGCTGCATTTAATAAAATTGTAAATAGTAAAAGAAAAATTAATTTAGCTGAAAAAGTTTAAAAGAGAATCACTTTAATGATAGGTAAAGCGAGGGATGTAAAAATGTATTTTATTATTGAAACATTCACTGCAGTTTTACTGTTTGTATAAATCTAGACAAAATAAAAATCCACGGTATTGTAAGACCTGTCTATATCCATGTAAAGAATAAACATAAGACTGTTACTTTTAAGTTTCAGTATTGAGTAAAAAGAGTTTAAATGTTGAATACGTAGTAACTTTAGAGTATACAATAAAGGATAAGAAGGGAATCGTATAAAACGGTATAATACATAAGCTACATCTATTCAACAAGGGTAAAGAAAGTTTATGTAAGTTAGAAATGAAAATTTCAGCAGGCGAAAACTCTTAAGCTGACATGTACATCGATCGTTATAGCAGAACTTGTGCGTCGTTTGAGACGAAAAGGTGTCCTCCCATAACTAAAGGGAATCATATCTTTAAATTTACTCGAATAGAGCTTTTGTCTTACGGTTTAGCGTTGAACGTTACATTTGAATAAACGTTTGACGCAATTACGGATTAAACGCTCTTCAATGATGATGGAACTGAACTAAGATAATTAATTACGATAAGAAACAGCGTTACATCATCCTTTTCACAGTACGTTACTTTATAGAAATTATTTACACCTCATATATTCTAAAACACAATCTTCGCTCTTCCGTTTCTTCTCTTTAAACTTTTAATATCTTTCATTTGTAATTAAAGATTCGGTGAGTAAATAAATTTTTACTCTAGAGATAATGCTTTCTTTTATAACGAAATGAAAGTAAATATTGTATCAAGGGTCATAGATTAAATTAAATTTATCACTATTTATTCTTCCTTTACATTATCTATTCAAATATTATATTTTCCTTAGGATGTAATATTCAAAGACTTCTTATCAATTAATGAAACTTAGTACATTTCTTAAAGAGAATTTTATTATACTAAAAGTATTAAAAAACCTTTCTTTAGTATACAAACCCCACGTAATAATACAAAACTTAAAAACAGACGATAAAAATAATAAAAGTTTAATTCAGCATACAATCAAACACGGAGTACATACAACGCAATAAAATTTGGAGACCATCTCCTTCTCATTGATGCAGTAAAGGCTTTTGTTATGGTGATACGTGGAAAGTTGAGGAGGATTACTGAATGATCGCGGATACCTGCTGTATCTTGTAGATTGTATAAAATCATATTACAGTGAAACGCTTATTTCCTTGAAAAAACATTACTCGAGGAGATTTTTTTTTTTTTTTTTTTTTTTTTGGTTTAACGTCCGACTGTTCTGCAATTACTGCTAATGCAGACGGTGAAGGGTGAAATGATATTTTGTAACGTATGAAAAAATGCCATGCCTGAATGGGATTCGAACCCAAGACCGCATGATGAGAGGCGAGCACGTTACCAACTGCGCCAATGCGGCCGACCAAAACTACTCGAGGAGAGCAGATTTTATAAATTTAGGTGTAGAACTGGTGTAATTTATCTCTGCTTCTTTTAAATATTAATGATGCTCTTCAGGTTTGGCAAACAGTTAATTCTGAAGGATTTTAAACAGGAGGATAGATACTTGAATATTTTATTATTGGCAGAAGATCAGGCAGAAGAACAGAAAGAAGTTTATAATTTAAGTAAAATATTTGACAATATAACTTTGAAATCTCCGCTACAAAAATGAAATCAAAGGTTTTCTGGAGATAAATCTTTGCGAACAAAATCAGTTGTCAGTGGGTGCCTGATAGGGCGGATAAACATTTTAAATGACTAGATGTGAATTAACTTTCCCTAGAAATGCCTTTATGAAGAATAAGCTGAGTTGTTTTTAGTATAACTTTTATGTCAAAACAAGAGCACTGGGTAAAAGCGTTCGAAATTGAAACCAGTTGCAATTTTACTAGTTTACGGCTATCCAATTATTAATTTACCTTACTCAGTATGCACAAGATACTAGAAAGGATGAAAGCTAGATACAAGCAGTGGAATAATGGTTCTTGAGATAAGTTAAGGAGTGTAGCTTCATAGAACATTAAGAATGAGGAAACGTATGCTCACTGAATTGTCTCCTATATCTTGGTAACAGTTGATGATCACAAAGAGAAATGGGGGAGCAAGACAAACGATCATTGAACTACTTTCAAGAGATTCGAGGTATGGGAAGTCGACGAAAATAATAGGCATTGAGGTCTGAACAGGCTGGAAGGCCTAATTTATGAAGAAAAAAGACGTTCATACAAAAAAATCTTTCATGGGATACAAAAATCAGGCATTGTAAAACAGTACTGGAAGCTTTATATGCAGCAGAAATATTGAACTATATTACTAAAGGTGTAACAGAAGACTTAGAAAAATCAGAAAGAAGAACTGCAAAGAAAACCAACAATCTAAAAATATAAACTGAAAATAAACATAGAAAATATTGGTCAACGATTGACAAAAATAAAAAGCTTCATAAACAAAACCAAAAAATTTCGGATGATATAAGAAAGAGAACAACATGATTCTATGAACACCTGATAATGATGAACCAAGAAAGACTTACCAAATAAATACTTGAAAAACTGAAAAAATACGATATCAAACTAAGATGGTTAAAAGAACAGAAAAATATCCAAAGACACTAAACATAAAAAAATGTATGGTAATAGAAGATTATAAAACATTGAAAAACCTAATTGAAGAATAAAAGGGTTTTCTAGAAGAAAACATCAAGAAAACAATATATAAAAGTGAAATTATGAAAGAAAGAAAACGTTTTCAGAATTGATAAAGAAAAAGGAGAAGAACGAAATGTGAAGCTTTAATTTAAGATTTCGAGAAAAATTTAAAAACGTAACTCATGTATGACTATCGTAGTCCTAAGTTAACCGAAACAAAAAATAAATAATAAAACCCAACCTAATATTTATTACAATTCAAACTAAGTTTTTTTATAGATCTTGGTAACCGTTGCGTGCTCTTTTATAAAAAAAAAACAATACAAAAATAAAAAAATGAAAAATGTTGTTCCGTTAATATTTTATGCTCTTTTATCAGGAATTTTATATTAAAAAAGAAGAAGCTTTTAGGACAGTAATATTGTATGAATATTGTATTACGGACAGCCAACTTTTTGAATGATTTATACTTTAACTTGGTGCAGGATTCAATACGACTTTTTTGTTTTTAATCACGCTCAAAATGTGTTTTGAGGGAAATTAAAAAAAATCACGTGTTAAACTTTTGTTATTTTACATTTTTCCTTATAAATATTCATCAAAAATTATTATTTTTGTACGACGCGACGGTTTTAGATTTACCTAATGAATATTTTTATCGGCACTCTTTTTTTCTAAAATCAATTGGTGTAATTACCAATGACCTTTTCAACAATCTTCATAAATATATTACTTTAGATTATATCACTAGGTCATCCAATTTGGCTGTAGGGTGGACCAATTTTTAAAGCATATCACAATATAACACCAGTCAAAATAACTTTAATACCAACTTGAAAATTAACGAACTTTTGGTGTAATCAATCATACTTTTTAGAAAGACCTGTAAATGCTTTTTTTTGTTCAAGACATCGTAAACTGCTACATTTAACTCAACATAAAGAGATAGATCATAAGAATCTTAACCTTGACAACACAGCCATCCAGACAAAACACGAAAAGCTGACAATTTCGTCCCAACTCTTGCAGCAGCATATAGGCAGCGTAAAAATTAATTATTTATGAAAACAAATGAGCAAATAAGTGTTCATATTACATTTACACTTAAAACAGGAAATATGTCCACTAATGCTTTTAATAAGCTCTCTTAATATTATTATTAAAATAGTACAGGTGGTAGTAATGTTAAAAGCAGATAGCTTTTAAACAATGTACAAACTGCACAATCTAATACAGCAAGATATCTTGGCCAGCACCTGGATGGGCGAATAGGGTAAAGGATTAATATATAAAGCAAAAGAAAACAGCTAAATCTCTATATTGGATGCTTTAGAGAAAATTTAAATTATTAGCACAAAATAAAAATTATTTATTATAAAACAGTACTCAAACCTTGTGGACATACCGGATACAACTCTGAACTCTGGATTAAACGTCAAAGTTATATTGAAATAATTTAACGATTTCAGTCAAAAATACTTTGAAACATCAAAGACTTAAAAGCACACCCAAAATAGTGATACATGGAGACACGAACTCTCCCACATTAGAGCTACAAGATGAAATACAGTTTTACACCAGTTATCAAACATGACTTGAAAATCAACAGAATCCAAAAGTCAAAAATTTCCTGGATAACAGTAAAACACACAGAAGACTGCACAGACTAAATCCAAGATATTTACATTAACACTTAGACACCAAGCACAAAAAAGCATTTATAATTTTATAGAGTGATACTGGGTGGTATTATACACTTATGATCCAAACGTACTTATTTATCATCTACTCATTGTTCTATCAGAGCAGATCGTAGATTTAGCTACACACAAAAAAATCGTAACGTCAATTTCTTTTAAACTACCCTGTACACAATTGAAACGAAGATGGAATTAGAATCTATCGTAAAACACATTTCGAATCGACTTACAATACTTATTAAAAATCACTTCATAAGAGAATTCCGTCAATCATCATTGTTTATAAATCTTTAATTAATTTCATTATACAGAATCCTCATAAAAGAATGGTAGGGTTTTAAACATGGATTAAATGAAAACAGAAATAAGTTACTTAATGGTTGATTGTTTATTTATCGAATTTGACGTCTCAAAAAGTGTTTTTACATAACTAATATAGGTAGCTATTTCAATACGTGCACCATTGGTCCCTCGGTAAATGTCCTATCTACGCTCAGTTTCTGACCAAACTATAGTTAACATATTTCTGCTACGTTTGTCAATGCTTAATTTCGTTCCTTTAAATTATTTAGGTCATGGATAATTTTTGAATAAACAGTGTTTTTGATGTATCCAACGAGAAAAAATCGCAAGGTATCAAGTCTGGAGTTCTTAGAGGTCCTTGCCGGTCAAGCAGCCGTCGATGTGGAAATTTTTTATTCAAAGCCTTGCTGACAAATGCATGATAATGTAGGGGTGCTCCATCCCGTTTGAAATGTATTCGTTATGTTTTCGAGTTCAACATTAAACTTCTCAAAAATGTATTGGTCTGAATTACTGTAACCCAACCATTCTTTTATATAGGCCGTGTATTTTAGCACTTAATCTTTATAAAATTTCACGTCAAAATGTATCACTGGCCCGATACGCATTCACACCATTGTTATTTTCCATTTATCATCTTTCTTAGTAGGTATTTATGATAAATAATAATAAAAAACACTATAGATGCAAATGAAAAAAAATTAAACCCAAAAAAAAACTGTTTCAGTAATATGATTGAACAGACGCTCACACTTTTCTCTAGAGAATAAAATACGAATATTTAAAGCAAAAATGTTATATATTTTGTTTATATGAAGCTACGAAGAGTGTTAAAGTACGAATTATGAAAAGTGACTTCCCGCTGGCATTCATCTTATTAAATTCCAATAACACATATGCACATAATATTGTACATCGTACTAAGTATCACGGGTGTTACAAAATTTTGCTATTGTAATAAAAGAATTCCTGTGAATCACAATAGTACAATGGATAAGGTAAAATTGTTTTATGTATTATTTCTAAGTGAGAAATTATTTCACAAAGTTAACTTCATTATACCGCTTATAACATACTGTGTTATTTTTTTAAGTGGGTCACCGTTTGGTTCTCAAAAACTTAAAGAAAATTTAAACGGGAAACATTCCCTAATTTTCCCCTTCAGAGAAAGTTAGTATAAGTTACAAAGTGGTCAAAATTAAATGATTTAATACTCTGATAATGCAATATTTTTCTTATAATGTGACATGAAGAGTTGTGATGTGAGTTGGTTAAAAACGTTTGTACACAACATCGTGAATTGAAGTTCTGCGTGATAGGCAGTAAGCATACAATTTTTGTCTGATCAATAGTAGCAATTAATTTATTATTTGAATCCAAAAAACATCATATATTTTACAGTTGAATTTTAGAACATTTTTATTAAAATTTTATGTTGTTACATTGAAAAGTTTAGTGTGAGTTTTAGTTGTTATAACTTTAAAAATTAATTTAAGTGGTTTCTTTCACATTCAAGGATTAAGTCCAAAAACATGTTTCGGCATATACCTAGCCACTAGTCACCCCGAATTAGGCTTTCGTTGGGTTTGTAACTTTTTACGATTCTAAGGATCCGATGCGGAGACATTCTTTGTAGACGATCGGTCCATATCCGGCGGTTCCCCAGAACTGACACCTAATGCTCACTGATTATCCTTATTATGAACCAGTTCAGTCTACCACTGCACTTAACGCTTCTCAAAAAAGCGGAGATTGGATCAAAATCTCTGCAGATTGGATAAAATTTTCGTATATCTTTTTTCACACCCAGAGCTCATTGCCGTATGTCAGTGTTGACATAGCCACAGTCTTATAAAATTTCATCAACATGTCAGTTTAGGCCTCTCCTTTTATGCCGATATAATCGTACAACACATTCTATTAACGTTTTGTACTTTTTAAGAAAGGTCCTCTTCATATCATTGTTGGCCTCTTCATTGGACACGTCACATCCCTAACAGGCAAACTACTGACATGCTTCAGAATTAAGCATTTTATATATTATACTTAAAAAGAGCTTTTGTTATTTGAAGATAATCTGATCGTGAAATAATTCGGGAATAAACGTCACATTAATTTAGAGATGGAGTTTATTCACCTGCACCGAAAAAGATTTGAGCAATTATAACTGGCAAAAGCCTCAGCTGTAAATAATCAGTCAACCTATTTTATTTGAGGGAAATACTAACACTGGTATTGCATTACTGGCGACAAGTATATCTATTAATATTTTATAAAGGTGTAAGTAAAGGTATCACCAATGAGGGTAGAACCTCTCTAAAATATCTCTATTTGAAAATGAACGTGTATTAGTCATCTCCGTAATTATACTACTATAAGGAAGGAGAGCATGTTAATTAAAGGATTCGCCCTTGCGTGCATGTTTAAAGGTAAATGAATAATTCTAATAATGTATGTATATTTGTATCAGCGCTGAGGTTTCTGAGAAATCTGCCATGACATTAATGCACCTTATGCAGTAGAATTTGTTGTTATTAATGAAATTATATTTCAAAATATTTCTACATGTATGAAAACTTTACTAAACCGTGCTTCAATAATATATGAGTTTTCATTTTTTACAATTATTTATAACAAATTAAATTACAGGTGACAGGAGAAGTTGTAGCAGAAGAAAATTCTGTTATTTTAGTGGAAATAGCAAATAGTTCTATTTGAGTTTAAATTCTAATTTAATGTTGTCCTGTAGTATACGAGATGTGGCAATTGAACAACGAGACTGACATTAAACAAAATTTATTTTTAATTATACATAATCACTTATTGTCACCTTCAATATGCACTCCTTCTCTATCCCTACAATGCACCATGCAAATTTTCCATTGTTGGAAACAATGCTGAAATTCATCTTTTGTCAGCTCCTTAAGGACAAGTGCCGCTCAAAATGTTTGAAATTAAGCTCGCAAAAATGTTTGTACTGATACATTATACGTGATTGAAAATGACCAAACTTTTTTGGAAACGATAATAACATGTGATAAAACGTGGTGTTTTACTTATGATTCGGAAACGAAGCCCTAATCCATGCACTAGAAGAGCCGAACTTCACCGAGAGCCAAAAAAGCTTGAATGAGCAAGTCAAAATTTAAAGCAATGATGATTGTTTTTTTGTACCAATGGGATTGTGTACCTTCACTGGGTTCCTGAAGGTCAAACAATTAATCAATTTTGCTACCTTGAGGTACTTTCTAAACTACGTCAAAGAGTAAGGAAAAACCGCCCCGAAACGTGGAAGGACAAATCATGGGTTCTCCACCAACACAATGCGCCAGCTCATTTCACAAAATCTATCAAGAGGTTCCTAGCCAAGTTTAGATCTCAGTGTTAGAACATCCACCTTATTTACCAGATCTTGCACCATGTGACTTCTACCGGTTCCCTAAGGTGAAATCTGCATTAAAAGGGACAAAATTTGAGTCTGTGGAAGCTGTGAAAGAGAAAGTGGCACGTGTCCTGAAGGAGCTGGCAGAAGATGACTTCCAGCACTGTTTCCAAAAATGGAAAATTTGCATCGAGCGTTGTAGGGATAGAGGAGTGTATATTGAAGGTGACAATAAGTGATTATGTATAAAACAAAAATGAAATTTTTTTACAACGTCAGACTCGTTATTTAATAGCCACACCTCGTATATTACAGATAGCTTTTAGAATTGGCTAGTTAAAGAAAACAGAGTGCTGATTTCGAATGAAACAGTGGATTAAAATTAAAAATAAAATTTTTGATGTGTAAATCATTAATTGGTTAATCGTATCGTCATCACATAAATATCAATTTAACACTGTAAACATGAAGGTGGTTAAGTGTGAGTAGGGAATGAGGTCAGAAATAATCTCCGAAAATGTGATATACCAGCCAAAACGGAAGGGATTAACGGTACCAGGTTCCCTTGTGAAAATCTATACTGTATAAATACATTGTTTATTCGAAAATTCAGATAAATTTCAATATACTCATATTTACTCGTATTTAATATACAAGAACGTAACAACACCTGCATGTTTTTTTTTCTCAAATAATTAATAATTATACCATTTTAAAAAACGTCTTTTGAAATATCTTTATCCACCGGGTTAGTGCAATGGTAAAGTCGATGCCTCGTGTTAACTGCTTAACAGCTAATTTTTGGAGACGATAGTTCAATGGTTCAAATCCTAGTAAACGTTATACGTTAATTTCATGTGGATTTGACTACTAGACAGTGGTTCAGGGGAAACGTTGATGGTTGGGGTTTAATTAACCATACTCTTTCAGAAATTGAAACGTGTTTTTTTTAAGTTAAGATCATAAAAACGTCTATTTCCGATGAAAAGTCGATTTTAAAAAATGGGTACGAAAACATACTTTTTCTTATCAATATTTCAAACAGGAAAAAAATTAAAAAAATCTAACATAAAATTATCTTCTAGCTGTATTAATTAATTATAAAACAATTTTATTAAGTTTTTTCTGCAATAATTATTAACTTAATGTTAGTTTAAGTTCTGAACTCTTGGCTTCTTACATTTTAAATAGTTAATAAACCAATAAAAGAAGTAATGAAAATTATTATTTTTTATTTTTTATATGTACGATAATGTGATCAATAAATACTACACATAAAAATATCGCGAAAGAAATGTAACCTAATGTGCAGCTGGGTTACGTTTTCTTTTTAAATTACACCAAGCATTTAAATCGTTAAAATTGTGTGTACTGTTAGTTACATATACATAATGGTTTATTCTGTATATAAATAGGAAAGAAAATGTTGAAAGAATAGAATATATTATTTTGGTTAGTTCTTTTTTAATGGTTCTACTCTACTTTCAGCAAACTTTAGAATTCTGTCTTTTAGGAAAGGTAAATGAAATAGCATTTTGGATGAATAAAATATACAGAAACTATAAATGTAGACCCATCAAATAAAAAGACATGGAAATGGATTTTAAAAATATACAAGCCGATAAGGTCTTTACTGTTTCGTAATCGAATTGCCTCCTTCTTCCTTTTAGCTTGTTTCCTCTAACGTAAGAGGTTGTACCGAAGGAAACAAGAAATAAAGATTTTACATTTTGGAACCACGAAAAAGAATATTTAATCATACTTGATTTTAATAAGTTTTTCATATTTCGCTTTCTCATATTTTCCAGAGAATTGTATACTTCCACTAAATTACTTTTTGTGCCGTATTTTTTATCTTTATGAGTGTGAGTTGTTTTATTAGAATGTGACAGTTAATTTATGAATGGACTTATTGTAAATTTTAGCCATAAAGTAATCTATAAGATCACCACAATAGTCTAATAGTAGCATAAAGCAATTTTACAGTGTCTAAATAAAACGAAGAAAACATCTAATTAATATAGATCTGTTAAAATGTTTAAAACATAAAATCTTTGATAATTCAATAATCTTAATTAAATAGTAAACGTTCGATCTAGTGGTTAACTTTTTTGACTTTCGTAACATGAATCATCGGGTGTTACTTTAAAATTAACCGGAACAATTTCATCACTAAATTCTTGTTGTTTTCAGAATATTGTTAATATTAATAACGTTTTTCATCTCGCGATGAAACGTTAAACCAGTTTTACTACCAGTAAAATTTTCTGTTAAACAACCATCAATGGAAACCTAGACGTTACCGAAGAAAGCTAAACTGGACAAATATGCTACCTATGTCTATAGATCTTTCATACACATCACCAGATAAGTACTGGTACGATCGCATCAAAACCTGTCCTTCAAGTACAAATATCTTCAACCTGAAGCATGGGTTACATCTAGACAGAAGCCTTAATTAAAGCAAAAATATTTACCAGAAAGGAAAACCGCTAGTTATAAAATTTAAACAATTTTATTTGGCTACTTGAATCCAAATTGAAATAATTAATTCAAGAAAAACCTTCAATAAAAATAAACATTCTTAAAGAAGTCGTGGCTATGGTTTTTCGTAAAAGAAATAATATCTTAATTATCTTAGCGTTTTCAGTCAAAGGTTCTCTTAAACATAACAGCTGCGACTACTACACAAAAAAAACTAAATTCATACATCTATATATTTCTACAGTTATACAAACTTATATTTTACTGTAACTTATGAAAAACTGGTTTGAATCGCACAAAAATATTTGGCAATCAAGTTATTGGACAAAAGAGGTAGACCTGGGCTACAGTATGAATGGAAAACCAAAGAAATCCAATAGACTTTTTTGCCTAATAATTTAAATTATTAATTTTTCTTCTCAAAATTCGGCTTCATTATAATATAAGTAATAAAATAATAAGAATATTTGTTTTTATTGTCATGTAAAACACTGAGTATAAATAAATCTGTTAAAATAAAAAAGAGGTCTGAATAATTTTTCCAACAATCGATAAGTCAAGCTGAAACATTGAGTCAGTGAGTTCCTAAAATTATTTTTGAATTCTGATATAATTTGTCCAAATTTAAAAAATCTGAAATAAACAAATATTATCACATTGGTAACTATGTTATTACTTACGTGTACGAGGTTACTTTACTTAGTGAACAGTAGCTAAGTAGGCCTGTAGATGGAATATATTTCAATTCTAATATTGTTTTAATTCAAAATAAAAAAAAACAGAAACACATTTATCAAACATTTCGTAATTAGTATGAATTTAAATTTTCTGAAAATGTTTAACCAAATACAGACAGTTGGCTACAAATGTACGTTCATGCAAATTAAAATGACATAAAATGTTTAGCTATGACCACATAAATCACATAGTTTTAAAATCACTTTAATTAACAACGTATGGAAATCAGATTCTATTTCACTTGTGGAAATTGAAACAGAATCGTTAAATGAATTCACTTAACTTCGAATGGATAAATGCAGTGGATTGGTGGTCGGTTGCAATTTCAATCGATCCTATGGTTTCACTTCTCAAAATATAATCCATCTTTGATTTATAAAGTTACTCAAATAAGAATGATTCATCAAATTTTGTTTGATAATATACACAACAAAGATGAAAATATAAATTTTTATGTGTTCAATTAAACATTTTATGATTTCTGTGGATTAAGAGGATTATGTACGAGACTGTGAAACTGATAGTTCCGTGCTCGAATAACATTCATGACTCGACACAGTTTGAAGGAGAATGGAGATTAGAGAGATAGAAAGGATCGGAGGAAGAGAATGAATCAAAGAAATTAAGGTAAGAGGAAGGAAAATAGGGAATGTGTGAGTGAGAGAGGAGCAAACGTGAGTGAGTAGGATAGGAAGGGAAGAGAGAAAACTAGCACGTGAAAGAGTGAAGGAATGGAACTGTGAGTGCACCGAAGAGGAGTATTTAGTGAAAGCGGTTAAGAAGGGATACGAAATAGAGGGGAAAGTGAGAGAGAGAGAGAATAAATAGAAGAGACCAAGAAAGAGAGAGATAGGTAGTCATAGTAAGTGAACGAAGGTTGAGTTCTCTTAAAATTAGGCCTATAAGTAGGATTTTTAGACTTTAGGTTTAAAAAAGTTATTTTTTTTAATGCTAGTGAAATTTACTATTCAATTTTATTATACTAATAAAATGTTCTTTTATTTAGGATGAAGGGTACAAATATTTTATTTTCAGTTACGCAATAAATACACAATCTGTTCTTAAGCTAGAACATTATTTTAAATTTTCTCTTGTTCGAAGTAAAATTTGCCCTAAAATACTTGCTGATTGTTAAAAAAATGTAAACTGATCATTAAGTTTTCAACTTGAGAAAATCAGACGTAAAACACTCGCACGTCTTTCACTTCGCAATGTTAAAAATGAGAAATACAACATAATTTTAATCATGATTAAACAATGTAAAATGAAACACCCTAACCATAATTTTAATCATGAATGAATGATGATTAACGACTTAATGAAAATTAATTTCTTGTACTTGGATATTGATGAGGAAAACATGGAAAATCACAAGTATTTGACTAGGGAAACCACAAAAAGACCTGTCGAAAATAGTTCTTGTAATAAAAATTGTAGGTTTTCTTATTTTCTATAACTTTGATTACATACACATTTTCCATTAAATGCATATTAAAGATTCAGTCTTAAGAACATTACACGATACCACGAGACTACAACTACCATTAATTTCAGCAGAAACACTTCTTACACTACCTTGTAGGCCACAAAACATTTCCTAAATGAGGCGATATCAAACAAATCTCAGTAGCAATTTTTGCAAAATTTAAAAACAGTAAAACATCATCGCACGAATAAACTACATCATCCGGTCGACCCATTTTGATTAAAATGTTCGTGTTGGATTCCCACTGTATAAGTAAGTTCTAAGTATCAACTTCATACGATTTTCCGTTCTTAAGAACGGAAAATTTATTCTCACGGTCTCACATACAGACCAGATCAGTAAAAACAGGATTTTTTGTTCTGGGAGCCTGAAAACCTATATTTTCAGTGAAACTTTATATCAAACAATTTACATTAAAGCAACAATTTTTTTCCTAATGGGAAAAATCGTTTATTTCAAAAACCCCATAAGTGACATTTTTGTCAAAAATGACTTTTTGTGTTTTTCATGTTTTATTGATGAAAATACACCGTTTGGTATAGTAACACCATATATAAAACTTTTAAAGGCAAAGTAATAGGCAGATGAAATTTACAAAATCGAGTGTTTATTTCAGAAACCCCATATGTACTGTAGATATGGGCTTTCTGCAACAAACTTGCTATCAGCTGATCAATCTATCAGCTGTTTTGAGGGTTATGTGACTCCTAGTTTCAAAGTATAATGAATTTCATCATTCTACTGAACATCTGCGTAAAGTAAAGTGTTCTCAGTTCATCGATGGTGTATCAAATTTTCATTTTACATTGAGAATATCAAAAAAAAAGTACACTGCAGCAGCATCTCGCATTTCCAGCAGAACCTGCATATCAAAATCCTGTAAAAATTCATATAAAAAAAATCAACGATTTAAAAAAAGTTATTCAGTATATACCCGAGGAAAAGAAATCATTTTATGAAGAAATCTACCAATGGCCAACAATGGAGAATGAAACATATGACGAGTTTGACGAAAATTGATGTAATTTAAAAAAAAATCAAATAATGTATCACGAACTACTTATTATATTTAAAATATGAATTAATATTGAAATTTTTAGTAAAAATAAATGTTTTCTTTTATAAAAACACTGTTTCTGTTTTATTTTTGTACAAAAAATTGTTTATTTTAAAAACACCAGAAGTACAGCACCATATTTAATGACGAAAATTGATGTAATTTAAAACAAATCAAATAATGTATCACGAACTACTTATTATATTTAAAATATGAATTAATATTGAAATTTTTAGTAAAAATTATTGTTATCTTTTATAAAAACACTGTTTCTGTTTTATTTTTATACAAAAAAAATTGTTTATTTTAAAAACACTATAAGTACAGCACCATATTTAATGAAATTTCTAACAAAATAAAAAAGAAAAACACAGTTATTTTATACTGAAAGATGTGTTTTTATATGTACTTTAATATAAGCATGAAATCACTCATGTAAAAATTAAGCTTATTAATCCAGGTAGTTTTTTTCAGTTTACCGAAATTTTCATTTTTTTGTTACTTATGGGGTTTTTGAAATAAACGATTCCTATATTTTACGAGCGCGTGCACACACATACACACATACTAGCAATCAGCTATTATGTCGGTTTACAATTTTTATTTAGAAGACTGATTTCTATATTTTATTAGTGCAGCCAAATATTTAATTTGTATAATTTCTTTTTAAATTAAAATTCAACAAGTCAAAACCCACAATATTTAAATAATTAATTAACCATTAGCTAACCTAATCAAAAGTAGGATCACAAAATTATTTTTCCAAATTTATTAATTATTTAATTTTATTTGTATTTATTATTATGATTGTGAAGTTATAATTGCAACAAAGTAAAATTAAAGTTGTCTTGAACTAAGCATCAAGCAGATCACTTGAGTTTTAATAACAAGTGGTAGTTTAATTAAATTATTCAGAAATATATGTTATTAAAGGAATAACCTCAAGAACACAAATACACCTCGTAGGCGCTCACACACAAATCGGTAAAAGTTTTTCGGTTCAGGGAACCCAAAAACGTTTATTTCTGTTAAAACATCTACTTCCAAAATCAACATGAAAACAGTATTTTCCTTCTCTATATTTCATATAGGGCAAGAAATAGTTGAAACCTTCAAGGTGTCAAATATTTAGGCTGTCTGAGGAGTTTAAGTGCCGTGCAAAGTTCTAGATCCTAGATTATACCTAGTATCGCGCTCGTTTTCTCTATTCACTTCCTATCTCACACACTCTTGTTCGCTCTTTCCTCACTTACACATTCCTTTTTTTAATTCCTCTCACCTAAATTTCTTTGACTCATTCTCTTCCTAGGAGGAATGGAGGGATTATGAATGTTATTCGAGAACGGAACGTTCAGTTTCACAGTCTCGTACATAATACCTCCTAAGCCACAGAAATCATTAATATCGTTGCAGAAAACTAGAAAGTTAAAATAAATCATTTAATTTTTGTTTAACTGTTTAGAAATAAAATTTAAACCGTAAGAATTTGGCAATATGTATGTATACTTAATATCAACCGAGCTTAAACACAAAATTTCTTTTGCACTTTCTTGTTTTATATGAATAAAACTTGGAAAATTAAATATAGTTTTCATGTCGATATTTTTAAATTGAGTTTTCACAAGAAATACACGTTTTCAGGCTCCCTAAATCCCAAAAACCAAGTTTTTAACTATTGTTATGAGTGTGTGTGTGTGTGTGTGTGTGTGTGTGTGTGTGTGTGTGAACTACATAATATATTAAGAACGGATTAGTGTACGAAGTTGAAACTTGGAACTAAAGTTTGATACAATTAGCGACCTCGACATAAATCTTTTCATCCAAATCGGTCAACCAGAAGTAAAAGTTGATTCATGTAGTTTTGTCAGCAAACGGCTCCTACAATTTTTTTAAATCACCTGATTTTTTGGCATCATTCACTCATGATTAAAATTAAGTTATGTTTTTTCATTTTTAGAAATAAAATTTAAACCGTCGTAGTTTGAATTTAACAATATGGATGTATACGTAATATCAACGGAGTTTAAAACACAATATTTATTTTTAGAGTTGTAGCTTGCATTTATGTATTTTTGTATATAAATAAAATTAGGCTAAATTACTGACATTATTACAAAACAAATACAGCTGAACAATGAAACAGGAAAGTTATATCAATGCTAATAACATTACGTCTGCTATTTAAGTATAAATTCCAGAAAGTGTAGACTACTAAATTTTTATTAAAATAATACCTAGTTACATAATTTGTGCTGGGCTAAAAAATATACAATAAATTTCCTTTAAAAAATTTATATATTATTTACGACAAAATATTTTTATACATTGTTTTTACTCCACCTTTTATTTTATTTTAAGTTAATAGTTATTTTCTGGCATAACATATAAAATATTAAAAAATGAAAAACGTTAACTATTAAACGAGTCCAACTATACGTATTTGCCGTTGACTTTTGTATGAAATGTATTGATTGGTATTTATATGCGCTGTTTACAAATCGTTATCTTGATTCCTTCTACTTCTGTCAAGAAGAAAATTAATAATTCAGTATGGATTGTATTTACTATTACAGCACAATAATAATACTATACCACTACCAAGGTGACAGATAAGAAACTTTCTTAGAATTGTCCGTCATAGTACGTTTAACAATTTGATAGAATAATCAAATAATGCATATGTAGTAATTATTTCGTGAATTACTTAATTGTTGTACCTATAGTTACGAATCTGTGTCAAAACGTTATCAAAAGCATTGAATAACCTAGTCTTGCAAATGGAGTAACATTGTAATAAATCTATAAAACCACCAATACGACGGGTTTTTATTTGTATATTTATCTATTGTCAATTCTAAAAATAACTAACGCCCATAACAGGTAAATTGAGAGTTAATTTGCATTCGATCTGCTAGTTTCAGCGCTACAAAAAATAGTTCTTTTTCTTATCATTTAGTCAGCCAATTGTATGACTGAAGCATTTAAGAACAGAAGAGGTAAGAGTAAAGTACACTAATCACAGTTATCTTCTTTCGGGTAATCAATTTAATTTTATTTTTCAGCCAGACCCTGTGGTAAATGAAGTGAAGGTGTTATTTGCAGCCTGAAAAGTAGATGCTTTTCAGAGGGCCTAGCATGCTTATATGCATACTTTTCCACTCAGTGAGGAAGGTAATGTAACCCACTCGTTTTATTTAGTAAAACCTGTAAAGGTTCAAACCAGCCTTTCGGCTGATCACCTACACAACAGCAACAAAATAACAATAGATAGATTTGTCTAAAATAAAATTATCATGAAAAGGTATTTCCAGTGAATAACTTTATTAATTTATACTTAAACCATATTATAGATTTTCCACATCTAAAAAACCATGTTTTGGGTTCAATGAGGTTATTTCCGGTGAAAGCTCAATTTCAAAAACTCTATATGAAACATTACTATCTTCCCCTTTTATTAAGAGCAAGAGAGAGTAAAAATACACCAATTTTTTCAGATTATATTGAAGAATAATTTCAAAGAAAGAACTTTTGTTTTAAATTATCTATTATACAGTATGTATAATGTTAAAGTAAAATCCTAATTCTGTTAATTAAAAAAATTATCGGTGTTAACATATCAACTTAATAAACATGACGTTGAAAACTAGTTTTAGCTTATTATTTTAAAGTTTCAGAGAGTAAACAAGGGCAGTTTAAATTTTCATTAGAAATTTATACAGAGCAATGTTTTGAAAGTTGTGCAAACGGCCTACCAACCACAACACAAACAGAGAATGTTGAAAAATCAACATTTGCTCGCATGAATAAATTTAATTTTGTTTATTTGTGTTGGTAATATAATATATAAAAAATATTATAAAGAATGTTTATTTTAATATAAATTATACGTAAGAGTATTGAAAAATAAACTCATGAAGTATAATTTTATTTATATTATTTTTTACGACCTTGTAATACTTTTTTAATAAATCAAGAGTCACAATATTGACATTAGCTAGAAGGTATTTACTTCGTTATTCTATCTTGCTTTCTAGCATTCGTATTTAACTGTGCTCTTGAAACTCCATGACAAGTACAAAATACTTTTTTTATTTTTAATACACCTAATTTTACAACTTTGGGGAACACAAACAAATGTAAAGTACAACTCTAAAAATAAATATTGTGTTTTAAGCTCGGTTGATATTAAATATACATAGCCTACATATTGTTGAGTTCAAAGTACGCGGTTTAAATTTCATTTCTAAAAATGAAAAACATATCCTAATTTTAATCATTAGTGAATAACGCTAAATACAAACCAACCTCTTTTCTACTTCAAAATACGTACAATCAATAATTGATGCTAAGCTCTATAGAAAAATGCTAGAATTAACTCGTTGATTTTTTTATTTACTATAACTTTAATTCATATACTTTTTCGTAAAATCTGCACTAAGGTTTCAAGCAAGGAAAATCCTATTTTTTACCGATTTTGATGAGAAAACAAAGAAAATCACTATAATTAACTCGAAACTAAGCGTTGTAGAGATGGTTCTTGAATTAAAAATTGTAGACTTTTTAATTTCCTTCACCATTATTTTACAGACTTTTCTCCTAAAATACATATTAAGGCCGCAATCTTAAAAACACATTTTGTTACCACGATAGCACAGCGCCACGAATTTTAGTAGACATGACGCTTACCCTAAAGCATAAAAAATTTAATAAATGAGGCGATTTAAAAAATTGAAGCAGGCGTTTACTGAGAAAATTGCACGAATAAACTATTACTTTTGGTTGACCGCTTTTGATTAAAACGTTCATTTCAGGGTCGCTATTGGTATCTAACTTTAGCTCTAAGTTTCAACTTCGTACGATAATCCGTTCTTAAGATATTTTGTTCACACACACGCATACCAATATTTGAAAACTTGTTTTTTAGTATATAGCGAGCCTGAAAATGTGTTTTTCCGGTAACAACTCGATTTCAAAATATCAACTTCGAAACTACATTTAATTCCCCACATTTTATTCTTATAGGGCAAGAGAAAGTAAAAATAAGTATTGTGTTTAAGCTCAGTTGATATTAAGAATACATAAATATTGTCAAATTCTTACGTCTTAAATTTTTCTAAACGTTAAAAACAAATAATTAATTTTTAAATTATTTATTTTAATTTTGTAGTATTCTGTAAAGATATTTTATCTTATTTTAGGAGGAAACCAATATTATGCAGTAATATTAAATTTCTACACTAATATTTTTTACAATAATAAACTTTTCGCATCCTTATTTTTAAAGGATTAATAAAATAGAAAACTACAGCAATTAAAAAGAAAATTTAAGTTTTCTTTCTTTAATTTCATGTTATTATCGTTCACTATAAAATGTTAATGCGTTGATAGCACGCCAATCAAAGGTTGTATTTCATATCGTTTTACATTCTCATCAATAAATTTTGAATTTTTAATACAATTATTCAGGATATAAATTCAGGGATATAATACTGCGGTATTTTTAGTGACAGTTCTACTGCGTTGGACGTAGTCTGTCAAAAGTAACAAATTAAAATTTATCTATCCTGTAATTCAGCATCGTATTTCACCTAATGCAGGCTGTATGACGGGTGCGCTGCTGCGTGCTGTCATTCACAAAAGGTTAAAAAATATATTTTTTGTATAAATTTTACAACAGTTAAAAATGCTGATTTTGGTAAAGCTAATAAAACTTGTTCTTACGATTTAATATTATCTTTAAATTTACGTGAATGATTTATATGACATAATATATGCCTACATTTTTTAATTTAAAATCATAAATCTCGACAAAAACGGTAATTTTTTCCTTTATAGTTTATATAGTTGTATAAACAACTTGATTATTAGTGACCATTTTGTTTCAAGTAAAATAGTGTGAATGAACGAGTAGTAATTTTTCAGATTTCAGCCGGAAATCGAATCCACGACCCTGCGCTTTGCAAGTAGCATACTAACCATGAGCAACGGAATTAAATGGTTTTAAACGGTGTTTAAATTGAAGTAAATTCTTAACTTTTTCCTGTATTAATAATAATTTATGAATAAATTATTAGGTTATATTCGTGATTGTTTAACTAGAGATTTGAAGTTGCGGAGAGCATAATAGGTTATACGTGACAGAAATGAGGGTGGTCCTTGTCCAGCAGGGAACGCAAAGGACGAGTTCATGATATTTTTTGTTTTACTTCTGACTGTTTTGCAAATTATTTATAATGAAGACGATGAAAAGTGATAGTTAAAAATGAGTGATAAAGAAATGCCTGACCTGACCGAGAATTCAACCCGGGACTCCTGGGTTATAAGCCACTTACGATGACCACTACAATGAACACACAATGAAGATATTGTGAATATTTTTTATACTGTGACAAAATAAATGAGTTGATGACCGCCTCCGTGACGTAATGACGCGTTGGCCTACAAAGCAAAAGATCCCCGGATTCGATTCTTGGGTAAGATCTGGAAATTTTTAAATTTTAAAACCCACAGTAATGAAACTCACAGTAGTTGCTAATGACCAAGCTGTCGATGCGGCTTTAAATAAACTAAGAAACGAAAGAGCTTGTCAGAAAAGTTTATTATTAAAACGATTTCGTAAACATTGTTACTTCCTCTTAAAACAAATTTACACTCAAACGCGACTGAGATATAGTTCTGGAGGGAAAGGTGTGGGTTGATACGAATGGACTAAGGTAACCTAAGGTAATTAGGAAATATGATGGAGAAGGAGTTGGAAAACGATGTTTTGAGTTACACTGAGAAGAATAATTTGATATGATATAGGCATGTGAAAAGTTCGGACGTTTAGAGAATATATAGCGGTTAACAGATTGGAGTCCAGTGGGAAGCTGCAAGAGAGACAGAATCCGACAGTCCTTAACTGATGAGGTAGACAAACCCATGGAGAGGAGAGGCATTCGGGAGGATCGGTTTGATTAGGATAAATGAAAGCAAAGGGAACTATTGAGGGAGGATATGCGGCGACAACCGTAGCGAACCCTTTAAAAAATAAAAACAAAAATTAATTTACATACAAATAAAAAATTGTACCAGTCTAATTGAACGATACCCCTGTATGTCATGCTGTGCATCAGAGTCAAAAGAGGTCACAACAATTTTAAGATGGCCTGTTTTCATTAAAGGAAAATTGGTGAAAGTAATGATAAAATATGTTAGAATTACAAGGTCGTTGAGTTTCATGGTTTAAAATAGATACAGTACTAAAGTTTTGATTTCTAAAGTTGAAGTAGTCACCATTAAATTTCGTCGCCCAACTTCGTTCAAATCTGTTACTGATTAGTTAGATCTTTCAATGACAAAATTTGATGGTTTTTCTTTACCGATAAATAAGTTTTCCATCAAAATTATTTGAAAAGAAAAGTCTACTGGTGAATTATCTACCGTCCAATTCCATATTTAACCTCTTTAATCTCCATAAGAATCTATTAAAGATCTATAATCTATTTAATCCGGAATACATTTTACGTATATTTTCACTAGCTGTCCGCCCCGGCTTCATTCGAGTATAACTTTGCTATACATCAATAAATTTTTAATTCGAGTTATAAATCAATCAAAAGTAAAATTTTCTGATATCGAAAAATATGATATAATATATTTGTGCATCTCCACCGAGTATCAGCCATTTAACTCATCCAAAATTTAATAAAAAAAAAACTGATCTAAGGTTGATCACCGTTTCCAACCCCTTACGAATACATTTTTGTAATCGTTAAGGGGTAATTAATTTACGTCTACTATAGGTAACATCTCCACCGAGTTTTAGCCATCAAGTTCGACAGTAATTGAGTAATCTGAAATTATTGATTTAGGATAAAACCAGTTTTAACGTTTTAGGGGTACATTTTTGGAATTATTCAGAAGTAATTTTTGTGTTTGAACTATTAGTGTATCTCCCTTGAAGCTTGATGAAACTGTAGGAACTAGAGGGAAGTACCTAATAATGTACGTATTTTTTTGTTTTTTGTAAATATAAAGAAAAGAGTGCTTGCCACGTTAATAGGTAAATACTTTTATTGTATAGACACGGTGAATAAATTGCCTTGTAAAATTAATTCAGTGAAGTTACCGAACGAGTTGTATTTAAATTATTATTTTTTTATTTTGTAAATTATAAATTAGAGCAGAAAATTGTATTGTGATGGACTCTAGCAGACGGCTAAAGCCATTGCCATTTGTGTGTATTTGTAAATGTTATCAAGAACAGGTAAAAATGAAAATATATTTTCTTGTTTATTTTTCCTTATTTTTGATTTCAGTTAAAATTGTATTATTTATGTATTTTTTAGTAAAATAAAGCACACATTATAATTATTATTATTATATATTATATATTATATATTTTTAATTTTTATTGTTTGTTTTGTAATTTACTTTTGTATATTTCTGTCGACAGACCCAGGTCTGACGGAAATTATCTTTGTAGAAAACGAAAATAAAATGAATTGAATTATTAATTATGAATTAATTATTATTATTATTATTAGTCGCAAAGCACCCGAAGTGGAAGACGCAATGTAAATCTGGTTTGTTTTTGGGATTTCTTGTCCTTATTATCTGCCCACCAGCCTTTTATTCTTTGTGAGAATTCAGCTTTTCTTTGTTCACTCCATTTTGTTCCGGTTCTTGGAGCTTTTGTCTCTGGTTTTACCTCCCATTTTTTAACTTTTGTTCTAAAATTGTCTTTTATGAGAATTTCTTCTTTGGTGATTTTGGCCAATTCTAAATCTTTTTTAACATTTTGTATCCATTCCCCTCCATTAACAAGTGGTGACACATATTTTATTATTCTCTTTGTGAGTCTATCGTCAGGAAGCCTCATTGTGTGGCCATAAAATTGAAGGGGTCTTTTCCTCATGTCTGTCCCTATGTTGGAATATTTTTTAATTTTAGACGTTCTCTTTAATCTGTACCTGTTTTCGGTCCATGTAGGACCAAGAATTTTCCTAATTATTTTTCTTTCTTTTTCTTTAAGCTTTCCATGTCTGTTTTCCTGTTAAGTGTCAAGGTGTCACTGCCATATAAAATTGTTGGTTTGATTACTGTTTTGTAATGTTTAATTTTTGTATTTAGAGATAAACATTTTTTATTATAAAGGTTTTGCACCAATCCTAGGCCTTTACGAGCTTTTTGTATTTTCTCCTGTTGTGAGTATTTTTCAAGAATTTAAATATTATACGGTAAATGTAAAAATGTAAAAATCGTTTATGTTTAATTTTTCTGTTCATCCTAAGGGCTATTGTGCAAGGAGGAGAATAAGAAAAAGTTGAGAATAGTGACTTTAGTCAGTCGGTTAATCAGCAAGGGCTTTCCCATTTACAGATGAAAAGGTCCATACTAGTTGTATTATAATTGTATAAAAACAATTTATTACCCAGGGAAAGAGACGACTTGTTTTAAAACAATCAAATACAATTGCCATATCGTGATTCCCACGGTGTTAAGTTTTATCCAAAGTTTTGGTTTCTGAAGAAGTGAATATGTTGTAAAAAAATCACTGTAATATAAGTAATATTCTAATCTTGCAATGACTATAAACTAGTTAAAATTCGTTTACAAAATAAGTCATTTGTTATTATCTGAAACGACAATTAAAATTGGAGGACTACAAATAAGTATCACAACACAACAATTTTTTTTGTATTTATCTAGGTTTTTAATTAATCTATACCATTTTTGCTACCACTCTGTGAAAAAATTACCCATAAAAACAGCTGCTAATTTATAATTGAAAAAAGTGTTTAAATCAATGTTAACTCATGCCTAATTCAAATAAAACGTACAGCGATAAAATTGGGTAGTTGTCAATAATGTGAAGTTCCTGATAAAAAATTAAAGCTAAAAAAGTAATAATGACCTTCGGGCCAGCCCAGTGATGGTATGGGGTTTAATTAATGATACTTTCTTAGGAATGGTCGTTCTGAGTATGTACAACACTATACCTCATTTACATGTCATATATATCATCCTCATCTCATTTGATCATAGGGTTAATAGTTGTTATAAATTGAACAGATTTCAACGTACGCACATTAAGGTTAAAAAATATATATAAATAAATAAAATTTATTTCTGAACTGATAGTTGCGATTAAAAAATAAAAACTAAATCCACATACACAGAGATCAAGTAGCAAGAACTCCGTCACGATCTCGGAAATAATTTAATCAACTGAAAACGCTTTGTGAATATTTTCAGAACATTTAAATTAGTATTCTAGATCAGTCCTTTATTGGGCTATTAACTTTTGAAATATTTAGGTGGTCTTAAAAGAAGTTATATTATGCATAAAACCGCGATTATGTATTTATACGTGGTATTGTATAATGCAACACTTAATTCTTTTGGGCAGTAAAATATTTATGGTTAGGTTATATTTATTATAAATAACTTTCTTTGTATTGAAAAAGTCGTTAGTGTTATGAATTTTATAACTTTTATTATTAATGTTTATCAGAAAATAACTTGTATTTTTATATTATTTTTAATAATTTATCATATAGTCCGTAACGTTGACGTTCAAATTAAACTGATCTCTCCTTTACATCGTTAAATGCACGATCAAATTTTTTTACATTAGTAACTTCAAAGTTAAAGTGATAAATAAATCCTAAATAAAAGTCTTCATATATAATGTACTCCAACGTATTACATTTTTATTAATTTCTTGATTGCTATTAAAAATTTTCGATGAAGGGAAATACGTTAAGTGGCTAGACTATTGCTTGTTATTTATATCCGGGTTCATTAGCATTTTTAGACATAAATAACAAACAGTAGTAGTTTGTGGTGTTTTAGAAATAGTAAACAGAATAACTTGTATATTGTATGATTTGGAGTTTATTGAACAAGGATAATTAATTGCGATGAATGGAATGTTTTCAATACGATTCTTACAATCGAAACTATTAAATTCCAGCCTTTCTTAGTTTGCTCCTACTGTCAACAAATAATAACGTCACTAAGCATGCGCAATATATAAAAATGTACAAGCTGATTAAAAACTAACAACAAAATACTTTCAAAAGTATTAACATAAAAAATACTTTTAAAAGTATTTTTTATAAACGAAATTGTTAGACCTACATTAAATCATGACTGATGTTTTAACACATTCAATGCTGAGCAATTATGAGGTATCTCTCCCGTCGGGCTGATTACTTACATACAGCATGTTCTCCGCTTGCTTTATGTACGGCCTACAACTTATGTCACTCAAGTTTTTATAAATATAGATTTATATTTGCTACTAACATAAGAGTAAACAAATCAATGTTTTATAGCTTTATTGTCGCCTGTAATAATATTATGTATTTCTTGTTTGAATTTTTCCATTTACCATTACAATTTACGGGTAATTTCTTGTATCATTTTTAACTTCAAATAATATAATTTTAAAGCAAATCTAAAAGTGTAAGCTATTTTGAATAGATACCTGCAAAGATATTAAATTCACGGCTGCAACTGTACCCTGAAAACCCGTTAAATATACTGAACGAGTATGCGTTACAAGGGCAAAAGATTGTATTACAAAAATTCAAAAATGAGCTGCACGATTACAAAGAAAACCTCTTTCTGAGTGCTATATATAATAGCAACAAAAGTATATCCGACCGGCGGTGTCCCTCCGGAATTACTTAAAATTATAGTAAAACAAAAACCCACTAGGTGAGACGGCAGCCTGGTGGTAACACCTACCCATGACCCGCTAGGGAGTCTCTACCACTAAATGTGTTAAGTACTTTAAGTACTTATAATTTAAAACTTAGTTAACTTAATCGGAATACAACATCAATAAAGTCGTGGACCCTAGCGTGCACCCTGTAGTAACTGGCTTTGGTTTGTTTACAGTAGGAGTAAACTTAGGACGGCTGAACTGTAGAAACATTTATTTTTATTTTTATTTCTGCTACAATGTTCCAGTAAAATGTAAAAAGTATGCGAAGGGTCCTGAGTAACTATTGCACTGCAGGTATAAAAACAGATAGCGCTTGTGTAGTGAGATAAAGAGTAATTATTGGACTGTGAATGGAATTAGTGTAGTCAGCCATTTCGAAATAGTTTCGTTACGGGACTTCTTCTAAATTACATTAATAGTGCGTGTGTGTACGGATAGTATCAAGTAGTTGTGGACAGGTCAATCGTTTGTTTTGATTTGCTAAGTGCCGTTACCTTACATATAATCAAGTTTAGTTTAAGCTTAAGTTTTGTTATCAATTTAATTAAAGTAGACTAATCTAAGAGTATTTGATAGTCTGATAAGTTTAATTTAACTGTAGTTATGAATTGCGTCATAAATAATTAATAATTGTTAAAAAAGTTAAAAGTAAGTCTCTTTATTATTTATAATTTCCAGATCTCGAATGAACCTTGGTTATGTGTTACAATTTAGTGAACGTTAAATAATCAAATTCAAATTTAATCGATGAAACTTATATAAATCAAAACGTAATACAGTCACAGGTTTAGAATAACTCTTCATAGAGTACCTAATTCTTATTTACCTATTTTATTATTTTATTTACTGGATGCTAAATTATTTGTATAATAATTCTAAACTTTAGAATAAGTTGTTTTGAACAGTAAATTATGAAATAATATTTTTGTTTGCATAAAATAATGGCCAAAAAATATTAATACGTAACCCACCAAGTTGGTCTAGATGTAAATTCGTCGCTGCGAGCCAGCTGCTTAACATCTGATTTTTGATGAAGAAGGTTCGTGATTCAAATCCTAGTAAAGATAGTTGTTTTGATATGGATTTGAGTACTAGACTGTTGCTGGTGTATTTTGATAGTTGTAGTTCCATTAATCATACTCTCTCCGGCATGGTTGGTCTGAATCTGTACAAGACTACACCTTATTTACACGTCATACACATCATCCTTATATCATTGGGTGTTGGGGTTGCTTAACTTTTTTAAATTGCATAGATTGCAACGTACATACATTAGAGATAAAAAACAAATTAATACTTACTCAAATCGTGTTTTCTCTTTTATCCGGACTTTCGGTTATTCATACCGATCCCGGTGTTTTAAAATCCGGTTGAGAGGAAAGTTATTGTAAAGTAAAGACAAAAGAGAAATTTCTGTGGTTGCTTATTGTATTACTATTGAAACGTAATAATTTCCGTGATATAATACAAAACATGGACAAGAGTAATCTCACATTTAATTATAGTTCTGTACAATATAGTATAACGAGAATCAAAGGTGAAACTAGATACTGACATATTCCTGAAAAGTTATGAAAAAGGGAGTGAGAAATTGAATAAAGAAGTAAAGCGGAAATATGGTAGATTAGAAAATGCAGATTCTGTTACTTTGAATAACCAAACACCATATTCATTATTACAACGTATTTGCTGAACTTAAAATTAAACACAAATAAAGTAAATTAAATTCGCAATTTTGTTCGTGAAAATATAGGCTATACCCTATGATGTTTTATAGACACAAGTAAATTACACATTAGTGCATCAAGTTAAACGCTTCGCTGCACTCATTTCAGAGCAGAATTATAGCAATTGTTAGGCAGGGCGTGAGCAACAGCGTTTTCAGAGCAAATTTCATGATAATACAATCTCACCCGCAATGTTGAAAGATGGCAGATTAAAATTAAACCAGTGTATTATGTAATTTAAAACATGATTAAAAGTTTTAAAACAAGTTTAATTAATGGTTTGTTAATATTATCTAATTTTGCAACGAAAAGATAATTTTGTTTTACTTTCTTTTGCACTATATAAGTATAGCCTACTGTAGTAAAGGAAAGTATTGTTTGCATGTTGGTTTTTCTTAATCGAGTTTTCACCAGAAATACAAGTTTTCAGGCACCCTGAACTCAAAAACATGTTTTTGGCGATTTGTTTGTGTCTGTGTATAAACAACATATCTCAAGAACGGAATATGCGAATGAATTTGAAACTTGGAATTAAATTAGGTACCACAATGAAACCTGGCTCAAACATTTTCATCAAAATTGGTTAACCTAAAGTAATACCTTCCATGTTCGTGAAATTTTTCAATTTTATGTAATTTTCTCAAAAACGGCTTCTAACTTTTTGTAATTACGTTTTAGAGCAATTAATTCCAAATTAAGTGTGATAACTATGTAAAACATCGTACTGAGTCATAGGTATGTAACGTAAATAAATTAGATGTGAAAAAAAGTTTACAACATTATTCAATTTAGCACATTTTAGTCACTGTGATGTAAACATTTCTTCGGTATTTGAGGCTGTAAATCCTATCGTGTTTCACGAACGTCTATTACACGCACATAAAATTGGTTCTGGTTGTTTTCTCTCGGCGTCGTGTAATAGGGTCTTCATTTATTTGACCAATCTGTGAATAATGTGGTTAATCGCAAAATAATTCAACAATTTATTTCTATGTTAGATTTACAAGAACGAATTTTGGTTCCATAATACAACTTGCCTTACTGCCGTTGATACGCTAGACGTGTGACGGGATTTTTTTGGCCATCGTGTTATACGGAAGGATTGTGACCTCCAAAATCCCCAGATTTCACTAGCAAAAGTTTTCGTGGGTGAATATTTAAAGTCAATAGTTTTTAAAAACAATTCTTATGCATTTGACAGATTCAACATGAACATTGAACATTAGTTTTTTAACACTGATGAGCAAACATTACGAAAAGAGTCTAGAAATGTTAGAAAAATGTGGACGAACCTGCATTTTCTTTGTAATATTTATTTTCAATACCTATTATAAAGTTATTAAAATCAAGTTTAATTGTCATTTGAAAATTTTTGCATAAAAAATATAATAAAACGAGTTCATTAATTTAATATTTTCTAAATGTTAACATGTTCCTAAAATATTGTTTTGATTTATCATTTCTAATAAAGAATATAAAAAAAATTGCAAAAACAAATTTATTCCACTTTTTAAAATGAAGTATCACAGGTAAAAGTTAAAGAAATAAAATATAATAGTAGGTACATAGAAAATGTAGGCCTACATTAGAAGTCGAGTGGGAAAATATTTAAAAGATTTTTTGTGAGGTTGATGATTCTTCACCTGTAGCCTTCAATTTTATAATAAATATTGCTCATTGATATATCCTATTTAAATCAAGAGTAGGCCTTAGAGCTTCCGTAAAAACTGTGTCAATAACTTTATTTTATTTTTGTAGTTTTAGTTAATTAAATTTTTTAACTAGATTCTCTTACCCGGCCGGCTGCATTGTACAATCAATTTTCCTTAAGTACATAAAAATAAAGTAAAAGTTTATGCGGGTTTATTTACAGGTAGTCCTGCGTGCGGGTACGTGTAGGTATTTCTGTCTCCCTTACGTGATCACGGCTTAAATAATACAAACATATGTATCGTTTATAATTCACGAGGATTTTTTTCTGTATTAAAATGAAGGACAAACAAAAGGGATTAATTCAAGCAGGAAATTTACAAAGGAACTTTATCAATAATTTTAAGTTTATAAATTTTTAAAATATAAAAATAAATCGTTTCAATTTAATAAAGATTGGAATAATTTATACAATTAAAAATTGTTTTGTTTGAGTCTAGTTAAATTTTAATAAATTTATATTATAAAAAATTTCAAGCGGACGGTCTTCAATTCGATTCCCGGTTCCGATTTAGGAAAAAATATAACTTGTTTAAATCCACCATTTCTTGACGCAAAATATTCGCTAATAACCTAGCTGCCTGAGGTATCAAAATTAACTAAAAATAATCTTTTTTTCTCTATTAATTATGACTTCATTCCGTACAGAAAAATACAACGACTAGTTTTACGATGAAAATTATGGTGAGCAAATTAAATTAAAAAGTTAATTAATAAATACGCAGATCACTCATTTGTGTTACTTCCGATAGTAATATAATTTAAAAAAATATTAGGTTTTCTTAATTGAAATCCTTGTCAGGTAAGACCCAAGGATATATTAGTTTTACGCTGTCTTCAGTTCGTGGGGTTGATTACCCGGAAGTATGTCTATATATTTGGTGAAGTGAACACTTTTATTTTTCCGGTTTATTTTTTCCGGTGAACATTTTCATTTTTAACTACCGGTAACATTTCTGACAGAATATTTTTATGATGTCTCGGATTAATGGTGCTCTTTCTTAGATTGTCGTGGAGAAATGTAGAGATTAACAAAATAAACTGTAATTTATTTAATAAACCAATAAATATAATAAAAAATTGAACTAATTTTATTTTATACCTGTACAAATGATTTACTATCAACCCTGATTTCCCACGGACACATTTTTGTGTTAACTCGATTTTTAAATAATTATCCAGCTTTCTTTCGCTAAGACATTAGTTAACAAGAAAACATAATTGAATTTTACAATAATGAACGGTTTTTATAAGAAGGAACCTTGTAAAATCAAAGATTGTGATAAATAACATTGTTTTTGAGAGGTCAGAATACTTAATTACCTGAGCAGCGACAATGAATTTGATAGAGAACTTCATATTAGAAAAAAATTTACTTGTTTTTACGGAGTACGTGGAACGATTAAAACTAATCTGAAGGAATTGATAAGATTTTATAACGTAATGAAAAATTCGACTCGTTTTTATGGTAGAAAAACTCAGGTGATACGCAAAAAAGAAAACGAATTGGAAAATATAAGAGCGTTTTCTACGAAGAGTCAAGGGTTGTAAATGAAAGGACACGATTAAAAATTTTAGTATAAAACATTTACAAACAAAAAGTGCAATCGAAGAAATAATTTATTATCGCAATAAATGGCTAAGGCATTTTAAAGAATGACGAAAGATATAATTCCAAAATAAGCTCCGGCACACAGGCAGGCCTGAAGAACGAAGTTTAAGCAGACCTATACAATGCTAGAAGTAATTTATTGTAATTACAGCTTTCTAATGAAACACAAAACATTTTGATGCTGGAATAGGCTGGATGGCCTACGCCGTAAAACTGCGAAGAAAAAAAGCAGAAGGCATAAATAATAGTTAATTAATTTGTTTCTCTTATCGTAAATATACCAGTACATATATTTACAATTTGTTTGTTACGTAACTAAACTTATTCATTCAGTAAATGATTTTCACTTGCTTTTTATACAATGTTTGACTTAAATAACCTCATTTAAAAATAAATTCAAATGTATTATATCTACTAAGGTGTGTATTTTATCAGGATTCTTTTAAAGAAAGAAAAATATTTCTTAATTTTTTCTTGTACTAAAAAAATAACCACGTTATTTATTGAGTTTATGAAAACTCTTTTCTTTTTAATATTAAAACATTTTTGGTGTTACAGAAATATTTTCGTTAATATTGTAGAAACCACGTCGTAAGTTTTAATTAAATTGCAAAGCTTCTCTTGCATTTTTGAAACAACTTGTCTAACAAATAATTTACATTTTTAATTGTTCCAGTATTATAAAAATACGTATATTTTATTATATTAAATCCATTATAAACTTGTGATTAAAATAAAATTTATTATTTATCGGATCATATTAAGTATATTTTAAACATATTAACAGATTAATATCAATTAATCTCGTTCATCGAAAACTCGTTACTTATAGCAGATTATAGAAATTTATGTTATACACCCAAAGGTTCCGGTTTAGACTTCCGGATAGATACGGAAAATTATTTCGCAAAATTTTACAGATAATAATAGTTACTAATATAAAAATATATTATTGGAATTAAAATAATAATTAAAACGTAATTTTACATTATTAACGTTTTAGTAAAATATAAAAATAGTAATTTTATGAACTTTACGAACATGAAAATTTATTAGCAATTAATTTATTAGATAATAGTTTAAACAAAAATGAAAGGTTGAAAAAATTTGGACTTCCGCTTTAGATTGTTTAATAAACATTTTTCTTAACATTATTTCATATTTTTTAAACTAGTTATTATTTTAAATTTTTATAAATTTCATAAAGGTCAAAGTTCCATCGATGTTTGAATTTCTTTAGTTTTTCAATTTTTTGTCAGTTCAATTAAAAATAGTTCGGAGGAAATTGACAGTGTTAAACGTAGTAGTAAATAAAAGGGAAATTATAAAATTAAAAACGCAAAAACATTATAATACAATAAAGTTACGGAAATTGATAACAAATTATAAAAAAATTATGAAATTTTACAATAAATACTATTAACTTTCCTATATTTTTTACTATATTAACTTTCACTAAATTTATGGTTTGGAATGTAATAAATTTTATTATATTATTTTTCCTACACTATTTTCATGGAAGTTCTATTTTTGTAAAATGTTAAAAACATAATATGTATTATTTTAAACGTGTGTTTTTTTTAATAATCTAGTTTTAAAATATTTAAAAGATTTTAAATTCTTCGGAATCCGATGGATAGTACTGGTACAACGCACTAAGAGAAGAATTAAGTTTTACATTTATCCGATAAAATTTTATGAAATTCAAGTTAACAATTTTAATAGATGCAATTTTATCGATATACTTTAATTGTAACGTTTATAATTATATACGCACTATTCGTTTCGGCGACCGATTTTGTACTTGCCTATATCTGATAAAATAATATATAATTGCTTAAAAATACTTCGTAAGTATTAATCATTCATTTTATGTTACGTTAGAGATAAAATTTATGTAGTATACATTCTCAAAAAAAGCTCACCCTTATCTATCGCCTTACTTATCCTGGGAGAGAAACGACCACTACAATGGGTTGCGCACCACTGACAGCCGGTCTGTCTGTTACAACTTGCGTCATTGTGGGCGCATGCTCCGACCTATCGCCTACGTCCACATTCAAAGTAACCCTACCCTCGGCTTGTTTTATGTTCTTAGAGAAAGATCCTTTTGGCTGATTTCCTCTTGTACATTCTTTGAAAGATCTAGTTCTTGCGCGATCATGAGCAAAGAGAAACGGTCCTTACAGGAGCAAAGGTTAATATATTACATTACTTAAAAGGACTTATATTAAGAAACTTTGTATTACACCCTAACCCTACTGAAAATACTTTGTACATGAGGGTAATGAAAAGAAAAAAAGTTTAATAAAATTTATTTCCATTTTTATTTACATAAGGTATGTACAACTTAAATTACAACTTGAAAATTTGATGAAATTTACAGAAACCAACAAACTTGTTCAACTGTGTGTTTAAGAAAATAATTCCTTCAAAAATAATCCATGCCTTAACTTAACACGTTTGGTGCCACCCGAAAAGATTAAAATTCGTTAAAAATCTTAAATTTTGTTTATTAATTTAGTTAATTTATGTATAAAAATACTCTTTATAGAGAAGGATTTATGCTATTTTAGCGCAAAGTTTATTAAAGATGCATACATGGCCCTGCGAATAGCCATGAACTACTGACGACTAATATTAGTCGATTATTATTAAAACTATCGAATCATTCGAATGATTTTGACAATTATTCGAATAGCCTTTTCATTCAACTTTTTGCAAGTCTGGTTATTTCAAGTAAGTATTAATCGAAAAACCGCTTGATTAATTCTAAAATATAAACTAAAGAATACTCTTTTAAAAAATTAGTCTACATGAATTTTATAATTATCATAACAAAATAACAAATAAAAACTGATTTAATTATTATTATTATTATTGTAGTAATTTTAGTACATAATTATTTCAGTATTATTTAATATCACCAGTTGAAAGGAAGAAATATAACCTGAAATTAAATAATTTACGTTCAATAAGGAAAAGTAGCAAAATCTGCTTCTTAAATAAATAGTGTGATCCATTTGGTTTTAAGAAGTTGTGCATAACTCTCTTTGCAGATATCGGATGTAACATTATCCCGTAAATAATTTTAAGAAATATTGAAAGAACGGAAGAATAAGGTTTGGATACAGACGGAAGAGTGGTACTTTACCGTCACCTAACTGTATTTTACCTACCAGAATGAAATCGTGTGTTTTAAAAAGCACGCAACTCGTTTCAAAAAGACGTGATGTATATAGTACAAAATATTAAATTAATGGAATATTTATTTTAATGGTTATTATAAATTTTATGCAAATATATTTTTGGTTTTTAACTTCATTGTGGTACTATACAGTGAGCTGCACAATTTCCGTATGTGATATTTGATTTTAATAGGCGGTGGGGAATTTTAATTTCAGAATAAGAGATACCCAATGGTATATTTTCCGTATAGAACTGTGAGTGTTATATGTTATTCAGACCAAGCTCCAGTTTTACTCCATATTCAGTTTTGGAGGTCTGCTCCATTTTTGATTTAGATGTCGTACCGTTGGAAACCGTACCGTTGATTACCAGAAGGCCTTTGACCGTGTCAAACATGGGAAAATGATTGAAATATTGAAACAGACAGGAATCGATGGGAGAGATCTCAGAATAATATCACATCTGTATTGGAATCAAACGGCCATATTGAGGGTTGATGGCGAGCATACAGATGAAGTGGAAATCCTGCGAGGGGTTAGACAGGGGTGCATATTATCACCAATATTATTCAACCTGTACTCCGAGCACATCTTTCGAGAGGTTCTACAAAACTTAGAGGAGGGCATTTTAGTTAATGGACTCAGGCTTAACAACCTGCGGTATGCGGATGATACAACTGTTTTTGCGGATTCAATAGAAAGACTGCAGACGCTCATGAACAGAATCCAAGAAACAAGCAGCATATATGGACTTGACATAAACACCTCCAAAACTAAATTCATGGTAGTTAGCAAAAAACAAATTAGGGGTGCTAACCTGTTTATAAATCAAGAAAGAATTGTAAGAGTCTCTAAGTACGAATACCTCGGAACAGTCATTAATGAGGCATGGGATAACTCACAGGAGATCAAGAGTCGCATTGGTAGGGCTAGGAACATCTTTAGCTCTATGGGTGCGGCTTTCAAAAGTCATGATCTTACTTTGGGGACCAAACTGAGACTTCTGAGGTGCTATGTTTTTTCTGTATTGCTGTATGGAGTGGAGTAAGAAACGACCAACCGACTAGAAGCCTTCGAACTCTGGCTCTACAGAAGGATTCTGAAAATACCATGGACCCATAAAGTGACCAACGTTGAAGTTCTGCAAAGAATGAAGAAAACAACAGAACTTGTTAATATTGTGAAAGCAAGGAAGCTGCAATATTTGGGTCATATCATGAGGAATTCGCAACGTTATGAACTGTTACAACGCATCCTGCAGGGAAAGATAGATAGCAAGAGGAAGCCCGGTAGGAGAAGAATATCCTGGCTTGGGAACTTGCGAACCTGGTTTGGTAGGAGCTCCATGCAATTGTTCCAGTTGGCAGCGGATGAAGTCAAAATAGCCATGATGGTCGCCCACATCCGTAGCGGATAGGCACTCAAAGAAGAAGAAGACCGTTGGAAAGTTCCCTGTTGTGGGCCAGTTGGTTCGGATGGTTATCTAGTCATTTGAAAAATTAACTGTAGAAGGCAGCTGTTACTTCCTTTACTGTTGGAATTTTTAAATCGTAATGAAAGGTTTTATTGCTTGCTGAAAGGCCTGGATCGGCTTTAAATTGCCGTGTGCCGCTGGTTTAAAGAGCTGAACTTTATAATTCCAGATTGATTTCAAACGGGTTTTGTAAATTAACATTTTGGAACGGAGGTTCAGTTTTGACCATGGTTAATTAAGCAAAAGAGTAGCTTCTGTGTGCAGTTAAGTTGTACACATTTTGTTCACAGATGATGCTTCCAAGTTAGTCGTCTATCAAACTACAATCCAAGATATTGTACCACTTCCACCTGGGAATTGCAAACGTATTTCAGCACCACCACAGGTGGACAAGTTTGACGTCCGTAAGGTGAACGTAATTTGTCTTAATTTATTTGGGTTCACCCTAAATACGGTGAAACTTACCATTTATAACTTTATAATAAAGGTTGAAAATGATTCCCTGTCACCAGAATACAAGTTCATACAACTTTCGTAACATTATCATGGTTTTAGGCCCTAACCTAGTTTTAAATCTCAGTTGTACAGTCTACTAGATAAAAGAAGAGAACACCTACCCAAGAACATGACTTTTAGTCACAGTTGGGTAGATCAATTTTCTCCACCTCGTACATCGTAAATGCATTATAGCTTAAGGAAATAATATGTATCGGTTACTATTCTAAATATATGAAAATTAATGAAGTTTTATTATTATTATTTATCGGTAGTCACTTCTCGTTATGTTCCTCATCAATGTCAGATATCTCACTTTCTGTGTTTGGCTTTTAATTCGTCAAATGTATAAAGATTATTTTTAAACACGACACATTTTAAATACCACTTCAAGGAAAAGTGTGCTGGTGTAAGAATAAACACCCGTTCGCCTTTGGAAAACAAATTTTTTTACACAATAGAAATGATTGGATACTGGAATAACACTGGTAAACAATATCAACATTTCAATTGTTACAAGCTGTTAATGTTGAATACAGGTTTGCCAACTGACATGTAAGGGGACATGAAATTTACCTATATGTTACTTCCGCCTTCAAATTTTTAAGATGACGCCCTTTTTTTAAAACACCCGTTACAATACACTGTGTATTAACAAAGTTAATTATCAATCCGGTCAATTCTCCTACTCTAACCGAAAACAACTTATTTACTTACGACGCTTATTTAGCGATTGAGATTTCATTATCAATCGGTCGGCTTGCCAAAAGATGGTAGAATAGAATATAATTGTATTGATGTATAGAAAACATTGAAAACTTATCTTGCTGAACCAATCTAATAAAAGATAATTTTATTTACCAGTTACTATTTTTCCCAAAATATTGGGGGATAACTGTGTCGTCTAGGTGACCACTGAACATGTCGGTTTCTTTACGGTAAAAGTTATGTGTGTTGCAATTTCTTCATAATATATTTACCACTCTATTTCTTACACCATGCTTTACAACTTTCATGAAGATTAATGAAAATAAATCAACGGATGTGGTGTTCGAAACAACGGTACAGTTATCTCGCAAAAAGAAGTTCAATATCGGGGTGACCCAACCGAAGACTCACGTGGAGAAATCATATATGGATGAAACGAAAGACATACTTGACTGCAATTAACAATGACGCAACGAAAATATCGTTTTATAACATTAAAATTGAAAAATAGTGACACTCCGACGTGATAAGATAAGTGTAGCATTAAGTGCAGCATTTGGAACAATGTAATGGATACTCAATTAGAGAACTACGTTATTAGATTAGGTCGCGGCTCCATCGACGTTTTAGACGTCTTATTGGATTGTTTGGGAGAGTCTGCATAGCCAGATTTGAGATCAATGGGTTGTGGTGGTTGACGAGTTTCTTCCTAAATTTTGTGTACAGTTTCAAGAAAACGTCATTTATGTAGGGTACGTTTAGATCTGAGTGTAGCGTTTTATTGGTTTCATAATAGGGGGCGTTAACTGTATCCTCAAAAAAAGCTTTGATTGGAAACGCTGAATGCTTGCCAACACCGATGGTTTTGCACAGAAGTAAAGCTGACTGGCATAGTTCCATATTAGTCGAAGGTAGGTAAATGGTTAATTTGAATGTAGTTGGTAACTTGGATTTGCGTGAAAGAAGTGTGTACAACTGTTTGAACCTGTCCTGGAGTGCCTTCCTCGTTTCATGCACGTGTATATTCCATGTGAGCCTCTTATCTAGATATAAACCTAGATAACGAATAGATTCAGAAGTGTAAAGTTGAGCGTCATGAAGATACAAAGGAGGATAGACTCGTTTAAGCAGGGTAAATATATATACATTAATTAAAAAAAAAAAATAATTTTAGTACAAACATAATGTTTTTAAATTGATTAATTATTAATTTAAAATATAAATTAATTAATTATTTTATTAATATTATGAGTATTTATATTGTTTCAGAAAAAATATATATTGCATTATTTGGATAGGTTTCACTAAAGTTAAACGAGTAAAATTCATTGCAATTATTCTTTTAAAGTAAATCAGATAATTTCAGTAAGAAATTTAATTAATTCGTAACTATTAGCTTGTATTTTCACAGCAAATAAAAATAACCACAATTAGTTTAGTGGTGAAAAGACATAACAAATCTTAATGAAAAAAGTCATCCAATGTGTCAGAAAAATGTGATAAATCATCTCAGAATTAAACCCTTGACTCTGGTGAACTTTATGTGGATAAAAAAACCTTCAAATTACTTTCACAAAATTAGCAAAACAGCACTAGAATCTTAACTGAAATTAATCAAATCTGGAGAGCAATTCATCATAAGTGGCTTTACGCTGGCCACTCAAATATATTTAATTCCAACATCAGTAACAAAACTACCACGTATTGATTTTATTCTATGAATATTTTGTTCATATTTGTTTCTTTTTTTCAAAATATTCTTTATTTGTTGTTTTATTTATAAATTACAACAAAAAAATCTGCTGTGAGTAAGACGGAATGTGGTATGAGTAATGGGATAAAAATAACTGCGCAATAGTGACACTTTGTGTTGTGGTAATCCCTTTAGTCTTATGGAGGTCTTGAAATGTTTATTAGTGAACATGATTAAGTCTATCTTATTCCGTATGTAGTTTTAGTAGTAGTTTTAGTATCAAATCGTATGTAGTTTTACTTGGTGATGTCAATATCTTACGGAATTTTTGAGGCATTGCGTGATCTTTTTTAACGTATATTAGCAAGAAAAGTTTTTAATGATTCAAATTAAATTTTCAACTGCGGAGGATGCAAGCAAGGTAAATTTTTGCGAGTTGTGCAGACAATACATAATGGAAATATAAATAAATTAACGTAATGAAAAAGTAATTATATACAAAATATATATAGATATTGGGTCCGAAGATCGTACGGAAATTACAGGTTACGAGGAAGAGAAGAGCAGTGCAAGAAAAATGAGTAATTTATAAAAACGACCAGAAAACAATAAATAAAATTCATAGCCTCCTGTATACAATGGGTGATAAACAAAACAATTTAAAGCATTAAAAATATACTTAAGGTGTCAGATAAATTGTTTAATAAAGTCAGAAAGGATAAGAAAGCTGAAGTAACCTTAAAACGGATTTTACCAGAATCAGATATCTCCCTACTGATTTTAAGGGCTTCGTCGAAGATCTAAAGCAGAACAACTCATGGACAGACAAAAAGAAAAAACCTGCAGTGAACAAATCCTAAGAGTCCGGGGGTGGGAAAAGAGCTTCCAAATATATATGAGTTTCTTAATGTGCTTCAAAATTGGCCTTATATGGAACAAACAGAAATACACATGACAGTTTAGTGATAAATTTTCTTATCCATAGTAATTAAAACTGAGAATTTTGTGGATTAAATGGAACTATTGAAAGATTATATAGCCTACGTAGATCTATGTTATATCTATGTTATTAGTCCGACAATAAACATTTACGAGAAATTTTGTTATAGGAGCGAATTAGCATAAATGTTCTAAGAAGATTACAACAGTTCTAGGACTTATTTGTCATTATCTCTCATCTTATTGTAATAAGTTTTTTTAACTTAAGCGTTTGTCAAGTGTAACTCTAAGTATTTTATCGGGTTTTATTTTGGAATTTTAGTGTTGATAATAATGATCAAGCATAATTGTGTACAAAAGGAAAAAACAGACATTTGCAAATTTATTGGCGTTTACCTTTTTTCTTATGAAAATATTGTAATGCGTTCTACTGCGGAAAATAGAAGGAAGTAAAAATTCTGAAAAAAGAAGAATATACTGGGTTGCCAATAGTTTGGTAGGAGCTCCGAGGAATTGTTTCTGATTGCAACCAACAAAGTAAAAATAGTCACTCACAATGATAGATAGGCACGCCAAGAAGAAGAAGAAGAATAAAACCCCTTTTTTTTTTTTTTTTTTTTTTAGTAATCCCTAATTTGTGTACGTTGCAATCTGTTCAATTCAGAACAATAAGCAACCCCATGACCCAATGAGATGAGGATGATGTGTATGACGTGTAAATGAGGTGTTGTCTTGTACAGACCCAGGCCGACCATTCCTGAGAGAGTATGGTTAATTGAACCCCAACCATCAAAGTACACCGGTAACCACTGTCTAGTATTCAAATCCAAATAAAAGTAACTACCTTTACTAGGATTTGAACCAGGAACCTTCGTCTCCGAAAATCAGCTGTTAAACAGTGATTTTGGCGACGACTATTTTTTTTCTATTTTTTCTATTTTCTAAATTTAAAAGTTAAGATGTGAAAAATGTATATTATCGCAATAGAAAATCTAAATATTCTACATCAACAACCAGTTTTACAGTTTATTAGACACTAAGAAAGTTCAGTTTATTTTTAACCTAAAGAGTAATTTATAAAGGCCTATGACACTGATAAATAAATATGAGAATCTCTTAAAAAGTTTTTCTTTTGTTATTAACAGACAAATATCTGTTAAATCTATTCTTTGAAGAACAGTAAAATAGATTCGATAAAAAGTAATTTTTTACTTTCTATTACCATGTATGAAATATAAGTGGCATGTGTCTAATTATATCAGCTGATCAGCTGGTTCTTTTAAAGTTATTGTTGTGACGGTTTTTGTTTACAGGTTGTTTTGGAATAAAGCATTATGAATATAAAATTTAATTTTTGCAGTATTTATTAATAAGAAAGAAAATTAGCGTATTAAGTATTTGCATAATGATTTTTCGAAGTCGAGTTTCAACGTAGATCCACGTTTTCAGGTCCCCTGAATCCAATAACATGTTTTACTAATAGGTGTGATAAGTGTTTGTGTGTGCATGAACAAAATATCTCAAGAACGGAAAATCGTACGCAGTTAAGCCTAAACGTGCGACTTAAATTTGTTACCAATTTGTTTAACCATAAGGGGAACCGACACAAATATTTTCATAAAAATGTGTTAACCGGACTGCGGTCCGGACTCTCATAGTACTTTTTTAAGATTCTGGCCATAGTACGTGGCATTATACAATAGAAATGTATAATTAAGGTTTTAGAAAATTTATAAACCTACTTTTTTGTTTCAAGCTCTTTTTCTACAGCGCTTAGTTTAGCGTCGGTTGGTGATTTTCAGTATTTTTCTCATTAAAATCGGTAAAAACATTGAGGTTTTTAAAACTGCGGCCTAAGTATGCATTCTAATACTAGAGCTACTGTTATAGAAATTAAAAAACTTACACAAATTTTATTTCTAGAATTTTTTTTGCACAACTTGGTTTTAGAGTCAATTAATGATTTTCCGTATATTCGTCATCAATATATCAAAATGTCCAACAGAATATTTTCATCTAGCGTTATTCACTCACGATTAATATTACGTTAATTCTTTAATTTTATGTTTTTTAGCCTACCATGCACATAGATTAGGCCTGTATTTTTCATTATTTATATTGGAAAAAGAAAGTTTTCTGAGTGTTCCACACCAGATTTTTATCATGTTATTGACCTCTTTGTATTTATTAATAATATAATGAAGTATTGAAAACGAAGGTAAAAATTAAAGTTACGAAACAAATAATTACGTTGGTTACCTCCGTTTTAGCCTTAGTATTTCACCAGTGTTGTCCAGTATAACTATTTTGGTACGATAAAAGCTGTTCTGTCCAGTAAAATTTTAAATTACTTCTTTGACTGTTTTAATAAATAGATTTTATGAACATGTTTGTTTGTCACATACGAGGCCGTAGCTATTAGAGCTCGGAAGACCTTTGACTAAGAACGCTGAATAATTAACGTTTTTAAATTAGAAATTACTTTCATCAGAGGAAGTTAAAAATATATTTCTACTAAAACATTACTGTAACGCCTCGAAACTCACAACTTGGCGTTATGTATTACTTTAATTCAATTGCTAATTCTATTAAATAGTAAAATAAAAAATACTTACTTTCAATTACTTTCGACCACCTTGTTTCAGATTTTCCGGCTTAAACCATTGTGGTACACGTAAAAACAATATAAGTTATTTTTATTAATCATATTTTTTTAAATTTAAGTCTGTAGACTATCAGTTAAATTCATTCAAATATACGTTTAAAAATTCACGTATAAAATTACTTTGTCTTTTAGTATTTATCTGTTATTTGTTGTTATTAGTTAAATAAAATGTTAATTGTTTAATGAACAAAATAATAAGTTGAATTGTAAATATTATGAAGACTGTACAGGATTGATCAATACCAAACATTTTGACTTGTCATATATATGTATACACAATTTGATGATTATTTATTTTATTATAGTATTTTGACTTGTTGTATATAGTTAGGCCTAATAATTATTTTAAGTAACAATAAAGGTTTTTTTATTTATTTACTGTTTATGGTAAACGATGGAGCATCTTGTTTAAGAACTTTGTATGACATTAAGGTTGTTTTATTGTGAATCTGTTGATTATAGTAATATTTTCATAACAGTTTAAGCAATTACTTGTAAAGAAGCAATAATTGTTTTGTTGAAGATGGTGGCGTGGAAGTCTAACCAATACATTTTGTCTGTTACATTATTTTTAATTTGTACGGGTGGTTTATTTTAAAGTGTTTTTAATTTCAAAACCTACAAATAAAACTTTTTATATTGTAATATACATAATATATGAGGTGTGTGGCTATTAAATAACGAGACTGACGTTATAAAAAATGTTATTTTTATGTTTTGCATAATCCCTTATTGTCAACTTCAATATACACTCCTTCTCTATACCTACAACGCTCCATGCAAATTTTCCATTGCTGGAAACAGTGCTGGAAGTCATCTTCTGTCAGCTACTTCAGGACGCGTGCCGCTTCCTCTCTTACAGCTTCGAAAAACTTAAATCTTGTCCCTTTTAATGCAGATTTCACTTTAGGGAACAGGTAGAAGATAATAACATGTGATGAGTTGTGGTTTTTTACTTGCGATCCGAAAAAAGCGCCAATCCATGCACTGGAAGAGCCAAACTTCAAGAGCCAAAAAAGCTCGAATGAGCAAGTCAAAATTTAAAGCAGTGATGATTGTTGTTTTATATCCATGGGACTGTGTACTTTCACTGGGTTCCTGAAGGTCAAACAATTAATCAATATTGCTACCTTGAGGTACTTTCTAAACTGCGCCAAAGGGTAAGGAAAAACCGCTCCGAAATGTGGAAGGACAAATCATGGGTTCTCCACCAAGAAAATGCGCGAGCTCATTCCGCGTTATCTGTCAAGAGGATCCTTGCCAAGTACAGCATCTCAGTGTTAGAACATCCCCCTTATTCACAAGATCTTGCTCCATGTGTTTTCTACCTGTTCTCTAAGGTGAAATCTGCATTTAAAGGGACAAGATTAGAGTCTGTGGAAGTTGTAAAAGAGAAAGCGGCACTTGTCTTGGAGCTGACAGAAGATGACTGGCAGCACTGTTTCGAACAATCAAAAATTCGCATGGAGCGTTGTAGGGATAGAGGAGTGTATATTGAAGGTGACAATAAGTGATTATGTAAAAAATAAAAACAACATTTTTTACAACGTCAGTCTCGTTATTTAATAACCAAACCTCGTATAGTAGTAGCAATAGGTACGAGCAGTTAATTACACTCACTCAGAAAAATATTACCTGTTAAACAAATTTTATGAATCAATAACCATCAAGAGCTATTTTCCGGATTACGAATTATGCGGCATTGAATTAACCGTAGATATATGATTGTTAATATTGACTGCGAATAATAGACCGACACTAATGTATTAGAGTAATCCGATACTACTTTTTCTAATTTCATCAAAAGTTTTTGTTTTTACTATGTACAAAAAATGTATAGCTTCGTTAGTAATAAAATATGCAAGCAATTTATGTAAAACCAGTACAATAAAACTGCATTATTAATAGTTGAGTGTCAATTGAAATAGTATTCAACATGCATTCATTATAAATTCTACATTGATCAGAATTTTCGTTCGAATCAGTAAAGAGCATTTTCATTTAATGATGCCAATTACAATATAAGAACTTTTTTTAGAAAACCGAACGATTTGAAACACTCGTGGTTTCTGTTAAATTAGCCTCAATTAAATTTGCTATCAGAAAATTTAAATGCAATTTATTTTAAAACTAAAACTAAATTTATTAATTTAATTTAACACCGTTCTGTACAGTAGTATTTAATATATTGGTAAATACAAATAAAATGTATCATAGCCAATAAAACCTTTTCATTTTGTATTGTAATATTATTTTTTTTACAACAGTTTTATTTGAGTCACCTAGTTTGGTATCCGTTTATTCCAGTCCTGATCCGAGGCTTTATTTAGACGCCTCTATTTGTTGTATTGGTAGACCGAGGAAGAGATGGACGCCGGAACAGGCTAACGCACAGCCTAATCCATGAAGACGACGACGACGACGACGACGACCTAGTTTGTTTTTCTAGTTACCCCATTACACAACAAAACCAAGTAAAATAACTAAGTACTGTAATAATTTATACAATAGGTTTACAATCCAAACCAACTAGCTTGTGATCTAACTACAAGGAACTTCCCAACTGTGCAAAGTTTAAAGCAAAAATGGAGTAAAGACCTCTTGGTCTAATAACGGACAATACCCGAAGTTTTAAACGGAGAATGTACCACTAGGTACCCCTTCTCCTTAATGTGAAATTCCCTACCGCCATTTACATATCACTTACGGAAATTCTGCAGCACAATGTATAGTACCGTAATAAAAAATTAAAGCCAAAAAAAGGTTTACAATAATGAAGAAGAGATTGTATTATTTTACAAAATTGTATTTTTATTTAATATTGACTTTGAATATTTAACTTTATATTTTCTGTAGCAGTGTCTGTATTTACGATTTTTGTTTCGTCATTAGATGACTTGTGTGTCAGTTCAGTGTGAGCAATTCATAGTTGTGTCTCTTGGTCTAGTCTGTTGCCAAAAATGTCTTGTTGCAAGCCGTGAGTGTCATTTCATACCACGTGTAGGTTAGTTGTTTAAGTCTTCACTGCTCATTCCGAATCAAGGTCTTGATGAAAATATTTATTTATTCTGTTGAAGGATGTAGTAGCACGTTTGGCTGTTTAATCAGCCTTCTCGTTTCCTTTGATTCCTGAATAGGAAGGGATCCACAGAACAATTAGGGCCTATTATTTTACCGTTGCTAGTTGTTTTCTGATTGGCGTGAATTACTATATTTAGAATTATTAGTCAATTTTAGTTAATATTTTTAAAGAAGTCTAGTGCACTTCTTCAATTTGTCAAGATTTGTCATTATTTTTCATAATTTTTTTACGATTTGATAAAATTTTAACTGCAAAAGCTTTTCTTAATCGCTTACTCATCACAATAAAATACTGAAAATGAATTATTTATTTAACATTACTACAGCACACCCTCTTTCAGAATCGTCAGAAGAACCTTTTCTGAACCATCATTAAACAGTCAGTGTAAATTTATTCGAAATCTTCACATTTATTTAGGTATTCAAGACACAAATAAGGAGAGTTGGTTGGATTTATTTATTTTATATTTTGGTAGGCTTAGCTAAACAACAGATTTTTACATAAACCACGGAGCGTGATATAATTTTGATAGAATAATGGATAAAGGTAAAAATTGTGATAATATTGATAGTAGAAAATTACTGATAGGAATGTGAGTTAATCAACTTTATATTTGCTTTCGCAAATATAAAGTAAAGACTTATATAAAACTCGGTAAGTCAATATAAACCCATTGAGGAAGGAATTAATTTCATGTCACAGACGCACTTAACTACGAATGGGGAAAACAAAATTTTTTTTTAGAAAAATGTGTTTTCATTGTTTTTAAAGGCTCAGAACCCACGTAAATTTTATCAAATATTTTTCATTTGAATTTTACTGAATAGTAATAGATGCGGATATATCCGTCTTTAGTACTGAGCTACGTGGCGTACGTGGATATAGCCGTAAATAGAACTGACTAAAAAAAATTATTTGTACGTCGAATTTCAGAATAAAAGGAGAAAACAAATTTACAAGTACAAAGATTGTTTAAAGTGTTATAAATAAACACATATGTATATACAATGTATATCATTGTACATTGTATACATTGTATATAAATAATTATGTGTTAATTCATAATACTTTAAACAATCTTTGTATTTGTAAATTTGTATTCTCCCTTTATTCTGAAAGCAAATTTACAAGTACAAAGATTGTTTAAAGTAATATGAATTAACACATATGTATATAAAATGATACATTGTATAGGTTGATTCAAAATGAGCGCCGGTTTTGATATATCAAATTAAGAGATTTATTTTATTGAAAAACTGAAAATAAATACATCAACAAGTTCATCTTTCCTTCCGATTTTATGTATGAAAAATGATGTCATGCATGTGTCCTCCTCTACTGCGCTGGCACGCATCAACTCTGTCCATGAAATTGGATATTACTGCACGACAAGTTTCGACTTCCATTTGCCCGATAACCCGTCGAATTTCCTCCTTCAAGTCATTGATGTTTCGGGGTTTATTGGCATACACCAATGACTTCAGATGACCCCAAAGATGAAAGTCACAAGGCGTCAAGTCACACGACCTTGGTGGCCATTGATGGTCGGAATTACGAGAAACGATGCGATCCTGGAACCGTTCACGGAGCAACAACATTGTTTCTCGTGCAGCGTGACAGGTGGCACCATCCTGCTGAAACCACATCAATGTCCATTCCATCCAAATGACGCCACAAAAACTCCCTAATCATCGTACGGTATCGGTCTCCATTTACTGTCACGGCTTGTCCTTCTTGATTTTCAAAAAAGTAAGGGCCGATGACACCGCCCGACCAAAAGCCGCACCAAACTGTCACTCACTGTGCATACAAGAGAAACTACAACTGAAACGTCAATCGGAATGTTCTCCAAAATAGGAATGAGGTCAAACAATGTTGCCAACCGATAAACAAAAATTTACCAGCTGTTTAAAAACCGGCGCTCTTTTTGAATCACCCTTTATATACATATGTGTTAATTCATAATACTTTAAACAATCTTTGTACTTGTAAATTTGTTTTCTCCCTTTATTCTGAAATTAGACGTACAAATAATTTTTTTAGTAATCTTTGTATATCATTGTATATACATATGTGTTAATTCATAATACTTGAAACAATATTTGTATTTGTAAATTGAATTTGTATGTAACACATGTAAGTATTAACGAAAAAAGGAAGCACGACTTATAATGAAACACCGACCTCGTAGCAACAAGGAAACTCTGGAGGGTAGTACTATCAACCGAGGTCTTGTAGGTGAAAATTTCCTGGAACATTTAGAAATTTTAATAACTATTATAAGACAAGTTTAGACAAAATAATTTTTTAATGAATTTGTCGTGTGCGGATGTATCCGCTGAACGAGCTAACTATTCAAAACCGTATACGGATGTATCTGCAAAACGACCTTTAGGTAAGATGTTTTGGCGGGATTATTGATGCCAATAATCTTTGCACACTAATAGCACGTGTGAATAGTCCGCGAAGAGTTAAACTGCATGATTTGTAATAATTCAGGTATGAGCACTCAAATTCGGAAAAGATATCATGCTATGTAAACAATACAAATTGAACATCTAACTATGTAGGTAGTACAGGAAATATTGAAGTGGTTTCGTTTCCTTAAAGAAATTTTTATTAACACTGGTTAAGTATAATTGAAAACAACAAAATTGTGACATAATTTTTTTTTCCAATTATTCTTTTGATCTAGTTTTTATAAAAGTGCAGAACGATAACCATAGTAAAGAATCTTGTAAAGTTTATAATAAAATAAGAAAAACCAATAAAAATTTTCCATTCGTTTTCCTTAGGGTACGAGTTATTTCTATGTACGATAGATAGTTTCAATTGCTTCTTATTTTCATTTCGTAATAACAATTTTATTCTATGTAATGTATTGTCTCATCCTCTGTTGAAGTAAAAGCAAAAATAAATTTCCTGCTTTATATTTTGTTGCTCTGCATCATTATGCTTTTAGAAACTTTCAGTAATTTTATCCTCTTTTTCTCTTCTATATGTGAACAAATGGGGTTGTAATGATGTGATCAAACAGAAATTTTAAATAACATATTTCCCGATTTGTAAGTTTAATAAAATTGATTGTAGATACAATTTTACATACTCTTTGAATTCCATATAATAAATAACACTATTTTTCAAATATAAGCGAATGCATATTCAGTTGAAAGAAATAGTGGAATTTTAAATGTGATCATATATGAGAATGTAAATCTGGAACATTTACATTAGCACAAAACTTTCGGTTTAGTACTCAAGCTTTTTTTACATGAAATATTCTTTTCCTCATTATTAAGGCATTATATAAAGTATATTAGCAAAATAAATTTACAGAAATAAGTAATTAAGTCATTAAATAAAATAAATAAATAAATCTTTATTTGTCAGTGACCAAACAAGGAACAGGCATCGTCAAATACAGTTATACACTTACGTTTAAACAATTTTTGTTTGCAATTAAGTATTCACTAAAAAAAAAAAAATTGTTCATTAAATTACTACTTAAGTTTTACATTGGAATTCTAAGTCATTCATTTACATTAAAAATGTTTTATAATTATAAATTCTACACACATTACTTTTAAAGAGCATTCCTTGTATCATAATTTAACTCTTGATCAGAATAAAATGCATGTTTTGTTAAAAACCTTTTTCTTCCCGATCGAAGTTTTTAAATTAAGAAGTCTTACACAGATCAGCGTGTTCGATTATTACTACCACTCTACAACCTTTTTAATATGAATTCTTTGCATTGGTACGATCTCCCTTCGTAGTTATCTAATCATATAATTCAGCCATATTTTTTGAAACTGCACATGAACTGTACACGAACCATAAGGATAAAATAAATAAGTCAATAAATAATAAAATAATAATAATAATAATGACACGTAACGTAGTAGAAAATAAGTCGTATGTCAAATTTTGCTGACCAGGAGGCATTTGTTTGGTGCGGCGAAAAGAAATTGAAAAAGCCTCGACTAAAAGAATGTGCGTTGTTGCACGCCTCTCTATTTCCGTCGCTGTTCTGTACTTGCATGTACTATTTCATACCTCACGTTCAACGACGCTCAGATGCACTCCTCTACAGGTTAGCAAAAGTGCACGAGTGTGGAGATAACAATTAAAACTTATTTTAGATTTTATGTTCTGTATTAGCCATGTTGTAGTGTTAACACTACAACATGTTGTAGTGAATGTTTCAGCTATGTTTTGATAATTTAATTTTACTTATAGGTATGTTCTCACAAACTCGTATACATCGTAAACCATGTATTGTATACTACATCGTATAGATTTGCTGATTGTAAGTTATTGTAGACTAGTAATTACAGTTTACAACTCGCAGGAGATTCGGTGTCGTATTGGAAAAGGTTTTCGACGCAATGGGTTTAGTATTTCGGAGCAATAATCTGACATTAGGCACCAAATTACAGCTATTCAGATGCATCTTCTGTATGGTGTGGAGATTTGAACTGTGAACAGGGCGACTGCAAGTCAGTTGAGACTTTTGAACTGTACTTATGTACGAGAATATTGAAAATTTCGTGGACGCAGAAAATCACTAAAGTTGAAGTTTTGTTGAGAACGAAGAAGGGTCTGGAATTGGTCAAAAATTGTAAGTTCCGTAAGCTGCCTCGGGTATGTAATAAAAAATCAAAAAAGATACATTATGATCTAATGCAGTGCATTCTTCAGGGAAGATAGAGGGAAAGGGGAATACTGGTAAAAAGAATTTTCTGGCTTGCCAATTTGAGGACCTTGCTCGGTAAGAGCTGCACGGAATTGTTTCGGATTAGGACTAATAAGATCAAAATAGTCATGTTGATTTCCAATATCCGAACCGGATAGGGACGACAAGAAGAAAAATAATTATTAGGGATTTAAATCCTGAAAACGTTGAACAATAAAAAAAGTTTATTTACCAGTATACTACTTCAGTGACTTAGTGGTAGTGAGCTACACCGCTAAATTAATAGTCCCATGTTCGATAGAATCTTATTACAGTGATAAAATGCTCGTATTGGGAAACCAAAATACTTATTAAAGTCCGTACAAAGAGATGTGACCATTAACTTCTAACTTCTTAATAGTTTTTAAGACTAATTCAATTAATAGTTTCGCTTACCAAAGTTGAAAGTTTATGATAGTTCGTCTTGACTGTTAAAATTGTTTTTAAAATAAAATCAGATTTAAAAATTTCATAAATAACGAAATAAAAGAGATAACAGTAGTTTATTTAAAAAATCAATTTTCATGGTAGATTTCGTTGAGAATTTACAGGAAATTTCTAATTCCAAATGCTTTTAGCAGACCCATTACTTCTTCTACCAATTTAAAGCAATAATTTACTGATTTAAACTCGTTACATTATCTACCAGTATAGAATAATATTCGTTTATAATTTTCCTTAACTGAAATATTATAAATTCCATTTTACATGGCTTTTAATGATCATTACTCATGCTTTATCTTTTCAGTTTTTTTTTCAAGTTAGGACCTATGTTGGATTCAATTTAGCCCAACGATTGATTTTTTGTTTTATCATAATTAAAAAATAGAAAAACATTTTTAAAAACCTTAATAAAACAGGAAATTAACATTGATTTTTTAGAGTTATTTTTAAGTCAGGCAAAACTTACGTTAATATTCTCGCTTACATACAACCGATTAATTTTAAAGTTAATTTTCTAGAAGACCGTAAAAACGTTACGGTTTTATGTTAAAAGTAGTTAATTGATCAGTATCTTAGAATATTATTTCCAGGGAGTTAGGGAACGGTTTAAGAGTAAAATTATTTTTTTCATAAATTACCAATGGAGTCTGGGATCGTCAGTTTGCCGTTCAATCATGCTACCAAAATTATGCTATTACACGCATACTACAGACATAATTATACATACTGCATAATTATTATGACTACGAGTATATGCGTACAAATTCAATAGTTTCTACAAAATGAATTTGTTCTTGACAGAGTTGAATTATTTAATTTTTTCTTTGTTAGGCCTAAGTAAGCCTACATTTGTAAGTTTATTTCAGTCACATCAACTGCTTTTTTGTTAGTAACTAAGGTGGGCTATGTAACTGGAAATGTAGCTTTTAACTTACTATGATTTGTACACCCTTAGCCGGGATTCGTGCCCGGGATCTCCGGTAGTAGGCTACTGAGCTAATTATATTATATGATAAATATTATCATTTATCTTAATACTGTATTAAACATTTTATAATTTATTATTTTTATGAAGGTATTTCTAAAATCCGTATTATTTTTATGAACGTAGAGAATTTTTAGGGATTTTGTAAGTTTCGTTCTTTCGTGCCAGAGAGCGTTCGCAAAAAAGCGCAGGCATTTTTAAATTAACTGATGAACTAGGAAAAATAAATTAAACTATTAGTTCATAATTTTACAAAAAGCTTGAAGATTCGCTCTGCTTGTATTATTTATGTATCTCCAACTACGGGGCATAGTTACGATTCCCCTACTGACAATCCACCTGATAATCATCACTGACTCTCCGCCCACTATCACAAAGAGACAGTTAAGAAAGGGAACTCTTCCACAGTCTTCAGTTAGCGAATGGCCATAGGCAAATTTTTAATATGTTCTTGTTATAGATTTATTTATAAAGCGGTTTATACAAGAAGATTTTGTTGAAGCTCCATGTCTGTAATTTTCTTCTTTTAAACTGATAATATAAAAAATTTAATTGATTGTTTTAACATCCTTAAGTTATAATAAAAAACAAAATAGATATCTGTTTGTTTTTAAACTGGTGACTCCATAAAGAATTTCAGTTATTTACTTTGTTATTAATATTACTTAATAACAAGATGTTATTAATGTTGAATCCTGTTGTCTACAACACCGCTTTTTATGACCTTACAGATGGACAGTACTCGGATCATACAGTAGGCCCAGTATTTACGGATAGATCTTTTTCTTCAGACGGACGAGGCTTTGCAGTAGTTTTTCCAACGGACGAGTATTTATTCAAAATTAGCGACTTTCATCAATCTTCTTTTGTGAAGTATTTGCAATATATAAGGCATTAGATGTTATAACAACTTTTAGAAACAAAAAGTCTTAATCTGTACAGATTCCAAGAGTGTCATCTCTAGCCTTTTATCAGTCCCTACAGATCCACTAATCTGCGAAATCACAAAGTTAGTTTTCATTAAAGAAAAATTTCCAAACAAAGTTACATTTCTTTGGGTCCCATCTCACGTCGGAATCTATGGCAATGAAAAGGCTGATGTCGCTGCTAAAAGAGCTGCTTCATAACATCTACAAGACCACGCTGTTACTCTGGCAGACGTTACTACTTTTTGTTTAAAACGTATGAAAGAAAAATGGAACAATGAATGGACTTCAAAATTATCTAAGTTACACGAAATTAGAAAATACATCTTTGAGAAACCCATAGAATTGGAGAGTCGACGACAGTTGGTTATTTCAAGATTACGTATACGCCATACTCAATTTACGCTCAATTACATATTCTCAAGTCCTGCTATCCCACCGATCTGTCATTTCTGCCATGAGCAACAATAGACGGTGAAACACATTTTATGTGATTGTCGTTTCACAGAAGTTCAGAGAAGAAAATTTCAGCTTTAAGATGTGTCTCTGAGTAATCTTTTCTGCCATGAAAACAAGATTGAAAGCGTATTGCAAGTAATGCAGAGCCTAAATTTGTATAACTGAACATAACTTTTATGATGTCTTTAAGTAAAACTATGTAAATAGTTTTGTGTACATGTAAATGAGTGTTGTGTGTGTGTGTGTGTGTGTGTGTGTGTGTGTGTGTGTGTGTGACTGTAATTTTCTTTCCCCAATTGAATTTTGCCAATCAGTCATTGTTATTATTTAATGTTTTTAAGTTTTGTTGGTAATTAATTCATTGTTGTTATTTTTGTTGATTGGTTTTTGTAATTATGTATCAGCAGTTTATTGGATACTGTTATAATTTTGTTGCAATAACTGGTCGCTAATGACTGCATTCTTGATGCGACCTTAAATAAATAACTTGAAAAAATATGTTAGTTAATAAATATTTACATATAAGTCTGTCTCTATTTAGTTTTATTTTCACTGTAAATGACCCAAAAATGAGTCTTTAATTTTAAAATCTAGAACACTATACTATACATTAAAGCACAATCAATAGATTTGATGAGAGTCATTATTAGGCGTGGAAGGAGGGGTCACACCCAGCAGTGTATCCTCCAGGATGACGTAATCATACTATGAGTGACATGATCTTGATGAAAATGAAACCCAACAGTGACGAACTTAAGAAGATGTGATGTTGAAGATAATGAAATGAAGACAATGGAAGAACGGTAACAGAATGTTATCGAAGAAGATCCCTACACCATAGCCGGCGAAGTCGTCGAAAATTTGGAAAATTTTGAATGGCCATTTGTCGAGCGAGATCGTTTGGATGATTTAAGCTAGGAATTGATTCAAAATATCTAAATAAATTTTGATTTGTACCTATCTTTTTCATATATTCGTGGCAAATTTTACTGATATTTTTAATACCTAAATTAAAAAGTATTATTAAAAAAACTAAGTATATAAAATTTTAAACTTTATCACATTTACTCTTAATAGATTAATTTTTATAATAGGTATTCTTGGTACACATCAAAAAGAGAAAAGGTACCTCAAGTTACAGTTCTGTTATTTCTTTATTTATTCACAAACACTGAACAAATAATTGTGAGAAATAAACCTAAATTTTCCCACTTAAGTAAATGTTCAATATCACATAGCGAATAGTCTGTTAGTGGTAAGTAATAGTTTCCATTTGTCACTGAAATAAGAATAGATAAAGAAAATGAAAAATAATAAAGTTAAAGTTTACTTATAACAAAAAGCCAGCCAGTCAATAAAGAAGGAATGATGTGGGTGAGTAAAAGGAAAAGCTGATGTCGGGAGCCGGGTCTTTTATTCCGAGTTCTTTTTTTTTTTTTTTTTTTTTTCAGCCGTGCGGAGCGGGGGAATCTTCAGGAGGGCCAAGCGGCTACCCCCACCGTTTCAATTCCGGTGAGGCCTGTAAGATACCATCGTGCGACGACGGTTATGTGCGATTTCTACCCACTAAACCTAACCGCCCCTTCTCTACACCAAGTACCGGACCCGCCTAAAGAGGCATTTACGCAGTACTCGGTGTGTCCTGGGTCAGAAGGACCCCTACCTGACAAAGAACGGAGAGCACACCCCCCCTTCCCTATCCCTGTATTGGGTGAACTAGCCACTAGGCCTAAACCCAGTGACTACCTCCCCATGCCCCCCTTCCCTACATACCGTAGGCTTTACTGGCTGTTAATCAAGAGATTAACGACCACACCTTCCCTGGAAAACATTCATACTAGCACACAAACATTCATTCTACAAAAGAAGTTAACTCTTAATATACGGGACCAGGCACCCGAGGACTATGTCCCCCTGTGCCTGTCACAAAAACGGTGGGACTCTACTCGAAAAGAGACGCCGGACTAGAAGATCTATAAGCTCCCCGACGACGCCAACTCGAACTCCTCCCTCAGCCGCCGCCGTGGTCCTCCCTCCCATCCGACGCCTTCCCCCTGAGGATGTCGGTCACCATCACCCGCACTGCCTCCCAGCATCCTCCGGACTCCAACATCAGCGTCCCCACGCTGTCTGCCGCCAGCCTCGCTCCCACTTGCTCGACGCATCGCCTTCTCTCCGCGTCCCACCTCGGACACTCCAACACGGTGTGCTCCGCCGAGTCCTCTTCTTCGCAGTATCTGCACCGCGCGCTACCACGCCTGCCACGCTTGTGCAGATACTGCTCGAAGTCTCCATGACCGCTCAAAAACTGCGTCATCTCATGGTTGACTTCTCCATGGCTCCTTTCCAGCCACCTCTTCAGGACCGGGATGAGGCGATAGGTCCATCTGCCCGTAATCGCCACATCCCACCTCCTCTGCCACTTTTCGACCAGTGCCGACCAGGCCTCTTCCTTGGCCACACCTTCCCTTCTGGCTATCCTTTCCTCCAGCAACAGTTCCATTGGAGGCACTCCTGCTATAACGAAAGCAGCCTCCGCCGACACTGTTCTGTACGCCATACAAACTCTAAGTGCGACTCTTCTCTGTCTGGCCTCTAAACTCCGTCTGGCCACCTCGAACCTTAGGGCTCCCCGCCATATCTCCGCCCCGTACCCCAGGACTGACCCGACCACTGCCGCGTACAACCTTCGCTTAGCAGGGCTAGGACCGTAGACATTGCCCATCACCCTACTAAGCCCCTTGATAACCTTGTCCGCCTTCTCCCCCGCCGCCCTGACATGGGGAATAAAGGTTCTTCTTTGATCGAGCCAGACCCCAAGGTACTTCGCCTTCGGCACCGCCTCAATCTCACGGCCTCCAACTTGGAAGAAAACCCGCCCTACCGGCCGCCGTCCTGCCATTACAACTGCCGTTGTCTTCTCCGCCGCCAACTCGAGGCCGACGTCACTCATCCAGTCCTCTATAGTCGAAATCGCTCTATTCGCCTTTTCTCTCAACTCCCCCGGCGTCTTCGCTTCGACTACCAGAGCTAAATCGTCTGCGAACGCCACCGACGTCGCTCCCTCTGGCAGTCTCAGCCGCAGCACCCCGTCGTAGGCCAGGTTCCATAAATCGGGCCCCAGAATGGAACCCTGGGGTACCCCGCACCACATCCTGGCCTCCAACTCTTCTCCCTCTACCTCTGCAACAACTCTTCTGTCGGACAAATAATCCTGAATGACCCGACGCAGGTACGAGCTGACACCTCTGCCCTTCAACGCCTCCAGGGCAACCCCCCAAGGCAGGCTGTTGAAGGCATTCTTCACGTCGAATAGCACAACGGCCGGCAGGCTTCTGCGCCTTCTACTTCCACTCGCCGCTCTCTCAACCAGGTCCATTACCAGTCTGATAGCTTCCGTCGTTGACTTGCCTACTCGGAAGCCAAACTGCCTTTCCGACAGGCCGCCAGTTCTTTCCACTTCCTCGCGCAACCGGCCCCTAATAAGCATCTCATACATCTTCCCCATCGAGTTGAGAAGACATATGGGCCGGTATGCGGATGCGTCCTCTGGCAGCCTGCCCTCCTTCCTCAGCAACACCAACCTTGCTCTCTTCCATTGGTCGGGAAACTCACCCCTCGCCAGCAGAGAATTGAAATAATTCGTCATTTCTGCTGGCATCGCTCTGACCACTTCCTGAACCGCCTCCACCGGCACCCCATCTGGGCCCGGACTTTTCCTTGGCGATAACTTCGCCGCCGCCCTCAGTAGTTCTTCTACACTGAACTTTGGCAGCTCGTCGGCCACCAACTCCTCGTAGACCGGGCTTGGAAGCCTCGGGAACAACTGCCCGCAGACTACCAACACCTTGTCCCTTCCCAACGTCGGCAGCTTCCTCCCAAACCTCTTCATCGCAATTTGGTACCCCCTGCCCCACGGGTCCTCTTCCACCTCCTGGCAGAGGGTAGCCCAACACCTCCGCTTTGCGGCCTCAATTGCTCGTCGTACATTCCGCCTTGCTTCCTTCAACTCCCGCATCAGCTGCAGCTCGCGCTCGGGATTGACTCTTCTTCTGCACCTCTGCAAGGCCCGTCTCGCTCTGACGCAGTACCTGCAGAGCTGCGCAATCGCCTCGCTCCACCAGTATACTCCAGGTTTCTTCTGCACGGACCTGGGGCATACCTCCCCGTACACCTCGACCACCATGTCGCCGACATCATCCTGCGCCTGCCCTACGACCCCGGTTATCAGTCTCTCCCTCATCTTATCTATAAACCTCCCGAGGATCGTAGGGTTCGGCCTTCTGTTCTTCGCGATCACAGGTGCTCCTCCGACCCCTCCCAGGTCGAACTCAATACACCTGTGATCGCTTAGAGTTTCTTCTTCTCGAACGGCCCACTTAGTCCCTTCACCAGCCAGACACTCCGACACAAACGTAAGATCCAATGTCGAGCACTGAGCCCCCCTAACGAAGGTTGGCACTCCGCAGACGTTGAGCCCAACCAGGCCCAGACTCGACACTACATCCGCCAGAACACCGCCCCTGTGGTCACTTGCACCGCCAGTCCACTCTTCACTCTTGGCGTTGAAGTCGCCGGCCAGAACCACTCTACCCTCCTGGCCCCTGACCGCCGACTCCAACTCATCCATTGTCCGTCCGTACACCTCCCGATCAACATTCGGCGAGATGTACGCGGAAAACAAGGTGACTCCGCCGAGCCTAACCCAGGCGAAACCCCGGCCCCGGCCGGAGTCACTGATGGCCCGTGTTGACAGCACCCTTATCGCCACGTCGCAGTCCACGTCCGTGGTCCAGTCGCCCGAGTCTCGCACCAACGCCCTGTTGGGTTCGGCGACCAGCACCACCTCCGCCGCCCTCCGCACAGCGTTCTCCCACAGCAGATCGTGAGCCGATCTGCTCCTATTTGCGTTGAGCTGCAGCACCCTCATTTCCGACGCATCTCCTCCGCTGCCCCCAACGCCTTCTCTCCAACTACCCCTGTACAGTCCTTTCTCAGGTGACCCTCCTTGCCGCACCTAAAGCATAGCTTGGAGCGGTCCACCCCCTTACACCTACTGGCGACGTGGCCGTGCTCCCAGCACCTGTAACACCTCGTGTCCGCCTCCCTCTCTCGCACCCTGCAGCTGACCCAGCCGACCCGGATCCTCTTGACCTGCCGTAGCTTCACCGCCGCCGCCGCACTGACGACCACTGTGGCATTCTTCGTTGACCCGTACCCGGGTCGCATGGAGGTCACCCTGACCTCCCCATGCTCCCCACCCACGGCCGCAGCCACAGCGTCCTTTACGATCTTCTCGTCAGCATCGTCTTCCACGTCCTTCAAATGGAAGACGACCGACTGGCCTCGCCGCCTCATCTCCCTGACGACCACCTCCGGGATTTTGTCGGTGACCGCCCTCCTCACGGATTCCGCCGTCACTGCTTGCGGCCCTTTCCCGTCAGCTCTCAGTCGCAGCTGGACTTCATCTTGCGCCCCCTTCCTAACGGCGAGGACGTCCCCCAACTCATCTCTTCCAACGGAAGACTTAACCTCCTTCAGCAGCTCGGCATAGCTCTTCCCTCGAGCTGCTAAGGTCACCGTCATTGTCGGGGGTCCGACCTCCCTGGGCTCCTGTCGCGAAGCCGCCTCGACAAACACTTTGACGTTACGGTTTGCCCTCCGGCCCGCAACCTCCAGTACCTTGACCACCTTCTCCACATAATTTGAATGCACCAAGTGCACCTCCAACTCCCTCGTCGCCGTAGCGAAGCATCTCTCTACGCCACGCAGGATGTCGCTCGCCACCGACATCCCTTGCAGCGTATCCACCACAATCGTGCACTTGCGCCCACTCTCGAGCGGTTCTCCCACTTCCGCCAAAAGCGACACCTCCCTTGACTCAGCAACAACCTTCCCCCTCTCCAGGGCACCTTCTTCCGCCAGCCTCCGGGCCGTCGCCGCCACTCTTCCCATACGCTCCTTCACCGGAGACTTCGCACTGATGTCAAAAAAGACCAGCAGGTCGGACTCCCTTCCGACCCCCTGAGTCCTCTGCACCTTCTGGAACGCCACTACTGGCCATCTTCTACTCACGAGGGCTTCCACCTCCTCGTCCTTGACGCCCTCGTTCAGTAGCTCCTCTACTCCTTTTCTATCCACCGCAGGCAGGGCCGCCTGCGTGGCTTTGTCCACTTTGAGGGGTGCGGTATCTCCCAAACGAACACCACAACCCCTCACCTCCTCCCTAGCCCGCTTCACCTGGAACCCAAGCTGTCGGACTGCCTCCTTTATCTCCAACTTGGTGTTCGGGTTCACCTTCACCAGTTCCGTGAGTTTCATGATGCTGGCCTCCAAATCCAGCACCATTCCCTCACACTTAGACCCTTTCACCTCCTCGTCGTCTCCTTCTTCCGGCCTCGGCCGTTTCGTCACCCTGTCCAGGGAACTGGCTCGAAGGACCGGCTGCACCCTACTTCTTGGGTCCTTGCCCTCCTCGCCACTACCGGCCCCCTGGGAATTCTTACGTTTCCCCAGCCGATCAGATGGGGAAACCCGTGGTGCCGCCTGCACCCTCATGTCTTCTGCAAAATCAGCCTCTTCTTCCATGCTGATCACCTTTGTTTTTTTTTTAAACTACGGGTGGAACTAAATTTTTGAACCACCCGGTAGTTCAAATTTAAACGACAACAAAAAAAGTCACTTGTTTTTCTGAACCTCGGGTGGAACTATTTTTATGGACCACCCGGTGGAACAGGAAAAAAAATATATACACAAAACAACAATGAAATAAAAATATTTTGTAAACAAAGTTTACCGACTAAATTATTTAAAATAAATACACTGAAACACCTCGTAACTATCTTACAATGACAAGGCAACACTCCACATCCAATTCTCGTCCGTCTATATATAAATTAAACAAAACTAGCGCACTAAAACACACAGAAAAACGCGAAGTTTTAGGACGAAATTTTCACACGTCTGCAGTTACAGGGTTATTTACTCATTTCAACTACTAACAGTAAACTGTCTATTCCGAGTTCTATTGTGCTTTATGTGTCCGGGTCGGCACCGAGCCTGATTTTTACTCGACAGTCTGTTTGATTACCAAGATTACTTTAGGGTTAACTCTAACATCCAAGACTGAATTTCTTCGATCAATCAATATTGATATAGAACTCTTTTTTCCCTTTAGTTAAACGTTATTTTTTTAACTGTAAATAACGAAGAGTGAAAGCTGAACCTGTAAGTGAGATAAAGGTGAATGATTATGACGTGGTTAAGACACAAAACCTATCTCCCATTCCAAAAACTACATGGAATATAATATGAAATTAGGTTCAAAAATAAATAAGTTGATCTTAGGAATACTTTCACTCATATGATAATAACAAAAGGACTGGAAATAGCCTACTTGTATATCGGTTGATACGATAAAAAATTTATAAGAAACTAAAATGAAATATAATGTAATATTCCGTTTAACTCTTTATAAGTCTTTGGTAGTATACTTACTATTGAAAATAAGGTCAATTTTTTTAAAAGAATAAGCTATTCACTTAAACCCTATTGGCAATTTATAGTGTTAGAGATGTTCTCTGGTAAGAAGACTTTCAACATTTTTAAATTAGTGCGCAGCGACCATTTGCTTCATGAGTTACACAAATTTGATAAGAATAACTTAGAAAATTCAAGGTTTTTACGAGAAAGCAAGCTTTCATGCAAATGTAAAGTTGAGATAAGTTATTCTACACTTTTTTCTGTTGTATAGGACTACTAGTTGTTTTAATAAGCATTTTTACTAAACATTATGTGATTCTTATTTCAATAAACGTTCCTTGGTAAGTTTACTTACCAGAGCTTAACATAAAAAACAAAATATCTTACTGTTCTGGTACTAGAAATACATTTCCAAGTCTCTATATAACAAAATTTAACATTTTACAACATGTGTATATTCTTTCCCGTAGTACTGCCCAAAAAAGGGTTAAATCATTTATGTACCTGTTTGTAAAGTTTTTGTATCTTTTTGAATATTTTAAGCGTTTAGACGAGATTGTGGAAAGCAAATCAAAGAATTTAACATTAAATTTACTCATTTTTTAACACGATGTGTCTTAGTACAAATACAGTGTAACCGAAAAAAATGCTTACATTGTCAAGATATTGATAACATTGTGACATACAAAAAGCTAAAAAATTGTAGACTGCTATTAGGTTCGTCTGTTTTTGTTGTGTTTTTATGACAGGTTTGGCTTATTACTTGCCGGCATAAATTGGTGGCTAATTATTGTTTCATTAGTTTTGTTTTTGTTGGAAAAGGATAGAATTAATATTATTTATTCCGTTAAAAATACTTTGAGTTATTATGTACTTTTTTACTTAGCCCACTCTTGGTTCTTCTGTAATTATAAGATAGAGTATGTACAGTTAGCCACCTTTCATGTGTTAGTTCAGTAAAAAACATTTTGTGATGTGATTTATTGTTATTCAGACTATTGTGACAACTGTGTTATTAGGAACCGGTAAGACGCATTTGGGAAAAAAATTTAGTGTGTCAGGATAATAGTTACACTAATGTTAATTTGTGTACACTATAAGTAAGACCTAATTCAATAATTGTTTGATTGTAAATAGCTACATTTTCTTTTCTGGTTAAATCATACATTTTTAAAATATGTTGTAATCAGTTTAGTTTAATATTAAGCTGAGTAATTTTGTGTAATTTACTAATTGTATAACTGTAATAGCTAATTTCTTGTTTTTCTTCTTTAGATTCCAACCGTCCGGATATTGACCACCTTATTAACAATCTGAACTTATCCACTGCTGCTCGAAATAAGTAGTTAGTCGTTTTTGAGTACCACAATCTGAGATTCTTTAACCAGGAAATATGTCTTCTTCCCACGCTACATTGTCCAGTTATACACTTAAATAATTCATTCTAATTATTATTTAAATAATAATTATTAATTTAAGTAATTAAAATATTAATAAATACTTTTCATAAGTCTAATAAGAAGTTTTATTACATAATAAAAATAATCAGATCGTGAAGAAACCAGGAATATACATCACAATACACTCACTGTTCTAAAATTTGATTCGAAAAATTGAGATATCTTTAAATAAAATAACACTTTTATAGAAACTCTTTTACTGCAGTGGTAAAGATAACATAAAAGTATCTCCATGAGTATGCAAAACCTGGAGTCGTAAGTCTAATTTTGATCTATGTAATATGAGAATTCCAAGCGTGTTATTATTGAATAGTAAAATTAGACTTTTAACGTAGTCAAAATGTATTGTTTAATTTTCTCAAAAACATTCAATTCATAATTCTAATTCATATTGTATTAGAGTGTGTGTGTGTAAAGTACTGCTTGATGCGAGGAAAAACTTACTCAACTCATAGAGGATAGTCATAAAGTGTGCGTAAATGAATGTGTCAGTTGAGATTAGAGATAGTTTTGAAACAGCCTAGTGTGTCATAAACAGAATTCCTAGTAAAATTAGGCAAATACACAAAACAGCGTACTACAGTTCGTTGTTAAATATACACGCAAAACTAAAGTTGAACTAATAAGTACTGAGAAATAAATAATTTGATAATTCCAGTTTTAAATAAATTTTTCAGTCACCAATATTAATAAACAACAAAGCAGAAAAATACAAAAACAAATATTTTGGACTGAAGGTTTTTGTGGGTCCGCAATTAAAAAAACAACAAAGTGTAAAACATACTCCACTGATAACCGTTTCAATCATTTTTCAGTGACAGTTTGAAACTAACTCTGTTTGTCTACAAAATTTTAAATATTATGAAAAATAAGAAAAATACTATATCTACATAGCAGAGACCATCATTACATTACTAGAAATAAACACAATGTACTTCCATAGTAATTGTGGATATTTTTTTACGTTGTAATGCGACCCGTACTTGTATATTCATATACAGGGTGAGCATAAAGTCTTGCCCTGATTATAAAAATTTATTGCAGAATAACTGTTTGACATGATAATTTAAATTTGATGCTGTTACATAGGTTAGTGTTAATAGTTTTTTTTAAGATTACTTACATTAGTAAACTTCAACGTGTGCCCCCTTGGTAGCTCGGAGAATGTCGAAGCGGTATTCCAGTTCCCGCCAGGTGTTTTGTAACATGTGTTCTGTCACAGTACCCACAGCAGCTTGTATCCTAGCCTTCAGTTGGTTGACGTCAGCAACTGGTGTGGCGAAGACTGTGTCGTTGATATAGCCCAAAAAAAAGTCAAGGGGAGTAATGTCCGGAGAGCGGGATGGCTAGGGTGTTGGACCATCCCTTCCAATCCACCGATCCGGAAATGTTTCATCCAGGAAATTACGTACTATCAAAGCCCAGTAGGGGGGGGGGGTGCTCTCCATCTTGCTGGAAAGTTATCTATGGTTGATATTCTTCTAACTGTGGTGCAATGAACTGTTGCAAAACATCTAAGTAAATGTTAGCGTTAATGGTGTTTTCCGTGAAGAAAATCGGCCTGAAAACCTTGTTTTGCATGAGGCCGCACTAAACATTCACTTTTTCGCTCTCTCGCTGTAACTGTACAGTAGCATGTGGATTCTCTGATCCCCATACGGATATTATGCATATTTACCATTCCACTAACGTGAAAGGTGGATTCATCAGTAAAGCATATGCAATTTAAGTAATTGTTAGCACCATCAATCCTGTTGAGAATCTCAGTTGGGAATTCTGCACTATTACATTAACTTCTGCACTACTAACAATAACCTATGTAACACCGCCAGATTTAAATTATTATGTCAAACGGTTATTCTGTAATAAAGTTTTATAATCAGGTCAAGACTTTATGCTCACCCTGTATATCGTCAACTCTGACCAAGAGCTTAACGTAAATACCGATCTTAATTATATTTTAGCTGCGTATCAAATCCTTTTCATGGTCTACAATATAAGGTAACCTCCATGTGTATTTAAAACATGAGGAGAGACTGTGCTCTCGTGGTAAAACTTTTTTTTTTAAATTGCGGCCTTAGTGTATATATTCTAGGGCAAAATGTATAAAATAAACGTTATAGAACATTTAAATACTCTACAACTTTTATGCTAAGCATTATTTTCTAGTACTTAGCTTAGCGTCAATTAGTAACTTTCCGTATTTTAAGTCAACAAGAGGATTTAATTTTTCGTCACTCAAGACCAAAATTAGGTTGCTTCCCTAATTGCATTGTTGACTCTTGATTAAACATAAACTTACGATTAAATAAATTGATCACAATATAGACTAAAGTCCATTTGATTTCTTCGTGCGGGTGAAGGTCACGCGCTTCTTCCCCTTCCAATCCGCAAGATTTCTCCTCATACCCCTTACACTACTTCTACATTACTGAATTGAACTACTTTTCTCTTTACAGACTAAAGTTTTGTCTATTAACGACAAGAAATTTAATGGTTACTCTGATACACATAAGACATTAGGCCTACTATGATATGTGAAACCTTTTTATTCTACACAATATATTTTCCTAATTTTTGTGCTTAACTTTCGGATCGTTGGAACAGTTCTATCCTATATCCTAATATTTCTTTATACAAACTGCACCTTAATAAAAACATCGCCAACCTTTTTACCTAAACGAAAAGATGATTATTTATCTTTTATGTTTTAAAGCATGCATACAGAAACTGGATTGTTACAAATTTGTATACGACTGAGAAATAAACTGTCAATTACCTTTTATGTAATCTTGAGCGCCGTTCGCAAAGAATTAATTTCACACAAGTTCTTTTAAATAATTATATACCCTATAAATTATTTGTTTGGATTGTCTGCGAAGATTAGGACTGTTTACAGCCATCTCAACTTTCACGCTTAAACAATTGAATTAACTAAACTTACACAAGCCGGCAAAGAAACTGCACATCAGTATGATACAAAACTTTAATCTGAACTGGTCGAAAGAGTATAAAAAATTAAATAAATAGGCCTGTGTGTGGTGACAAAGGTGCTGTGACATGTTTGTTTACTTAAAACAATACATGTAAGCTTCATAAAGTCATAAAATATCACAGAGTCATTGCTGACGCATAGGATAATGACCATGTTTCTACTTCAGTGACTTTTCTATTATTCCATATTACGTTGTAATAGTGCGTACATATAATATCTATAATAACCATAAAACAATATTAATAACAATTATAACAATAATATAATACAAATTACACCACGTATATACTATTGTTATTACATGTAACAAAATGTTTGTCTAAATATACGTCCGGAAATGCTTCGTTGGCGAGTTATGCCTGGCGAAAGATTTTGCCTTGATTCCTGGGCAAAGAGTGAAATAAAGCAATACTGAAATTTTGAAAAGGTAAATTTAGGAAAATGTTTAGTGGTTTCTTATGGTTTTTATTTAACCTGGGAAACTAAAAAAAATGAGTCCCAGAACTGTATCGCTTTTAGTTTTTAAGAAAACTACATAAATATATTAAAGAAAAGGCTTAGAAAATATACTTTTTAAGTTTAGCGTAAAATAACTGTTAAATTGCGAATAAAAACACGAAACATTTTAATGAAAATTGTAGAGAATTTTATTCTAAAAAATGATATAAATAACGTCTATGAAAATTAAACTCATTTGAGAAGTTTTTTTAATTACAAACAAAAGAAAAACTGGATTTAGATTTTTTCCATTGCAGTTTTCCTTTTGTTTGTAATTAAACTTCTCGAATGAGTTTAAGTTTAAGTTGATTTAAATAACACATTTATGTGTTGGTCTCGTCAGATGTTTTAAGCGTACGGTACTTCACGAAGTGAAATAATGTAAACCTGATGAAGGCGTAGGCACAAGTGCACACACATACTCCGCGCTGCATCATTCAGACGACTGGTGGGGTAGGCGAGGTAAGGAAGTGGCATGACCTTCACCCGCACGTTGATTTCAAATAGATTATAGTGTGTTTCTAGAGTGTTTCAACTAGATTTTTTCTATTGGAATGAAACTTAAGAAAATAATTCTTATATTAGGCCTATCTGTTAAAACTAATCCATAGATAAAACTTTAAGCGGTACCAAAGTAATTAGGCTTAAGATGCTGTTCATTTCAGTAACTTTCTTTATAAACGAGCCTATAATAAAACGAATATTATTAAAATGTACTCTATGTCTCAGAATTTCAATACTTTTAGTATTAAACTGTAAAGAAACTTTATTATGAAACTCCTTTTTAATAAACTTCATTTTCGACATTCATTTTAATATTGCAATTAATAAGCTATAGGATATTAACTTTTCTAGTTTAAAATGAAGAAAACTTTATAGGAAACCACTAGTGTATATAAGATATAATAGACTTTACTTTTTAATAAAAATTCAACTACATGAATTGATTTTATATTTCAAAAATTGAAAGGGAAATACAATTTTTAGGGTGTAATGTATATATCCGTTTCATCCACAATATGCGGTCATTTTAACTTTAAATATCTAAAAGGGCTTAATGAATTATGACATCTTGTATCATAATCTATTATTCGGAACGTTTATTTACAAAAAAGTTGTTACTAAACATTGTTTCTGCGCTGCATGTGAACCTCATTCTAGCTTCAGTATCGTTGGATAAAAAACGGGTTTTCAAACATCACTGGGTAAATAAAAATTGCTACTACTAGTCTAATATCGATAAAAATCAGTAAAAAGGAACCAAACAAAGGCAGGTGAGGAAATAAATGGTCTTTGCACTCCAAAGAACTTAAAAAGGGTGTATGAATAATGTATGCAAAATACTCAAAAATCAGACAAATCATAATACCGTAGTAAAACTTGCATGTTAGTACACAAGTGAAGTTCTTAGAATGATTGGAAAGGCTGTTTTAAGTGAAGCAAAGGAATATTAAAGTAAAATAATGAATCCTAAGATAGTAAATGGATAATACAGGACAATGTTCATTGGATGCAGAGTGTCTTCACCAATCATTCATAATGTATAACACTAAAAGATTGTGTTACCAATATGAAGCGTATAAATTTTCTTGTGTGAAAATCTTAGAAATAATGAAGTGGTCTTATGGTTTGCAGATTATTTGGTTCAAAATGAACCTTATCTACTACAATACAAAAAGAAATTTTAAACTTTATTACGATATTTTGATAATAGAGATAGATACTAAACCCTAAGATACTAGCTGAACAAAACGGGTTACGAAGAAAAAAATCGTTTAACAAAAAACGAACGATTAATCGAAACGATCAGAAAACAAATACTTAAATAACGTTATAAACTTGATAGGTTTCGGTTGATGTAATTTTAACGTAATTATAATCTGTAATAGAATAATATTAATTAGGGATTTTCAACATAAATTACAATTATCTACGTACTTGCATTTATCTTGTCATTCTATTTTGAAATTGTAATTTGATAATGATTCAATTATTTTAATAAAATGTTCAGTAAAATTTTATACTGTGGAATATTTTGTTGATAGATCTATTTATTTTGCTTACAGCCAATTTTTTCTTTACTTCCGTTGCCAAGACTTCAAACCTATCAGACCAATAACCCCATCCTCTTTTTAGGCTAAAAGGAATAGGTAGGCATATCTGCGTTGATAAATATGCTCAAAACGTTTCACTAAAAGCAGATTTTATACGTTATTGTGAAATATTTCTATAAGATCTGCAACCAAAGTAAATCGGATTGTATCAGGTTTTACGAGTATATTTTATTAAAAATATGCTGATATAGTTGTGGAAAAAAGGACCTTTATTTAATTAAATGTAAAGCCTACATTTTTTCTTCCTGTTTAAAAATGTACTTTAAATCTGTTTGTAATAAGATAATTGAGTAGGTTATTTATTACAACCTATAACATTAAAGAAGCTCAACACTTGCTTAAAAGAAATTAATCAAGTGACTTTTTATCTATCATAAGTTTTAGACACTCTTCTAAAGACTTCACTTGAATACTTAACTTTATTACTTTTTTCATTTCTATTGTGTGTAGGCCTACGTTGCAATCTGTTTAATTTAAGAACAATGAGTAACTCCATGATCCAATGAGATGAAGATGATACAATTATGTCCTGTAAATGACATGTAGTCTTTTACAGATACAGCCCAACGATTCCCGAGATAGTAAGGTTAATTGAACCCCAAAAACACAGGTAATCTCTGTCTAGTATTCAAATCCGTGCATAAGTAACTATCTTTACTAGGATTTGAACCACAGAACCTATGTCTCTAAAAAATCAGCTGTTACACAACTGACTTGCGTCGTCAACTTTATCACTAGACCAACCCGGCGAGTGAACGATAATATTGACCAAATATTATTAAGATAAACAACACTGTTACATCTATCAGATACTTTTAAGTAAATGTAATCAAAATTTGTGTCAAATAGTATTTAATACTGAATTAATTTATTGCTGAACTCAAGACTTAGGCTTTTATACTTTCTATTTCATATGAAGAAAAAAATGGAAATGGGATGAAAATTGTGCATTTGTTGTTCTCTTTTGAATTGTATATGAATGTACAACTCCAAAATGTACGTTTCAACTAAACACTGATTTACAACGAATTCATGCATTCTTCTTCTTAACGTGCCTGTCCGGTTCGAACGTTGGCTAGCATCATAGCTATCTTGGTCCTGTCCTCTGCAATGCGGAAAAGTTGGGCTGAGCTTTGTCCATACCAGTCTCTCAGGTTAGCAAGCCAGGATATTCTTCTTCGGCCTGGCCGTCTTCCACCATCCAATCTACCCTGCAGGATGCGCTGCAACAGTTCACATCTACCGTGGTTCCTCATAATATGACCAAGGTATTCCAACTTGCGACACTTTGTGATGTTTATTACCTCCGTTTCCTTGCTCATTCGGCGCAGCACCTCGGTGTTGGTCACCCTGTCCGTCCATGGTATCTTCAATATTCTTCTGTACAACCAAAGTTCGAAGGCTTCAAGCTTAGCAGTGGTTGCCTTCGTCAACGTCCAAGTCTCCACTCCATACAGAAGCACGGAAAACACGTAACACCGTAAGAGCCGCAACTTAGTGCCCATAGTGAGATCATGACTCCTAAACGCCGAACTCATTGCGTGAAACACACTCCTCGCCTTACCAATACGGCACTTGATCTCTTGCACGTTATCCCAGGCTTCATTAATAATAGTGCCCAAATATGGATACCTCTCCACGCGCTCAATTCTTTCGTGTTTTATATATAGATTTACACCAGTCATCAGCCCCCTGCTAATTACCATTAATTTGGTTTTGACGATGTTGATGTCCAGGCCATATTTCTCGCTCACTTCTGTTATTCTGTTCATTAGTTTTTGCAGTCCCTCTATTGTATTAGCGAATACAATTGTGTCATCTGCATATCGTAGATTATTTAGTTTGACACCATTTACTGAGATACCCTCTTCTATATCCTGCAGGGCCTCCTTGAAGATGTGCTCTGAATAGAGGTTAAAAAGTATTGGCGAGAGAATACAGCCCTGCCTAACCCCACGGCGTATTTCGACCTGCTCTGTATGATCTTCTTCCACTCTCAGCACTGCCGATTGATTCCAGTATAAGTTGGCGATCACCCTTATATCCTTCCCATCCAGTCCAATTCGTTTGAGAATCTCCATCATTTGGTCATGTCTGACCCGGTCAAACGCCTTTTGATAATCGACAAGGCACGCAAAAACATTGCAGTTAACATCTCTGCATCTTTGAAAAAGTACTTGCACACTAAAGAGTGCTTCTCTAGTGCCCACTGCTCTTAAGAAACCAAACTGGTTCGGTGCTATTTGTTCTTCACATATCTTGTTAACTCTTTTATGTATTATTCTCAGGAATAATTTTAGAAAATGGCTCATCAGACTGATGAGCCGATAATCCCCACACACTTTAGATCCAGGCTTTTTAGGTATGGTGATAAATTCAGACCTAAGCCAATCCACAGGCATTTTGGCCGATGAGTATATCTGGTTAAAAATACCCGTCAAGAGTGCGTGTTCTCATAGTTGAGCAACTTGAAGAACTCTGCCTGTAAATCATCCGGGCCTGCCGCCTTCCCAGACCTCATACATTTTATGGCGTCCTCTACTTCGGACTGAAGGATATCTGGCCCTGTTGGCTCTGCCACGTCTGGCTCTTGGTCTGCTCTTTGGTCATCAAACAGCTCTCTGAGGTATCTCTCCCACACTAATTTCCTCTCCTCTTTGCTAATAATGAGCTGACCATCATTGTTAGTGAGTCTGTTGTTGTTTGTCTTGTGAAACCCTCCTGTCATCTTATTGATTTTTCGATGTAAATTAAAACTATCATGTTTATTTTTGTACACCTCTATTTCATGGCAGAGGTCTGTTTTTTCTTTCTCTTTAGCCTCTCTGATTTTTCTACGTATGACCCTCTGTATAGTTTTGTATGTTTCTGGGTTTCCTTTATTTACCTTCTATCTTCCATGAGATCCAAAATTTCACTCGTCATCCAGGCCTTCCTCCTCCCTCTATCCACCTGTAGATATTCCCCCTTCACATCCTCTACTGCCTTTTGGATTTCTGCAATTTTATCACTGATGTTGCTTGTAGTGTTGACGGCTTCTATCTTTGTATTAAGGGTTGCAGTTACTGCCTGTTGTATGACTGGATCTTTCAGCTTCCTCAAGTCGTACCTCTTTGGTCTCTTGGATGCGACTCTTTTCATCTTAAGTCTGAATGTTCCCACAAGTGGGACGTGATCTGATGTTATGTCTGCCCCGGGATATGTTTTCATGGAAATGCAGCTGTTTCTGTAACGTTGACTTACAAGTATGTAATCAATCTGATTTCTGATGATCTTCCCTATCTTATCCTTGGGCGCCTTCCAGGTATATAGCTTGCGAGGTGGCTGTTTGAACCAGGTGTTCAATACCACCAGCCGATTCACCTCTGCAAAATTCTCCAAGTCATCTCCACGGGAGTTTCTATCTCCCAAACCAAACGGACCCACAAAATTAGATGTTCTACCTCTTCCAAGTTTTGAGTTGAAATCCCCCATGACAATAGTGAGTTCTTCTGCTTTGAGTTGTCTTATTATTTTATTTATATCTTCGTACAACTCTTCCACCTCTCTGTCCTCTTTGTCTGCGGTCGGGGCGTATACTTGCACTATGTTAAGATCCACTGGTCTCGCTTTTATCTGTATTAACATGACCCTTTCCGAGACTGGGACAAAGTTATGCACGCACTCAGCCACCCTCTGTGCCAGCACCACCCCCACTCCGTTCACGTGTCCTCCCTCAGTTGATCCAGAATAGTAGACCTTATGGTTAGCAATGTTCATCACTCCACTTCTCGGCCAGCGCATCTCGCTCACGCCCAAAACCTCCAATCTCATCCTCTCCATCTCCTTTATTGCATTATGGATTTTTCCAGCCTGACTCAAAGTCCTCACATTCCACGTACCGACCCTAATCCCGTCTCGGCACCTCAAACGCTCAGTGTTAACAAGTACTGTGCTTGAAACCGTCCCTCCCGGAGAACCGATTGAGGGACTTACTCCGGAAACAATTTTAGCTGCAAGCATAGCCATGTTGATTACGAGGACATATCCATTTTGGATTTTTAATGAGGTGAGTGTCCAGTCTGCTTCCTCATCCTTATGCCGTTGACAGCGTTCTACCGTTCCTCCGCCTTCGGAGCCAGTTTCCCGACTCCAGGACAAAAGAGTGCCCTATCTCTTGCTGGCTCATCCACCCGAAGCTGTTGGCCAGCAAGAGTTGGATCGCTTATGCCGGCGGTCACTCGGCCTCCTTAGTCGCCTTTTACGACAGGTCTGGAGCTACCGTGGGTAAATTCTACTGCCCCCTTAATTCATGCATTACAGTCATAAATACCCCCTAATTCATGCATTACAGTCATAAATACTGCGTTCTGTATTACAGGCATTCATTTTAGTTTGTAACAAAGTCTTACATAGATTTACAAATACCTTTCATCCTAAATTCTCTCAAACAACGATAGAAACGCTTTAACAACAAGTTAAACGAACACAACAACGTACTCCTACGTTCACTTTCTACTTGACAATCCCTCAAGACATTTAAGAAAAAGCTGGAGTAGAAACCTGAATTAATGAAATGAAGCTTTTTTTATTTATTTATTTAACGTCGCATTAACTGCAAGTCATTAGCGACGACGTACGGATGTAACTGTGTGTAATGAGGATAAATGATTTTTTGTAACGTATGAATATATGCCGTGCCCGAGTGAGATTTGAACCCAGAACCGCATAATGAGAGGCAAGCACGTTACCAACTACGTCAATGCGGCCGGCTTTTTTATTCAATCTTATTATTTAGAAATTTGTTCGCAGGCAGTAATGGAGAGTATCCCTCTAATGTGTATTATATCATTTCAACATAATCATCACATTTACTAATAAAAAAAAAAAAATAGAAGCAACATTCTGACAGTTGTGAGTTAATCATTAAATATAAAAAATTGTTCATTAATTTTACCAAAATCTAAAAATATTTCACTGCCACGAACGAAAAAAATTATCAGTAAACAATCTCCTCTTTACCCATTTAAGTGCAAGCGAATCAAATTCATTTCCATGCAGCCTATAGAAAAACCAAGTAATATTGTTGATTTTTTTCTCTTCTCAATCAAGCTTTCAGTTAGTCGTAATTAAATCTCCTTGGTACTTAAAAAACAAAACTTCATTACGACTATTAAAAATACTACTCGTATTCCTGTACTGTATTTTCTGACAATAGATTGTGTAAATGTATTTGATTCATGAAAGAAGTTATACAATTTGAATAATTTTTCATCTTATTTCTATGAAAAGAATAATCATCGCTAGATTAACTTAAATGTTAGTACATTTTGAGTATGACATTATATTAGGAAATAATATTGCTACAGTATTATGTAAGAAGTATGGCAATTCGTTGCCTGTCATTCTCTGATTTATGTTGCATATTTATACATTAGGAATGTCACACTGCTGAAAACTAGATTAACTTTTTTTCTGTGACAAAGTAATTTTATTAATAATAAAAATGTTGAAAACTCAATTTTTTATAGAGTCCAGTATAACGGACTGGTATAAAAACGTTGAAAGATTAGAGGAATAAACTACTTTTGGTTGACAGCTTTTGATGAAAATATTTAAGTCGGATCTTTTTTGTTACCTAACTTAAGTTCCAAGTTGAAATTTCGTACAATATCCCGTTCTTGAGATGTTTTGTGTAAGCGCGCGCGCGTACGCACACACACATCACAATGACAAATCACTAAAACGTTGTTTCTGGCTTTAGTGGAGCCGAAAACGTGTATTTCTGGTAAAAAAATAGTATGAAAACAAGAGCCTACTTTCCCACTAATTTATGTAGGCATAAGAAAGTAATAAAGCAAACGAAAAATAGTAGAATTTGACATTAGTAAGTTTAACATTACCGCTTACAATAAAATGCCAGCGGTAATTTTACAACATTACTACAATATTATTTTATTATACGTATAAAATTCCAGAAGAAATTCTCAAGAATGACGGTTTCCTAATGGGCAAGAGAGCTTAGACTTACTCGCTTGTAGATAAAATAGAAACTTCAAGTAAAACTCCTTTTAAGAACGTTACTTCCAACTAAAAAAGGAATTCCACTTTTACAAAAGGCTGAAAAGTCTTGATTAAAGAATTTATTTCAACATAGAGAGTGAAGCACCTGAGAGAAGTAGCCAACTAGAATTCGAAAAATAATACTAGCTAACTTCTTCGTAATAGCACATATAATGTAATAATATGCATTATAATGTAACATATAATGTAATGTTACATGAATGTGCTATTTAAATCCATTGATTTAAAAATGTCAATTTGTTTTTTTTCTTATTTCAGATTATAAAATTTTTTGTTTTCTTAGAATTTATTTTTGCACATTTGGTTTGAATTCAAAGCGTACGAATAACAAATTTAATCAAAATAAATTGTTTTTCGCTGTAAATCGATACGCGTTAAAGAGTATACGGAATTTCAGTCTGTTGAATCATTAGTTTCAGCTCGAAAACTCTTTTTGGGTAACAAAATGTATTTTCTTTTCAACCAGTTTTGTTATGGTCGATTAAATATTGCAGATTTAGTGACTACGTTAGACAGAAAAACAATAAATGATCACTACATGGTGTAGTGGTTTGATTGCTGCGCTGCAAAGCTGGAAGCCCCGGATATAATCTGGAGCATAATTACTTGGGCAAATCCATTTGACCCACTTGTCCACAAGTCCTAACAGTATGTACACTTGCTTATTTACTACTGTTGATGCAACTGAAAATAAAAAAATAAAATAAAAGTAACAAGAATTCTTGTAACTAGAGTAGCCCGCATGAAATGGTCCGATGGTGACTACGTAGAAGGGACCGCTTCCTCTCCCCCCGCATTTCATCCAACGTTGCCACGTTTAATGTCATATTCATTGTTTCTGGACAGTAAATAAAACACTGTTCCAGCGATATTTTCGAAACAAAAAACAAACGTATTGTAGTGTAAACGTTTCGTGTCATTTCTAAAAATAGATTCGCAGAGTAAAAATTCTAGACGGACAGAGCGCGAATGAACGGATCCCCGTATTGGGTAAGTTACGGAGTAAACCTTACGTTTTTAGTCACATATTAAAGTTAAATAACTACTTTTTTCCTCTGTAACCTATGACAAAAATATATGAAATAAAATCTGAATTCTGTATTGGGTCTTTTCTGTTTACCTCCCATAGCACAATTTTTCACATTTTTTTTAATATTTCGTATGCAACCTTACAGTATTTTTAATGATAAAACGGGAAAAATATTTTTAAAATTCCTACACCAATAGCCTTCAAGTTAAGTTTATTTATAAGATAGGTAAACATATTGCTTTTTCTCAATATTGCTACTGTATGTAATAACGAAATATAAACTCATTGAACATCATTAAATAAATTAATATAACATAATTAAATTATATATTATTAAATAATTTAAAGATTTCTATAATAGGTTAAGATTAACTTGAAAAAGAAAAAAACCTTAACGTTAACTTGAAAAATATTGATATATAATTTTTTAAATATTTTTCCCGGTTTTGTCGTTAAAAATACTAATAGATTACCTACTTAAGAAATTTAAAAACCCGTGAAAAATTATGCGGGGGGGAATAAGAGAAAGACCCTCTGTATTTTATACAGAAACAATACAAAATTTATATCGTCGATTAAAAAACAATTATTCATTGTCAAATGCAAAAATGTCGCAAAATTTAGGTTGCCTAACTTTGTGCGCGCGCAAATGACCTAAAGATCAGAACATAAAAATAACTTTTATGTAGTAATAAAATCATCATTAGGAACCCACAGTATTTTTTTGATTATAATAGAGCTAAGACGGCTAGTTAGGGAGAACTCTAAAAATTGTTGCCGACTTGAACGAATGTGCGGGCAGCGATCTGGCAACTATGCTTCAACTACCATCGAACCATTTTCGTGCAGACTATTATATTTAACAATACGTTGTGATTAGCCTACACTAGTTGAAATGAATTACTTTGATCTATAGTATTTTTCTTGGTGGTATAGAAATTTTATAAATTTCAGTGGATTTTTCTGTGATAGATGTTTTTAATAGAAATTTTTTGTAGGGTGTTACGTGTAAGACATTCCGAAAGAATTTTTTAGTAGCCTAGTTATCCTTTGATGTCATTTGGCGTAGCAGTGCTCACATTTTCGTCATAAGTTCGTTTTGATTCAATTTGTATTTTTGATTTTTTCATTCGTGTATCACTTGGTTCATGTTTCATAAAATATTAATGGTTGTAAATCATAGATCTCAGTACCATAACTGGTTAATTAATATTTTCTTTTCGTTCCATATTAATTTTAAACTCTTATAGAACATCTGTAATTCTTTGTAGCCTACTTACTAATAAGTATTAGGCCTATTATTTCATCCCTTCTTGGAATTTATTCTGGCAATGTTTCATCGGCCATCCTAAATTTCTCCTATCGTGTGCCATGTATTCATTAACTAGTCGGGGAATCGTTTTTACATAAATATGCTATATATCATGATAAAATTTTTTCTAGTACTCCATAACTCTTAGTGTATGAAGATTTACTTGATATATAATGTGCATATTCCTTATACTATCCGATCTGGTGTAGCCAGCCACTTAACTCATTTTTCTCATCTCAGCACTCTGTAACGTTTGTGTACCTTGGCTTGTAAGTGCCCACATCTCACTGTCACAAGAACAGGCAAGGATAGGGAAAACCTTGTAAAATAATTTATTGCTGTTTTTAGTGTATCTGTGCAGTACTCATCCAATAATGTCATAGTCTATTAAAGTATTCAAGCTTATTACATTTATCAACTTCAACAAAATATTATGACAATATCTAAAAAGAACAAGTGTTCAAAAATTCTCGAGAAAGACCGAAATTTAAAAGGAGTTATGTAAATATTAATAGTTAGTGGTAAAAAGTAAATAAAAATTGTTCATTCAAGAATTTTTACCAAATGTGAAGAAAACATCGGCAGATCCCAGTTTGGTTTCAGGAGTGGTTTCGGCACGAGGGAGGCGCTGTTTAGCATTCAGGTTCTTGTACAGAGATATCGGGATGTGAATGTGGATCTATATGTCTGTTTTGTCGACTATAAAAAGGCGTTTGACACTGTTCAGCATGAAAAGTTAATGGCTATACTAAAAGAGGTAGGTCTGGATGAGCGAGACATTCGGATAATAGCCAATCTGTACTGGAATCAGACAGCGGACATTAGAATTAGCAACCAGACATCGGAAGAAATTCCTATTATGAGAGGAGTTAGACAGGGCTGCGTGCTCTCTCCACTTTTGTTTAATTTATATGTGGAGAAGATCTTCAGAGAAGCGGTGGAAGACAGAGCAGAGGGTATAATTGCCAATGGAATAGTCATTAACAATTTGAGATACGCTGATGACACAGTTCTGCTGGCAACGGACAGGGATGATTTGCAGGCGCTCCTGCATTCAGTGACGGACCATAGCCAACAAATGGGTTTGAAAATAAACATAAAGAAAACCCAATGGATGGTGATCAGCAAGAACAAAAATATAGCAAATAACTTGGCAGATATTGTGATAGATGGGGACATAGTGCGAAGAGTGCAGGCATGCAAGTATTTGGGCTGCTGGGTGAACGAGAAGTGGGACTTGTCGCAGGAGATTAAATGCAGAATAGAACAGGCGAAAACATCATTTAGGAAAATGCAAAGTGTACTAACAAGTAGAGAGTTAAAAATTGCGCTGCGAATACGCTTATTGCGCTGTTATGTGTTAAGCATTTTGTTCTATGGGATGGAAGCATGGACCCTCACAGAAGCAATGTGCAGGAGGATTGAGGCTTTCGAAATGTGGGTTTACCGCAGAATGTTGAGGATATCGTGGATGGACAGAGTGACGAATCAAGTGGTAATGCAGCGGCTAAACAAAGAAAAAGAAGTGCTTAATATCATAAAAAGAAGGAAATTAGAGTACTTTGCCCACGTGATGAGAAATCCGAAATATGGAATGCTGCATGTGATCATCCAGGGGAAGATAGAGGGGACGCGCGGCCCCGGACGTAGGAGAACGTCCTGGCTTAGGAACCTTCGCCAGTGGTACGGGGTGAGCACCACGACACTATTTAGGTTGGCTGTGGACAGAGTGAAAGTCATGCGACTGATCGCCAATGTTCTTGGAGGACAAGGCACTTAAAGAAGAAGAAGAAAAAGTAAATAGGGTTTCTAAAAAATAGAAATATAACGCCCAAATGGTTATGTATAGTACAGGTCAACCTATTGTTGTACAGCCACCTAAAGGAGTAACGTATCTTTTTAGATAACTGGCTCTTTTTTTAACCAATCTATTTAGTTATGAGTTGTTAACGTTTTGTAAAAACTTGTAGTTTTATTATTAAATTGAAATTCTCTGTTCTTTTCGTGATTTCCATAGATTCTCTTATATAAGCGCAGCGATTTATTTTTTATGAGATTTAGTCTTTAATCTGCCATGGACAAGTATCGGTCTATCTGAAAGAGATTTATACTGTGTACGAGTACGCCTGCGAAGAGATCCAGCCTCAATTTGCTAGTCTCGATCAGTCAGGCTTGCCCGTGTAGGTAGGAGGTGGCAACAATATTTCCTTCCATTCTGCTCTTTAAGTTCATGTTATCTGTAGTAGAAATGATTTTATACAAAAAGAACTTATGAAATACGTGATTCAATAGATTTTTTTTTAGAGTTTTCTAAAATTTATTTGTTTTCGAATAAACAACTTGAGTGTCTTGATGCCTCGTGTTAGCAAGTCGTAAACGCAAGATGGCCTCTCGGTAATTTTTTCGGCAACATGTTACTCACTTAATTTCATCAGTCCTAACAAATATTATTTAAATAAATAATTTCTCAAAATACGTTTTTAAATAGTACTTTCGAAGTAGATTTATAACATAAGATATTTTTTTAAAGTAAGTTGTTGATGTCTTGATTCTAATCAATCGGTTATGCATCGTGGTGGTAAGACGTGGCTTCCCCCCGTTTACCTCCCGCCATCGCGTTTTCCTATTGAGATCTCAATATTAATTTCACGACTCGTCCTAACATTATAGGCATATTTTATAGTAAAAAATTAGACAAGGTACGCATTAAAATAACATTTTCTTAATATATTTATATAATTTTCTAATCAATATTTTATTAAAAACCTTAAAAAGTTCGAAGAATCGTCCATTTAGCGGAAGGATGTGTTGATAGGCCATGAAACAAAATGGCCGCCCGGTCACTTGTCCAAGATTTTAACACTTATATCTTCAGGTTTTTAAATTATTATAATTTATGCGTAAAATGTGTCTTTTAATAGGCATTTTAATTATATTTTTGATATAGATTTACAAAATTAGGTATTCGATTTAAAATTTAAAATTTAAAATTTAAAAGCAATATTTACTAAACATTGCTGTATTAAACATTGCAGCATTCATGGAATGCTGTTCAGGGTTGGTAGGAGGTGGCAACCATATTACCATCCAGTCTGCTTTGTACGTTCGTGTTATGTATTGTAGAAATGATTTTTTACATAAAGAAATTGTTATGATATACATGATTCAATAGAATTTTCTTCAGACATTTGTAAATTTTGTTTTTCATTTCTGAGTAAAAACTTAAGTGTTTTGATGTCTCGTGTTGGCTAGCCGTAAAAGCAACATGGCCTCTCTGTAACTTTTCCGGAAATATGTTACTAACTACATTTCATTAGTCTACAAATATTAGCCTACTTAAATAAATAATTTTTTTTTAATGTGTTTTTAAATAATATTTTCGAAGTAGATTTATAGTACTATAAGTTATTATCTGAAAGTAAGTTGATGTTTTGATGGCCAAATCAATCGGTTATGCATCATGTCGATAGGGCGTGTCTTCCAATTTACCTTCTATTTTGCTACTTGAGATCTCAATAATTTCATGATTTGACTTAAAATTATATTTTATGGTAAAAAATTAGACAAGATACGCGTTAAAATTTAATTTTCTTAATAGATTTACATAATTTTCCAATTGATATTTCATTAAAAACCCTAAAGGGTTCGATGAATCAATCATTTAGCGTAGGGGCGTGTTGACAAGCCATGAAACAAGATGGCCTCCCGGTCACTTACGGGATTTTACAACTTATTTTTTCAGTTTTCAAAACTTATTATAATTAATGCGTAAAATGTGTCTTTTAGTACGCCTTTACATTATATTTTTGATATAGACTTACAAAAGTAGCTATTAGGTTTACAATTTTAAAAGAAATAATAATATTATAGTCATATTAATCGTTGTTAACTTTGTAATTGGACTTTGTTTTAACCCTTAACTGGTGAGGTGGAGTCTGCCAAACCCCAGGGAATTTTCATTTTTTTACATTGGCAACACTGTGAGTCAGATGACCTTGACGCGTTCAGTACCTTCAAGTTAGTTGGTGTTGACCTCCCCTACGATCTGTTTCCGTTCTAGTTTTTGATTTTATAGTCGGTACAACAAGTTAAAGTTGCTTTAGGGTCTGTCAGACCTTACCTCACCGTGAATGTATTAGTTTCGTTCTCATAGTGATTTACAAAAATGGCGTCTGGAGATAAACAATTTAGGGTTAACGACCCAGATTCAATCCAGAAGATGTCAAAAACCATACTGCCTGGATTGTAGAGCTGATCTTTGCTCGATTTGTGGAGAAAACTGAGAGACGTTTAGAGTTCGTTCAGTGTAATAACAGCATATTTTTACAAACTTTAAAACCGTGCAGAATTTTTTAGTTTTATTTAAGAATTATTCTGATTTATGTGAATTGTTTTTAAACTCATAATTAAAAGGTGTAAACATTTTAAAATTATCAAATATTTTTTTTGTCTATTTTACATAGAATTTTAATAAACAATGTTTTTGAGTTCATTTTTCCGAGTGTAAAATAAAAAATATTTTTTTGAAATGGTTTAGCGAAGTGTTTTTTTATTTTTAGCTCTATTCCACATTTCTATACCAGTTTAAAAATGTACTTAAGCCATTGCATAAAAATAAAAAATTTTAATTTGTGTAAAAAATGAAAAAAAATTTGAGGGGTCTGTGAGACCCCACCTCACTGTGAGTGTTACAATAATACCACCTCTCCAGTTAAGGGTTAATAATTGAAAAATAACCTAGTAATCTGGTTTAATTTTTTTAATGATTTAATTTATTGTAAGTAATTTGTTATTTATTTTAAGTAATTTAAATTGAAATTTATTTTTTAATAACAATAAATTAAAATTTATTCATAAAATTAACACTCATTTTATCAAACTGTAATTTTTAGTTTGTAAAAAATACTGGTATGCTTAAACTATAGTGTGTAAATTATTAATTCTACCCAGATCCCGAAATGGACCGTAGAGTTAAGTGTCACAATATTAATGTCACATCCCACAAAGCTAATAAAGGAACTTGTTCTGTTAAAATATTGCCTGTGATATTTTTAATCTGACTGAAAAATATAATATGGGGAATATAAAATATATATTAATATAACACTTTTAATTTTTTTACAAAAATGATTATTTTTTTTTTTTTTTTTTTTTTTTTTTGGTTTAACGTCCGACTGTTCTGCAATTACTGCTAATGCAGACGGTGAAGGATGAAATGATTTTTTTGTAACGTGTGAAAAGATGCCGTGCCTGAATGGGATTCGAACCCAAGACCGCATGATGAGAGGCGAGCACGTTACCAACTGCGCCACAAAAATGATTAGACAACATTTTGTTTGAAAACACCTTTTTTAACTAATTTGCCTTAAATTTTATACTCGTTTCCATGCATTCTAATCATCTATTTTTTGCTTGATATTTGGGAACTTCGATCCTCTAAAGGAATGGTTACATTATGTCCACTACAATGCAATGATTTCCGTGGAAGTGCTTCGTGAACAAACAAATTTTGTTGGATTGTAACGCCAAAACAATTGTTTCATTGTTGATTAGTTCCCAGATCGTATGAATAGTCTATCAAAGTTTTATCACCTGTTGCGATGTCACATAAGAGTTTTGCAATCGCACTGTCCCAGGTTTATTGCCATTATTAGGGGTACTATCTAGGTGTAAGCCCTACGACCCTTTTTTATTATCACAATTTTCTGTATTACTTTTCTGCAATTGAAATTTTAATTCTCTTTTGAAGCAAAGGGAGTACCCAATCTCTCTGTATGAACCCGCTGTGGCCCAGACCAATCAATTTATACAGGTTTACACATACGTGCATTTCAGGCGTGTCACGTTTTTTCTACGGTATGAATTCTCTCTCTTTTATATAACTTGCTCACACAAACGCTAATGTTCATTCCCTTTCATGTTTCTCCTACAGCCACATGGATAAAAAAGATGCGTTTGCGTTGAATTAGATATTAATGCCCGCACCAAAAAGTAATAACAATAATAATAAGAATAAAACCCCAGTGGATAACCTCCGAACAATGATTACACTAAATGAAAATCAAAACAATAAGTATAAGTTACGTTTTTACTTGGGTTTATTTTTACTGTACAAGAGGATATAAGCTATGCTTCTCAAAGCACTTTTATTACCACGTTTTGGTTTCATTGCAAAGAACTATGTAATTGCTTGTAAATGTAACATGAATACTTCTTTTGACTTTTTACAATAATATTGATGGACGACGTAAGAAAACTTGTTAGTCAAAAACTCATCATAAAAATATTTACTTATGTTGTTTTAACCACCGGGTTGGTTTCGTGGCAAGGACGTCACCACGAGTCAGCTGTATGACTGATGACGGAGACGAAGGTTCCTTGATTCAAATCCTAGTAAAGCTAGTTACGTTTATACACGGTTACTACACTAGAATAACCGTGTATACTAGAGTAACTGTTTATGCACAGTTACTATCTAGTAAAGTAACGGTGCGTGTTTACGAATTCAAATTCTAGACATTGGTTACCAGTGTACTTTGATGGTTGGGGTTCAATTATCCATACTCGCTCAAGAATGGTCGGTCTGAAACATTACACTTCAATTCATCTTGTGATTACAATATTAAAAGTAGGCCTGTAAGCTATGCTGTAAGTCCATATTACATTCTAAAATTATTATTTTTTATCTGTAGTGATAAACTCACAATGAGTCAGAAAAACCACTAGCCTAGCTCCTTTTATAAATTTATTTGATTTTTGTATCACTTTTATCTTCATGTGTGTGTTTAACTACCTACAATATAATCTTTTGTTGGTCATGCTACATGAGAAATTTTTTGCGTAAATTGTTTTTATTATGGTCTTATAAATAGTTTTATTTGTATTTTGCTGTTAGTTAATGTAGGCTACTACTGCTTCTACAAACACGGGCTGTCGTCTTTTGAAGGAGTAGTATTATGAATAAATAAATCTAGTTAATCTGTTAAAAATAGTCTTGAATTTTTAACAAATTAAAAGTTATGTTTCTTATAAATAATCAATAAAGAAAACTATACTGAAGATAATGATTATGATATTTTGATATTAAAATTTCATATTATTTGTGTCCAATGAATAAGTAATGACAGTGAACATCCGTTACATTTATATTAATGCGGAACTGAATGTAATTTCACTAGTTTTTCACATGTAAACTTATATCGGCAATGTAGAGAAACGTAAAAACGATGCGAGGACAGTTTGGGTCTATATAAAATTATGGCAAGGCTAACAGGGAAATGGCACCGAAGCATGCCGCATTACTGAATTCTGAATATTCATTGGGTTGCAAATAAATGTGTGTATGATTCCTACGTGTAAAATTTCTCTCGTCCACCGAACAAAGCACGATAGCTAACCCTAGTTTTATAAATCGCATGTTGATTTTTTGTGTGCAGTTACTGTTTGCTTGTTTTGAATTGTGGCTACCAGTTTTAAAAAGTTATTTTATGCAAAGCGTTGAACAAGTTCCGCCCGCTCCAAAGTTAACCGTTTTTTTACGGTTATATTTTTCTTTGTTCACGCCTAAAAATTTAGTTAACAAATTTCAGATAGCGTTAACTTTCTATTCCGATAAAGTTTTCAAACGTAAACATTTTTACGCTGCTTTTTACTACAGTGAAAATTAATTTCTGGCTGGTTGCAATATTACTTATAAAATTTACAATATTTTTTTACAAATGTAACATTTCATTTTGTGTGAAAAATGCAAACAAATTCATTGGTGAAATAACCTAAGTTTTAAAGTGTTTATTCAATATTTTTCATTTCAAAATATTCATTTTTAAATGAGAATAAAATATTTAACTGCTTTTACTTTCTATTAATTCTTTTTCTTAAATATTTTAATCTTTGAATGAATGAAGTGTACTATGCTGTTTATGAGTTCCTAATGTTTATTTTATAAAAATGTCAGTAACATATTGGTTATGGTGTTTTATAAATTATAAAAACTATCATTAACATCATCACTCATTCTTTTTTCTTTAGCGTGCAGACCCCATAAATGATTGGCTTCAACTTTGGTAAATCACTATCATGAGCCTCTCTCAAAAGAGTTTGCGTACTCATGTTTGTCCAGTCTCTAATAATATGTTTCAACCATGAGGATTTCCTTCGTCGAGAAGAAAGAAATGCTCATAAGGTAAGCGCAGATCTAGATCTGCACTTTCTAAAACGGCAAAAATTGTCTACTATGAGTCAATAGACACCTTACTGAAACCTTCCACGCTCGACTGGAATAATCTACAACATAAAAGAACAATTTGGAAAATCAATATTAGGCAAAAAATCATTCCTACTATTTTGACCGCTCTTCGAGAACTCCGTTTACGAACATTCCATTTATCAGTATAACCTTGTTACAATACACAAAAAACAAATCTTTACCTGAACTATTTCTAACCTACCATAATTTATTATTATAATGTCAAAATATTATTTGCTTTAGAGTTGATATCGTTCTCAGTATTTGCTTGTGCAAATCTGCACAACCATGTGATATTTCATTAAAGCAAACTCTATAGAATAGAGCATATTAGTAGGCCGCAGGATATAAATGTTTTGACATTACGTTGGTTAGGTAACCCTACTACAGTATTGCAGACATCCCAGACTGACCACACAACTGACAAATTTCGTTACCCAGTCTCACAACATATCGACAAACGGATTACCCTGAATACACCCGCCCACACGGATAGAAAGAACTTGACGTCAGGAACCTTTTACACTACTTTGCAGATAGTACACGCCTAACCTCTTTTTATTTTGAGACTTATTCGATTGCCTCTTTCAAGCTAAAGATCAAGAGTTTGGAAGATCTAAGTGTTACATTTGTCATAATATTATTAGGTCTATAAACTTTTAATTCGACCAATTTATTTTTCTTAACATGTTACAAATTTGTTCCTTCCTCTCTCTTTAAGAAGTTTAGTTTAATCAAGTAGTTAATAGTTCAAATTATATTATATAGAAATTATATATCTGGTGACAATGATCTTTTGTGTTACTTTTGGTGTTGAGGATGTTCTGTAGAGTTGAGAGATCCGTGGAGAGCTACATAACCTCATGTTATAAGTTAATTAATGATTATTAGCAAATCTGCATTTTTACTGAATCTTCGTTTTTCTTGAAATTAGAACAGGTTGCCATAACCGAAGCTGAAAACAGGTTATGGTTATGGTTTTATTCTTCTTCTCTTTCTTATTTGTCTTCTTTTTCCTCTTCACATTCTCCTTTTCCTCCTCCTTTTTTCCTCCACTAGCCTTCTCCCATCCAACCATACAATGGTAGATATTATAGGGTTTTCTAACTTTGTCCATGACTTTCGTCGTAAGTGGTTCTTATCCACCCTTCACCAACACACTCTCTCTCTCTCTCTCTCTCTCTCTCTCTCTCTAACATCATCCTTCCACCTCATTTGTGGCCTTCCCGCACATTCGCTTATTCCACGAAGTCTTCAATGTATAACCCTGAGGGCATACAGGTATCTATCACTGATTTGCCTCACCACATTTTTAGTCCTGTTCCACTTGATACGTTTCATGACATCAGTTTTCTTTGTTTTGTCTCGGATTATATATTCTAAACGTCTCTCGTAAAAAAATTCTTGACTTGTTTCTTGCCATTAATCTTTGTAAAGTCGTAGTTTATCTACTACTTTCTTTTACATCACCATGCTCTCCAGGCCATAGGTAAATACAAGAAATACATATTTTCAATATACTTTACGGTTATACTTTACGAAAATATAATTAACTTTCAGTGTAAAACTGCCCTCTGATAAGTTTAGTTTTTATTTTGTACGAAGAAGTATAGTATTCATACTGTATTATACTTCATTCCTATGAAAGTACAATAGATTATTTTTAAAAAAAATATGCGACAGAGAATATTTTCACTGTTCTGAACTGACTGATTTGAACATTCAACGTAACTGTGATTGTAAACATATAGCATGTGGTTAATACAATGAAATCCGCTAACGGTTTCATTATAAATTTAAAAATTGGTGTAATATTTTTGAATTTTTATTACTTTAGTAAAAAGAAACTAAGAGTTTAAAATGTATTTTAACAAGTAGATCAATGTAAATAAATGACCGTATCGAATCACTTTATCCAAAATTCTAGAGTAACTTTAAAAGCGAATAAATAAGAGAAAAGTTTACTGAGAGAGTAAGTTGCTTTTTGTTTACAAAGTTATTTACTGTAGATAAGTTTTCAGTTTTCTTAAATCGATTAGTTTCCATGATGAAAAAATAATGATGGCAGTTGAGAAAAAGACAGTTTTATTGAGCAAAATATTTATTTTTATTGATACTTTTTGTTTTAACCGACCGTAGTTTTGGGAAACCTACAGTTAGTTTACAAATTGTTATACGAGGCAAGTTTTTGTGAAAAAGAACCATGTTCATAAAAAAAAATTGAAATGCATAGCCCACCTGACTAATTTGTACTAAAATTACGAACCCGCTAAACACTTGACCTTATAAAAAACAAAAAAAGTATTTCTTGTTGTTTTTATTATTTTATCCACGCATTGTGCGTTGTTATTGGACATTGAGATGAAAATACCGAACTAATTATGCGAAACCATAGTTAATTTCATTAAAGGTAAAAAGGTGACGTCAAAAACTGTCTACTCTACTTCATCTTTTCGCTTTCACTGAAAATATCTTCTTTTTCTGTGCTGTTTGTTTCTGTTTCTGTCCTGTTTCACAAACATTTCAATGTCTAGTTTGGCTTGCACTTTTAGGATTTTGTTTGACGTCACAAAGATTTCAATTTCTCTTTACACTTTCACTTTTAACTTTCACTTCTTCGATTGACGTCAAGGCCATCCTACTTTCATTTTTTTCATTTTAACTCTACTTTTCGCTTCTTGTTTGACGTCAAAATTATCCACTAATTTTTTCTGTGATGTTTAACTTTCATCTTAAGTTTTTATGTTAAAATCTTTTTTTTCTTTTAGGACTATGTGTTTTCTTTTTGGATTTATGAAACTATTTGACGCTGATACAGTGATTTAAGTAATAAAAAGTAAGTTTTTTTTGTAGCTTGTGCAAGCGTTGTAATCAATTTGTTTTATATTCTCAAAGGCGCAGTAACCATTTTTTTGTTAAAATTACGGTAGGCTATTTATATTTTTTTTATGTATCATGTCTTTTAATGAAAAATTTAAAATATAATTATCTAAAGTTTTTATTTAGTTCCGCTCAAAACCAGAACTTCACCCCCAATCCAGACGGACCTACGGGCGGGCATCGGAAAATGATAGACGACAATTTCAAAAATTGCCATCAATAAAATGTAGAATTAAAAAAAAAATTATGACAGACGTTGGTCTAGTTAACGTGTAAATATAACGTAAGTATAAGACTTCAGGAAGCCATCTCTTTAAGTATGATTTAACTGGAGAGTAAGTTACACCTCCATTCATTCTATTTAATCTTTTGCATACACAGGTATATTATTATAGTGACTAATATAGATCTGATTAATTAATGTTTTTAAGTCAGCTATTTAAACAGCTTGGTGTTTACCAATTAAGTAAATTAGAAAGTAACCTGGTAAATCGTTCAAGACGGTAGCCAAAATTTTAACCCGAACCTTATCATTAAAGCACGTTACCAACTAAGACAATTTAAAAAGTTAAAAAAAAATTTCAGTAAAACTGCAGTCTACCGTGGTATAAAATAATGAGTAGATGTGTTAGTTAATAAACTAATATATTGATTGGAGAAAATCGCTGACGGAGGAACTTTGAGGGTATGTCTTATCTAGTCCTGTCACTTTAAAACAGATTGGTAGAATGCGTTCGTTTAAATCAACGATTGACTTTTAAATTAGGCTATTTAGAAGATAGATGGCCAGTCGATTTGTTTGAAACTTCTTTGGTATAACTGCATATACAGTATAAATTACTTGTTAAATAAAAGAAATCGTTTAAATTCTGCGTATTTTGTTGATTTTTATAAACAAAGGTGATGTTGTGATTATTGGCGGCAAATTTTTATATTGTTAACTATAGTTTTCTTTTGTCCGCCCATTACAACCAGATGTCAGAAACTAAAAGAGATAATAACAAACAGTTTCCGGATTCGTAATCTACACAAAAAGTAGTGGGCCTGAATTGGGTTTAAAGTTCCAATTTCGACCAGAAGTGGTCCAATACCAGAAGTCAAAAAATCACAGTCGGAATTTGGAAAAAATAGTGTCATTTGATTCATCTTAAAGAGTACATACAGAAATCACTAATGGTTTTTGCCCTAAGTCTAATCAAATTTAGCCTTTTTAAAAATGGTCACCAGCCATGAGACGCGTTGTCTCGTGAAAGGGATTTTGACTGGAACTATTGCAGGATATTTGTTTAATTAAAATACTTTTTCTTTTCACCCCGACTCCAAACGAATGATAATTAGACACAAATATCAGAAAACATTCTTAGCTAAGCTTTATTTTTTTCAGTTAATTAATGATAGTAACATTGTATAATCTGGAATGTTATTTACAGGAATACAAGTAGTTATTACTTATGATTCCGTGCGCCTGGGGTTCCTAAGCCACATAGCCATCTGGGAATCAAGAACATGAGCAAAGCTTGAGCTCATGAGTCTACATTCGTAGTTTTAGAATTCATAGATTGTGACAAAGTGTGAGTTACGGAAGATGAAAGACGTACTTTACTAATGTAGATTTTAAAAAAATTTATAAGAGAAAGTTTTCCGTTAGTTTAGTACGAAATTTTTGTTCACATGTATTTTCTTAAATCAACTAACCATGTATTGTTCAAAAAACTACAGTGAACATGTTGGCTAATCTATAAACAGTTCTACGCGTCTGTAGATGTCCTGTAGTTCTCAGTTTCAGCACGCTTTTCAATAGGGTTACAAAATCAGTTGTTAAAAAATTTGGGCTGTAAAGGCTATTTCATTATTGTTACATCGCATCGAAGGCCCATTGTAAAGTCGAGTCCAATCAATAAACTTCTTTAAAAGAATTTGTATATATATGAATAAAAATTCATTTAATTCGTGCTTTAATTAAATTCTGTAAAAGTTTTCAGGATAACTTCAATACGTTTATCCATTTTTACCCTGTTTGAGTTTTATTTGATTTTTTTCATTTAGAATAGAGCCGTGAAAAAGTACGGGTGGAGGGGTGTCGAATAAAAAGGGTTTACAAGGAGAAAAGAAAATGATATTTTCCTCAGTAATGGTGAATTTGGAGAAGTGTGAACAGTGTGCTGCTGGTTGGAAGAAGTACTAGCTGAACAGCAGAGCACCCCGTTCAGCTAGATCCAAGCCGCTTATGGCTACTTGGTACCACCGCACGCCCCCCATAAACTCCTTCTCCTTCCCCTCCATTGCTAGTAAAACTTCATCCGCCTTGCCAATACTCGACTGCACTCGGAATCCCTTGGCCGTTAGTCAACTCCCCACACTCTACCGACCCGAAACCAAATTGGGTCTCCGCATCCGAGTTCCCCATCTCTATGCGAGTTAAAATAATCGTACAAAGTATAGCAAAACTTGAGGAAACTATAAATATTCTAGAATATTATTATTCGCGCCTTATTTGTGCGGAAAGCAGTATAAATGAATTCCGTATTTTTTAGACCTTTATATCGATAAAATTACCCCTTGAATTGTGTGATAGTCGTGAGATTAACGGATTATAACCGAGTTAAAAACTTACTTTACCCGTTCAGCATTTTTCTTCTATAAAATTGCTTACTTACTCACTACACTTTATTCTTTGAATATTGAACTTTAATAAGGTTCAAAAATGAATAACTTTGTTATAAACTATTATACTAGGGCTACAATTTTTCTTAAATAATATAAAAATCGTCAAGTTTATTATATTAGACCTAACGTAGACAGTAATACGTTATTAAGGAAACACAATTTCTTGAGTACTAATTAATAATGAAAACTTGTTATTGACCTTCAGTATTTTGTCAAACTTAATTTGAATTTATTTTTCATGGTTCAAATCCATCACACACACATCATATTACATTTTAGTAAAATAGTGCCTTTTTTAATGTAACGAGTACCTAGTGTTCAATTGAATTTTATTAGGCAGTAGGTAGGAACTTAGGTAGTAAGCTAGTAGATGATAGGTAAGTTTGGTGTACGTATTAATTTTTACAAAACATTTTTTAATCAATTTAAGGTTAAGAAGTTTATAAGAAATTAACCTACTATAAAAACCACGAAATTACGAGCTTCCTAGTAAACCAAACAGTCGTGTACCTCCACCTGTCCTGCAATATTGTGTTGCAAATTCCACCTGCCCTGAATAAGTTTGTAATTTTATATTGTTAATGATAATAAGACAATAATCCTTCCTCACTGAGTTGACAGAGTATGCTTATCAGCATGCCAGGTCCTCCGAAAAGCACCCACTTTCCACCCTGCAAATGACATCTTCACTTCATTCACCACAGGGTCTCGGGTATAGTGAAATTAATTACTCTCAGAGAAGATAACTCTGACTAGAGTTTTTACACCTCTACCTCTTCTGTTCTTAAATAGTTCAGTCATATCATTGGCTGACTACGTAATAAGAAACGGAACTATTTTTTGTAGCCCTGGAACCAACAGATCGAGTGCAGTTAATTTAACACTCCACCTGCCCGTTGTGGGCATACTAGTAGTTATAACGGTAATAATTAATGGAAGTAGTTAATGTTTTAATAAATATTTTGTTGTAAATTTAAAAAGGAAGTTTTGTTATTTATAAACAATGGAATCCCAAAACAACCTGGAATAAAAGTTATAGTAGGCCTATTAGTAAAAAGTTACATAATATTTCGCATTAAAACTGTATTGCAATTACGTAGGCCTACCGCTATTTCTACTTAAAATTGCAAACTCGATTTACTTATCTGGTCAGACTGTTACTGAAGCAATTCGTAGATATTAAGAGTGCCGCTTAGTACGGTCAAAATTCCTGAGTTTCGGTGTGATAATATTAAGTAATGGCTATGGTAAAAAACATTTTCGGTACCAATTTAATGTATAGAAGCCATAGGTAACTACATATTCCACTGAACCATCTGTCATGTAAAAAATACAATGAAAAACATTTAAAGTGCTCAAGGCGTTTGCTGCGGCACCCTTTTAACTATAAAATTGAATTTTGTATACTTACCTTCACATCCATTACGTGAATGATTTATTTCTGAATTACACGATCATCTATATGTTTTGAATTTTCAGCAACCAACACAGAAAAATCTCTGTACAAAAAAAGTAGAAATAATGATTTTAATTACAATTCTTTCAACATTTATTTTATTATAATTTAATTACTAATATTTAGGTTGGCCCCTTCTGTAGAGTAGTAATAGCGAGCTAGCCTACAATGCAGAAATCCTGGGTTCGATTCCCGGCTAGTCAGGAAATTTTCACGAGTATAAGTCCACCGCAGTCACTAATAATGAGCTTTTGATGCGACAAATAAACAAAAAAGCTATTTAGGCAACTTTTTTTAATAGATAATAATGTTGATTTTGTGTTTTCTGCAATAACTCTATTATTTTTATTGTTTTTGTTTTTGTTTGTAAAAACAGATTGTATTTTTTTAATATTGTTTTAAAATTACATCAACATCAAAGGTTGTTAGTGATTACAAAATATTAAACTATAAAAATGTTTGATACATAATTATAGAATATTATTACAGATTAAAACAGATCGTTAAATTTTTTGTTTGTTTTTTACTTCGTTTATTTAACGTCGCATCAACTACTGTGGTCATTAGCGAGGACGTTTGGCTGCAACTGTGAAGGATGAAATGATTATTTTTAACGTATGAAAATATGCCGTGCCTGAGTGGGATTCGAACCAAAGACCGCATGATGAGAGGCGAGCACGTTACCAACTAAGCCAATGCGGCCGGCTAAACACAATTTGAAATATCATGAACACACTTAAAATTTACACTTAAAGGATGAAATGATTATTTTTAACGTATGAAAATATGCCGTGCCTGAGTGGGATTCGAACCAAAGACCGCATGATGAGAGGCGAGCACGTTACCAACTAAGCCAATGCGGCCGGCTAAACACAATTTGAAATATCATGAACGAACTTAAAATTTTAAATATTAAGCCTATTATTTCTAAAAGTCAACAAACAGTAAAGAATAAAATAAATATATTCTGAGGTTACTAGAATTTGTTAAAGTAGGCCTATTTAATGTTTTAAGAAACCAAAAGTGTTTGAAACTCAAAAATTAGTTCATTTAGGCATTTGTGCATATAATTAGGAACTTCCAATTTAGATCTCAAAATTTGTAAATCATTGCATTCCTTTAGTGGAAGACTTATAGAAAGGTTACTCTCACGAAAGTTAAATTTTCGAGGATCTGTTCTAGCTAAAATATGACAATGTGTTAATCATGAGTTCAAATAAAATAAACTATTTTTTTTAATAAACGTAACAATCGTAATCTCAAGTAAATTTTATCTCAATAGATTAAATATTTATATTACGTTATATTTTAAGGTAATTCATATATTAAGGTAATACTGGGTCAAATACTAAATTCTTTGAAATACCTTTGAAAGGGTAAAAAAATTTCTTCTAGCAACTTAGAAAAGAAAAAAATATTTTATGGCAGTTAAGCCTAGTCCTACTTCATGTGGTTATATTAAATATACATGCCTACCTCGGGTTTATAGGAAAATATTAAAATTCAAATCACGGCTGGATCTTGAAAGTTAGATAAGAAACCACGAAAGTACCTTCATATTCAATTATTTTGCATCGCGACTGAATTTATACATTGAAAACAGGGCTATCAAAATCTGAAAAAGAGAAATAAAACTCTTTATAAAGGTTTTACACAAAATAGTTTTCCATAAAATTAACATAATAAACTTCATGAATTTTGTATATAGAATGATAGAATTAGTAATAATTTATTTTATTAATTAGTAATAAAAAAAATCTTGAGAGTCGGTTCGTCAACGTACTTCCATTGTATATAATATATACAGTATTGTATCACCATATCTTATGAAACGGAAACTTAAATATCATACCCTATCGATATACGAGCAAGAACTTGAAACATTTTTCCAAGTTTTAAAATAACTGTTCTCTGATTATTTTTTGCTTTCCTCATTGCATAATTTTTTTTGTTCCTATGGTCATTAATTGAATTAATTCTCATTAAGTAAAAATATCCACATTGAATCCCTAAAATATATTGTAAAGAAGTTTTAGTTATTAAAAAAGAAGAAGTTTTTTCTCTATTAATACAATAATTGTATTAATAGAGAAAAAACTTCTACTTTTTTCACAATTATTGTGCATAATCTAAGGTAATTTTTAAAATTTTTATTGTTATTAAAATTATTATTATTGATATTTTGTTATATAAATTTAATGGTATTTATCATTTATTTTTAATGCTTTTAATAAAACTGTTTAATGTATTTCTTGTACTCTTTTTAGATTTTATATTAGTATTTTGTATAGTAGTTATTAGTATTTATAAATTTGTTTAAATAAATTTTATTGTTTACTCTTATGCGCAGACAGAACTCTTTCTTCGTGAAGAAAAGTTTTTGTTAAGTATATTTAGTTAAAAATAATGTTTACAGCTTAGTATAGTAATAACTGTAATATATTTAACAAAATAAAACAAATAAATAAATAATATAATAGGTTTTCATAATATTATGGTTAATTATAATAAAACTTTAGAAAGAAAATCACATTATAATTTAAACGGTTTACACTAAATAAGATATCCTTGTTTTTAAACAGCATTATAAAGAAAAACTTTAAAAGCAATTTCCATTAAATTTTAATAAAAAGGGTACACCGTTACATGTCTCAATAGCAATGGTTTCGAGTTGTATGAACACGGAAGTGTATCATTTAACAAAGATGTATTGCGTGTATTGCTTTGAATTGGAAAACAATACAATAATAATAGAAAGGCCAATGGTAGTCTTTTATGGTACATCTTTTATGGTATGTTCTTTAAATGATAGTCTAGCCAATGGTCTTTATTCATTACAAAGTACTTACATTCATTCGGACATGCGTAGCTACCTTTTCAACAACGAGTATGTTTAGTAGTCATTTGTAATAGAAAATCCTTGAAAAAATGTAACCTGAGAATGTATTGTAACACCTAAGCTTAGGTTCGTTCGGAATCTAGGTATAATAAATAATAAGCAGACTTCCTTCAACTGATAACAATATTTATAATAAAAGTTAATAATTACAATTATGAAACTTACAATACTAACAAATTAAAATCGAGTTATTTAAATTAAATTAATTACAAAAATGTAAAGCTTAAGGGGAGTGTTTGGGACTATATAAATTTTATGTTTGTTCAATTCTTCAATTTATTTTCGTGTTCTATTATAAGATATCATTTATCGGTCTCAACCAATGAGGGTTGATTTCTACCTGCGCATACAGAAAGTTTTATACTGAACTGGACACAGTCGTCCGCTAACTCGCAAACGCAAAAGAACGCGCTCTGTGCGGTCTTACGCTTTTCCGCTTTCGCCCTAGTATTGGGAATTATCCGCGACCGCTAATTTGTTTTCTTTATATTATTTAAGTGTATTTCTCTATTAAATTCACGCATCGCTACGTATTTAACGCGTTGGAAACACTCCGACAACTAACCGCGCAATTACAGTCCACTTCAAGATCTTCGGCAGCTCACCACTCATCGGAAAGCCACTGGTACCAGCTGGTAAGTCGCAAGACTTCTAAGGTGAGTGGAATTCAACTTTTTATTTGTCGACAGTAAGCTGCTATACGCTCCGCCACTGACCCTACCATATGTATGGCCATCCGAACCGGATCTGTTTTCGCGAGTGTATCAGTGCGTGTATTTTTTAAATTCTGTGAAAAAACTCAAAACCGCATTTAAATCGCATTATTTAAACATTGGGTATTAACATTTTATTATTCCATAATTATTATTTTTTAATAGTGAAGGAAACATTTTTCTTAATATTAATTTGTAAGGGTGCGCAGGTCATAACAGGCCTACAATACCGGGTTTTATCTACCTGCCTTAGTTACTTGTATTACGCATTATTCTACCCCTCTCCCCACTATTCATTATTCCATGTTCTATTTTCTTATCTATTACCATTCTCCGTCTCACTTTTGTTCTGCCTTCTCCCTCTACTACGCTGAAGAACAAGGTGCAACGCACGCGTATTGTATTTCAATTGTACAATAAAATATTAAAATTCATATTGTCAACAAAATTAACATTGAACTTGAATTTCAACTCATCAGCTGTTTTGTTATCAGACACTACAAATTATTAAGTACCTAATATTTATTTTCTATTATTTTGCTTCATACAACGCAAACATATTTTATTTATTTAATTTTTATTTAAATTTTTTATTACGCATTGAATATTTATTATGTCTTCTGACCAAGAGCAAATTCAGCTCAAAGCTCTGGTCGCTAAAAGAGAAAAATATTTCGCACGCCTACAGGCTCTATACGATGTAGGAATGACTAGCTTTAATCTCGCGAAAACCTCGAAACCTTATAGTAACGAGTTAGAATCTTTTATTTCGCGCTATCAGCGCCTAGAAGACGACTACCTATCCTTTGAGCAAGTAAATGAGGATATTGTACGGGTTAACGCTAAACTTCAGGACGCAGAACGCGTTGAAACGCATCAAGTATCCATGGCATATGATGAGATATATTTCAATATTAAGACACTTGCGCGTAGAATGAAGATTGATGAAAAGTTAGCACAGCCTAACCCCGCGGTAGGTTCAAAGGAAGGATTGCCCGTCACAACTCGTAACCAAGCTCGTCTCCCGAAATTAGAGATCGAAGCCTTTGATGGTACCATTTCATGCTGGCTAAATTTTACGCAATATTTAACTCGGCTATTCATAAAAATAAAACCATTTCTAAAGTCGAAAAATTTATGTATCTGATAGGTTATTTAAAATCGCACGTGCTTTCTCTTGTCGAAAATTTAGATATTACAGAAGATAATTACGATATTGCTATGCAAATTTTAATTGAACGCTATCAGAACAAACGCTTTTTAGCGTCTACTTATTTAAATAAGATAATTACATTTCGTCAACTATCCGATGAGAATGTTGATTCGCTAAATAACTTTTTAGAAGTTTTTAATTCTAACATGTCTGCATTTAAAGCACTAAGTATCAATGATTCATTTGATTTCACTATGTTACACTTAGGTGTCCGTGCGTTACCGCCTACTGTACGCAAGGAATTTGAAAATGAACATTCTGACATGGATGTTCCGTCCTTTGAAAGCTTAATAAAATTTGTTCAAAAACGAATAAAAACAAATGAGCTTACGCAGTTAAAAATTAAAGTTAAACCAAATATTAACAGTCAAGTTCAACAAAATTATAAATCAAATCAAACTAACGCTAGAAATCCGCATAATAAACAAACTTTCTTTACTAAAAAGCAATCTGACGCGCCTAAATGTATTTTGTGTAATAATTCACACTTAATTTATCAATGTGCTAATTTTAAAGCTTTAACAGCACAAGCACGTTTTGATTTCGCTAAAAACAGGCATTTATGTTTCAATTGTTTGTCATGTATGCACATTACCACCGATCGTAGTAAAAATCATTACCACCGATGTCGTAGTAAAAATCGCTGCTTTACTTGTAAGAAAAACCATCACGCCTTATTGCATTTAAATACTACCAAAATTGATAATAAAGTAAACACTGAAAGTATACAACCGCCTACAGCAAGTACTTCTAATTTTAAAGACCAACCTGTATTCAATGGTCACGCAAATATTTCTAAAAGTAAGCATTCTGTTTTATTAGCTACAATAATAATCAGAATTGTTAATCCAGTCACAAAAACTTATCAAAATTTACGCGCAGTTCTAGACAGCGCTTCACACTGCAATTTCCTAACACAACGTGCCGCTGATTTCTTAAATGCTAAATTAAACATTACTGAACAAAGAATTGAAGGTGTCAGTTCTGTTTCTACACAGTGTAATAACGTCACTTATTTACATGTGGAATCTTTATCAGGAAAAACTATGGTAAACTATCAAGAATTTTTTATATTAGATAAAATCACTAATGCATTACCGCATACTACCTTGCATAAGGAATTAACGCAAAGCATTTTAAATGCCGGCTTAAAACTTGCAGATCCTACATTTAATCTAAGTCTACCCGTAGATATATTAATGGGCGCAGGTTTATTCACAAAAATAGTTAAAGGCAACTCAATTGTACTTGGTAAAGGATTACCAGTCGCATACGATAGCTCACTTGGGTATATTTTAATTGGCTCATATTTTACTGATAAGGCCCAAACTTGTAAATCTGCTAATTCTTTTCTTACGCTAACTAACGAAGATTTGGATAATTCACTAACACGTTTTTGGAAACAAGAACAAGTCGCTAATTCTGTCGAAGCTAAGCCACATGATTTATTCTGTGAAAATTATTTTCTACAATCGCACAATCGCGACAGTTCAGGTCGCTATATCGTTCGGTTACCTTTTAACCCGGACTTATCGCTACAAAAGTTTGGTGACTCGCTTACCCTCGCTAAAAAACGGTTTTTCGCCTTGGAACGTCGCTTGAACGCCAATACTAGTTTGAAAAAATTATATTGTGAATTTATGCAAGATTATTTAAATAGTAATCACATGTCACTTTGTGAACCACAAGAAATAATTAATATCAAGTATGCCTTACCTCACCATGCAGTTATTAAAGAAAATAGTAGCACTACCCGTTTGAGAGTAGTTTTCGACGCATCAGCTAAAACAACTTCAAATTTCTCGTTGAATGAATTTTATTAACTGGTCCAAAATTACAAACAGAAATTTCTGATATCATCTTACATTTTTGTTTGCACAATTTTGTATTTTTCTGTGACATCAAGCAATTGTTCAGGCAGATATTAGTTCACCCCGAAGACCAAAAATTTCAAACCATTTTTTGGCGTGAAAATTCATCGCAAGAGCTTCAAATCTACAAGTTACACACGGTGACGTTCGGTTTATCAAGTTCTCCTTTCCTCGCAATCAGGACCTTACATCAACTGGCAGCCGATGAAGGACATCATTATCCCGAAGCAGCTAGGGTACTTAAAAAATTTACCTTTGTTGACAATCTATTTGCTGGCGCTTCTACTGAGACTGATGCTTTAAAACTTCAACGAGATTTAATTAAACGCTTAAAACTAGGTGGTTTCGAATTGCGCAAGTGGTGTTCTAACTCAAAAGCCTTGATGTCAAATTTACCAGCTGATTATTATGAAAAACCGCTAAATTTTACCGCCTTCCAAGAACTACAGTTTAGTGTACTTGGTCTCCTTTGGTCTCCTGTTAATGATTGTTTTTCTTATCATGTTTCTGAACACAATTTCATTGTAACACCTACTAAAAGACAGATTTTATCTATTATCGCTCAAATTTATGATCCTACTGGTTTTTTAAGCCCAGTTACTTTCTACGCTAAATGTATTATGCAATCGCTTTGGACACGTGCCCTTGGTTGGGACGATCCTCTTCCTAGTGATCTGTTATCAAGATGGAACAATTTTGTTTCTGATTTACCAGCTATTTGTAAAATAAAAATACCTCGTTCTTTAGGCATTAATGACAAGTCACGACTTCAACTGCATGCCTTTTGCGACGCATCAGAAAAGGGGTTTGCTTCTGTTATTTATTTAAGAAATAAAACATCTGCTGATAATATTATCGTTAGCTTATTAATTGCTAAGACTCGATTGGCACCGCTTAAAAAATTATCTCTTCCTAGACTGGAACTTTGCGCTGCTCAACTGTCAGCCCGTCTATTAGATTATACTTTCAAATTAATCTCGCCACATTGTAATATTGTAAACTTATTTGCTTGGACGGATAGCACAGTCACTCTATCATGGATTCGTACTGAAACTTATAAACTGAATACCTTTGTCGCCAATGGCGTTGCTGAAATTCAAAGACTGACGCAACCTAACATTTGGAATCACGTTCCAGGAATTCAAAACCCCGCGGATATAGCTTCAAGAGGTACAACTCCTATGCAGCTTCACTCACATCCCTTATGGTGGGGAGGCCCACAGTTTCTCAGCCGATCGCAAAACACCTGGCCTGAAAATAAATTTTATCCACTCAAATTTGAAGATATAACTGAAACCAAGACTACACAACAGTATTGTCTCGTCGTTACTGCTATAGATAGCAACAAAATGTTTGATAAATTTTCTTCGTAGTCTTATTTACTGAAAGTTTACGCTTATGTTTTACGTTTTATTAATAATTTACGCTCTCGCGTACGCACACAAATGATTTTATTTAAAAATGAACAGATATTCAGGAATTATATTTCAGTTAAGGAATTGAAAAACTCTACGCTATTAGTCTGTAAAATTGTACAACAAGATGTTTTCAGAGAAGAATTTTTGAAACTGTAAAAACAACTACCTTCTCGGTGGAAAACCTTATTTCCTTTCATCTCCAACGATGGATTAATTCGTGTCGGCGGTAGACAGAACTACTCTAATTTACCATCCGACAGCAAACATCCTATTATACTGCCTAAAAAACATGTCATAACAGACTTAATAATTAATTATTATCATGCCGTTTCGCTTCATGCAGGACCTCAACTTCTGCAATCAGTTATCTCGCAAACAATTTGGATTTTATCTGCTAGAAGTATCATACGCTCAAACATTCGCAAGTGCAATATTTGTTTTCGTTGTAAGCCGTACAACCAAACACCGCTTATGTCAGCTCTTCCTAAGGATAGAGTCACACCCGCCAGGCCGTTTCTGCATACTGCTACGGATCTCGCCGGGCCATTTCAAGTTAAAATTCATACCGCATTACGCAACGCCAAATTAATCAAAGCATACTTTTGTGTATTTGTATGTCTCGCAATAAAAGCAGTTCACATTGAAGTAGTTACCGATTTATCTTCTGAAGCCTTCATCGCCGCTTTAAAGCATTTTATCGCTCGCCGTGGAAGATGTTCTGATATCTACTCTGATTGTAGTACTAACTTCACAGGCGCCAACAACGCACTACGAAAAATCGTCGCACAATTTTTTTAAAACCAGAAGACAACAGGATGTCATTGACTTCTGCACCCCATAGGGAATTAAATTTCATTTTTCACCACTCGCTGCACCTCATATGGGAGGTCTTTGGGAGTCTGCTGTTAAAAGTGTTAAACACCATCTAAAAAGAGTAATGGGTATTGCAATACTTTTGCTAGAAGAATTCATGACGCTAACAACGCAAATTGAATCCATATTGAATTCGCGCCCACTTTTACCTTTGTCTCAAGATACTGAGGACTTGCACGTCTTAACTCCCGCACATTTTCTGATAGGTAGTTTTCCGAGTCAAATTCCCAAAGAGGATGTGTCTCAACAACCGCTCAACAGGCTGAAAAGATGGCAGCTGGTGCAATCTTTCACACAGCGCATCTAGAAACGCTGGTCCCAGGAATACTTGAATACACTGCAACAACGTGTGAAATGGCAGGCTTGTACAAGAAGCATCGCTCAAGGACATCTGGTTCTCATTAGGAAGGAAGACACTTCGCCGCTACATTGGCCTATCGGACGTATTCTGGAAACTTTCCCCGGAAAAGACGGGGTCGTCAGAACAGCTAAGGTCAAGACGTCAGCTGGTCACCTTGTTCGTCCTGCTGTCAAGCTTTTCCCGCTTCCCACACAATAACTATTTTTCGCACCTCCCTTCCGTTATTCCTTTTCTTCCGCTTGCATCCTGTTCTTATCTTCGCTTTCACCGCTTTTACTTTTCCTGTACATATTTATATATATTTTTTGACTCTATTAAACGCCCTTACGTTCGTTTAAGGTGGGAAGGAATGTTTGGGACTATATAAATTTTATGTTTGTTCAATTCTTCAATTTATTTTCGTGTTCTATTATAAGATATCATTTATCGGTCTCAACCAATGAGGGTTGATTTCTACCTGCGCATACAGACAGTTTTATACTGAACTGGACACAGTCGTCCGCTAACTCGCAAACGCAAAAGAACGCTCTCTGTGCGGTCTTACGCTTTTCCGCTTTCGCCCTAGTATTGGGAATTATCCGCGACCGCTAACTTGTTTTCTTTATATTATTTAAGTGTATTTCTCTATTAAATTCACGCATCGCTACGTATTTAACGCGTTGGAAACACTCCGAAAACTAACCGCGCAATTACAGTCCACTTCAAGATCTTCGGCAGCTCACCACTCATCGGAAAGCCACTGGTACCAGCTGGTAAGTCGCAAGACTTCTAAGGTGAGTGGAATTCAACTTTTTATTTGTCGACAGTAAGCTGCTATACGCTCCGCCACTGACCCTACCAGGGAGACTGCTTGATGTTTTTAAATCAAAATTTCGATTTATGGTTTTTTATAATTATTTTTTACAGTTTAAGTCTAGATCTGCCAGAAAACATTGTGTTACGTCAAAAAAAAATTTATAAAAAAATTAAGTTTTTATAAAGTTTACTTAGAAAGATTATCACGTTACCAGGAACGAATATTTCTCACAATTTTATACTGTTCGTTTTAGTGCAAAGAAAACTTTAGTTGTTAAAATATCTGTATCACTGTTTTTTGTATTCTCAACTGTTGGTTCAGCTTTCTAAAGAACTGTTGATAGAAAATTTACTTTTTTTTATTGAGTGATGATGCCTACATAAGCCTTGGGCTTATGCGTAGGTAATGATATGTGGTGATTTGCAGAAGAAATAAATGCCAGACCTGACCGGGAATCGAACCCGGGACCTTGTGTACATTTTGTTTTTGGTTTGTGCCTTCTTGTTTCTTGTGTTTTCCCGTAAATTAAGATTTTTAACGCTAGGTACATTTTTCTCAGAAACCAATAAACCTACCAGGCTGAAATTTTTACCAGTTAATTACCTTGTATATCCACATATACCGACATTTTTATTACTTCCTCAGGTGCTCCAAAAATTAGTAATACACAAAAAAGGTAGAAAACAATTTGTAAAATTTTTACGTTATTCGTAATTTTTCTAAAAATTGGTATGGTCCAAAGATTAAATTGAAAAAATGTCAGTAGCTCGAGAAGTAACCCGACACCTATGGTGTGTAAAGTTTAATTTCCTTATTTTTTACCAATCCTATGAAAAATGTACCTAAAAACAGCAAACATTGGCGGGATACAAAGTACAGTCTCCCCTTAAACTAAATTAAACTAACAATAAGTAGCAATTATTTTATGTTTATCAAATTACGCAATTATGTATAATATTATTATGTTATGTATATACTAATGTTTATTAGCTGTTATGTATAATTTCATATAGTTTTTATTTTGCAGTAATAAATAAATTTAATAAAACCCACCAGAAACAGTCAAAGAAAATACAACAAATACGATTTACTCAGCATTTATAAAAAAAATTTATTTGTTTTCATCTTTTATTTTCAATCTTTAACTGTACTATAGACAACAACCAAAAGATGAGAAAGCATCGACGGTACATTAAAATGAACAAGAACAGGCATGAATAAAATAACAAAATATTCATCAATATTAAATTTGGAATAACGATGAACGTAAGATATAATAAAGTATGAGAAGAAAACCAGTAAAAAGTTAATATTATCAAAGAAAAGTTGTTACCGATAGTAATGAAGCATATTTTTAAAAAAATGTACATCTAATACTTTAAATTTTTTAACGTAAACATGCAGAAGGAATTAACAATATCTCTGCTCTATCTTTTTTTTTAAATTGTACTAACTGCGGAAAATAATTATCTTGATAAAGCCACCAGATCGTTCAAGAAGAGGTTTTTTGAACACTATAATAATAACAAAAAAGGAAAATATACATTTTTCCTATGTGAACGAACACTTTAATTTATTCAGAACACACTATAAGCAATATAAAAAAATAATTTGGAAATATTAGAAACGAACGATAAAAAGTAGAGAAGTTGATAATAATATATCGGAAAAGTTTTACTTTTACAAAATTTAGAAAGAAGTTTAAATTATTAATTTTTCAAACAGAGTACGAAACCAGTGACCTAATTAGGTTGGCAGAATTGACTTACAAAATTTTTAATTATAAAATTAATAAATAACTCATTCCCTTAATTCTATCATCACATACAGAGAAGGTTTACATCTCTGGCAAAATAAATATTATTGTGTAATTTTCAGTATTGTAATGAGCTGATCATAATGTGGTAAAGTTGTGAAAGCATTATTCAATCGGCAAGTGATTTTTCTCATTCTTTGACCGTTTCTGGTGGTTATTAACAATAATTAAATTTTTATAGTGAAATAAAGAAAAAAAACTCCTGCTTTTATGTAGGTACTACCAAGTTATGTATAACTTATATTGATGTATTTTTGATAATAAATGAATTTTGAATTTATAATGAAAATCAAATTCCTAGATGTTAATAAGCATTATAACTTCATTTATTTTTTTTCATTTAACTTTTGTAATTTTTAATTTAACGCACGCTAATTTTAATATAGAAGAACAACGCTCGTTTTTCTCCAGTCTTCTATTTGTTTTAGTAAACAGAGGTTTGTATTTTGCTTGTTTTTTACTCATTCATTAAATTTAATTTTTTTGCTTTGAAATTCATTCTTCATTGTTTTCCTTTTATTTGATAGGCTAACCAGTTTTCATTTGGCAAAGTTAGAGATTTCACACGTACCCATTTGGGGCCGGCTTGTTTGTAACAAAAAGTAAATCATCGCGTATAAAGGGCAACATACACGGGACTGCGTTCTCTTGCCAGCGCTCGTTGCCAACTGCAGATTTGCACCTGACACTATTAATTCCCACTAAACAAATCTTCTATCCCCCACGTTATTCAATCTATAGTGATTTTTTTATTATTAAAAATATTACTATAGTAAATGCCATTTAACTAAAGAATTGATGTAAACAATCACGACAAACTGACTGATGGTGGAATGATTCAGATCAGTCTACCTGATTACCAAGCGGCCATCTTTTCATTGTTTTGACTCATAAACACCAATACACATCCAATACCTGCAGTGTATTTATCGCTCAGTTTGTATTCTGAATTAGTTTTTTAAACTGCCCTGCAATGTGTGTGAGTTTTTAAACATTACGAAGAATTAACTGCTTCACTCTGGACTAAACATATTTTTATTTTAATGCCAAGTAATTTTTTCATCGTCAAAAGTTAAATTTATGAAATTCGTATGTGCAGAAAATTTTTTTGCCTAAGTAGGCTTTATCCTGTGCGTAGTTATGAGAGTGATAGGCAGATGAAAAAATGTCAAACAGATCGGGAATCGAAACGTTTATAAATATTTATTAACTAATTTTACTTAATATGGCTGAATCTACAGTGAAACATAGAAAAGGATAATCTTTGAAAATTAGTGAAAAACAGGTTATTAGAAATATTTTTGTAACGTTAAGGAATGAAAACCTGAAATTGACAGTAGACTAAATAGCTTATGAAACCGACATAAAACGTTTTGTTTATTAAACACGGGAATGTAACTTAATTAGCAAAATGAAGAGCGACAAATCACCGAAAAAAAAACAAAAATTGCAAAACGTTGAATAACAAATTAAATGAGTTTCATAAAATGGCAATAAGAGAGATAATCCCCAGTTTTTATTTCAGTGACAAACTACTACAATTTATTAGCTATTAACAAATGTTAACAACAATGAGAAGCTTTCAAACTTTTTTGGATAAATCATTTTGGCGTGTCCTCAAAATTTTAAATACTCACTACATCTCTCGTACAGAAAATACTTATGGAAAGAAGTGATATAATTCAATGGAAATGAATTTATTAAGGAAATGTTTCTGGAAACGTAATTGAAGAATTTTTTATTCTTTAATTTAGAACGGTAGGTTCCCAGTGGTATAATCTGTGTTTAAAACTACGGGTGTTGTCCGTTATTCAAACCAATTCCATTTTCGCTTTAGACGTCATCAGTTGGGAAGTTCCTTTTTGCTAGATCAGAGGCTAGTTGGTTGAGATGGTAATCTAATCGTTCGTAAAATTTGCTATAGAAGGACGCGGTTATTTCCATTACTGTTGGAATTTTGAAATTGCCGTGGAGGGTTTTATTGCTTACTAAACAAAAGCCAGAAGCAAGTCTTAATTTTGACTGAAAGACCGGGATCGACTTTAAATTGCTCTCTGCCGCTACTGCAAGGAGCAAAAGACCATAAATCCAGATTTGTCTCAAAACAGTTTTGTAGAACTTTTAAAGAAATTGAATAAGGTACTTAATTGTAAACACAACTTTTACAGTTATCAATGTTTTTTCGAATGAAACATCATTAAAGCATCTATATTTTATCATATTTGTCTTTCTCAATGACCAAGCAGTTGGTACAATTTGTGTAGTAAAGAAATGTAGAACTGAGTCCTTTTTTTCAGAAAAAATTTCCAACTGTACATATATTTTTTAATTTAATACGTTCAGTAAAGTATTAAGGATGAGGTAGACCGTGTCATGGTACTCCTAGTTGCTTTAACTCAATTAATATTTTGAGTAACAAAATATTTTGTCACAAGGGAGTAATTAATGATCCTTTCAACTTTTTATGTAGGCTTACATTTTTGTTGCCTTCATTATCAAGAGATCACTTAATTTAGCTTCAGAATATCCAATGGATATTAACTTGAAATAAAATTACCAACTCCAGTTGGAAAGTATCAAGTTTATGTTTTCATTTGAGGTAGCTGCCAATGGTTGTTGTCTTTTACCTTCTGAATTTCTAGATCACTTTAAAAAATATCTTCTTTCAGGATTTTTTAAAACTTTGAATGTTAAAAATAGGCTACGTTGGCAATTTAAATTTAAATTTAAATTTTTAGTTACATGTACTTGTATTTAGAAGCTACAGAAAAATATTATGTTTATTTTTGTAATGTTCATTTCTTCTTTCGCGTTTCAAGTTTTTATTCACACATTTAGAATATAAAATCTTAGAACAGGTGTTTTCGTTTAATTATTTAGAAGGTAATGTGCAATGACTAATATCTAGAGTGTATATATCTAGAATAGAAGCTGCTGAGGTGAGATTATCAAGACCTTTAATAATATGTTATCGATTGGTAGACAACATAATTGGTATAAATCTTCATTTATACATTTAGGCATGAAATAAAAATATGCCAGGGGTGACATTAATCATTTCATAAATACAGGAAATAGCAATGTAGTCGTTTGATGTAGATAGCAAATGACCAAACACCAAAATTGGTGTTAACTTACAAGCCAGTTGTACAATGTTGTATTGGATGAGATTGGAAAATATATGAACATCTTTACAATAAAGTAAATTATTTCGTTTTAAGGTGGAACAAACCAGGATGTCGAATCCATATTATTTATGGTGATAAACTTCAGAATATTTACAATAAATTGGTAAATAGGGTTGAAAATAAATGAGCGGTAAATGATATTACAGCTTGGAGGAGAACCCTACTCAATAATAGGACTCCAAATTTACGTAAAAAGTAGCCTGTTAAAGTTAAAATTTACGATTAGAATATTATCAATCGTTTACTCCAACCAAAAAAATTATCGCCGATTTCGTTTACGGCTTCAAAATCGTTAAAGTTGAGGTAGATTATTGGATTACAAGGTTATGCATAAATGTTGGTTATGGTTCTATAATAAATTCTTCTAAAAAAGTCTGGATTCAATAAAAGATGTTACTTACCTATTGTTTAGTTGAGACACCTGTTTAAATGGACAAAAGTAGAATTACTAAATGTTCTGAACACATTAAAGTGAAATTTCAGGTCAATTCTTTCCTTTCTCACTATCTTTTCTTATCTTTGCTTTTGTACTATTTCTATTGATGTTATAACTTTTATCGCTCGGTATATAAACTTCTTCTTCTTAAAGTTCCATCTCCTATCGGAGGTTGGATATCATAATGGCTATGGTCACTTTGCTGGCTGCTGCTCTGAATAGTTGCAATGAACTACAGTTGAACCATTCTCGAAGATTCCTCAGCCAGGAGATGGGTCTTCTTCCTACGCCTCTTCTTCCTCGGATCCTTCCCTGCATAATAATTCTCAGCAACTCATATTTTTCTCCTCTGGTTATGTGACCCAAATATTCTAGTTTACTTGTTTTTATACTCTTCATAACTTCCAACTCCTTATTTAAACGTCGTAGCACCTCAACACTGGTAACCTTTTGGACCCACTGAATTTTCAACATTCTCCTGTAACACCACATTTCGAACGCTTCTATCTTCTTTATGTGTTGTTTCTTCAATGTCCAAGCTTCCATTCCATGTAGTACGATAGAAAATACGTAACATCTTAGAGCCCTCAATCTGAGAGGCATGTGAAGGTCTTTGTTTGTTAGCATTGTCTTCAATTTTATGAATGCTTGCCTTGCAATTTCAATTCTTACTTTAATTTCTTTGCTTTGGTCATTCTTGTCATCAACCCAGGTTCCCAGATATTTGTATGCCTCTACTTTTTCTATTTGGGTTTGCTCTATTGTTAATGTTTCATTTCCATGTTCTGCACTCGAGACAATCATAAATTTAGTTTTTTCCTCATTTATTCTAAGTCCATATCCAATGCAATGATCGTTAATTCTATTCACCAATTCTTGCAGCGATTCCAGGGTGTCTGCCATCACAACGGTGTCATCAGCGAATCTTATGTTATTTACTATCCTTCCACCCACAGAGATTCCATCACTCAGTTCTGTTATGGCGTCTTGAAATATGGCTTCACTATACATGTTGAACAGTAGTGGCGACAGAACACAACCCTGTCTTACCCCTCTCTTTACATCAATATTCTCGGACTTTTGTTCTTCGACCTTTATATTGGCCTTTTGATTCCAATACAGATTGATGATGATTCGCAAATCTCGTCTGTCTATATTTTTGTTTTTCAATAATTCTATTAGTTTTTCATGTCGGACTCTGTCAAATGCTTTTTCAAAATCAATGAAATAGGCATATATATCGATGTTCATATCTAAGCAACTTTGAGAAAGGACATTAAAAGCAAACAATGCCTCTCTTGTTCCCAGTCCTTTGCGGAACCCGAATTGGGTATCGTCCATATCATCTACTAGTTTTCTATATATTCTTCCATGAATTACCTTCAGAAATATTTTAAGGGTATGGCTTATTAGTGATATTGTCCTATAGTCTGAACAATCTTTGGCATATATTGTCTTTGGTATTGCTACAAAGGTAGATACCAACCATTCCTGTGGTATTTGTCCGGTTTTATAGACTTCATTAAACAGATCCAGCAGTATATTATACTATCGTTAATGTACGAAGTTTAGTTGTCTTCGTCTGTCATCGAATTTTTCGTTTGATTTAAAGTGAGCGTTTCATGTCATTCATTTGTCTAGGATAATCCATATAATCAACCGAACTTTGTCAAAGATATAGATTACCTTATTTAGTATGACTTATGAACTTGGTGTCACAGTTTCGTGGGTATGATACCGCTACTACTTGGATTGCCTGAAGTGTACTGTCAGTTTATTTGTCTAACTTTGTCTTAATAACTTTTATATACCAATGAAACATTTGCTTTCAACTAGAATTATTACAAACGAAGGCATATTACTATGATTAAATATGCATTTCTTGATAACACTGCACTAATAAATTATTCTATCAAAAGAATTGACTATTTTTATATTCGTATGCACTATATTTATGTTTCTGCGTGGTTTTCTATAATTGTGTTGCTAAACACGTGTACAACAATTGAAGCCTAAATAAAAAAAAAAACAACAAATTAATGACTTTTTGACTAGTTATAACGTGCAACGACTATACAAAGCTCCTACTTGCAACAAGCTATATGAAATGGCACCATTTAAATCTATTTTTATCTAAAAGAAAACAGAAGGACGTATCTCTCTTTGTAAATTTTATATATTACTTCGTACAGTTGTTTTTGGTATTCATGTTAATACTCCAGTTAGTGAAAATGTATGGACTTTATCTTGTTTAGAGAAAAGAATATTCATGTCATCAGCAAACAAATGTCACCGCTGTAGAAGTTATCAGATAATCATCCATTAACATCTCAACAAGTACGGAGCTGTAACAGAACACTGCAATATTTCTATTAGCTGGTAAAATTTGAAAAAATAAGATCGCCCTGAGAAACTGCATAAAAATCTCAAAAAACATCTTTCAATCAGTGAATTTTTATAGTTTTGTAATTCAGTCGATATTTATCTTGCCACTGACAAATTTATTAATGTTCACGAAAACGTAATGCACTAATTTTTGAAATAAATATTATTAAATTACAATGCGTAAAGCATCAAATAAACAAAAATAAAGAAAAAGTGAAACAAAAATTATTATGGATCATAAAATAAGATGGAATATTTTTGTAGAGAAAATCTTTTCTTCCATGAAGATCATAAAAATACACCTGCTTTAGGCTACAATGATCAAAAAACGAAATACTTCCGTACTCTTACTTTCTTCAGACATGTACTTAAGTGCTTCGAGGGAAATTCTTCGTTGGGGCATCATTTAATATCTCCATCTTTTTCTTTACTCACTGATTTTAGCGTTAAGTGATTTGACTCTCAGCTTTGTTCAAAATCCTCAATCCAAAGCCTATTCAATCTGGAATAACCTTTGACATGAAATGAATCATACAATGTCTGCTGCTAGCAGTCTCCTTTCCTATCTTTAACCCAGAGTCCAGATTTTACTTCTGTAAATCAATTTTAGTGAACAGCCAATGTGTTGTGATATAACACATTTTTTCAAGTGCATATTATGCACTTTAACTCTGTATCTTTTCTTACTCTTTGCTTCAGATTAAGAGTTTTAGTTTTAAATAAATTTTAAGTTTAGATTAAGGTTTTAGTTTAACATATTACCTCAATTCGCTCATATCAAGCAGATGGAGTGTTAAATTATTTTCACTGGTTCTGCTAGTTGCAGGAGTACAAAATATAGTTCTGTTTCTTATCACATGATCAACCAATTACATGACTGAGGCATTTAAGAACACAAGAGGTAGAAGAGTAAAATACACTAATATGCTTTTCACGGTTGATGAGCTCTGCTGGTCCAGACATTTAGACCAATCAGAACGTTTGCCAGCGTTGTCAGATTGCACTTGGCAAACATTACGCGCGCATGCGTATAAGAGCCGCAGTTCACTAGTTCACTCTCGACTTGCATCTCGTACTGAACACATCGATTATAGAGCGCGTTAACATGCATAAATTTATAAAATAATCAGCTGATTGTATTTTGTAGGTTATAGTTATTATTGAAATACCAAAAAAATAGCCGACGAAATATTTAACAGAGCTACAAGAGCAAGTATTGGCAACGTTGCTACCAAGTCATTGGCTAGCTATAAAGTGAGTAGAGAGCAATGCAAACGTTCCGAGCTCATCAGCCGTGAAAAATAGTATAGTCAGAATTGTCTTCTCTGAGAGTTATGAATTCCATTACGCAGCCAGACCTGTGGTGAATGAATTGAAGGTGTCATTTTCAGGGTGGAAAGTAAATGCATTTAAGAGGACCCAGTACGGAAATACGTATAGTTTTACGCTCAATGAGGAAGGCAAGGTAAAGTCTCTCATTCCATGTTTTACTTAGTAAAGCCCGTAGAAAGTCAAACCAACCTTTCGGTTGATGACCTAAACAACAACAACATTGCGTCAATAGTTTAATTGCTTAGAACTATTAGTCTATGTTTAAACATAATAAAAGATTATTTTTCAATGCTAGCTCATGTTTTATCCAAATTCTACAACCAAATATTTAAGCATGATTAAGTTTTGTGTGCGTCAACTGCTTATTATCTTTTGAATTGAGTAGATGTTGATGTTTCTTTTATTTAAAGTCTCTTAAGTTTTAAAATATTTCAATTTATTATTAATAAATATATTTCCTACCATGGAGAGCCAATCGTATAACAAAATTTCACTTTTAAATTTTCCTTTTATTTATTGAACGTAATATTATGTTCTTTACTTTATTTTTTTCAAAATGAATATAGTAATAAACGAAGGACATTTTATGAGAGTTTTGAAATGTTACATAACCGATGCTTTTCATCAGAATCAGAAAAAGAAAATCGTAAAGACATTTTATTGCGTTCTTTTTGTTTATCGTTCATTCATTAGGTTACTCCATTTTTTCTCCCGGGACTTGCATAACCAAAAGACATTCCTTACAGAGCAAGAAAGTGTCTTTCTTTGATGTAAAGGAGAAAACATTTTCTCCTTTCTCATGAATAAGGTGAACTCAAAGTAGAAGCTTTACTTTTTACTTGAATCAAATAAAAAAAAGTGTCAGGTTTCAAATATTTTCCTTTTTTCAACAGCAGTCGCTTTCAAAAATAAATTTTTGTACACATATTAGAATTGTAGAACCGTATTCTATTGAAAATACTTTATAAATCCTCAATCCTATTTTAGGTTCGTTTGCCGTTAAACTTTGAACTGTGTTACAGTTAAAAAAGTGTTAGGCTTATAGGCTACTTATTTTTCTTAGTTTGGTAAAATATTTTTTCGTAAGAAAAATGGAAATATTGAAAATTGTATACGTACGTTTATTTTAAGTAAAATATCTTTTCATTAACATTTACAGTTATAATAATAATAAAATTACGTACTCTACTCTAAAGTATACTATCCTATCATTGATCCTAAAATACATATCATAAAATAATACTTCTTCATAACATATTTTTTATAGCTAATAACATATTGTTACTGGAATCTTTTAAAAGAATAACAATTTAATATGTTTCAGAAAATAGTAAATTATTGATTTGTTTGTGTTGGCTATGCTGCACCTTTCATATTATTTTTTATGGAAGATTTCTTTATCATCGGCATTTGAGCCTTCTTCGCAAATTACCAGTTGTGAGCTACAAAGACATCTGGATGTCATCTGTATGTACAAATTTCAGTGAATGTTTGAAATTTAGAGCTAAAATATATTTAAAGGTTTTTTGCTAGGTTTATGATATTTTGTTAAAGTAAGGCTTTGGGGTATGTGGCAATAAGCTATTTTTTCAATTCTGGTTTTTATAAGCTGATTGTGAATACTAATTAATTAAACATTTAAAGAAATGATTTCAAATTTATATTTTATACAAAATTCAATTTTTTTATTTTGAGTTTTTTAAATAGTAATAAATTCTAATAAATAAGTAATTTCATAAAATAAATTAATAAAATTAAATTTAAATTCATATTTATATTAAAATTTTAAGTTAAAGGTAAAATGTATATAAGGGTTTGTTGTTAAACCATATTGTGACACTTATCTCTAAGGTCCTTCTCGGGTTCTGGGTGTTTTAAGGATTAACACATTAAAGTTTAAACTTCAAGTATTTATTACAACTAAGAATTACAATTAAATGAGTGGCATAAAATAAATGAATAAGTAGGATGATTTTTTTTAACTGGTGCAAATATTTTCAAGTAATCAACATAATAAATAATATAAAGAAAAATATACACAAAAGAAAGAATTGAATGAATAAAAAAATTGAGAATATGTATTATGGTGAAATTTTAATTCATTGAAGTAAAATTCGATAAGGTTATTTCAAATTAGAAGCTTAGTTAATAAGTAGTTAACAAAACATTAAAAAATAAACAAAAAATTTATAATTAATTAATTAATTTTAAACTTTTCTTTCCATAGTTAATCTACATAAGTAAAATATCTTTCACTTTATTTTTTCATATTAGTCCAGTAATTTTTCACGATTACTTGAGTTGTATTTTATGAAGTAGAGCCAAGCTTAAATTGATTAACTATAAATAAATTGTACCAGGTGAAGAAGATTTCAAAGGATCAATGTTAATTATTCTAGAGAACAAAATTATTTAAATTTATAAAATTACAGCCGGAGTTTCATAAATCACGTAAATCAAAATGATTTTATAAAATTGTAAAAACTCGTTTGGATTCTTAGAATCCAGTAAGTTGTTAAACTGATAACAATAATAAATTTTTGTTTGTTGAAATTTTATTCCTTTCATTCACTACAGGTAGTAGTGTCCGTTATCAATAAATTTAAAAATTTTTTTTTTTTTTAATTAAAAGCTAGTTCATTTTTTTTTCATCTGGACTATCTGAGAATTCATTTAATAACAAAATCACCGTAAACATTAGACAAAATTTTATGTAAAGCTGTGATATTGTGAAATTATAGAACATGAAAAAAGAACTGAATGTATAGCCGTACTTTAAAATTTAAAAAGGAAATCACAACTTTTATACATCCCAGGATATAAAGTAAATTTCATACTAAGTAGCAACTAGGTACAGTGTTAAGCAATATCTCTTTTATAAATAGAATTTTGTTACTTATATACATTTATTTAGACTGAACAAGTTGTCAATTAATACAAAAATAAAGAAGGTTTCTAGTAAATAAAAAATTAAACGAGTATTATTGTTTAAAATTTTTAAAGTAGATAAATGTTTTTTGAAAATTTACTTAACATTTTTGTGGGTTCATATTTTTTTAAATTTTGTATTATTTTTTCACGATTAACAATAAATTAAAGGAATCATTTGAGAAATTTCATGAGATTGTCTGATGTAAGAATGAAAAACTTTAAACCGTACAAGTTAACGCACTATTGCTTTCTAGATTTTTGCTACTTTTTCTAATGTTTGCGCGACCCCGAAGCAAAAAAACTGTTACAGATCCAATTTTCTCACCCCTTTACGTTTCCTTTATAATGGTGTTGTCTTACTGTTCATCGGTGCAATTCAGTTCTCAGTGAAATGCTAACACAAGGAAATCCATTCTGAAACAAGAATATTTGATTGCCTACTTTCCCTTCTTTCTCCGGTTGAGTTTTGTTTCAACCTCCTCTTATTTTGCATTCAAAATTAAAACGTTATTCTTTTATAGAATAATATAAACTCGCTGATGAAATTACATAAGATTTCATTATTTTACAAAAACTGTAAAGTGTCGTTTAGAACTCAAAGTTTTCCTGCTTCATGGTTCTTCTACGTACAATTTTCATGTGCCATTACTACCGTAAATTCAACCATTTATTTATATTTCTTCCGTTACGATTTTCTCCTTGAAAATAAACTTTTAGTAGTTTTCAAGTAATCTAAAATTATGTGAATTTCTTGTTCTTGTTTGACTTATTAGACCAATGTTTGTAATTTTTGGTAAAATGAAATAAAATGTTTAAATTTTGATCTAGGCTATAACTGTTGTACTATACGCTTTAATATCTAATTAATACTTTCACAAGAAGCTACGATAATTAATTACTTTTGTTATTTATGAAAAACACAGCTGTATATATCTTAGTATTATTAATGCAAATTTAAAATATACTATAGCGTGTAACGTTTTTTTAGATTCTTCATTTGCATTAAAAAATTTTTATTAGACAGAGTAAAAGAAACATAAATTTGGCGTTCAAAAAACCTTCAACTGGATATTTATATCATTTTTATACTTGGAACACATTTATCAAAATTCAAATTAACTTTACACCTTCAGGTGTAAACATATAATAGACTGCTTACATCCAAATTATTTTATTTTTTCAAATAGTTTATCTAAATCTCAAAATCTGTATTAAAAATATGTTACCATTGTATGAAAAACTAATTATATTTCTTACTGACCAGTTGTCACTTGTAAAGTACCGCTAAACTGATTGATTGATTTTGTAGGAGGGATGCTACGGTTCCTTTACAGGGGTTTAGTACTACGGCTCTAGAGAGCCTATCGTATTATCTCATCCTTTTTTATTCACTTAGCAAATAGACCTCTATTTTGTTTTAGGAGACTGCCTTCGAGGTTTTTTCTAAGATTCATTAGCACCTTCTTTCAATTAATGCTTTACATTTGAAAATAATATAGGAGACAGATTCGTGTCTTCTCCGTAGAATCTGAATACCAGTTTACTACTAAAAACTTTTATGTGTTTCTTAGAACATCATATTTTCTAGAGTGATTGAACTCCATTAACAGGCCTAAGTTGTTTCCACCCTAAGCTGCTTTCTATCTCGACCAAGTACTTCACGAACAAGAGTATGAGATATGATACATATTAATTTCATGGTGTGACTCAGTTCAGTAATTTAGTTTTAACATCTCTGGTGTCTTGCGCTGATCCACTAAGGGATGATCCCATGTACCAATTGTCTCTAAATCCCAGATATGGTTCTGGTTCAACGACCGTCGTCGTATAAACCCTAGTCGATCTAAACAACTGCCCTTTTACTGCCCGCAGTTTCTCTATGACTCAGCATCAAAACCAAGGCAACTCCTGGTATCCTGCCAGTTGTAAGCACTTACTACTAAATCTACGACAATTTTGATGGTGACTTCTCTAGTCTGAATTTTAAAGGTCTCCAAGCAGGAGTGAGAAATTGCAGACTGTAAAATTGTAACTTCTAATGGTATTATGATATAACTGATTGTTTTGTTATTTGAAATGGCGTAATCAATAAGATTAACGTTTTTAACTATCACAAGCGTTGCGATATTATGTATCGAGTTATCAAAAACTTCGCCGTGATTTGAAACCGTTAGTACGTTTTTAAGTTTATGTTAATATTTATATATTTATAATTGTACGTTTTCCATGGATAAAAAAATGTTCTATTAGATATGATGGTAGTAATGATGGTGATAATGGTAATTATGACTTTGATAAGAAAACACTTAGGAAAATATAAATATGTAAATGAAGAATCAGATAGATTTAAGGAAGTACATTAGAGCTGTTTTCCGTTCTTCTTTCTGACACGTTTTCATACCTGACTGCACTGTACTCTCTTGTAACAAACGGTAGGGTTAAGGAAAGTGCGGAAGTTCTGTATAAAAATATTAGCTTTCTAGACGAAGAAAAAACTATGCAACTTAGACTATATAACACTCCAATTTGTGTTTTCGGTTCCTTAAAGTGTCTTTTATAGTTTATTTAATATCTTAGTAGCGAATACTTTGGGGTTGTCACCGCCATCCCTTCTAATGAATCATTTACTGTGCTGCCAGCCTTCAATACTTCTTCCGGCCTTTGTCGGCGCGGTAGGCCCTTTAGCGGTGCACCGACAAACCTTTCGGCTCCGCACTAACAGAGACCTTTCTCATCAAGGCCAAGCTAGTAGCCGCTCTCTAAAACAGCGCTCTCGGCGACTATATAAAGAGCGCTGCACTGAGCCGGGCGATTCAATTCCGATCAAGACTCCGAGGGATTCACTTCAAACCAGACAGCAGACAAGGCGTCCACCACGGCACACGGCTGCCGGACTCCAGCGAAGAATAATCGACGACCCTGCAAGAGAGAAGATGATGCTTCCACTTGCCGAACCGTCACCGTAAGCCGTCGACCGGACCGTCATTGCCCACTGACGCGAGCGATGCCCACAGCGGTCCCTCGACCGAGCCTTACGCTCACCGGACCCGACGAAGCAGCCATCGACGCACTACTGCGAGGGAAGAAGATGAAGTCTCCGTTGGACGACGACACGCCGTGTCGCCCAGCTCCTCGACCGCCATGAAGACTACGACCGACGCTTTCCATCAAGACGACCAACGCTTAAACGGCTATTTTCAGGGTCACCAAATAAATAAGGTTTGTCACTTAATGTCGCCATCCGGTGACAGGGTAATAAACAATGAGTTTTGACTTGTAATAATTTCCACAGCCTAATTGCGAATTAAACCCGGGGCTTTCTACTTGTTAGACTAGCGCGCTGACCGTTATGCTACAGGGGCTGCTAATTTAAGATTTACTTTTGTAAAATTTTCAATATCCAGAAATATAAAATTTAGGGTTTGTGTTTAACATGTAAATAAAGAAATAAATATAATGATTAACGTTTAAGTTTGATGACGTTTAAGGTTCTATATCGTACGTTATAATCACTCATTAATAGCTTGAAGGTCAACGGAGTCAGCCACAGTATTGCTGGATTGCATTTTCCATTGCTACTTGTGCGCTATTACCTCACTCACATGAACACATAAGCGTATTGAAACGAGAGTCTTCTCCTTTTTCATCTTCAGCTTTTCAAGGATTAGGCATCTCTGCTTGTTCCGAACCTCTCAAATCTATCCATCTCTTTTTCGGATATCCTCGTTCTCTATTTCTATCCGGTTTATAGCCTAGTAAACGAGGTTATGTACAATATATAAATACAATACGTTACTGACGTATTAAAATTCGGTTTTGATTTTCAGTTAATTACATATCATATTTTTCTAGTCATTATATCACGTAACCTTACACTACGTTACCTACTTATATTTCCCAACTATAGAAGTCAAAGAATGAGGTGGGGTGATTAAAAATGTAAGACGTTGAAGCTGACAATGATATGACGCACACTCTAGTGACAATTTTCTATAACGGAAAAAATTAAATACTGACCATCTTCTCGATGGTGATAATGATAAAATGCTCAAGTTAATGTTAAACTGTACAACCGTAGATTCCGCCTTTGATTACTAGGGAAGACAGAATGAGTTTTATAGGTCGAGACAAGTAATACAATAAAACTTGTGAGATCATCTGGATAGGAGGTTTAGCAAAATATCGACACAATCCGGGGTTAAATGCTTCATAACTTTCATAAAGCCATGCATCATAAGATTAATTATTCTTATAGAAGTTATTGAAGTTTTAACAGTTTTAAGGTTTGCAAATACTCTTTTATTAATGAACGCATAGATTTTCTCTCTTGGAACCGGCCCAATCTTCATAGTAGTGTATTGATTCCCTAAAACTCTGACCAAACTTGAAAACAAAGTATATGCTTGGCTCCAAAATATCGTCTTAAATTACTGCTTCGGAATTCTCTATTTAATTTTCCAAGAAATATTTCTCTCCTGATATTTTATTTCGGTTTTATGTTCGTATCTTTTATTCTGTGTTAGAAATTTATATTTTTAATTTTCAAACCCCTTGCCATTTAAAACGCCAAGGTATATACATTATGATGTCATTTTTTTGTGAAAATTTATTCCCTACGTTTGTTTTTGTATTAAAATTGTTTGCGTTATCGTAATATAATTTTTAAACTTCTACAATTCTGTTTATAAATTTTAACTTAAATTTAGTAAAGAATAAGTTATTTTTAGATAAATTATATAAGAAATAAATAATATTTTGGTTAATAATGACATAAGATTTTAAAAACAAACGCTTATGGTAAAGGTAGAGTGATGTACTGTAAGGACAGATGAAGATTTTCTGTGAAACAAAATATTTTGCGATTCTATACTTAGGTCTATCTACCAATACACGTAGGGCATTTTCCTCCAACTAAAATGAAAATAAAATTCGGGTATAAAAATTTGAAAAAATGTTACCATTTTTAATTTTATTTTTCTTTAGCTAGCTATATTTTCTAATTTATTTTAGATCGCATCGACATCTTGGTTATTAGCGACTATTTTAGGGGTATGAAAAAATAGATTTTTACAAGTAATAATTTCAAAACCTCAGTCCGGAATTAAACCCGGAAACTTCCACGTGGTGGCTAGCACGGTACTTTCTTAATTTTTATTTTAATTTAGAGTAAATTTCAGCCTAATAATTAATTCTTTATCAATTCTCTAGAAAATACGATAAAACCTTTTAATTACTCATTCACAAACAATCATTTTCATGTATTTCAAATGTAAAAATTGCAAAGTTTTGTTGAATGAAAGGATAAAAAATCGTGAGTTTTGTATTCACAGCACCGGTGTTTAGTTGAAACCTTTCTAGAATGTATAAACTAAAGTCATCAATAACTTATAAGCCAATTTGTAAAACAGACAAACGGACTCTGTATCATGTTTACATTGAATCTATTGGAATTCAGCAGCTGTTTGTGCAAATTTAGTTTCACATTTATGACCACGAAGAAGGTTAAATTTTGTAATAGCGTTTTGAATTAATTTTTTTTTAATTTCTAATTTGTGTACGTTGCAATCTGTTCAATTTAGAACAATAAGCAACCCCATGACCCAATAAGATGAGGGTGATGTGTATGATGTGTAAATGAGGTGTAGTCTTGTACAGACCCAGGTCGACCATTCCTGAGAGAGTATGGTTAATTAAACCCCAACCATCAAAGTACACCGGTAACCACTGTCTAGTATTCAAATCCTTATAAAAGTAACTACCTTTACTAGGGTTTGAACCAGGAACCTTCGTCTCCGAAAATCAGCTGTTTAACAGCTGTGACGAAGGTTCCTGGTTCAAATCCTTATAAAAGTAACTACCTTTACTAGGATTTGAACCAGGAACCTTCGTCTCCGAAAATCAGCTGTTTAACAGCTAATTTTCGGAGACGAAGGTTCCTGGTTCAAATCGTAGTAAAGGTAGTTACTTTTATAAGGATTTGAATACTAGACAGTGGTTACCGGTGTACTTTGATGGTTGGGGTTATAAAAATAAATATAGTAATTCACTATTTAAATATTATTTAAAATAGTAAATTACTATATTTATTTTTTATTGCATGCCACACGTATTACTATTACGTATTAGTATTAGTAGAAAGATTATAGAATACCCAGGTGTGCCAATTCGAATGCCTTACGATAAATCAGCTGTTCTCTACGTCATACTCGGAAGGCCGTCTCTTACTTCACCACAATAAAATTCGCATTTATTGGCTGTTCGGTCTGTTCAGTCGTGAATTTCATTTTTACTTGAATCTACCTGTAAAATAACGACAAAACTCTGCAGTGAATACGATAGAATAAACCATGAACGATATGATAAAGCAGATCATCCAGTAGAGACGCTGCTTACGTTAATTTTTCTACCACTTTGGTGACTGTTTTTAACTCATATTGGTTTCAACTTGTTAAGCATCTGTCAAGTTTAACTCTTAATAACAAAAACCCTTGTTTAATTTTTGAGTTTTTAAGTTGTTGACAAATATTTTCAGACTTTATATGAATCAAGAGTAATAGATTAGTTTACAGATTTATTAGCGGGCTCATTTGCTAAGGTAGACAGAAATTTTATCTTTAATATAAGTAGGCACCTGAAGAAGAAGATATTAATGTTGTTTTTCAGGTGCTTATACGTTCCAAATGTTTGGCGAAAATCATAAGAATTTTCATTTTGTTTCTTGCACTGTAAAATAGCTATTCCGAGCTTTTTTCAAAACAATTTGTCAGATTTCGAAGCCACGACACGCTTTTTCTGCTAGGTCATTTTTTCACATGTTGTCCCAAGCATGGATTTGTACAAATCCATGCTGAAGCCGGTTTGGATCTACCGGATTCAGTTATGGGGCACAGCATCGACTTCAAACCTCGAAATTCTACAACGGTTTCAATCAAAAGCTCTGCGGACCGTACTAAATGCACCATGGTATATTACCAACGCCGATATACATCGTGATATGGATGTGCAAACGGTACGAGAAGAAATACGAAATTTCAGTTGTAAATACATCAAACGTCTAAACAACCACGTAAATCACTTAGCACTGAATCTCTTAAACAACAGCAATGATGTTCATAGACTACAACGTGCTATAGTACTGGATCTCCCAGGGCGATTCTGATAGCGTGATTTTACATTGTAAATAATATAATGTTAATATTCTGTGGATAACTGGTGTGTTTGAGTGTGAATGTTGTAAATAACTGAATGAACATTTTTAATTATCTCCAGTAAAGTTCGGTGTACATATATTTTGGAATCATGTGTTTATTATTTATTACTTCTGATTCCGTTTTTTCGTTTTAAGGACGTTTTGGTTATTTTTTATATTTATTTTTAATTGTATATTTTCTTATTTTTTAAACACTAGGTATCTAATTTTGATTGTAAATGATAATAATTTAGAGCAGTAAAATATGTTTTAATGTTGTAATATGTTAATTGCACCAGTTGGTTGTAATTTGTTAGTGTGTTAATTCTAATTAATGAATTGCATTTACTGTTATACAACAGATTACACATTAAATAAAATGTTATATGAAAAATATATTGTCCTAGCAAAATGGCTTGTATTAACGAATATTCATTCCGCATAATATTTTCAAATTACTGGAGCATGTGTTAACGTACACTAGGCAACCTACGATTTTATCAATTTTCTTTGTCAGAAAATATAGGCTAACATGACTTTTTCAAAAATATTGGATGTTTTTTTTACGTTACGTAACAAAAAAATAACGTTAAACTTTCATAATAGTAGTAGTAGTAGTAGTAATTCAATTCAATTCATTTTATTTCGTTTTGTACAAAGATAATTTCCGTCAGACCTGGGTCTGGCGACAGAAATATACAAAAATAAATTCACAAAATAAACAATAAAATTAAAAATACAAAAATTCAATAACACAGATTGTTAACAATAAAATTAAAAGTAGAAGTTACAATAAAAAAAGCCTGCTTACCTTATAACAATATTAATGAAGTGCAAAAATAATATATCTAATAATATAATAATATATTATAATATATAATATAATAATAATAATAGTAATAATTAAGTTTGTTGTTGAGGAAGCTGTCGTAATAATTAATTAGCTATCATTTTACTCACTCGTTGCAACTTCTTATTTATGTCAGTTTCAATTTCATGTGTTAAAGTTACTATTCTAATAAAACTGATGATGTAATACGAGCATCTAATCTCCTGAAAGAGAATCTGTTTAATTACCAAATTCATCACTGACTGCTCATTTTCTTTCGTTTAGTGTTAATACTTTTGCAAGATTTTGGGGAAAATTGAGTTATTGTATTAAAATAACACTAAAATGTCATTATTCAATTCACATGAATATATTTATTTATTAAATAAATAAATTTTATTTTGACAAAAAATCCTCACATGAAAACGTACATTTCACTAAAACGAACAAAATGCATTTACTGTTTAATAAGGAGACATTAGCTCTCTTTAACGAAGATATTAAGTCATTACTTTTTAAACCAATCTGGATATATACATTTCTTCATTCGTGGGTCCACAAAACGAATAATGTAGCTTGATTACAGTCCTATCATGCCAAAACACTTCGAAATACAACATACTTTTCCAGTAAATACGAAACAAACTTATTCTCAATGTAAATAAGTTACTTACGTATTCGACTGAATAAAATAGTACTATCTACATCTCCACAGAAAATTAGCTAGACATAACTAACTAGAAGAATTAGCTCAATTAATTTACTGAAGAAACCTCCAACAAGGCTTTAAAGTTCTTGCACCGGAGATTTGTTGCTCCCTTTTAAATTAAGATGATTATATTAAAAATGTAAAAACTTATTTTTTAACCCTAATGTGAGTACATTGCAACCTTTTCAATGAAATACATTTAAAGTACAGCCCGGAGGTGAGCAGAGTTGTTGGGAGGCCATGATATACCAATAATTCAATGATTTTGTAGCTGTTGTGAGTCGAAATAGGCGGGAATCTAGTTCTTGATTGTGAGAAGAAGGATAGGAAGATAACTATAACAACCTAACATACTACTCGTACAATGTCAATATGGAAGTGACTACACTCCTCCAGAAGCTTTCTCGTAGAGGCAAAGTTATAAAAGTAGACACTAAACTATGTTAGAAAACTCAGTAGAAAAGGAAAAGAAAATAATACGAAAAAAAACAGGTTATTGTCGATTTTAAAAGTGGTAAGAGCAATCAAAAAATTAAGTTACTGGGGTAAAAAAATTAATTTGGAGGTAAACAAAGCGCAAGGGATTTGGCTAAGGGGACATAACCTGATGATGAATTTCAAAAACTTAAATAATTCCTATCATTACATACGGGTTCCTTTATATTTAATAGATTTATTACAAAATCTACAAGTGTTCTTTCTTAAAATTTCCACCGAATTAGCAAGAATGCAGTAGTTGTTTACATTCAGTTTGACTTAGAGTATACTCTAAGTAAAATTAAAATTCTTTAATTTAAATTTAAATTTAATTTTAATTTTTTTAGTTAAAATTTTTGAAATTATATAGTTAATTTTTTATTAAAAAACCGAGTAACAATAGTTATAACACATAAATCACATTATTTTTTTATTTTTACGAAAATATCAAGAAAAAGGGACACTTTATGTGGGACTAGAATGTTTTGAAAAATTATAAAAGCTGATAAAAATAATGCAGTTTAATTTTTGAGTAATTGATTGACGATTAGATGAAGACTCAACGTTGAAGTTTTTATAGATTTATGATTTACATTCAAATGTAAGGGTGTTGAGTTCATTAAGGAAGCTATAGTCCTACTGACTTCTAACATGTTAGCTTATGTTAAGTAAAGTTTTGAAATTCTTACACGTAGCATAGGGTTTCCGGACGCTAACAAAATGGTTGTTTTTCAACCCAGTATATTGATGTATATGAGGTAGATGAATAATGAGACAGAAAGCCTTGCAAAAACAAATAAATAGTGTTATTCAAAATTAATGACCTTTCTCTGAAAATATATTTTAGTGGTAATTTATATAAATAACGTAAATTTTAGTAATAATTAGTTAGATAATGCTACTGATATTTTTTTCATTTATTGAGTCAAATTTTTTTTAGTTTGTATTGTAATTTAAAAATACGTAAATTTGAATACGGCTAATAAAATTTGAATTTCATTGAAATAAAATAAATAAAGACAAGATTGATTAAACTTGAAATAATATTTAATCGAAAACTTTTTGAATTGACTTAACTTAATTAAAATTGACAAAAATTTAATTTACAAAATTAGTTTCTGATCCTCTACTGATGATACTTTAAATTATAATTCTAAATATTTAATTAAGTTTTTGCAATTGAGTCGCATAGTTGCAAAACCAGATACATCCATTTTTTTTTTAATAAGTTTTTATTGTTTTCTTTAGCACTATACCTTAACGCACGTTTTGCTCCAGTGAGTTTATTTCAAAACCAGCTATATTCTATTTAAAATTGATGTCCAACACGAGGGTTAGTTGCAAAAGCAGATAGACGACAATGTCACTTGCAAAACCAGATACATCCAACATAACCTAACTTGATCATGTAGGCATCCTTCGCATCCCAGAAAATATTACAGTATTTTGTTTAGTCTGTGATGGATGGGGAAGGCAAAACAAAAATATTAAAATGATGGGAATAATATATGTTTGGTCTTGTAATTATGCACCAGTGACATTAAAAAATGTAGAGTATATTTTCCCAGTTGTGGACCATTCTTTTTTACTACCAGATCGTATATTTGTCCGAATCGAGAAGGAAGTAAAAAAATCATTTGATCCTATTTCAAGTCCAGATGAATACAGAAAAATATTTTCAAACTACGGCACTGTGATTAATTTAGCCGACAAAGTGTATGACTGTAAGACGGTGCTTGAAAATATTACTTTACCACCAGGAAAATGGAATTTTCGTTTCAATCCTACAAAGAGATTTTATTTTATAAGAAATGAAAACCAGAACAACATACTTGTTAGTGGGCAAGTTCACTAAAAAAAACCTAGGAAAATACAAATCAGTTTTAAGAAAGGGATGCGTAATAAATGACGTGGAATGTCCAGAAATCATACAAAGTGGCAAAAATATTTTTCCACTTAAGGTGCGCGACGTTACCAATTTACTTTTGAAACATTTTGGTCCTGACTGGAAATGTACAGATTCCTTAATATATTTTAAAAACATACTAGAGAATAATCTATTAGGAGTTGAACCGACTGAAGAGCATGACAGTGTTGAAGATGGTTGTGCAAATCGTGATGAAGTTGATGATTTTATGGTGTAGTTTAAATTTTTTAATAAGTAGGCCTAATCTATAAAGTTACACGTCATTAAACCAAATTTATACAACAGCAAAAGTTATCATAAACAGCATAGAGTATCTACGCATAAATCAAATAAACAGTAACATCAATAGTAAAAATAAAGTAATAGTAATAGTAGTTTAGTAAATATTATGTATTAGTTGTAGGTAAGATGGTATAAATCAAAATAAAACAATGCTTGTATTTTGAAATAATAAGTAAGTACCAAATAAGTAAGTAATAATAAGTAAGTACCAAAAAGTAAAAATAGATGGATATGATTAATTCAAAACCAGATAAATCCATTTAATAATTTGCAAAACCAGATAGATTACGATTTCTGTTGCAAAACCAGATACATCCAACGCAAATTTTTGAATAACTTAAAAAATATTGATTTTCTGAAACTGAAATCTTTTGGTGTGCATGTACAAATTAGCTTCGATATGAGGGTATAAAATGAAACATGCAACATTTTCATCCATCTGAGATACCAGTTTTTTGTCATTCCTGAAAAAAAATATTTTCTGGATATATCTGGTTTTGCAACTAGACGACTCAATTATAAAATATATTAAATTGATATGATATATCTGCCTACTGAGCTCAGAATATTAAATAAATATAAATGATAATTTATTTTAATAGTTACGAGTTGAAGTTCTTGTAGTCTCTGCTTATGTGTGCTTTGTACCATTGATCTGGATCGAATAGGGGACTTGACCATTGTTACAATCAGTTTTATAGTATCTAATTAATTCTCTTATAAATTTAATCAGCTGATTTTAAACTCAATATTTTGTTGAATTCAGTTTCATAATTCATTTAGATCTTTATGTTGTACTAATTTCCTTTTTATAACTTTTAATCAATTTAAATTATTTATTCAAATTCTACTTTCATTTGTTTTATGGGTTCACTTTCAATAATGTAGAATGGAGCATTGGTGATGAGCCGTAATAATTTTGATTGAAATGCCTGTAGTTTTCTGATATTACTTGGCTTTGCTGTTCCGTAGATTTCAATTCCATAAGTCCAAATTGGCCGAATGAATGATTTATAAATGAGTAATTTTGAACGTAACGGTAATCGGGAATGGCGTCCTATGAGGTGGTATAATTGTTTTACTCTTTTATCCAAAGTCAGTCGTGTATTGTGGATGTGCGTTTGCCAGGTTAGTCGTCTGTCCATCGTGATGCCTAGGTATTTTACTGTGTCCTTTTGTGGAATGGGTTCGTTGTTGAGGAATACCGTAGGACTTTCTCCTTTACATAATGCGAATCTTATATGTACTGACTTATTAGTGTTTACTTTTAATCTCCACTTTTTCAGCCAAATTTCAATTGTGTTGAGAAAGTGTTGTAAGTTGGTACTGGCCTGCGTTAAATCGTGGGATGAAGTCAAGATAGCAGTATCGTCAGCGTATGTTGCTACCGTTATCCTTGGATCAGATGGTAAGTCCGCAGTGTAAATTGTATACAGTAGTGGTATAGAGACCTATACCACTTGTTCATGGAATAGAGACCTATTCTTATAAGACCTATTCCTTGTTCATGGAATAGAGACCTGCTCTTATAAGACACTGACTCGTGGCACCTACAAAGATTAGCCACTGGGTCTAATCTTTGTTATTGTAAATTTTCCTATGTTAAAACCAGCTCATTTGCTTATTGTAAAATTTTACAGTTGCAAATAAATAATTAAAGAGAAAAAAAAACTTTCAATAAGTTTAACTATTTGACTTCTGAAATTATTATTATACTTCTAATATTTTACTGTTGAAATTTAGTTTCATATTTTAAATTCTTGATTCAAAATATTAAAATAATAACTGGAAATTATTTATTCTGATGTTTAATTATTTGATTATTTAATTATTTATTTGAAATTATCCAACAATTTTGACTTCTAATCTTTATCTTTGGTTAACGATATTATGAATAATAGACTGCTATTCTACAAGTTGAATATTCCTTTTGTAACAGAAGATGCTGAAATCAAAAATTCAAAATGTAACAGAAAATTAACAGATCACATCAAGTCTCTAATATACAAAATTTATGTCAACACGGAATTTAGCAGACCGCCGCCTACGAAGAAAATATGTTTGAGATCTCTTGACATAATAACTGCAAAACGAAAAATTTTATTAAAGCTTGAAAAAATTTCCATATTTCATTTTTTATTGTACAGATTTTATCAAACTTTAAAATTTGATTTTTGTAATTTATATTCTTCTGTATTGTTTATGTATATTGTTATTACTCATGTAAATCTTTTTTTTAAGAATTTATTTTGTTTTTCATACAGTAATTGTATTTTTCAACTTTTAATTTCTACGCTGCTTGTCGTTCTGTGTATTGTATTTTATTCTTGGTGGATGTAGTATTTATTATCAAATTTTTCTTGCGTTTGTTCTCTGATTTTATTAATATTTTTATGTTCAACTTTTGAATTATCTGTATTCTTTAAAAAAAATCTGTTTTACTGAGTCATTTTTTACTAAAAGTTAGTTACATTTTGGTTATAAAATGTATAATTATCTAATAAATTAATAAATCTTTGGAAATAGAAAAAGAATATTTTAAAATTTTCTATAACTTTGATTATTACACTTCTGCTCTAATGTGCGTATTAAGGCCGCAATCTTGATTAATAACAATATTTTACCGTGAGTGCACAGCCTCCTAAAGAATTTTAACAGGCGTGACGCTTAACTATTATGTTGAGAATAAAATATGTAGTAAAAGAGGCGAGTTAAAGCAAAACCTTATGAGCCGTTTTTGAGTAAATCACAAAATATAAAGAAAATGCACAAATAAAGTACTACTTCCTGTTGACCGATTTTTAAGAAAATGTTGGTGCCCTGTCAACTATAATTACCTAACGTAAGTTTCAAGTATCAATTTTGTACAATATTCCGTTTTCTATATTTTTCCGTGCACCCATACACACAGCCACACACAGACCAATCGCTGAAAACATTCTTGTTTCTATTCAGGGGGTATGAAAAGTCTATTTATATCAAGATGAAAATAACACATTGCTTTTCTATGCATATATAGGTCAAGAGAAAGAAAAAGTTAAATGACATTTCAAATTATAACCAAGTCGGAAAATCTACAGAAATTTTAAATATGTTTTTATTAGGTTTCTTTAAAATATCAATAAGTTATTTATTACTAATTATTTTTACTATATAAAAAAGAAAAAGTAGGTATTAATTAATGTGAAATGTGTTTCACAGAGAAATTAATTCAATGTAACATGCTACTATAAAAAAATTACATTTCCATTTGAATTGTTCCTCAAATAACACCGTCTCATGAATGTTGTAATTTTTAAAGTGAAGAGAACCATTTAATAAAATTTAATTTATTAAAGCACTTGGTGATTGCAATTTCAGTTAGAAACTCATATTGCTTAAAGTAAAGGACGTGTTTCATTGAAGTGTTGTCGTCGACAGACTGAAATAGAGCTTATTCATTTATAAGCACTCCTTTGACTTATTAAATTTAGTCTGTGGTACGTGAAAGCCATTAATTTTTAAAACGTTAATTTACTTTGTGAGTAATTGAAAACATTACTCACGTAACAATTTAAGCATTATAATTCTAAACTACTTAGTCGAAAAAAATAATATAGAATATAACGGTTCAAGTAATAATTTATACTATTAGTCGCTCGAAATTTGCTGGAAAATGTTTAATTTTTTAATAATAAATTTATTAATCAAAGTATAGAATATTATCTCACATCTAAATGTTTTTGTAATTTAAAGTAATAAATATATATTATTTTGACAAGATCGAGAAAAGACGGGATCGCTCACGAATCTTCCAGAATTCCATTCATGAACATAGTTAAGAAATAATAAAATAACAATAACTTACACAATAAGATCAGTTTTGTAAATGACAGCTGTTGTAACCATAAAAGTGTCTATTCATTCATAAGGGTTGAAATAACTATCATAAAGTTCAGGTATACTGTTGTGTAAAGCTATTTTTATGAAGTTGTTTATGAGGTTGTTTACGTTTCTATTTACAATAGTTGACTTGTTAACAAAGAGATTTTTTTAGCATTCATTAATAAAGAGTTATTTTTGTACTTGAGTAGATTTCTCTACTTTGTTCTGGAACGATCTTTGTGAATGATAATAAAAGGAGGCCCCCGGGCGGCGGTCCAGTCAGTATTCGTGTGATCTTTGCCGTTTGATTGTCGAGGTGCGTAAACAGATTACGTATCCGAGTAAGATTGTTATACCGTCTCTTTGTTGTGTGTGTATTGTAAAGTTAATGTGTAGTTTTGCGAATTCAGTTTGTGTTTTATGTTAGTGTAATCTATAAAAGTGATTGTAAGTAGGCTAAGTAAGTTATTAAGTTATTTATTGTTTGTTATTTAGTTTAAGTGAATTATTAAATCATTTATTGTGTTATTTAATTATAATTAGTTTAATCATTTATTTTGTAATCTTTTAGTCTAATAAATATTTGTAATTTGTAAACTTTAGCGTATTAATTATTTAATAACCTAGATCCCGAAACGGACCTTAGCAATAAGTGTCACATTATTTTGCTTTTGTTATTTTGCAAATAGAAGAACGAATTTGTCAAGAGCTTTACAATATTATATTTGTTTGCCTGTTCGTTATAAAAGAAAATTAAATATTAGTTCTTTTATTAACAAAATTGAGGAAACAATTTAACAAAAATGGAAAAAGGGACCTATGTGCAAAAAACGTATTTTGAGATAACTGCCGACAAAGATTTGATACTCTGTTCTTATTATAATTTTTATTAGCAAGTCATGCAGAACTTTATTTTATCATAACAACCGAGTTTTATTTATTCACCAAATGTATTGCATTACTTGTAAAATAATGTTCTTACAAATTAAAGCCTGATAACATAATATGAACTGTAGGCTCTTTTTCCATCAAAGGATATCATGAAAAATTTAAACCACAAAACAAGAAAAATAGAAGTATACAAATTATTTATTAGTATTTTAAAAAAGAAAATGAAAAAATTCATTACATAAATTACAAATAAATTGAAATATAATATTTTATTCATCATCAAAATGATCACTATTTTCATTGTCTGAATTCATCATATTTTGAACAGTAGGTCTATCTTCAAATTTACTAATTACTTCCTCATAAAATTTAATATTACTTATCCGCATAAAATGCAATATTGATTTTATATCAGCAAGTTTTGCTACTGAAAGAGTTCCTGGTTCAGCTTCATTAAAGGATAAGTCACTGGGCAAGGAATTTTTTAGATATTGAAACGGTATAGGTCAAGCAAGAGGAGAATAACTGTTATAAGCTAAAATAGATCCATGTGTTGTATATGCTACTTTTACATATTTTTGAATAGTGAACTTTTCATTTTTTGTTTTCGGTTTAATTAAAAATTATGATTGAAGATTAGATGAAATATTTTTGAGGATGGAGCTTGCATGTTTAATTGTAAATGGTTCTGGAGAAATGCGGCAATCTGATAAAATATCTACATATTCTTGAGGACTATAAATATTTTCAACTTTTTTTTTAGTTTTCTGCCATACATACCAAAGTTTCTAACACACTGACCATAGCTATGGCCACGAACAGGGAATAACTGTGTTATTTTTCTTTTTCTTGTGACTGCTAACCAACTGCAGAACGATGCCATAAACTAATCAGATCGACGGCTATAACCTTATAAATATCGTCACCGCTTCTTTTAGAAAAGACATAGAGATATGAAATTTTGTACACATACTAAAAACATAATGAGGGAATGAATAAACACTTTGACGGAAAAAGGGCCTAAAGTACTTTAGGTCCCTTTCTCCATTAAACTCCTCAATTTATCAAAGATTAATTTGTTATATACAGAGATATAAATACTTTTGTGAAAAGTATATTGTCAGAAATAGATACTCAATACTATCAGACTGTTTTTTCCCTTCATGTAAACCCTTAAAATATGAACCATACAAAAAAATTGGAGCAATCAAAGTGTGATGAAACATTAAAAATGCCTTTTTCTAGATCTTAAATTATACGAGTATATCTTGTAATTATATTTAGGAGTAAATAAATGAATATGCTTGTTCTAAGGTTTGAATAATGAAAAATACTGTGCTCCTCAGATGATTCTCTAATAAACAGATGGTTAGTAACCCTTTTAACCTTAAAACCCCATTACCTTAGTCTTATGTAAATCAATTTTGTGTTATGTAGTTGATAAATTAAATTAACTGCATGTAGTAACCTCTGTATGTCATCATCATACTCTACAAACGAATGTTGAAGCAAAAATTTTAAATTAGTTATCCTGCTTAATTAAGATAATATCAATATTCAAATTAATCACAATTTGCGACAAAGCACATCTCTGTCGAACACTAGTGCGAGACACAGAGTTCACTAAGGAAAAGGAAATTATTTAATTTTTTTCCTAATGTAGAAAGGTTGTTCAGTAATTACCCTAAAGAAATTAATATTATTTCGTACCTACCCAAAATGCTTCTGTAGTTCTGAAAGTTAGTAATAATACTGTAACACCTAGGTTTAGATTCCTTAGGAATAAGGGCGTAATAAATAATTAACTTTCTTTAAACATCGGTAAACAATTATTTATTGACACGATTAATAATTATAATTAATCATTAAATTTAGACTACTAACAATTGGTATGATATGATAAAAATTGGTAACAATTGATACAACTTTAATTAAGTTATTGCAAAACTTAAGCTTAAACTAATCAGTTTAATCTATTTCTAACAAATATCGATGAAACTTAAACTGTAATTCTCAACAAAACGGAAACGGAGCAATGAATAATACATTTTGTAAACATAAAAATTATTTAACTCAAATAACCGTCGTTGTACTTGTAAACCACGGAAATTTTTTTGAGTATTCATAAATATAAAATAATTCTCTAAATAACGTAAAAACCTTTGGGAATAACCTCCTGGAAACAAAATTCTAAGCTACAGAAATGATTAAACCTGTAAAAGGAGTTGAAACGGTAGAAACCATAACTCAGGGTTACCTATTGTGTTTGTGATGGACGACGATGGTTGTTAAAGGTAAATTATAATATAGATTATAAAAAAAACAATAGATAAAATTGTTTTGTGAAACAATGTTTTATTTGACCGGGATTCAAACAAAGAATCCCTAGTTTGGAAGCCAGTTGCGCTGACCACTACGCCAACATAAGGAGCTACAAGATTTGACAAATCTTTCTAATTTTTAATATGACCTCCGAACTAACTTAATCAGTCAAAAAAAGAAACGTTAAGTTATTAAGCAATACCGGTTAGGGGAAAGAATTTTTATCGTAGCCTGATGACAGTGTACGTGAACAATTACTCTAGGGACCTTGTTCAAATTATCGCCAAAAATTGCAGGAAAAGCAGCGATCAAATATGGACGCTTAAAAATATGATAGTTCTAGTAATGAAATAACAGCAGAAAAATATATGTTAGCTTAGTAATAAAGATAAGAGTTATAAACTTTATGTGGTGTAGTAGTTAGCTTTCTATCATCCTAAGCGGAAAATCGCGGATTCGATTACCGGTTAGAGTCTGGAGATTGTTTTTCGGTCATCAGCCTAAAACCTGCTTTGAAACTTTAGAGGCTTTACTAAGTAAAACAAGAGTCAGGTGGTTTACCATTTGCCTTCCTTACTGAGTGGAATGTATGCTTATCAGTCTTCTAGGCCTTCTGAAACTTATCTACTTTCCACCCTCTAAATGATACCTTCACTACATTTACCGCAGGGTTCGGCTGTACAATGAAATTCATTACTCTCAGAAGAGATAACTCTGACTTGTGTCTTTTGCACCTGTACCTCTTCTGTTGTTAAATTTGCTTCAGTCCTTCAGACGCTAAAGTTTCCTTCAGTTATTTAATTGGCTGACCATGTGATAAGAAACAGAACTATTTTTGGAGATTACTACCTGCTAAATATAACCGTTCCATAACCTACTGTAGGTGATGAGCCTTTATATAATTTTAAAATCATAGTTACCAGTTTGACTGCCGGTCCAATTGCGTAGTGGCTACCGCAATTGGCTTTTAGGCCCGTGTCCCGGGTTCGATTCTCGGTTCGGTCTGGCATTTTTCAACAGCTCATCTTTTATCTAGCATCCTTCTAATCGTCTAAATTAACAGTAGTTGCAAAACAGTTGACGGAAAACCAAAAAAACGTCACCACTATTGATAAAATTATCCGTATTTAAACATGATTCATACATTCGTACAGAAAATGAATAAATTAAATGGAAAACGCTGAATTTCTCAATGCGTTGAATATCAAGTGTTATTCTAATAAAATATGTTTCTTTACGCAGACTTTATAAATTAAGTAAGTTCTAGTTACGAAGTACAGAACGCAGGATATTTGAATTCTTATCAACACTAGTAAATGCTTCCGTAGAATTTAATGTAGTCTACTAAACTCCATATTATTTCCTCTAGAATTCTCAATTAGTTTGGGAAACAATCAGAAGCTATACCGAATTTTCCAACTAGTACAAGATTTTAATCCCATCTGCTTGCTAAAGATGTGATTTACATAACAAGACCCCCAGCTGTTGCAATCTTAATTAGTACTTTTAATGGTTTAAATATTTATTGCTTACTAAAACAATAATACATTTTCTGGTAAGGAAAATTACTAAATAAATTTCGTTTTATTAATTAGAGAACGTAGTCTACATGAAAAAATAGGAAGTTTTATAATTATTAATAAAAAACTTGGAACTCTTTTAAATTTATCTATTCATTTAAGTTATGAGAACACTTCTATAAAAAATAAACAGTTGCCGTTTTTTCAAAAACATTAGGCTGCATGACGTGCAGCCTAATGTCCCTACCCCAGCCTAATCTAACCTACCGACCAGGTGGTCTCGTGGTAATCGTCACCGCGAGTCTGCTGTCTAACAGTTGATGTACGGAGACGAAAAGTTCTGTGGTTTAAATCCTAAATTCTAGTAAAGTTACCTGTCACAGATTTAATTACTTTTATACGAGTTTGAAGAACACTAGATAGTAGTTACTGAAGTACTTTGACGGTTGGGATTCAATTAACCAAACTTTCTTAGGAATGGTCGGCCTCAGTCTGTATAAGACTACACCTCATTTACATGTTATAAATATCAACGTTATCTCATTGGAAAATAGGGTTACTTATTGTTTAAGTTGAACAGATTGGAACCTTCACATATTAGGGTATAATAAAAATAAATTCGTTAAAATTCAAATCATGGATTTGTGTTTTCTTTTTAACCTCAATTTTTTGACAAGTTTATATTGATTAAGTATCTGTTATCAAAATATTATATAAAATTCTCAAGGTTCCAAAACTTGAATTACTTGCTAAAGCTTGCAGTCATCGCTACAGTCCTACAATTGTCCAAGCAGATCCCTTGGCCAGAAAATCCCATGTTTGTTATGACAGAAAATTTACTTACACTTCAATTATTTAAATGATTATAATATTTTTAAACCCTGATGAGTGTGCATTTGAATCTGTTCAATTTAGAACAAGAAGGAACCCCATGACCCAATGAGATGAGAATGATATATTATTATATGGCATGTAAATGAGGTGTACTCTTGTACATACCCAGGCCGACTATTCCTCAGAGAGTTTGATTGATTGAATCCTAACAATCTATGTTCACTGGTAACCACCGTTTAGTTTTCAAATCTATATATAAATATTTACAATAATCCTAGTAAAAAATAATATTGTAACTAGTAAAACTAAAAGTTATAAAAACCCTTTTTTGGTATTTAACCTCACATATAAAAATACTATCAAATATCTTTGTCTCACAATTTTATGGGGACTTTGATTTGTGATACTAATTTTACTTTTATCTATCTGAAACTTGATGGCCTTCGTAGAGGGGAGCAATATGCAGATTATAAAATCATCATCATCATCATCAACTATACGGCTTAGGCTTTACCCAGCCTGTTCCGTTGCAATGGTAGTTGTTTTCTTCTTTTGTTGCTTTCTTTTGAAATTGTCATTTGTTAAAAGATTGTATATTTTAAAAGTATACTTTGTAATTTAGTAAAATTCATCATCGAAACCTGCGTCTTTACATAAATTATTGCTCCTAATTGGAAAGTTCGAGTCCATTCCGATCGATGCGTTCCTACAGTTGGTCCTCCCATCGCTTCCTCGGTCTCCCAATTCTTCTTCTTCCTCTCGCTCTATAGTGCCACAAAAACTTGGGTATCCTACTCTCCTCCATTCTCTCTACATGTTCCCTCCAACTGTTCCTATATTTCCTGATAATATCGCTAATATTCTCAACATGAAGTTGATTTCTTATTATCTCACTTCTAATCCTATCCCTGAGAGTGCAACCCGCAATACTTCTCAGAAAGCGCATCTCTGCTGCCTCGATTCTTCTGTATTGACGAGAGGTCAGTGTCCATGCTTCGGAGCCGTACAACAGAACCGGCCTAGCCATTACCTTATAAAATTTAATAATTGTCTCCTTCCTTACTTTCCCTTTTAATGTTCTGCTTATGGTTCCTAATAGACGTTGGAATTTATGTATTTTCCAGTCCACATCTTCACTCTCCCCATAGGATAATCTACATCCTAGGTACTGGAACCCTGACACCTGCTCCAATATCTGATCAGCCAAAACAATTTTGCTTCTAAGAGGTTCCTCTCCAACAAAACCCCACACCTTCGTCTTTGTTGCCGATATTTCCAAGTTATATTCCTTATAAATTTTGCTCAGTGAATATACAGCTCGTTGCAAATTATCCTCCGAGTCTGCAAACACTACCTGATCATCTGCAAACAATAGAGTGTCTAGAGGCATACCATTTACTAAAAACCTCGTTTTTAATTTGTTTCGCCAGTTGCTTACGGCATCGTCAATATATATGTTAAATAATACGGGTGATAAGGGACACCCTTGTCTCACTCCTTGTGTTATCTCTCTTTTTCCTGCACCAGTTTTACCTCCCACTTTTATCTGTATTTTTGTGTTCTGGTACATACTTTGTATCACTCTGACTAGATGTGTAGGTATACCCCTTTGTATTAAAATATCCCATAGCTTCTTTCTCTTAACCTGATCAAAAGCCTTCACATAGTCCAGAAAAGCAACAAACGTCGGGACGTTGTACTCTCTATGCTTCTCTACAATTTGGTTCAAGGCGAAAACACAGTCTGAGCACGACCTTCCCATCCTGAAGCCGCTTTGTTCTTCACCCAGTATCCCCTCCGCGATAATCTTCAGCCGGTTAGTTATAATCTTTGCATAGACCTTGTAGCCCGTGTTAAGGAGGCTGATGCCTCTATAGTTTCCGCAGTCTTTCCTATTTCCTTTCTTAAATACTGGTATTACCACAGACTCTCCCCATTGTTCAGGTATCTGTCCTAGCTTCCAACACCAGTTAAAGAATGACAGCAGCCTCTCTAGGAAACTCCGAGAGGCATACTTGATCAGCTCAACATTAATTCCATCCGGCCCCGGAGCCTTCCTATTTCTACTTGCTCTCAATGCTTCCGATATCTCTTCCATAGAAAGGTCGTCCACATTAGTGTCATTGGGCAAGTTGGTTACATTTTCTTCGCCAGACGTCCATAATTTCTCGAAAAAGTCCAACCATTCCTCTTCTGGTATAGGATTTATCGATATATTATCCTTGACCTCTCTGTTTAACCTGCTTAGAAATTTGTAAGCATGCTCCTGTCTACCATGGACGTCATGCTCAATTTGGCTGACAGTTCTTTCCCATCCTTCTCTTTTGCGTTTCCGTATTTCTTTTTTAGCGGCCGCCGACCTTCTGTGGTATTCTTCTAGATCCTGTTGCGATCTACTCTGCAGATATCTCAAGTAAGCCTCTTTTTTAGTTCGAACCAAGCTTGCCAATTCTTCATCCCAAAACGGTATCCCTTTGCGATTACCTCTCTTTTTCCTCTCACCTAGAGACTCCGCTGCAGCTCCTCTCATGCAATCCACTAATTGCATCCATTCCCTGTTAATATTTAAATCCATCGGGTATTTATTTATATGCTCGTCTAATCGGTTTTTGTATAGGTCTCTAATACTTGGTTGGTCCAGAAGATTGACCCTATAAGTCACATCTGCAGTTATTTCTTTTTTATTTCTTTTAAATTTACGGGGTAATACTATTTTTGATATCAGCAGAAAATGATCACTGTACACGTCAAACCCTCTATATACTCTAGTATCCTGAACTAACGGGAATAGTCTACTGTTTACTATAACGTAGTCGATGATAGACTTACTTCCTCGAGCCGCCCACGTATATTGGTGTATTTCTTTATGTGGGAAAAAGGTATTCATTATTTTTAATGAGTTCCTCGAAACAAAGTCTCTTAGAGCCGTTCCATTATTGTTCAGTGTCCTTTCCCCATATTTACCAATCGTACCATCCATCTCTATGCTTCCAATTCTAGCGTTAAGGTCTCCTGCTATAACTATATAATCCCGCTGATCCAGTCCCTGCATGAAGTCCTCCAGATCATTATAAAAGTCTTCCGTTTCGTCACCCTTACCCTCTTCTGGCGCATAAACTGCCAATACTGTCATAAAACCTGCGCTTGTTTTCATTCGTATACTCATGATTCTCTCGCTGAAAAAGTTATAAGACTCAACCCTGTCTTTAAATTTTTTATGCATTACAATTGCTACTCCTGCCTTCGCTCTCACCTTCACCTCTACTCCACTATAGAAAAGCATGTAATCTCCAACTTCCTTTGAGCCTTTTTGTTTCCTCTTAGTTTCACTGATCGCTATTATGTCTATCTGTGCGCTCTTCAGCTCCTTCACCAAGATCTCTTCCTTCCGGTATAAACTCCTAACATTCCATGTTGCTATTTTCAGTCTTTCCGATGTCCAAAAATCTTTTTTATTTTTTCGTGTCCAGTTTGTTTTCCGTGAATCCGTCCGGCTATTTCTTACCATTGCATTGAAAGTAGAGTATATTCCCCCAAATCCGTTACTGGCGGATTGTGAGGTAAGACTAGTGATGGGGCTGCCATCTTTGAGCCTCTAGCCCTATTATTATAAAATAGATTATAAAATAATTTCAGAAAACATACATCTATTTTTTTTAAGTAACTGAAACTTGTCGGAAATGACGTATGTTTATGCAACAAAGTATTTCGCATGTTTTTTTCTATAACGTTATTTCTAAAACACACGCTTATAGAGATATGTTAAACAAATTAGTAATATTAACCGTATTTTTTAAAAAAATACATCGTCATTGTGCAACAACTATTTCACGGATTAACATAATATTTGACAGATTTGTTCTGTAATATATTTATGGTAAATGATGAAGCAATAAAATTTAACAGAAAATCATTACTTTTTAAATTACAAGGACAGTTTTTCTTCAAACGTGTTTTTTGAAATAGTTTTAGACAAAACAACATGCGAAATACTTTGGTTTGTAAAAATACGTCATTTCCGACAAGTTTTAGTTACTTACAAAATTTAGAAATGTTTTCCGAAACGTTTTCACAATCCCCAAATTGCCCCTCTCTTCCGGAGGCCTTCAAGTTATAGACAGACAGAATTACTCAGTCTTTCGTAGCATTAAGTAGCTTCGAAATAACTATTATATTACAACCTGTTTTTTAACAGTAGAAAAATTTTAATTATTTCAGTACCTTATACACAGAACTTTCTTATACTCGTAAATAGTTGTAATAGTAGGTTTTAAGGAAAACACGCAGAATTTTTGTTACGATTTCCTTTCTAATATTTATTATATATTTCGATAAAGACTATGATCAAAAATTATGACAATACTTTTGTTTGATTCAGATATAGCCTAATTGTATTGCAATTTGTTAATTTTGAAATGCATTGTTTTGTCAAATTAAATCCTTTTCATTGTTTTAAATAAGGTTAATTGTAGATTAAATGAGTATTATTCTACCCAATTTAGTTTACCCTGATTCTGTTATTTTAATCAGCATGTTTTGAAACGTAGTAAATCTTATTTAATCTTCTTGTTAATTGAATTAGTCGACGCAGCTGTTGAGAGAAGAGCTTAGCATTTAGTATGTTCCTGATAATTCCCAAGGCTAAAATTTATGACACCGTGCTATAAATTTTACTTTCGTTAAAATAAGTCATATTATGTTATTGGCCCTCATCCCTAAACAATTATAACTGTTTATTTTTAATATAATATACTATTTTTGTACAAAACATAATATTAGCAGTGAATTAATTGAAATTGCTGAAAAAATGCTTAAGTATAAAAACATGAACAATAATTTATGTCATAAATATAACATTGTTGTTTTAGTATGTTAAATTTGAACAACAAATCAACGTCCGTCGTTTGTTCTTTTTAGAAAAATATTGTGACATACAAAGGGGATCAGTTCAACAATGCTATTATGAAAAACTATTATGATTACTATTTTTTACTATTATCATGATTACTATTTTTTACTATTATTATGAATACTATTTTTTTTATTATGATTTTGACTATTTTTTGTCGTTTTTGTCTTTAAATAATTTATTTTTAACTTTTACTTTTACTTTATTCAGAAACAGTAGGCCCTACAATACAGCTATGAAAACTTGCGGAATTTTCGTTATGATTTTTTTTCTAATAATAATATTTTCCGATGTAGACTGTAAATTTATAGTCAATTAACTAAGACTAGCGTCTTATTATCATGGTATAACCATCCAAAAGTTTAACCTAAATTTTGAATAAACAAACGACGTGAAAAAAACAGAATTTTCTATTAAATAATGCGTCCAGTAGACTGGATAATGCAAGAGTTGAATAAAAGAAGGATTAAATCAAATTACAAAACAAACATAACAAAAAATGAATAAGAAATATAACAAGACTAACACAGTATTTATAACAAGAAGCATATAGAAATTTAAAATTTGAATAAATAATATAGGCCTACTTACTGTATGTGTATGGTGAAAAAGTAAAATGGTTAAAATAAGTATGTGTACATGAATAATAAAAATCTGAACAGCGCGAAATAAAACAAATTGAAAAGTAAAATTTTGAAGTTTTATAAAATTAGAACTATAAAAAATAATAAGTGAACATTTTTAAGCATTATAACTTTTTTCCAATTAGATGATATTAATACCAGCAAGACGTTTGCTGCAAACGGTGAGTGGCAGATATTTAACATTATATGCACAATATAATTTACCAATTTTAGTTTACATCTGAACTTTATAGTTTATTTGATTTTAATATTTTTATCAGTTGCCTACGGCCATGGCCGATCAGGCAACCATGAGCACGTCCGAAATGTTGTCGATAATATGTGCTCACGTCGACAACAATTCTAGCGATACAGATAGAATAGAGTGGACAGATGTCGTTCCCAAGAGAAAAAGGCAATTACATGAAAATAGTCAGCCAAATAATAGTTCAACTAAACGTTTTAGGGACCCTCGAGTGAGGGACGGACACGTCCCAATCTCAAACAGATTCGACCCACTTCCTACTGCAGCAGATGCAGTAGAAGAAAGCGTTACAGGTCACTCCAGTACATCACCTATTACAACAAAACAGTTGAGGCCTCCTCCTGTGCACTTGAAATCAGACGTGGATTTCGTGAAATTTCAGGGTTATCTCACGAATTTGCTAGGTGCAGATAAATACCGCTGTACCGCTACAAGAGCCGGCATCACTATCTACACACTACATTCTGATGATTATAGGAGGCTAGTACAGTGCCTGCGCACTAACAACGCAGAATTCCACACTTACCAATTAAAGGAGGACAAAGCATATCGTGTAGTAGTACGAGGGTTGCCCCACACTATACCCTCAGAAATAATTAGCGAGGAAGTTACGAAATTAGGGTTTAAGGTGCGTAATGTGACAAACATACTGTCTCGCGATAAAGTAAAGTTACCACTTTTTTACATTGATTTGGAGCCAGATAAGAAAAATGGTGAAATTTTTGACTTGACCGCACTGCTCCAATGTAAAGTTAAAATCTAAGAACCGAGGCAAAGGCGAAAAATCGCTCAGTGTGCCCGCTACCAACGATACGGTCACACTAAAACCTACTGTAATATATTACCCCGCTGTGTGCGGTGTGCAGGTCCACACGAGTCGAGCTCATGCTCTAAAACCCGAGAAACACCGCCGACATGTGTTTTTAGCGGCGGGGCACACCCATCCAATTACAGAGGTTGTACAGTACACCGCCAATTACAGCACCGTCGATCTCCAGCATCAACAGTGACCGATACGAAGAAATTGTCTTCAACAGATTCTAACTATCCAATCTTACCGCCAACTGGTACCTCTGAAACTCGTAGTCAAACAATTACGTTACCAAAAACTCCACCTCGTCGATTCTCCACGTACAGTCAAGCTGTGAAATCTAACAAGAAGCCAGCTGAACACGACTGTTTGCCTACATCTCAGGGTATTTCGAATCAGCTTACAAGTTTCCTCACAGAAATAAAAGACCTCTTCACTCCGGTCATCACAATGATGAGTCAACTGATCCAGATGCTCTTAACCAACCATGGTAAATAATAGAACAACAGCTAGTTCACTCGTCATCATGTTATGGAACGCCAATGGCATCCTTCAATACCGAAATGAAGTAGAACTATTTCTACATGAAGAGCGTATTGACATTGCTTTGCTAACAGAAACACACCTGACTTCTCGCAGTCGCTTGAATATCCAAGGATTTAACATCTACAGAACCGATCATCCAGACAATACAGGTCATGGTGGAACTGCAATATTAATACGACGAGGAATCCAACATTATTTCCATCCTATGACACCACCTAGTGAACATTTGCAAGCCACAGCAATAACTGTGTTAACACGTGGGTTTGACGTCACTACAGCTGCAATCTACTGCCCACCTCGCCCGCTGACAAATGAGAGACATTTCCAGCAATTGCGTTCTGATCTAGGCGATTGCTTCATTGCAGGAGGAGATTTCAACGCCAAACATCCAGTCTGGGGCTCAAGTCTTATAACATCAAGAGGTCGAGCCCTTCACAAAGTTATTTGTGATGGCCAGTTACAAGTACATTCTCCAGGTACACCAACCTATTGGCCCGCTGCTAGAAACCGTCAACCTGATCTGCTCGATTTTCTTTTCTCCAAAGGAATGCGAAACTACCACCTTGCAACTACAGCTACAAATGATCTCTCCTCTGACCACTCGGTTGTAATCACTACGCTGAGCACTGAACCGGTGCTAACCCCACCAAAACCAACTCTAAATCTTGGACGAATGAACTGGGATTCATTCAAAGAAAAAATTGAGAACAACCTAACGCAAAACATACCACTTAAATCGAATGACGATCTTGACAAGGCTGTGCAACATTTTACGACCGAAGTACAGAATGCTGCCTGGGAATCATCTACAACCATTAAACGTTACCCTACCACTCAAGATGTTCCGCAGTATGTTAGACGCCTGATACGAGAGAAAAGACAAGCTAGACACAGGTAGCAAAATTCTCGTCTACCAGACGATAAACAATATCTCAATAGAATCGCCAACCGTCTGAAGAAAGAATTAGCCAGATTAAAAGCAGAGCATTTTGAGACTTTTTTTAACATCGATGAATGAAAGCACAGACTCACTATGGCGGACATCTAAGAAGCTTTTACAACACCGAAGTGTTTCTTTGCCACTGAGAAATCCAGATGATACTTGGGCGAAAACGGAAAACGAGAAAGCTACTCTCTTTGCGACTCATCTAACCAGTGTATTCAAACCACACGAAGATGTGCAAGACGTGAATTTTATACAAACCGTCGATGAAGAACTGCAGTCACCTCTCCAGCTTTCACTGCCTCCACAACCATTTACGATCGATGATGTCGAAAAGGCAGTACAACGGCTGCCAAAGAGAAAATCGCCGGGATTTGATCTCATTACATCTGAGATACTGCAACACCTACCGAGAAACGGCTTACGCTTTTTACTACTATTATTCAATGCAGTCCTTCGTGTGGCGTATGTTCCTGGTCAATGGAAATTTGCCGTAGTTAAGCTTTTCTTGAAGCCCGGAAAGCCGTATTACCTGCCTTCATCCTACCGTCCTATCAGTCTCCTTTCGACGACAGGAAAATTATTCCAACGTCTCTTACTACCACGCTTGCAGATACAATGTGAAGACGCCAACATTATTCCACCTCATCAATTTGGATTTCGGCCGCTACATTCGACGACACAACAACTGCACCGAGTTGTGGACTTCATTTCGGAGGGTCTAGAAAGGAAAGAGTATGTCACTGGCATTTTCTTGGATATCAGCTCCGCGTTCGACAAAGTATGGCATGATGGACTACTATTTAAATTTAAAAGTGTTTTAAGTGATTCGTACTATATGGTTGTAAAATCATTTTTAGAGCATAGATTCTTTGAAGTCCAGCACGGTACTGCTTACTCTGAGCTGCACAAAATTAACGCCGGAGTACCCCAAGGGGCAATACTATCCCCATTTCTACATAGCGTATTTGCATCGGATATGCCTATTTTGGACACATCGGTAACCGCGACGTATGCTGACGACACAGCAATTCTTGTACGAGAAAATGGCGCGGATGAGGCTTCCAGGTTAGTACAGCTACATCTTTTATTAATACAGGACTGGCTTACCCGTTGGCGTATTAAGGTGAACCCAGTTAAGTCAACACAGGTTACGTTTATCTTACGACGTCAAACTTGACCACCTGTGATGCTGAATAACGTTCATATCCCCCAAGCCAGAGTGGTGCGGTATCTTGGTTTGTGGCTTGACAGACGACTAACTTGGAAGCATCATCTGCGTACTAAACGTTTAGAACTTAACCGCCGCCAGAAGCTACTCTACTGCTTAATTAACCCTCGATCGAAATTGAACCTCCGCTCCAAAATTTTATTATACAAAACCCTTTTGAGACCAATCTGGACTTATGGTGTCCAGCTATTTGGAGTAGCGGCAGAGAGTAATTTAAAGTCGATCCAGGCCTTTCAATCAAAATTCTTAAGACCTGCTTCTGGCGCTCCTTTTTATGTAAGCAATAAAACCCTCCACGACGATTTCAAAATTCCGACAGTGAAGGAGCTAACCGCGTCCTTGTATAGTAAATTTCACGGACGACTTGATGTCTATCCAAACCAACTAGCCCGTGATCTAGCTACAAGGAACTTTCCACCTGTGCGACGTCTAAGGCGAAAATGGAGTAGAGACCTCTTGGTCTAAATAACGGATAATACCCATAGTTACAACTGGAGAATGTGCCACTGGGTACCTCTTCTCCTTAATGCGAAACTCCCCACCACCATTTAAATATCATTTACGGAAATTGTGCAGCTCAATGTACAGTACCGTAATAAAAATTCAAGACAAAAAAAAAGATGAAAGCAATGTTAAATGTGTTGCGTAAGGTGGGGCGTTCGTTACGTGCGAAGTGTTTTTGACTGATTGATTTTTCTTTGTGATCCCAATTTTGGGAAATTTTCTGCGTTTGTTTTTGTAAGAATATGTAACTAGTAATAAGTTATTTATGTATAAATTCCTTTTCGTAAAACCGTATTCTGATTATTAATCCTATCCTAAATTTAGAAGAGATATCTGTTTTTATTGAATTAACTTTTTGTTAGTTTTTTCACTCAATTTTATAAAGATTACCTAAGATTATTACTTTAGCAGCTTGTAAGTTTTTCATTTTAAACGGATTGGAGAATGATTGAAAATTTATTATTTAATATTACTGTTGAGAAGGAAATTGTGTGCAGGGTTTTTCTTTCCTACGTAAGTAGGAAACTGTAGGAATACTGTATAAATATTTTGAAACAGTGCTACGTTTAAATGAAGTTATTTCAACTGATATGAGAGGACGGGTAGAAGATCAGACGAGATTGGAGACAATTTCATTTTTACGAAACAAGAGAACATCCTGTCTAGCTAAGCACGCACGCTGTCCTGTCTTTATTTACACGACGCTAGAGATTTATATGTGACCAGAAGGTATTAGCGGCAAGATTGGAATTCCAGTCTTACTCTTTCGGTCTCTCTCTTTTACTATATCTATCTTTCTCGTTTCTAGACTGTCCAAAATATTACACAAGAAAGTGTCTTTCGGCATAGTTGCTAATCTTGCTCTGAATTGCGCGTTCTTCCTTCCCTTCACGACAGAATAAATAATGTCCCTGTAATTAATCGTATGGCGCGTTATACGCCTGAGATGTAATTTACATACCTTTCGTCTGATGTTACTGCAATTAATTATTTCGCAAAATCATAACTCACGTAAATTTAATAAAAGTAAAATCTGACTTTACCCGTTATACCTTCATAAAAACATTGGCCTATTTTTTATACGACCCAACTTAATATTTCCTACTGTAATTATCCCAAAATTAATACTTTACCTTAGTATTAAAAATAAATTTTCATTTTCAGCTTAATTAATTGTCTACTGTATTTCAATGATAACGCCGTATTAAATTAATTCTAAGTAAGAATAGTCCTTATTCTTTATTATTATTATTATTATTATTATTACTATTATAATTAATTTATTGCAACCTCTACATTCGGACATCCTTGGAGTTATTACCACTAACCCCTGATTAATTATCTGTTACAAAATTCAATAGGTACACAATACTTATTTACCAACACACTTCTAGAGCATATTAGGAAAGTAATGAAACGGAGTCTGGCGATTAAGAACCTAACAGCAAACAGCAGGCATGAAAGATGTAGCATTTGACCCTTAAAATCAAAAGTTTTACTTTTAAGCACTTCAATATTTTTTTCAAAATGTAGTGCAGTTTAGTCTCCAAAAGAGACAAGCGGGCATTAATTCCTTGTTTTCTTTTGTTTTTCTGAAATTCGATGAACATAATTATCAATATTTGTAACGTAATATACATTAGCCACCTCAATGATTTATTTTTATTACCTTATTTATTTTGCAACTTTATAAGAACAACCAGCATAAACGGTCACAACTGAATGAGCAAAAAAAAAAAAAAAGTAATTAAAAGAACCAACCGCGTTAGTAATAATAATAATAATAATAATATTTATTTATTTCACTTTATACAAATACAAAATTATATCTTATCTACAAGGAATAAATAACCTCCAACTAAATTAAACGGTGATTATGTATACGTATTCATATCTACAGGGTCATTATAAATAATCAGTTGAGTTCAGTTGGGATGATGAGAGTTTCGATAGCTCATAAAAAGTTTATTTTTGAAAAGTTAATGTAATTACTAACGTGATTATATAGAAGAATTCGTTAAGTTTGTATTAAAAATATTTACAGATGTTCAATATGTGCACCATTTGTAACACGACAGATATCAACACGGTAGTCGAATTCTTCCCACACACGATTAACCATATGACGGTCAACTGTGGCAAGAGCATTTGCGATACGTTGTTTTAGATCATCGTCATCTACAAGAAGCGGTGGCACAAAAACTTTGTCTTTTACTTAACCCCATAAGAAAAAGTCGCAGGGCGTTAAGACTGGATTACGAGGTGGCCGCGGCGTAAACACAATGGTTTCCTCACTTGTACGGCCGATACATCGTCTAGGAAGACGTTCATCAAGATAATGTCTGACCTGTAAGTGCTAGTGAGGCTGAGCCCCATCTTGTACAAAAATGAAGTTATCACTATCTTCCTGGAGTTAAGGCATTAACCATTCGTTTAAAATTTCTAGATAAATTACTCCGATTACTGTACACGTCGTGAAAGAAGAACGGCCCGTAAAGCTTTTCACGAGATAATGCGCAAACGATGTTTACTTTAGGGGAATCGCGTGTACGCTGTACAGTTATTTTTAGGTTTTCTGTGCCCCATATTCTAACATTATGTCTATTAACTTTTCCAGTAATGTGAAAATTACATTCATCACTGAAACTTAGGCAATTAAAGAATGCGTCGTCATTTTCAACACAATGTTGCATCTCCAGACAAAAATGTTTACCTACCACTTTATCACTGGTATTTAAACTTTGTACTAACTGCAATTTATAAAGTGTAATTTTCAAACGTTCCCGCAGAATTTTCCACACAGTCAGATGAGGAATTTGCAATTCTAAACTTGCTGATCTAGTTGATTTTCCTGGACTTCGCACATAAACATCACGAACACTATCAATTTGTTCTTCTGTAACAGAAGGTCTTCCAGTACTCTTCCTTTTACACAGACATCCACTGTTTTCAAAGGGTTTGTACCAGTCATAGATTGATTGCCTTGTTGGTCGTGGAGTTTGTTTTCGCTAATTCAAGAACACAATAAGCTTTCTCCACTTAAATAGCAGCCATTTTACTAGACTGGTCGTTGTAACATCAGTCAACAACAAAATGCTAGCAACAGTTGTACCAAAATGAACTTTAAAAAATTCCTTACTAACCTATATAATTTACTATATTCAAATACACCAGTTTGATGTTTAAGAAGCTGTCGATAGTGTCTATTTCATTTATAACCATTCTGTATAGGCTATTTATTTCTTTTATTTTATATTAAAATTTTTTAATGGTTGAACTCATATTTGGACAAAACCACTTTAAAAATGTTTTAGTGGGATGATTGGAAAAAAATTGGAAGAGATTAACCGAAAAAGAAAACAAAAATAAAAATGAGCCAACACAATTTATATATATAGGCCTATAATTATATTTATGTATTGCATAAATATAAAGGCTAAAATTATACTGTAACACGTTTTTAATATGATGAATATATTTATTCAACGTTCAACAGATATTTTTATACGATAAATCATTAATTTGATGAATGTGGTTTGCAATGATTTCAATGTAATATCTAGAGAACGGAACGATATATGGCATTTGGAACATTTTATGACCAATCCGAAAAGCAGACAAAGAGCCAAATGTAGATTTTAGCTGATAATAACAACTCCTGTTAACAACTTGGACACGTTGTATAACAAGCACATTGAACAATGCTGGATGCTGGACCAAAGTGAAGTGATGTGCGCCTCAACTCACTTACTAATTAATTATTACTGTCCGTAGCACATGTTCACTTAGTCCATCATCGTTTGTTGAATAGTTCAGCTCATTGAATTTCTACAGCAGAGCCTTTGGCTACTGTTTTGTGGTGGTAAAATTGAATCTAATTTCCAATTCTATATAAACATTAAGAAATATTTCTATTATCACTAAATCATACAATAACATTTTTATCTTAACTGAATAGTCATGAATAGTTTAAAAATTAATAACAATATTGTGACACTTATTGCTAAGGTCATTTCGGGATCTGGGTAAATTAAATAATTAATACACTAAAGTTTAAAATTACAAGTATTTATTACAACTAAAATATTAACAAAATAAATAATAAATTAATTATAATGAAGTCATACAATAAATAACGTAAATAATTTACTTAGTACTACTTACAAACAATTATACAGAATGCACATACACAAAAATTATACACAATATGATAGAATAACAATAGTTGACCAATGCCCGGACACGTCGACTTTTCTATCGTACCGATAGCACACGTAATAAACACTTGTCAAAGATGAAACGAATACTAACTCCCCGACCGCACTTGGGGCTCTCTTTAGATAGGTGAATCAGAGAGATTTCACACTTGTACTCTAAGTAATGTGTAAAAAATAGCTATTATATTCAACGAATTTTGTATGTCAACATACCTGTTGACAATGAACTGGCATAAAACTTACTTCCTCTGTTTTTAGTATACAACTTAGTGTAAACTTTCCCCAGAATTTAAGGGTTCGTACAGGTTTAGATTCCATAATTTCCACTATTATTAGTTAAAACCACTAAAACGCCTACAATACAGGTAACTGTGACAATCTTCTGGTGAAACTCACGTATTAATACTTTATCTACGCACTGAAAGTTTTTATTAAAACTTAAGGTGCACGAATGTACTGATCGTGAGAACGCATTCCACATTATAGATTCACTTTAACTTTCATATTTTTACTGAGGTAAAACTATTTTAATTTCTCTTTTATTCATCACTATCACTTTCTCAGAAATAGTTCGATTTTACTTTCACTTTCTAGATTAACGTCACAGCTACACCATTTTCAAAATTATTTGTCACAATTTTTTTACATTTTGGATTTCGATTCTGTCTAGTTACTGAGCGTTTCAATTCTATTATAATGTCATTGTTATTTGTTCACTATTATAATAATTCTATTCTATTAATGTTATGTTTTATTGTGATTTAAATATTGTTATATAAAATTATAATAAATATTTTATAAACTTAATATTTTTGTACTACTTTCATGTCTGCTAGAAACTAGTTGCGTCCTTTTGAAACACTTGTGTATAAGCTACAATTTGTGTGTTATTCATTATTGTAATTTTAATTAAGACTTGTATGTGGTCAACAATTCTACAACTCAAATAAGATTCTCAGGTCAGTTGTTTGCGTTAAAAAGACCATGATGAAAAAATGGGAAGTCTGAGCTCAAGTACGTTTTGTGATACTTATCTCTAAAGTCCGTTTCGGGATCTCGGTAGATTAAATAATTTATACACTGAAGTTTAATAACAATAAATCACCTTAAGCAATTTACTAAATACTACTTACAAAAGATGATAAAGAATAAATAAACGTTAAACAATAAACAGTAACTCACAGTAACGTTGACCTTTTCTAACGCACTGTTATGCACTATGCAAGTAGCTCACTGAATTACAGACAAAACAAAACTAATCTCACAAAATGAATCTCGTCGCTTATATAGGTGGGTCTAAGGAGATTTTGAGAAAGACAGAGAACTCGATATAATAATATAACTACAAAATCCTTCTGACGGTTTCTGGATAAATGTTAACAAACTGTAAACAAATTAGGATTGAATAGATTGCGTTAAAAAATAGATCAACTATCTAAATAGGTACCCAACACAACTCTTTCACATTAGTCGTAAAACAAGAAACCAGATTTATCTGTACTACAACCATTTATAACTATTTCTTGGAAACCGATTTACCCCGTCTTATTATTAACGTTAACATTTTTAAAATCTCGGCCCCCTCGAAAATTCTCGAACACACATTCCCTTTAGATAATATCACAGTATAATAAGTTGTATTTTATCAAGGCAGAGTCATAGCCACGTGGACACACGTGCATTACAAATTCTGTCTTGGTATCATACAATGTGTACGGTGTATCTGTACATATCTCTTATTTTGAACTTCTGTTGAAAGTTCAAAAGATTAATTTAGGAATAATAATAACAATAATCAACCAAGGTATTCCACTAAGGACTCATCATTTTAAAACAAGGAACAAGGATCTTTTATTTTTGCTAAAGCATAAAAAACGCTACTAAAGAATTTTGTGCTACTTGGCACCAAAGTTACACAATCAGCTCTCCTTACTACTATTTTACAAAATACTGGATATTATAAGGTGTAGAAAGCAAAATCAATAGGTTAATGAGCGTATGATTATAAAAGATAGAAATAATGATTACAACAGTAATTAATTAATCACTCCAACTCGTTCGTCTCATAATCAGGTTTTTAGATATGTACAAGTTCTTTTAGATTTGCATATTTTTCTAATAATAATTGTGTGTTGTAAATTATTGTAGAATGACATTTTAATGGTAGTATCAGTAGTCTAATTAGTATTCAGGTAGTGTAAAACTGATAGTTTTAATTACTTTTCGCACACTAATACAGTACCGTAGTAGTTTCAGCAGTAGAAAATAGACACAGAAGCACTAAACAGACCTACTCTTGAACATGGGAAACAATATTAGGGTAGATTAATTTCAACCACGAAGTTAATTAAAGTATATTAATATTTTTAAATTGTATTTACGAAAAACTAACTTTGTATTGTAATGATACTTGTAAAGAAATAAGAAAACAAATAAAGTTAGGTAGTTACGTTTATTGGTAGCAAGCTTTTCAGAATTTTTCAATCCAGACAATTTTTTTTAATGCTATCGTATTGTAGTTTTATTAGTGCCGTTAAACCTTTAAGTTAGATAAAAATTTATAGTACTATTTGAATTAAGTAAAGACTGTAATTTAATATTCAATAAAACCTCGTAGAAAAGATTACCTGTAAGATGTATTATAAAAATAGTAGAAATAAAAATCCAATTAATTGTGTAGGAAATGAAAATAAATTTATTAAATCCGATTTCCCAGCCATACTGCGCTATTAAGTTAAAATGCTGAGCATATTTTTTAAGGCTGCAATGAAATTAATAAGACCAGAGCAGTTTAAGGTTAATTTTATAAGATGTGCTTATTTATAAAAAAGTAATTTTAAAAGAAATAATTATCCTAGATGGAGGAGAAGACAAATCAGATTATATTGACTAATTTGATTGCGACGAAAATTCCGCCTCAAGTTAGTAAGAGTCGGATCTCTGCTTTTATTATTTCATTTCGTCGCAGGAGTTTGAGCGAATGTGGTTTCTGCACCCATACCATAATTCTTAAACGAAGATTTTCCTTCCTTTTTGTTATTTAATAACTTTCGAAAATTTATTGCATTCAAAATTCAATAACAAAGTTTTAAAATGTGTTAATTTTATTCCTGACTCGACTTTTCTAACTTTTAAATTGAATTCAACAATAGATTTGCAGCAGTAAATATGGGTATTTTGGAATAAAATATTATTTATTTTCGATTGAAACTGGAAAATATTTCACTGGAAATGTTTGCAAATAAATATAAATACATACTCCTGTTCGAAAATTCTACATGTATTTTTTAAAATTTGTACTACATAAATCTAGGTATTGGAAAGGTTTTTTGTTCTTCTAATAACAATTTCAAAATAAAAAAGAGTTATTTTTATATCTTTTATTTCTGGTAGGTGAATAGTTCATTTAGGACTCAAAAAACATAGAAGCATAGAAGCAGTTCACTGTATGAAGTGTTAAGTTTAAAAGTTTTTGAAGCTAGAAAATAATCATTGTAAGAAAGATATATGTTTTGGTGAAGACGGATATAAAGATCAGCTTTAAGAGATGAGCCAATAAACAATATATATAAACAGACAGGCGGAGAGTCAAATTATTTACTCTCAATCGTCGTTGCAGGGCTAAAATAAATAGTTCTGTTTCTTATCACACAGTCTGCCAATTAAATGACTGAATCATTTAAGAACAGAAGAGGTAGAGGTGTAAAAGACACTTATCAGAGTTATCTCCTCTGAACGTTGTGAATTTCATTATACAGCCAGACCCTGTGGTAAATGAAGTGAAGGTGTCATTTGCAGAGTGGAAAATATGTGCTTTTCAGAGAGCCCGACATGCTGATAAGCGTATTTTTCCATTCAGTGAGGAAGGCAATTGTAAACCACCCCACTCCTCGTTTTACTTAGTAAAACCTCTACAGATTCAAACCAGCTTTACGGCTGATGACCCAAACAACAACCAATAAACAATAGGAATGGGTTCACGGAAACACAAGAAGAAACAATCACCATGCTGTTGATGGAGCATGTTTAGAATGGAGAGAGAAGTAACTAGAAATTCATGATAACGATTGTTTTCGTTCATGATAACGATTGGATGATAACGACAGAGATACTTTCAGGAAAAAGATATTTGATCTTAGAACTGAGCCCATAATAAATATACTAGTTCTTAGTTATTCTTTGAGGAAGAAAGACATAGAAGATCTAATCACATGAAGGATAGATGGAGCAATATAAAAATCGAAGTAGAATCCAATGGATTGAAAAAGTAGCATTTTCACTAATATGTTGTCATTATGGCCTTTTCGTAATACCTAAAAAACTGGTTTGACGAACCGTTATTATTTTTTGTCTTAAACATTAATATTAATATGTATTTTTATAAGGTGATTTGATCGCAACCTTTCTCTAAGTGGACGGTATCTTTATGGGCACTGGAGGCCTTCAGAGAGGGCGCGGTGAAGGACGACAGAAAATTGGGAGGTTTCGGATGGTCGAGGAAGGCAATAACTGATTAAAAGCAGCAAAAATGATGTTTTATTTATATTTAAAACTAAAATTAAATACCTACTACAACGTAGCAGTAGTATGAAATAAAATAAAAAATCAACCGATTTATAGTATTTAAAATACAGCCACTTTACTAACGCAAGTTCTGACCTCTCTTTGTTCTGTGTACTAATCACAAAGTGTGCCATTTTGATGGTATATGTCAAATCAAATGAGCTTTCATTATATATTTTTAATTTCTAAACATTTATTATAAAAACAGTTGGCTTTAAAATGTGAGCATTGAAAATAGGCAAAAGAGCATGAGAATAATAGGCCTATATGATCAGACAATTATCGAAATACAATGTATGTATGATTTATAAAGGTAAATTGCTCGAGCACCATTTGGCTAATTAATTTTAAGAAATCTGTCCCAAAATTCATTAATATAAAACATAAGTAAATTAAATTTTAAGCTGTTTTGTACTACAAGAAATTTCAGGTAATTTAATAATTTGTATCTGTCACCATTTGTTTTAAACAATATCATGCGTACAATTTATGTAAATTCGATTTTGGTGCGTTATATTATTGTGATTGAATTGAGGAAGCAAAGCAGGCCTAAGAGAAATTTGTATGGCACTATTCCGCGGAAATGTAATTACGTGATGACAAGCTCACTAGGCCTGCACGTCACCATGCTTTATAATACCCATTGTATCTATTGTCTTCGCATCTATGCGATTCCATAAGTATGAATAATTATTACAAAACAAATTAATATTAGATTGAACATCAAAGTCATAAATTAAAATTCTAAACAGAGATGGTTATAATTAATGGGGGAGAACTATTATTGTCTGCGCAGTTTTCCCTGAATGATTTATAATGGAAAATGAGCAATATATAGATATACTGAACGTACAAGCTGTTAGTAACATTGTTTAAGCCTTGTTAAACTTCAATCAAAACAAGTCTTCTCTAAGTTTCAGTCATAAATCAGCGGGTAGCGCTGTCATAATATTATATCTAATTCTGATATTATACATATATTATTTTCTAAACGTCGTCGTCGATCTAATTCTCATGGACGATTCATTTATAATATTTTTGTTTTTCAAAAATATTATTTCGTTTTCACGTGTGGTTGTATATAAAATTTCTTGACATGTTTATTAAAATTCATGTTAAAAATTACGTGTTTGAATTAAATTTATTTTAAAACTTTATAATTTTGCAAGATTTTGTATTCTGTAAGTTTTCAACGAAGTACGAGCACTTTGGATTATGCAAGAATGTAAAGTAGTTGAGCATAAACTTATTTAAGTAAAACGTAAGTTAGATTTTAAAACTGTAATATTTATATCACAAAAGAATAATGCAGCTTATATTATGAATATATTAGAATCGTTTTAGTTTTTATTTTCTAAAAATATACTTTTGTAGAACAGTTGGGGGTTATCAAATGAAACTTTTATGAATTGTTACCTAAAGTTACCAGAGTATAATACAAAGTGTGATATGTTGCATTGAAAAAGAATACTTACTTCAGTTCTTGACATTTTGACATTACTGGAAATAAGCTCTTGAAAGCTTAATTTAAAAAAAAAACAATATGTAGTAGTTGTAGTTTAACTAATAAGACTTCTTTCCTTCATATTGGAAATATTCCACAGAACTGATTTAATCCTTTTATTCATTATTAGAGACATTTTAAACCAAGCATTCTTTTACTTTTCTCTTTTCTTCCGTCCAGTAAGAGTTCTGATTTTGCTCTTCGTAAAAGCCTTTAAATATATAACCAGTTGGCATTCAATCCGTTATGTTTTCTCAGTTTATTCCATTTTTCTCTACTCCTTAACTTTTTTTTAAATAATTTATCTGACAATTTACATACATTGTTGAATGCCTTAAAAATACTTTCTTGTCAACCGTTTTTTATCCATTCTATACAAGGTTTCTTAGAATTATTACATGTACATAATAAGTACGTAAAAGTTACGATTAGGATGTATTTTCTCACGTACATTTAAACAATTAAAAATATTACTGTTGGGCAATTTAATTGAAATATTATCTAAAAGTACAACAGTGAGGACTGGATATTAACATCGATAAAACTAAATATAATTATGATCATGGACGGTCAGGTTATATATTTTTTTTTTGTCATCAGTCTCTCGACTGGTTTGATGCAGTTCTCCAAGCTGTTCTATCATGCGCAATTCGTTTCATATCTACATACCTGTAACACCCTACATCTTTCGTAATTTGCTTTATGTATTCTAATCTTTGCCTCCCTCTACAATTTACTCCCTCAATATTACCCTCCATTATTGATAGCCCAATACCTGGACGTCTTAGGATATGCCCCACTAGCCTATTCTTCTTTTGGTAAGATGCTTCCATATACTTCTTTTTTCATCCACTCGCCTAAGAACCTCTAAATTACTTATTTTGTCCACCCACCTAATCTTTAACATTTTCCTATAACACCACATTTCAAAAGCTTCTTTCCTCTTCCGCTCTACAGCCCCTATCACCCACGTTTCACTTCCGTATAATGCTACACTCCAAACATAATGTTTTAAGAAATTTTTCCTAATCTGTAAATCAATGTTTGTAGTCAGTAAGCTGTTTTTCATTTCAAAGGCTTTTCTAGCTTGAGCAATTCTACTCTTGATATCACTTGTGCTTCTACCATCCTTTGTTATTTTACTCCCTAGATAGCAGAATTCCCCAACTTCCTGTATGTTTTCGTTGCCTACTTTTAAATTTCCCATCTCTTCTAAACCACTCTTGCTGCTGCACAACACTTTCGTTTTGTTCTTATTAATTTTCATGAAGTAATCCTTCCTCAAGATCTCATCCATTCCATTTAAGGCATCCTCTAGTTCATTCTTTGCCTCGGCTAATACTACTTTATCATCGGCGAATCTCAGCATTTTTATTGTCTCTCCTTGAATTTTTATTCCTGCGTTAAATTTCTCCTTCACTTCATTTATAGCCTCTTCTATATACAAGTTAAAAAGTAGTGGTGACAAAGAACAACCTTGTCGTACACCTTTTCTTACAGCAGCCTCTTTTTCGTACCCCTCGATTCTCAAAACAGCCGTTTGATTCTTATACAGACTGTAGATAACTTTCCTCTCTTTGTATTTAATTCCTAGCCTTTTCAAAGTTTTAAACATTTTACTCCAGTCCAGATTGTCAAATGCTTTCTCTAAATTTACAAATGCCATAAAAGTAGTTTTATTTTTCTGTATCCTTTTCTCAATAATCAGTCTCAGAGCCAATATTGCATCTCGAGTTCCCATTCTCCTTCTAAATCCAAATTGGTCATCGTCCAATACTTCTTCTACTCGGTGTTCTATTTTCCTGTATATAATTCTTGTCTGTATCTTAGATGCATGGCATGTTAGGCTGATAGTTCTGTAATTTTCACACTTCTCCGCTCCTGACTTTTTTGGTATTGGAATCATAATATTTTTTTTATAGTCCGATGGTACCTCTCCACTCTCATAAATTCTGCACACAAGTTTGTATAATTTGTTTTGAGCAACTTCGCCACATCGTAATAATAATTCCGATGGTATGTTATCTATTCCTGGTGTCTTATTCATATTCATATCCTTAAGTGCCCGATCGAATTCTTCTAGTAGTATAGGGTCCCCTCTTTGATCTTCTTCAACATCAGTTTCTTGTTCTATCGCATCATACTCTAATTCTTTTCCCCTGTAGAGTTGGTTTACGTATTCCTTCCATCTTTCAGCTCTCTCTTGGCCATTCAACAATGGTTTGCCACCTGCGCTTTGTAAATTAACAGGTTATATTAACGAATAGATAAAGTTGAAGAGATTTACGAATATAAAAATATCTTAGCACACTTTCAAATTCAAATAGTAGACTACAACCGAAATAGATATTTTGTAAAATTTGGCATAGGTAAATAGACAGAACGTTACATCCACGTTAGTAGACTAATCTAGTGGCTCTAGGAAGAAAATCTTTCGTTTTTATTGAAAGCACCTCCATTTATCGATGAGAGGTTTGGACTTTCCAACCAAGAGTTACTTCACCTCTTTAGGTGTAGAATCCAGTTTCTTCTTCACCGTTTCCTTGGTTCAGAGGTACCAAGCAAACTATGAAAAACTTTGGTCAATTAATGTAAGTATTTGAAACACGTAGGTTATTCATAGAAAATTACTTTTCGTAAAGACTTTTTTATTATCTGATCCATATCTAAGCTAAACATTCACATATAACAAAATTTGACTGGGAATGTTACTCACGTCCTTTAACATAGTTTATAAAATAAAAAAATTACTAAGAACTTCCTTTCTCTTCCTCTAATCCTAGCATTAGTTTCGTAAGGCTGTTGCGATTCTCACTAGTCAAGCCATCTTTCTCGAGATCGTCCGACCGCTCGAAGTACATCAAGAATATGTCATAAATCTCTGACAGTCGACTTTCGTTCACTTTACAGACTTAGGTAAACCACGTCGGACGATGTGTAATTATTATCATATTTAAAATAAGCACACTGAGTCTGTTTCCTAATCCAGAATTTCCCAGATGGTCCCTCTTTAAAACAACAAGGATTCTACGTAAAAAGCAAATTTTAATTGCTTAAAATCAGCTAAAATATATTTGGATGTTAAATGTTAAGTTCACCCCCCATAAAGCTCTTCAAGGATGGCCATTGATTTGTAGAATTTTATCAATGTTTATTTTTAATTTTTCTTTTTAAGCGTCCTATTTATCATTCCACTCAGCAATAAACCATCACCAACCTTGGTTTATAGCCATGACATTAGCTTACAACACCAAATAAACGTAAAAGAAACTTGAATAACTATATGATTTCTTCATCTTGGAGTTCCTTCTCTCAACGGAGGTCATCTATCTGGCAATTTCGATCTGTACCATATCTTATGTTCTTTAGCTAAGAGTTTGCTCTATTCCCGGATATCTTTTTTCCAATAGTTTCCCTTGTACGCTGTAATCAATTAGCGCAGGCTGTATCATTCTCATCGCATAACATGAAATGTTTAAATTTATGAATAAAAAATTAAATTTAAGAAAAATTTATTCCCTCCTACATGAATAAGAAATTATAAAAAAAATAATAAAAACGAAAGAGTAATTGAAATTTCGCAGCCTACTTATATATTTGCTGTTAAGTGAACATTAAGGAATACTATAATACTGTAAAGTTAGTAATCCAGTAAAAGTTGTTTAAGTTTATTTACTACACTACGCAACGGAAGCCCCTTGAAATAATTCAGTAGTTTATTATATTGTAACGATATCGAAAAAAGACGGTTCGCGAAGGTTCCAGAATTTCATTCATGAAAGGGTACAGAGTAGATCAAAATAGTAAGAAAGGAATAATAAGACAAAAATAACAATACACAATAGCAACAATAAATGACAGTTGGACAATAATAACCATTAGTAGATCAAAATAGTAAGAAAGGAATAATAAGACAAAAATAACAATACACAATAGCAACAATAAATGACAGTTGGACAATAATAACCATTAGTAGATCAAAATAGTAAGAAAGGAATAATAAGACAAAAATAACAATACACAATAGCAACAATAAATGACAGTTGGACAATAATAACCACAAAGGTATGTCTATTCATAAAAGTTGTAATAACTATCGTGTAGGACTGAGCTATTATAAAAGGTCGGGTATTGTGTACAGCTATTATCAGGAGGCCGGTTGTTTACGTTTTCTATTTACAAAAGACCTATTGTTGACTTGTTTACAACGGATTTTTCTAGCACTCATTATAAAGGGTTATTTCTTTATTCTCTACTTTTTTCTGGAATGATCTCTCTGAATAGGTACATAAAGAGACCCCCGAGCGCGGTCCAGTCAGTATTCGTGTGATTTTTGTCGAGCGATTATCGGGACGTTATTTCAGGTTAACGATTCCGGGGTATTGTTATACCGTTTTATGAGTGTTTGTATTGTGTAAAGTTAATGTGCAGTTTTGTGTATTCAGTTCATTGTGTATGTGTAATCTTATAAAAGTGATTGTAAGTAGTGCTAAGTAAATTATTAAGTTATTTATTGTTTATTATTTATTTTAAGTAAATTATTAAGTTATTTATTGTAATAAGTCATTTTAATTAGTTATTTATTTATTTTGTAAAACTTTAAGTGTAATAAATATTTGTAATTGTAAACTTTAGTGTATTTATTATTTAATAACCTAGATCCCGAAACGGACCTTAGCGATAAGTGTCACAATATTATTTTCTCAGGTGCTTAATAAGCTGAGTTTTACAGTTATCTTTCTGTAATACTAGCATCTAAATTAATTTTGATTTCTTGTCTGAATAAATACCAAAGAATAAATTTCACAAACAAAACGAGTGAAAATGAGAATATATTAAAGTTTAGATATCAAAATTGCACTTAAGGAATTAACAAAATGCTTTATGTAAACATTTAAGGAAGAGAATCACATTAAAGTTTATTTTACAAAGAGATATCTTCTGGTATTTCTGAAGAAGGTGAAGTTCATGAGAACTGCACAAACTTGTACAGAAATGGAAACAAAATAATACATACAATAGGCGGGAAAATGTTAAAGCAGTATAAAAGGAAGAGTGCCTAGTCGGGAGAAAAGGGATTTAAAGACATCTAATCCTGTTGTGATGTTCATCCCTTGGGATTTGTGTATTGGACCTTGGCGTTATTATTTGTCAGATAATAGACTAACGTTCTATACATCTGGCTCTATTGTAAAGAATATTACAGATTGTGATTACCGTTAGTGTTGTACTTCGAAATTTTTGTTCAAAGTTTCCATTTAATAAATAATTATATCTTAATCTATAAAATTATGATATTGTGTTAGTCTTTAAATTACAGATTTATTTTCTTAATAATATTTAAGTGCAAACTAAATAAATTGTTTTTTTTCCAATTTCATCTATTTCAACTTACAATTATGCAGCTCTGTAAAACCAGCAAGAAAAAGGTTTACAAAAATTGTATAGACATTTTTTTTATACAACAAAATTTACAATCAGTTATGTTTAACTTTTAGTAAATAGTTATGATACAATATAATAACACTGACATGAGTAGGGAAGTTTCCAACGACCCTTCTCTACAAATTAAACAAAAAAAAAAAAATTAAAAACAGTAGTTATGAAAATGAAAGATAACAGAAAATTATTTACAGGGAAATATAAACAAACATTTAAGTGATATTAGGAAACAAAACAAAACTAACAAAATAATAAATTAATAATTAAATAACAACTTCTAACTAAAAACTAATATTTTTTTCATTTAAATGGTAACTAGGAAAAATATATACTTATTAATTGAATAATTATGGTTTATGATGGTATAGTTAATACATTGCATTTCTTATATACAACTTGTATTACATACAACTTAGCTCTAAAAGTAGAAAAAAATAATATCATTCAACTAAATCTAAAACATGGACTCTCTGCAACCTCCATATAGTGTAGATATTACTTAACATTTTTGAGAAGAACACCACTCATTTATCAGCGTTATCAGAACCCTTGAATACCAATACATTGATTGTTTCCTGGAAGCACTTTTTGTATTCACAAAGTAAAGTTGTAATGCAATCTAAAGTTTTTGTAGTAGAATACAATAATAGGCTAATTGTTATGCAAATTATTATATTTCTACTTTCCCTTGTCCTGTTTTAATATATATTAACAGGGAACGAAAGTATTATTTTAATTTCGATATTTTGAAATCGAGTTTTCATCTAAAATACAAACACGTTTTCAGGCCCCTGAACCAAAAAACATGGTTTCAGCAATTAGTCTGAGACTAATAACAAAATATCTCAAAAACGGAATAGCGTACGAAGATGAAACTTGGGACTTAAATTAGATGCTACAACAGGACTTAACACAAGCATTTTCATCAAAATCGGTCAACCTGAAGTAATTATTAATGCAATTTTTCGTTTTTTTACGATTTTCTAAAAACCTTCTAAGATGTTTTTAAATTGACTGCATTTAATATTTTTTTCATGTTCTACAAGATAGAGCAAGCGGCATGTCTGCTGAAATTGATGGGAGGGCTGTGCCTTAAAATTGCAGCCTTAACTCTGCATTTTAGATTAAAAAAGGTAGGTATATAATAATTTTCTACTTGTAGAAAATTTAAGAACCTGCAACGTTTTTTAAAAATGTTTTTCTACAGGACTTAGTTTAGCGTCAATTAGTGATTTTTCATATTCTAATCATTGACATCGGTAAAAATGCAATTTTCTTAAGATTGCAGTCTTAGTATGAATTTTAAGATCAAAGCGCTTTCATAAAAGTTATAGGAAATAAAAACAAAATTACAACCTTTACTTCAAGCATTTTTTCTATAACGCTTATTTCAGCGTTAATTGGTGATTTTTCATATTTTAAGTCCTACAAAAAAAAGTTCATTTTTATATAGCGTCGTTCATCCCTAATATAAAAAGCTTATGGTTTGTTTATATTTTACATTGTTTACTAAGGATTAAACACAGGTTATTTTTTTATTATTTACTTTGGCAACAGAAAATCGTGCGAATGTTCCACACCGATTTTTGTCTTTATAAACCTATGTACCTCGATATTCTCAATGACTATATTCACTGACTACGTAATAACTATGTATTATTCACTAAATCATTTCAAACGGGTTTTTACGAGAAGTCTTTTCTTCAAACCTGTTTTATCTTGTGGCTGTACAGGTTCAACATTCACATGATGAAGAAGTCTGTTTTCATGTCTCCTGGAAAATTTTCGAATTATCTCGTTTACAGAATCTACTCTTAATTACTTACTATTATCGTCATTCCTAACATACCATGGAGCGTTGACGAAGCTTCTTAGAACGTTGTTCTGAAATTTATATATAATTAGTCGATTTAGAGATTTTTTTACAACCCTAACGCTCAATTCCATAGGACCATATGGGTTTTAATAGTATTACAAAACCTTCTGTTATGCATTTATCGTATAATCCTGATTTTCTACGTAGGAATCATTAAGTTTTCTTAAATTTTAGATTAAGATTTTTCTTTTTCATTTGTTTATTCATCTAAAGTTCTACTGAAGGTCATTCTTATGTAGCCTTATTTAGCTTTGTTTGAAAACGGTATTTATTTTGCAAAACATAATATAAAGGCTGTTGCGTTTAATCTCTTGATGATACAAACAAACTGTGGATTTTCTCTGTAGGAATTATCTCTACCTTTTTGATTGTACAATTGCAATTATTTGTAATAACATCTTAAATGGTTATTAATACAAAGCAGTGCATTAATAAACAATTTACGATAAAATGTGATTAAGTATATGACTACATAGTAATTGCGGTCGGTGTACGATACGTACAAGTTGGTTGACTTTATTTGAGGTCCACTGGATAAAGGGAGTTGTTGTGGGGATCAAAAGTCGTGAACCTGAGGTGAATCTGGACCCTTTATTGTCATGACCGAGAAAGACATTTTAACCTAAAGAGCACAGCTGTGCCACTGTACACTTAGCTAACTTAAAGGTTGTGGTGGGTAACTGTGCAAGATGTTTCTCCCAGTAACATCTGAACAAGGTATCACTACGGTTAAGTAAGGTCATTGCGGGTTCTCCGACCACACTAACAAACTTAAATTATACCTTATTATTATAAATAGTATTCTACAATATTGTAGTAGTTTGAAACAAAATCTGCTTGGATAAATTAATGGGGATTTGTATTCGCATACATATTAAACAAAAGTTTTCCTTAAATATTCGTTGTAGCCAATAAGCAAATCCCATTGAATAATTCGTACAAATTTTGTGGTTTTGCTATTAATTATTTTAATCAGTTCAAAAATGTCTATCATTTAAAGACAAAAAAACTCTTTCAAACAAACAAAACAAACTGTTTAATTCTTTAATAAGAAACAGTACTAGCATAGATTAAAGTAAGTCCTGAAGTTAATTTCAACGCTCACAATGGACAGCAAGCTCACACAATCATTTCATGATAAGTTTAAAAACATTTCTTCATAATTAAAAAGAAATACGTTTTTTAAGGTTAATTTGTTTTTTCTGATACAAAATCATCGATTTATTTTGGAAGTTACTAATTATCAATAATAAGCGAAGAAAATAATTTAGAAATGTACGAATTATTGTAGTTCAGCTTGCTGGCTCCTTGGAGCACTAATTTTATCATTTGCATTTCTTCTACCAGTAAACTGTATATTTTCATAACTAAATATAGAACAATAGACTATGGTATTAATATCCGTATTACAGTAATAGTTCAAGAGCCTGTTCTTCAGTTCGTTTCTATAATAAAAACAGGTTATCAGTACAACTCCATGATTTCTTCTTGCCGTACCATCGTCTATCGTTGGCGAATGGTAATCAATATAGTAGCTATCTGAACCCTGGATACAACACCATGAAAATACCGTGTTGTTCCGCCGTCTCTTCAGCCAGGAGTCTCTTCTTCCCCAACACCACTTCTGCCTTGGACTTTGCCCCGTTTGCCGAGTATTTATGCTGTGCTTGATTTGACGAAAGAAATTGAGTTTCCTTGTTTTATTTATATACATTAATCACAGGTCACAAACCATTCTACGGTGGATCTCCATGTTTGTCATTCTCTCCAACCAGGAAATTTGTTTATCTATTAGTCCACGTTTTACACGGTTTTCGCACAGTCTTCCTTGGCTACCTCTTTTTGCATTCGATTAACTAGTATAAACTCCCATTTCCTATCCTAAATATTTTTGACTCTGGTGATTTCCAGATCCTGGCCGGGAATCGAACCCACGACTTCTCCGTGGTAGGTTAACGCGCTAAACACACGAAATCGAGATGGATAACATTGTTTTTTTAAGTAAATTGAACCATTGTTATACTGTACACATTCCATTCAGTTTTTTTTGAGAAATTACTTTTTTCATTATCATCCAACTGTCCAGATGTTTGATTATACGGATCAGGTCCGATCCCAAAGCGCATTTTACCAATACCATCATAATTTAGACATAGACCTAAATAAAATATATTAAGTATAGAATAATGAACTGTTGTTTTTACTTTTTTATATGACTAAACGCTAGTGTATCAAGTGAGGTATATGTATTTATCTAATTGTAAAAACTCAATGAATTGATTTTTAAAACCCCCAGTAGCTCTCTATAATTTACTATTCAAATTAATTTAATAGAATAACATGCTTTTAGTAATTAATTATTGAACATGCTTCAGTAATTAACAAGTAGATCAATTCTTTCCCATTGGTTTAACATATAACGTTTTATATTCTTCTCTTGTATTGTGCATTCATTTTAATTGTTGATTTTAAAATAACTAATTTAATTATTTGTATAAAAAAAATAGTTTTAAATATTACAAGATAAATACAATTCATTATTAACTGATTGTGATTAAATTGTATTATTATTTTTAGTTCTATACATTAGTGTACAATTCGTTGAAGTGCTCTACTAAATTTTGCAGCATTATTTAGTTTATAATACAATTTTGTTCATTGATAATTTTAATAATCAATTTTTTCATTTAAAATATAACCCGCTAGGTTGGTCTAGTTGGTAAAGTCGTCACCGCGAGTCACCTGTTGGACAGACGATTTTGGGAGATGAAGGTTGTGTGGCTCAAATACTAGTTAAGATACGAGTATAGTTACTTTTTTATACGGATTTGAATACTAGATAATTTTACCGGTGTACTTTGATGGTTTGGGTTTGAACCCAATAGTTGTTTAACCAATGGCGTGGTTAATTAATTAACCACACTCTTTTAAGGATGGTCTGTACTAGACTACATATCATCCTTATCTCATCGGGTCATGAATTTGCTTATTGTATTTAAATTGAACAGATTGCAACGTACACACGTTAGGGAATAAAGTAATAATCGTAATAACAATCCTCTAATAATTTAAATCTTTTGTTTTCTAATTTGATTGTGCCCATTTTATTCTTTAACGATTTACATGGTAACATTAATAATATTGTTAACTGTTTGTTTTCATTTGTTTGTTTGTAACACTGCCCCCCCCCCCACTATGTGACCTCTGATTAGCGTGCTAAGCTGTAAAGTGGAGGTCCCGATTTTGATTTCCGGCCCGGGTTTGGACGATTATTGTTATGACCATAATGATGGTACGACTTTAAGTAAACTAAAAAAAAAAACAACGTTACCAATGTTTTTATTTAAACAGATCATTTTGTAATGGCACACAAGTATAATAAAAATGGCGTTTTCTTGTATTTGACACTCTTGGATGCATAGAATTCACTTGTACGGACCACTACACCGTTGGGCCAGCAGTTGATCATGATCTAGATGTTTTCTCTACTTTAATAATTTGTCCCGTTAATTATTGAACATGTATCATATTATATTAGTGTATGCTTCTCAAAATAGTAATGCACGCTGTAATAAATGTGATTTTAATGTTTAATTCATAATATATGTTTAATAAATTTATTCATGTTTCTATTTTCAAACTAGATTCGATGAAATAAATCATTTGAAATTAATTTTGAAGTTGCAAATAGGTACTTTGCAAATGAGCAAATCCATTAATAGTAATTCTAAAACATTGATTTGTAGTTTGCTAATTCATTAACGGGTGTGAAATTAGTGCTAACATGCTCAACGACACAGGCAGTTTGGTAAGCCAAACTGGCACGTTTCACCCTAATTAGAGTAACATCCTTCCCACACATCCTTTATCTAACAATTAGTTATATAAGTAAGCAAGCGTACAGTCATCCTTAAAGAGATTTTTTTGTTACAATATCGACACATTATTTTTTACAATCAGTAAATTTAAAAGTTTGTTTAAAGCAAATTCCGTCGGCAATGTTAATTTTTCTTAATTAATTATTTCTTGGTTATTACACCTATTTACATTTTGAATACGTAGAAAATTTGATGTTTTTTCTTCGTTTAATTTTCAGATAGATAGGATACTATTTATCAAATTATTCTCTTCCTCTGTTCAATAAAAATGTTTTTAATTCTGCAACACTTGAACACAACGAAGGATTTGTTTTTACAAAGAACTGGTTTACTTCGCTGTTTGTGAATTCTTTACTTTGTGGAATTTTCTGAAGATCCGTAGAAGTAGGTTTCAGACTTTACAAATTGCAATGTAAATACACAACATCTTCGGTAATTCAAACTAATTTTTTATAATTTTTTTCATTGATAGATGATACCCTATAACTTGTGGTTAAAAAAGAAGATGAGAGGGTCTGCAGATGAAATAATGCCAGACCTGAACGAGATTCGTTCCCGGGACTCCGACATAGAAGCCAGTTGCGCTGACCATTTCACCAAAAGGCCGGTTTTTGAAATACACTGGGTTCTGTCCTAATGTTTGGATTATTCGAAAACATATCCATAATAATAAAAAAATACTAATCCAAAAATACCCAAATTTAATGGACGCATTATCAGATTGATCAGAAAAAGACTTTCCGTATTCAAAATGAATCCCATGAAGTTTTACTATGAATAAATTTGTCACATTTAGATATGAACATAAAACATGATTATATTTGGTGTAAGCTATTATTAAACAAGCCTATTGTTTTATTTTCATCAACACAATCTCTTCCAGTTGACATAGATATCTACTTATATCCATTGTTAAATTATTATTAAAGTTATGATAATATAATATATGATGCGTTTGTACAGCACGTAGTACTTATCACGGGCGGTTTCCAGTTTTGCTTTGAGACAAGTCCTTTTCCATGACGCAGCTGTGAATTGAGTTTCCGTACAAACTACCATAAGAAGCAAATTGTTGTATTATTGTTCTAAGTAAGAGAAACGTTTTGTTTTGCCATACTCGGTTTGAAGTTTGTATGTTTTGACGGTTCTCTGTATGGTTTCGTATCTTTTGATAACAACATAGACCTCTTACACAATGCAAGTATTTTATGGTATGTGGTGAAACAAAAGCAGTGAAATAATATTTAGTTTAGTATAAATACTACTGTGTAATGATATTACTACTTCGTTTAAATCATTAATTTTTTACATAAATTTTACTAGATAATTCTATCCTAACTTTTTCTTCGAAATGTACAGCTTCATTGAATTCTTAACCTTTTTTTATTACATTAATTGGAGAATTCGTATCAATAGTCAGTAATCTCAAAATAGCGGCTTTATGTTGTGTAATAAGTGACTGTCTACTTGTAATTTTAAACGCCATCCGACTTCATACTGAAGTACGCTATATTAAGGTAAATCCAGATAAAATATTGCCATGGAGGAATTACTTCAGTAATACCAGAGGGACAGCAGACAATCGGTTTAAAAAGCATGATTTGCTGAAACGACAATCGTCTCATTTTTAGTTCATTTAAAGTCGAATCGACATTCAAACCTTTGAAGTTGTTAAAACCGGTTATGAACTAAATTTTGTTCGAGTGAGCAGGTCTTTTTATTCAGCAGTTCAGATACAATAATTAATAGTTTTGTAGTTAAGATAGTTAATTATTAAGTGTAAATAACCATATTATTTTATTTGTAGTTAAGTTTAGGTTAAGCTTTAAATTTGTAATTAATATAGTGCAAGTAATTTTGTCGTCATTAATTAGTAGTCAAAGCGTTATCATTTATAGTTACTCTTTATCTTGTAAAAACCAATTATTGTAAGCTTAAAAGGAAGTTTGCCTGTCAATTATTTCAACCAGATCCTTAAACGAACATGGATTAAACGTTACAATTTTTTTGTTTCAGTTAACTCAGAACTACAAGCATTGTGCATGATCACACTTCATTAAATTTCTTTCTCGAGTTCGTATTTTGGAGCTTCAGTTCTCTTTTACCCATTTTTTATCATTAATTCTCAAAAATGAATTCTTTTTTCATCGCTCCATTTCAATACGTAATTTTTCTTAAAGTTTTTCATTGAAACTCCCTTATATTCTTCAATTTATTGATTGTTATTAATTTATTTGTATCTTCTATTATAGGCTTTATTTAATGTCATTTGGTATTTTCTGTGGATGTTAACCAATAAGCCAACACATTTATGTCGTCGCATGTTTTTTGTTTCATATTATAAAAACAATTTGTTATTGTTAATTGCGTCTGGGAGACTCCCAAAGGAGTTTAGGACATGTCAAGATCGGATAATTTAATAAAGAGTAAGTACGTATATAGAGCAAGTTATAAATATTATACCCTTCGTAAAACGTAGGACTTCAGATTTCCTTCGATAAATTGAATACATAACAAATATCAAGACAACCCCGCGACACTTGAAAAAATAATACGGAAAAATTGGGAAAGTTGATAACTTCAAGTACATCGGGGAGATAATATACTACAACCGAAGACTAGCGAAAAAAAAATTAAGCGAACAACTACAGATGAGAACAGATAAAGTCTAAAGTCACCTCACGTGATCTAAAATTTGCCATTTACGAGAAAAAACTTATCTAAACCTATATATAGGTTACAATTATTTTCGGTTGGTTCTACAGTGATTTTGTAGGCTAATCCTGTCACCCAATTGTTAATGTCTTGTAATTTTTTCCTATGAAAGGGAAATTTTGTTTCTAGATACAAAGTTTGTAGCCCTACTCAACCGGTGTAGATACGGCAGTGTGAGTTAATTCTTCTTGAGCTGTGTAAAAGTTATACAGTTTCCGGTCGTGTTACGAACAGAATGTCTTCTATCCTAGTACAACGGGTTTTCATTCTTCAACAATATTTTGCTACAAAATCATACGCGAGTGTAAAAGAATCATATCAAATTAAAGTTGTTGGTGTTCCTCCACCAGAAAAAAATGTCAATTTGTAGGCTAACAAACCGATTTCGAGAGCAGGTAGTGTTTGCGACAGAAAGCGTAGTGGTGGACCAAATCTCTTGACATTTACGTTTTAGAGTGAAAACAAGATTGCTCAATTCTCCGCGGAAAAGTTTACGAAAACTTTCCTCGCAAGTTGGTTTGACATATTCGAGGGTTCAGAAAGCTGCTGTATCCGTATCGCATACGATTAGTCAAAGAGCTTCAACCTCCAAATTTAAACAAGTGATTCCAATATTGTCGTTGGTTTAGGTCTTTTCCAAATGATAACGGAATTGAAGTTTTAAACACAGTGTGCTTTAGTAATGAAGTTTGGATCCTTCACGACGGTTATGTAAACAGTCAAGAAACTGGAATTTGGGCGGCTAAAATTCCTAATGCTTTCCAAGAAAAATCTTTGAATTCTGAAAAAATTTGTTTATGGTGTGCGATATCTCGTCATCGTATAGTCGGACCTACAATCTTCGAACAGACAGTAAATGGTGAAGTATGCAGGAATATTGTGTGCCAATTTGTGTCCCTACTGGAACCTCAAGAACGGTATTACTGGTTTCAGCAAGAAGGCGCTACATGCCATACGTCTTGAGAAACCATGGATTTTTTGCATAGTTCTTTGGTGGTCGAATATTAAGCAAGGGCTTATGGCCTCCAAGTTCCCAGACCTCACATCTCCTGACTACTTTTGTGAGCTACAATAAGTTTGAGGCCTTCAAAAACCTCACACTATTGATGAACTTAAAGTCAATATTACAAACTTAATCACAAATGTATCTAATGTAACTCTTAAAACGGTTTCTGATAATATGCTGAAAAGAGTCCGAGCGTGTATAACCGCTAGGGGTGGACGTTTTGAGCACATTCTGTAACAACTATATAAGTAATGATAGTGTTTTATTAAATCTCTTTTGTAAGTAACACAAATACTACATTTTTTTATTACAGCTACATTTCCTTTCATAAATTACATTACAAATTGAACAATAGGATTAAAAAATCACTCTGAACATTTCGGACCTTTATGTATTGCTCGGTTCCAAGCTCCGTGTAGTTGTGGGATGAAGGGTACGGGTGAGGTATAATGAATGAGTGACGCACGCTGGAAGGATGATTGTTGTATTACTCTGATACAAAATATTCGTTTTCAAGCTTTCTGTATTTAACATATTTGTTTATATTTATTACATTTATTTATTTAAATATTTATATTTTTATAAATTAGCAAGTTAAATATTATGAATCCGACCAAGTTAATATACCGGTACGTATTTTTTAAATTAATGCGCCGGATGATAAGAATATTTTTTTAATCTAGTTAGTACACGCTATCACTACAAATGCATCAGCTGTGAAACACTACTAACTCATTCATTCTCTCACTACTGTAACAACGCACTGCATAACTTCCAACTACACGAAGCTGGGACTCAAAGCAATACCTACTACTGCAAGCGCTTACTTAGAACTATGTAGGTTACCAGATTATGTCATCTTCTAATATTTACACAATAGTAAACAGTTTTCTTAAAGACTCTTGGATGTTTAGGGTTATTTTTTATTTTGTGTTATTATTTCATCTCTTTATGATAATACTGTTAAGAATAAGTTAATCAATTAAAACAAAAATGATTTACGGAAATACATTACAATGAATAGTAAAATGTTACATATTTTTATAATAATTTTTTTCATAAATAGAACATTTATAATAGATTATTATTTTCTAGTTATGAATTAACAATGTCTACTAAAATTTGTGTTGGTAACACATTCAGTAGGCCTACATTAATAATTTTTACTTATTTTATATAATATAATATATGCATTCGGCATGTTTTCATTAAAGATAATTAATTTTGTTTTTCATTAAAGTTTTGTTTAATTTGTTTTTGTTGTTCTTTGAAAGCAATGTAAATATACATACTGATGTGAAAGTATTAATTAGTTATATTTTCAATTTATTTAGGTTGGATTAAATTCAATTATGAGGCAAATTAATTTTAATGTACGACAAACCTATACTTAACAGTAGCAGAGCGTACAACAAAAGGATCAGTGAAATTCATTATCGTTGGCAGCAGTAGTAATAATAACAACAATAATAGTTGTTTAATTAAACGGATTCAGTTCAATCGAATATGAGAGAGAACAGTTAACTAATGATGGGCCGTGGAAACAGTAATTGTTGTGTACGTCATAGGATGACAGTGGAATAATTCAGTTGTCCGGAATGCAAGTATTAGTGTTGGTCCCGTATCATAAATCATTATGATGTTGTTGTATATGTGTGTAGCCCTGCTGGTCATTTTCTCTATGGTTGTCGGTTTCCAGCTCAAATGTCACTCAAATGTTACTTTGGCAATCCTCATCGAGTTTTGTTCAACTAAAAAATTAGTTTAATTCCTTGATTTCCATGTAGTAATATAATTCTAAACCCAGAAACTAACCGATAAATTTTTCACCCAAAATTGTTCAAAAATCACAAGTTTTTTGTTGAATTTATTTCATTTTTACATGTAACTGATAAAAAATATAAATATTGGTTCATTGTTTGATATATTTGTCAGTTAAAGTCAAAGGTACCAAAATTAGATGTCTAATTATTCTAGGAATCGTATCCAGCGTTATTAACCTCGAAAAATAACGACACCTTATAAGTAATCTCATATTCTACACGGAAAATTAATATAAAAAAGTTTTCAATAAATAACTCTTACAGATTTATTGTCATCTTCTTGTAGCTCTTCTTTGCCTAAAATAATTTGTTGGTTGACAGTGTTAGATTGAGTTAGGAATGAAGAGATTTAAAAGAAAGTTGACAAAATATTTTTACCAAGTGACGGAATTCAAGAGAAAACTTATCTGAAACGGGCATATGCAGATAATGGAGGAGAACAGGTTGCCAAAGAAGGTTTAGCTGAAAATTCCTGCTAGCTAATAGAAGAGAGGACGATCCACAAAGGGTTGACGGATTCTGTATGATTAAAGATGGTAATGGATGAAGATTTATTGAAAAGTAATGAGTAGTATTTACAGTAGCGGTAAATGGCCCTTTGCTGCAGAAACCCCTTGTAGTAATATAAATAAAATCTTATAGCTCTAGTGCCCTTAGTGGGTTTTGACTTTCTCTTCATTACTCCTCCAATCCTTTTAGCTAGTGCTAGTTCCCTTTCACATCCATAAAAATCAAATAATATCCGTCCATTTTTTCTTAGATCTGCCTTTTCTTCCAGCCTTGTACAGTCTGTCTTCAATAAAGCTTTAATATTCTTATAGACTCTTTTCTCTCAATCTACCCAACCTATCTCAATCTTTGAATTTTTAATGCAGCAGATCTTCGTATCAGTTTGTGCAAGTAAGAGTTAATTAATTAATGATGGTAAATGGTCATTTAATTTCGGTTTAGTTGAGTTTATTTAAAGTTTTAGTTTTCAAAAAGATTTGTAATACACTTATTCCACTATTATGTAGTTTATTTCTAATTTACTAGGTAGTAATAATAGTTATAATCATTTACTATATTAATGTATTTTAAGTAATTAATTTTTTGATAAACACTTGTTATATGTTTAGAGGAATTTAATAACTAGATCCCAAAAGAACTTCGAATTGATGTCACAATATCATTAAAGTTTTGAGATATGAATACAAATATAAGAAGCTTTATATATCGACTACACTTGATCGAACTGTGAATGAAAATATAAGAGAAAAGATCAAAGTAGCCGTGTTATCAAAGAAATAGAAAATTGGTAGATCATGAAAGAAGACGAGAGAATTCATATCTCTTGTACACGGTGTTGGAAGTTGGAATACGTACTACTTCTGAATAAACCTCGAATACAGAGACGGCGTAATATATACACGGACTGCCCTTGGGAAACCACATTGGGAGTATATTCTGATTAAAGTTCACAAACTGTGTTGCTCTGGTAAATATCTAGCAAAGTACATGAATTTATTTTGTGTATAATTAGTTGTTTTTAAAGCAGAAATAAACGACGTATGATAATATGTAAAAGCTTATGTTTTATTGAGGCTAAATATATAGCAGAAATAGTCTATTCACGATCAGATTTCAAACAAAAATATCTTTAATTCACAAAAGTTGTAAATGTAAACTCAATTCATCCAGAAGACTAATCTAAGAAGGAAATATGCATTCTGATCAGCAATAAAAACATGTTCAATTTAATTCCTCTATCAGTTAAAGTAGCTTAATATTATTAATTATACAACGCTTATTTTCGTGTAAAAACATAAATTTTATCTCCGAAGAATATTTTTATTCGTATCAGCAAAAGTACATCCAGATATTTACAAATTTTAAAATAATGATAAATTGTTTTAGATGAACATTAATGACAATTAATTGAAGTGACCATTCGTAAGAGATAGTTCATGGTGTCGTTATCCTTGTTTCCTCTCGTTATGTTCACAATTATGTGAATTGAAGTTATTTTTATTTTGTATTCATATGCATTTTTAATATATTTATTTATCAATAAATTTTACTATTCTAATATTTTTTTTCTTTTGAATGTGGGTTTATATGGAACAGGAAATCGGCACGTTTAGCAACAGTATCTGCTTTCTTGTTTTCTGGTATACTAACGTTTACTGGTCACCATACAAATTCAACTGTGTTACTAGTTATTATATTTGACAATAAAAATCTTTTTATTTTTAGAATTATTGGTTTTTATTATTTTAACTTACCATGCTTTCTAAAAAACTTTTAGAATCAGTAGGAATTACAGATTCGGAATTTTGAGATTTTGTGATTCCCAGAGTTTTGTAAGTACTGAATATTTATTATAAGAATGTTTATTTATGAAGAATGTATTGATAAGTAATTATTAATTTTGAAAAGGAGGTGTGAATCAGTTGAGACGATTCCATTGCCACATCCTTCAGTTGAACATTAACAATCTGTGTACACACTTAGCCCTACAATGATTTTGAATCTTACCGTTATTTCTTGGAACATAATAAATGTTCCAAGAAATATATTATACCACTATAGAGAAACATTTTAGACATCCATCATGAGATCTGTTTAGAGCAGAATAATTTTTTATCAAAGTTTTGTTATTTATTTTTAAAAAACTCATTAAGTAAATTTGTACTCCAACGTAGATATACGAAGTGTGGCTATTAAATAACAAGACTGACGTTGTAAAAACTTTTATTATTATTTTATTCATAATCACTTATTGTCACCTTCAAAATACACTCCTCTATCCCTACAATGCTCCAAGTGAATTTTCCATTTTTAGAAATAGTGCTCAAAGTCATTTTCTGTCAGCTCCTTCAGGACACGTGCCGCTTTCTCTTTTACAGCTTCCACAGACTCAAATCTTGTCCCTGTTAATGCAGATTTCACCTTAGGGAACAAGTAGAAAATAATAACATGTGATTAAACGTGGTTTTTCACTTATGATTCGGAAACGAAGGGCCAATTCATGCACTGGAAGAGCCAAACTTCACCCAGAGCCAAAAAAGCTCGAATGAGCAAATCAAAATTAAAAGCAATGATGATTGTTTTTTTTATATCCATGGGATTGTGTACCTTCACTGGGTTCCTGAAGGTCAAACAATTAATCAACTTCTCTACCTTGAGGTACTTTCTAAACTACGTCAAAGAGTAAGGAAAAAACGCCCCGAAATGTGGAAAGACAAATCATGGGTTCTCCACCAAGACCTCATTCCGCGTTATCTGTCAAGAGGTTCCTAGCCAAGTACAGCAGCTTAGTGATAAAACATCCACCTTATTCACCAGACCTTGCACTATGTGACTTCTACCTGTTCCCTAAGGTGAAACTGCATTAAAAAAGACAAGTTTTGAGTTTGTGAAAGCTGTAAAAGAGAAAGTGGCACGCGTCCTGAAGGAGCTGACACAAGATGACTTCCAGCACTGTTTCCAACAATGGAAAATTGGCATGGAGCGTCGTAAGGATAGAAAATACATGTATATTGAAGGGGATAATAAGTGATTATGTATATAATAAAAATAACATTTTTTACGTCAGTCTCGTTATTTAATAGCCACACTTCATATACTATAGAAAAACATTTTAGACATCCATTATGAGATCTGTTTTGAGCAGAATAATTTTAGATCAAAATTTTTCTTTTTTTTTAAGTAACTCATAAAATACATTTGTACTCCAATGTAAATATACTTTTTATGTTTGCAATTAATTTAAGCTACAATACTATGATTATTTTTAATAGGTTTAATATTAGGCATATAGATATTGAACTCAATGTTATCTCAATGTTTGAGATAAATTGTTTTGTTTTAATTTTCTATAACATGAAGAAAGTCAATAAAATAGAATATTTAATCAATTTATGGGCTTATGATTTCTAAAATCCACTATCTGTAAACGTTGCAAGAATTAAACTTTATAGCATAAAAGAATCCTTTACGATATTGAATAAACTGACGAAAATGTTTTCAACATGCATATTCTGTTAACATTCCGATTATATTATTGCATTCTTGACGTTTTTAATATGGCTGACGCACATCCTATAGCATTTTACACAATATAGTAAAGGACATCTCATTTTTAAGTTGTCACATATGAAATGTGACAAATGGAACAAACTGTACTTTTGATTATAGTGAAAGTGGGCTATTATTGTTAAATTTTTGACAACTCAGTAGTATTGTAACGGTAGTATGAAAATAATATTATATTAATCTGAGTATTATTTAAATTTATTTGAATTTAAAAATATATTTTATAAGTTTATAATTTTATAAAATTATAAATATATCTAAAAAAAGTTGGTAAAAAACACCGGTTTTTGTGTATTTTCAAGAAAAATTAAAAGATCACCTTCCAGATTTTATTAGTATTAATTCAATAACATTTTATTTTATCTATTTTGTCTTGTTCATTATCTGTTCATTCAATATTCCCCCTTAATTAATTTTTTATAACAGCAGGAGAACTCTACAATCTAAATAGTGAGCAGTTAGTTTACAGATCAATAAACTTGATCTAATAGGAACTTAAAAATATGTGCATTTCAATTAGCCTACTTATAACATAAATGACCTATGACCATGAACCATTTTAAATATCAAGCGTTTTGGTTTCCAAGAAGGGATTCTCAATATTGGCTGTCATTAGCACTAACTGTATTGTTGCTGAGCGTATATCAATTATCTATCCTATCACTAATTCCTTAGGTTCTATTCACTTGAACATTATTGTTGTTTTCATCTATCTCTAATATTTTATTTACAGGAGGTGAAACTGTAGTGCTAATAAACAGATGCTTCATGATAAGAAATGCCAGCTTTGCCATTTAAATAACAGTTTTTACTTCCGCTCTGGTTCCAGACCTTCTGCAATCAAACTTCCTAAATACTTAAATTTCTGAAACCACTCCATAGGCAGATTTTTAATAATTAAGGCACATTGACTGTGATGAAGATTTCTAACTACCATACTACTTACTTACTTAGTAACTTAATAACTTATTAGTTCTTACTTAGTGCATACTTAGTTTTTAGTGGAGTTATTTTCAAACCATCCCTCTTATTAGAAGCATAATAAGATTATACAAAATCATTTCTTTTAAACATTTCATGTATTAACTAGGTCTATAAATACATTAAAATAATAACAAGTTCTGTTGATATTTATCCAATCGCATGAAATTATTTTTTGTCAGTAATACTATTGAAACTAATTTAGAAGTTTTAAGCGTATTTCAGAAAGAACCTATTCAGAGTGCGATTTGAAATGTATATTTTAAAATAAGTACAAAAAGAACTTATTTAAAGTGCAATTCCCATCGGTTTCATGCAACTAGATAAATTAAAAATAAATTGAAAGATTCCGTAGATGAGAAAACGATAAAGATATATGTAAAAAAGTGATACGAATAGAAAAGTTAGTCTACTGTTGAATGTATTCAAAAATATTTTAGTAAAATATTTTTATAATAGTTATGATAAATCCTCGTTGTAAAATATGCGAGTAGAACTTTATCGTCGGACTAGTAAAACGCCGCAACATATTATAAAAATGGGTACAGGAGGAAAGAATTGTTTCGTTACTCCCAACGCAACAAAACGTGACCTGCTTACAGTATATAAAAATTATTTGTAACTATTCTGTAACGTAGTCACAACAACATAGAGGATTAGGTCTATTCTATTGTTGAATTTAGGTGAAGTCTTTTATGTTACAATTTTTTAAAGTAACTTATTTAAATATAACATGTATTTAAATTAGGATTACATGCGTATTTTAAAAAATGTAGGGCACTATGTAGTGTGAACTTATATAATTATTGAAATTAATTTACATTTTATCTCTTAGCATTTACTTAAAATTTCTAAACACAGTTAATTTGTTAATTGAATTCCCTTGTGAATTACAAAATGGATTTTAAGCCGAATTTCCCAAAGGTTTAACTGCCTGTTTCCTTTTAACTCACACTTTGTATCCCCTTTTTCCTCTGTTTCGGGTGGGTAAATTTCAATCACCAAATGAAGGAATTTACTCTTTAATATTGAAGAGAAATAATAGGCTTTGAGGGCAAAACGCTATTGTTGAGGGCTTTTACTCCTTAATATTTTTTTTCTCACAGTTTACCGAATTTTTAAACAAAAAAAAATTATTTTTACTGGACTCTATTTGATTTTTTTTCTGATTGTATTAGCTTAATCTAAACGCTGCGTGTAATAATTGGAGGGAATATTTACAGAAGTTTTATTTATAATGACTGATGAATGGCGTTATTAATATCTATTGAAAGAAATCACAAATCCTGCTATTTTAATTGCTTACTTACTTACTTTAGTAACATTTGAGTACGCATTATCCAATACATTTACTTTCGTTAATTAAAAATTAGTAGTACCTAACATGTCCTTTACTTTTACTAGGTAAATAATACTTTTTCTGTTTTATAATAGACTAGGAATTAATTGTTTTTTTTATAAAATATGTTATTACTTTTTCGTAATTTTTGTATTATAAAAAAATAATATCATTCGTTTGGCTTATACAACGACGGATAATCAAGTGGGTCTAGGTTATCGTAAAAAATGTAACGGAAATTCAACTGAGTCTAGATATTCCTAAAAATGTAACAGATATTTAAGTGAGTCAAGATAATCCTAAAAATGTAACAGATATTCAAGTGAGTCTACATAATCCTAAAAATTTAACAGATATTCAAGTGAGCGTAGATAATTCTAAAAATGTAACAGATTCAACTGAGTCTAGATAATCCTAAAAATGTAACAGATATTCAAGTAAGTCTAGATAATCCTAAAAATGTAACAGATATTCAAGTGAGTCTAGATAATCCTAAAAATGTAACAAATAGTCAAATGAGTCTAGATAATCCTAAAAATGTAACAGATATTCAACTGAGTCTAGATAATCCTAAAAATGTAACAAATAGTCAAATGAGTCTAGATAATCCTAAAAATGTAACAGATATTCAACTGAGTCTAGATAATCCTAAAAATGTAACAGATATTCAAGTGAGTCTAGATAATCCTAAAAATGTAACAGGTGTTCAAGTGAGTCTAGATAATTCTAAAAATGTAACAGTAATTCAAGTGAGTCTAGATAATCCTAAAAATGTAACAAATATTCAAGTGAGTCTAGATAATCCTAAAAATGTAACAGATATTCAAGTGAGTCTAGATAATCCTAAAAATGTAACAGATATTCAAGTGAGTCTAGATAATCCTAAAAATGTAACAGTAATTCAAGTGAGTCTAGATAATCCTAAATGTAACAGCTATTCAAGTGGGTCTAGGTAATCCTAATGTTACGTCCCAGGTTCGTGAAATAAAATTCAAAAGCTTTTATCGAAAATCCAACTAGTGTTTTGTTTTATTCAAAAAAAAAAATCTTATCAGATCCAATGTTGAAATATTTAAAACAATTAAAAATTCTTAAAACAATTAAAATTCTTAAAAAAAATTAAAATTCTTTAAATTCAGTTGTAGTAATTATTAAATCTTCTAAAATACTTTCATCAAAATAAAGTTGAAAAAAAATTAATAAATTATTAATATTTTGTTTTCTGTTTTTTATAAAAATTGTATATCACCTATCCCTTTAAAAGTTTTAAAAGAGAGTGAGGACAACAATCCAATTTATTTAAATTAAGAAAATTGTCTTTTTCTTTTTTTTTGTACTCACATCTGACGTTGTGTAAATAAGATCATCTGGTGGTACATTGATGTTGATGCTGTAAGAGTGTTTATGTTTACGTTGGAATGTCGTTACGTGCGTACTGTTCGTTATGTTTTGTTTTGTTTTGTGCGTACTGTTCGTTATGTTTTGTTTTGTTACGTGCGTACTGTTCGTTATGTTTTGTTTCCACTGTCCGTTATGCGTTAGGTGTTCGTATGTGTATCTCCTATTACAATCCTATTACAATCTTCCCCTCCCCCCGGAGAGTAAAGAGAAGCACACAGTACGTGTAAGCAAAATAAAGGGGGTGAGTGTTAAAATGAAAAAGAGAAGATGAGTATGTAGCAGTTGTCGGCGTGAGATGGTAATATACATTCATTTGGGGCCCCATTCAATAAAACATTCAAACAACATGCAAACAGCATTTTTTTTTTTTTTTTATTACAATCATCCCAAACTCGAGGATCGCTACAGACAGCACCTAAAAATAAATTATGTAATTTATGAGTATACTATTTAACTTTTTTAATATTAGAAATATGTTCTTTAGTGATATCTCCTCCTACAGTCTTACGAAGTAATGCTGTAACTGGAGTAGAGAAGCCGATGATATAAAAAGGTTCAGACCATCGATACGCCATTTTGGCACAAATATTTTTTCGTTTTGAACTAACGGGGTGAGTTTTTAGCAGAACTTTATCTCCCACTGAAAATGGATTGTGATGGCGTGTAGCATTATATCGACGTGCCATATCATTATGTGATTTAACTAGTTTTCTTCTAATATCACACATCATATTACTAGAACGTATAGGATTTCTATGGAGGATATCTTGGATATTCCATGCTCTATCTAATGGAGTGTGAGCTGGAAAAGTATGCAATATGTCAAATGGGCATTTCCCATGAGCATTATGTTGAGCCATATTGAAAGCTAATTGAAACCAAAATAAAGATTTGTCCCAAGTTGCTTGAGTCTTTGCATGATACGCAATAAGGATAGACCTAAGATTTCGGTTTAAACGTTCTGCATGCGATGGTTGAGGGTGATAGGGTGAGAGGGTGGTTCGTTTTATGCCTAAATTGAAACAAAAGTTTTTAAACATTATGGAATTAAAATTTTTAGCATTATCTGTGACAATCAATCTTGGAATAGAATAACTTTGGAAAATACGTTTTAATTCATGTATAATAGAGGATGTATTAGTGTTTTTTAACAGGGCTAACCATGTGAATTTTGAGAAACTATCGACTACCACTAGAATATATTTATATCCTTGATTGGTTTTTGCTAGGCTACCGACGGTATCGATAAACAGTGTGTCAAATGGCGCTGTCGGAACTCTGGAACTGAGATTTCCCCATTTATAATTTATCCCAGGTTTGCTTCGTTGGCAGGTCGTACAAGCCTTGACTTTCAGAGGAATTTCTCGATATATAGCTGGCCAATAAAAATATCGTGTGATTTTGTGTATAGTTTTCTCAACACCTAAGTGTCCACCAATCTCCGAATCATGAAAATATTTAAATACTAAATCTTTTAAAGAGTCGGGAAGTACGATTTTGGTTGGATTATTATGTTTATCTTTTGAACATAGGACTCCTTTGGATAAACAAAATTTACTATTCCTTTGTTGTTTTTGTTGTAGGATAAAGGTATCCTGTTCCTGATGTAGTTTGACGTCCGTAAAAGATAGGGGGAATTGTGACAATAAACTATTAATATAAGTTATATCCTGCGGAATATCTTCGTTATTTAGATCATACATCCTCGATAATGCATCGGCAACATTATTATCTGAACCACGGATGTGATTAATTTTAAATTTAAAGACAGATATTCGGAGTAACCATCTAGCTAATCTACCTAACTGTTTTGGTTTGGAAAGAAGCCAGGCTAAGGCTTGATTATCAGTTTCTAAAAGAAATTCGCGATGTGTTAAATAGGTCCTGAAATGATCCGTTGCGAAAACAACTGCAAGACACTCTCTTTCATATGCTGAAAACTTTCGTTCTGCTTCTGTTAGTGTTTTAGAAGCATACGCTATAGGTTTCCTAGATCCTTCTTGTTCCTGAAGTAGGACAGCTCCTAGACCTGTATCAGACGCATCCGTCTGCAAAATGAAAGTTTTGGAAAAGTCTGGAATTGCTAATACCGGTGGATTAGCGATTGCCTGTTTGAGATCTTCAAACGCAAGTTTTTGAGCGTCGTGCCAGATAAACGGAGTTTTTTTGCGACGTAATTTATTTAGTGGTTCAATTCTATCAGCATAATTTTTGATAAATTTGGAAAAATAATTAACCATACCACAAAATCGATGTACTTGTTTTACTGTCATAGGCTGTGGGTACTGTAATATTTTTTGTGTCCTATTTGAGTCTATAGAGACTCCTTTGTACGACAATACATGTCCGAGAAACGGTATTTCATTTACAGCAAATGTCACTTTATCAGGATTAACTGTAATGCCAGCTTTCCGTAAAATTGACAATACTATTTTGATATGTTTAACATGCTCTGTAAAACTTTTTGAATATATTAATATATCATCCATATAATTAAATACAAATTTATATTTAATATTTTTGAATAATGTATTCATAAGGCGAGTTAAAACTTGCGCACCAGTCGACAAACCAAAAGGTAACCTTTCATATTCGTACAAACCATCTGGTGTACAAAATGCAGTAATTTGACGAGATTTTTCTGTCAATGGGATCTGATGGTACGCTTGTGCTAAATCTAACGTACTAAACCATCTTGCATTGGAAAACCATTGGAACGCATGATTTATATTCGGCAAAGGTTGTGCCTCTGAATCAATTATTAGGTTAACTTGACGATAATCTACAACTAGACGACTAGTTCCGTTTGGTTTCGGAATTAAAAATGCTGGGGAAGAATAGGGGGAAATACTTTCTCGAATTACCTTATCTTTTAATAATTTGTCAATTTGTTGTTTCATTTGAAACGTTTTTATCGGATTTAAAGGATAGGGTCTAGATTTAATAATTTCATTATTTTTAAGTACAATATCGTATTTCAATACATGAGTACAACCTAATTTAGTTGTAAGAACATCAGGAAATTCTTTACATAAATCATTAATTGTATTTTTAATATACTCACTTTGTTCCACGTTGTTAATTTGTTCTGGAGATAGGTCGGTTAAGTGAAATTGTTTACCTCTTGCCCAATCAAAAGTTATGAAAGATTTTGTTGGGTTAACTATTGCGCGGGTTGTTTGTAAAAAATTCATCCCGAGTATTATTTGGTGTTGTAATTTGGATAATATTTTAAAATTCACTTTCCATGATAATTTTTGAAGATTAACCTTAATCCAAATTTGTTTATTTATTTTTAAAGGAAATCGATCAGCTGTGAGACAAATTGTATTAATGTTTTCTTCCTCTATAATTGCCTTTTTATTTTTTAAAAATGTATACAGTTGTTGATTTATAATATTATGGGTGGAACCTGAATCGATAAGGGCATTAAATATGTTATTTTTAATTTTTATTGGTAATGTTTTTAAAGAATAATTACAATTTAACTTATTTTCTTTCAACCTTAAATATTTACTTGAATTATTTTTACAAATGCACATCATATGTTTATGGTCAGTACATTTGTAAACATTTAGTTTTTTGAAACATTATTATTTCCTTTTTGTTGTAAAAGTTTACAATTTCGTTTGATATGACCTAATTTATGGCAATAGAAACATTTTAAAGTGGTTGCAGGCATTTGTGATCTAACGGTGTTGTAAGTTGTATCTTTTAATATATTTTGTTTACCTCGTGAAGGTACCATGCTATTTATATCTTGTATTACGCTCGTATCACTTATTTTAGATATGCCGATGTCATTCAGAGTCCTAGCATAAACTCTCTCATAGACATAGGTATCTAGTTTATTGAAATCTTGTAAGTTACGAGGTTGGCCAATTATACCTATATGTGCGGCGTATACTTCATTTAAACCGGTTAAAATTATATTAATTAACTCACCTTCTGTTAGATCTAATCTTAATACCTCATGGTGTTCTAAAATTTCTTTTATGTATTCATTAAGTGTCTCTGTTTGCGACTGATTTCGGTACAACAATTTGAGTTTTAATATTTCTTTCATTTTTGGCGTTATTAATTTGTTGACTAAATCTCTATGAAATTGATCGAAATTATGATTATTTTTAATTGAATTCTCAAAGATTTGTTCAGTAAAGCCTGTCATAAATTGAGTTAACAATACTAAAGGTAAATCTACTGCATAGCGTTTCTGAATTTGTTTAATTATTTTGATATTTCGTACTAGTATATCAATATCACGTCCATCAGTTATAGTTAATTGCTTTAATTCATTTTCAATTGGATTTGCAATTTTCGTCCAATTGAAGTTTAACTCACGATTAAAATAGGCTGGATTATGATTACCTACTGCATTCGGTATTAATATATCAGGAGTTTCGTTTCTAAGAACAGGATTTTGCATTACTGGGGAATGTAAAATATTAATATGGTTAACACCAATATTTTCTTGTTGATCAAGTAAGAAATCATTTCCTAAATGTGCGTTTTCAATATTTATGTTGTTTTGTTCTAAATTAGGCTCAATTTCGAAATTTTGTAACCTATTAAGTTTCCAAATATCAAATTCTCCCTTTAAATTTTGAAATCCTACAAGTTTATCTGGTTTATTAGTTAATATGAATGTTAATAATTTATTAAGCCTATCATCAAATGTTTCGGCATTATACTTTTCTACTTCAGTTAAATTTTCTAGGTTTCGTAACTTTACCAAATAGTTTTGACACTCCGTCAGTTGTTTGTCTATGTCAAACCTATGTAGCATAGTTAAGTCAATTTGTCGTCCATTATTTAAGAGTTTTTGTAACCTTTGTCTTTTTTGTCTTACGTTTCCTGTTGTTGTACTTTTTCGTATTCGTAATTGGAAATTAACGTTTGTTTCGTCTAATTTAGTGGGGTCAAGAATTGGTGCTACTTGTCTATCCATGTTTCTACCTGTTTATTGTTTTCTGTAATGATGACTATTTAAATGTATGTAAACAATGCCTTACCAGATAATTTCAATACACTTGTCAGATGTGAGATTGTTACGTTTTTTGAAATTGTTATTGATAATTGATTTTTATGAATTTTAGAAGATTTATTGATGTTATTTATTGAATTTTTGTTTTAGTTTTTATGATATTCTGATTTATATCCTGGTTTATCCTTGTCGTATCTTGGTTTATCCTTGTTTTATCCTGGTTTATCCCTGTTTTTATCCTGGTTTATCCTTGTTTTGTCCTGGTTTATCCTTGTTTAATTTCCCGGCCGATGCACCATTTTTGTTACGTCCCAGGTTCGTGAAATAAAATTCAAAAGCTTTTATCGAAAATCCAACTAGTGTTTTGTTTTATTCAAAAAAAAAAATCTTATCAGATCCAATGTTGAAATATTTAAAACAATTAAAAATTCTTAAAACAATTAAAATTCTTAAAAAAAATTAAAATTCTTTAAATTCAGTTGTAGTAATTATTAAATCTTCTAAAATACTTTCATCAAAATAAAGTTGAAAAAAAATTAATAAATTATTAATATTTTGTTTTCTGTTTTTTATAAAAATTGTATATCACCTATCCCTTTAAAAGTTTTAAAAGAGAGTGAGGACAACAATCCAATTTATTTAAATTAAGAAAATTGTCTTTTTCTTTTTTTTTGTACTCACATCTGACGTTGTGTAAATAAGATCATCTGGTGGTACATTGATGTTGATGCTGTAAGAGTGTTTATGTTTACGTTGGAATGTCGTTACGTGCGTACTGTTCGTTATGTTTTGTTTTGTTTTGTGCGTACTGTTCGTTATGTTTTGTTTTGTTACGTGCGTACTGTTCGTTATGTTTTGTTTCCACTGTCCGTTATGCGTTAGGTGTTCGTATGTGTATCTCCTATTACAATCCTATTACACTAATAATGTAACTTAATAAAAATATAACATTTAATAAGTACATTATAATACATAAAAGTAAATTTGATAAAAAATTAATTATTTTCATATATTTTTATACATAACACAAGCAATAATGCATCACGTAATTATATACTGTTAGAGAATTTCGTTAGGTAGGTTGATCTGGTGTAGTTTACAGATACGGGCCACCTCTAACAGTGCTTGATTTCTTGATTCTACCGGTGCTTGAGTACGAAAGAGGATGTGAATGTGAGGGTAAGCCAAAAGTAAAAATAAAAATAATGGTCAATGCTCTAGCTAGATATAACATGTTCCGTAACTACTTTCATAGTTTTCGGAAAGCAGATTGTACAGTTTGGAGGCCAAGTAACAAAATTCTCTTTGGAATAGCGTTCAAAAAGGCGGTACAGACTGATATTTATGTAAGAGTTGCAATAATTTAAATTGTTAATCTAGATATTTTTCCATATTTTCACAAATAGGCTATATTTTATAGAAATTTTGCCCATAACAGGCAGGTGGAGTGTCAAATTATTTACACTCAATCTGTTCATTGCAGGGTTAAAATAAATAGTTCTGTTTCTTATCACATGGCCAGCCAATTAAATGACTGACTCATTTAAGAACAGAAGAGGTAGAGGTGTAAAAGACACTAATCAGAGTTATCTCCACTGAAAGTAATAAATTTCATTATACAGCCAGACCCTGTGGTGAATGAAGTAAAGGTGTCATTTGCAGAGTGGAAAATATGTGCTTTCCAGAGGGCCCGGGATGCTGATAAGCTTACTTTTCCATTCAGTGAGGAAGGCATTGGTAAACCACCTCACTCTTCATTTTACTTAGTAAAACCTCTACAGGTTCAAACTAGCCTTTCGGCTGATGACCTAAACAACAACAACAGAAATTTTAGTGAATAGTTTTTCATATATTTTTTATTAACATGTATGACCTCTCTATTTCCATTATGGTTTTCACATGTTTATAAAGAAGAACTCTGGTAAACTAAAGACGAATTTCATTAAAATGAGCATCAACAAAACATTAACGTAAAATAATACCCGGTAGATAAATCAAAACTTCTTCGCGATGAACATTACACGTTGTTTTATAAATGTTATCATTTTTCCTGTATTGTTTGTATATTATTCGAAAATACTGTATTTTAAAACAGCACTGGTTATTTTTTTGCTTGTTTGGCATCGTCATTCATATGTATTTGTGCGTCAGTATGCAGTTATTTTTTAAGTTAAGCGAAATAACGCCAGTGGACGGTCTTTCAGTGTATGCTTTGGCCAAAATGAAAAATCAATATGAATGGTTTTTTGTAGATGGGAGAAGTAGAATCGATCACTCAACGTCAGGGCCCTAGTATAGTGTCTCTAACCACCCCGTTCACCAGCGAATATTTTCCTCTCATCCCTAAACTCTTCAACTTGTACCATGCCATCAGCAAAACAAACAAAAGCAACTGTTGCCTCATTGGAAAAATATTTTTCAATTAATTTTCTGAACTTGAAGTTAAAAGCTTCTTTAAACGATTCTCGTAATAACATTCTAATTCTACAATTTCCCAAAAAGTATTAACCACTAAATTAATTATTAAAAAAATACAAATTACAAAATTAATCAAAATGAACATACTGCTCATAAAAACTTGACTTAATTAAAGTCAATATTATTCGGTTTGATAGTGAAATCATTTTTTATTTTTTGGTAGAACAGTTAAAGCAGTTAATTTAAGGTGAATAATTTTCATATCCGATCATGACAAACATAGCTTGTTGAGTACTTTCATCGTAGCTTTAAAGTTTCCATCAAAAAACAAGAAATTCTTGTAATAAAAAAACAATTTTCTTTTAAAAAAAATTTAAAAAGCTATGTTACTCAAACGGTAATGAGTCAAATGAATCGATTAAAAAAGCAAATTAATAAAATTATATATACTTCATCATTAATTCCGAACTTCCTTGCCAAAATCTATAAAATTAGTAATAATAAACTCAATTTATTATCTTTTCCGATTCAAAAAGAAACAACAAAGCTAAGTAAAAAGTAACGTTACAAATTATTAGCTGATCTTACTTTCGTTTTCGAAAGAAAATAAATTCTACTTAGGCTTATAACGATAGTTATGGATTTTAAAAAATATTCTAATATTTTTCGTGGATGGCCTGCGGAGATGTAAGTATATTATTGTAACGCTCATTTTTGACGTATTGCAGCATTGAACAATTTTGGCATACTGCGCTGCTAAAACCAAAATTTTTCGTTCCAGAAACTTATTTCCTGAACAAACGCTCATTTCTCGAAAACAGATTTCTAAAATTCCATCTAGGCAAGAATTTTTAGAGTTATATCCGATTTAAGTTGTGGTTCCAAAAGGAGCAATTATTTCCATACTATTGTACATTTAATTTACACTCGATCTTCAAGTTGCAAATAATGTAGGCTAAATATCTAGCAATTTTGTCTATCTGATCTACACTAGAGGAAGTCACGAATATTGTTCAAGACCATGTGAACCGAGTTGAGATTTGGCTGAAAAGTTGTAAAATAGTGGTCAACACAAATAAATCCGTTCAGGTTACATTATCGCAATGACCTCTAACATGTCCTTTCTATTTCTTCTTCTTCTTAAAGTCCCTCTCCTATCGGAAGACAGAAATCATCATCATTATGCTGACTTATGCAGACTTATTAGCTGCTGGACGGAACAGTTTCTTGTTACTGCAGCCAAATTAATCCCTCAGGTTCTTCAGCCAGGATGCTCCGAGGGCAAGCGGAACATCTGCTAACGTTCTGCTTGCCCTGTATCTTCTGCTGCATGATTAATTGTAAGATGTGATAATTTAGGACCTCTAATTACATGTCCAAGATATTTGAATATATATCTTCTTCACTGTCTCATCTCTGCTTAAATGATTCAAATATTCCGCAAATTGATTAAATAAAATATCCAGGACTAGTCATTTATATAGTCAAAGCCTACATAAACGACTAGCATGAAGAAACCACATAAATTTAAAGTTCTGGAACTGAATAATCATCTTTATATGTAATTATCAAATTATCGGGAAATCCTGTATTAAATTTAAACATTAAAGTAAAAATTTACAATGTTATAAGGAAACTTATAATATGACTAAAAGGAATCTAAACATCGGTTCAGCTACAAAAAAAGACAATTTCAAAAATTCAACCTGTTAAATCTAAAATCTTGTAAAAAATTACAGATGACTCTAATTTAATTTCTAATTTAACCCTTTACAAGAGTCTAAACAAACCATTTGAGATTGAAGTTGCTAAAGATATGTAATTAATATTATGTAACTGACTAAACAAATCCCCATCTTATCTGAATTTCTGAGAACAACCGATAAAATGAATAAACATACCACAAACGACAAGCGGAAAATGTAGTGATAGAGTTGTAAAATTTATAAACTAAGATTTAAAAAAAACAGTTTTAATTCCAAAATTTTTAACGTAAATGGATATTTTACGTTTTTTTTAAATGATCTATCTTTGCTTTTTCTACATCATAGTTAGTGGTTCTGTTCAATTAGTGGTTCAAAGTCTCGAAAAAAAGTGAACAAATTATATATAATTTTACAATGCCTCTAGTCAGTAATATTATACATTCTGAGTCAAATTTCTTTTTGTGAATAAGAGAGATAAATTTGCAACAATAATGTAAGTTGTGAAAAATGTTAATAACAAACTCAGCGTTTTAAAACAATTAAGGGATGAAGTGCTGAGATTTAAGCGACACCTGTCAGTTGACTAAATTTAGAAGAAAGCCGAACTAAGTTTTCAGACTCTTGTATTCTCTTGAGATAAACCTATCTTACTTATTTTGTTCCCTTAGAGCTTGTTATTCCCACAGGGTAGACAAACTAAAAAATTACGACCAAATAAAACAACTAGAAAAGATTTAGACAATATGACTCCAACTCACCACTACAATTCTATTTCAAACGGAATAGTTTTAGTTTTAAATTAGTTATAAAGTAATTATAAAGAAATTCAAAGAAAAACAATCACACTAGTTTTACCAAGAAAATCCAAGGGAATAGTGGTAGTAATTAAATTTTAATTATTATTAAAATTAAGCAAACTGTTACGTTACCACTTCCATAAATTACCCAATTCTATTTGTGGAAATCTTAAGCCAAACGACTTGTCCGCACTTTATAGTAATACCATTTAAATTACTAATTGTTTAAATTCAGTCCAAAAATGCATAACCAAAATCTTCAACCTCTATGCCAACATTTAATTTTAATTAAATTGACTTCTTAATATTAAGCTTAATTTAAATTTCTAAATTTCATTTCTAAAATGTAATGAAAGTTGTATTTTTTTTTTATTAACAGCTTAGTTTTAAGTTTTAAGGTAGGTTGTCTTCTACAGAATTCATTTTGTAAAACAATTTTTTTTCTGATAAAAAACAATCTACTGAATTTACCATCTCACGCATAATTTCAGGTTAGAAAAGTAAACAATAATTTAAAAAGGATTTGTAATACTGTAAAGTACCATTATTATTTCTGAACATACTTGAAAGCTTCGACTTACTCTATATTAATGTCAGTTTTAGCTTGTTTCAAAACAATTTTTCAAGTGGGCGCAAAGTAGCATTCAATTTTTTAAAGATTACCAAACCGACTATAGATATTTTAAAAATTCTAAATATTTAATACATCATGACTCATAAGGTTCTCCTCTCACTTCTTCACCGCATTCTACCAATAAAAATAATTAAATTTTTTCTTCGTTAGCGAGTAACAGCTCTATGCCAACATTTATTTGCTGTTAGCTGATAGTAACAGCTCATGAAGTATTTTGGCATTATTTCTGCGCAAAGAATGAAATAAACCCATACTAAACTTCAGGAATGGTAAATTTAGTGCCAAAATTTGTAATTTCATTTGTGTTTTGACCTTGAAAACTAATGAAATAGGTTTCAGATTTCTACCTTTAGCGTTTTTTTGGAGAAATTTGGGAAATTTTTGAGGAGAGAATTTTTGACAAATGATTGAGATTAATATGACGTATTAAGCCCAGATTATGAAGTAGGAAGTCTCACGTCATCAATAAAAAAGATCAAAGTAAAATAACAGCTACAAAATTGGAATATTGGAGAAGTCGCAGCAAGGTAACAATGAGGGAAAGAAATTGAAACAACGTGATTAAATGAATTTCGAATAGGATAATAGAAGAATAAAAATAATAGAAGAATTTGGATAGAAATAGAAGAATAGGAAGATAAACACACAAGTTTTGAAAGAAAACGACTCACCGGTATGGACATGCTAAAATAGTCCCAAAACACTGATAGATTACCCGAGTGACAGAATGGAGTCACGCACGGAGACTTAAGAAGCATATACTCGGAATATCTTTCTAGAATGTAGTAGATCAAGCCATGATGGTAAAGAACGGTTTCAAGGAAAAGAATTGAAACAAAATAGTGGATTGGAGGAACCAGTTAAGAGAGAAGGTGGAGAGATCTACAAAACTGTAAATAATTATAATATCAACTCTTTCAAATATTACAGACTGAATGTATTAAAGCAATATGCTGTACATCTGTAAATTATTTGCGAGCTCTTCCTGTTGGTGAGGCAGAAACAGCTTTTAGTTTTACCCCATGAAAATCAAATCATTCATAACATCTTCAAACGCCGTCTCCCTAGGACGGCCCTTCTTTCTTCTCTGGTGCAATTTCTTATCAATCACATTAGCGATCCTCGTTGACTCCATACGTTGACTCGCTTATTCTCTTAATGAACCCCAATTATCTCAATCTTTATGGCTTTATAAAACAGACTATATCACCGCCTTCTATCAGAGTATCCAATTCTTCAATTTTACGTATTCTTCAGTCCTATATTTTCTTTCATACATATTTCATATTCTCCTTCCCTTACCGGTCCAATTTTTTTTTTAATCTTAACTTTGTCCTTCGATCCTTCTTGAAATGTGGTGATCTCCTGACATAATCCAGGTTTCAAAGTCGGCAATGATACACCAAAAACACATAAATTTTCATTGTGTGCCCTATTTATTAATTTATTCTGAAACAATTATTTTACGTTGGTGATGTAGGCTTTATTTTCCAGTCTACCTCTTACGAAATCACTCATTACGGTTTCAAGAAGATCCTTAATTTTATCAAATGTTTTTTTCGTATAAATAAATTTGCGAGAAATAAAATTTTTATCATCACCAATAGAAACTATGTACTTTATTTTCCACCCATTCACTACAAAGCCAACATTTCTTGCTGCTTGCCGCTCCATTTTCTTATTAAAACCTTTTAAAATAATATCTCTAGCTACTTTTGGACGTCATCAGCATAACCAAAGATCTGCGCGGATTTTTAAAACATGTTTCCTTCAACTACAGGTTTACTACATCTTAATTTTCATACAGTTACTCCTCAACTGACTGCAATTACCTTGCAAACAGCTAAACCAATTTCACAAAACTTGGAATAGCGACGTAATTTATTATTCTTATTTTCTTTTTGATGATTAATGATATTAATATTTTTATCAATGAGATAATTTGAAAAATTAATGTTCTGAATATTATTTCAATTTTAAAATATAAATTAATTAATGAATTAAAATAATAAATAGGTTTTTATCAAAAATAATTCACTCATATTTTAACCCACTCATATATTTAAAGTACTGTAGGTCTATCTACTGTTAATTTCCCACAGATATAGGCCTAATACTATAGAAAGATTGATATTTTTATTTTTATTTTTGGTCATTCCATTTTTAATTTTACTGAATTAAAATTTTTGAAAACATATGATAAAAGGACAAAGCGAAAAGTTTTTTTTTAAATGTTTCATATAAATGTAATTTCTTACTACATAATTTTAAAATACTAATAAAAAACTCAGTGTAAAAATATGAAACAAATTAATTTGCTTTTCCGTTAAAATGTGTTGTTATTAAATTACTCTAGGAACTAAATTCATTTACTTTTACACTAAATGAAAAATGATTTTCCAGTATGACAGACTAAAATAAAATTTTAATGGAATATTTAATTTTATGTATCTGTCATTGATGTACATTCTATATTTAAAAACAAATACAGTTTAAAATTAATTTATAAAGTTCTATTATCTAATACAAGATGGGTTTTATAACTACAATTTACCGTATTTCAGAATATACATGACATTTATTATTTGAATTTTTTTTTCGAAAAATTAAATACGGGTTTTATAATTTACCTTTTATTCATTGGATATCCAATTTCAAAACGGCTGTGCCATCCTATCTTATTTTGAAAGCAATCAGTGAATTGTGGGTTTCAGTATTATCAGTGAAATCTTATCGGTGCCAAGGTGAGGCAACGTGAAGTGCTATCAATTTTTCACACATCGGTCTATCTCGACCCAATTTCCAGATACAATTAATCGTCTACATCTTAAGCTGAAAAATCTGTCGTACGAAGCCGCAGGAAACTCACCTCTCCCACAGCGTCCTTTGATTCTTCTTCTTTTCTCAAACGCACCCCTTCACCTTCCTTCTATATAACACACACTTACCGACCCTTCTATCTACCTTTCCATCTTACGCTTTTCTACTTCTATAATAATCATCTACTATCTCACTTTCTGCCTAATTTTTTATCCTATTTCGATAAAGCTCCGTTTCGATTATTCTCATCGGGCTGTTCCATTAATTCCAAAATAGTTCTCATTTATTTTTAGCTCGTTATTCCATCTACAGTATGGTAATTTATTCCTGAAAGAAAATTTATATCTCCTCTTAGTTTTCAACAAAATGAGGCTTTTTACTTAAATGAAAGTGACAAAAACATCCTCAGTGTGTAGGTAGCAGCATTACGTTTGAAGCTTGTTGTAGTTGCCTATTTGCATATCAACCATTCTAAAAACATTTTTTGCGTTTCGTATTACTATATAACACTGACATAACCACTTTTTTCGTTTAAATGGTAATAGAATAGGAATAAGTTCTTTGCTACGCTAGCGTAGCAACAAAAACTTAATCTTAAAAAACTTAAAATCGAGTCTCATAATAAGAATAAAAGAGTCTCGTAATAAAAATAAATTGTTTCAACCACAAGGAATTCGTTTGTAATGTTAAAAACTAATATTTTATAATAATTTACTGCGGGTTTGTTATCAATAAAAGTTTAAAACATCAACAACTTTGTGACTTACGTATTTACTCAATATCTCTATTCTTAAACGTTTCCTATATTTATATATGATGGAAAGTTTCCTATATTTATCATTGATTCGGGTCTGAGTTTTATATTTTGGATTATCGAAAGTGATTTTAAATTCCGCAAATGGGCTAATGACACTATTGCAAGTTTTTGAGAAAATTGAAAAAAGTGAAAAAATGCACGGAAAAACTGCTATTTCCGTTTAAACGATTTCGATGAAAATGTTCGGGTCATGTTCCCGTGTGGTACCTAGCTCAAGTTCCAAGTTTCAACATCGTTAGATATTCTGTTCTGGAGATATTTTGTTCACACTTACACGGACAGACCCACACACACATGCCAATCACTAAAATATAGTTTTTGGGTTCAGGGGGCCTGAAAATGTGAATACAGGGTGGTAAGTCGATTTCAAAAAATTGACATGAAAATAATGTTTTCCTTCACTATAAGCTATAGAAGCTATATAGAAGCTCTATACATAATAAAATATACTATTTTATTTTATTAAACATTATTTCCTATGTTTGCATGTAGTAAACAATAGAATGAACAGCCAAACAAAAATTATGTAATACTCGCTTCAGAGTATTATGATGTAGTAACACTGAGGTGAATATTACACATAATTTTTGTTTAGCTGTTCATTCTATTGTTTAATATAAAATACATAAACATTATAATATAATTATAAACATTATATTATAATGTTATATATAATATAATGTTATATATATAATATAAAATACATAAACATTATAATATAATGTTTATAATTATATTATAATGTTATATATAATATAATGTTATATATATTATATAAAATACATAAACATTATAATATAATGTTTATAATTATATTATAATGTTTATGTATTTTATATTAAACAATAGAATGAACAGCTAAACAAAGATTGTTTAATATTCAACTCAGTGTTACTACATCATAATACTCTGAAGCGAGTATTACATAATTTTTGTTATTATTTATGTTATATCTAATATTATATCTATAATGTGTTCATAGAGGGCAAGAGAATGTTAAACGGTAATAAATGAGCGAGTAGGGCTAATTAATTTATTCAACATATTGTTAATATTTAGGTTTTAATTGTTATTTTTTTAAATTTTATTTATGAAGGTCGCATCAACTTCTAATGGTTATTAGCGACCAAATAGGAATTATACAAATAACAATAAAAATAACGACAATTTCATAAATTAAAACATAAGAAAAAGAAAATTAGTAGGCCTATCGGATTTTGTCTTCAACAGCACCATAACGTAAAAATTTTTAAAACCTTTGTCACAACTGTCTTTACACCTAACATTGTCATGAAATATTGCAAAATACGTATTGCAAAAATTGCAATACGTATGAGTACGGGTACTTTGAAGTTCTCAACATTCTCAAACGATATGTGAAACCGTTGCTTCTGCGTCGCAGAAAGGGCACACTGTCGCCGTAGATTTTGTGAGCAGGTGCTGGTGTGATACTCTTTTAAGTGAGTGCCAAATCCACAATCGGCAGATGACAACCTGTTCCCTGCTATTATACAATTTGGGTAGAGGAACTTCTCGTTAAGTTTTTCGTACCACGTGGAGTTTTAATTTTTATCCGTCCTGAATTCCTTATTTAGTTAGAAAAATTCTGTAAAGTACAAACCACCACGAAGTTTTGCCAAAATTGATTTATGTATGTCTATTTATATTTTTCATTTCTTTACAAAAATCATTACAATACAAATAAAGTTCCTTGTTTATGACAATCTGAAACTATTTATGTTTACTCGTCGTGGGAAAATTAATCTACCGAACTATTCTTTCCCGTATTCAAGGGTACATTAATTTAGTGTTTTGGTTTTTTTTGTTTATTTCTACTACTGCAACTGTTACGTAATCTATTAGGGTGTTATTAATTATAAACTCCATGTTAGTTACTTAAGTACTAATTAAACTTCTAAGACATTCTATAAAAATAGTGCGCTGTAGTATATATTATAATGTACAAAAAAATAACAATAAATATGAGCTATGTAAAACAAAGAATTTATGAAAAAGATAAAAACTAATCATCGGACCGGTAGAAGAGATAACAAATTATTGGATTTCTGGCGTAACAATTGTTTCTACAGCTTCTTTCCCTACTTCCAACAGCCAAATGTTTAGCGCTTTTTTATACTCTGTGATGATCCGGTATATTTTTAAGTTGTAAGGGGAGAGTCTATGAATGAGGTGAAACTAACTCTCTCGTTATAATGTTCATAATGCATTAAACAAAAGTTAAACTACTTTATGAACTTGTTGGAAATCACACTGCGTCTTCCACTCTGAGTATAACTGATGTTGGATAGGCCTTATAAAGGATAACACCTTTAAGTAGCGATGGAAATCTTTGACATTACCGTCTCTCCAACGAAAAACATAATTTATTTTAGGTAGTATATAATTAAATCGGCATATTTAATTAACTGTGGCGCTCGATTCTTCTTTAATTAGTTTATTAAAGTTTTAATTCACGTCATCAAATTGGTTAATAACGATTACAGTGGGTTGTATAACAGTGGGTTTTAACTTGTAAAAATTTTCAGACCCTAGCCGGGATCGAAACCGGGAACTTCGCGTTGTAGGCAAGCGCACTAAAACTACCCCAAGGAGGCGACCTTGATTCTTTCTTATTTTTGTATTTTCATGAAAAACCCGGTATTTTTTCGATAAACGTTAAAAATTTATTCATTTAATAATTTAACGTTGTACAGAGGGAAATGAAAAATTTATCTAACTTCAGATTTTAGTTTACTTTTTCATTATTTGTTCCCAGTTATTAATTTTATATGATAATGTTTTCCGATTCTTTTACACTAGATTAAGTTAAATATTTAACAACATACTTTCTTTCAGTCTCTGTTAAGATAATAAAATTGAAAACTGAAACTGTAGGTTATTTTACGAGCTAACTATGTTAAAAAAGAAATAAGTATCTTTAAGCGTTTTGCCATGTACTTCTAATGTTGTTGAGTAACCTGCAGGTTTCAAACCTCTTGGGATAGAGATAGAAGAAACTGGAGTCTGGGGAGAAAAAAGAGTTAAAACTCCATCGCCCAACAAAACTTACAACTACTCACTTCTCGATAAATTTTATTCGTACTTGGCAAGTGAGTGTACATGTTAGAGTTTTTAAATGTAGCCTAAGTATAATATTTGGTTTTATTTTAGTACTTTCTCGCTCTCATGAAAGATGCTACATAGATATGTACCATAACGCGAGAAAGTTTACATTGGGATAAATTTCTCTATATCCTGATTTCCAATGATGTTCACGCTTCATAGGCCTAACTACGTCCAGCTAAAAACGTGGTTTTTAGATAGATATTCTTCTATAATTACTCTGATGCTAATCACTTAATCACAACACAAATGTTTTTGATCAAAAACTTTCTTATGGAGGTAGGAAATCCATAAATAAATTACTACAAGTTTCAAAAAAATGTGGTATTCTAAATTTTTTTGAAAAGTTGAAAAAACACTTGATTGATGAAAAATCTTACAGTTTTTTATTTTTTTATGTGTTGCTACATGTAATCTGTTAATTTTCTTTGAACAATATAAGCTACAAGTCTCTGGCAGAAAAGTGAAAATCTAGAGGAGGTTAAACCTCCATTGAAGTTTGATCTCAGTGATGGTTGTTGTTGTTGTTTAGGTCAAGAGCCGAAAAGCTGGTTTGAACCTCTAGAGGTTTTACTAAGTAAAAAAGAGGAGTGAGGTGGTTTACTAATGCCTTCCTTACTTACTGAGTTAAAAGAGTATGCTTATAAGCGTGCTAGGCCCTCCGGTAAGCAGCCACTTTTTACCCTGCAAATGTCACTTTCACTTCATTCACCACAGAATCTGGCTGTATAGTTAAATTCATTACTCTCACAGGAGATAACTGTAACTAGTGTCTATTACACCGTTACCTCTTCTGTTCTTAAATAGTTCAGCCTACTATTGACATAGTCAGCCAATTATATAATTGGCTGACTATGTGATAAGAAACCGGAATATTTTTTGTAGCGCTAGAACCAACAGATCGAGTGCAATTAATTTAACACTCCACCTGCCCATTATGGCAGGTGTTTATGAGCAGTGGTGGTTATAAACATGTAAAAAGTAAAATAATAATAAAAAGTTATAAATAAATAATAAAATACTGAAGCATATTACAAAAAAATTTGATTACAAAATCGATAAGCCAAGTCAAAAAAAAACAATATTCTTATCAATCTTAAATTTTTAGATTTACACTACTGTCTAATAAAACTGATTGCTAATAAGTTTTTATGTTCATAAATTTTGATCAAAAATTAATACCGAATTTTGAAATTTATTGTAAATATTTTTGTTTTGTTTTTATACCAGAGTATGTTTAATGTATCTAAAGGTCTTGGGGCTGGAATCGCTCAAAGATTTCGATGTTTGATTTTGCAGACGTAACCCAAAGTTGTATTCCATTATGTCCAAATAGGTTTTAATATTGATTTGTAAAAAATATTTTTGTTTGACTTCCTTTCTAAAATAGTTTTTGTTTGAAATACATAATGTTTTGCCAGTTAAAGTACTATTATTTTTTTTAAATTATTGGGTGACACCCTTATTTGAATAAACCGGTAACAAGTAGCAATAAAAAGGTAAGTGGCAATAAATTAATATTTAAGATACAGAGTCTTCTGGATGCAGTTATCAAAAATAAACAGAAAAAAATATTTCGGTGTATGTAGTCTTTGTGTGGGTGCCGGAACAGGACTTTTCTGTTCTCAGCCTAACTCGATACCAGTACTATTACGTACAGTACCTGTTACTCTTAGTACCTGGTATCGACACTGATATTTATCTACCAACTGAGCAAAAGATTTTTTTGATAAATTCTAAGCATATATATAATACATATTGAGGAACAATAAAGAATTTTTAATATCATAAAACAAAATTTTTCTCCTAATGGGTGTTTTGTTTTTCTGGTTGGTTATCAGATTTTGAGAAAATAGAGTAGTTATGAAACAAACAAAATTGTTTTAGAACCCTAAAATTTTATAAAAATGAAAACATAATAAAATCACAGAAGTTACGCGTTGAAACATATTTTTCACCATAAAAATATTCCCTGCCTATATAAAAACAAAATTTAAAAGGTAGGGATTGAAGAGACTAATTTCGGATTCAATAAACAGTATTTTATTGACAAACGTAAACAATGTTATATTTTAATAAACGCGGTAAAAATTGAATAAAGGTTGTTTGTTTTCATTTCATATTGTAAACCCTCGGAATAATTTGGTTCTAAACCCACTAACCTGTCAAACACCGTTGATTGAAGAAAAATATTGGTGAAAGAACGATTTTATTTTCACCCAGGGTAAAACAAAAAAGACAAATTCCATAAAAAATACCTCAATACCGGATTTAATAGGTTTTTGGCTTCGATTATGATGTCACTGTTTTGTAATTTTAGCATAGGCTATTAATTTAAATATATGGTATTGGGTAATTGTTTAAAAATAATTCTTCTCTTACATGATAACTTACATTTTTACAAATATCCATTTGATATTTACAATAATAAAATCATGTACATATTTTAAAAGATAAGAACTTTTTGGTCGAGTTCGGTCTCAGCTTCCACTAGACTGATTCTCGTCATTTATTTAAGTAGTTCTCCATGAGCAGATTTTCCTTCCCTCGTCGTTGTTTCCCTAAATTTCTGATTAATCCAGAAAATAAAAGTTTAACCTCTTGAAGAACATCGACACATTTATGTGTACATTAGCACCACAAAACATATTACAGCAGTACAGCTTGTAATTTTTTAAATACTTTTAACACCCAATTTCCACATATGTTGCCAAAAACCTTTGTTGGTTGCACTGCTCTCTTATCGCATCATCAGCTGTTATTCATATGCCATTGCGTGGTTTTCAACGCGAGATTATGACTAATTTTCAAAATTAACTTGTCCCTCAAAAGGTTTTAAGTAGTTCTTCATGAGCAGATTTTCCTTCCCTCGTCGTTGTTTCCCTAAATTTCTGATTAATCCAGAAAATAAAAGTTTAACCTCTTGAAGAACATCGACACATTTATGTGTACATTAGCACCACAAAACATATTACAGCAGTACAGCTTGTAATTTTTTAAATACTTTTAACACCCAATTTCCACATATGTTGCCAAAAACCTTTGTTGGTTGCACTGCTCTCTTATCGCATCATCAGCTGTTATTCATATGCCATTGCGTGGTTTTCAACGCGAGATTATGACTAATTTTCAAAATTAACTTGTCCCTCAAAAGGTTTTAAGTAGTTCTTCATGAGCAGATTTTCCTTCCCTCGTCGTTGTTTCCCTAAATTTCTGATTAATCCAGAAAATAAAAGTTTAACCTCTTGAAGAACATCGACACATTTATGTGTACATTAGCACCACAAAACATATTACAGCAGTACAGCTTGTAATTTTTTAAATACTTTTAACACCCAATTTCCACATATGTTGCCAAAAACCTTTGTTGGTTGCACTGCTCTCTTATCGCATCATCAGCTGTTATTCATATGCCATTGCGTGATTTTCAACGCGAGATTATGACTAATTTTCAAAATTAACTTGTCCCTCAAAAGGTTTTAAGTAGTTCTCCATGAGCAGATTTTCCTTCCCTCGTCGTTGTTTTCCTAAATTTCTGATTAATCCAGAAAATAAAAGTTTAACCTCTTGAAGAACATCGACACATTTATGTGAACATTAGCACCGCAAAACATATTACAGCAGTACAGCTTGTAATTTTTTAAATACTTTTAACACCCAATTTCCACATATGTTGCCAAAAACCTTTGTTGGTTGCACTGCTCTCTTATCGCATCATCAGCTGTTATTCATATGCCATTGCGTGGTTTTCAACGCGAGATTATGACTAATTTTCAAAATTAACTTGTCCCTCAAAAGGTTTTAAGTAGTTCTTCATGAGCAGATTTTCCTTCCCTCGTCGTTGTTTCCCTAAATTTCTGATTAATCCAGAAAATAAAAATTTAACCTCTTGAAATACATCGACACATTTATGTGTACATTAACACCACAAAACATATGACAGCAGCACAGCTTGTAATTTTTTAAATACTTTTAACACCCAGTTTCCACATATGTTGCCAAAACCCTTTGTTGGTTGTACTGCTCTCTTATCGCATCATCAGCTGTTATTCATATGCCATTGCGTGGTTTTCAACGCGAGATTATGACTAATTTTCAAAATTAACTTGTCCCTCAAAAGGTTTTAAGTAGTTCTTCATGAGCAGATTTTCCTTCCCTCGTCGTTGTTTCCCTAAATTTCTGATTAATCCAGGAAATAAAAATTTAACCTCTTGAAACACATCGACACATTTATGTGTGCATTAACACCACAAAACATATGACAGCAGCACAGCTTGTAATTTTTTAAATACTTTTAACACCCAATTTCCACATATGTTGCCAAAAACCTTTGTTGGTTGTACTGCTCTCTTATCGCATCATCAGCTGTTATTCATATGTCATTGCGTGGTTTTATACGCGAGATTATGACTAATTTTCAAAATTAACTTGTCCCTCAAGAGGTTCAGGTTTGTTAATCACTCGGTCTTTTAGAAATTTACTAAACAAATGCCTAGCTTAATGAATTCATAGCCTCCAAGAGGAATAATTGGTGCAGTTTTAGGGTCTTATTTTAAGTTTTTATAAAGATAAAACTACTTACACTCAATAAGGAGTACTTGATCAAAGGCTGTTTTCTGTAAATTTCAGTAAAGCATCAATTTAGCTTATGTCCTTTTTCTACGGCCATGTTTGCTAATGATATGAGAGTTCTAGCCGTAAATGCCGATCGTGAAATTGCAATTTAAAACCCAATTAAAATGATAGAATCAAGGGTTAAATTATAAAAAATAAATATTACTGAAAATTAATTGCAAAACATGGCGTTTATTTTTAATTTGTTTACGGTCACATTGATAAATTATTCATGTGATCAAAATAAAAATTTAGATTCACTGAAAATTTGGAAAACTAAAATTAAAAAATTAAAAAAATTAAATTGAAAAATTGAAAAATTAATTAAGCAATAGAATGATACAATAAAACGATGATAGTGTAAACATTTGCCCATAATTGACAGGTGGTGTATCAAGTAATTTACACCTCAATCTGTTAGTTTCAGGGCTAAAATAAATAGGCCTGTTTCTTATCGCATGGTAAGCCAATTAAATGACTGAATCATTTAAGAACAGAAGAGGCAGAGGTGTAAAAGACACTTATCAGAGTTATCTCCTCTGAACGTCATGAATTTCGTTATACAGCCAGACCCTGTGGTAAATGAAGTGAAGGTGTCATTTACAGAGTGGAAAATATGTGCTTTTCAGAGGGCCCAGCATGCTGATAAGTGTACTTTTCCACTCAGTGAGGAAATCAATTGTAAATCACCTCACTCCTCGTTTTACGGAGTAAAACCTCTACGGGTTCAAACCAGCCTTTTGGCTGATGACCTAAACAACAACAGTATAAACATAGGCTTTAAACGGTAGTAAGTGATTTTATAAATTATATTAAAACTGAAATTTTTTAAAAGTCCTAAACATTTATTGTGTTCTTACATTTATAATGTTTCATTGAAACGTACAACTCAAACTACAGTATCTGCCTAGGCTTACATTTAGATATAAAACTCACATAAAATATACGCGTCACAAACTCAACACATGTTTCTAACAACTGAAAATTTTGCACAATAAACATTCTAAATTAAACCTACCAAATAAATAAATAACGATTAACAAGCCAGCCATGTGACTAAATTTCAATTTTGACGATGTGTTAAACCTTCAAACACGAAAATTTTACGCGCCATACAATACAAAATTTTACGTGCGATAACGAAATGCCCTTTTTGAGTCAGAAATCTAATGTTTCACAAAGAAGTCAAAAATACGTAGGCCTATCTGACGTCGGGAAACAACTATACAAGACAATGCACGACAAGTTTCAATTGCATACAAACCCTCACGTGCAACATTATTTGTTTACTATTAATAAAGCTGTGCTGGGTACTAACCGTAGACGTTCAGAACTCTAACTGCTCAATAATATTCTTGGGGAGGTCCAATTAGGTAACTATTGTGATGGTTGCAAGCTCCAATAATTAAGTTATGTTTTGGAACTATTTAGTAATTGTTAAAATATTTTAAAATCTCATTAAAAATATTATAGAAAGTTCAATAATATAATATCACGTTTTGTGATCAAAAAAAAATTTGCAAGAAACTTATAGTTTTCTTTAACCACTTTAATATGAAGTTAAAGAAAAACCTAAATAGTATGACGATGTTTCCTGTTCAACATAAAAATATATAACGTATTATTCGATTGTGCCTTGAAAAATAAAACTAATGCATGAGCAAAAAAAAGGTAAACAACTTTTCTTTTCGTAAAAATATTAGGTTACCTTGTAATTACCAACAAAGCTTTTTAAAAGTTCTTGCGCATGTAAAAGAACATGTAATGAACCTACTGTAGGCCTACATTTAAACTTCCGCAATTTTTTGAAGTAATAAACATCCACCCTAATAAGATTCATGATATTATTAACTTTTCCAAAATTCTCCCAACATCTAGTAATGTTTCTAATATATTTTTTTAAAAAAGGGCTGATTTATTTTCTATTAATGTTTTTATCGTATGGAGAATACATAGCCTAAGTTTCATAACTTGTAGGGTCATTAAAGAAACAGTAAAATTAACATTACCTATATTGAATGTCAAAATTCAGGTTGTAGAATAGCAGTCTAAGCTCCAGAATATCATTAATCTTAGATCAAGCTTAATAAGTTTAAAGAATTCAAAGAAATCATTTTTAAAAACATAATTATTCAGCTAAATAAATAATTTCTGATTAAATTAAAAATATTCTAAATCAAAATAAAATATATCAAGCTCAAAATATATTGTAAAAAGAAATACAGGGTGGAGCAGAGGAAACTGCGTTTCCTCTTCCTCTGTATTTCTTCCTAGGCTATATAAAAATTTATTTCACCCTATATAAAAATTATAAACAAATATTCCATTAGCCAAAAATACAATTTTATTAAAGCTTTTGAAGACAAAATTCGATAGCCCTACTAATTTTCTCTTTCTTATGTTGTAATTTTTATTTGTATAATTCCAAATGTGGTCGCTAATAACCATTAGCAGTCGATACGACCTTTATAAATAAAATTTAAAAAAGAAAGTATAATTTTAAATAAGTAATTTGAACCAATTAAATAATAATTAAAAGAAAAAAAACGAACTCAAGATTTATTTCAATTATGGAACCAACTGTGACAATTTAATGGTTTTAAAGTAAGCAGATGAAAATATAAAAGAATTTGTCAAATAGTATAAAACCGATTGCAACAATGCATCGATACCCCATTTGGTTCCCAATCGATAGATGGACAAGACGCCAACGAAAAGACTTGCAAGTATTCAACAATAAAATCGTAACTATAAATTCTTAACTTATAATTAAGCTCATTAAACATTATAAATCAATTCAAATGTTTTAAGATCAATAATATTTTAAGATAATAATGCAATATTTTATATAATTAAAGTCATTAACATAATTATAATTACATTTAAAGTGTCATCAATACTTATAAAATTATTCCTAGAAAATTAATTTATAATTTATGTAAAATCAATTTTGTTTAGATAATTTAAAAGTTTTCGTTTCATTAAAAATTTTACGTATTTTCATGTTTCAATTAATTTTATTTTTTTAATTTTTATTCTACAAGGTAACCATAATACAATGTTATATAAGTTATTTAAGGTTGTTTTGGGATTTGGTTATTAATAAATAACAAAACTTCCTTTTAAACTTATTACATGTTTTCATTAACAAATTAATTAATAACAATAAATTATTTCAATTTAAACTATCAATACTATAATCTACTTACATTTTTTGTGTTTAATTTTTATTTCAGTTGTCTACTCTAATGTGACTGCAAAATTTTCGTAGAGGATGTTTAATTTACTGGACGGTGAGGAATTTCACTTTAAGGACAGAAGGTACCTATTGGTTCATTTCTCGTTTAGAACCACGGTGCTGTCCGTTATTCAAAACAAGACGGCTCTCCTCCATTTTTGCTTTAGACGTCGTAAAATTTGGGAGTTGCGGCTAGATCACGTATTAATTGATAAGGATTAATGGTTATTACATTCGTGCGCAAAATTTACTATAGAAGAACGCAGTTAGTTCCTTTACTGTCAAAATTTTGAAATCGTCGTGGAGAACTTTATTTCTTAATAGTAAATTTAATTTATAATGAAATGTTATTAAAACCTAAAGACTTAAACTTATCGTAGCAAAAACAAGAATATGGTCATTTTATATCAATAATTAGTTCATTGATTACAGTTTAATACAGATTTAACAATAGCACAATTATTTAATGCTAGTAACGATTCCCTTTTGTGAACAGGTCAAAACAGTTGACACGCAATCTGATTCCCTTTATTTACTCCCAACATATTTACGGACTGATCTTATTACTTCATACTGAATTACTAACTGATCCAACAAAGAAAGAAAGCAACTCTATTTATAATAACCGATCATAGAATTTCGAGTACAATAAAGAGGACTCCAAATAAATTAAGAGAAAAAGACATTATAGAACCTATCGGACTACCAAATCTTCCAAAAATTATTACTAATAAAATCTACCAAACCTTCAAGTATTTTCTATAAAAATTTACAATATGAATTTATTAATTATTTATTAAACAATATATGAGGTTGCAATTTACAAAAGTTGAAACATCATGCAAAAGCACTATTTTATCAAATTTCTTTGGTTTATTTTAAATTGCATCAACATATAGGTTATTAGTGACAGTTTTGGGTTAACGAACGGAAGGTTTAAACTTATAATAATTCTCCAGACCTTGGACGGAAATCGAAACTAGGACCTCCGCTTTGCAGCGTAGCACCTAACCACGGAGCCAGCCAAAAAAATAATTATCAATTATTATTATTATTTCTTGTTAGATCCTACTAGAGATGCATTTCTCTTATTTCCAGCCAGTTTCCGGATGACCCATGCTGCCTTCATTTTTTCTGCATGTGATCTTTTTCGCTCCTCCGTCCAGGCCGTTCCCGTTCTCCTCGGCCCTCCCAACCACTTTAGATTCTCAATTTTCTGCTTCATTTCTGTTCTATTGAGAAGTGTTTCGCCCGTAATGTCATTCACCAGCATCGTCTCGTGGATCTCCTTGTGCCATCTCGTTGTAGTTTTCCTGCCCTCCCAGTACTTCCATAACTGCTTCGTTAGTCTGGAGTCGTGCATCCTCGCTATGTGGCCGAAGAATGCCAGTCGTCTCTGCTGGATGACTTCTCTTATGGGTGTGGTGAAGGAATATACTTCTTCGTTACTTCTGAGCCTGTATTCTCCCTCTTTATTTTGAGTCGGCCCGATGATTCTTCTAATGATTTTCCTCTCGGTAGTTTCTATCGAGCGCAGGTGGATGTTAGATTTCAAGTGGTGGGTTTCCGCCGCGTACAGCACCTCCGGTCTGGCAACCGTCTGGTAGTGTCTTATCATGGCATTGCGCGAAATTGATCTCTTATTATAAACGTTCTTGGTGAGACCGTATGCTTGTGCTAGCTTTGTAGCTTTTGCTTGAATCGCAAGTTTGCCAGAGTTGTCCAGCGTTATGATCTCGCCAAGATATTTAAATGATTCAACACGTGAAATTTCGTCCTCTATCAGGAACTTAGGTGCGTCTTTTTCGTTGGACATGAATTGGGTTTTGTTTTTAGAGATCTTCAAGCCAATCTTTCCCGCTTCTTCCTCCAGTAGTCGTACTTGTTCTGCAGCGTCTTTGATCGTGTCTGCTATCAGTGCGATGTCGTCTGCGAATGCTAACGCGTTGACTTTTATCGCTGTTCCAACTTTAACTCCTCTCGGAGCTTTCTTATTCCATTCGCGCATGACTTTCTCCAGTGCGCAGTTGAACATTAATGGAGAGATGCCGTCGCCTTGTCTAACGCCTGTTCTGATGCAGAATGGTTTGGAGAGTTCAGATCTGAATTTTACCCTCGATTCCGTGTCTGTGATGGTTTGTTGGTAGATGTTTCTGATTTTGTTATCCAGGCCGAATTCCTGTAGAACCTCGATCAGTGTGTCCCTATCGATGCAGTCGTACGCTTTCATGAAGTCGACGAAAACTATCGTCAACGACTTATTCGCCAGCTTTCTTCCTTCGATGATAAACTTGAGGTTGATGATCTGTTCTGCACAGGATCTTCCCTTCCTGAAGCCTGCCTGGTATTCTCCTAGATGCGGATCGAGTTGGGGTTCTGCTCTGCTGAGGAGAGCCTTGGATAGAATCTTGTACGTAACTGGCAAGAGAGAAATTCCTCAGTAGTTGTTCGCATCCGTTCTGTCACCTTTCTTGTGCAATGGATGGATAATAGCTGACTTCCATTCCTGTGGGATTTTGCACGTCCACCATACCGTGTTGTGTTCTTCTACGAGAGGTTGTAGTTGTCCGTCTTCCAGTATCTTCCAGTGCTCTGCGACAATGCCATCCTCTCCTGGAGCTTTGTTGTTCTTCAGCGTCTGAATGATTCTCTTTATTTCTTGAAGGTCAGGTGGGCTGGAGTCTCTGTTGGGTCTGCTCTCGTTTGTCGGCCATTTCTTTAACGGTTTCGGGCAGTTGAGGAATGTTTCAAAATACTCCGCTAGCATTTTCCGCTAGCGTTTTCTGCATCACCATGCCCGAGTTTGCCGCTTGTGGGATTTCTGATATTTAGGGATGGTGGAGAGTATTTGGTCAAAGATCTTTTGAATGTTTGGTAGAAGTTTCTGGTGTTGTTTTTCTTGAAGGATTCTTCCAATGATGCCAAGTTTTCCATGAGATATTTCCTTTGGCTGTTCCTGAATGTTTTGGCCGTCTTCCTTCTTTCTTCCTTGAAGGTCTCAAATTTAGAGGGTTTCGGGTGGGCTTTCCAGTCTCTCCATGCCTTCTTTCTGTTGTTCAAGGCTTCATCGCATTCGGGATTCCACCAAGCATGTTTCGGCCTTCGTTCCTGTGGTGCGATCTCTAGAGCTTTGGTCGTCATTGCAGCTTCTAATTCCTTAAGAGGAATTGCTCGGGGGAGTCCATTCCTGAACCTTTCCTGATGTTTCTGCAGGAGTATGGGGTTCATTCTAGGTTTTAGATTTTGACCAAATTTTCTCTTTCCCAGCGGGCGCATCTTAACCTTGATTTTGCTGAGGTAGTGATCCGAGTCAATGTTTGCCCCTCTCAGCACTTTGACGTTAAAGATTTCCTTTGCCGCCTTTGCTGCTATTGCAACATGATCGATCTGAAATTCACCCAGAGTGGGGTTGGGTGATGTCCACGTCTTCTGCTTTCTCGGTAGATGCATGAAATACGTTGATTTTAGCTTGAGCTTGTTCTGCAAGCATGTCTCTATCAGCCTTTTTCCGTTTGTGTTTGTTCTCAAGTGCGCCGGGTAGTTACCCACCGTGGACTTGAAGCATTTTTCTCTTCCGACTTGGGCGTTGAAGTCCCCAAGTAAGATCGTGGTGTCTTTCTCTGGGATCTCGTTGAGAGTATGTTCTAGCAGACCCCAGAATTCTTCTACTTTTTCTGGATTAGTTCTGTTATCCTTATTGGTGGGAGCGTGCGCGTTGACCAGAGTATAGCACCTGTTTGCGCACTTGATGGTTAACGTGGCGAGTCTACTCGAGATGTTCCTGAACTCCACGACTGAGTCAATCACTCTTAAATTTATGGCGAAAGCTACGCCTAGCAGTGGGACGGTAGGTATCACTCGCTTTCCTGGTTTGGACTTGTAGATTCTGTAGCCCTGTGACTCGAAGGCGTTTGAATCGGTGAATCTAGTTTCCTGAAGGGCTATGATCTGGATTCTGTGTTGTATCAACACATCTGTTAGAGTCTTCAGTTTGCCAGTCTTCAGCAGAGAGTTTACGTTTAGAGTGGCAAAGTACTGGATGTCCTTGTGTCTTAATTTTGGCTTTAATTTAGTGCTTAGGAGCTCCGATTCTCCTTCACATGATGTTGCAGGCTCCCCAGACTCCGCTGGCCTGCTGACCGTTCTCTCGAAACGGGTGGATTTCCTCTTGCTGAGGCTGCCACCTGGGGTACTAACTTCCGTTCGTTTGTGCATCATGATTGGGTGAACTATAGAGAGATAGTAATTATCAATTATTATTATTATCAACACATTACTACAAAACATTATCTATCTATTTGTCTTAATTATGGTCTACAATTTGTCTAAATAATTTTGCACTTCAAATTATTAAAAAATGGTTAGGCTACCAGAAAATGTATATTTTGATTTAAATTTTCTGGAACGTGCTTCTTAAAAATAACAAACTTCATCGTTAAAAAAGACTCTATTTAACTAAGTCAACTCCTATTTCTTGGTTTCTTTTCATCTTTTGATTTGAGTTCATATATAATTGTTAAGTTAGTATAAAATAATTATTACGACGCGTAATGACTCAATTAACTCGGCAGCCAGAGCCCAGCCTCCCTTATGTTGGTTGCCTATGATACAACATTAATTAATGTGTTATTTACTAGATAATGTATCGTGTTTAAGTGAAAAAATGTGTATCATTAAATAAATAAATTCAAACGGTAAATTTAAACCACTAACCATTCATTATTTTTCTGTGTAATATTTTTAAAATCATAAAACTTAATTCATACTTTTTTTGTCTTCAATTGAGTGCAGTTATTCAAATTAAACTATCTTTTAAGAAATTTATTGCCCATTCAACTGGAGTTTACAAGTATCATAAAATAGTAAAATGCTTCCCTATACAATAAGCATTATGTCTATAATATGTGTAGTTTATTGCAATGCCGTCTGTTGGCGTTTCATCACAAGAGAAAGAACATGTAGCGGAGCAAAGGACAAGCGTCGCTGTTTTTACTGTTTGCCATGCATCACACCTTAATGGAACTCCTGGCGCAGTAACGTTACCTCGTAACATGTTGCAGTCTTACTGTTTTACAGAAACAGAAAATGAGCTTCTAGTTTGTAATACGCTACCTTTGTTGTCATTACATTACTCACAAATGTGAAATGTTGTGTTTCTACCGTACTTTGCTCCTTTTTGTTCATTTGTAACGTTATATTTTAACGTTAAAGCAAGTAAGAGAAAATATAAATTACCAATAGTAGATTTTCATATTTGATAATATAGTTTATTTATTCATATTAAAATGCCGTAGGGCAATATTTATTTTGTGGCAGAATTGGTTAATGAGTAAAAACAAAACCTACAGGAACGATTACGGTGAGAATCCTGAACACGACATAGGGTTTACGCTCTTTTTCAGCTTATCTCTCGACTATACTATGGTACTATAAACTTAGGCTAAACTTTACTATGCTATGCTATTCTATCAAATTCATGGGGCTGTGCTCTCGTGGTAAAAAAATGTTTTTTTTTTAATATTTCGACCTTAATACAGTATATCGATAATTTTATAAGTGAGTATTTATTATCTAATTAATAGTTTGCAGCCATATACGTATGTACCTTAGTTTTTAACTACCTGTATCCTAAATTTCTTATAATAATTTTACATTTCAAATTAATCTGCACATATCATACTGTAACAAACGGCCACGCAAAACCATTACATGGTAACATAATTTTTCTTTTGTATGTATTTTTTAGGCAAAATTGGAGCACAATTTGTAGGCCTATTTAATAAATACGGGAAACAATACTCTATCAATTACAAAAATATTTTGTTTATTTCCTTCATAAATAATTACAGCTAAAGAAGTTACAATGAAACTTTAAACTAACTCTCGATATGGGTATTCACTAATTTAGTTAACAGTTTAGTATTTTTGCGTTAACTAGCAAAATAATTTAAGGTATAAAAGAATTTATTATTTTTCATGTGAGCTAATAAACGTTTTGTTCGTCTGAACTTGGTACGCAGAACTGGGTGTATTAATCATAAATACCTCTGTTGCAACTTTAAATCATAGCCTTGTTTACATATAACTCAGATTAAGTTTGTTTTAGGCTACGTTATTTAGAGAAACGCTTTTATCTCAAACAAATCTACCAGTTTCTCGCACATGGATTTTCAAAACTAAGTTATAAATTATTTTACACCACCTTTCAAATTTATTTTACATAAATACATACAAAACATTTAAAAGTAGAATGAAAATATAAAATGAACTAAATTTAGTGTAGTTATAAGTATAACTATTTCATATAATGAATTAATATAATAATTTCACTAACCTTCTTTTTAAACTGCGTCACCTTTATTTTATTCCTACTTACACGTGTTTTGGTGGATCCACCATCATCAGAGTAAATGAAAAATTATAAAAAAAAAATTATAAAATTATAAAATTATAAAAGTATAAGTATAACAATCAATTATTTACTTGTATAAATTTTAAACGAAAATTTTCGTTATTATTTTGTTAACCAAATTTTTACGTTTTTAATACGTATATATATACATATTTAATGATTCCCAGAATGGTTTTGCGATGACAATTAAAGTTAAAGTTCATTTTTTCCAAAAAAAGAAACTTGAAAAAAAAAATTTTATATAATATATTATTTTGTATTGTATATAATATTATATTTTTATTTATTGTCGTACATTAACCCAAGTAAAATAAATTAACATCATAGAGATTTACACAAGATAATAATTATCGGAAAAATTTATTGATAATTTAATTGATTTTATTGATTAAACAAGACAAATCAGTTCATAGTTTAAAATATAATCTAATACTATGTATCAAAATAAAAGGGAATGTCAACCAATAGCTGACAAAAACACCCTCAACTTTCCTAACGAGCAACCAGTGAGGTATATCAATCTGAGCTTAAACAAATTACAATCAACGATTTTTTTTATCTGTAGTGTTAAAAAGCGATGTGCGGAAGAGTAATTTTTTCTTAAATTTTGTTCCGTTCGCTAATATTATTAAACTACAGTTAAGTGAGATTAATATTAAACGCATACGCACATGTATAATTAAAACATGATGATTTTGCATATTCCGCGAATTCTCTGAAAAAAACTTAATACTCATAAAAAACAAGAATGTTACTTCTCACTCTTAATTTCTTTAGAAGTTAATTACACATTTTTATTAGTGTACCCTCCTTCTATTTGCAAACTATCAATATTTATTGTAACGACAGAATAAGTTGACATAGGTTATATGACGAGGAAACTAACATTCTATGAAATAGGTTGATATGAAACCGGGCCTGAAAGATAACTCATCAAAAACGAAGTACTATGCTCATCTACCAACTGCAGTTGTTGGATGAGATCTGCAAATAGGAGAAAATAGAACGACGTTAACATAACCATATTTTTACTTTCACCCTTTTCAATCATTCATCTAATCCATGAATCAATAATTTTTAAACTATTTATCAATCCTTTTTTAAAACTAGTTTTAATTCATAACCTGTTTTATAACAATTAACGCAATACATCGTTTAGATTAACACAGGAAAAATATATAACCTAATAGTGAAATTAACAATTATAACTTAAAAACATAAATTTTACTTTTTTTAATTATTTACTATAAATTAAATGAATATAAAGAAAACAAAAATCTTCCTTAAAATAAACAAAATGACAAATAGTAGGCCTAATAACATATTATACCAAAAGATTTGAACACCAAATTTTCCTAAAGATAATTTACAAATAAATATTCACTCAATTGTTTTCAACATTCTCACTCAAGCACACCAATCATTAACAAAATATTAAAACATATAATAAAATCACACTATCAGAATCACCCTGGCAGATTTAATGGTACATGATAAACGTGATTGTTTAGGCGTTTGATTTTAACAACTTAAACTACTTATTTCTTCATGAACGGTTCACACGTCGAGTTATGGGATCCGGATCAACTTTGAACATCGAGGTTTTGCAACGGTTTCAATCGAAAGACTCTTATGTCACTAATACTGACATACATCAATATAAGAAAATAAAACTATTCAATTACGAGTCACATCTTTATTTCATTCAGATTGAAAATTGCATCATATCTCGTCTTAATAAAACCTCATAGCGCATCGTAAAGATCCAAGAAGAATCGTTGATCACCAACAAGAATTTTAAAATATTTGTTATTTCATTAAGGGAAAAATTTCACTTGGAGTCTTTTTTATGAAAAGTTGAGTTTATTACGCTGGGTTTATCATGCTCACTGATATTAGTATATTAGTATTATTAGGCTTAATATTATTTAAATGCATTTAAAACATTATTTAAAGCATTATTACTATAAAGGATTTTTATGATGATATTGTTTGAATTATTAAAATGATGAATCATCAGCATCTTCACCAATATTAACACATTATTATTCTTGCTACTATTCATATTGTAACAATGGCAACGGACAGTGGATTGACGATGAATGGAATGCCTTTTTAATGATTTTTAGTAGAACATTTTGGAATTGTAGCCTACTTGGTTCAATTTTTTAACCATAGACAATAAAGGTATAAGTTATTATTTTTGTGCCTAATATTATTAATTCTACATTCTATTCTATAATATTTTATTTTTTTACGGTGGTCTTTTATTCCTTAACCTGTTCTACCAAAGTGGAGGTGTTAAAATTTTATATTCTTCTATTCTTTTAGTCACAAAGTTTCCTTAATTTTAATAGGAATTAGATGACAAAATTACACATAAGAACCAACCCTTCCATTGATTCGGTTAGTAGCATTTCGGATGTAAATGAAATCATTGTCTTATATTGTTGTAAAACCAATTTAGTACTTACCGTTTACAAGAGTGACCAGTTCTTATATAAAACTACTGCACTATTAGAGCAAATTTTTATTTTTATTTTTTGTACATAGGTTATAAACAAAAATGTTTTCGGTGTTTTTATTGGTTAATGTATACTTCGAGCGCAGGCTGTGCTCTTATGGCGAATAATAATTTTGAAAAAATAAATCTACTTTAATTAATAGATCATACGGAAACAACACTGCTAAGTGCTGTATGTTTTGGTTACATTGAAAATTGTTAAAATAATTTGTGTTAACAGTAAATATTATTTACTGTTGTTGTTTAGGTCATCAGCCGAAAGACTGGTTTGAACCTCTACATGCTTTACTAAGTAAAACGAGGAGTGAGGTGGTTTACAAATTCCTTTCTCACTGACGGGAAACCACCGGTTATCACCGGTTATTTGTAAACACCGGTTATCAGCATGTCAGGTCTTCTGAAAATCATCTACTTTCCACCCTGCAAATGACATCTATTTCATTCAACACAGGATCTGGCTATAAAATAAAATTCATTACTCTCAGAGGAAATGAACTCTGACTAGTATCTTTTACACTTCTACCTCTTCTGCTCTCAAATATTTCAGTCATTTAATTGGCTGACCATATCGTAACAAACAGAACAATTCTTTGTAGACCTGGAACTATTAGATTGAATGCTGAATGCAAATAATTTAACACTTCACCTGTCTGTTATGGACATTCATATTTGTTAGAAGGAATTAATAACAATATTACAATAACAATATTAATAACAATTCAATAATGTTTAACAGTAACAACAATTTTTTTTAAAACGTTCCAATTTTTTTGGGTTCGGTATTCATTAGGATTACATCCTTGGTCGGGAATTGAATACTAAATATTCAGTCTTACATTCTAATGTTTTATCACTGCACTATGGTCAAACACTCCACTACTGAGGAGGTAGCTACATAGTTTTTAATTTAGTGAATGAAGCTCGTGCTTGCATTTTAATAATTAATGACATTCAGTAAAATTCTACATACGGTTTACATGCTATAATAATTTACTGCAATTTTTCTGCTTGCTGGTTAATATTACTCTATGTGTAGGATATGAATTATTTATCATAATTTGTATTTCCTTATGAAAAATTTTGAATAGCAACTCATTATAACACTTCATTTATATCCTTTATGAATGTTTTACTAACACTGAAAAATTTAAACTCTACAGTAAACTAAATTTTGTAAACCCTGTTTTCTCTTACTCTTTTGAAAGGCTGAAACTAAAAGAAAACTGGAATTCGTTTTAATGTAGCCCATACAAGACAATTTTATCCCAACAAACCCGTACTTTTACAAACAGACATAATTTATTAGGAAAACCTTCTACCTGAGATACAAAAAAAACATTATAAACAAAGCTGCTTTGAGAATTGTAATACTATTCCATGTTGATACCGACAAGCAACATAAAGGTATGGTTTAAAATTCTACACTCATTTTTACCTCGATGTAAACACCTGCAAATAACTAAATGTAATTTTAACAATTAACTCCAAACTTGTATATTTTTTAAAGTTTTACATACTTCTATTGTACCACTCTTTCTTTTTGCTTTTGCATAGTTAGGGAAAGAGAAGCGAACTAAAATACTTTACTAAAAACTAGTAAAGTATTTTATCAACATCCTAGTTCAACCATTTATAATAACTAAAAAATCTCCCTGATATCAAAATAAAAATTCATTCCTTTGTAAATAATTTGATTTTTCTCTTGGTATTCATGACAATTAAAAATATTATTTATGTCTGAAATAATGTGAAAACAAAATGAGTTCATATGTTCTGGTTTTTCTTTTTTTGTTATTTTGTTAGGTAGCTTGATTCTTATTGGTAATAAATATCAATTCGTTTAATCACATTCAAATTTCAACATGATCTATACGTTCTATAAATTTTCGCGTTCGAAAATTCATAAAGCTTCATTATATATATATTCATTTTAAATGGTTATTTGATTTGTAAAATTATAAATATAATCAATAATTCTATATGACGTACGTAGGTCAAATAAGATTTGTTAAGGTCATAGTTTTTTATATTGATGATAAGCTATGATATTTCTTTTATGGTTTAGGTCATCAGCGGAAAGCCTGGTTTGAACCTCTAGAGACTTTACAAATAAAATGAGGAGTGAGAAGGTTTACCCTCTTCACTTCATCACTGAATGGAAATACAACGCTTATCAGCATGTCAGGACCTTTGAAAAGCATTATTTTTTTCACCCTGCGAATGACACTTTCACTTCATTCACCACAGGGTCTGGTTGTATAATGAAATTCATTACTCTCAGAGGAGATAAATTTGTTTAGTGACTTTTACACCTTTACCTCTTCCGTTCTTAAATAATTAATAGTCATATAATTGACTAACCATTTGATAAGAAACAGGATTATTTCTTATATCCATGGAACTAGCAGATAGAATGAAAATAATTTAACACTTCTCGTACATGTTATAGGCAAATGATATTTTTACAAAACCTTTAACTAAATTTTTTTATGAATTTGTACTTTTATAAAATTAAGATTTAACAAATAAAAGCAAACCACTTTGTAAAGACGTTGTGAACTACATAAAGCTTTTTTTTAACTCAAATCTACCAACAAAATATCCGATAATTAAGAAATTATTGTATTAAGTATCAAATTTATTATGTACAATGCCAAACTTGAACCACTGTAATCCAGATACTTATTTTGATGTACGATAAAAGTTTCGTAGGTGGTAGGGGCTATATTTTGTGATTAAACGTAAAAAAGTTTTTGAAGAGTTTGTATCTTGTTTACGTTTGAATTTTTCACCGAATCATAGATCAAAGCTTAATACGTTCACATCGGATGAATTAGGTAGTTGTAATAAATCGAAATAAAGAAAAACCATTGACTCCAGAGGTCGATTTTCTGTTTATTTATAAAATTATATTTTTCCCAACTATAGGGCAAGTACATTATTTCTTTTAAATGATCAAGCAGATAGATAAAAGAAATACCGAGTGTCTCAAAAAAATATATACAAATTTTGAACGGATATATTTGTTTGAAGAATGCACTTAGAGCTTGATAACCTACATCAGCTGATAAATTAAAACAGATTTTTTTAACAGTGTAACTAATGTTATTATTTCTCCCATTTAGTATGAGCTAAACATGGCTGAAGTTCAGTTGCCTTTTGATCAACGTAAATGGGTTTTAAAGTTTTACTAGAAAATAGAAAATGTACAAGAGGTTCAATGTTCAATGGCAAATGGAATTTCAATTCCAATCACTTTTAAGAATAAAAATTTCTAGGATTCATGACAAATTTAAAACACATGGGACTGCGAGAAATGTGAACAAGGAAAGGTCTGAAAGGAGGAAAACCTTCACAAGTAATGAAGATGTCAATGCGGTTATTTATACATTTACATGATACCCAAAACAAATGTCTCAGACAATGCTTTCGTGAGACTGATATTAAAAAAAAATAGTGTTCATAAAATTTTAAAAGCTTATACCATCGCACTATTTCTGCATTTATGTTAAATGAAGATGAACTAGACAGGAAAGTCCAGTTTGGTGAATGGTTTCGGGTCATGCGTACAGCAAATGAAACGTTTGGTGATATTATTGTTTGGTCAGATGAAACAATATTTAAACTGTATGAAACAATTAACAGATATAAGTGCGTTTATTGGGTTAACGAAAATCTATACATAATTGAACAGAAGCAAGTGAGTTTACCTGGCTCGATAATATGGTGTGGTCTACAATCACAGGGTAAAGTTGAACCATTCTTCTTTAAAGAAATAGTTACCGGTGAAGCATATATATGAATTCTCCAACACAACACTATTCCAGCTATTCAGAATATTTATGTCGATGGAAAAGTGTACTTTTAACAAGATGGGGCTCCACCGCACTGTCATCCGGACGTGAGGAGATTTCTTGGTAACACCTTTCCATAGCGATGGATGGGGCGAAGATCAAACGTTACAGAATACCCGGCACAATCTCAAGACCTAACATCCTTGGACTATTGTTTTTGAGGTGTTTTAAGGGGAGACTGTACTATGTATCCCGCCAATGTTAAATTTGCTATTTTTAGGTACATTTTTCATAGAATTGGTAAAATATAGGGAAATTAAACTTTACACACCATAGGTGTCTTTTCGAACTACTGACATTTTTTCAAATTAATCTTTGGAATGATATAAAATTTTTACACATTGTTTTCTACATTTTTGCGTATTACTAATTTTTGGAGCACCTGAGAAAGTCATAAAAATCTCGGTGTATGTGAATATACAAGATAATTAACTGGTAAAAATTTCAGCCTCGTAGGTTTATTGGTTTCTGAAAAAATGTACCTAGAGTTAAAAATCTAAATTTACAGGAAAACGCAAGAAAGAAGAAGGCACAAATCAAAAACAAAATGTACAAAAACAAGTAAATTTTCCATCACAAGTTGTTTAGAAAGCTGAACCAACAGCTGAGAATACAAAAAACAGTGATATAGATATTTTAAAAATCATTCTGTATGCGAGCTGTATAACGAGCTGTATAAAATTGTGAAAAGTATTCGTTCTTGATAACAATATATTTTTTTGTGTAAACTTGATAAAAACTTAATATTTTCATAAAAAGTTATTTTTTAACGTAATTTAATGTTTTTTTCTGGTAGATCTAGGCCTAATAAACTATTGAAAAACATAAAAAACCAAAAATCGAAATTTTGAGTTGAAAACATCGTGCCGTCTCCCCTTAAAAGACACTGTGTACGGCAAAAAGCCAAGAATGCTTGAAAAGGTAAAACGGGAGATTGCATAATACTTTTAGCGCGATCCGTTTAGATACCGTACAAATAGTTTGCAATTCCGTATTAACACGTTTTGGTAGATATTGTAGTTAACGGCAAAACTTTGGAAGTTTATAAGTTTACATTTCATAACAACACAAATACCATGCGTCTAAATGTTTTCTTCAATTAAAAAAAGCGCTTGAAAATAAGTATACATTATTTAGACACACTCGGTATACACCTACACAATTTTTAGTGATCGTTTCCGTTTTAGTCAAAATCGAAGGGAAATCATTTTATTTTAAATAAAATTCGTTTAGTTTATTTCAAACACAATAAAATCAAGGAAAATTCAATGACAAAGAATTTAATCTTTATTCAGAAGAGTTAATTTCAATAAAATACAATATTGTATCAATGCGCAGTACACTTTCCTTTTGTTTAGTCTTAACTGAACCTGTATTTTTATCATTCATTTAATAATTGTTTTCCCGTCTTCATCAAATCGTGTTAATTAATTTTGCAGGAAAGATTTTTTTGGAACAAAAGAATACTTATCTTTTGTTTATTATTCAATAATTTAAAAAATTGTTTTATCTCGCGATTCTTTCCATCAATGTAAATTAATTAATTAATGTTTCAAACGTGAATATGTAGGTCTATTTGTATTTCAATGAATTACTCCGTGTTTTGATAAATGCTTTGTGTAAACCTTTTAACAATAGGTTAACATTTCAAAATTAAATTTCATGCAATGTTGCACAAGCTTAAATTTAATACTGTATTAAAATTATTTCTAAAATTTTGAGTTATTTTGTGAGTAAATTAACAAAAACCAGTGGTCTCCTCATTGTTCCTCTATTACAGATCAGGCATATTGCCTGTTCCAGCTTCTATCCATCTTCTTTGAGGTCTACCGAACAAGCGTAACCTTTGCAGACGACCCTAGGTCGGTAGGTCTTTGCGACTCTAGGTCGGTAGCGGGTATCGGTCTTCTAACATGCGACTTATATGCTGTACTAATACTTCCTATATCGTTCAATTCTCTCTCTCATACCTCCGTTCTACCCAAATCATTCCGAATTTTTCTCACTCCGATGTGATTCCCAAGTTTGCTCCTCTCAACAATCTGAAAAAAATACTTTTCAGTTGCTTCCAACTTTTTACCCAGAGATTTCCTTAGGACCCATGTTTCACTACCATACAACAAACAAAAAAAACTGTGCCGTTACATCATAGAGCTTTTCTTTAAACAGAAGCTCTTTCTTTAAAAATTATATATATGTATTATACTTATACTTCTATTTTATACTGTTATACGAGGCGTGTTCAAAAAGTAAGTACCGTTTTAAAAAAAAAACACAAGTAAAACAATTTATTTTAACACAATTTTATTTCTACATGAAAGCCCAAACCTTAAACTATATTTCGACATAGTTTCCACCGATGTTCAAACACTTGTCTTAGCGGGTGATCAATTTGTCTATACCCTCTTTGTAGAAGGTTCCCGCCAACGAATGTAGCCACGACTCCACGGCAGTTTTCACTTCAGCTTGCGATAACCTAAGCGGTCCGTAACAATTTCGTACAAAAGAGTGCGTGAAATTTGTTGGAAATCGTCAAATAGCGTTGCCATAGTGAAACGTCTGTTTTCTTGGATTTTTTCGTCAACTGCCCTTACCAGATCATCGGTGACGAGAGAAGGCCGACCGCTCCGATTCTCATCATGCACATTTGTTCGACCGCCATTGAACATTCTAACCCACTTTCTCACCATTCCTTCACTCATCACGTCTTCCCCGTAAACATCTCGAAGTTAACGATAAATTTCAGCCGGTTTCACATTCCTTGCGTTCAAAAATCTTATTACAGAACGAATCTCACAATCGGCGGGATCACTAATTGTCTTAAACATTTTAAACGTTCAGAGCAAACTGAAAACACAACGTAGAACAACTACAATGGCGTGAGTCGACAGCCAGTGAACAAGGACGACTAGTGCGCATGCACGGAACACCGATTGCAGCGCTACGGCGGCAGTAGAATGAAACGGTACTTATTTCTGAACACGCCTCGTATTTCTACTAGTTTATATTGTTGTTTAGGTCATCAGCCGAAAGGCTGGTTTGAACCTGTAGAGGTTTTACTAAGTAAAACGAGGAGTGAGGTGGTTTACTTTGCCTTCCTCACTGAGTGGAAAAGTACACTTATCAGCATGCCGGGCCCTCTGAAAAGCACATATTTTCCGCTCTGTAAATGACACCTTCACTTCATTCATCACAGGGTCTGGCTGTATAATGAAATTCATTACTTTCAGAGGAGATAACTCTGTTTAGTGTCTTTTACACTACCTCTTCTGTTCTTAAATGATTCAGTCATTTAATTGGCTGAACATGTGAAAAGAAACAGAACTATTTATTTTAGCCCTGCAACGAACAGATTGAGTGTAAATAATTTGACACTCCACCTGTCTGTTATGGGCAGTAGTTTATATTATAAACTTATAAACTGTGTATTATAAATACGTTGACACCTAGAAACTTTCGGAAGTACATAAAATTCTCCTTCATATTTGTTACTAACATATGGTTATATGGAAAGTACAAGGCCTTAAAAGATTGAAGTACAACACTATTAAAAGTAGCAAATAATTGTAACGTAACAAATTGTGTACATAAAAAGATTAAACATTATAGTTATATGAAGATTAATATATTGATTTTGAAGTTATTATTTATTATATTACAAGGGTTCGATGAATCAATCATTTGGCGTAGGAGCGTGGCGACAGGCCATTAAACAAGATGGCCGGTCACTGGTCCGGGATTTTACAATGTATTTCTTCATTCTTTAAAAATTATTATAATTAATGCATAAAATGTGTCTTTTAATACGCGTTTTTAATATATTTTTGATATACACTTACAAAATTAAGTATTAGGTTTACAAAAATTTACTGTTTGTTTGTCTCAATCATTCAATGCTTACCATTGTTGGTAGGAGTTGACAACAATATTACCTTTAAGCCTGCTGCATAAGTTCGTGTGATCTGTCTTAGTTATAATTTTTACATAAATAAATTGTTATGAGATACGTTATTCAATAGAATTTATTTTAAGAGAATTGTAAAATTTGTTATTTGTTTTCGAGTAAACAGTTTGAGTTGTTTTGATGCCTCGTGTTAGCAGGCCGTAAAGGCAAGATGCTCCCTCGGTAACTTTTCCGGGTACATGTTGCTAACTTAATTTCATCAATTTTTACAAGCACTATTTAAAAAAAATAATATCTCATAATACGTTTTTTAATATTATTTTCTAAGTAGGTTTAAACCAATAGATATTTTTTAAAGTAAGTTGATGTTTTAACGGCTCAATCAATCGGTTATAATATCGTGTCGATAGGGCGTGGCTTCTGGTTTACCCTCCGTTTTCCTACTTGAGATCTTAGTATTAATTTCATATGACTCTAATTAAATCGATATTTTATGGTAAAAAAATCTTTCAAGATAAGAGTTAAAATTACATTTTCTTAAAAGATTTATATAATTTTCTAATCGATATTTTATTAAAAACCTTAAAGGGTCCGATGAATCAAACATTTGGCGCAGGGGCGTGTAGATAGGCCATGAAACAAGATGGCCGCCCGGTCACTTGTCCGGGATTTTACAATGTTTTTCTTCAGTCTTTAAAAGTTATTATAATTAATGCGTAAAATATGTCTTTTAATATGCGTTCTATTTACATTTTTGATATAGTAATACAAAATTAGGTATCAGGTTTACAAAATTTATTAAGAAATATTTGTTAGTCTCGTCCATTCAATTCTGTCTCGTGTTGGTAGGAGGTGACAACAATATTACCTTCCAGTCTGCTGTGTAAGTTCGTGTTATCTGTCGTGGAAATGATATTTTATATAAATAATTTTTTTTGAAGGACGTGATCTGTAGAATTTTCTTAAGAGAGTTGTAAATTTTGTTATTCGTTTCCGCGTAAACAGTTTGAGTGTTTTGATGCCTCGTGTTAGCAGGCCGTAACGACAAGATGGCCTCTCAGGAACTTTTCTGGGAACATTTACAAACTTAATTTCATCAATCTTTGCAAACACTATTTAACAATGAAATAATATCTCATACACGTTTTAAAATTATATTTTTGAAATGGATTTAAACCATTAGATATTTTTTTTAAGTAAGTTGAAATTTCAATGGCCCAATCAATCGGTTATGTATCGTGTCGGTAGGGCGTGGCTTCTTGTTTATCTCTCGTTTTCCTACTTGAGATCTCAATATTAATTTCACATGACTCGTCTTAAAATGATATTTTATGGTAAACAAAATCTGTCAAAATGACATTTTTTAATAAATTTATTTAATTTTCTAATGGATATTTTGTTAAAAACCTTAACAGATTTGATGAATCAAACATTTCGCGTAGGGGCGTGTTGATAAGCCATAAAACAAGATGGCTGCCCAGTCACTTGTCCGGGATTTTACAACTTATTTCTTCAGTTTTTAAAAATTATTATAATTAATGCATAAAATGTGTTAAATTCGCGTTTTCAATGAATTTCTGATATAGACTTACGAAATTAAGTATTCGGTTTACAAAAAAATTTTTTGTTAGTCTAAATCATTTATTGCTGACCATTGTTGGTAGAAGTTGGGAACAACATTACCTTCAATTTTGCTGTGTAAGTTCTTGTGATCTGTCGTAGTAATGATTTTTACATAAATTTTATTAATTGCTATGAGATACGTGATTCAAAAGAATTTTTTTAAGAGATTAGTAAAATTTGTTTTTTTCCGAGTAAACAACTTGAGTGTTTTGATACCTCGTGTTAGCAGGCCGTAAAAGCAAGATGGCCTCTCGGCAACTTTGTCTGGAATATCATGTCATATTGCAACTCAAGTACTATTAAAAATGTGAAACCTGCTCCACCATTTTGGCCTCCAGTACTATCTTCGCCCTAATAGGTACGTTGATTGTGGAAGAGTAAAATTATCCCAATAGCTGAGTGCAAAAAAATCATGATATGGACTTCTGAATGAAGCCCACGACAAGTCCAAGGGCTCTAAGGTGGTGATCCCACCACTGGTCTTATTTCCCGCAGTGCTCAATATTCGGGCAGGGGAAAGTTATACTGGCTGTACTGGCAGGCTATAAGGATGCCTCGGGTTTGTAAGGTACCAGTGGTATGAGAGTTATACTTCATAATCCTTTAATTATATAAATCTATGATTATGATAAATGTAATTTTTATAGATAAATATGATGTATTTTATAAATGTAAATGTAAAAATGTGTATGAAAAGAAGTTTCACAATATGTTTTAAGTTTTTTTTCCAATCAATTAATGTACTCAAGCTCAGCCTTCTTTTGTCTTAGATCTCTTACATCGCATGTCGTTAATTTAGAAATGTTAAATTGTTTAAACCTTTATTAAACCATTATATTATTCGTAACGTAATGACGTTACGAATAATATAATTATTATTGGAGAAATATGTAATGACATATTTCTCCACATAACTCTTGAGATTATTACATTTTCGGCATCTGATTGTGTTCTTTCATATAGTTATGTAGCTTGCAGCGTGAGAATGTAGAGTGAAAACACTTCATCTAATAACACTAACGACGACTTGCAGAAATAACCCAAGAACGGGTTGTCACCTTGAAGTATCTGGACCTACCCACTTTCATATGGGATAACTGTCATACAGAAGTGCTGAAACCGCTATTACGTCATAAAATCACATTATGGTATGTTTGTGAACTCTGTTCCTTAGCATACTTGCAGTTGTTCACCATATTCTTTACAAGGATGTATTTTTTGTCAAGATCAAGCTCGCAGTAAAACACAGTTTGATTCTAATAAGATTAATTATCATCTCCCTTCAACCTTAACAATCTGTTAAGGTTGCACTACAGTTTTAAAGTTAAGCCGTTACATTACAATTTTGTAACTATTCGTTACAAAAATAAAAATTTTTACAATATAAAATTTATCCACAAAAACACCTCATATTACACGCAAACGAAGCGACCAAGATATTATAACAAGAATGAAAATTGGCCACACAGGACTGAGGCACAACTAAATCGTCTAAAAACTTCATTACCACTGCCAACATTGTAACTCACCACTAACAATCAAAATTATATTAATTGACTGTCAAAATTTATATAATCACTGGAACAAAAAAAATATACAAACTGATCTAAATAAATGTATTGAGAGGTAACAGGTATGCTACAAACGCGCTAAAATACATCAAGGAACTATAACTACACAACTGAATATGACAACATCAATATACAACCGGAAAAGCTTAATTTACATTTTCATCAAATCAAGTTATTTGTTAAAAATCAATAAAATATTTTATTTATATTATTTTTTCCCAATTTTTTACAGTAGTGTAATGAACAATATTAACTTGTCAAATTTTTAAAGTTACCTAAAATTCTTGTTCTTAAACTTTTAAAAAATGTTTGTTTTCTCATTGTTTATTCTTACTAATTTTGTTTAAACTTTAATTTACTTTTGTAGTTGCTAATGATTATATTATGATTAAATAGTTGATATGACTTAAAAAATAAAGATAAATTTAAAAAAAATTATGCGCACATCTTTTATAAAATACATCTTAATAAATTGAAGAATTTATAAAACATATAAAAAAAACATTTTAATAAAATAATTATACAATTTTACATTTTACGAGGTGAAGGAAACCGACCACACTACAATGTCTAAATGCTACGTACGAAGGTAGTTGTTCTCTTCTTCTATCTAGTGTAACAGTACAACTGAGATTGCAATGCAACAGACGTCAGTGACTAGTGTTGTAAAACCATGAAATTATGAAAAAAGGATTTCCAAAACTACATTCTAGAAAAAAATGGATTATTTATATTCATTATTATTTGTTTAGTTATTTCGTAAGGATCATTTCTATGTTTCCTCTTTCTACATTTGTTACTCATTCGTTAGTAGTATTCGGTTAGTAGTTTTGAACTACCTATTGTTAAATTTTTATGTGAAAAGGAAGAAAATTATAAGTTGTTGGTGCAAAAAAGCATAGTGACGCTGGTAAAGAGTCTTTTTTGCCAACTGTGGAAGTAGGTATTAAAATGTCTGCAATATGAGGTCATGTTCACAACACATAATTGAGGCAAAAAGAGCATTCCAAAGAAGAATTTATTGTAAGATAAGATAAAATAAAACATTAAAGACCAGCTAGCCGAAAAAATTAAAGGACCCAGAATGACATGGAAGGATGATTTGAGGCCAAAACGAATGAAAAACTAATTTTTGCGTGGGAGAACAATTACACAATCCAGTACAAACAGGCAACCTACTGAATTTACAAATTCCTATTCCAACCCCAATGTAATGAATTATTATTTGAATTGCAAGATAAATCTTCTTTTTTTAAATCTGCTCCTCTTTTTCTCAAGGGTAATAAATTTGTTAACGTACATTTTTTAATACCTTAGTACTGATTCAATAAAAGAAATACAAAAAAAAAACGTCGGATGTATCCTACTGTACGTAAAATTTTAAGAATATTTTTAAGAGATACTTTAAAATGTTTGAAAATCAACATCCTTTTAATTTATTTATACAATTTTGTTAGAACGGAAATTCATTTTTTTGTATTGTCATTCTTTTACAATAAATGTTTGCAGTAGGGGAATATTAAGTTGGTTTCGGAATATTTTTTTTCGTTTATTCAAGTGAAAGGGGTACGAGAATCATGGTCATCGTTATTTGCATACAACCTAGTACCGGTAGATTATTGAACATGAGACTGACAAGAGAAAATGAAATACCATTGAATGACTTATGCGGCTAGATTGATTGTAAATGGAGGTTGTTTGCCGGGATCACTTGTGTGTGCTGATTTCCCTGGAGTCTCTCCAGGGAGACTGAGGTATTGCGTCATTCCTATCTTCTTACTCTCTCCCGTTCCGCTTATTCCTTGTATCTCTCTGCTGATAAACCTGCCAGGCCTTAATAACAGACCTCTTACAAAAGAAACAATTCAACTTCCATTATAAGTTTTACTTGATTCATTTCGCTTCATTTCATCACCGCCTTACTGTTTTGAAATGTTCTGAAAATAAGCTAAGCTTTCTACGGTTAGTTAATATACCTACCTACCTAGCTATCCATCTTAGTAAATCCTTGCCTGAAAAGTTCTCATTTCACTGACTTATATAGTCTCTTTTAACTCAGTTATAGAGATTCTCTTTGAACAACAATTTCGTTTTCAGATGACAATTTAAAATAAACTTATATTTATAAACTTCATAAATTTAATAATGTGTAACTGTTCGTCTTACTTCATTTTCTAAATCGGACAGGTGTTCGTATTAAAACTCGAACTGGGATTGAATACAACTGGAATATTAATTACTTCAACATTTTGTAAAAATCATGCTTAAAACTATTTAGGTTAATTATAACAGTAACTACGGTTTTTGATAAATTAAATTTACGCGTACTAAAAATATAAATTTCGAAATAAATAAAACAATGTCATCTAAAAATGAAATTGGAATTTTCTACCTGTATGTTTATTTTTAATTACTGATCCGAGTGAATTAATTCTCACAATAATGCTAATATATTCTTAACAACCAATGTCACTATAAGTCAACAATAATTATTGTCTTATTTCACGTTTTATATCAGTTTTATTTGTATTTAATAAGATATGTATTTTAAAAAAACGACTCCCTTCATCATAATAACTTTAAAAAACTAAACTTTGGAACTTCACCGCCTGTAGAGTAACACTACTCTAACTTTTATTCAAATATTCTGTTACATAGCAAACATTCGTTGAAGCTTTTACCAGTTTTCAATTATGGACTATATTCAGAATCCCGGAGTGTCCTTTTTACAACTATGTTACTAATTCTTTTAATCAGTTCGGTTTAACTTTACGCTTTAGGACAAAATGAATCTCTCCATTTAAAAAAAATACTGAGTCAAATTTTTGTTTTAAATATAATTATGTATAAGCATATTTCTGATCAATAAAATAGAAGCCACTTTTACTTAACTTTAGCAGACTCCGCTAACAATTTTTTCAATAACAAGCAATCTTGATTTACATTTTGACTTATCCTTGAAATAAAAAATACATATATACAGAATAAAAGGAAACAACTGAACACAAAATGTAAACAGTAACATTATATACTTGGTAAATTTTCATTTTTGAATCTAAATTATAAACTTAAACTAAAATACACATCAATTCTCAAACTAATTTTGACATTTGGGATACAACTATCGGGATCAGCAAGCCATTAATAAAATCCTATAAGCATTCTAATCAAAATTTCTAAAGGTAATTACACCTTCACCTTGGTAGGCCTAACAATCGACGCACCACAGAGAGGATTAAACATTCGTAAAGCTCAACATAAATCACATATATAGTGAAAAATACCAAAGAAGACTCAAATCACAAACACATCATCTTGCCACTTTATTTTTAGACAATACAACGATACTGTCCGGACTAAAATAAAGACATCCTTCGGACTTTTTCAAAGTGACAAAACAGTTCATGTAAATAATAATAATCTACAATATATTTTCTCCAATGGGAAATTTTCTTCGCTCATGATTCGTAAAAAGAAAATCATTTGCTCATAATATATCGAAGTAGGTTTTAGAATTTTCTGCAACTAAAGAAAACTTTAATTCATTTTCGGACCTTCACAAGAAAGTTCACAACGATCAATTAATTTTTAAACAAACATTGAACAAAAAATATAAAATTATATGTCCAAACTAGAGCCAACTGACAGAGTTGTATTATGCGCAGAAATGAGAATGAAAGTAGATTACGTATTTAAAAAAAATACCTTTATCAAAATATATTTTTTTAAAAAAACACGATATGATATGAACGATGAATATTGGAAGCACGTGATTATTACAAATATTTTGACAGATAACGTTTAAAATATCTCATTATGAGGTATATGATACAGAAGATGCATTTCTATTTAATCTTTGGTGTACGAGATTTTCTGTACGTCATCTTTAAATAAAGGATTTAGTTGAAATTTATCGAGATTTTAAAAAGTATTTCAGGGGAAAAGTAAAAGTTTTAAGAAAGGCTTTCTTTGATTTTGAGACGTAATACTTTTTAAAGAAATAATTTTTCTCAAGTAGTAAGTATTGTTTAGTAGGATTGAAACCAATTAGTTTTATTGTTTTATAGAAAGAAAAATTTTTAAAGTAGGATATAAAATAATATAAGATATTGAAGGAAATAAAATTGTCAATTTCTATTCGGGGTCAACTTTAATCGGATTGCAAAAGTTTTATAGGAAAAAATGTTTTTTGGTGTCACATACGTTTGTACAGCCAGAATCTCATGGATGCGGGGCTTTGTGGTCTGTGTTAAAATTTTCGTTTCGTTGCAAAAGGTTCATGAAATATTTACTAGCCAACTTGTCGCCAGATTCTCTGTTCAGAATGAACCCACACCACAGCGCTCTACATGACCACCACGACTATCGGACAAGCCCCAACCCACATCAAATTAGAACAACGGTAAGGCGGAAGGGTTTATGTGTGGTATGATACACTACCCTTCTATTCACCCTATATTTCTTTACTGGATTGACTGATTTCCCGATAACATTTTTTTTATATTCTTTTATATCCATAAAGAAACAAAAATAGGTACAACCACCTATAGACCTATTTTTATTATATATTTTTGTACCCGTATTATTTTTCTTCTCTTTTTATAAAACGAGATTGGTTTTGGTTTCTACAAAAATGTACACACCGCATGGTAATACCTTTTTAAACATAAGAATATACCTCATTTAAGTGCCTCCGGTGGTAAGTGATTTTCCTCCCTTATTTTTTTTGTTTATTAAGTTATTACACCTGCATTAACATTAAACTGTACATAGATATTGATTTAAGGTAAAGTACAGATGAAAAATTCCAGACCTGACTGGGAATCAAACCCGGAATTCCGGCATAGACTGTTTTTACACAGGCCGATTCCGACACGATACTGAGTCTACAATACTAGGTCTTTCGCTTTCACCAACATGATACCACTTGGTATTCATTAATAATTACACTTAGTGTTAAGTTAAGAACGTGGTGCTTAGTAATTTCTAAGTTAATAATAAAAAACTTCCAGTCAATAAGTTTTTAGTATGTTATTTTTATTGTCTTCATTATCTTTTTCCTACAAATATGGTTTAGACTCCACCAGATCACCAAATAACTAAACTGTCATTAAAATTTATTTAAAATTTTATAATTAAAAATTTAATATTGAAATTAGGTGACTGCAAAAGACTGAACTGCCGGCAACGAAAACTGCAGAACGACGACTTCGTGTGTTGTGTCGTTGTCGGTGACACGATCCTACTTTACTTTACATTAAGTTTTGGTATTACCTACATCGTGTTGTATTGTTGCCGGACAATCAAAACAGCTGTAATAGCCATTTGCGCTGATACTATACCAATTACAATGGTATATACAATGGGCCACCCATACTTTGAAAATTTACTATAGCCTCCTATTTTTTTAATGAAAAAACGGTACGTACTTTTAGTATTGAAGCTACGTACTAGAGTACCGGAAAAAATAGAAAGGGTGTGATTTTTTTTTCTTTTTTTTTTGTTTAACGTCCGACTGTTCTGCAATTACTGCCAAAGCAGACGATGAATGATGAAATGATTTTTTGTAACGTATGAAAAATGCCGTGCCTGAATGGGATTCGAACCCAAGACCGCATGATGAGAGGCTAGCACGTTACCAACTTCGCCAATGCGAAGGGTGTGATGACATATAAAAACATCTATAACTTTATATTTTAATTCCTAATCAATTACAAGATTATTTAAAGCAATTAGGTCCTAATTATAATACAAATTTTTCCCTTTGGAAACCTTTGCGACGGATTAAAAGACCCAATCACACCATTCCACCGTTTCGACTACCGAACGGCAACTGGGTAAAGAGCAACAAAGAAAAAGCAGAAGCTTTTGCTAGTCATCTTGAAAGTGTTTTCACTCCTTTTCCCTCAGATTCAATTGATGAAGAGGAAATTAACGAATTTTTAGAATCTCCATTTCAAATGGCAATGCCTCTTAAATTTTTCTCCATAAATGAAGTCAAGGAAATTATACAAAAAAATATTTGTTCAAGAAAGTCGCCGGGGCACGACTCAATCACAGGAGAAATTCTAAAAGAATTGCCACAAAAAACTCTGAGACTAATAACAATCATTTTTAATGCTATGCTTCGTATTGAATACTATCCTAAACAGTGGAAAATAGCAGAAATTGTGCTCATCCCTAAACCAGGTAAACCACCTAACGAAATAAAGTCATACAGGCCAATAAGTTTGTTGCCAGTGTTGTCTAAAGTGTTTGAAAAACTTATTTTAAAAAGATTGATACCTGTACTCGAACAAAGTGTTGTAATACCAGATTACCAGTTCGGTTTTCGAGCGGGGCATAGTACGATCGAGCAAATCCACAGAGTAGCTGCTAAAATTCAAAAGGCTTTCGAAGAAAAAGAATTTTGCTCAGTAGTCTTTATTGATGTCTGTCAAGCTTATGACAAGGTTTGGCACCTTGGTCTGCTTTTCAAGCTCAAAAAGCACCTACCTCACCAAATTTTCAATTTATTTAAACCCTTTTTAGAAGACAGATATTTCAAGGTTAAATTACAAGCAGACTCATCACAATTATTTCCTATCCATGCAGGAGTTCCTCAAGGTAGTGTGTTGTCACCTTTCCTGTATTGTATATATACTTCTGATATGCCTGTTTCGGAAAACACCACATTAGCAGCTTTTGCTGACGATGTTGCAATCCAAGCTGTACATAGCAAACCACATACTACTTCGAAATATCTGCAAGAACATCTACACAACATAGAGAGCTGGCAAAAAAAGTGGCGGATAAAGTCTAACGAAGAGAAAAGTGTTCAAGTGACATTCACACTAAAAAAAGACACGTGTCCACCTGTTAAACTAAACAATAAAACACTACCACAATCAGATACAGCAAGATACCTTGGAATGCATCTAGATCGTCGACTAACTTGGAAAACACACATCTGGAATAAGAGGAAACAACTAAATTGCAAATTTTATAAACTTTATTGGATGTTACACAAAAATTCTAAATTATCGTTAACGAACAAACTAACAATTTACAAGACTATTCTGAAACCAATTTGGACTTACGGAATACAACTTTGGGGAACGGCGACAAAGTCAAGCGTTGCCATAATTCAACGTTTTCAAACGAAATTTCTCCGGACTATCACAGACTCTCCGTGGTATGTCACCAACAGGATCATTCAACGAGACTTGAACATACCAACCATCACGGATGAAATCTCAAGATTTTCTTCGAGGTATCATACAAGACTTAATAGCCACACAAATTATTTAGCGGTGAACCTCCTCGACAACAGTGAAGAAATTCGACGTTTACAAAGACTTCACACGACAGACTTGTTTTAAAACACAACCAACGTAACTATATTCATTGTAAAAAAAAAAAAAACTTTTTTTTTTAAAGTGATTATATATTTTATTTTGTAAAATGGAGAAGAACTAATGAGTTCTTCTTCAACAAGCCAGTTAATAGACTCTACCACTCATCTATTCATTGTTCCTTGCGAACAGATTGTAGATTAAGCAGTGTTTGAAAAAAAAAATTCCTAATATGTGTACGTTGCAATCTGTTCAATTCAGAACAATAAGCAACCCCATGACCCAATGAGATGAGGATGATATGTATGACGTGTAAATGAGGTGTAGTCTTGTCCAAACTCAGGCCGACCATTCCTGAGAAAGCATGATTAATTGAACCCCAACCATCAAAGTACACCGGTAACCACTGTCTATCTATAACTTGAATTTGGTGGAGCCATAAAAATCTGGTTTTCTGAATTTATTGATATACAATTTATTGGTTTTTACAAGAGATCTTTAGGAATTTTAATTTTCAAAGAGAATTACACGTTAGTCTTCTAAATTGGTAGACTATATGTAAAAACATATACCGAAAATTTTGTAAATATCAAATCATTCTGACAATTTTTTTTGATTTTTTTAAAAACTGTTTGGTAATTGCTGCTGGTTATGTCAGTATTGTCTGTTTATCAGCTGTTATTATTTTATTATTTTTCTGTATTGGTTATGTGATTCATCTTGTGTTAACGTGATAGTCACATTTATGCTGCTTTCTCTAAAATATTTTGTTAGTTTATAAGCCTACGTAAAGAACAGTAAAGTTTTTACACTTGTTTGACTGGGATCTGTAAACATGCTGAGTTTTTACAATAATGAAAAAATTACTGAATGGTTTGTTTTTAAATATTTCATTCAAAACACTTGTGTGTCGATAAACCTTCAAAATAAAACAAAAATTATATTCTATACTCACGCCAAACATATTCATGTAAAAAAACTACAACAGTATGTAAAAATCTGGAGTGAAACCCACGGCTTTCTCTTGCCAATATTAATAATTAACAAAAAAACGTTTGCTTAACCATGAGTAAACAATGTAAAATGAAATGCATGACCTAATTTTAACCATGAGTGAATAAGGTACTACGCAAAATGAAAATCGACCTCTGTTCAAATTAAAAATACGGAAAATCAGTAATTGCCAATAAACTAGGGCTTGCAGAGATAAATGGTTTAACTAAAAGTTGTAGGTTTTTAAGTGTTCTACAGCTTTATTTGTGTACATTTTTGCCCTAGAATAAATATTCAGGCCGTAATATCTGAAAACCACGTTTTCTACGAGTGCACAGGTCCCCTAAGAGCTGCAGCAGGCATGGCGCATACCCTATCTTATAAAGCATAGAAAATGTAGTGAATGAGGAGATTTTAAAAAAAAGTTGTAGAAGCCGTGTTTGAAAATATTCCAAAAAAGTGTAAAATTGCACGAATAAACTACTACTTCCGGTTGATCGATTTTGATGAAAATGTTCGTGTTGGGTCCTCTTATGGTACGTAACTTAAGTTCCAGTTTCAACATCGTACAATGTTCCATTCTTGAGATATTTTGTTGGCACTCAAACGCACACGAACGCGCGCGCGCGCCCACACACACACACACACTCACACCAACCGCATGTTTTTGTGTTCAAGGATGGTTGAAAACGTGTATATCCGGTAAAACTCGATTTCAAAAAATCTGCTAGAAAACAATACTTTGCTATCTAGATGTTAATGGAGAGAGGAGAGAGAGAGAGAGAGAGAGAGAAAGAGAGAGAAAGAGAGAGAGAGAGAATAATAAAACTGCTGTAAAATTTAATAGAGATTAAGTAGTGTTTGAGAAAAAGTTTCTTATATTAACGCCGAGTAAGATAGTTAGAGATACCATTAGAGATACCATCCACAGAAGTAGGCTCTTTTTATACTTATATAGGAAAAATTATTTTAGCTATTACGCATAAATTAAGAATCGTATAAACTTCGGATAATGATTGGTTTCTGAAGTTATAATACTCTCTAATTCACATTGTGTAGTCAAGAAAGGAAAATGTTTTGCTGCGATTGAATACTTTTGATGCAACAGATTTTGCCAAAATGGTTTAATTTGATAAAAAATCCTGTCTGTATTTCAGTTTCAATACAAAAAAATAATTTATGAACATTATGATATTTCTGTTTACTATATAACATACATAAGCCCATGTAATTATTTCAGTCACGTTTTGCTACTTGTAATGTAAATACACGGTATGAAAACATTATTTTTTCAAGAGTTCATATTTATAATCAGTTTCGTTTGTATGTGCATATGTCTATAAACGTACAAAACAGCTGCTAATCCATTTTGAGCTACGTTCGTACTAACCATTATTATACACTAAAGTATAAAATCCTTTGAATTTATTTTGAAATATGTAAATAATAAACTATAAGTAACCTGTTAACACTAAAATACTCTGTCAAAACCGTTATTGATCATTAGTTTTAATTTTTTATCAGTTAAGTTTATTATCAGTTAAGTTGTAACTGTTTTATTCTACTTTATTTATTTAAAAAATATTACTGAACATTATAATAAATTTAAAGCGATATGAGAGTGCGACGTCGGACTAAACAAAATTTTAAAAAAGTATAAAAGTCATGTGCATTATAAATTAAAATCTTTGTGTCATTAGCGGCATAATGCCGAATAATAAATAGTTTATCAATTACGGTGTAATAAAATATCTCTAGACAATAAGTTGCAAGGTTAAATGGTAGCCCGTGATGTAACGAAGACATTTGTATAAAGTGAGAAAGAGAGTTCCGACTGATTGTTAGAAGTGCTGTAATTCGTAAAGCTAATTATAAAAGGAAAGGTTTGATTGGATAGTTTGAACGTAACGCACAATTTCGAAGGTCAGATAGGGACGCTAAGTTTGAGAGACAGAAATCGGCGACACTTTGCTATTAGTCTCGGAAGTAAACAGATGGAGTGAAAATATGTAACTTTAAAAAGTAAAGTTTAACAGATTAATAAAAGTATGGAAGTATTAAGTGACTTTAAACATGAATAAAGCCAGAGGGTGAATAGTTTGAAAAGGGTAAAGAATAATTTTAACAGCGTAAATTAAAGTGTAACGCGTCTAATCATCTTAATTCACACCATCATTCTACCGAACTTCAAGATCTTCTACATGGGTCCAACTACTAAGACTTCGAAAGTAGATTAATAAGCCGGCAAGTAAACACAACAACTTAAAATCTGTGTACAAAATATTTTTATTTTTATATTGGTTCTAAAAGCGCTAATAAAATTAATAAAGTAAATTCATGAAATCTAGAGTAAATTTTTAGGTAATTATTTGTTTGAAAATAAGACGTAAATTAGTTGAATATTTTTTCTTTTTTGTTAATAAATAATTGTGTAATTCAATTTAATTGAATGTTGTTATTTCCTGACCTAAATTCTTGATATCTGTTAACTTTCGGTAGAAATCCACCCTTTCGTAAAAACTGAAACTAAAAATTTTAATTTTAATTATTTTTTATTCAATACATTTCTATATATTGTATATTACAGATGTGGCATTTTCTAAATGGGGAACAATAATTGTCACTCATTCGTTTATAACTGATACTACAAGGGCAAGAACACAAATGGAGCATATAAGCTTCATTTTGGTGGCAATTTCTTTTTAATGTCGTCTGTCATTTTCCTGTGTCCGTTCGTCCGTCAAATACTACAAGTAATAGCAACAAACTGTTTTCGGATTCGTAATCTACACAAAAAATAGTGCGCCTAGACTAGGTTTGAAGTTCCGATTTCGACAAGAAGTAGCCTAAAACTAAAAAAAAAATCAAAGACGGAATTTGGATACAAAAATAGTGTGATTCAATTCCTCTTAAAGATACAGAAATCACTAATGGTTTTTGCCAAAAGTCAAAGGTAAGCCTTTTTGAGAGTTGCCACCAGCCATGAGACGTGTCGTCTCATGAAAGAGATTTTCTTTACGCCGGCGTAATTACTTGTTATATTATTAAAATATCTCTTGCTTTTTGTTTATAATAATATAGTATATTTCATGTATTTGTAGGGTAAAAGTTCAGATTGTTTTTTAAGAAATACGGATAAGAGTACACTTTGATAAGTTACTGTATTATTTTCAAAATAAAATATTATTCATAGAATAATGCACTTCACATCACTTTTTTCTAAAGTGTTTTGTAATTCCTTAAGACTTATTTCAAACTTTCGTTATATAAAAAAGGATAAACTTTTAAAGCTATCAGAAAAGTTCATTGCAACATTTTCTAAGTTATATTTCTTCACCCGAAGACTTTCTCAGTTTTATAAATTTTCGGTAAATTAATATAATATTTATTGCTTCGGAAAGGGTAACAATTAACTTGTAACGAACTACGAAAATATTTTCTGAAATTTATAAAATTTTAATTAGGTACTTTCGTTTAACTCATATTTCTTCGAAATAATTATGGCTATAGTAAGTTGAAGGTTGTTAACTAGACTTTCATTTCAGATTCAAAAAGATTGTACATTATTTTTAATTATTGAGAAACATTATTCTGAAATCGTTAACCGTTGTGGGATTAAGATATCATTCAATTTAATAGGACTTTAATATTAAATTGAATTTTAGAGTCGCAAGTAAATATTTCTTTAATAGATTACAAAATCTTTTTGAAATACCTTTATAAATGATATCGGATCATTCATCTTCATCTTTACATAGTGCTTCATCTTTACATAGTGATGTCACTACTTCATTTTTGCTACTATTTTGAATTGATAGCCATAACACGATTATATTTTATATTGCTTTAGTTACGTTTTTCCTTCGAACGATTAAATTCATAATAACTCCTAGGCTATAGGCCTATCAAAACAAATTCGCTACACTTGAAGAAAAAATACGGAAAAATTTATAGTTTCAAGTATTTTTGGTAGATAATACAAACCGAAAACCAGGAAAATGAAAGTAAACAATAGCAAGCGGGAAAGTTGGCCGCTGCTCTCTATATAACAAACCCTATAAGTAGAAATCACTGACGAAAGTAGCCGACATCAGTCATTAATTCCGTGATAAAACCTGCGTTTCCGTACACGAATGAACGCCATAGAACAATTAGGAAGGCTGCTCTAAGAAAAGCAAAGAATTTTGAGAGAAAGATCTTTTTAAAGGAACCTTTTTAGATTCTAAGGCCTGAAAACTTGTATTTCCGGTGAAAAATCGACTTGAAAACATTTTTCTAGCATGATGTTATTTATACAGGGAAAGAAAAAGTAAAAAAAAGTCCATCCACATTTAAAACATTTCAAACAGCCAAAAATATTTTAATGTATTGAATTCCTTTATTGGGATATTTTCAGTTTGAAAGAGGAATTTCATTTGCATTGTAGTAAGTTAAGCCTAACTTATTAGCATCATTAAAATAGTATTAATAGCCAGTATTCTGTGAGTTGAAATGTGGAGTTGTCGGCTTCGAAAATTATCCGTTAGCTTAAATTATTATACAGGAAAATGTTGACACATGAAATATAGGCCTACAGAGGAAATGTCCCACTGTGTGAGCGAACGCTCTATGACTACAGCCAGCATCCTAATTTCAAGCCCTTCATTTTAAACCACAAAACAAGTAAAATTAATTAAAATGTTATACAATACAATACTACTCGTACACAAGAAGTAATGTGTAAATACAATTATTATCATTGTACCTTATTGTTATTATTATCATAATACCTTTTATTATTCAATTTTTCTCTTTTTTCTTTCTCCTTAAGGCCAATTTTAAACCACGTGAGGTGACTTAAGACGTTTCGGGAACTTCTTTTTGCATCCCGCATTGTCAATATTCATTCACTGTAGGCTTTTCTCCTTTCTTCTGTCCACCCGGTGTTATGTTTTTGATCTTATTGGAAGCCCTTTTAAGTCCGTAATTAGTTGTCTGAATTTGGTTTGGTTCATTAAGTTTTCTCTGTTTGTCTCGGTTTTCTCAATACCCTTTCTGACTTCTTTAAACCATTTACTCGACACCTTAGATCTATTGTTTAGTGTCTTAATAATTTGTTTTGTCAACCGGTTGTCATCCATTGACACCTGTCATTACAGGTGTCCGTAAAATTTTAGCCTTCTTTTTCTAATCATTTCCATTAGTCGTTCATTATTCTTGCACAGTTCTTAAGGACCTCGTAACCTGTACTTTCCGTCTAAAAGCAATGTTATAGGGCAATTATCTTGCGGAGGATATTCTGCTTCTTTTAGACCAAACTTCCCGATCATTTGAAGACAAGTCACTCCTGTACATCCACTCTTGTAATATCTTATTGGAAACCTTATTAAATGTTTAATAGGCATTTCCGTACGGTTTTTGATTTATCATACGTTGCAAGAAAACAGTGGTGTTCCACTAGTGTAATTTCTATTTACGTTTATGCCGCCGTTTTGGAATGCGTGAATATTTTTGAAATTTGTTTTCACCAAAATGTTGAAGACTTACGTATACCTTTAAATTGATATACTGCACAACAAATGTTTATATTTGTAAACACTCAGAAGATTGGAATCCATGGAAAATACCTTCCCATTTCCAAATTTTTACTACGTTTTTTTATTTGTTAAATTTTAGAAATTTTTGAAAGGCAAATTTTTAAAAGGCATTTACATTGGGTAAAGTTTTTGTTTTACCATAAGTTGAAAGGAAAATACAGTGCGTTCCTTAAGTGTTCATACCAATTAAGTTTATCATCACCATTTTGGAATGCGTTAATATTTTTGAAATCAGGTTTCACCAGAATGTTGAAAGTGTAAATATACCATTTTGTAAACTCCACAAGTGTTTACATTTTGAAGATATTGATATTGGAACCTGTGAACCCGAATTTAGGGAAACGCTTTATTTGAATGGGAATGGTTTTATTTTTAACGGATCTTTGGATCTAATTTAGTCAGGAATAATTTTGTTATAATCTTCTATATTAAACCGTTCTCCCATAATTTAATTGTAACCCTTTACGTGGTCCACCCTGTATTATATACTTCGTTCCCGAAACTTAAATTTAGACTTAAATTTACTTTTATATCAGGTTGAGATGAGCGGCTTCCCTAAGTAAAGAAGAAATTTCTTTGTAGTGGAATGGGTTGCCTATGAAGGAAGATAAGGCGGTCATGAAAAAATTATTGTTTAATTTTTACAATGAGTAATAATATTTTATTGACTTTTTTTGTTTAACGTCCGACTGTTCTGTAATTACTGCGAATGCAGACGCTGCAGGATGAAATGATTTTTTGTAACGTATGAAAATCCGCCATGTCTTAATGGGATTCGAACCCAAAACCGCATGATGAGAGGAGAGCACGTTACCAACTACGCCAATGCGGCTGGCCGCATTATATTAACTTTCAATATTTATATTTAAAGTTCGTTACTATATATATTCGTATAATCATGATAACCGGGCCTTAAGAGTTTGAAGTGTACATGTGCTCTGTGTAGTACTGTGATTAAATTGAGCTTCAGCTGTAAATTTTGTGTTATATGAGAATGACTTTGTATTACCTTACGCAATTTAATGCGGTGGAGAATTCTATGATGAAGGTTATTATTATTCTATTGAATTTGAACCTGATATTTCAATGTTTTTTAATATTGTAATACCTACTGAAAAATATAGTTATGGATTTATTTTATTGATCAACCTGGTTGTTTTTTAGGTCATCAGTCAAAGTGCTGGTTCGAACTTCTAGAGATTTTACTAGGTAAAACGAGGAGCGAAGTGGTCTTCTATTACGTTCCTCACTGAGTTGAAAAGTATCCTTATCAGCTTGCTCACTGAAAAGCACAACATATTTTCCACCCTGAACATGACACCTTCACTTCATTCACTACATGGTCTGTTCGTATAATGAAATTCATTACTTTCAAAGAAGATAACACTGTCTTTAGTGTCTTCTACACCTCTACCACTTCTTTTCTTAAATGATTCAGTTATATAATTGGCTGACCATATGATAAGAAAGAAAACTATTTTTGGTAGCCCAGGAACTAGCAGATTGAGAGCAAATAGTTTAAAACTGCATCTGTCTGATATGGGCACTGTTCGGCTTTGTACGGACAAATCAGGATTGACATTATCGTGGAATAGTTAAGACCAGCAATTACCTGAGTAATTTATAATAATTTTTAACGAACTTTAGAATAATTGCCTAGGTTATGTAAAAATATTTGGAAAATAGTAGCTCCCAAAAAACGAATAATCATGTATCCAAAATAATTTGCAATTTCTTACATTTTTATGATCGTTAAAATTTATTTACCTATGGATTTAAAAATATTCAAGTCGATTTCAGTTTCAATAAGATAAAATCCATTTATGAAGCAGAATAAATTTATTTAAAAAATTTAACTTATTTATTTACTCAAATTAAAAATTATCAGTTAAATTAAAATTGTTTGGGTAAAATTTCCTTATTAAGCTAATAAATAAATATTGAATATTGTATTAAAATTATTTATGATTTATACAGCATTGGTTAATACAAATACTGTTTCAGTCCTTCCTTTATAAAAGTGCTTGTTATAGTTTCTATAAAATATTGTAAAAACCACTTTATTACTAAACTGAATTCAAAATAAAATAAATATACCTAATATGAAACTGCGGTACTAGATACTTTTATTTTATATGAATTACTTTAAACAGTGTGATTTGTATTTTACTCGGTATAAATTGAACACTTTAAGGACATAAAATCTTATTACAATATTAAAATTAAAATAAATTTTATTCAAAGAAAAACCGAACAATTTAAATAAAAAAGTCTGTAGATTATTTTAATGCATACCAGCAATCCATATTACTCAAATGTCTACACTGTTACATTTCATTTACTTTAGTTTTAATGATAGAGTGAATGTTATAATTTCAATTTCGTTGCTTTCTAGAAAGAACCAACCATTAATTTGCATGAATACTTTATGAGCCCATACGTTAGTAAGTAATTTTCTGTCAGAATGTTGCCTTACTTGTGTTATCATATTTTTCCTTTATTATTATTATTATTTTTTTGTATAAAAATACAAGGTCAGGTATGATGGCGAATAATGGTGAACAAAATGACATGAATAATTTAAAAAGCGTTTCACTTCCGATAAAGAAATAATAAAAATCATTAGTACTTTAGCATAAAATGTTTGTCATGTATTTGGGTGATATTATTCCAAGTACAGGGTGATTATAAATGAAATAGACAGTTTCGATAGCTTATAGAAAATTTATTTATGAAAAGTTAAGGTAATTACTTACATAATTATATAGAATATATCATTAAGTTCTTATTGAAACTATTTACAGATGTTCAATGTGTCATTTGTAACACGACAGATATTAACACGGTAGTCTAATTCTTCCCACACACGATTAAGCATATGACGGTCAACTGTAGCAAGATCATTTGCGATACGTTGTTTTATATCACCGATATCTACAGGAAGCAGTGGTACAAAAACTTTGTCTTTAGTCTCCACTTGAGTAGCGGCCATTTTGATAGACTGTTCGTTGTAACAGCAGCCAACAACAAAATACTAGCAATAGTTGTACCAACATAAACTTTACAAAATTTCCTACAAACCTATATCATTCACTATATTCAAATACACCAGTTTGATGTTGAAGAAACAAGCGAAAGTATCTATTTCATTTATAATCACCCTGTACATTTATTTAAGGCCTAAGAAGATATCTGTTCCAAGTTCTCTTTACCCGTTGCGAAGGATTGCACGAGAGTTTGGCTGTACGCATTTGGTAAACTATAACATTTTTATGACTGTTTAATTTAGTTCAAAACTAAATCGGAACGAACTGGATGAGCAGTTCTTTGTTTATAAGGCTGTTCTCGCGTTTAACCGTTTTTTATAATATGCCTTAATTACGATTCGTTATGAAATGTTACTATACTAAACGTTATATATTATAGAAAATGTTAAATTAGAGGTTGAAATTTTTGAAAATGAATAAATTAAAAGCAATTTTTAGTTTATCTTTTTAAGTTTTTAATTTTATTATAAATTTTTGTCTTCACAGTGTTGCATAATAACAAATGAACTAGAACAAGGATATATATTATTAAAACAATATTATAATATAATAATAATAATAATAATAATATTACAATAATATTATATTATATAACAAGAACAATAATATTAATAATAACATGAGCGACACAAGGAATCGACCACCCATACTGATCGTTTTAGAAAAACGGGAAACTTTAGTTTTTTAAAAATATCTGCATTACTGTTTTAACAGCTGAATTTCGGAGACGAAGGTTCCTGGTTCAAATCCTAGTGAAGGTAGTTACTTTTATACGGATTTGAATGCTAGACTGTGGTTACCTGGGTACTTTGATGGTTGGGGTTCAATTAACCATACTCTCTCAGGAATTGTTGGCCTGAGTCTGTACAAGACTACACCTCATTTACACGTCATACATTTCATCCTCATCTCATTGGGTCATGGGGTTGCTTATTGTTCTGAATTGAACAGATTGCAACGTACACAAATTAGGAATTAATTACTGTTTTAATATTCTCAGCTGTTAGTTCACCTTTCTAACAAACTGTTGATGGAAATTTACTTGTTTGTGTACACTTTTTTTTTTGATTTTGGCGTTTTTGTTTTTTGCCTGTTGCTTTACAAGGCTGAAATTTTTTTAGTTACTCAGCTTGTACGTAGACATATACCAGTACTTTTATGACTTCTTCAGATGCTCCAATAATAAGTGATATAAAAAAATTTTTAAACATTCTATGTTATTTTGTTTTTAATTTCATGGTCTTCATCGCTTTCCCCTTCCAGGGAATCCAGCCTGAAGCCAAAAAAGAAGATGGAATAGAGATCTTCTCTGAGTTTTAACTAGAATAATAGTAATAATAATATAATAAAAATAATAACAATTAAACGAACTAATTTTCATATAGTCTCAATACTTACTTACACACCCAGAGAAATACCAATGGGTATCAATCTTTGTCTTTATGTTTCCTTTCATGTTACTTGGTTATGTACGTACAACACATTTTCTAGTAGTCATTTATCTGAGTACTGTTGAAAATTTCAAATTAGAGATAAAATAAAAAAAAATTATGGTGCAACAGATTAAATTTTAAAAATGTCAATAGCTAGAGAATTACGACAACCTATAAGTCTGTAAAGTTTCATTCCCCTATCTTTTACCAATCCTATGAACAATGTACCTAAACGTAGCAAATTTATTATTTAACTGTCCGCCTTAAGTTAATGTAAAGTTACATCCATATGTTGTTCATTAAAGACTCTTTTTGATTAAGAAACTGTAGGTTTGAATTAGTAAATAAGACTCTAGCCGGGAATCAAACCACGGACTTCCGATTTGCAGCGTAGCACACTAACCACTGGGCCACGGAGGTGGCTAAATTTATTCTGCAGTAGCGTTTATAGTCTTATTTTAATTGATACAAATTAACAAGGTAGGAACAAATCTTTGTTCTTACCTACCCTTAGCCTTCTTGAAGCGCTTTCCGGAAAAAATTAACAGAGCTACTCGTGCTGATTAGTCGTTCTGTTAATTTTCTGTCTAAATGTAGGTATAGTTTTATTGTGTCGAATACTTACAGAACTGGTAAGTCATTATGAACATTCTTTTTTTGTACGCTCCAAGGAGAGTCCGGTATAATTCGAAGTTGCCTGGACTGGCAGGACTGGAATCGAGCTATATTACTTGGTTAAACGAACGCAGATATTAAGGACCATATGTCCGGAATGGTTTCAAGATGTAATGATACAATTTCAATTACTTTGATGAAAAAAGGGGAGAGAGAAATGTCTACAAATTAGACATTTTGTTTTTGTATTTATTTTTTAATATTAATATTTTACTCGAAAATATTTTAAAATGATTTATTATGTAATCTTTAGTCAGAAAAATGGGTAATCAACAGATCATTTCTATCTTTATGTAATATTTTACATAGATTAAATTTATAGTTTTCTCAGCTAATTAAATTAGGTAAACAATAAAATTGTTCCTGAAAAATGTTAAAGTTCTTCAATACTTAACATTTAATTTGAAATTTGATGGTAGTTTATAGTATTGTCGAGATTAAATAAATAAAAAGAAAATAATAAAATTACTCTTTGATTAACATCGCAAGTTAAAGATTTATCTATAACATTTTACGATTTATTTAGTACAATTCAAATTGAGATAGTAAACTACTAGTCGTATTTTGCCGTTAAAATCCAACCATTCGTTCCAACAAAACTAAAAAAAAGAAATGGAATCCTAATCTACGTAGTATGTCTAGCGCTAGTAACGCGATCAAAGACTTTTAGCAAACGCTATTAATGTCTAGCTTCTACCAGGTTAATCCATGGCATTCTTAGCGCTCCTTTCAAGAAAATGCTTTGTAGGCAGAAGCTATACCCCTTTCTTAATCAGTTCTCATCTCTTTCCCCCTTGTTCTTCTCGTTCGACGTTTTACTCCTGTCCAATAAACTATTCATTAGCAACGTTTTAATTAAACAAGACGGTAAAGTTCATTATTAATTTACCCAAAAAAATTATTTTACCCTTTTTTACAGGGTAATGTATCAGTAATAATTAACACTTGATCAATAACCGGGTTTTCTTAAATTAAGATAAGAAATTGAAAAAACTCTTTTAAAAGGAGTCGAAATGGGGTTTTTATTAACAAAAACCTACTGTTACTCAATATTCACTAATAATCAATATAATTAAAAACCGTTCAGACATCAAAAAATAATTTTTTAAAAATTATAAATTGATGAAACTGCAAAAAAAACATTAAGTGAATGACTTTCTAATTAAATTTAGTTCTAAATTTTATAAATTTAATTTTAACCTAGTAAAAATGTTACACTGCAAAAATTACAATGAGGAACATGGCTCACATCAATGTGTGTTGATGTGAATTTCTAATTGTTTTTTATCAAGATTAAAATTAGGAATACCATAAAATGTTTAGGTAACTAATTTTCCAATTCTCGTGTACATCTAGCCCGGGCTTGTAAATGAGATGTACACTACTCTAAACTTTTAATAATTTTGTTTTTGCTAAATTAAATTTCGCTAAATTAAAAATTGCACTCGATCTGCTAGTTCCAGGGCTACAAAAAATAGTTCTGTTTCTTATCACATTGTCAGTCAATTATAAGACTGAAACATTTAAGAACAGATGAGGTGCAGGTGTAAAAAACATTAGTCAGAGTTATCTTTTCTGAGAGTAATGAATTTCATTATACAGCCAGACCATGTAGTGAATGAAGTGAAGGTGTCATTTGCAGGGCGGAAAGTAGATGCATTTTAGAGGGCCTGCCATGCTGATAAGCATACTTTTCTACTCAGAGAGGAAGGTACTTGTAAACCACCGCACTCCACGTTTTACTTACTAAAGTCCCTAGAAGTTCAAATTATCCTTTCGGCTGATGACCTAAAAAACAACAATCTAATATAGATTTGGTTGGAAAAATTAATATTTTAGATACAACAGATTATAAATGTAATTATCGTAAAAGATTTCATTTGTTAAGGTGAGGTGATATTTTATATTTATCAGAAAATATATTTAAAAATATTGCTGAAATTAAAATCGATTTATACTCGGATTCCAGTTGTATCCAATTAACTGAATTAAATACCATCAACTTTTCTGAATTTGCAGGAAATAATTTTCAGTTTGTTTTACTTCTTAGCACCGTTTCTGCGACTTTACTATTCGGTTATCCACTCTCTTACTCACCCTCTTCCTTTCATCTGTTCTTTTAAAGATATAAGTTAAACTCGTATACTTAGAACATAAAGTTCTATATTGTTCGTTCCTGTTGTTTTAAAGGCAGCTAACCATCATTTTTCAGTATTACTGTCAGAAACGTTTATCAGATTTATTTGGTTTTGCCCTGGCGTTATTATTTTAGAGTAAAATTTATTTCAGGCACTTATATATTTTGGAACAATGGAAACCATTATATATTTTTTATTTTTGTATTCTTTAAATTTAAATAAAAATTATTTGTGCTTCAAAACGAATATAAATAATAATATATTTCACGAATAAGCAGTTTAGTTATTTGGTTTTATTAGAATTAATTACTCATAACACCTAAGCCTAGGATCCTTTAGGATCTGCTTGTAATAAATAGCAAATAAACTTTTTTAAAACTTATAACAATCAATTATTTATTAAACTTACCTACTAAAAAATACAGTTGCTTAGATTACATTAACTACAGTAATTACAAAACTTAAGCTTAAACTAAACTTGACTATAAGTAATACAATGCCACAACTTGTAGAGAATTTCATTCTTAAGAAAATAATGTAAAATAGGCTAATAAGAAATAAACACAAGCTGTAGAATATCGGGTGATTTTACCCATTTAACAAAGTTAATATACTTTAAACCATAGAGAAAAAAGATGTTCGAGACTAAATTTGTTGTATTTTGTCTGATATTTCAAAAAGTAGTTACAGGTGTGGAACTTGTTTTATTCAATTATTTTTCAACTCATTTTACATAAATACTATTTAGTTTCACAACTTAATAATATAAACATTTTTGTGTAGAGTTTCATTTCTGCGGGAGAACTGAAACCCGGACGATAGTTTTTACCAGCTGTAACTCTCTAACGAAGCGATTACGGACCTATGTTTATGTGAACTTTTTTTATTTATTTGATGAGAGAAATACACCTCAGATGTATGTTGGGTTACTCGTGGAACACCCAGTATATACCAAAAAAACTAAGATTATATTAAAAAACCCATAAAACGCTCCAAAAATAAAAATTTAACAAGATTGGTTCAGTAGTTTTTGAGAAAATGTTTCTAATGTTAACGTGGTGTTAGATAAGGATTCAATGGTATTTAAGTGTTAACTTTTTATGGGGAGCTTTTAATCTTTTAAATGTTCCTTAATATAACTAAATATCTATCACAGAAACTACTACTTCAATTTAATGTTATGTATTTTTTACTGTTTCCCAGGGACTATTGAATATCTCTGAAATGTACTTACATATAATAAATAATACTATCTAATACAATGTAAAATATTAGCTTTCAACTTGTTCGCTTTCAACTTGCCTCCCATTATTTCTAACTAACCTAATAAAACTCACCTCTTCTGGCATTTTCTCTCACCCACACACTCTATCTTACCCTTGAAACGCTGTTGAATAAGCCACTCTACAATGAACTATTGTAGTCGTTAACTTTCTTCGCTTTTTCTTATTTTATCTACAATTGTGTAATATAATAACAACTAGTACTTTGAATGAAAAAAGTGACAATTTGAATTATGACTTGAAGAAGATTACCGCTCGGCAGTACGACTCCAAAAGGACTTTTTAAACAAGTTTGTTAATTTAAAGTAATGACTATAATATCAATTTTGGATCTACCAATATAATATAAATTTTGGCTACAAAATGGGTTATGACCGATAGAAAAAAATGAATTAACTTTTCACACTCACTTTTGCTAATGACCAAATAATCACAGCCCAAGAAGAAAAAGCGTTTTAAGATGTTAAGAGTGGAAAAGAACACATCGTATACGAGTTAATAATTAAATTTTGAGATAAGAGAATAATTTACAAACACAAAATAACTAGAAGGATTGAAAATTGTTGATAATAGAGGTATAAACAAATCATAAATTTAAACACTGTATAATCTACTTAATACGATTTTCATGGGTCCAACACAAATTAGCGTCTTCGGCGGAAAATCGTCTTAGCCGAGAAGGGCCCAAGACAATCTTAAGACAGTGCTTTTAAAAAAAACGTTATTAAAGACAGAAAAATTCTGTGATTTCTGAGAAAATATTAATAACCGTAATTACATAAAGGTATGTACAAATAAATTTATAGGTTAAAGGTATTATATAAGTAAACGTAAGATACATACCTTTTTTGGATTACACATAAAAAAAATGGATACCACATAAAAAAGTTCATCAATTTTTATCGCGTATTAGGCAGTATTGAAAGCGTATTAAGCGGAAACATATACAAGTGTAATTGAAGGACTTCACGAAAACCGAGTTTTAATCAGAAAATCGTTTTAGCCGTGAGCGTATTAAACGGATACAACTGTATTGAACCTAATACTTACTAATATTTGCTATAAAAATAAATAGAAATAGAAATAAATAAATAAGAACTTCAGGCAAGCCAAAAAATTATAATTAAATTAAGGCATCGTAATTAAATACTAGTGGACGAAAACATCACACAAATTTAAAAATATGAGAATATTCAACTCACCATAATGATTTATGGGGTTGAAAGGTGGTTGAGTGGTGAAAAAAAAATAGTAAAATTCTAAAAGAATTGGCGTTCTCAAAGCAAAGCTGTGAGCTGGCAAGAATGAACTGCGTTGAAAATCAGGAAATATGAAAGGGAATAATGGTGGAGAGTGATGATTCGAGTTGTATTGAGGAAACCAAGTTGATAAAATGTTGGCATGTAAATAAGGCGGACTTAGGTAGATGGGTAGCGAAGATAACGTATTTTATGTTTAATAGAAATGTGAAAGAGCGGGAGACTCCGACGGTACTTGATAAGAATTTTTTTTATCTCTAGTGTTTGTACATTGCAATCTGTTCAATTTAGAATAGTAAACAACCTCATGAACTAATGAGATGATAATGATATGTTGTATGACGTGTAAATGAAGTTTAGCCTTGTACAGACTTAGGCCGACCATTCCTGAGAGGGTATGGTTGACTCTACCCCAACCATCGAAGTAGACCGGTAACAACGTCTAGAATTCAAATCCTTATAAAAGTACTTTACATGGATTTGGACCAGGAACCTTCGTAATAAGAATAATGAGACGGAAAAGGCCATAAAGATAAGAGGACTTTGGGAGGAGGATTGGGTGACTCGAAATAACTGGAAACCGAGTTTAAGAGACGGCTGCTCAACGAGAACTGTAGAAAACCCTCTAAATACAAAAAAATTATCAATATGATGTTGATGTTGGCTAGGGAATGGGTTTTTCTGCTACTGGCTGAAAATGTTTTTCTATGCAGAATACGCAGTGTTGATAAGAGGGAATGTAGAAGATTTGCAGCAACTTCTACATAAATGTTAAACTACGTCCAAAACAATGAACATGCTCATATTAAAACGATTGGAGTTGATCTATTATAGGAACCCAATAACATTATGAGGAACTGTAAATCGTAAAATAATCCAACAACAAACATCTCTTGATTATCTAGGAGTAAATCAAGTGGCAGATTACCGAAAAAAACAGAAAATATATCAATAAGGTCGCAATCATCAGTGGCTGCCTCAGAGAGGTGATAGGGAACGAATTCATGGCTGAACAAAGCAAAGCCAGTGTTTTAATTATAATTTATTTTCTTCTTCTAGTGCTTATCCGTTCCTGATGTCAGCAACCATAATGGTAATCCTCACGCTGTCTGCAGCAATGTAAAAGAGCTTCTTTGATATTCTTCCTAACCACTTTCTAAGATTTTGTGGCAAAGATATGTGACGGTATCCGAACCTCTCCGTCCATCTATTCTTCCCTGGATGATGAGCTGCAAAAGAAAGTACGTTTGATCGTTTCGCAACTCTAGTACAACTACTGACAATGAAATCTATTATTTTAGAGCTATATAGGCCTATATATATAAATGATATAGACTCAGATCTTTGCACAGGAATTGTTCATGATTAAAAGTGCAAAACTAAACAAGATGAATAAATACAAAATGTCAGCAGTTTATGATGCTGTTATATCTCGAGTGATATAACAGTCTTTCATTAAAAATAAAGTTACTATCTGTTACTATCTTTTAGAATAAGACTGAATAATTATATAGTTTTTCTTTCTATTGATTGCCATATAATATATTTGATTTTTTTTAAATTATTTACCTGAAAATAAATAATCTATCAACGGTTTCATAAAAGTATTGTAACATTACAGAGTGATATCGAATAATGGTTTATGGAATAAATAGATTGTTTTTGTAAGAACTTGTGAGTGTTGAAAAAGGATGGGGGATTGCGATAAACGAGATGTTTTGAATGAGAATTTTTAGAAAAGAGAAGTACGTCTTAATTATGACTATTATTGTTCATTTCTACAATGTTTTAGATTTTTCTGGTAAAGCGGCAAAATTTTTAGAAGGCTCTTGGTTGTTTGGGAAACTAACAGACCGCAATAAAAAAAAACAGTAAGCTGCTTTGTATAGGGTCAATCAGTAAGCTACTGGGAACTATTTTATTCAATTTTTAAACTCATTTTAACTTACATAAAAACTGTTTAGTTTCACAACTTAATTAACGTTCTAAACGTTTCTCTAGAATTTCATTTCTGCAGGGGAACTAAACCCGGACGAAAATATTTGCCAGCTGTAACTCGCTAACGAAGCGATTCCGGACGTATGTTTATATGAACGTTTTTCATTATTTTGACGAGACGAAAACACCTCCGAAGTCTGTCGGGTTACTCGTGGGACACTCTGTATTTCACAAAACCCCAAAAAAACTTCGGTTGTTCTTCTCAAGTCTAAAGATACAAAAATAGATTGCCTAAAATATTTCAAAAACCCATTACTAATGTATTTTTATCATAACGAAAACTCAGCGCAAGTTAAAATGGTGTGTTAAATTTTACAAAAATTAACACTGAAGTTTCTGAAAAAAATTCTTATCCACTTTTAACAAACCATGTTTTCTAAAAACACCAAAAGTCTATGCAACTATTGTGGAACACTTCTTACAACACAATTATTGCTAATAAATGAAATACATAAACAACACTAAAACAATAATTACAGTTGGTATTCAGTGTTAATAATTTACGTAACTGATTGAAAATATCGATCAATTTTTTTAAAATCATTTAAATTGAGCAAATAGCTTTACTATTACAAAGTTCTTAGTGCATTGTTTTTTGACACCTAATTAAAAATTTATCTTAAACGATTTTTTTCATATTTAAATTAAAAATTATCTCTTGTAAAAAATATAACGAGAAATTAAATTGAATCAATACAAAAATCTCTAAATTTTCAGAGAGTAAGCTTACCAGAATTACAGAGGTTTTAAGTAACGGAGAGTGAAGATTAATGAAGATAAGTCAACACACGTAACGTTTACATTAAAGAATCCAACATGACCATTGGTCACTTTGAGCGGTACAGTTTCTCACAAATAGAAGAAGTTAAATATCTGGGTTTATATTTAGTTCAAAGACTCACGTGTAGAAGTCATACATGGATAAAACTAAAGCAACTTGGGCTAAAGTTACATTACTTTCTGACTCTTTGGCAGTAAGTTTCAACTTTCTCTTGAAAATGATCTCCTCTTAAACATAGTTATTCTTAGACTGATCACTGGAGCTTCATGATTATGTAACGAATGAAAAACAACGATTTAAATCTACAAACGATTCACTTTCATAAAAGAATAAACTAAAAACCTTAGCAAAAAAATAAATGTTAGAAGAGCGTCAAATCTTTTTGCGATCAACCTTCTTGACAACAACGAAGATATTCACAAACTTTTAAAACATTGCATTTACCTTAACGATTTTGTTAATCATTTAACTCATTTAATTTTTCTACTTCTACTGCTAGTCATCATTATCTCATAGTCAGTATCATTATCATTAGTAGCTTCAACTAGGCCCTTTTATCTTGTTTTAAGATATTTATCCACAGTCCATAGTCAAGTTTAGTTTTTATTTTTATGTTCAAAGTTTAAGCTTTTTTAAAACATACAACTTATTGTGTGTTTATTTTCATTTAAAGAACGTTATTATTTAGACTTTTATCTGCTTTGCTTAAAGCTTATATTTACCTACATTTAAAAAACTGATCGCAAAGAATTACACCTTCAAAAAACGTTTTTCGATGGCTGTTTTGCCTAAAGGAAAATATTTATGATATTAAATAAAGTGGTTTTATTTTGATTACGTTAGAGAATACTTTTTAATACCTCAAAAATAAACCCATTCGGATTTATTTTTACAAAAAATAGACTTAAATATGCCTACTGTTTTCAAATAAAACTTAACAAAAATATTCAGGTCTAACTTTATATTTTAATAAAATTGGAGCTTATAATGAAAATTCGTACAACATATAAATTAGTCATGAGATGTTATTTTTTATTGTTATGTCGTGTTAGCATAAATACTTTTACGCCCTTGTCTTACGAAGAGCTATTTTTCCAAAGCTGTAGGTGCTGGACTAAAGTTGGCTTTTTTTTGTGTGAAAGAATATGCACTTGTGAAGGTTCCACTCGTGAGGGTTTGACAAAACATATTGTTCATGAGTTTGAATGTAAGTCTCATAAAAAATTTACATCTTCCTTCCACAGTTGTCCTATATTGTATGGTAGGTCGACAAAACAATAACCGGCGCGTATCACAATATAAATTGCTAACCAGCGTCAACCACAATTTTATTTTATTACGTATTTATTTAATACATGAAAACTTACTGATTACTTTTAAGGTAGATACTTATTTGGTTTTTTTGGAAATTTTTTTTTTTAACAGTAAGAATTATTTACAAACAGTTTAACGAAAACTTTCAGTAAATGTTTTGATGATGAATAAAATAACTAATAATAATAATAATAATTGGAAAATAACATGATAATACTAGAAAAATGTAACAATAAAAATATATGTCTTTTATTGAAGCAACAAACAAATTTCATATTCGTGCACAAAAATAAAATAAAATTCAGATATTTTAAATGAACAGTTGGATTTTAAAGAAGGGGTTATTAAACACAACAGCTATTATGTGTAATAATAAAAAATATATTTTTTTTTTTTAACATTAAGAATTATTTACAAACAGTTTAACAAAACCTTTCAGTAAATGTTGTGATAATGAATATAACTTGAAGAAGACAGCACTCAGCAGCGTTGCTTCCGTGTGATCGTTTGGTTATAAGTTATGAAGGGTTTCTTCTTAATCCTGGTGACGTAGATTTTTTTTTTACGGATGAAGTGAATGAAAGGTGTGAAAAGGAGTGAATGAAGACGTGATACTGATGATCTGTGTAATTGATAATTGAAAATTTATTAGATGATTAGTTGTAGATTAATGAGAGCTATCAAGATTTAGTTCATTGAGAAATAAGAGTTAACCATCCGCAATATAACTTTGTGTTTTTAATTTTAAAAAGATGGTTAAACATTTTTGATCAGGTGAAACGAAATGGAAGATCTAATATTCTCGCCTTCTTGAGTCTTTGATTTTCAATATTGTCATCGAGAAGATTTATAGCCAAATGATTAGAATGAGTGTCCAACTTGGTTAAATACTTTTCACTCCGGCTGCTAATTTCTTCTCTCACCGTAGGTATGCCCAGGTCATGATGGAGTACTTCATTAGGCACATACCAAGGTGCACAGCATATAAGGCGAAGAAACTTCGTTTGAAATCTCTGTAATATTTCTACGTTAGACGTACTTTCTGTGCCCCAGAGTTCAATTCCATAACTCCAAACTGGTTTTATCATCACCTTGTACAGTGTCAATTTATTTTCCAAAGACAACTGTGATCGCCTCCCGACAAGCCAATACTGTTGTCGTAATTTAAGTCCGAGTAGTTTCCGTTTGGTCCATATATAAAAAATAAAATATAAAATAATAAATATATAAAATATATAATAAAAAATATTCTTTAGTGTACAATTGAACTACATTCAAGAAAGAGACCGGTGTTTATGTTGTATGTTATTTTAATTCAGAAAACTGATTGTGTTTGGTAGAACCATATTCAATATCATTATACCATTGTCACCACAATACCAACCGAAAGCGCTGATTTCAATACAAATAAAATAAGAAGCTTGGCCGTCTCCGTAGCGTAGTGGTAGCGTGCAGGCCTCTTACGCGGAGGTCCCAGGTTTGATTCCCGGTTAAAGTCCGAAATTTATAACAAGTCACAACCCAACGTTACATAACCTACTATAGTCGCTAATGACCAAGCTGTTGATGCGACTTTAAATAAATAATAAAAAAAATAGCAGCTTATTACAAAAAATAAGGTGAGCAAATTTTTTTTTAATTTTAAAGTATTGTAAATCGTTTATAAGTTCTTTTAACCGTATGGACTATATTACATTTGTTTTTGGGGTGATGATTTTTATATTGGGCTATAGCCTTGGTTTGAGGCAAGACTTCATCCAATCCAAGGCTTTTGGGGTGTTTGTAGCACACCCGACGTACATAAAATGTAGGTACATTACGAGCGCTAATACTCTTCCTTGTTAAGGAACTTCAGCTTAACTTGGTTTAGTGATGATTATTCAAACAATTTTATTTTTAACATGTATGACTTCAGAGAAATTATTTTAAAAAGAAAAGCAAGTGAAGTACCTAGATTTTTTCTAATTTTGTAGAGAAGGCTCTTGGGTCAAATGTAATCAAGTCAATTGTTGCTTGATTCAAAATGTGATAAAGTTCCTTCAAAAACTTAAATATATATTTTTTAAATTATCATGGGTCCTATAAAATCTTGGCAGCTGGGTAGTAGGGTAGTTAAGTTTTTAACAGATTTTAAATTTTTACTGAATAAGGGTATATAGTTTGAACGAAGTTGACAAGAGTGGAGTGTCTTTAGTGGATATTTTTATTTTAATTATATTGTGACAATATGGAAGAAGGGTATGTTTGCGAAATTTCTAGTACTTAATTCATACAAAGGTAAAGAGTAGATAATAGAGTGAGAAAGTAACAATAGGGCTAGTTATAAAAGGTTATTTAAAAAGGGCCGCGCTATTGTGTATGATGAGGTAGGGTGTTTTGTTGTACAACTATTTGTGAAAGAGTCAAATGGTTACCTGTAACACCCTTTTATTCAATTTTAACTTGTTTACATTAGTTAAGATTTCTCCAGAAAGGACTTTTGTATCGAATCTCGGTGTCTTTCGAGAAAACTCTTTGAACAGCCTTTATAAATAGAGCCTCGAGTGCGGTCAGTTATTTAGTATTTGTTTGATCTTTGACTAGTGTTTATTGCGTCGGATCAGGTCAACGTAGTATCCGGGCATTGTAGTGGTTAGCTATTGTTATACTATCTTACTGTGTATGTGCAATTTATTCAGTTTTTGTGTATGTGCTTTGTGCATAATTATTTGTAAGTAGTTCTAAATAAATTATTTAAGTTATTTATTGTATTACTCCATTATAATCAGATTATTATTTATTTTGTAAATATTTTAGTTGTAATAAATACTTGTAATTGTAAACTTTAGTGTATTAATTATTTAATTACCTAGATCCCGAAACGGACCTTAGCGATAAGTGTCACAATATTTATTTCGTTTTTTAACGGATTTCAGCTAAGCTAATGATCATGTCAATCGATAACCAATATACTTAAATTCACAAAGAAACATTTTCGAAGGCTTGGGGAATGTTAAATGAAACTTCTCAGCATATTATCCCTCAGACGTTTTGTTGATTAGGTTCACACTTCGATGAAGCTATTTAGAGTAATGTGTTCATGCTTGAATTTGAATTGATGAAAAGGAATTAATTATTTCAGAAAATTTGTAAGTCGTTTCAAAAATATTAGACTACTCTACAATAATTATAATATAAGCGAGGGATTTATAGACTTTCGAAATTTTTGAAAATAAATTTATGCCTATGGAAAGAGAAAAATACAACTATATTTAGATTACTATAAATAGCTATTTACTTTTGAAATATGCTTACTTGGTTATCATATCAGCATCTTAATTCCTTTGACAAACTTAAACATAAAAGAAAAACAACGTATAAAAGTTAAGAAAGAAGTGCATAGAAAGAAGTTAATTTCCGTTTTTTTGAATACAGTCTTTCATTCTTCTTCCGCTGTTTTCATCTCTGTTTCTGATAAATTTGTGAGAAATAATGCACCTGATGAATATTTTTTTTGCACTTGTAAGGAACACATTTTTATTAATTTTTCCAGTTTTATTTTTTAATATAAGATGAAAGATCAATAAAATTCATTTCAAGTAAAAATTACAAGAAGATAAAATTGTTGGGTACATTAATTAGTTTATCCATCTTTCAAGAAGTTATCAGAGGAGAAGTCCAGAACGCAATACTTCTTACGGTTATCTTAAACACTCTTCAGCTTTCCTATTTCCGAGCAACATTGCTCTCTAGTCTCATTTCCTCTGAACCCGACCTTTTGTCATCCCGTGATGTAATCTCAGTCAGTTATCCTGCTTCTTCTCTTTGCTCAAACATAATGAGTTCAATAATTGTGTTTACTTTTAACAGTTTTATCCAGTTTAATTATTTTCTAGTTGTAATACAGCCTTCATATTACAGCTTTAATCTTTTATATGACAACAGCTTGTGCTTGTATTTATTTATATAAAACGACATCACAATTAAAATTCTTCTTTTATTAAAATTTATATAGTTACCCAAAAGTGGTGGGTGGAAATTTCAATGTCTTCGAAGCAATGACTCTTGCTTATTTGACATAATTCATGAATAAAATTAATCCAAGTAATAATATCTTAAACGTATTTTATACAAAGTACAAACTTTTCAAATTGCTTGTTACATGTTGATAAACTTTTAATCAATAAATAGGCATATGCAAGACATTTATCTTGAGTGTTTTACTACATACCTCTTTTTATTTTCTCTTGCCTTATGTGAGTATGATAGGAAAGGAAAAAATTGTTTCCATGTCGATTTTTCGTTTGTTTGAAAAAATATCTCAAGAACAAAATTCTGTATGAATTTCAAACTTGGAACTTAAGTTATGTAGCCTACCATAAGTAGACCCGACAAGAACATTTCCTTAAGAATCGTCCAACTAGAAGTAGAAGTTTTCACATGTTTGCAATTTTTTCAAGAACGGTTCTTACAAATTTTTAAAAATCGCCTCATTTAAGGTACTTTATAATATTACTTTGTGCTCTACATGACCGGCTTAACACCTTCGTCAAGACAAGTATTTTTTTATAATTTATTGCTATTTTTACTGAACTCCTGTTTGAATCCAAGTACTTGATAGTATTTGTAATACAATAACGGGTTTCAACTCTTAAAAAGAAATTAATGTGAGCTCTCATTTACAGGTGGAAAAATAATTTCATGAAATTTTAAACATGGCCTACACAATAGGGAGTGAAAAAATTCCTTCTGCCAAATAGAACTTTGTCACTCCAATTTTGGGTCTTTTCCATATCCACCTTTCCCGCAGCATAATTTGTCACATTTTGTGGATACTTTTTATGCATTCCTACAGCATTTTTAACGAAAAAACGAGAAAAATATTTTTAAAAATCCTACATTTTTATTCTTCAAGTTAAGGTTAAATAGGTTGCTTTTTCTCAATAGACTGTTACTGTATATAGGCCTAATTAAATATAAACTCATTGAGTAAATGACATCAATAAATAAATTAATCATTAAATTAATTTAACATAATTAACATGACAACATAACATAACATAATTTAACATAACAAAACGAGTTGAGTTCAATTTGGAGACACACCTTGCATTTGTAGACTACGAAAAAGCGTTTGATAAGGTTGATAGACATATCCTGTTTGATGGATTGGTCAAAAGAGGCTTTCCAATACACTTGGTGGAAGTTATAGAGAGTTTGTATCATGGAACAGCTGTCATCTTGAACTGTTCAGGCTCTCTCACAGAGGAGGTGCGTACAAATGTTGGTTTGAGACAGGGCTGCCCGCTCTCACCAACTTTATTTAACATTTATGCTGATGATCTCTGTAGAGGATGGAAGCAAAAAGTCCACCCAGGAATTTGGATAGCCCCGGAAGTCTTCATCAGCTCGTTGTGGTTTGCTGACGATCAGGTGATACTGCAGGAAACAGAAGATAATCTCCAGAAAGCATTACACCAATTGAATCTTCTCAGTGCTGAATATAACATGAAGATATCATTCAGTAAAACGAAGGTGATGGCTTTTGTGGGAAAAGATCCAATTTGGTCTAAGATAGTTCTTGATAACAAAGTCCTGGAACAAGTATCACATTTCAAGTATTTGGGGTGTGATATCACATATGAAATGGATCAGGACTTGAGCATGAGAATAAATAGATTTCAAGCTATCTGTGGAACAATCAACAGGACCTTGAGGAGCAAAGCCAGAAGGGAAACGAAAATGAAATTCTATAAAGTTATGGCTATCCCCACTCTTTTATATGGTTCTGAAACCTGGGTACATAAAAAGAAGGAATGGAGCAGGTTACAGGCTGCTGAAATGCGATTCCTAAGAGCAGTGAAGGGTTGTACTAGGGAAGACAGAATCCATAATACTGAGATCGGAAAAGAGCTCAACATACCCTCCATATGGCAGAAAATCGAGGAAACCAAACAAAACTGGAAGGATCATGTGGAGCGCATGGAGGATGGAAAAATTCCCAGGGCAGTCATCTCCTATCAGCCAGTAGGAAGGAGAAGTGTGGGCAGGCCTCGTAAGAGATGGAATTGATTCATGAAGGAGTTTGCAGTCGGAACAGGCAATGTGCCTAATCCTTGAAGGAAGATGACGACGACGATAATTAAATTATTTAATGACTTTTAATAAATAATTATTATTTTTTTTAAACAATTATGGTTTAACGATTACTTGAAAAGAAAAAACTTTAACGTTAAAATAGAAAGATATTGATAACTTTTATGATTTTTTTTAAAAATATTTTTCCGTTTTTTCGATAAAATTTTTTAAATTTATCTACATACCAAATATCCACAAAATGTGACATATTTTTCTGGTGGGGGGGAACAGAAAAGACATTTAAATTTTGTAAAAAGATGGTGTCTAGACATTTTGGTAATCAAGATTGGGTCATCAGAAACCACCAAAAGTCAGTTCATTAAAACGGTTCGCTCAAATGGAACCTTATTATACCAATAACTAAAAATACCTGAATTTCTTTAATGGAATATTACCACTCTAAGCTAACGCAGTGTTATTGCGCAAATTAATTCGCTAGGATCATCTAGTATTTAATATTATTTCAACAATATAAATGAAATATTTTAATATCTATTATTTAGAAACATTTAGGTACGTAATCCGGATTTAAGACTAAAATAGTATTTGAAAAAATAATTACTGTCAGATGAATGCAATTTAGAAACATTTATCTTAATAATGAAAGGTCTATCCTTTTAAAGATTTATGATAAAGTACATAAATCTACGTTGACCGGTTCGTAGTAAAGCGCGACAGGACGGAATGACTACTTAGAAACGTGATACGAATGAAATGAAAAGAAACCCGTAGAAGCGTAACCCGGAAATTTGTGTCACGACCCACTCCGATCTAGAAGACAACGAGAAAACTGGCACCAAATTTTAAGAAGATTTAGGTATTTTAATAAAAAAAAAATCCTATCTATTTTTTCTTTTCAAATGATATTTTATTGATATCTGACAAAAACCGAGAAGAAAATGACCTTATGTTTTACACGTTAGCTCAATGATCGATCTGAACTCCATAATGGTCATCTTTATCCTTTCAAAATCTGTTTCAAAACCTTCCTTTCATATTGATTTACAAATTCTTCTGCATTATTCATCAATTAATAACATATCAGAGAAAGTGTAAAAATTAATTTTATTTTTTAATAAATATTTGGCACCTAAAATTACGGAATTTTTTACTTTCTCATGCCCTACATGGAAATATAGAAAATTAAAGTATTTTCATGTTAAATTTCCTAAGTCAAGTTGTCACCGCAATTACACGTTTTCAGACCCCCTGAACCCAAAAAACCAAAACCCTTCTCCTTTTCTTTCTATTTCTCCTCCTCCTCCTCCTCCTCCTCCTCCTCCTTGATCTTCTCCTTCTCCTTCTTCTTCTTCTTCTTCTTCTTCTTCTTCTTCTTCTCCTTCTTCTCCTCCTCCTCCTCCTCCTCCTCCTTCTTCTTTTTTCTTTTTCTTCTCCTTCTTCTTCTTCTTTGAATTAAATTATCTAAATTCGTTAATTACAACAGCATTCACTTGGAATTATTTATTGACTATTTTGTTTCTAATTTCTCAAGTTCGTTACAAATTGGTTTAGATAATTAATCAATCACCAATTCTGTTTACGCTTATAACTGGGATTAGTGTGAACTAAGTTGTTAATGTAATGTTAAGAAATTATTAATAGTTTGTTATATTATGAATCCAAATCGGCTTCCTTAACATTATTTTGTCCTTGAGAATCTTTATTTGTTATCCGGTTAGAAGTCAAAACCCTTCCATCCTTTTCAAACAAATATTTTCTCCATCATTCTGAATTATTTTACTACCGCCTGACCCACCTGAGTAAATAATACTATCATCCAAACTTTCTTTATTCTTTGGAACAAATATTCATTTTTTATTTTTCAATTGGATAGTAATGACCTTACCCTTCGTGGAAAAATGTGCCTACTATTATTTTTATTGAACCAACCTCTTCACCAAGCAAACAATGTCGATATCTCGGACTTTATTTAGACAGGCGGTTGATGTCGAATATCAATTTTATTTGTAATCGATAATTAAATAACAAAATAATAATAATTATTATATAATATACTAATTATAGTAGTTGTATAGTAGTATTAGTATGATTAGTATAATTATTATATAACATTAGTAAAAATTTAATTATTGAATATGATAGATTTAAACAGTTAAACAATTTTTTACGAAGCGATCTAAATTATCCATGACGTAGAAACTCTTAACGTACAAGGCAATGCTTCAACCAATCTGGATGTTTGACAGCCAGATTTATAAGGCAGCATTGTCGCAAGTCATTTCACGGATACAACATTTTAAGAGTTTCCCACACACACAAACACAGTTATCCCAGTATTTCTCTCTTGGCAGCTCGTTTTTCAATGGTCAGCGCAACTGGCTTTTTTGCCGGGGTCTCGGCCAGGTCTGGTAGTTTTTCATTTGTACACCACCTCATAAAAAATTTCATAATTATTAATTTTATATATTTATACCATAATTATAATCTAATTGGTTTTAGGTTTAAATCGTAGTGCAATATTTCATTAGTTACATATCACGGGGCTGCAAAGATCAGTCTCAGGCATTTTAAGTGAAAGTGCTGCAGTATTTCTATGTTTGATGAACTATCCGTGTCCCACATCTCTAACAAATAAGTTCAAGCAGCTTTAAGAATTAATTTGTAAAATAGAACTCTACTTTTAATAGAAAGTTGAGATTTACTATCCAAGAACCAGAAAAACTGATGTAACTTCTGCCCAAATTGTTTCCTTTTCGTTCATATGACTTCTCTTCGTGAGTCTTTGATCGGATGTTAACTTAGATATTTAACTTCTCTTAAATGGTTTTACTGTACGGTTCAAGATGGCCACAGGACATGTTGGTTACTTTAAGTACAACATATCGAAATTCAACAGCATAACACCCAAAATATCCAAATTTGAATATTGGGAAGATAAAATCTAGAAGTAGGCCTATTACTTATTAACAAATACATTAAACAACCGACAATATTGTTTATTCGTTAGAACTATAAGAATTTACTAATACTCCCAATAAATTTCACCAAGTCTTACGAGAAAATTACATTATGTTTTTACAGAAAATACATATTATGAATAATATGTTCAATTTGATTACATATTTGTTATGTACAACATATTTTATACAACTATATAGACATTATAAATTACAACAGAATAAGTAGCACGTCATACCTAGGAGAATGTTCGATAATCTACTTTTGTTACGCTGTTAGCTTTAAGTTCACCGTTATTGTATACCCTCTCTTTAAGTTGAGGAATCCTCTTAATTTAACTAAACTTATTATAAGTTCAGAAAGTTAGATATTATAACATTATCTTATTATTTACGACCTGGTAAGTTATTTCTTGATTGCAAATCCTATTTTTAGTGGAACAAATACTAATGTATACAATTCTGTAACACAATAGTAGAGTAACTTACTCTATTTCAAAGCAAAGTTCCTGGATTTAATTCGTACCTAATACCTGATAGTAAGTTCACTATTATTTTATTGTATATTCGTTACGTTCTGGAAATGTTTGAGCATTTTCCGGATACTCGGGCATTGACCCAAACTCTCAACTTATTGGTCAAATGCCTTGTCGACCAAACCAAGCACCGTTCATAAAACAAAATAGAAAACTTTTATGTTGTTTAACCACATCTTAGAAATTAAAATAATCGTCATTCAATTCATCACTATTCAAAGTTTCTTTGGGTCGAATCAAATACAACTCCTCTCCATCTCTCTCTTTCGCTGAATTTTCTTTCTTGGTAGATCTCACAGCCAGTGATGTTTATCCATGAACGGTTGTTTTTGGCCACTCTACAATACAGTTTGATCAACTGATGTTACTTGACGATTGAAAGTAACTTTCCACCAGTTAATAAACTAGGATAAACCGAGAAAAATGTAATCCATCTAATATTTTTTTAAGAATTATAAATATTTTTTTAATTGCTAATGAGTATACTTTGCAATCTCTTCAGTAATTTAAAAAAAATAAACTACGTCATTACCCAAATGATGATTTATGTATGACGTATAAATAAGACGTATCTCGTAAAAAATCACAGCCTGACCATTTCTGAGAGGTATGGTTAATTGTTCCCTAATCATTAAAGTACATAATTAACCATTTTCTAGTATTTAAATCCGTAAAAGATAACTACCATTGCTAGAATTTGAACCACAGAACTTTCATCTCGGAAAATAAACAGTTACAAAGCTGAATCTCAGCGATGAATTTACCACTAGACCAACACGATGGGTTAGGAATTATATTTAAAAGCAAAAAAAATAATAAATTCGTGAGATGACTACCAGTATTAGGTATTTTCATAGTTGAATTACACTATTTATCACCCGTTTTGTAGTATAACAAAAAATAAAGATAAAAACAACTACTGTGGTATTAAATCAAATTAACTACCGGATATTCCCTCGAATACACCGGAATAGGAGTACCGCGCGGTGATTTCTTTTTGACCAAATACTTCCGTTAACTACTACTCTCTGTGACAATGTTTCATGTATGAACATCCTTTTCACCACGCTAAATTATTAACCATAAAATGTTCGTCTAGTCACTGTTTAATTATTTAATTTCAGTTGACTAAAATTCACTACAACCAATTTTAATTTAATTATAAACTTTACAAATTTAATAAAATAGAACTTATTACTTTAATAATTCCGTAAAAAATGTGTTTTGTTCTCAATTTTTAATTAACTAGAATAATATTATACTATACACTAGTGAATAACTACTTCTTCTTCTTTGAGTGCCTATCCGCTACGGATGTGGGCGACCATCATGGCTATTTTGACTTTATCCGCTGCCAACTGGAACAATTGCATGGAGCTCCTACCAAACCAGGTTCGCAAGTTCCCAAGCCAGGATATTCTTCTCCTACCGGGCTTCCTCTTGCTATCAATCTTTCCCTGCAGGATGCGTTGTAACAGTTCATAACGTTGCGAATTCCTCATGATATGACCCAAATATTGCAGCTTCCTTGCTTTCACAATATTAACAAGTTCTGTGGTTTTCTTCATTCTTTGCAGAACTTCAACGTTGGTCACTTTATGGGTCCATGGTATTTTCAGAATCCTTCTGTAGAGCCAGAGTTCGAAGGCTTCTAGTCGGTTGGTCGTTTCTTTTGTTAGAGTCCAGGACTCCACTCCATACAGCAAGACAGAAAAAACATAGCACCTCAGAAGTCTCAGTTTGGTCCCCAAAGTAAGATCATGACTTTTGAAAGCCGCACCCATAGAGCTAAAGATGTTCCTAGCCCTACCAATGCGACTCTTGATCTCCTGTGAGTTATCCCATGCCTCATTAATGACTGTTCCGAGGTATTCGTACTTAGAGACTCTTACAATTCTTTCTTGATTTATATACAGGTTAGCACCCCTAATTTGTTTTTTGCTAACTACCATGAATTTAGTTTTGGAGGTGTTTATGTCAAGTCCATATATGCTGCTTGTTTCTTGGATTCTGTTCATGAGCGTCTGCAGTCCTTCTATTGAATCCGCAAAAACAATTGTATCATCCGCATACCGCAGGTTGTTAAGCCTGAGTCCATTAACTAAAATGCCCTCCTCTAAGTTTTGTAGAGACTCTCGAAAGATGTGTTCGGAGTACAGGTTCAATAATATTGGTGATAATATGCACCCCTGTCTAACCCCTCGCAGGATTTCCACTTCATCTGTATGCTCGCCATCAACCCTCAATATGGCCGTTTGATTCCAATACAGATGTGATATTATTCTGAGATCTCTCCCATCGATTCCTGTCTGTTTCAATATTTCAATCATTTTCCCATGTTTGACACGGTCAAAGGCCTTCCGGTAATCAGTTAAACATGCAAACACATCACAACTGACATCCCTGCAATTTTGAAACAGGACCTGAACACTAAATAGCGCCTCTCGCGTTCCGACTGCATTGCGAAACCCAAACTGATTCGGGGCTATTTCTCTTTCGCACAAACGGTATATTCTTCTGTGAATAACTTTGAGGAAGAGCTTCAACATGTGACTCATTAAACTTATGGTACGATAATCTCCGCATACTTTTGCCCCTGGTTTCTTTGGTAAGGCTACGAATTCCGACTTCAACCATTCGGAGGGAATTTGACCCGATTCATAGATGGAATTGAATATTGCTGTGAGCCATTGCAGTTGTTCTACATCAAGCATTTTGAAAAATTCAGCTTGTATTTGGTCTAATCCAGCTTTTTTCCCCTCCTTTATCTGCCTAATTGCCAGTTCAATTTCCTCCTTTAAGATATGTGGTCCTTCATTATCTGTTATGATGGGTTCTTGCCTCTCTCTAGCATCATAAAACAGCTCTTCTAGATATTTTCTCCATACATCCTTTTGCTCATCTTTACTGACCACTAAGTTACCGTCTTCATCCATCAGTTTTCCTCATCTCTTTTTACCAAGTTTCCCAGTTATTTCCCTGACTTTTCTGTGCACATTGAAATCGTCATATCGGCTCTGATAATGCTCAACTTCCATGCATTGTTCCTGTCTTTCCTTCTCTTTTGCTTCCCTGATTTTCCTTCTGATGGTATTATGCAACACTTTATACTGCGTAATGTTGCCCCTCTGCCTTCTTCGCTGTTCCATCAGTCCCAAGATCTCATTTTTGTCATCCACGATTTCCTCATTCTTTGATCAGGCTTCAGATACTCCTCTTTAATCTCGGTTGTCGCTTTTTGAAAATTAGCCAGTGCCGACTCTATGTTACCCGTTTGCATACTGTTGACCATTTTGTCGTTTAGGGCTGATCCTATTTCTTGTCTGATATTTTCGTCTTTAAGTTTTCTCATGTCATAAGTCTGCTGTTTTTTAGGTGACATTCTTTTCATTTTAACCCTGAAAGTACCTATTAATGGGACATGGCTTGACTGTATATCTGCTCCTGGGTAAGTTTTGACACTAGTGCAACTATTCCTGTATCTCTTATTCACCATGATGTAATCAATTTGATTTCTAATAATTTCACCAGGTTTATCCATGGGTGATTTCCAGGTGTAGAGCTTTCGAGGTGGTTGTCTAAACCAAGTATTCATGACTACCAACTGATGAGTATCGGCAAATGTTTCCAGTTCATCACCGCGAGGATTTCGTTCTCCCAAACCGAAAGGACCCATACAATCCGATGTTTTTCCAGCTCCTAATTTTGCATTAAAATCTCCCATAACGATGGTAACATCCTCTTTTCTGAGCTTCCTCATAACTTCATTTATGCTGTGGTAAAGATCAAAAACTTCTTCATCCTTCTTGTCTGCTGTGGGAGCATATACTTGAACGATGTTAGGCTAATGTTCACTGGTCTAGCTCTCATCTGCAGTAGCATAACTCGATCCGAAACCGGTATAAAGTTAGTCACACATTGAGCCATTTTCTTTGTCAATATAACTCCGACTCCCTTTTCATGCCTATCATTAACCGTGCCTGAGTAATAAACCTGATGTTCCTGAATGTTGATGGATCCTGTTACCGGCCACCTCATTTCACATATGCTCAGTATATCAATTTGCATACGTGTCAGTTCTTGAATCGGTTTATGTATTTTACCTGCCTGGCTTAAAGTTGTTACATTCCATGTTCCAATTCTTAAACTCTTACGTTGTCGTAATCTTTTAATTTCTGCGCTTGTAACTGTCCCTCCCGGAGAACCGATTGAGGGACTTACTCCGGATACCAATTTCGCTGCAAGCATAGCCATTTTTGATTACTAGGACTTATCCCGAAGGGATCTTTAATGTGGTGGTTTGTCCAAAACTCTTTCACCATCCTTATGCCGTTGACCGCAATGCGGTTCCTCCGCCTTAAGGAGCCAGTTTCCCAACTCCAGGACAAAAGAGTGCCCTGCTCTGTTGGCACAAAGCCCACAGAGTTTGCTTGCTTATCCCGGCAAACACTCGGTTGCCATTTCCTCGTCAGTAAAAGCAGGGTGCACCAGCGAGCAGGTGAGGTTGGCATTAATACGGAGAGGCTATGTATGACGCATCACGTACCTTACACCCCGAATAACTACTAGAAGTTATAAATGTTTTTGTTAGGTGTAAAATAGGAAAGGTTACACCCAACAGTTTATCTTTTAAGGTGATGTAATCGTACTGACAGAGAGAGAGAGAGAGAGTGAGAGAGAGAGATGATCTTGATGAAAATGAAAATGAGCACCAACGGTGAAGAAATTAAAGCCGATAAATATGATGATGATGATGAAAATAATGATAGGTAAGCAAAAGAATGTTATTGAGGATGACCTCTACACCAATGGTGACAATGACAGCTAAAATTTGGAAAAATTAATTTATTTTTTTAGAAAATAAAAGTCTTTAATCGTTTATAACAAAATAAAATAATTTTGCTTGCGAGAACGATGAAACGAAATTATGGTGAATATGTAATTAGCCACCGGGTTGGTTTATGGGTAAAGTCGTCGACGCCGTGAGTCTGTTTAACAGCTGATTTTCGGAGATGAAGGTTCCTGGTTCAAATCCAAGTAAAGTTAGTCACTTTCACACGAATTTGAATACTAAACAATGGTTACCGGTGTACTTTATGGTTGGGAATAGAACACTAAAACGACGAATACTAAAATATTTGGATTTTTCACCTTATTCAATTTCATTTATATTTTTGCAAAGATAAATAATAGCAAAAATAATCAGAACATGTATTATATTTTCATCATCATAAATATTACTACAGTTATTACAGCACAGTTATTACAGTTAGTAAAATATTAGCACAGTTTCCCAGTAAGTTAATTTACAGTAAGCTATTTCATCTTGTTTTCTATCAAGATTTTTCCTCTTTGATCGTTTATAACAATGTTTCTTTCTTATTCTTTTAATTTTTTTTACATTATCGAGTACTTTTTCTCATTATCTTATAAAAAGGCGTATTCTGAAGTTCATTTTTTTGAACTAAATTTATTTTAAGGTTAATATTAACTTTTTTTTGTTTATTTAAAGTAGCACTAACAGCTTGGTCATCAGCGATTGAATCCAATCATATTTGATATTATCTTTTTCTTTATCATTATTGTTAACATCATTACAATTTTTGAAATGAATTAAATTTATTTAATTTATCGGCCTTTCATTTTTCTCTCTAAAATTTCTTTGTAAACCCTACGTCCCCTGTAATTGGCTGGGTGGTCAACCAGGCACAATACACACGTAGCAGGTGCTAACAGGAATTTAATTCATATTTAACACAAAAATATATTTACTCTAAATTGCTAAGATTACTAACAATACTTTGCATTTGAAACAATATTTTACTCCGGTTTTCTTTTAAATCTTAAACAGGAATCAAACTGAACCAAAGTTTAAAAATTGAAATAATTTACCAAGAGATTCATCGAATCGATAAATTTAATTTTATAATTTATTAACTGGAGAGTTAGTTATATGTTCCGTTAAAAAAGAACGAACGTTTTGTACTATATAATGAAATAACTGCAGTACAAAACCTTCATTCTGCATCTTCAAACTGCAGTTCTAATAACTATATTCAGTTAAGCCGATTTATTATTTCAATGGTTTGAAACAATAAATTGTTACAGTCTCGTTCACTTTATAATTTAGATGAATATTTTTCTACAATTAAATTCTAAAAAAGTTCTAGAAAATATAAAAGTTATCATGTCAGTAGTCAGTGAGTTTAACTTGTTTTAAATATTTCCTGAAAATATTTAAATTAAAAATATTTTAATTTTATCATGAACTCATTTTGTTAATGTATTTCATATCATTTTGGTTATTACAAGCTATAAATTTCTGTCATATTGTGTCTGGATATTTTGAAGAGAGTTTCCAATCAAAATTAACTTTCAATTAATTTAAGTATATTTGCATCGATCAATATTTTAATATTTGAATAGAAATTAATTTACCATTACCGTGAAGTGTACTGCTGGGTTGTTCCATGTAGAAGTTGTATAGAAGTTGTCATTACTCTCTCTAGTTTGATACATTCTTAACACGTTGACTAGTTACGAGTACTTGAATGGAGAGTAAAGAATTAATTATGTCCCCATGTTTTCCATTCAAGAGCTGCTATTTGCAAAAGTGCACTCAACAGTAATAACATTAAAAGCAAATAATACGCTTCAGTAGTATTTACAGAAAATGTATTAATATTGAATTAAAGAATGCAAATACTAGAAGGAACAAATGCAGTCCCAGATATATGGTTTAAATTATTTGCAGGTAGAGTCAGCTACATGCATTAAATTTAACACTGAGTCAAAAACTAAATGCATGTCACTGGTATAATTAACACAATTAATTCTACATATGTACTGCTCTGTACTGTGATGGAACTATTCGCACAAATTCCGAGGTTTGACGTCTCTCAGGCGTCATCCGTCACTGCAAAAGAATTAAGTTTATTATTTGACGTTTATATAAAGTTCTAATAATATAAAGAAATTATTAAAACCTATTTATCTTTGGTTTTTGTTAAAATGAAGGCTTAAGATGATTAATTAATAATAAAAATCTCGATTATAAAACAAAAACTGTACTAGCAATAACGAACGAACTGGTATATTTTAAAATTTAAAAACATTAACTGAGAGCAGATATCTTAAAATGATCTTAATTATAGAACAGAGTATAAGTATGTTCCTAAAGCAAGTATGGCAAAAACAATACCTAGCTGCCGGCAAAGAAATACCAAGTTTTGAAATATGAAAGATCAGTGATGGCCGAGAGGCGTCAGCCGTCACCCAGTAGAGTTCCATTTGACGACCGAGAGGCGTCAGCCGTCACCACAGTTTTAGTTTCTGAATTCGTTTACTTAGTGGATCGGGTATTGAAAGCCATAGTCTTTAGGCTAGGACAAACTTCAGTTAAACGGAAGACTACCAACGAAACTTGCTGTCGGAAAACTGTTGTCAATTTTTGTTCAATTTCATTCAATCACGCTTCATCGGTTAAAATATAAACGTAACACCTAATGTATATAGAACTTTCAACAGAAAAACATTCATGCAAATTCATTTCTATGGATTTATCCCCAATAAAATAAAACAATCTACATATTTAATTCAACTAATTAATTTTTGTTTTATTTTCGGGGGTGTTTTTGAAAACGACGCAACCCGTAACATGTCTAGCGTGCCATCGGAAGTATGACAAGTTGCGTTATCCGGCTTGATCCAACATCTTCGTTTGTGTGTATTTAACATTAGAATAAACTTAGATTAAAACGCGGTTAACCACACCATCCTCAGATTTGTTAAAAAGTAAGGCACTATTACAAGACACCGATGGATATGTTTTTATGATCTTGTACACTCCCTGTTTCCGAAATTTATTCTACAAACGGAAACAGTAGAATTGGAAAATTTTAACTAAAATTCGTCTTTTACTGAAACGTAAAATTTAAAATCTAGATAAGTCTTCACAAATAAAAAAACGTTCGTCTTTGGAAAATGACATTGTTGACGCAATAAAAACGACTGGATAGTGGAATAGCACTGATGCACAAAAAAAAATACATTTCAATTGTTACAAGCCGTTTACCTTGAATAAGGAGTTGCCATCTGGCATGTAAGAAGATTTAAAATTTATTTATGCATTACTACTGCCTTTTTACGTTACGTTGCGTACTTTTAAAAATTCCCGATATCATTCCATTGTCATTAGTACTGAAGGAGATTTTTGCAGATTTCGAATATGCTGAAGATCTACTTAGGTTCATATATAACGTACTTACTTGTAGATAAGTAAAAATCTGGTGTGAAACACTCACACAACTTTCTCTTGCCAATGCAAATAATTAACAATAAACCTAACATTAGTATTAAAACATTAGAAATGAATAAAAAACTAACCTCAAAAAACATTAGTGAAATACGCAAAATTTAAATCGACCTCAGTTTAGCTTAAAAATACGGAAAATCGCTCATTCACGCTAAACTAGGCACTGTACAAAAAAATGCTACAAACAAAAGTTGTAGATCTCTTAATTTCCTATAAATTTTATTATATACACTTTTGTCGTAAAATGCATTCTACAGGCCGAAATCTTAAAAAAATCGATTTTTCACACGTTTTCGTGAGAAAAAAACAGAAAATTGCTAATTACCGCTAAACTAAGCGTTAAACAAAAAAATGTTTGAAATAAAAGTTGTAGAATTTTACATTTTCTACATTTTTTATAATAAACGTTTTACGCTTAAATGCATATTAAAGCCGCAATCTTAAAAAGAAAATGTTTTACGTAAAAACAGCCTCACGCAGAATTTCAGCAAACATGGCGCCTACCCTATCTTGTAGAGAATAAAAAATTGAGTAAACTACGCGATTTTAAAAAAAATCGTAGGACTAGTTTTTGAGAAAATCGCAAAAAAGTAAAAAATCACACGAATAAACTACTACTTCCGGTTGACCAATTTTGATGAAAATGTTCGTGTCGCGTCCGGTAGTGGTATGTAACTTAAGTTTCAAGTTTCAAGTTCGTACGATGTTCCGTTCTTAAGATATTCTGTTCACACACAGACACACACACACACACACACAAACACACAGACACACACACAGGCCAATCGCTAAAAACATGTTTTTTTGGGTTCAGGGGGTCTGAAAACGTATAGATCCGGTGAAAACTCGATTTCGAAAAATCGACATGAAAACAATACTTTCCTTCCTATATATTCATATAGGCAAGAGAAAGTAAAAATGATTAGAGTTTGACAAAAATTTTAATATGTTGTTACTTACTATGTCTTCAAAAATAGGTTTGAAACCACGAAGTTTTACTTCAACTACAATACTCCCATAATATATTTTCGAATTTTTTCACTATGGGTCGTCTTAAAATTTAATTTCGCATAACATTTCTTAATCAGCTGCCAGTAGGTGATTATTCTACCAGAGCGTGTTTTATTTTCTTCTAAAGTTTATGTTGTGCCAGATTTTTGGATGTTTTTTTATCTGATTTTTTCCGACTATTTTACTTCTAAATTTTTTCTGTAAGTTTCATTTTCCCTTATTGAATTTTCGGCTAAATCTTCTTGTGTATTTTTCAATTAAAAATTTCTGTTCCCTTGCTATTCAAAAAGTTAAAAATCTTTCGATTAGTGTTCTGTCCTTCATTCTTGAAGTTTGACAATGAAACAAGTCTTCTTTTTCACATGGAGCTTCAAAGATTTTTGATATGCGCACTTTTATAAGGCTGGTTACAATCTCTAAACTCATCTCGTTCTTATTAACTTCTACAATCGTTCTCAGAATTCTTCTTTTAACTTTTTCAAATCCTCTTACCAACTTTTATTTTTTTAATATGGAGTTTCGCACCTGTAGATTACCTCCAGTTTGATGACGGTGTTATATTGTCTTAGCTTTCGTGAATAGACACTCTTTTCTTGTTGTATACTGTCCTGGTCGAAATGAAGTTTTTTTCAGTTCAGTTGTTTTTTATTTCAGAGTATTGTTTTCCAAGCTTCGTTTATATTGTAATGATGTCCTCGAGATATTTAAATCTCATAACTTATTATTTTAGCCATGTGTCCAGGTCATGAAAGAGGAGGATTACCTGAAAAAATAGTTTGATAACACGTCATAGTAGTTTTGGGTTTTGACCATGTTGTAAGACAATAATGCATTATACCATTACTAACTTGGCTGGAATTACTTAATTTCTCCGTTTGCATTTACATACAAGGTGAGTAAGCTATTAAAATTGGGGAATATAGTTGAAGAATTTCTGTAAATTTAAAAGTACAAGTAACCTTTCACTGATTTTTTAAAAATGTTGTTTGAATTTTCGTGTTTATTTTAACAATAAAAACTACTGAGAATCGTTTAAGAATGACTTGTCAATAGGAATTCTCAATTAAATTTATCATTTCAACGTACATTTTTTCAGTTTTTATGCATGTTTTTCTCATAATCTAAATGCAATAAATTCTGCTCAGCGATGTATATTGTTAAAATGACAGACCGAATAATTGTTTTGGCAAATTTACTAACTTACTACTATCCTATACACTGCCGTACTGTTTCTATTACTTTACAAATGATACCAGCAGATATTACTACTAACGTTTATAACACCCTTATTTTTGCTCCAATATACGAGTACATAAGCCGTTAATTTTATTGCAATAGCCTACACGCTTTCTCTTTATCTTATATATTTCAAAATTATTTTTCTTGAAATACTATTCGTTTGTTGTGCTTGCACGTTACATACATTTTACTATGAATTTTATGTTTTTAAACAAATATCATACAAATACCTAATTTTATTGACTATAAAAATTGTAAATAGTAATTCTGAACTCATATTCAAATAAATTCCATTTTATATTCGAATTCCATAAATTATCAGACTGACTGTGACAACCCTAAAAACAAAACAGCACACAATTTCCCCTTTTCTCACGACGGTATTAGAAGATACCTAAATCAGAAATTAACGGACTTACGGAACGTCAGATAGACGCAACAACCAGCAACCTTTTCATGTTAAACAGTCAATCTTTGAACAATCGACAAAATTTAACAATCAAAGGGAAGGATCATTATAACACGATTACGAAGTATTGGTCACTCAGTAATAATACATAAACATCAACAAAAATGTACATTCTGCGATACTTCAGAAACTCTAACTCACACAATGCAGAATGTCGACTTTGCATAAGTTCAAAAGTGTAAAATATAATTATTTAAAAACAATATTTATGAGTTAAAAAATGTGGAGTGAATTACTCAAACGGACTTGCTAATGAAGATTATGAACAATATAACCTATATTTAATTATGAGCAAACGATGTAACATGGAAAACATAACCTAGTTTCAATCATAATAATTGAATGACGCAAAATGAAAAAAAAACCTCTGTAGAAATTAAAAATACGGAAAATCACTAATTGACGCTAAACTAAGCTCTGTAGAGAAATATACTTGCAATGAAAGTTGTAGGCTTTTCATTTCTTATAAATTTGATTGACACTTTTTCGTAAAAATTCATACTAAGGCAACAATCTTAAGAATTTCAATGTTTTACCGATTTTGATAAGCAAAATTCAGAAAATAACTAACGCAAAATTAATGGTACAAAAAAATGTTCTAAATAAAAATTGCTGGTTTTTAAATGTTCTACAACTTTAATTGTATAACATTTTCCCCTAGAATGCATATTAAAGCCGCGATCTTAAAAAAACACTTTTTACCACGAAAGCTCTGACCCCCAAAAATTTCAGCAGACATAGCCCTTACCCTGTACTTTTGTAGAGCATTAGAAATGTAGTAAATGCGGCGATTTTAAAAAATATGGTAAAAGCCATTTTGAGAACATCGCAAAAAGCTAAAAATCACACAAATAAACTACTACTTCTGGTTGACTGATTTTGAAGAAAATGTTTTTGTTTGGCCACTTGTGGTGCCTAAATTAAATCCTTAGTTTCAATTTTTGTGATATTCTGTACGTGAGATATTTTGTTCACACAAAGACCAATCTTTACAAACATTATTTTTAGGTTCAGAGATCCTGAGAACGTGTATTTCAGGGTTAAAACACTATTTGGTAAAATGGACATGAAAAATTTCTTCCCCAAACATTTGCAATGCAAGGGAAAGTAAATATTATAGAAAACTAAAATTTTGTAGATTAGCTAATGTAATTCAACTGATTTAACTTACCACTTGCAATATTTGTTCTATTTGTTTTATTTTTTTCATTCAGTTTATATTACTTGTTATAGTTTATTTATTCACTATAAATATTTGTGATTGCTTTTTGTATTGTGGTCGTTAGCAACCATGTTATTGATTGTTTAGCTAAACAAATACATTATAAACCAAACAAAAAAAAAACTAATTTAACTATACTAATTAGTAATAACAATTGTTCAAAAATTACTTTACTATCATAAAATATTTTTAAAACTATCAATTTACCTTCTAGGAATATTATCATTTTGAAACGTTTCAGATTCAATTGTTTTAATTTACCACAAGTATTTATTTTAGCTCTTGAAAACGTTTTATAAAGTAATTCTTAAGAAAATAAGCTACACCAGATTATATGAGAAAATAAGTTACTGATTTCAGGTATTTAGCTTTTCTTGAGAGAAATTCTAAGGAACACAAATGAGATTGCTGCAGGTTTTAATTGTATTCAATTAGGTTTAAATTGAATACAATTTAAAAAATCTAAAGAAAAGAAGGGAATAGGTTTAGAAGAAATTCTGACAAGGTATTACAGGGTTATATGCCTACCTCTTTATGTAATGAAGGAATTACGGGGTAAGATATTAAAAAATTATATTAATTATATGGAAAGCTTCAGAGTGAAGGAGCTAACTGACTGCTAATAATAGTAGGCGTATTGCAGAAGTAGGAGGACCACAAGAGGAGCTCCTCAGCAATCAATAAAGTTACCTGCTAGGTCCACTTGGCTGTCTCCTTCTCGCTTCTATCTTCTTGCTTCTCTTTCTCTCTCTTTTTCATCTCCTTCCGTTTTTTTTTTTAGAGTAAGGTACTTTTCTTCTTTATATTCTCCTTTTATTTAGTTTTTTTTCTTAGCACTTCACGCTTTCATTTTAATTATTTACTTACCTCGGTTTATTTTCGGCGATAACGAATTATGTCGTTTTAATTATTTGTGATTTTCTTCTTTCTTGCTATTATGGTCATTACGATTATAATCTTTACGTTTCGTAAGTTTATATAATTTATTACATTTAAAGATTTTATATTTAAATAAATACAATCTAATTCGTTAACGTTCAACGTATCAATGTTCACAAACAAAGTTCATGATAATTGGTAGAGTTCACCTTTGTAACAACCAGACCCGGATAGAGATAGTACAACATTATTGTAACTTGGGAACCATTATAAACGATCAGTGGGACAATAAAAAGTAAAAAAGTCGTATAGGCAAGGCAAGAGCATAATTTAATAAAATGGGCCCTATTTCAAGAGTTAACTATTAAACAAAAATGAGGCATCTAAAATGTCATGTCTTATCTGTGCTTCTAAGCGTTGTAGAGTCCTGGATTTTCAATAAAGGTATCACAAAAAACAACTGGAGGGATTTGAGATGTGGCTCTATAGACGAAATTTGAGGGTTTCATGAGCTGCTTGGATGCCACAAATAGAGATTCTGAGAAGAATGAAGAAACATGTAGTTAATTTCCACCATCAGGAAGCTCCAATATTTGTACATATCATGTAAAATGATTTACAACATTCTTTACTACAAACCATTTTGTAGGGAAAAATATAAGGAAAGCGTGGATCTGGCAGAAGAAGGGTGGCTTCGAAATCTGAGAACTTGGTTTGGGAAGAGCTCAAAAGAGCTACTTCGCAGTGCAACGATCAAATTGAGATTTGTTATGATGGTCGCCAACATTCGGAACGGATATTGAGGATATTATTATATAACAACTTGAGGATATTATTGGTTTGTTTTGTAAATCTGATTATTATCCCTGTCAAAAACGGACAACTGATGCTAGGTATGTTTCAAAAACGGACACCTGCCTGAGTGCATTTCAAAAGCGGACAACTGTATATGTAAACACATTTTTTGCAATAAATTCATCATAAAATGATGTAGGAGGTAAGTTATTTTGATTTCTGGTTATTAAAACTAAATTATAGAACAGAAAACCTCAGTCAAGCAGTCCTAATAACACAAATATAACTATTGTGGCTTACTGAACAATTATGGTTATAACAGATGTCCATCTTTGAAACTACACTACTCATATATTTTTTAAAGTACTGAAAGCCTCACAGTAACTTTTAAAATTTGACGAAACGATTATCCACCTCTCACAATCAATATCGTTCAGATTCTGCACAGTATTGACGTGGGATACACACATTACAAAAACACGAAACAAATTAAAAATGCGCTTTAATTTACTTAAAATTATCAATATTTTTTACAAAGAAAGAATATGACCAAAATTTAATAATAGATGTAACATCTTAAAAATCTTATTAGTAAGTTTTAAAAAATATGTTTTTGTACATTAATAGTATTAGACTAAGAATAAGGTAATTTCAGTAGTGAAGTTCTTAAATAGCTATAATTAAATTGCTAAGATAATAATCAGTCTAGACTGATATTTGTAGCTTACTGAAAGTAGCAAGAGCGAGAGGGTTAAAGAAGGGGGGAGAGAGAGGATAGTGCAGTTGATTTCAGCAGTGCATTCTTGAGATTTAGTTATAGTAATCATATTAAAGATTAAAGACAGTATCTGAAAGGATGATTTGATATTTAATATCACTTCAAAGGTATAAACTTATTTTCCTCTTGAATACCTCCTTTTATTATATCACATTTTATTAACCAAATAATTTATGTTAATTAAAAACCACGTAATTACAACAGAGCAAAAAAGTATCAAATAGCTGGAAAATAGGTTCTAATTAGAAGAGAGTTTTATATAAAATTAAATCGCAAAATAAATTATAAAAGAAAACAGACTGATGGAAAAGTCATTTTTTTTAAAGATTCTATTGGCAAAGAAAATATTATATCACAGAAATTCATTCTCATACCGCCATCATTTTTGCTAAACTCAATTCGTTAGCAGAATTTAAACAGTTTAGAATATTGCCTACACCATCCGTTTACTTTCTATACCTTCCAAAAATCATTCTTGGGTTCGAATCCCGTTAAGGCACGGCATATTTTCATACGTTACAAAAAAATCATTTCATACTTCACCGTCTGCATTAGCAACAATTGCAGAACAGACGGACGTTAAACCCAAAAAAAACATTCTTTAGGAATCATTTCAATCATGAAAACCACACACGCAACAAAACACTGTTTGTATAAATAAACACCTTAAATATAAATAAAAACTAGAATGTGTTAGTGTGCTATAAAATACTACAATGAACTTCACCCGTTTACGAAATAAAACCGATTACAACAGATTCATTGACGTTTTAAAAGAAGAATTTTAAATCAATCCATTTTACTCTGTCACTAAATTGTTTTAAGTTATGCTAGAAAAAACTTTCCGCATACTTTAATATGTATGATAAATTAGCATAGTGAAGAATATTATGAATGTAATATACATTCTTTTACGTTAATACTAAAAATAAGAGTGCAAAAATATAATGATGAATGTAAAGAATAAACGTAGCATACATAAGTAGGCCATAAGATTATGTAATCATCTATCTCGGACAAGTCATTAAATGTGGAAAAACAAGCCAATTAATTACCAAAACAAATTTCTCATAGTATAAATTCTTACAACGTGAAAACGATTCTGTTTAGCCGAGTACGTAAGGAGACTCTTTCAAGCGTCATCATTCTTTGGTCCTGCTAGCTACCATATATGGTTATTAATATCCGATGCTAATTTCTCAACAAAGTAAAACAATTTTATAGTTCGAGATTGTTGAGATCTTTATCAGTTTCTGGGGAAAAAAGAATGAAGATATCAGGCATGTATTTAATTTCCTATATAAAATGTAATGTCAAACATTTCAAAATAAAGGATGGATTGGTATAGCAATGGGTTGCGGATTTTAGATGATTACATTACTCAAAAGAGTATTAACTGACAAGCTAAGTGAGCAGCGTTATATCGGATGACCATAGAAAAGATGAACATTCCAACTTTGTTAAGAAATGACGGACTACTAAATTTGAAGTCGGAGCAAGCCAGGAGATTAACTTATTGTTTGTTGCTGATGATGGTAATAGTAACATCTTAACTTCCTCTCAATTACATTGAAAATAAAATAGGAATACTCTATTACATTGTGTATAGCTAATGAATAAAAATATTTACAAATAATCCAACTTCAGATAAAATAGGAACTTCTGTTAAGTACGTGAAAAGACGATTAGACAACACTCGTTAACACAGATATCTTCCAGATGGGTTTATTATTGTTATTTAAGTTCTTGTGATTAATTGGGGTATTAGAGAGAAAACCAATGGTTTTCAAACTTTAGTTCATGTCTTAATGTTACCTTAGGACATGTTAATCGCAAAACAAACATGTCTTGTTTTGACTGTTATGTGCACGTTCATTCTAATGAATCAACGGAAACAGACAGCTGTTTTATCTCAGCATTGGCCGGCAGACATTTCTGATTAAAAACACTCATACGTTCATGACGTAAACCAATTACTTGTTCGGTTTAACGATTACTTGAAATTACTTGAGCGATATAAGAAAAATTTAAAATATTAGTAATTAGTAATAATAGTAACCTGCACACGTTTGTACGAGGTGTGGCTATTAAATAATGAGACTGACGTTGTAAAAAATTTTATTTTAATTTTATACATAATCCCTTATTGTCACCTTTAATATACACTTCTTCTCTATCTTTACAACGCTCCATGCGAATTTTTTATTGTTGGAAAAAGTGCTGGAAGTCATATTCTGACAGCTGCTTTAGGACACGTTTCTATTTTACAGCCTCCACAGACTCAAATATTGTCCCTTTTAATGCAGGTTTCACCTTAGGGAACAGGTAGAAATCACAAGGTGCAAGATCTGGGGAATAAGGTGGATGTTCTAATACAGAGATGCTGTACTTGGCTAGGAACCTCGTGACAGATACCGCGGAATGAGCTGGCGCATTGTCTTGGTGGAGAACCCATGATTTGTCCTTCCACATTTTGGGGCGCTTTTTCCTAACTCTTTGACGTAGTTTAGAAAGTATCTCAAGGTAGTAGCCTAATATTGCTTAATTGTTTGACCTTCAGAAACCTAGTGAAAGTACACAATCCCATGGACATAAAAACACAATCATTATTTTTTTAAATTTTGTCTTGCTCATTCGAGCTTTTTTGGCTCTCGGTGAAGTTCTGGTGTTCTAGTGCATGGATTGGCGCTTCGTTTCCGGATCATAAGTAAAAATTCACGTTTCATCACATGTTATTATCTTGTACCTGTTCCCTAAGGTGAAATCTGAATTAAAAGGGACAAGATTAGAGTCCATGAAAGCTGAAAAAGAGAAAGCGGCACGTGTCCTGAAGGAGTTGACAGAAGATGACTTCCAACACTGTTTCAAACAATGGAAAATTCGCATGGAGCGTTGTAGGGATAGAGAAGGAGCATAATATATTGAAGGCGACAATAAGTGTTTATGTATAAAATATAAATAAAATTGTTTACGTCAGCCTCGTTATTTAATAGCCACATCTTGTATTCTCTTCACGGCACAGGTCTATAGCCTGTTTCTACATCAGAAAAATTTGTTCGCCTCTCATTACACAGGTTAATTAAAATAAATTACTCTGCGTAGTTAAGGTTCTTTCAAGTTTTTTATGTCTTAAGGCTTGTACCCCATAACCTATTTTAGAATTCTATCCTCCTTCATTCTTAAACATGCTCCTTACATTTCTTGCAACAATAACTAATTCTCTCACTTACATTTATTTTAATTCTTGCCTGGTATTGCAATTTCGAACTTTGTCCTCCCTGGTACAACCCTTGACCAAATAAAACGCCTGGGAGAGACGATGACTTATTTCAAAAATGGGATAAACTGATTTACATTCTCTTAAGAGAATGTTTATTTTCCTATCCAGCATTAATAAATGTGAAAGATACATGTATCAAGGGTTTCTTAAAGAAAAATAAATTTAATATATAACAATAATAATACATTATTTTTATTGTACTTAAAAATAATCATATCAGTCTATGCGTGATTTAAGTGAAATAGGTTGAGAAATTACAAAAATTTAGTCAAACAAAGGATGTGCAAATGAATCGTCCATCAAAGGAACCTTCATTTTCTACGCTCTAAATTAATTTAACATAGAATGGTTTAACATTTTAATAAAGATATTTTAAATGTATTAAATGCATAGTATACTCAGATTTTTAAAATAAAAAGATGTTTGATGTTATATATGGTATATTTTTTTTATTGTCAACTTCTTATTTTACAAATTAGTCTTTTAATTACGAGTAAATGTGTACGAAAAGTTTAAATGACGTAAAGAAAGATACTCTCAGTAGATTAACTTCCTATTTCACTACAAAACTAACAAATATAGCCCTAAATTTGGGAAAAAACATAAAAATATCTAAGTATGAAAAGCGAGTACTGTAACATTTTAATAATTAAGTAACGTATTCTAACATAAAATATATTTCAACTTTTAGTACTAATAAAAGTATTAGTGATACATGTATAATTTATTGTACTTATTTCTTCATCTTCTTGTTCCCTGCAATGATTAGACATCCTTACTTTTTCTGTATCTCTGAAATCTGCCCATCTCTTTTTGGGCGTCCTCAGTATCTCCTTCCCTCCAGTTTGTAACACAGACCTGCTTAGGTATCCTATTCTAGCTCAGTAGTTCTATAAGTTCTTATTTCTTATTAATTTATTATTGTTGTGTTTAGCTCTATAAATTTTTGATCGCATTACAGTACTACCAGAGTTATCATTTTTGTAGTTGTTTTGTATAGGTAGTATTCTGTGTTTTGTTATTTAGTTTACTCCTCCTCCAAGAACTTGTTATGTTCTTTTGCGGGAGAAATAAATTTTATAAGTAAACAAATAAAATCTTTGAACGTTTGAACAAATTAAAAAGCAACAGATAAAACGCAAAAACTAACCCAAAGAAACTTAGAAAATATAGTTAGTTATTTGTATAATATTAAATCTACAAGAGAATACCACATTATTAAAAAAAACTAAACCATTAACACTTTTAAAAATACATCCACTTTTAACTGAAAATGTAATAGGGTTAAATAATTAAAACATTCTACAAACTATTTGAAATATTTAGCTTACAACAACAAAAAAGTTTTATATTTGAGCTGTATAGAAATTAAATAAAAAGGGAGATAAAATAATTTAAAAAACATACAATCTGGTGTAAAATATTTACTATTTTCTCTTGCTATTGAAAATAATGCAAAATAGAATCTATGTTTAATCATGAGTAAAACATAACATAATTTTAAACATGAGTAAATGACGCTTTATGAAAATCAACCTTTGTTGGACGGAAATTCACTGATGAACGCTAAAGTAAACGCTTTAGAAAAATGCTTTAAATAGAATTTATAGGTTTTTAAATTTTCTATAATTTTTTTTAATAAAAAAATTACAAAAATTTAGTTCTAACACATAGTCTATAGTCTATAGTTTAGGCATAGTCATAGTTTATAGTCTATGTTTATCGTAAAAACTATACTATGGCCACTAATTACCCTAGAAACAAATGCTAAGTATAAAATTTGTAGGTTTTTTAATTTTCTACAACTTTAATATTGTTACTTTTGTCGTAAAATGGATAGTAAGGCCGCAATGTTAAAAACAAATTACCACAAGCGCACATCGCTCACAAATTTCAGCAGACATGTCGCTTATCCTGTCTTGTAGAGAACAAATAAATTATTTAATTACAGGACGAATAAACTACTACTTCCCGATGACCGATTTTGATGAAAATTTTTGTGTTGGGCCAACTTATGTTATCTAATACAAGTTTTAAGTTTCAAGTTTTTACCTATTCTGTTATAGAGACATTTTGTTCAAACACATAAACACACCAATCGGTAAAAACATAGTTTTTGAGTTCAGGAGATCTGTAAATGTGTATTCTAGTGAAAAATCAATTTCAGAAACTTGACATTAAAATAATACTTTCTTTCTCTATATATTAATATAAGGCTAGACAATAAATAAAAAATGAAGTCTATCAAAGTCAACATTTAAAACATGTCATCTTTTAAGACGCCTAATGTCACAAATGACGCCTAATTTAGGCAATATTTTGTGTAAGTTATATAGTTAATAATAGTATAAATAATACTAATCAGCGATGATGTTATAATTGATTTAAATCGATCATACGAATACAGTTAATCGCATTCGAGAAATTGGACTCGAGATGATAAATGTAACTACATCAATCCAAAATAATATCAAATAAGCCGTCTGCAATTTCATGTAATACCAGAGTCTATTCACTCGTATTCAATATACCATAAGCGATCAAATGTGGTTTTTGAAGATTGCTCCGTTACTCGGATTTTGAAAAGAAACTATATACTAAACCCTATCTAAGGTAGGCCGATTGAGCGGAAAATAATTCGGTTACGTTACTCGTATATAACCTAAATCACAAAAGATGAGATAAAGTAAGTACGTACTTTTGACTGAACTTAGAACTAACCCCTGATAGATCAACTTCTCTGAAAGCTATTAGACACAGTGGTTGTTTAAATTTTCATTTATACCTACCTACATGTAATTTATTAGAAAGACATATTTTAATAGATATGTCCTCTATTTTCCAATATGGCCTTAATTTAGATTTTATCGCTTGTTTTCTAATTTTTCAATTCTTTCTAAAATCCTCCATCTTAGTACTTCTTTTCTTGTTATCCTTAAATTTTATTGGCTTAATTATACAATTGTGCCGGTACATTATTTTACAATAAGAAATGAGCTAATGGTTACGATGAAAAAGTAATAACAAGAAAGACATAAGAAAGTTCACATTGATGAAGCTTCTATGGGTTTTTCTGATCTAATTTTTCACTAGCATTGTATTTAAACTTTAATCATCTGAATTTTCAAGACAGCAATAAAAATCTGTTCCAAGCTTTCTTTAGACTTCTTGGAGAGTTGTCCAGTAAATTTACTGAACTAATCAACTTAATTAGTTCATTTTTATGTCATATTATTTTTTGCAGAACGTTAATAGTATTATTCAATTGTGTCGAATATAATAAGTAGGCCATAAGAATGTAATAAGTTTTCGAAGAAGCTTGTAGATCATAGTCATTTCGTACGTACTGAGGGGAATCGGTTATAGCCCAACTCTAAAGTGCCCTGGGCAATTTCAACTTCCGGGGCTTCAGTTCCTTTCAATTTCGATTCCATGGCCTTCCCTTTCCTCTCTTATTCAATCTTCAAAAATCTAAAATACACAAAGAGAAAATATCGTATTTCATTATCTGTCCTGTGTATTATTTCGCCTTTATTAAGATTATGATGAATTTCAACTTGCATGAAATCTGTAATTATTATTTATTAATAATATCGTTTATTTTTGGCTCCTCATAACTCCATTTAAAGTTGACATCATGAACTAATTAATCGGTTTAATAACTAACTCTGAAATAATTAACTACATCACTACAGAAACAGCAATACTAAGAAATTACGGCTCGTTTAAAGTACGATTCTGAGAATTGTTGTAATGCTCCGTGTTTTAATATGAATCACAAAATACATTAATTGATTGAAGGTACCGTAAATTTCATACGAGATAAAAAAGTTTTATAAAAACTTAAATTTTGAAATAATACAGTTTAATATTCTGGCTGCTGCACTTGTAGACAACTGTGATTAAATTAGACGTCTAACTTCATGATCTGGACTTAAGTGGGAGATAGTAGAAGAGAGTTTTTAATAAAATATCATTTTATTTAGGCCTATATTATTTTTCTTTAATGTTTACAAAGTAAATAGTAAACAGGAATAATTTTAAGTACCCATCTTAACACCATATTGTTTACTATGTGCTTACTTGCAGCTACTTTTGACTGACTGTAAAAGGGTGTTTCAAAACGGATGCAACTCGTATTTAAAAACCGGAATATAAAAAAAATTAAATTAATGAAAAATTTATTTAATTATTTATTTATAGTTTTATGCAAATATATTCAAATTACAATTAAACATACTACACATAACTTTATAATAAATCTTCAAAATGATTCCCTTTGAAAGACCACAGACATAAAAACTGTTAGTGCCTTTGTAGTGAGTTAATCGGTACCTAAATTGTGAATGGGAAATGTTTTTGGGCAGTTTCAAATAGTAATGTTACAGAACCGGTTTTGAATTACGTTAATAGTGAGGTGTGTATGGATGGTACCAAAGTGTTGTCGACAGATAAACCATTATTGTGATTGTGAAGTATCTTAATAATAGTCACATTTAGTTTTACCTTTACGACTTTGTAATTAATTTAAATAACTCGAACTAATTTGTTAGTTATTTAGGTTTAATAATTAATTGTGTCAATAAATTTTACAAGTTTGGGCACTCTCACACCGGTAAAACTCGACCTAGACGCGATTAAAATGAGTCGACCTCGACTCGACCGATAAACGTGTCGCGTCGTGCATGTTCACACATCGAGGAGACTCGACCTCCACGCAACTGTTCAAGATTTTCTTCGAATCCACCTGCAGTTTGCAAAATGTCAAGTGATGAAGTAGACTTAGTCGTTGCTTATTACTATTAAGAAGAAAACTGAAAAACCAATGCAGTGGTTGGATATTACCGTGTGTAAGTAATAATCGTAATAATAAATAAGTAATAATCGAACCGTATGTGTGTGCCCAGGAACTCTCAAACTCTCCTTTGATGAATACAAATTTAAGTCTTTTTATCGGATGTCAAAAGAAAATTAATTAAAATTGTACAGTCACGGACATTTTTCAACTTCAAGCACAAAGGCTACGTTGGCTGCTTCTTCTGCCATGGTTATATACGACTGGTCGAGCAGATGTTGGACAACTGAGTCGCATACGATCGGTTTGATCGAGGTTGCGTAGAGGTCCTACTGGTGGGAAGGCGAACATATACAGTAAATGTAAGGGTGGGACTCGTATCAGAGTCGAGTCGAGGTCGTGTCGCAGTCGAATATCACCGGTGGGAGAACACCCTTAGTTTATTATTTATCATGCCCAGGTTCCGAATGAAACGAATGAGTGTCTTACGTGTTACAGCATGTTAGCATCAGGCACAATATTTCGTCGTCGTCGTCGTCGTCTTCATGGATTAGGCTATTCAAGCCTGTTCCGGCGTCCATCTTTTCCTCGGCCAACCAATATTTCTCTTTCCGATTGGTTTATAGAGCAGCGCAGATCGAGGGAGGCGGTCTTGTGACATTCTTACAACATGATCTGACCAATTTTTCCTGTAGGTTCTCAATATGCTCAAGAGTGGCTGGGCATCACACTCTCTCCTTATCTCCTCATTTCGGATTCTATCCTCTCTTGTACAACCTTTCACCTGCCTCAGGAATCGCATTTCTGCTGCCTGAATTTTTGATTCTTGTTTCTTTGTAAGGCCTCATGTCTCGCTTCCATAAGCCAATGCTGGGATCGCCATTACTTTATAAAATTTGAGCAGGGTGTTCTTTCTAGCTCTACTCCTGAGAGATCGGTTTATTGCCCCACATATCATGTTGAACCTCGATATTTTTTGTTGAGGATCCCGGTCATAATCATGCGTTATGTCACATCCCAAGTATTTAAAATTTGACACTTGGTCCAAGATTTTGTTTTCGACTACTATTTTAGATCTTATAGGCCATTTTCCACGAAAAGTAATGACTTTTGTTTTTCCTGCTGCTATTTTCATATTAAAGTATATGCTTATGAGGCCGAGCCTATGCATCGCAACTTGCAGCTTGTCCTCAGATTCCTGTATGATTACAGTGTCGTCAGCAAACATTAAATGGTTCAGGTAAGTATTTCGGGTGAGAGAAATACCCTTGTCAACTTGGTGCTGCCACACAAACATAAGCTCGTTCACATAAATGTTGAACAAGGCAGGTGAAATTGGACATCCCTGTTTCACTCCCTTATTTGTCATTATTCTGTCCGTTAATTTTCCATCCTTCAGAGTAATCCTTATTGATGTTTTATTGTATAAATTTCCAATGTTGCTAATCAGATGTTTAGGGTATCCATACTTTGTCATTATGTTCCAGAGCAGCTCTCTATCCACATTATCGAAGGCTTTCTCCCAGTCAACGAATGCCATGTGGGTTTCATAATTGTGTTCTCTGCGTTTCTCAATAATCATTTTCAGTGTAAACACTGCATCAATGCAGGATCTTCCTTTCCTGAAACCCATTTGATTTTCTTGTAGTAGAGATTCAGTAATAGCCTGCAATCTCCTTGCTAGGATCGAAGCATATAGTTTGTATGCTGTATCTAGAAGACTTATTCCTCGATAATTTCCTGGGTTTGATCGATCGCCTTTTTTAAATATTGAGATCACCTTCAACATCATCCACTCTTGTGGCACTGCATGATTTTTCCAGCACCTATTAAATAAATGCAACAACCGCAAGGGAAGTAGCACTCCTCCATATTTTAAAAGCTCCATATTTAGACCATTAAGTCCTGCTGCTTTCCGATTTTTAGAGGCCTTAATTGCTGCTTGTAGCTCTGTCATGTCAATTTGATCTACTTGACAAGAAACACATACAGTGGGAATAGTATTTTCATTTTTTCCATTATCAAACCATAATTTTTTATAGTGATCAATCCATTCATTTTCTTCCACACAATCTATTTCTACAAGCTCTCTATTTTGTTTTTGCATCATCCTCATGAATTTGAAAGCCAGCTCCTGTCTTCCATGGAGATCTTCTTCAACCGTATTGATGTATCTATCCCATGATTCCTGGTGTGCCCTTTTCATCACCTGCTTTGCTTGATTTTTAGCTCTATTATAAGCTGCTTTATTTCCCGCAGAAGGGTCGTTAAGATAGATCTTGTACAATCTCTGCTTTTCTTTGACAAATTTTTCTGTCTCTTCATTCCATATTCTTGGACCTTTCTTCCTAGAAATCCTTCTCTTTGTTCCCAGGGCCTCCATGGCACTCATTTTTATAGTACTGGATATATTCTTCCATTCAATATCAATATCCTCCGTGGTTGGATTAGACACCAGCCTGTTCATGAGACGTTGTTGATAGAGGTTCCTAATACTTTCATCTCTCAACAGCGACACCTTGAAAGTTTCATCAGTTGGGTTCTGGTTCTGATTTCTGCTCAACTTCTTTTTCCATCACTTATACAAATCTATTTTGCCAACTAGTAAGTAGTGATCTGTGTGCAAATCTTGTCCTCTGAAAACTCTCACATCTCTCACCTGGGCTGCCAATTTTTGGTTTACAATGATGTAATCTATTATTGATTTGCTACCTCTTGCACTCCATGTGAATTTATGTATGTCTTTCTTACGGAAAAATGTATTTGTAACTTTCAGCTCATTAAAGGTAACAAAATCTCTTAACCTTTCACCATTTTTGTTGAGTGTATTTTCGCCAAAAGTCCCTATGCATTTTTGCACTGGATGCCGACCAAGTCTTCCATTCAAATCTCCCAGCACCAATATATCATCATTAACATTTATTTTGTCAATAACTCTCTGTAATTGTTTATAAAAGTCTTCTGATTCTTTATTTCTTTCTGTATTATTTGACTCTTCTGGTGCATAAGCTGCAATGATTGTGAAATTTCCTCGTCAATGTTTTATTCTGACAGTCATCAATCGTGCATTAATATAAGAATAGTCTCTAATTTTTGATTCCCAGGATTTATCAATGAATATAGCAACTCCCTTACTGGCTCTTTGGGTTTCAGCCACTCCACTATACAACATAACGTAATTCTCTCTGTAACAGCTTCCTGATAATTTCTTTTTTGTTTCAGTGATTGCTGCTATTTTTATGTCGTTTTCTTTCAGCAAGTGTGCCAGTTCAATCTCTTTATTTGCAATACCCCTAACATTCCAAGTAGCAATTTTTACTGTTTCCGCGATCCAATTTCTATTTTTTTTAGGTTTTCCATTTGTAATCCGATTAGTCCAGTCCTGATCCGAGGCTTTTATTTGACGCTTGCCAGTATTAGAAAAGTCCCCAGGCCGCGGTACGAACGCTGCGCTGAGCAAGTTTGGTGATGGGACCGCCATCTCGCTGCTTCCAAACCCGCAGTATTTGTTCTCAGGGTTGACTCCCCCAGGTTCCTCCGCCTCATCTGCCGTTGGGAAAAGTTTCCCTCTTCCGCCGTCAGAGTCGTTGACCATTTTTCACCTAGTAACCCTAGGCAGGGGCCCTCACAGGGTGCTACCATCCGGAGCCAGATGGACCCTGGTTTTTTAACGAGGTGTTACTCCTTTCGCTCCTCCTTCCTAATCGTTTGCATGATGAGGCCCCGGTCTTGCGACCGGCAATGGCGGAGTTCAATATTTTATGTAGTAAAATTTTTTAAGTTGCTTTGTGTTCATTTCTACAATGCTCGTGTTTTCCTAATTGTCATGAGTATTTTTTATACTGTCTCCGAAAATAACTAATAAGGAATATCATTTTCTCTCGGAACTTAATTACGCAACAATTTTGAAAATTATGATTCTATTTATATTGTAAAAATGAAGTAAAGAAGCAGTGACGGCCACAAGGGTCAAGCTTGGCAAAACAAAATTACAGCGTATTGACCCTTATTGAGCTCACTCGTCCAGCACGGATATTTTGAATGCTCATATTTAGCTAGGAATTGTTACAATTAGGTCAACAATGTACTCACAAGATGTATCATATGTAATCAGTTAGTCCTATACGACTGGATGATAGTCATACTTGAGAAAATGGTTGGATAGGCCCTGGTTGCCGTCACCGCTTCTCTAAATTTTCACAATAAATCAAATTATAATTTTTAAAGATAGTGTAGCAATTTACTAAAATATCTTACCATAACTTATTCTAATAATGAGAAATAATAATAATAATAACAACATTATTCAGCGTGCATACAGATATACCGTGATGCACATTGCTTTGAGTGTATATAAATCATTCAAATTCCTAACTAAATTATATATAAAATTATGTATACAGACATAGGAAGAAAAAAATGCTGAAAGTTAAGCAATAAAAATTTGAAATTTAAAAGGAAAAGGTAAAAGGAAATTGTAATCCTTAAAGAGATAGCCTTCTTTATCACAGTCTTCAAACATACTGACCCAACCTTTAATCCAGGGAGAGTTTACAGCTGACCCATCCTAAGTTGTTCCAAGAAAGAGACATGCATAAAACATTCTCAACCAAGATCTATAATTCACGTACATCTACTTCAACTGACAATGCGATGTTGGCTCAACTCTCCTGTAAAAATACACATAACAAATGAAGTCGTTTATGAATCTATTATCTTTAGAAATATTTATAACTTTACTCTAGTATTTTATTTTAAACTACTCTGGTTGTATGCAACTTTATTTTTCAAAATATTTTGAATAATATTATTGTTTGTAAGAAGTATACCGAAATTATAATCACCGAAAGTATATTTTACTGTATAAATAAACATGAGTAAAGCTTTTAAGAAATCAAAATGTTTGTGTGTACTCTAGTTAATGTAATTTATTATAAGACAAACCCAACTCTGTTTACAACTTAATACATTTTATTTATTGAATATACTGTATGATGTTATTTCTAAGAATATGGGTTAATTACTTTCAACGGTTTTAGCATCATCAAATGAGTAAAACTTTTCAATGGAAGCTTCTTTCATTATCACGTCACAATAAATGTGAAAACATGTACAGGTTACATGGTTGTATAGTGGTAAATATAAACTATCAAAACTAAAAAACTATGACGATCCACAAACCCACATTCTAAAGAGTCCAAAATTACATGTTCGTCTAAATCGTTTGCTCTGCAAAAGGTGGACCAGAGATTTGGGATTAATTTTACTGGTCAACAGATGTTTAATCTTCTTATAACATATTTACAAAAAAAAATTTTTTCCTAACATCTGAGAATATTTACAATCAGTTTAAAAAAAAACTATAAGTAAATAGCTTGAGTTGGTTCACATGACGAAGACAATACCCAATGGTATTGCTTCGGAAACGAAAAAAAATTATTTATAATTTTTAAAATAGACTATTAACAAGATAAAAGATGAAGAACATTAGAAAAAGTAACCAAATTAATAACGGTGATAGTAGAATGGGTAGAGGAAGAAGTGATGAAGAGAAGTAGATTATTAGAGATGAAGTTGATGTTGATATGGACTTCAATTATTTAAAAATTGTAGGTTAGTCGGTAAATCTAAACGGAAGGTCAAGCAATTTTATTACAAAAAATTAATATGTATTTTTAAACACAAATCAGTGTCATGGTATTTAAAATTAATGACCGTTGATCTTTCAAATGAGCTGTGTTCTTCTGAAAAGTGATACAGTGGTTTAAAATAAGTTTCAAAAAATATTTAGGCCTACTAGTTGTGAAAAGTTGCACAGTTGTAGATGGTAATAAAAGAAGTGAAAAAATTTACAACTGTGCAGCTCTAAACTACACCTGTTTTGTTTTCTTTTCAACAAAGTGTAATTTTTTTTGCAATCGGTTTTTTTAAAAATGCTAAATTATAAAATTTAAGCAAACATTATAAAATCCTGAAAAATAACACTCCTAGAATGAGAATATGAAATACAAACATGTATGTTTAAAAAGTCTAAACTGTGAACATAAAGTAAAACTAAACTTGACTCGGAAATGAGCATTAACATCTTGAAGCACGAAGTAGAGGAAGCTGAAGATGACGATTACTATGATGGAAATGATAATGATGCCGATTACAAGATGACGAGATCAGTAACAGAAGTAGAAAAATATAAAATGAGTTGTTAAATGATTTAAAAAATCATATTGTTATCGGAACCTTTAATGTTTTGAAACGTTTATTTTAAACGAGTAAATGTTTAAAGCATTAAATATTTTTAAAATTTATGATATATTTCATCAACACTTTTGAGTAAAAGGTGAAAACGCTGGTATTTAAAATGACATATTGATTGCCTGAAGGCTTTAGATGTGCGTTTTAACGTACCTAACAAGATAGGATAGTAAATGAAATTACGAAACAGTTCAGCTTTATAATCTTTGTTTATAAGATAATCAGATGACAGGTAAATCTATTCAAAATTTCTGGCCCACCTTTTAAAGAGCAACGGGTTTGAAGTTACCTGGTAAATTTGGGCAGGCCCGAATACAGGTTAGTGGGTTTCTATTGTTGTTTTTTAATTTTGATTTTAATTGCTTGTATGTCAGGTGGATTGTTTCAATTATATAAGGGATATTAACCTCTACGTAGAGTTTATAATTGAAAATGTATAAAGGGGCGTTAACAACCTATCTTTAGTATATTTAATGGAAACGTTTTAGCTAATAACCAAAAATGTATCAGAATATTCACATTGTTTAAGCAAAGATTTATTAAAAAGTACTGTCAGATGAGGGGTAATTTTGACCGTCGGGACAAAAGCTGTTTGTGCCTGCTATCTAACATTTGCGCTTAAAGTTTACATTAGAAATGAAATGTTTAATAAAAAGTTCAGATATTGTTTAGGTCATTAGCTGAAAGGCTGAATTAAACTAGAGTCGTTATTAATTAAAATGAGGAGTGTGGTCGTTTACCATTTCGTTCCTTACTGATTGGAAAGGTATGCTAATCATATCAGGCTCTCTGTAAAGCATATATTTTTTACCCTAAAAATGACACTTTCACTTTATTCACCACAGGGTCTGGCTGTATAAGGAACTTCATTATTCTGAGACGAGATAACTCTGATAAGTGCCTTTTACACCTATACTGAACCTTTACACCTCTAATCTATGAATTTGTTTGAATCATAGATTAAAAACTCCGTGTCTTCTTCCTCAATATTTTGTAACATGATCACACTTACCTGTGAAACTAAAAAACTAAATTTAACAACTACCTAATCAGGTGAATATGAATGTACGAAACTTTGATCTATGGTTCAGAGAAAAGTCAAATATAAAAAGGATAGACAGTTAACGGTTTAAATATATTTAGTCTACGTATGATGTATGTTCTACTACATATTGTGACCTCAGCATAAAAATAGTATGCACAGTCATTAGAAAATTGTAACTCATTTTCATTCAAAATGAAATAATCACACAAATCCAGAATTGCCAACGTTGTCACGTCTACACCTACCACAGAATCTTCAAAACATGTTTATGAGATACTAAAACAGGAATCTGTTAAAACAGCGGCGGTGGGTTACCACTAGGTTTTCCTCAGTCAAAATTAAAATAAAATATTACACACGTTCATTATCATTAATACGGCTAATTGTATTAATAATTTACAGTAACTGTAAAAACTACAATTTTGTAGTTATTTTAGTTTGTTTAAATCGCATCAACAGCTCGGTCATTATCGACTACGGTGGGATGTGTAAGGTGGGTTTTAACTAGTGAAAATGTTCAGAACCTGGCAGGGAACCGAACCTGGGACCGCGTGGTAGGCTGGCTCGCTACCACTGCGCTAAGGAGGCGTAGTTTTTTGTTATTTCTTTAATAAAAAAACAAAATTTTCCTTTAGTATCAAAGTAAAATGTTTAACAAATCGTTCAAGAAAACGTTCAACCTGATTTATTTACATTCTCTTAAGTTAGTATATTTTCTTAATAGTAAGAAAACTTCAATATATAATTTCCCGAATTAGGCTTGTTGTAAGTAATCTAAAGTCTAATAAGGTGACAAGATGCCTGTTTCAGCTACATACATACATACATCTTTAAAACTTAATGAAAACTTAAACTTATAGACTAACTATATTTAATTGATTTCGACTATTTAGTTTACCAGCTCCGTACGCAAGCAAACGCGTTATTAGAATTCATTGATAAATTTAAATAGTAACTGAAAAAAAATAAGACAATATTTATTTGTTTCTTCATAAGGAAAATGTATAAATAAATTTTAAGCACGGTTAAATGTTCTTTGTAACGTTCATTCTTTTTTTGTTAAAAGGCTGTTTTAGACTATCTAAAGTAACTTTAGTCAGTTCCGGGAACTCATTTTGCAGCTCGTCTATTATTCTTCTCTTACTTCCGTCCATCCGATGTTTAGCTTTTATTCATCGCGACCATTAAATTGTGCCGGTTTATTTCGATTGTATCAATATCCTTTCTGATTTTCTTTAAATCACTTATCCGAACACGTTAGATCTATTGTTTAGTATCTAAGAAATTTATTTTGTCAATCGTTTGTCATCCGTTCGATATCTACAGGTGTCCATAGAGAATTTGTATCAAGTTTCTTGATCGTTTGTATTTTTATCGTTTAATTTTCTACAGTTATTTTCTTCCTTGTAACGTTTACTGTCCGTCTATTACCCACTGACTCACTACGTTATGAATGATTGTTTCTCTAATTTCTCTGATTCTCGTAGACCAGCCTTTTTGGTCTCTACAAAGCTTCCCTCGACAACAGGAACGCAGATTTTATTACAGTATTACATTTCTGATCTTGCCTCCAGAGAAAAATGATAGATTGACTTCCACTCTATACAGGCGTCTAAACAATAATTGTAAATTTCCTTTTTCTGATAGTTTCTATCTATTAGTTTTTTTAACGGTACTTCATTTCTTCATAACCTGTAATTCACAGGTTCACTGCCTCACCTTGCTACTTAACAAAAAACAAAACAGAGAAATTTATACATTATACATTCTTTCAATTCAGCAAGAAATAAACAAGCTCCGTAAAAAATTAAAAACTCGAATTACTCAACATTGTCTCGCCATTTTGCTTTTAAATAATTGTAACCACTTTCGCTAACTGAAACTAAGACTGATTTTATACGTAAGCTATACAAATATAATTTAATATATACGGCACTCATTTTCAATTAACAAGTTAACACATAAAATATATCTTTGATGTTTCTCAGTTGGGCGTTTCCTTCGGTCGTGACATGTAAAAAGAAAATCCATCTTATTATTACACTTATTATTGTAATAATAAGATGGATGAGGTAACAGAATATAGAACTTATTATTGTAATTAAAACAAGAATAAAAAATGCTGTACTTTCCGTCTGCTACTTTTGAACCCATTACCGTGTAGAAAACCATCTTTAAAATTTCTCGACGTCTCTTAAGGCAGTCGCTCTAGTCATTCAAAGGTTTAATTTTTATCTAAGTAAGGTTTTACCACAGTAAGCTACTAAAGTGCTTTGCGTTATTTCAAAAGTTTTTTATTCTTGTACATGTTCTGAGTTCTTCGAAGTGCAGTGCCCGTCTTTCCTTTATTGGTGTTGCTCTCTTCGTTTTCGATGATCTTCAGCTGAGTAGGTCTATTTCCTCAAGATATTTCAATAGCTGTCAATTTTTATAACTGTGCGGTATTTTGTGTTCAAGTAATTTAGTTTTTTTTGTGATTCACAAAATCCATAATTGTAGCCTAATTTTCTTTTGTACGCTACTGGATACAATGGGTAATAATAAAGTTATCCTTTGTCTTTACATTATTGTTAATTAATTCTGTTTTAAATTTATAAGTGAATCAACACTTCAATTTGTTTTGTGCATTCATGCATTTTGCGATTAACGTTACCTAATACAATATTATCTCTTAATGGAGAATTAAAAATAATAGAATTGAGATGTTGCTATGAATTGAAAATGTATTTTGCACACTATTCAAGCAATCAGTAAGCAAGTTATATTAGTGTTAGTAATATGATGGTAACATTACTGTTACAATGTTTGCACTAGATTGCCTTAGGAAATGGAATTGGTCTCGGTCAGGAACATGGACTTGCAAACGTTATGCTGTACAATTTGTACATACCACGATTTCCTTTATTCTCTTATCACAAATGTTCTAATAATAGTGTAACATGATTCAAAAGTGGTATACAACAATGCAAGATTAAAACAAAAATTAGTTGCATGCATTTATCAAACTGTGAAACGTCAATCATTCATATTAAACATCACTTTCAAAATAACAATATCATAAACCTGTCGAAATAGAGAACATTTCATTGAAATTTTATCTCATTATTTGAAATTTTGCTGGGTTTACGGTCATGTAATTATTTTGTTATTGTGTGCTAAACAATAAATAATTTTCAAATTTCAAAGAATATTTTATGGTTTAAATGTAATATCAAAATAAAACCCAAACTGATATGTTTGGAATTTAATACATTGTTTTAAATAAGATAAACTACTCGCAAATTAGTCTTAAAAATTCTTTATTAGTTATCTTTCCATAAACTGGATAATAATTTAATTTATTAACTAAAACCATTATTTTTAATGAGGACCCTGTTGCTATGGTGATTCTTAATCCATTCCGTAATGGGAAGTGATCATTGAAAGTCTATACATAAAATTTTTGTGGTATAAATCTAACTCATCATTTATGTATAATATTGTCATTTAAGATTTGTTATTACTAACATTACTAACTTATACATTTCTATTAAAACATAACATCGAGACACCTTAAGAAAGTTGAGTATTTATATTTTTTAAATTGATTTCTTTTAGATCTCATCTAAAAACTAACTGCCTGGTCATTAGCGACTACGGTGGATTACACAGATCAACAATGGAAAAATTGTTTAAAAATTAATGACTGATTCTTATAGTTTCTTGTGTGCTGATTTCAGGAAAAATGGTCAAAAAAATCCGTCACGTAGGCCTACCATTTTTTCAAACATTGGTTTGTTTTTATATTGTCAAAATTGATAAATAAATAAATTTTATTTATAAATCATGGAATAAAAAATGTGGCTTGCATTAATTTTGTTGATATTTTATCATTTTTTAGTTTATTAGTTTGGTTATAAGGAAAAAGTCTTTACTCCATACTTTATTGATGACCGCGTAGGGTATTATTAGAACTTCGGACTAAAAATATAGCACAGAAAAACATTGGTTGATCCACTGAAAGTACTCCTACCTCCACTTAACATTAAACTCTGATTGATGAAACAAAAAAAATCTTTGTCAAACGAAGTAGATTGTTGAGCCAAAAGTTCCTACAACTGTCAGAGGCCAAAGTGAAAGAAGGCATTTTCACTAGTCCAGACAATCGTAAACTTTTGAAAGATGAAGCCTTTCAAACCAAAATGGAAGACATTGAAATCAAGAAGCCTGGAAATCATTTGAAAAAGTCGTAAAGAATTTTTTTGGTAACAATTAGGACCCAAATTTTAAGTGCGTAGTGGAAAACATGTTGAAGAAATTCCAAAACTTGGGTTGTTCATTGAGCTTGAAGGTGTATTTTCTGAATTCTCATATTCATTACTTCCCTGAAAATCTTAGTGATGTAAGTGAAGAACAAGGTGAAAGATTTAATCAAGATAAAAAGGAAATGGAACGTTTATATCAGGGCAGGTGGAATATGAACATAATTGCAGACTACTGTTGGTGCATCTATAGAGACAATCCGCAAGCTACCTACAACAGAAAATGTGGCCTGAAACGCGTTGAAAGGAAAAGAAAAAGGTAGTAAATGTCTTCGTAAAGGTAAGTACATATACCACAATCTTGAAAATATCTTTTATAAATAAAAGTCTTCAATGCGATATATGAAATGGCCTGTACAAATACAACGACAATCTCCATTTTCTTTTTTCAGTGTTAGGAAAAATCCTTGCGTGATGGAAAAATACGGTGGCCATATTTGAAATCAGCGCACAAAAGAACATTAAAATCGGTTATCAGTTTACTAACAACTTTCTATTTCCTTAATTCCACTGTCCTGTGTTATTAACATAAACTGTGGGGTTCGATACGTGAACATTTCCAGACCCTGGCCAGGAATCAAACCCGGGACCTCCACGTGGCAGGGCAATGCGCTAACCACTACGCTACGGAGGCGTCCAAGTTGAGTATGATATTGTTTATAATTTTTTTTTTGTATTTCTGTTATTTAAGAATTAGTTTAACTAACGATTCACAGATAACCAACACAGGCAACAGTTATACCGCATTTACAAGTTATAAAATATCATCCTCACTTATTGGATCATAGGGTTTGGTGATTGTTTCTAATTGAACAGATTGAAACGTACACACATTAGGGATAATAAAAAATTATTAATTAAATTTTTTAAATTAATATTTTTTTAAATTTTAAAGGAAGTTTTGTTCTCAAAAAAAACCACTTACTGAAGGAATCTAGGATAAATTTCATAGTATAGGGCTTTGTTGAAACAGCTTGTTTTAAGATCAGCAACCATCTAGATTCATAACGTTGAATGATTTTCGGTTAGTTTATGGAAATGTTTATAAATTGAAATCCGTAGTATTGTTTCATAACCATTTTAGCCACTAATTACCGGTTTATGAGACTTTAAATAAATTACAATAGAAACAGAATGTAATTTTAAGTTTTTACAGGAAGGATTACTAGGATAGTCACAAACTTTAGCTATAATACAGTATTTTGTTATTTGCACTTCCATAAGACTCGTTCATTCTCTATTCTCTTGATAGTTTCTTAGAATGTAACTATAAACTTTCCAATTATCTTGTATTACATAGCTTTACTCTTGTTTACTTCCACACCCCGGCACCTTAAAATCTACTCCTACAGCATGTTAAACTTTTATTGATTCAGCCATTTTATTAGTTCGAACAAACAATGAAAAGTCATATTATTAAGCCAATATAAAATACTGTTATATTATTATTGACAGTGTGATATCTTAGAAAGGACAGTTACTATGTTTCAAAAGTGTTTTTTACAATAGATTTGAATTGGCTTTTAAGATGGTTTGATGGTTAATCTGGGCTTTTCAAACAATTTTGTAACAGAATGAACGTTTCTGTTCAGATTTTCTAGAATTCCTTTTCAAAATACCCAATTCATCGTAATTTACTCTCCGTGTTCAATATACTTCACCACGTACAATCCACAATTCTTACAATAAACCATTTATCCCATCAACCATTCTTGGAATAACGTTACAATATAAATACAAGTGGCGTTAGGTAATGGTAATAATTGACATTCTTCTATCAAATTAATTTTACCACATACAATCCACAATTCTTACAATAAACCGTTTATCCCATCAATCATTCATGGAATAACGTTACAATGTATAACGTTAATAACAACGTGTTAATAATAACATTAATAATATTAACGTTAATAATAACGTTACAGGTGGCGTTAGTTAATGATAATAATTGACATTCTTCTTTCAAATTAATTTTGATACAATTATCCTGGTTTATTTATTCACGGATGAGAGTCTCTTTAAAAAAAAACGTTATGTAGTTCTATATTTTGGCATACAAAAAGATGCTTTATCTATTGAAATTTACAACTTTAGAAAGACTAACTTCTATTTACACTCAATTTGATTTTATTTCAAGTGGTTTTATTAATTATTTTTCAGTTTTACTTTTATGCAAATTTTTACATGTTTAAATTTACTTAAATGCAACATTTAAATTATGGAACCGAACCCATTCCCCATTTTTGAATACTGAAGGTATAACAGATCGACACCTGTTAATATCTGTATTAAAACGATTTATTAATAATGTAACAATTTGTCTATAATAACTAAAAACTGATGGATAATCTGAACAGAAAATTCCGAACCATAATAAAACAGGCCTGTAAATAATTTATTACTCAGACCATTACAATTAAACATTTATAAAAATAAATAATTGAGTTGATGTGTCAATGTAATTTGCAACTACGAGTTTTACCTAACTTTATCAAAGAATTCCTTCAATTTATTCACAAATTGAAACTCATGGACAAAGCTTGGTTACTGAAAGTGAAAACCGGCTCTTTATTTTATTTAAAACCAAATCCTAAAACACCACAATTCACATGAATTTTAACAATTGGTTGTCCAATGTTTTATATGGGCACGTAAATCTATCCTACAAATGAGGTCTAATTTGTAACACATTAGTAAGGGGTGAGTGTACCTTCAAATCTTTCTTTTGTGTTACCTATTACTGAAAAAACTCTTTCGATCCTAAAATCCTACTATTATTTTTATTGAATCCTAGTTAAAAATAATTGAACATTTATTATTACCGATCCTTTCGGGATATGATCGTTTATAAATAACAAAAGTTCCTTTAGACTAGTAAAATAAGTGTTTATTAAAAAATAAATCACGATTAGTTACAAGTTAAGTTATTTTTTAAATATTACACTGCCAGTTAATTTTTAAGTTGTTATTACTTTTTGAACTACTAATCAATTAGAATAAGCTTCTTAACCTTTTAATATGCTAAATTGTTCACAAAATATTTTTAAAATCTAAGACTTAAACTTACCTTAACTGGGAAGAAATAGGGTCGTTTACAGCCAAATAATTAATGAATAATTCTTACTTATTACCTGAATACAATTGTAATAATAATACAACTGTTATTCGTCTTTTTAATATGGGACAAATGGGGCTTACAACTCCAGTTTTAAATACAACCGGTTTGTACATAATACCTAACGTATTAAAGTAGTTTTTATATGACTGGCACCTACTGTGACCTAACTTACAACTGTTCTCTGTTAGTAAGAATGAATATTTTATTTTTGATTGTAAATTATCATAACTATTTTAGTTAAATTTACTTTAACTTTTAAATTTTCAAAAATTTTATATTAAATTTAGTCTTTTAATTTAGTAGTTCATTGTCATTTCTATTTGTTATAACCGTAATTCGTTTTTTCTATTAATTAATTTATTTATAATTATAATCATTATACGAGTAAATGTGGTGATGATGATGACAGCTGGGTTGAAGCGATATGGTAGACATGAGAGAGTAGGGCCCACATTAGTGCCTCCCCAAAATTTGTGATTAAAATCGTATGAATTTTGAATAATTTTATTTAAACACTTTTTTCACTACATTAGCAGGTACTCAACTTCAATGTCTTTTTAGTCATCTTGTGGGTAAATGTACGATGGAAAGTGAATTAACGAGTAGGTTATGGTGTTCTTGTAAGTTATTGTGGAAACGTTTGTATAGGTGTTTGATAGAATTTTGGACAAAAGGTAATTGTAAATCTGTGTGTAAGGTTTTGTTACTATCGTAAAGGGTTGCTTGTACTATATGGTGTAATGTTACCGACTAGATGCATGAATGCGGTGTATATAAGACTGATTAGTTTAACCATAAATTCGAAGCCGTAAAGCCGTACAGGTTTCAAAGCAGAACAATATATTCTCAATTTTTGTGGCACTAGCATATTTATGGTTTATGAAGTAGGGAATATCAAAATTCAAGTCTAAAATTTAACATTAAACGTTTAAATTTGTATGTGTGCTCTTTTATCGAAGGTTAAACCGAGATATTTCAAAGTGTCTATAAAAATTAATTTAATTTATCATTTTTTAAATTGACCATAACAGGAATTGTGGAGTGTTAAATTATTTTTACACTCGATCTACTAGTTCCAGGGCTACAAAACAAATATATCTTTTTTTTGTCACATGGTTATCCAAATATATGACTGATACATTTAAGAACAGAAGAGGTTGATCTGTTAAAAATGACTAGTCAAAGTTTTCTCCTCTGAAAGTAATGAATTTCATTACACAGCCAGTGAAAGTGTCATTTGCAGGGTAGAAAGTAGATGCTTTTCAGAGGGTTTGGCATGCTAATAATCATACGTTTCCACTCAGTGAGGAAGGTACTGGTAACCATCGCTCTCATTATTTTAATTCGTAAAATCTCTAGAGGTTCAAACCAGCCAGTTTAGGTTGATGACCTAAACAACAACTATATATAAATATTTGTTGTTAATTAAAATAGTTTCTTTATTTATAAATAAACAGATCCCGAATAAACGTCCGAGTATAAATACAAGATTTTGTTCAGAAAAGTTTTCTCTACAAATCGGATGAAGTTTCAAAAAAATTTATTTTTGAAAGTTGACTCCATTCTTAATTTACTTTTTATGTTGTCATGTAAATCAATGTTGCTCATTGTTTTCTTATTTAGGTGCTTTTTCTTTGGTGTGTAATTTTTTGCATGGAAATCTCAGTATTATTGTTAATGCACTATGCAAATTCTGTTCAAACACAATACAGTAAATAATGTACAGTAGTGCAGTTTACAGAGAGAGCTGAACAATCAATAATCTATTCCATTCCCTGTACACCGTATTCAGAAAGTGCACAAGTGCACTATTCGATTTCTCTTCCCATAATTCTCTGTCTCACAAACAATCCTCTTTTGCAAATGTGCACAGAAACGTACATTCATCTTTTGCACCACTATTGCTGCTATAGTGATTTTTTTCTATTACTATTACCCTGTGTGAATTGGACTTCTCTCCATTGCTATTCATCCTTGTTTTCAAAATCTCCCTTTGATTCCCCCTCAGGGTTTATGAAAATCATTAATCTTTGTAAATCCGTATGTAATAAACAAATGATAAATTGTGTTTATCTATCAACAATTTACATTGTGCAAGCTTAAAAATGGATACGAGTGGTATTTTTTTCGACAAAAGAGTAACATAAGGTAGATAAGTCCTCTCTTTATGCAATATGTACAATCATAGTACAACGGTAATTCCGTTATCACTTTTTTGTTTTTCACTTCCTTATAAAATGTTATATGTCGTTGTCAGAATAAATAACAGGAAATGTGTTTAAACTGTAGAACTACGTATTGTTACTCATAATTTTAAATCACCCCTCTTTGATACATAAACATTTATCAAGTGGTCCATGCTATGTGTCATTCATATTTTTACTTTCACTTGCGCTGTATGAATAAATAGGGACGTAAATTATTGTTTTAATATCAATTTTTCAAAATCGAGTTTTCAGCGGATATACACGTTTTCTCTGAACCCATATAATTTTTTTTAGCGATTGGTCCGCGTATGAACAAAATATCTCAAGAATGGAATGTACTTAAAAGCTTAAACAAAACTTAATTTAGTTATCACTACAAAAACCGACAAGAACATTGTTATTAAAATCGATCAATTAAAAACCTACAACTTTATTCAAACATATTTTCTACAACAATTAGTTTAGCGTCAATTAGTGATTTTATGTAAATTTTCTGTCAAAATCGGTAAAAATATGAGATGTTTTAATGTTGCGGCCTAATATGCATTTTATGACAAATGCGTAGCCTATATAATCAAATTTATATAAAAATCAAAATATCTAAAACATAATTCAAGCATTTTCTTCTACAGAACCTAGTTAAGCGTCAATTAGTGATTTCATGTAAATTTTTCTGTCAAAATCGGTAAAAATATCAGGGTTTTCAATGTTGCGGCATAGTATGCATTTTATGACAAATTTTTAGTCTATATAATCAAATTTCTATAAAAATCAAAATGTCAGCAACATTTTATTTTAAGCATTTTCTTCTGCAGAACTTAGTTTATTGTCATTCACTCTTGATTAAAACTATTGCTTTTTTATTTTAAATTGTTTACTTGTGATTAAACAAGGTTATATATTTAATTATTTACATTGGTAAGTGCAGGTCGTTTGAGTGTTCTGCACCATATTTGTTTTAAGAAAGATTATAATATTCGGATCTTTTCCGTTTTTTCACAAGAAATGTACTGCATTTAGCAAGTGTTATGCGGGTTGCGTAACCTGAATCCTGAATCCTGAATCCTGGTTGAGAGGGCTAAGAAGCCCTATGATGGCGACATCGTGTTAAGGAACACCTGGTCGCTCGGGGAACAATATAACAGAATAATTGCAACCTCAAGAAATTTAGGGGGAATTTTATAGTTTAAATAGGAAATAGGATTCTGGTTCGTGGGACATTGGAACTGGGACTTGAAAGGAGGTAATTTATTTTTAGAAGTTATTTGTGGAAAATTTAAATTAAGGGACAAGTGGGTTTAAGAGCGGCTCTTTTATTTTATTTTATTTTTCAGTGGCCTTTTTTCAGTTTTGTGGGAGGTCTATTATCTTGGTGAGGGGAAGGCATGCATGTTACTGAACGTGGACTAAAGGTATAATTTAGGTAGGGGTTAGTTTATGATTTCAGGGGAGACGGAAAGGGAGAGTTTGGCATAATCACCGGCCTTTTTATCTTCTGAGTGTTTATTAATTTAAAATGGCGGCTCTTTTCACCGTAGTGGAGTGATTATGCATAGGAACATGGGGACAACTACCAACTGGGGGGAGTGAGTCATACAAGTAGGAGGGGCATGGGCAAATAAGAGGAATACAGGGCAGAATAAAAATGTGGCAACTCTAAATTTTGTTAAGTGGGTCATACTGGAATTTAGATAAAGTCGTGGAATGGTAATGGCATAGAGACTTCAGGTGGATGTGGGCGTCGGTACAAGTCCTGAATGATCTGGGGTCCGTCAGTTTTCCCAGCGTCGTGTAGCCGTTTCGAGGTATTGTAAATAAAGTCCTCCATAGAAGGGAAGAGAAGGTGTTCGTGTATGATGCGATTGGATATAAGATAGTGGAACTGTGTGATGCACCGGAGGACTTTGTTCTGGTATGCTGAAGTACGTCTTTTGTTGGACTTGGAGAGAAAGGGCCACCATACCGGTGACCCGTACAAAAGGAAAGGACGTTGCGTAACCATTATTGAACGTATGTAATTTGAACGTATGTATATTTATTGTATGTAAATACTACATACTTAACTTTATTAACTTTTTGTTAACTTTATTTAACTATTAAACTATTTATGACTCATTCCATTACGCATAGCCATTACTCATAGTTAATGTTGTTATTGTTATGTTATTACTGTTATTATTATTTTATTTAAGTTTGTCAACATGAGTCATCTTCTTCTCCCTTTTTTTAATTGGTCTGTTTATGTGTATACAAAATATCTCAAGAACGGAACATCGTGCGAACTTGAAACTTAAATTACATACTACTACCAGACCCGACACGAACATTTTCATCAAAATCGGTCAATCGGAAGTAGTAGTTTATTCGTGTAATTTTTCACTTATTTGCGATTTTCTCAAAAACTGGTCCTACGATTTTTTTTAAATTGCCTCATTTAGTCTACTTAATTTTTTTATGCTCTACAAGCTAGGGTAGGAGTCATGTTTGCTGAAATTCTTGGTGAGGCTGTTTTCACGTAAAAAAAGTTTTTTTTTGTAAGATTTCAGCATTATAATGCATTTTACCGCAAAATGTATACAATTAAAGTTGTAGAGAATTTTAAATCCTACAACTTTTATTCCAAACATTTTTTTGTATAACAGTTAGTTTAGCGGTAATTAGCAATTTTCTGTTTGTTTCTCACGAAAACTTGTGAAAAATCAATTTTTTTAAGATTTCGGCCTTAGTAGTCTATGCATTTAACGACAAAAGTTTATATAATAAAATTTATAGGAAATTAAAAGATCTACGATCTATGATCTTAAGATCTAAGGCTTAAGATCTTAAGCCAAACTAAGATTGATTTTCATTTGGCGTCTTTCATATTATACGATTAAAATTAGGTTATGTTTATTGAGGATGACGCAAGCCGTCACTATATACGTCTTTCATATTATTATGATTAAAATTAGCTTAGTTTATTGAGAATGACGCAAGCCGCATAACACTTGCTAAATGCAGTACATTTCTTGTGAAAAAACGGAAAAGATCCTAATTCTAAAGTTTGTGCTGTACTCCAGTCATAGGGCGTTTCCGCAACATTTCCTTTTATTACAGTATTTTGTAAAAGTGGATGTGATGAAAACAATATACTGTATATAGTCGATAGTGCCTGCTACTCTCTTCTTAGTACAAGATAGCGTGACAGGGATAAAGTTGTTAACGTTAACATGAACTACCTAGACCTAAAGAGGCTATCTACATTAGTTATTTTTCTAACCTTAAAAAACTTGTACCAGATACTGCATAGCCAAAAAAATATAATTTACTAAAAATAATAACAGTAAAAATCTCAAAAATAATTTTGCTCAAAATATTATATTCTCACCCTTTAAGGTGCGAATTCTTTTTCAATCAATATTGTTCTCAAGTGAATGTGGCTATTACGTTTGTCACCTGACAATAAGTTAATTATTCTTGTACCTTGATGGTGTACTTTGATGGTTGGGGTTCAATTAACCATACTCTCTCAGGAGTGGTCGACCTGAGTCTGTACAAGACTACACCTCATTTACACGTCATACATATCATCTTCATCTCATTGGGTCATGGGGTTGCTAATTGTTCTCAATTGAACAGATTGCAACGAACACAAATTAGGGATTACAGAAAAACAATTCTTGTACCGGAGTATAGTAATGATGTTTATTGTACAATAATCAATCGTTTTCACAAATATCATTAAATCGGTCCAATTTCGGTAACTGACCAACATTATACCTTTAAAATGCTTTATTTTAAAGTATACAATGTATTACACTTATATACACGATATAATACCTTTTAAATTAAAATAAGGTTCCTTTAAGGGAAATAGAGATGGCAAAATAATTATGGCACAAACACAAAAAAAGGGTTAAAAACTGTTTTTTTTTTTAATTTATTTTCTGTCTTTAATTTTATAAATCTAGAACACTATACTATACATTAAATCACAACCCCTAGATTTGATGAGAGTTATTATTAGGCGTGGAAGGAGGGATCACACCCAGCAGTGTATCCTCCAGAATGATGTTATCATGCTATGATGGAGATGATCTTGAAGAAAATTAAAATGAAAGCCCCACGGTAAGAAATTAAGAAGATTTGATGTTGTTGATGAAGATAATGATAGACGAACGGTAACAGAATGCTATCTAAGAAGATCCCTACTCCAACGACGGCGAAGATGTCGAAAAATTGGAAAATTTTGAATGGCCATTTGTCGAGCGAGTTTGTTTGTATGATTTTGCAATTTATAAAAGAAAATTTGATAAAGTTGTCGTGCAATGTCTTTTACGTTTATTTTTTTTAGATAAAATTAAATACTTCTATATCAAGTTAATTTTAGTTAGTTATTCATGTGACAGTCAGAATTTAACAAATAAAATTGATTAATATTGTGACAATATCTTTTGGAAATGTGTGTTCGAGAATTTTCAAGGAGGACCGTAATTTTAAAAATGTTAACGAAAATAATATGAGTGATAAATAGGTTTCGAAGAAATAGTATGTGTACTAAAAACGGTTTTACAGTACAGGTACGGCTGCTTATTGTTGTATAGGTATTGTGAAAGATGCAGGTACCTATTTAGATAACTGGCCATTTTGTAACACCTTCTATTCAATCCTAATTTGTTTACAGTTCTAGATAAATATTAACATTTATCTAGAAGCCGTAAAAAGAATATTTGTATTTGTATTATTGTGTCGAAAACCTCTGTCTTTCTCGAAATCTACATTAGCCCACTTACATAAACAGCCAGTTTGTTTACGGTCAGTTAGTTTCGTTTTGTCTGTGATTCAGTGAGCAAATTGCATAGTGAATAACAGTGCGTTAGAAAAGGTCAATGTTACTGTGAATTAATTGCTATTGTTTAAAGTTTATTTATTCTGTATCATTTTTGTTAGTAGTATTTAGTTAATTGTTTAAGCCTATTTATTGTTATTCTTCTTCTTCTTTAAGTACCATGCCCGACTATCGGACGTTGGCAATCATATTGGCTACCATAACTTTATTCACTGCAACTCGGAATAGCTCAGTGGATGTTTTGTGGTACCACTCACGGAGGTTTCGTAGCCAAGACATCCTTCTTCGTCCCGGTCCTCTCCCTCCGGCAATTTTACCCTGTATCACTAGATGCAGAAGGTTATATTTTCCTGGGTGTCTCATCACGTGGCCAAAATATTCGAGCTTACGTGTTTTTATTGTTCTGATTATTTCTGTGCTCTTTTTCATTCTCTGTAGGACCTCCTCATTTCTTACTCGGTCCACCCAACTTATTCGGAGAATTCTTCTGTAGACTCACATTTCAAAAGCCTCCAGCCTCCTCATTAAAGTAGTCGTCAGCGTCCAGGTCTCCGCACCATATAACAAAGCGGAGAATATGTAACAGCGTGTTAATCTGGTTTTTAGTTTTAAGGTGATTCCTCTGTCACATAGAATTCTCTTCAATTTAAAAAAGGCGGTCCTTGCTTTTTCAATACGGATCTTTATTTCCTTACTCATGTCCCATTTGTCGTTAACCCAGATAAGTGATGTTTTCAACTCTTTTTAGCCTTATGCGTTGATGTGTACAGGTTGTATTGTTGCCTTGCTAACTACCATAAGTTTGGTTTTTGAAGCGTTGAGCTTTAGACCATATTTGTCACAAGCTGAGATTACCCTGTTTACGAGTGTTTGTAATTCCTCTTAGCTTGCCGCAATTAAGACCGTGTCATCCGCATATCTTAAATTATTGATGTATCTTCCATTTACTCGAATGCTGCAGTCCACTTCATCCAAGTCCTCCTTGAATATGTATTCGGAGTAGATATTAAAATTAAAGGAGACAGGATGCATCCTTGTCGCACTCCCCGTTGTATCTCCACTTCGTCTGATATATTCTGGCCAACTCTGATGTTCGCGCGCTAGTGCCAGTAAAGATTCGCGATAATTCTGAGGTCCTTGTCGTCAATTCCCACCTGCTGTAGTATTTTGATCATTTCTTCGTGTCTTACCCTATCGAAGGCCTTCTCGAAATCTATAAAACACAAAAAGACTGGCTGTTGCACATCTCTGCATCTCTGTACCAAGACCTGAAGACTAAATAATGCTTCTCTGGTTCCGAGGCTGTTGCGAAATCCAAATTGTGTTTCACTTAGCTGATCTTCTATTTTGTTATACATTCTACTATGTAATATTCGCAGGAAACGTTTCAACACGTGGCTCATCAGGCTGATAGTGCGGTGATTGCTACACTGTTTTGCACTCGTCCCTTTCGGTATCATCACAAATGTTGATAACAGCCAATCTGTGGGTATGTTTCCTGAGTCGTATATTTTGTTAAAGAGGTTCAGAAGATGATGCTTGCCATTGTTTTCTAACATTTTGATTATTTCATTAGGTATACCGTCTGGTCCCGTTGCCTTCCTGTTTTTCGATAGCTTTATAGCTCGTTCAAGTTCCTCTAATGTTATTTTTGGTCCAGACGTCGTATTTTCTAATAATATTTCTGTCCTTTCATCACCAAACAACTCGCTAATATATTCTTTCCATCTTTCCAGTTTATCGCCTTCATTGATGATGATGTTGCCCTCTTTATCCACTAAGTTATTTGCCGATGATCTGTATGTTCCGATTATTTCTTTGACCTTTTTGAACATGTTGAACGTATCGTTCTTTTTCTGTAATTTCTCCACTTCTGAGCATTTGTTACTATACCATGATTCTTTTGCCGCCCGTATTTTCCTCCTAATTTCCGTGTTGATTCTTTTGTAACTCTCGGCATCACTGTTTTTGTATTTTCTTCTATCGTCCATTAACCCTAAAATTTCTTCTGTCATCCATTGTTGTCTCGTTTTTTTGACCGTTTTGATACTTTTTGTAGCCTCCTGTATTATATATTTGATCTGTTTCCAATGTTCTTCATGGTTCTGTATATTTGGATCTATGGCTTGAAATCTGTTTTCTAGGTCTTTTGTGATTGTTTGTCGGCTGTCTCGGATCAGGTCGGTATCCAATTTGTAAGTCTGTTGCTGTCTTATGGTTTTCTTAAGTCTGAGTTTCACCTCGCTTATCAACAGGGTGTGGTCTGAGGGAACATCCGCTCCAGGTAACGTTTTCGTTGACTTAACGGCGTTTCGATATCGTTGCTTTATAATTACGAAGTCAATTTGGTTTCTTACAATGTTATTTTGAGTGTCTGCAGGTGCTTTCCAGGTATACAGTCTCCTCGGTGGCAGCTTAAAGAAGGTGTTTGTTACGCACTAATTATTCTCCTTACAGAATTCTATCAAGCGATCCCCTCGCTCATTACGTTGGCCGAGGCCAAAGTCTCCAATGATGTTGTCTTCTCTTCCTTTGCCCACTTTGGCATTGAAATCCCCCATTATCATAGTGATATCTTTATTTTTCATTCGATCTATTACACTCTTGATGTCAGCATAAAATTTCTCCAACTCCTCCTCGTCGCTGTCCGCTGTTGGAGAATAAACCTGTATGAGGTTGATATCCACTGGTTTCGCATTTAATTGCATCGCGATTACTCTATCGGATATGTGACACACCGATTTGACACATACACTTAACTCTTTGCGGAGTATATTGTTATTGTTATTAGTTATTATAAATTAGTCTGTTATTTATTATAAATAATTTAATTGTAATGCACTTGTAGATTTTAGTCACTTTATTAATTGTAATTTTTAGTTGTGATAAATACTCGAATTTTAAACTTCAGTGGGTTAAATATTTAATTTACCCAGATCCCGAAACGGACCTTAAAGATAAGTGATGCAATATTATAAATTTAAAATCCTATACGTTTAACACCATGGATATTCCAATATATGTGCCAAGAAGATAACGCCTTGAAAAAAGGTCTTTTAGTGAACGTACGAGTGGTAGGCCTAGTGAATTCTCATTCTTTATTCAGTCTTCCTGTGATTACTGATCGCTTCGGCATCCTTTAAGCTTTCTCCATTTCTTAGAACCCATTTGTGCACTTCGTACTCTGATTGCTTCTAGTCTTGATTTTCCTGTCCATTTTTTACTTTATTTCCAACAAAACAAATCCACATATTATTTCTTTAGTTAATGTAAACTAAAGAAATATATAATACTGTGACACTTATTGCAAACGTCCGTTTCAGATCCGGGTAAATTATTAAATAATAACAAAGTATCGTTTAAAATTATAGTTATTTATTACACGCAATAATAACAAATAATAGTCTATCTTAAATCTGCTAAAAAGTTTCAATTATTACAATCAAGATACTTAGAATAAATAACAAACTAATTATACTAAAATAATGGCATTAAATAAATTTAACTAGTGACTAGATTATCTTGCACTTAATTTAAATAAATTCTATTTAAACCAATTATATGACACGTAGAAAACGTTAAAATCATACACAGTACAGGTTACACAGTAAACCGTTAGACCTTCTCCAAACGTAACTAATACACAATTCACTCACTGAATGACAGTTTAAGATTGAGACAAACCAAATTTGCCGCGCTTGTGTAAGCTATTGAAATTACGAGATGAAAAAAATTTTCGATATAATAATAAAAATACAAATTTTTTGTGTTGGTTTCGAGAAAAAAACACATTAGGATTGGAAAGACGTTCAGAACACCATTACTAAGAGCTAATTATTTAAATAGATACATCGACCCTTCTGAGGTAGCTTTCACAACAACAGGACTACACTATACCTAACCATTTATACACTAAATTTCTAACATTTTTTGGAAATAACACGATTTATCAACTTTTATTATATACATGATTGACTTCTAAAAACTCTGTCCTGCTAAAGAATTCTGGAACCAACACTTTCCTTTTAGATATTGTCACAATAATATATTGTACATACTACAAGTTATATATTTTTAATTACTAATTTTTCAAACATTTTATGCAGTTCTTAGAGCTGAATCTGCATTAGAACCAATATGTGTATTAGTTTGTGCAGACATAAAATTTATGTAAAAGTTTCTAAAAAGAAATTCTATTTCAGTCTTTTATAGATGTTTTTTTCATGTGACAACGGATTTAACTATTCGGTTTTAAGATTTGAATTATTTGTTTAAAATATTAATTAATTCTTTAGCTCTTTCTTTAATTAAAGCTTTTCTTCTACTTTTGTTCTAATTAAGATATTCTCAATTAAGTCTACGCGTCATTTGATAAGTGATTACTGTATAAAACAAGGTGTAACATTCTAGTGATAGAAATAGGCTACCTCTGCCACCTTTTTCCAAAATATCATTGTCTTATGCAACCTAACATCTGACGTTGAAAGTATGCCAATATACATAGTTCTGACTTAAACAATCGTATATTTAGTGTTCTCAATGTTAATGTTATTCATTAAATTAAAGAAAAACACGTAACATAATTTTTTACAAAATAATTATTGTAATTTTTTTATTACAGTTTAACTGTTATCAGTTTATTATCATTTATTTAATAGAGTATTAAAAAATAGTTGACTTTTTTTGGTTTTTGTTATACTCTTGATTTGTAAAACATTACAACATACAGGATACATGAAAATACGATGTAGACTTATTCTAACACCTTCCATTATTATTATAATGGTAATTAAATATTATTATAATAAGCCTACTGTTAATGCAGACGATGAGAAGGGTGATAGATGGATAAAAATGCTAGATGACCGATTATCGAAACTGGAACTCTAAGTAGAGGCCAGTTACACTAATTACTTCACTACGAGTCAACCTATTTTTCTAGAAGTCATTTAGAGAATATGCATGCCAATTTTCTGAAATGCAACTCTTCGAGAAAATGTAGAAATAATTATTTTTGGTACGTAGGGATGTCACGTATTAATTTTTTACTTTCTCTTGCCTATATGAATATAGAATAAAAAGGAAAGTAATGTTTTCATGCCAATTTTTCGAAATTGAGTTTTCACCAGATCTATACACGTTTTCAGACCCCCTGAACCCAAAAAACATGTTTTTAGTGATTGTTCTGTGTGTGTGTAAATACAGAATATCTCAAAAACGGAACATCATACGGACTTGAAACTTGAAACTTAAGTTACATATCACTACCTTACCCGACACGAACATTTTCATCAAAATCGGTCAACCGAAAGTAGTAATTTATTCGTGTATTTTTCACTTTTTTGCGATTTTCTCAAAAAATGATCCGATGATTTTTTTTTTAAATCGCCTGGTTTACTAAATTTTTTGTGCTCGACAATATAGGGTAGGCGCCATGTTTGCTGAAATTCTTGGTGAGGCTGTTTTACGTAAAGAAAAAGTTTCTTTTAATATTGCGGCTTTAATATGCATTTTAGCGCAAAAATGTATATGTCAAAAGTTTTAGAAAATTTAAAATTCTATAACTTTTGTTTCAAACATTTTTTTGAATAGCGCTTAGTTTAGCGGTAATTAGCGATTTTCTCTTTCTTTCCTTGAAAACGTGTGAAAAATCTTCTTTTTTTAATATTGGCCTTAGTATGCATTTTACGAAAAAAGTGTATATAATGAAATTTATAGGAAACTAAAAGATCTACAACTTTTACTTAAAGTATTTTTCTCTACAGAGCCTAGTTTAGCGTGAAAGAGTGATTTTTCGTATTTTTAAGCCAAACTGAGGTTGATTTTCATTTTGCGTCTTCCACTCATGATTAAAATTAGGTTATGCTTATTGAGGTTAGTTTTTGTTTATTTCTAATGTTTTATTACTACTGTTAGGTTTATTGTTAGTTATTTTCATTGCCAAGAGAAAGCTTTGTGAGTGTTTCACGCCAGATGTTTACTTTTTAGGCGCAAGTGAGCAAAATTTATGTGCTTTTTTTTCTGCTGAACGCCTGAGGACATACAAATAATTAAATTAATATATTTTAAAGAATAATAGAGTAAAGTAAAATTCCATTCTATTACACAGTAGATGTTATATTGTTTCTGGAAGTTATTTCTTCAACGTTGTGTTATATTGTAAAATTTTAGCACAGTAAAATTTGTTTGGCGTACTTTATTTTGACAAGATAAAAATCGCCTCTCGTTTCGGTTGAAGCTAGTAGTGACATATAAATAAGTATATACGTAGGGTTTCCAAGATTAAGAGAAGGAAGTAGAGAGGAAAAATGTCGGACAAACAGCGTATAAGGAAGGTCGAGGACATTGATGTAGTGGTTGAGCTGAGGGATTTACAACTAATGCTGGCAATTACCGCAGCGGAAGTAGCTGCTCCCCCTTCTACGTACGACCCATTATCTGAGTGCTGCCAGCCGCTTCCAGGAGCTGCCTAGTGGTACCTAACTACTAACTACGGCATAGCGCTCTCTACCTAGCACTATAAACTTAGATTTCGGTTTTGTTTTACAAAAGTTAAAATTTACATCAGAATGGATGTTTCATTTAACCTCAACTTGTTTAAACACGGCTCAATTTCACAACAACCCAATTTAACTACGTGGTACCACCTTCTCTTAACATTAACCTCACACACGTTAATTGTTTTTACTTCGTTATTGTTCCGAATTATCTGATTATATTATGTTTTCTAACATGTGTGTTATTAAAAGTTAATTCCAATTATTTAAATTAACAGTTTAATGTAGGGGATATTAATTGTGCAACATTTAAATTTATTATACAATAATTTGCTTATAGGTGTTTGATTACCTGAGGCGAAAACCAGTAAAACAATCCTTTCGCGCTAGTGTATTCGATTATTCGAAACTAATAGTAAACCTACCTCATATTTTACACATCTGTTTAGGCCTATTTAAATTAAATTTGTTTTTTGACTGGCCAACAGAAGAGCTTAACTGCTGCAAGAGTAATCAACAAGAAACAGTATTTCAACATTTAAAACCGTATTTCATTAGAACTACATAATAAAGCACATACACGCACACACTTTGCCATATACATATTATTATTTTTTCATTCAAATATGAGTATATTTATAATTCTCCGAAAAGCCAGCCGTCCATGTTCAATTTTAACACCCAATTAAAACTTCCGGTAACATCATATTTGAATAATAATAATAATAACGCAATTGAAGTAAAAATGTTACATGGGAATGGAAAAATAGAAAAGTTGACTGATTCTATACGAGAAAAATAAAAAAAATCAGTTTTATGAAAATGTCTATTTATAATCAATCAGGAAAGATTTAAAAATAGTTATTTGACACGAGATAAAAAAAATTGCCAAACACAAAATAAATGGTCTTGAGAAACAACTGAAAATGACATCAAGGACATGAAGGTGCTAGACAGGATATAGGATTAAAATGAGTTAACAAAAACTGCTAAAAAAAATTAGGGGTTCAAAGAGAACGACGAATGACAGCAAGTTATGGTCAGAAGAAAGAAAGAAAGAGATTAGTAAAAAATAATAAATCATAGGAAAGACGAAAAATCAATAAAAAAGAAAAAACATTTTTGAACATAAAGTTTAGAATAAAATCAAAAATATTAAATTTACGTTGACTAAAAATTTCTGTTAGGTGTAACAAATGTTTTAAATAAATTATTTTTTTTCTTCTACTTACAAAACATAAAAAAATATTCTTAAAGATTTAATATTTAATATCTAGCACCAAGTTTACCAGTGTCGTGATATCTAAAAGTGGGGGTCCTGCTAATAAGTGGTGTTCACCGTAATATAAAATAAACCAATTTAAAACAAGCTACAAATTCATTAAAAGCTACGCAATTTTAAGTTTAATAATTTTTTTCATTCGAAATTTTTAACAGTATACAATTCACTACTACATAATAAGTTATTCATAATAAACATATTATAACATGATAGAAGGAGAAAAACGAAGTTTGATACCCAGTGTTATAATATTTGGGTATATATATATATATATATATATATATATATATATATATATTAAATTTAAAATATAATATTTATAAAGTAGTTTATTCTACTGTTGAATTATTATTCTATTTTCATTTTATTATGAAAGCTTATAGAAGGTCAGTTTTTGATCTTCTTTTTAAGCATCGACTGGATTCCCGAGAAGATGAATTAGGTGAAGTTTTTGAATTAGATGTTTTGGATTCAGTTATTGTAATTTTGTAAAGAATATTTTGTAATATGAGTGCGCTACGTATTGAACGTAAGAAATTTTGAAACCAGAGTGTAGGATTATTGTTTACGTAATATGAAGCTCTAGTATCAACTGGCTTCTACGCCGGGGTCCCGGGTTCGATTACCAGTCAGGTCAGGCAGTTTTTTCATCACTCATTTTCATATATCATCATTCTCCAACGTCTGTATTATCAGAAATTGCAAAACAGCAGTCAGACGTAAAGCCAAAAAAAGAAGCTCTTGATATAAGACGTAGAAATTTGGACGGGAATGTTTGTAGATGTTTAACGTAACTTAATTTTACTGAACTAAATATTTGTACTACATTTGACCAAACTGGTTTGAATGGGGATTTATATAGTAATAACTTATAAGAGATTGGTAAAGACGAACGTTAACTGAAAAACCGGTAGATTTGCCCTAATTCAGAATTAAGTAGAAGTCTTTTCTTTTTATGTGCATCTGCCAAGTAAGTCTCTTGTCCAAGTTTAGCCTTAAGTATAAAACGTCATTCTTCTCAGGAATAGATATTTTATCTTTTCCGTAAAGTAAAGCAAGCACAAATTAAATAAAGGATAAAAGAAAATCATCATTTCCACTGCACTATGTTATTACTTTTACAATTTAAATATTTGCTTTATAATAGATAAGTACGCAAATTTTTAGTATTGTCTTAAAAAATCTTTTTACCATAGTTTTTATCAAAGTAAAAATTGATTAAAAATTAACATCTGTTGCCTAATTTCTCAAAAATATATAAACGAACATTATCAATTTATTAATATATCGATAACTCAACGTAAATAATTTTCTGTAATACTTCTTCGATTTCAGAACCTATTTATTTATCTAACTGCTTGGCGTCTGGCACAAATCCAGTTAGCTGTGTAGTTCCAAATACGTTTCCTTTTGACTAATTGCTAAAATTAAATGGTACACGAAGTTGTTTAAATGCTCTCAATTGATCACCGCATTGTTCACATTTATCTCACAAAATATTTTTCAAGTATTTTATTAAAAATTGTAAATTTAAACATTTAACTGTCTAATGCATTTTTATTTTTTATTATTTACATTATGTTTTATATTCTATTGTATTTAAATTTTGCATTTTATAGCAGGTAAAATATTTATGGATTACAGTTTTTAGATCTGGAGTCAGTAGAAGAAATAAGAGCTCGTATTGAAACGTCAAGGCTAGTGTTTCTTGACATGAAGAATACGCCTGTTAACAATAATATTTTACTTCCCGTAAGATACAGGTTTGTAAAGAAGTATGTCTACTCTGTACTGCTTTATGGTGTGGAAATATGGACTTTGAGAATGCAGTCCGTGAATCGTTAAGATGTGGGTATTCAGAAAAATGTTTCGGATTTCATGGACCCATCAGATAACTTTTGTTCATGTTTCTAAACGTACAGAACCGGATTGTGACTTAGTAAGCGTAATAAAAAAATTGAACACTTGAACATTTGTACAGCAGTAATAAGTATGAGTTTCTCCGACTTATGCTAGAGGACAAAAATTTCAGGGTAGTCGCAGACCTGAATGAAGGAAATACTCATGGACGAAGAATATCAGAGATTGAACAAACATAGGCCTACACACTTCTGATTTATAGTGTGAGCTTACGTGTCTGTAGTGGTTGTTTTGTAATAAATTTCCTTTTAAATGTTTCATGTTTGTAAACAAAAAAATAAATATAATTGAAAAAATATAATAATAATATTATAATAATTTGTTTTTTTTAAATATAAATTAACATTTGCTTCTTCTTCTTTTAGTACCGACCCGCTACCAAATATTTTTAATCATTCTAGGCAATGGTAAGTTTACTCGCTTCTGAATGATTATAATATTTTTTTATTTTATAAATTGGTTTATATATATATATTTTTGTAAATTTATTTATTTAACGTCCCATCAACTACAACAGTCATTAGCGACGACGTCGGGGTGTAACTATTGTACAATGGAGGATGAAATGATTTTTTGTAACGTATGAAAATATGCCGTGCCTGAATGAGATTCGAACCCAGGACCGCATTTTTAATTTTACTTCGGCGATTTTTTGGTTTTATAGCCAGTTGTCATCAATGTTGTGCAAACAAAGATTAAAGCAGATGGTGAAGGCTGATAGATGAAAATTTTTGATAGGAAAAATGTCATAACCGACCGGAAATCGAACCAAGAATTCCGGCCACAAAGTCAGTTCGATGAACACTATACCAACAAGTCGGCCAAAAGAAATTCTAGCTTTATTACTAATATTAAAAAGTAGTATTATTCAGAAAAATTATAACCTGTTAACGTTTATTTTTTTATTTCTTTTATTTTGTTTATGCACTTAAAGTCTCTTCTATGAAATATGATCACTAAAGTGGTTGGGAAAGTTGTAAGATCAAAAAGTGTTAAACTTTTATATTGTAACATGTACGAGTACGTAAATACGGACTAAGTTACGTAAGTTCTCGTAAAGTACCTACACCTTATTGCACTACTCTAAAAGTTAAACTGTTTCCTTGCGCGTAGAAACTATATGCTACTTATTTATTGATATATTTTTCTGGACTTTTTAGAATTTTTGAAATATAAACATTTAACAAGTGAGATTTCTTAAAACAAAATTCATACATTATTTGAGTCTTTGTCACAGTAGTATTATAAGTTTAATGAAGACAAGTAAACTTAATAAAGGAATTGGATAGAAATTTTGAAGCAATCTGAACTTCTTTTTGTAGAAGGACAAAAGTAAATTTGTTCAAAGTAACAAGTTCAAGACATGAAGAAATTTTGCTTCTTTAGAGTCGTCTTTTACAAGTTGAAGTTAAGTTGTCTTTCAAACTTTATTAGCAATATTTGACAAGAGTGTATAGATTGAATAACTTAACTGTGAAGATCACAAGTAGCTTAAATTTTAGACTTCAATGAATAAAATCAGTTACGAACATGTTGGATATGCAAGTAAATATACTGAAAGCCGGTTCCGTGGTCCAATGGTTAGAGTGCTACGCTGCAAAGCGGAGGTCCCGGGTTCAATTTCTGACTTGGGTTCGGAAACTTATTACAAGTTCTAACCCACCGTTACTTAACCTAAAGTAGTTGCTAATAACCAAGCTGTTAATGTGACTTAAAATAAACTAAAAAAAAATTTAGTAAAGTTATTATTAGGTAATTTTCAAAGTTTAAATTTTTATTTTTCTTTAACCTTGTAATAAAATGTTGATTTCTATAAACAACATTTATAGAAATATTTATAACAAAGTTACTCTCTGATATAAATTTTATTTTAATGTAATCTGTAAAAACAAATTAAAATCCCCTTTCTTGACTGACTCAATGATTCAATCATAAATAATTCTCTAACTTCCCGACAACTCAAAACGTTGAAATTTAACAGCGCATTTGTTCCTTAGATGATAAATATGAAATCTATAGATTTTTACATTTCGACCCAGTGCTTCTAAAGGGGAAAAGGGAGTGACTACCTTAAAGCAATTAATGTTATTTTAACTTTTTTAAATTGCTACAGTTCTAAAATTTGGCGCAAATAATCTCTGATTGCTACTAAAAAAAGTTTAGCGTGTGAATATTTTATTCACATGGCCATGTGGAAAAAGAAGGTACCCCACGTAAAATAAACACTCCTTCTGTAGTTCCCCAAAACGATACATTTTTAAAACTCAGGAAGTGAATATTTTTCCTTTATTTATCTATTTAATCCACTGGGTTGTCTAGTGGCCGGCCTGTTGAAATTGCAAAACAGTCAGACGAAAACAAAAAAAAGTGTCAAGTGGTGAGGTCATCGCAGCGAGTCAGCTGTTTAATAGACTATTTTTTGGACCGAAAGGTTTCTTAGTTGAAATCCTACTAAAGGTACTTTTATACGTGCCAAGAGAGAGCTCAAAATCCAGTTCGAGAACAAATTGCTTCTTCACAATAGGACCCCAAAATATCTAGGCATACCACTTGATAGAACTCTTTCTTTCAAACATCATCTATCAAGAATAGCAGAGAAATTGAAAGCAAGGAATAATATTATACAAAAGCTCTGTGGAACAACTTGGGGAGCTTCAGCCTCAACTCTTCGCTCAACAGCTCTGAGCCTTGTGTTCTCAGCGGCTGAATACTGTGCACCTGTCTGGCTAAACAGCCCTCACACTCATAGAGTAGACGCCCAACTCAATAATACCATGAGAATGATCACTGGCGCTATCAGATCAACACCTACTGAATGGCTTCCAGTATTGAGCCACATACCACCCCCAAACCTGCGCCGCAAGAATGCCCTCATTAGAGAGTATGATAAGATTGTCGACAATCAAGACCTGAGAATTCATGAGGATATTGAAAACGCAAATAAAACTCGTCTGCGATCAAGAAAGCCACCTACAAAAACTGCAATTACTGCCAAAGAGGAAGCATTTAACATACCCAGTGCATGGCAGCAAGAATGGGCATCAAAGCAGCAAGAACAAATCCCATGGTTTTCACAAAAACCGCCAGGTTTTGGACTACCTCGTAGAAAATGGTCAGCTCTAAATAGAATAAGAACAAAACACGGTAGGTGTGCTGATTTATTGTTTAAATGGGGCAAAATACCATCGCCTTTATGTGAGTGTGGTCAAAGACAAACTATTGATCACATAGTGAAAGAGTGCAGAATAACTGCCTTTAGAGGAGGGACAAGAGAGGATTTCCTGATGGCAACTCCAGAATCAATAGCCTACTTGGACAGACTGGATGTCTGTATATAGACTTAAGCATGTTTTTAGAATTACGTACTGTATGTACATATTTAGACAGATAGATTAGACAGAGGGTCATATTTGATCCCAATATATAACAATTATGATACTGATTTTTTAAATGTCTTGAAAAGCCATACGCTAAATATAAATATACGTATTTTAATACTAGACAATTTACTTAGGCCGATTTCTGTAATTTTATTCATCAGTTTCTGAAGTCCTTCTACTGCATCAATAAACACAATAATTTACCATTCAAAATTACTTAAATACAATTTGTGGTAGGAAAATAAGTCCATCGAACTGTGTTTTTCCGAGTTCAAAGGCAGAAGCATATTTTGTGTTTATTTTTTATGTTTCTACTACTTCTACAACTATTACATTCTGCTTTAGTAATGGAAACTATGTGTAAGTAACTCGCAACACTAATAAAAAAACAAAACCTAATTCAATGAAGTTTGCAAGTCCGTGCGCACATAAATGCAAGTGCTAAATATTATTATATAAATGAAGGATAAAATTTCAATAGATTTTAAATTGAATGGGTTAACAATAAGTAATAAATGTTTAATGGTTCTTGTGTAAAGATTCTCTTAGAACTCTGTTAAATCAGTGCATTTTATGGTCAATTCAAAAAGAAAAAGACTATTATATTTTATGTTCCACCAAAATTGGTTTTTACTTTGTACAGTACAAAATAATAAACTAACTTATTTAACAATATTAAAGAACACATAAAAATGTTCACTGATAAACAACAACTGTACAGTCTTTTGATGGGAAAGAACAATTTTTGGAAAGATGTTTTTATAATTTATTACAGTTGGATACTACGTGATTAGATTAGACGCTGTAGCAAGGTTAAAATTTACTACCTGGTGAAAATTATGATGTGGTGTTAGGGCTAGCTTCTCCACTTAATTTACCCGTATTTTGTTTCCGTTGAGAAAATAAGCTTTCATCTTTTTCATCCAACTTTATAATTCTCTTTTTAAAATAAGCGTCCAATAAAGTTTAAATGTAAAACAAAAAATCTTAATTAATACCACAGATAATTTTTCATATTAATTACTTTTATACCCAATCAATAACAAGTAATTAAGCTTACTTTGCCTGTTTATGGTAGTCTGCTCTTTCAGCTCTTTCAACAGTTCCCGTTGTTAAAAATAAAACATTCTGAAACAAAGGTACCGCACATTAGCAATTGGAATATTACTTGTTTGTTTTTTATTTAAATAAACTCAACAACCCTGCTAATACGGACTAATTGGGACAGAAACTTGCTCAGATTTCTTATGGTTCGGACTATCGAAAAAATGTTCACAATAAAAAAAGGAATTCAACAAAACAACCAATTATGACCATTACAGTATTATTAGTATTTTGTTTTACAGGTTTTTTTGTTTGATTTCCATATTAGTGTACAAGTTATTTTCCGTATTTTTAAGTCAAGCAGAGGTTAATTTTCTCATTTAGCGTTAATCACTCGTGAAATCATCACGGACGAAATTCCTAACACGGAGTGGTTTATTTACATTCAAAAGCAGAATCCAGAATCCAGGTTGAGAGGGCTAAGAAGCCCTGTGACGACGACAACGTGTTAAGAAACACCTGGTCTTCTTCTTCTTCTCATAGCGCTACAGTCCGTGGTGAACCTTGGCTTTCTGTACGATCTGCCTCCACACGTCTCGCTGCATCGCTTTTCGCTTCCAGCCTCTCACTGACATTGCTGTCAGATCCATCTCGACATCCTGCAACCATCGTTTCCTTGGTCTGCCTCTTCTTCTTGTACCCATCATATTACCTGTGAGCATTTGCCTCTGCATTCGCTGTTCATTCATTCTGTAGGTATGCCCAAGCCAGCTTTTTCTCCTTGACTTTATGAAACGAACAATATAAGCACCTTCCAGGATTTCCTCAATCTCTGAGTTTGTTCTTGTTCTCCGTTCTCCATTGGTCCTTACTGCTCCATATATTTTCCTGATAATTCTTCTTTCAAAAACATTTAATGTATTAACGTTATAAGCAGTCAGGGTCCAGGCTTCTGATCCATATGTAACAATTGGTCTTATGATTGTTTTGTACATTTTCATTTTAGTTTGCCTGGACACTAGTTTGGACTTGAGGAGCTTGTCGCTTGCATGGTAGGCCCGGAAACCTTGGTTTATCCTTCTTTTAATATCTTGACCAATATCATTGTTTATATTTATTTCTGTTCCAAGGTATGTAAAAGAGTCCACAGTTTCAAAAGTATAGTTGTCTATACGAAGGTCTTCACGGCATCTTCTGGCTAGTGAGGTTGTCATCTTGAGGTATTTTGTTTTATTTTCATTTACACTTAGACCCATATTGTGACCTGCTCTCTCTAGGGATGTGAACATTTCTTTTAGTGCATTCATGTTTCTGGCCACCAGCAGAATGTCGTCGGCATAAGCATGGACTTGCTTGGACTTGTGAATTATATTTCCTTTTGGGTCAATATTTTCAACTACTTTGTGCAGGACAAGATTGAATAGCAAGACCGATAGTGAATCTCCCTGTCTGACGCCTTTGTTGACATGAAAACTTCTGCTCAGTTTACCTCCTACTAAAACTTGGGCTCTGTTATCTTTTAATGTCATCCTGGTGAGGCGGATTAGTTTTTGAGGGAAACCATAGCTTTCTAGCACATTCAACAGTTCTGTGTTGTCTACAGAGTCGAATGCCATCTGGTAATCCACGAACAACATGTGTAAGTCAACATTATGCTCGGTACATTTCTCCATTGTTTCTCGGACAGCAAATATTTGGTCTGTCGTACTTCTTCCCGGTCGAAACCCACACTGATATTCCCCTATAATATCTTCAGCAAGGCTGCTCATTCTTGTCAATAATATACTAGAGAAAATCTTGTAGACTGCATTTAGGAGTGTGATTCCTCTGTAGTTGCCACATATTTTCTTATCTCCTTTCTTGTGGATTGGAAAAATTATTCCTATGTTCCACTCTCTGGGCATTGTTTCTGTTCTCCATATCTTTTTTATGAGGTTCAGGAGCTCTCCTTTTAGTGTTCCCCTCCACTCTTTAGCATCTCTGCTGGTATGTGGTCTATTCCTGGGGCTTTTCCACTTTTCTGTTTTCTAATTACTTTTTCCAATTCCTCCCATGTTGGTTCCTCTACAAAAATGTCAACAGACTTTGGTGTCCATGTATCTTCAACCTCTGCGTTACTCTGTAGCAGTTTCTCAAAGTGCTCCGCCCATCTGTCAAGTATTTTGTTTTCCTCTGTTAATGCCTGGCCTTGCTTATCCTTGCAGATTGTTGTCTTGGGGTGGAATCCTTTTTGGAGCTGTTTAAATGCTTGGTAGAACTTCCTTGTTTCATTCTTTTGGTTCAAGTTCTCTACGAGTTCTATCCGTTTTTTGAGGTACTCTCGTTTCTTTTTCCGTAGTAGTAGTGTCTTGGCATTTCTCCTGCTTTCTTTGTAGGTTTCTACGGCTTGTCTTGTTCTTCTCTGTAGAGCTGATAGTCTATCTCCATTTCTTTCATCAATTACTTGCCTGCACTGTTCATCAAACCACTCCTCATTCCTCCTCCTTCCCCTCATTCCTATGCTGCCTTCAGCTGCTCTAGTAATTGATTCCTTTGCCCTTTGCCACTCATCCTCAACCTCCCACTTCTGTTCATTATCCTGTCTTATGCCTCTCAGCCCTCTCTGAATATCTTCTTGGTATTTTCTTTTTACTTCTTCACTCCCAAGAGCTTCAAGATTCCATCTTAGCTGTCTTTCACCTCTCCTATTTTCCACAACTGATATTTTTTCTGATATTTTAGCTAGCACTGCATAGTGACCGGATTCACAATTAGGTCCTCTAATTGTCTTCACATCTATCACTGATGTCATATGCTTTTTTGAGACAAGGATGTGATCAATTTAATTCACCAGCTCAGATACTGGTACTTTCCATGTTCCCATGTGAATCTTTTTATGTATAAACTGTGTGCTAACGATTCTTAGGTTCTCTTGTGCAGCTAATTGAGCTAGTAGGACACCGTTTCCATTTGTTTCATCATGTAGTGTGCCCTTTCCTGCTAGTGGTGTAAGGTAATCTTCTTTCCCTATCTGAGCATTGAAGTCCCCAAGTACAATCAGCATGTCGTATCTCGGAGTTTTTTCACAGAGAAGGCTAAGTTCTTCATAAAAATCGATTTTGTCTTCGTCCGTTGCATTTTCGGTTGGCGCATATGCAGCTATTAGGGTTATGTTTCTGAAATGCCCTTTTAGTTTCAACCGGCACAGCCTATCATTTCTGGGTTCAAACTCCATTATACTTTTTCTTGTTTTTGCATTTACCATGAAGCCTGTTCCCCTTAACCCAGTTCTGTCCTCTGAGCCACTGTACAGCAAGCTGAAATCCTTCTTATCTATTCGTCCTGTACCAGTCCATCTTATTTCCTGTAGAGCCACAATATCTAGGCCATACTTTGCCGCTTGTTGGGCTGTTTCCATCATTTTTCCAGCCTGTAGCATAGTTCTCACATTCCATGTCACCACTTTCAATAGATGTTTCCGTTTCCATAGTCTCAGTCTTTGCTTCTTCCTATTGTCTTTTTCCGTAAGTCCAGTCCCAATCCGAGGCAAATTTTGAGAATTCGAAGCGGAGGTCAGTTTTGACAGGGTGAGGGTGCTGGCCTCACGCCCAACCCCCAACCTGGAGGACCAGGGTCTTTTGTTTGGAGTCGCCGTCTCCTAGGCACTTGCTTCCACTGCAGCTTTCAGAGCGTTGCCTACCCTGGATTTTATTTGGGTTAACTCCCTAGGTTCTTCCGCCCTCTCCGCCGTTGGGATTTCTCCTCATCCGCCTTCGAGGCCGTTGACCGGTTTTCACCCGTGACCCTGGGCGGGGGCCCTTACAGGGTGCTACCATCCGGAGCCAGATGGACCCTGGATTTTTAACGAGGTGTATCTCCTCCCGCTCCTCCTTCCTTATCATTTCCTAGATAAGGCCCCAGGCTTGCGACCGGCATGGTGGAGTTAGAAACACCTGGTCACTCGGCGAATAATTTAACAGAGTAAATGTAACCTCGGGGAATCAGGGGAATTTTATAAAATTTAATTAAGATATTGGATTCTGTTTCTTGGAGGATTGGGATTGGGATGACTTTAGTAGAGATAATTTAAAATTTATTGGCAGTGGCAATAAATTGCTAGTGATATTTCCTTTTGCTGCTTTTGATCCAACATATAAAGCGTTAGATCAAAAGCAGCAAAAGGAAATATCACTGCAGTAAATAGACCAGCACAACAACAATACGCAAACAGACGTCAAATTTTTTGGGCGCTGGCAAGGTTTTTGGCATTACGACAGTTGATATTTAGTGATTTTATACAGCCAGGCAGTAATGAAAATGTATAATTTAGTATTGTAATTGCTAACAAACAAGAAGAATTTTTTTAGCAGAAAGCGTATTATATCAACGTTTTCTCATATTAAAAACTTGGTTATGTATGTTTTCTTACTTCAGCTACAATTTTTAACTTAATTATATAATATTTGTGCTAAGAAGTTCATTAAACAGTTTTACTTTCTCTAACTCTATATGAATATTCAGGGAAGACCTTATAATCTACATTGTTTCTGTGTCTATCTGTCATCGTGGTTTCACCAGAAATACACATTTTCAGGTCCCTTGAACCCAAAAGATATGTTTTTAGTGATTGGTCTGTATGTCTCTGTGTGGATGTCAAAGTGTAAACAAAATAACTCAAGAACGGAATACCGTACAAAGTTAGAACTTTAAAAGTAAATTAGATACAACAAGAGGATCTGATCTGAATTTTTTTATCAAAGTCGGTCAAACGGAAGTAGTAAATTATTCCTGCGATTTTTATTTTTGCTTTTCTCTGCAAAACAGCTTCTACGACTTTTTTTTAACCACAATGAAAATCATGAGAAAAGTGTATATAATGAAAGTTGTAGGAAATTAAACAACTACGATAATACTATTTAAAACGTGTTTTTCTACAATGCTTATTATAGCGTCAGTAACTAATCTTTTGTATTTTGGTCATCAAAATCGGTACAAAATATGAGAGTATTGAAGCCTTAATATGTTTTTAGCGATGAAAGTATATACAACCAAAGTTTTAGGATTAGTGAGTTTCCTTTTTTTAAGTCAAGCAGAGGTTGGTTTTCATTTAGAGTCAATCATCCATGGTTAAAAATAAGTTGTTATTGTTGTTGTTTAGGTCATCAGCCGAAAGGCTGGTTGGAAGCACTAGAGGCTTTACTAAGTGAAACGAGGAGTGAGACGGTTTACTAGTGCTTGGTTTACTATTGTTTTCATCACCGAGTGGAAAAGTACGCTTATCAGCATGCCAGGCCCTCTGAAAAACATTCACTTTCTACCCAGCAAATGATACCTTTCCTTTATTCACTCCATGGTCTGACAGTATAATTAAATTCATTACTTTCAGAGTAGATAACTGTGACTAGTGTATTTTACACCTCTGTGTTTTCTGTTCTTGAATGATTCAGTCATTTAACAGTCTGACCACATATACTATGATAATAAACAAAATTATTGTTTTTAGCCCTGGAACTAGCAGATTGAGTGCAAATGATTTAACACTTGCCTTCACCTGTATTCACCAGTAATTGGCAGAAAAATAAGTTATGTTTTACATATTACATTGTTTACTCATGATTAAACATAAGTTATCGTTTTAATTATTTACATTGGCAAGAGAAAGTCGTGTAAGTGTTTCACACTAATTTTTTCTCATAAAATTTCGTGGTTTTTTTTTAAAAAATCCATATTTTACGTAGTCTAATAAGCTCGTTAAAAAATACAAATCAGTTCGGACAACAGGATCATCCGGTTGTGTACAGGTATATAAAATATGTTTACGTTCCTAGATCAAAAAATGAAATATTGATAAAGTCTTAATAGCTATAATTGTGTAACGCATTTTATCTAATTTAATTAAATAATATTCTCAGTCTGATCATATCTAGAACAATGAGTAGGCCTACATAAACTATTTTTATAAGGAAGAAACTTTCGTTAGTTTGGTAATCTCAGAAACAACCAAACCGATCTCAAAAAGTCTTTTCCTGTTAAACGTTTTAGAGTTTCCACCATAACATAGGTTCCATGGTATTACGTAATTTTTAGATTATGAGAAAATATTGTGTAATAAAATGGAGTCATGATATATTTTATTTCTATGGTGTACGGTCGTTTGAATAGGTCAAAAATCATTATTGTAGTCTAAAACTTGATTACAGTCTTAATTTTCATTGTTTTAATTTTTTGTTTTGGAAACTGCACTTGGTTTATGTGCATTTAACCATTATGTAATTTGTGCAAACTCTCTGCAGGGACTCAAGGTTTTTAAATTTTTCTTGCAGCGCCATTAAAAAATGAATTTCTATTTTTATTGTATTAATTAGTAAATATCAATTTTTAGTAAATAGTTATTAGTTTTTAGTATTGTTTTGTATTTAAATTGACATATAGCCTATAATAAATGTGGTGATATGTTTATTTATACAAAAACATTTTTCTATTTTACCAGACTAAAAATTTTGTTTATGTAGTCATTTAGAGTTTACTTTATCTTTTTGTCTTTGACAGGTACTCAACTGACTGTAACAAGAAGCTATGCAAAGCAAGGATGCAAAAATAGTTTATTTGTTTTTTAAAAATTGATTAAAAGTTAAGATAGAAGTTAGACGACCTCATTAAAAACATTATTATAATCTTTTGAATCGTTTTCTCTTCTTCAAATTACAGATTAGTCTACTTAAACCATTCAAAATGAGAAGCATCGTACCCGTAAATCATTAAGATTAATTACATGAAAAGTAATTAAAACAGTTCTTAACTTCTCGATCAAGAAAAGTTTATTTCCGGATATTAAAGACAAATTGATAATGATTATTCTTATTACAAATCTAAGCTTTACTTTTTTTAAACTTGAAAGTCAGTTAAAATGAATTAATGTGTAAACTATGTGAAATTTAAATGTTTAATTTTTAATATCGTTTAGAAAAGTTTTGTTTGTTTTCATTATGTACAGAACTGTCACGTTTATCCGGTCTAAATGCGACTGAAAGTAATCTGGAAAATAAAATTTCAAATAAACCGGAAACAGTAAGAAATCGATAAAAACAAAATTTAATAGGGAAAGTTATTGTTTGCTGATAGTTTTAGTAATAGAAACACTCTACAATATGTTTATATACAAATGTTTACAAGTTTTGACAAGGTCTACCAAAATAAAAAAAACCATGAAACAAATCCATTCGTCTTATCAACTTTTTGTCTTAAATACCTTAATATATTTGACAATTTTGAAAAAAAACTGGATTGTTGATCAGAAACGTTTTCTGGAAGAGGGTGCGCTGTGGCAATGTAAAAAAAGAGAATTCATTTAAATTACAAGATTTTTCTTCAGTATTTTCTTGTGAAGTGCATGCGATAAAAAACACTTTTGTAGTTATAATTTTATCCATGTGTAAAAAAATTTGTGATCTTAACAGATTTAAAAAGTGTTTTAAATTTCCTTAGAAAAATATACACCAAGATGAACCAACAATACAACACATAATTAATGTCAATCAGAAAACAACTTGTGACGGTAAAACAGTAATTCTTCTGTGGATCTCTTCCCAATTAGAAATCAAAGAAAATTATAAAGTTGATCAAGCAGCCACACATGCTCCAACCGAATAAATAAATCTTCCCATCTAGACCTACAGAAGATGTTAAAAAACCGTTAAAATGTGTCAAAAACATTTATTTGGCATGAGCATTGGAAGATTAACAACTAACTTACATGTAGTTTGAACTGACACTTAAGACTTACAGCTAGAAATTTTTGATAAAACTAGAGCAAGTGACACCTACGGATAAATCGCACTAAATTGACGCACTGTCACGTCATGACAAAACAAGAACCTAATAAATGTAGACACTGCAACACAACATTACAGTACAATACATATTTGTAAAATGCCCTACCTTCAACACTATACGGAGACAATTTCACTTACCAAACACTTACAAAGATTGCGTTAATGACACATTCTAGACAAAAACACTACCATTTACAAACGTTTTAAATATTTAAAGTAAATTTTTAAATAAAAATACAATCCATGTAGAATGCTGTAAAAAAAATCGAATATAATCGTTTAATTATTTAAAACCATCATTGTAAACTTGTACATTACTGGAATCCTGTGTTATGTTAGCAGTTTTTCTTATTTATTGAAGTTGCTAGAAAATAAAAAATTTGATGCGATCATAATAAAACCAATTGTAGGAAATATTTAACAAGTGTTTCGTACTTTTAACCAAAAAATATGTATATAGGCTATACTAAAATTTTACTTATCATCAATTTGAATGACGTGAAAAGAATTATTTGCTAGTATTTAGTACTGAATCCGATTGTATTTTTGTAATCTAATTTTTATCTCTAAAGACATAATTTATATAGATACTCGAGTCACGAGTTTGCCTTTGGTTTCAACGACGGATAAAGGGAAAAGCGTCAGTGCGCATGCGCGACTGCTTTGGTATCAGTTTGCCACCATACAAAAGTAAACTATACTTAGAGAACACACAGTATATCGCGGAACCTTTTGTAAGTTATCTGTACGAATATAACTGTTTGTTATCGTAAACGAAAATGTCGGTTTCTCAAAAACGCGGTCGAACTGTTCACAGAGCTCAAAGAAATCTAATACGCAATGTTATAAAATGGTATGAAATTGAAGCTAAGAAACAAAATTTCTTTCCGTGACTCTTAACAAAAGCCGTGAGTGAACGGTTAACTACTGTGATATTTATCTTACCACAACTCAAAGTTAAAGACAGTTAAGGAAACAATTCATCATCAACAGTTTTTTTGACACATTGTAAAAAAAGCAAACGGTTATATCAATAAGAAAGTGATGCCAACGTGTGAAACAATATTACCGGTTTTGAAAAAAATGCTACATTTTAGTTGGAAACTTTGTACGTTAAAAAATTTAAAGGAAATGGGGTTTAAGTGGGAAAAGTGTCAGTCACAACGAAGTACATTAATTAAAAGGCAATAAATGTGGTTAACTAACGGTGCAATTGCACGGTGGTAAAATAAAGTGTCTCACTATTGAGGTTGGTAGCACTGTCAGATTTCTCTTTCTTTCCTCACAGCCCATCTATACGCAAAATACATTCTCGTGTCTCACTATCGGTATCATCATTTTACTTACTTACCATCAATTTGAATAATATTTTATCATTATAATATTTTATACTATAGTATACTATTTTTGTACTGAATCTAAAGTCAGCAATCATTTCACTATTGTAAGTTTAGCCGGTGTTGTGTCAGGCTGCTGCTACAAGTACGCCATGATCTTTAGTGATGACACACCAAGTATTTCGTAATGTGCGAGAAATCTGTAGCTGAAGATACTAATTCATTAACAGTGCAGTACATAAATTGTAACTGTACACTTTGGATATTTAAACTTTGAACTTTGATAAGTGTTTAATACTGTAGGCAAGTCATAAAGTAGGTAATGTATTGTGACATTAAAAGTAGTAGTAGTTCATAAAGGCTGGAAATGGTTATGGCGAGATCGTTTTATTATACGAAAAGGTGTATTGTTGAGTGATTGGCGTGAGAGAGGGTTAGAATTAGTAGTGTGAATAAATTGTATTTATTGTATGTTAAGAAAAGGTTTGCGTGATGTACACATTGTATTTGGTTGTAGGCAAGAGATAATTGTTAAATATAAATTAATATTATCGTTAAGTTAGTTTAAAATATACCTTTATTTAAATTTAATTTAAGTAACTTGGTTGTAATTTGTTTGTAATATAAGTTTAATAATAATTAAAAGTAATTTTTAATTAATGTCTACTGCTATATATTGTTATAAGCTGAAGGAAGTCTGTTTATTTTTATTATTATTATTATTATTATTATTATTGTTTGATACCGCAGTTATACAATTCTCTGCCTAGGGAAATAGTTAATTGTAGGAAATTTACTGATTTTAAAAGGAAGGTAAAAGTGTGGTTACAAAATGATAATTAAGATAAGGATATCAATAGCCTTAAGTAGTTGTTATGGATATTGTCTTCAGTGGCTGCCTATGTGCCGTGACTATAGGTAATACAGTAACAGTATCACTATCAAGAATGTAAGTCTAGTTAAATTAGTTTAAGAGTTACAGTAATCTAATTTTTGTTTATTTTTTATTGTATGTATATATGTATGGGCACCTGATGTTAAGTCAGACTATTGACTTATCAGGACCCAATAATAACTGATGATAATAAAGTTATTTCATTTTATTTCATTATTATTATTATACCCAGATCCCTAACAAATCTAGGCTTAGGTGTTACAGTACTCTATCTGATTTCAGTGGGTTCAAATATCGTATATAGGATATTGCGATTTTATTTATAAATTTCTCAATACAGATTAGTTTGGATAAACAAGGTAGTACTTATATGTTTTACCGATAATCAAACCGAACAAAAAAAAATGAACCAGTCAGTCTTGTAACAACTAGTGAAAACACTGAAAATTCCCACGATGGAACATGATAATATGAAAATATAGCATCTTTAATAAAATGAGCTAAATTAAAGAAAAATGCAATTATTTTATTATTATGTAATTATTTTTCAATTAAATCTCTGACAGCAATGTTAGTTATGCTCTTCCACTATCTCGTGTTGTAATGATCAAGATCGTTCCTTTATATCAATTTATTATTTAATAACTGTTTTGGAATTCTTCCAAAACATGCCTTCAACGTGTCTACGGCATTCAGAAGTTAGTCATAACCCTTTACTTTGTCATTCAGACCGTAGGGTTCAATTCCATTCCAACGTCGATACTATTAAGTTTTCCTTACTGACTATAACGCTTTTCCAAGCTTAGTCATGTTATCATTCGAGTTAGAACCATTGCTTAGGTACACTTGTTGAGTCCTTGGTTCACAACCGAAAAAACCCAAAATCCAATATAACTTTCTAAAACTTTCAAGAATACTTACATATCAACGCTTTATTCTCTAACATTATTTTAAAAGTATTGTAAAAATTTTGATACATTCTGTGAAATTTTTAATCTCATACAATTATATTCATCATAATTTTTGTATTAAATATATACTATAGTATTAAAGTGGTGAAGTTTCCCAAATTTTTTATCATTAAACTAACAATAAGAATTTAGTGTGGAACACTAACTCACACAACTTTCTTTTGCCGAAGTAAAGAATGAAAATATACATAACCCACAGTTAATCATGAGTAAACAATATAAAATTAAAAACATAACGTAATTTTGATCATGAGTGAATGACATAAAATTAAAATCGACCTTTTGTACTTAAAAATACAGAAAATTACTAATGGACGCTAGATTTAACTCAATAGAAACATATTCTAGAAGAAAGGTTGTAGGCTTCGTAATTTTTTATAATTTTAATAATAATCTACAGCAAACTTTAAATGGTCCGACAAACAACTTTTCAAATTTATGTATAATTTTATCAATATAAGTTGATTTAGTATCATGTGTTTAATCAAAATTAAATCTCTGATTTCGAATAAACTCTTTTTCACAAATTTATTTTTAAAATAGTTTTCATATAGACACTCGGAATTTTAGATATAAAGTGAATTCCTATTTCGTTTTCTTTTAAAGTAAACAATCAAACATTTTGTACATTTCACAAAAGATAGATGACCATCCAAACCAACTAGCCTGCGGTTTAGCTATAAGGAACTTTCCAAATGTGCGACGTCTAAAGCGAAAATGGAGTAGAGACCTTTTCATCTGAATAACGGACAATACCCGTAGTTTTTTAAGGGAGAATGTACCACTGGGTACCTCTTCACCTTAAAGTAAAATTTCCCACCAACATTTAAATGGCATATACGGAAGTTGTGCAGCTCAATACGTATATATGTACATTAAGCTACACAACTTCCGTATATAAATTAAAAAAAAAACATTCTAATAAAAATTAAATTAAAAAAATTTAATGCAAACCTGTTAATACAAAATATTTAAAAGCCTATAAACTAATTCATAAACTTAACTCTGAATAAAAATTAAATAATTAATTTTAAACAAAAGTATTTAAAAAAATTAAAATGTAACAATTTGTTAATACGTTGCAACAGCTGAACAATTACAAGCTCCCATAAATTTCAGCAGACATGGTATTTACTTTATCTTGTACAGGGTAATTTTATAGTCCTGTTACCCAGTTGTTAATGTCTGGTAATTTTTTTCTAAGAAGGGGAATTTTGTTTTCTGACATGAAGTTGGTAGCCCTACTCAACCAGTATAGATATGGCAGTGTGAGTTAATTTTTCTTGAGCTGTGTAAAATTTTGTGCCGTTTCTGATTGTGTTATGAACAGAATGTCTTGTACGCTAGAACTGAACTTAATCTGAAACGATTAGTCCAAGAGCTTCAGCTCTTGGACTAATCGTACCCAATACGGATACAATTTCAATTTTTCAATAGTTTTCGAAACACTTGAATATGACCAACCAACTTGCGAGGAAAGTTTTCGTAAACTTTTCCGAGGAGAATTGAGCAAGCTTGTTTTCACATTCTGCAAAACATCATCGTCAAGAGAGTTGGTCGACCACTACGTTTTCTGTCGCAAGCACTACCTGTCTCTCGGAATTGGTTTGTTAGCCTAGAAATTGACTTTCTTTTCTGGTGGAGGAACACCATCAAATTGAATTAAAAATGATTCTTTTACATTCGCGTACGATTTCGTAGCAAAATATTGTTCAAGAATGAAAACTGTTGTTCTAGAGTAAAAGACATTCTGTTCGTAACACGGCCGGAAACGGCAAAAAATTTTACACAGCACTAGGAGAATTAACTCACACTGCCGTATCTATCCCAGTTGAGTAGGGCTACCAACTTCGTGTCACAAAACAAAATGTCCCTTTCTCAGAAAAAAATTACCTGACATTACGAATTGGGTAACAGGACTAAAAAATCACTCTGTAGAACACAAAAATGTAATAAATGAGAGGATAAATACAAAATCTTAGAAGCCGTTTTTGAGAAAATTGGAAAAAATTACAAAATTACCCGAATAAACTACTATTTCCGTTTGACTAATTTTGATGAAAAATGTTCGTGTCAGGTTACCTTACGGTAACCAATACCTTACGGTAGTAGGTTACCTTACAGTATCAATTCTTGAGGTATTTTATTCACACCAAAGACACAGAGGGCTTAAAAACCTGTATTTTCGGCTCTATATTTTACGTAAGGCTAGAGAGAAACGAAACAACTAGAATAAACAACATTGAACAACAATAGTAAAAAAATTATAAATTATTTACAAAAATAATTAAGTTATGATTCAATATTTATCTAGATGGCAAGTAACTTATTGTTTTTTTTTTTTTTTTGAAATAGACTACTTATTTTTTATATAATTTATGACGTTTTAAGAAAACTAGTAACTATGATTAAGCTCCAAAGAGACGTTTATTTTTGTTTGACTTCCATTATAACTTTATATGTATTTTTGAGTTAAGTTCCATCGAATAGCTGTAGAGTAGAAGTCAGAATACATCTGACAACAGGAAATTGAATGTCTGGCGATACGAATTATACAGCATAGAATTCTAAATCCCGTTTCAGAATCTACTATGTTTGTGTTTCTGTAATACTGTTAATATTAGTACTTGAAATATTACATGGATTTTACTAATTATTCAAATTCATTAAAACCAGTTGTTATAATTATAAAATATAAGATTTGTTTGTTAAACGAAATAGTTGTAGTTTAGTCTCTTTCATTATGTATGTATGTATGTCCATTTGTATTTAGATTGGCGGTTTAAATTAAATAAACTTTGGTTAAATAGGGTGCATACGATGTTATTAATATTTACTCGTTATTAGTGAATTCAAATTCTCTATTAACTTTATCTATTTATTAAACCAAAATGGAATGGAAATTCCTGGTTCAGAAATGATATTACCCTGTATTATAATAATAAACATTCGAACAAGCTAATAATGTTATACATTAAACGTTGCTTTACTTGCTCCCCTACTGCAGTATGTAAACGCGTTGTTCTTTAGTGAAAATTTGAAGACACAGCAAAATACTGCTACGGAGTTTAACAACAGGCAATCCCTGAAAATATAGTAGTGATAAATATAGTAAACAAGGAACATGCTCCAACCAACTTATCGAAAAAAATATCCCATTGCATGAAAAAATTGACGTACTCGGTATAGCTCATCTGCAGATATTTTAAATGTAAGTTTCTGCTTCTCTCTTTTGTACAAACGTACAAAACGATTCACTTCAAAATTCCCTAAGGTAATTACATACCGTAATAGGCCTATGCAAGACACCATAAATCAATTCTATCAGAAATTTCACTGAATTTAATACTTAGAAACTTTTTAGTTCGCCAAATGGATACAAACGACTTGCGAACAATATCCCCGATGACTAAAGAAAAGAGACCTTCATAGGTTTTATACACTACTTTAATCAATGTCATCCAAATAATTATTTGATAAACATTAATTCTAAATAAATCTTTTAGTTTTATTATTTTATTATCGGAAGTAACATTCGTGGGTGATATATTTCTTCAAGTCATTTATATCATTTTATGTTTTTATTCTACTATGTTGTAGGCTTAACTATGCTTACCATTAAATTTATGTTTGCCGGCCGCATTGGCGTAGTTGGTAACGTACTCACCCCTCATCATGCGGTCGTGGGTTCAAATCCTTTTCAGACACGGCATATTTTCATGCGTTACAAAAATCATTTCATCCTCCATTGCAAACAGTTACACTCCAACGTCGTCGCTAATGACCATTGCAGTTTATGAGACGTTAAATAAATTAATTAAAAAAATTATGTTTACATTCTGTGTTTTATTTATGTTTTGATTATACCCATTTTTATCGATGTATTCATTGAATCTATATTTTTATAATAATGAAACGAAGTTGCTAATGAACATCTAACATGTTGTAATGATTGGAATTTTATATTCTACTTCCAAAACAACAAATAACGCTTTATTCTTAAGGCATGGAGAAGATTTTTAAAACACAAAGTTGTAAAAATTTTAGAATTTTTATAATTTCATTTAATTTTTTCAGTTTGCAATTATAAATATTTACATTTGTTTAATATATTGTAATTCTTTTATGGATTTCAAAAAAAACATTTTAGTGCAACTTAGTCATCCGTTTCTTTTTTTTTTGGAAAAACTAGAGGAAGATATAACAAAGGAATTAAATTATACGAGAGTAGAGAATTTGTTAAATGTTATCTAAAATGAGCTGGAGAAATAGAATGAAGTAGGATAGCATGAAGAAAAGTGGTTTGAGTACTGCTTAGTTGACTACTCCGTTCCCATCCTTTTTCTTTGCTTTCTCTCTTTCTTTATAACTTATTCTGGTTCTATGTGTGAAGTATACATGTATATATTTCTAACTCTTGGGTAAGAGTGTATGTGTACGGATGTGTGTGTACGCGTGCGTAACTTGTAACTTGTGAGCGAGCGTGCGGTCCCATATGTGGGGAATAGTGTGTAACGTAAACCGAAGAGCAAGTGTGGTAGGCGCGGAGAAACTAGGAGAAAAGAGGCAGACAGTTTCTGGATGTTCGTAAACTCAACTAGTGCTGCATGTAGCTGTTTGCCCATGGCAGAGCCACAAATTCTCTCCATCTCTTCCTCTTCTCCACGTCCCACCCATGGTTCTCTCCTCTGTTGCCCTCCTACCATAACCATTCACCTCCCAACAAGTGACAGCAGACACAACGTTTATTGCAAATCAATATTGCTTTAGGGAAACTGTCGAATGAAATTATTTTGTCGGTACTGAAAATACAAAGAAACTCTATCAGATGTTTCCGGTACAAAATGTACCGGTAGGATCTAAAACGCTGTACTACTATTAGCCGTACTTATCTAACTGCCAATAATCCTTAATAAAAGATAAAACAATATCTCTTAGGGTACCGCTGGAAATTTCGATAATATTTAGTAGCAAAAATTAATCTTAACTTTTTTCTTTAATATTTATTTCTTATCTAGGAATGAGAAAAATGTTCTTAACTTTATCTTATTTTATTTATTTTTTTTTTTTTTTTTACCTTTTCATTACTATACTTACAAATAATGCTTATAACTACTGAACGGGATGGAAACAAAAAATCCGGTCTGAAACACTCACACGACTTTCTCTTGCTAATGTGAATAAAAAAATATTTATAACCTAAGTTTAATCAATATTAAACAATGTAAAACTAACAACATTACCTAATTTTAATCATGAGTGAATAACGCAAAAGAAAATCAATTTCTGTTTGACTTTAAAATACGGAAAATCACTAATTGATGCTAAACTAGGCTTTGTAAAATAAAATGCTTGAAAATAAGCTTATAGGGTTTTTATTTCCAATAACTTTAATTATTTATACACTGTTGTTGTAAAATGTAGGCCTATAGGCTACTAAAGCTAAAAAAATTAAAAAATCCCACTTTTTTAACGATTTTTATGAAAGATATACAGAAAATTACTAATTGACTCTAAGTGTTGTAAAAAAATGTTTTCAGTAAAAGTTGTAGGTTTTTAATGCTCTAGAAATTGGATTAAATATGCAATATTGCTCTAAATGCATATTAAGGCCACAAACTTAACACAAATATTATTTCCTACGAGAGCGCAGCCCGTCTAAGAATTTCAGCAGACATGACGCTTACCCTACCTCGTAGAGCATAACCAATGTAGTAAATTAGACGATTTAAAAATAAATCGAAGCGATTTATGAGAGAACCGCAAAAAAGTGAAAAATTACCAGAATAATTTCGGTTGGCCAATTTTAATTATATTTATTTCGGATCCCGTAGTGGTATCTAACTTAAGTTTTAACTTCGTACGATATTCGCTTCTTAAGATATTTTGTTTACACGTACAGAACAATCGGTAATTTTTTTGTCTTTTGGTTCAGGAGGCTTGAAAAGTTATATTGGTGAGATCTCCATTTCAAAACATTTACATGGAACAATACCTTCCCTCCGTGTAATTATATTCATAATAGAGCAAGAGAAAGTGAAAAGGGTAACAAATGACACTATGGTTTAAGGGAAATCAGTACTCAATATTAGAACTTCGATTGGACTTTAAAATTAGACTGTTAAATTAAAAATTATAAGGATAGTAAATAAAATAAGTTAATTTAATTTTTTTTAAAACCAGTCCAATTTTTCCCCCCTGGAAGATTAAAAGTGTTTATGAATTCCTCGGTTGGGCTAATAAACCGATTTCTAGTAGTAAAAGTGATGACGCTTCTAATTAAATTTTTAATTAATTTCTTTTCAATTTTATTCGTCTTTCCGATAGTACTTTGTCAAATTTTAGCCAAAATAACAAATTTTTTGCAAGAGTATTTTTTTAACTTGTTAAATAATTAATTCACAACTGTAAACCCAATTTAAAACTATTAAATATATATAAAAACATAACTTTACTTAAGAACTTAGAAAAGAACAACCCTCGTCAGTAAGATTTCAATAGGATTTTTAAACTAGATAAACATACGAGGTGTGATCTATAAATACGGTGAATAATTTTATTACAAGCAAAAGAATTAGCTTACATCAAATTTCAATTAATCTCTTTTAAAGCACAGTCCTTTGCTAGCAATGCACTTATCTGAATGTTGATTCCATGATTGGAAGCATTCATGGTACGCTTCTTTTGGAAGGGCTTTAACTACTCTGTCGAGGCCCTCTTAAAGTCGGGAATGGTGTCAAAATGTTTTCCTTTTAGCACAGTTTTCATTTTTGGGAGGGCCGGAACACGCATGGCGCTAAATCTGGAGAGTAAGGCGAATGTGGACAGACAGTTTTTTTTAGCCAAAAACTCTGGACCAAATAGTGAGGTGTAGCAAGGGCGTCAAAAGTCGGGGAACGAATTTTGCACTTGCTTGTCTCATTTGCTGATATTATCGATTAAAATGCTTTATTCGGATTGTACAAGATGGTCAGTTCTTCAGTAAGCTCTTGAATAGTTAATCGGATGTTTGAACAAACTAGTTTTACCACTTTCATTTTTTCGTCTGTTTTCATCTGTTCGTCTGTTTTTGTGGTCAAAGGACATCCCAACCATTCATCGTCTGCATTAGACTCATTTCTGCTTTTAATTCACTTATTCCACTTGTTAACAGTCTTCAGAATTATCATATTGTCGCCTTACACTAGTTTCAACATTTCATGAGCTTCTATGGCCGGTTTTTGGAACTTAAAACAAAAATTAATGAAACGCTATGTTCGAAATCCATGATGCATTACAGACACGGTAAACATGACTTCACTCTTCCGGCCCGGGAAGACAACTGACACGTCGCAACTCATTCAAACTTGATACTGATTATCTCAAAGAACTAGGCTATTTTTTTTTTACTTCAAATGGACGTAGTGTCTCCAGTTCATTCGTAGTAAAGTCATTCACTGCATTTTTTTATCACAACTCGTATAATTTAAAATAGTTTTCAGTGAATTAATTATTTAATTTAGGGTTTACTTTGAAATCTGTCAGCGTAGTTTTAAAGAAAAGAAAACAAACAATGTAAAAACATTAACTAGAAATTTATTGAACCCACCGGGTTGGTCTAGAGGTAAAGTCGTCACCAAAATCAGCTGTTTAACAGCTGATTTTGGTGACGACGAAAATCAGCTGTTTAACAGCTGATTTTCGGAGACGAAGGTTCCTAGTTCAAATCCTAGTTAAGGTAGTTACTTTTATTTGGATTTGAATACTAGACAGTGGTTACCGGTGTACTTTGACGGTTGGGGTTCAATTAACCATACTCTCTCAGGAATGTTCAGTCTGGGTCTGTACAAGACTACACCTCATTTACACGTTATACGCATCATCCTCATCTCATTGGGCCATGGGGTTGCTTATTGTTCTGAATTGAAAAGATTGCAACGTACACAAATTAAGGATTACAAAAAAAAGAAATTTAGTGAAAAGAAGAATGTGTAAAATACTGGACAGAAAATAAGTTGTTTTTGTTTATTTACAATTTCATAAATTTAATAATACGTAGAAACAAACATCAAATTTATTCACAGAACAAAGATCCGGGCTTCATCTAACGTATTGCTGTCGTGTATAAACAAAATTTATGTAAAACAACTGCACACAAAAAGACATCAAACGACCAAAGTAACTACCCGCCTTTATTTTTGTGGCTCTAAAATGAGTAACAAAACATTGAGCTAACGTTTACTTTTCTCTTGTGGAAGTTAATTGGTTTTTACAACGACGAGCTTAATTTATTTACATTGTTAATTTTCTTACAGACTGCGTTCTATTAAAGTGAATGATTCAATATATTGTTTTTGTTAGAGCCTTGATGGCAGGAGTTTTGAAAATAACCCAAAATAAATTGGATAAAACGAGTTAAGCGGTAAGCCGACTTGTAACTGTAGGACATCAACCCACTATGCACGACACATGGCAGATTAATGTAAACTGAAGCATAAACGACTTATTCCGGAGGACCTAGTTTCATTTAATGGCGCCAGAAACCAACGGCGGAACGACTGAATAAGCAAGATACAACGATGGAAAATACACTGAGGGAGACAAAGGTAAAACGATAAGTAGCTGCTGGAGCAGCAGGACATCACTGGTCAACTCAAACACAAAATTAGAAAGCGTACAACAAAATAGACTAATTCGCTTACCTGTTGAATAGCCTGAAGTGTAGCAACGGCGTCCACGCGACACGTGTCCGGGGTTCGATTCACACTGTAACTTTAATGTTTGATACGAAAACAAGAACAATTGTAAATAATTATAAATTACACACATAAGTAAAATCACACTTGAAATGATGTATGGTACATCAGAAACGAACGAAGCATAACGACAATTGCAGAAGCGACGCCATAGGATGGCCGGCGCAGCGGAGGCACGAACAGTCTACATGCCGCAGAATCCAACCAGTGAGTGTGTTGACCGGGAAGAAGGAATGTGAGTAGAGGGAGAATGATTACGTCATGCACTGAGATCACCATCGGAAATCAAGACAAGTATACAGGAAGAGGCGGGAACAAGGTTATTAATACAAAATCAGTGTATTTAACGACGATAATAAAAGCGGGGAAATATGAATCACTTAACGGGGGTGCGATTGGCCTTAACATACCGCCCGCCTAAATCGATGAAAGCGATTTACAGAAACAAAACTAGCAGAGAAGATCGAAGAACGAAGCCGCCCGCCCTGAAACAACAGGGAGCGGAAAACGCAGGAAGAAGACGAAGAATGAAGCCGCCCGCCCTGAAGCAACAGGGAGCGGAAAACGTAGTAAACGAAGAGTACGAAGCACAGAAGACGACGAAGAAGAATCGAATGAAGAGAAGAACGGAGCATCTTGAGGTGGCGTGACAAACGCACGGGTTTGCCCGGCCAACGACGAACGGAACATCTTCCACGGCTTGCGCGGAAGCCAACGAGTAACGGAACGATCTTGAGGTGATTGCCAACAAGGGTTGACAACCAGAAGCGACGCAGAAGAAGAATCGAAGAACAACGGAGCAAGGTAGAGTTCCAGCAAGGGAACAGACGAATGAAAAGACGAATACATGAATGTGTATTTGTATGTGTCAGGAGTGAATTCTTTAAGTTGTTAAAGGAAACTTTTGTTGAAAGATTGTATGAATCAATACATACAATATACGCAGCGGTTGATCAGGAGCAGCCTACTCAGAAAATTGAATCTCTAGGAGAGAAATAAGACGACATATGCGGAGCAGACGGCGGTGAGAAGAAGACGTAGAGTTGAGAACGAAGGTAAAGCCTAATTGTCAGGCAGGACAATTAGCTTTGACACGGGTCGAACGTAAGTACCATGAATAGTTCTTACCTCGGCGGTACGAACTGTGCGGTCTCTGCCAGGAAAGACATCGGTAACTGTGCCTAATGGCCATGATGCAGGAGCAGTGTCGAGGTTTTGCACGATGACAACACGACCAATTTGTAGGTTGTCACGAGCACGAGTCCATTTATTGCGCTGAGTTAGCGTGTGCAAGTAGTTCAGGGACCATTGTTTCCAGAACGACTTAACTAGAACTTTGACTTGATGCCAGCGCGAGGCCGGCTGGAGTTGATCAATTGTGCTATGTTCAGGTGGTTGTAACAGAGACGATCCGATGAGGAAATGCCCAGGAGTCAGCATACATCTCTCCTCATTGGGGTCGGATGAGAATTGAAACAGAGGTCGACTGTTTAATACGGCCTCGATACGAGCGAATAAAGTTATGTACTCCTCGAAGAGCAGTGGTTTGTCTCCGATGAGCCGAAGTAGACAATGTTTGGCCGATTTGACGGCGGCTTCCCATAATCCGCCGAAGTTTGGCGCAGAAGGTGGATTGAAGTGCCAAGTAATTTTTAATGCAGCGAGATGACTTCCAATAGCAGGAGACGAGCGACGAAGCAGATTATAAATTTCGACAAATTTATTTTTGGCGCCAACGAAGTTGGTGCCGTTGTCGGAGTAGATGTCCGAAGGCAGACCTCGACGAGACACAAAACGATCGAGTGCAGCAAGGAAAGCATCAGTAGAAAGATCAGACACAAATTCGAGATGAACAGCCTTGGTGGACATGCACACAAAGACGCACAGGTAACCTTTAGATAAGGAAGATTTACGAAGACGATTGGTTTTGACGAAGAACGGGCCGGCATAATCAACACCAGTAGATGAGAATGCACGGGTAGCGGTGACACGAGAAGATGGAAGCGTAGACATGATAGGTTGAGAAGGTCGTCCGTTGTATCTAATGCAGCGAACGCAGCGATGAATTCTTTGTCGGATGACCGTTTTAGCAGATAAAATCCAGAATTGTTGAACGATCAACGCCTGTGTTGTACGAGGTCCCGAATGGAGCGACAGTTGATGGTAATAGTCACATATTAAGTTGGTTAAGTGGCTATGTTTTGGCAGCAGTATGGGATGCTGTGCAGTAGTACTAAGCGCAGAGCGGCATAGACGACCGCCTACAGTTAGAATGCCGTGGTCGTTAAGCAATGGTGACAAAGAAATAAGTGACTTAGACGGTATTTTTCCCTTGGAGACAGCATTGATGTCGTCGGAGAAGTAGCGCAGTTGAGTCAATTTTACGCAGACATTGGTAGCAGCGCAGATTTCGCTTGAAGTAAGGAACGAAGAAAAGACTACAGAAGGCGTTTTGAGTTTTTTCACGAAGCGCAGAACATAAGCCAGGATACGCGTTAGGCGAGAAAACGATGAAAATTTTAATAAAATTTCGTCGGGAAACGAAGGATCAGTTGAGACGGCGAGACAAATTTTTTCTTGCCGGAGATCGAGCTTGTCAGTAGAAACAGAAGGAATATTAATCGTAGGCCATTCGGTAGATAGCGCACGATAAATAGGCGGCCCTTGCCACCACAACGAGTGATTGATCAAATCGGTACAATTGGCACCACGAGATGCAACATCAGCAGGGTTTTGGTCAGTAGAGATATGAGACCAAGAGTTAAGATCGGTTAATGAAAGAATTTGTTGCACACGGTTGGCAATAAACATTTTTAAGCGGTGTTGCGGCGTTTGCAGCCAGGCTAACACTATACTAGCGTCGGTGAATAATCGCATGTCACAACAAGAAATAGAATTCGCAAAATCAGAAACAGAAGAAATTAAACGAGATAACAAGAGTGCAGCGCACAGTTCAAGACGAGGAATTGTAACGTTTTTTAGCGGAGAGACTCGACTTTTGGCTTTGAGCAAAAACATATCAGAAAATGTATTGGTTTGTACATGAAGGTATACACAAGCGGCGTAGCCCTTTTCGGAGGCGTCGCAGAATCCAAGAATTCGGTATTCAGCGCCGTTAACAGAAATTAATCGAGGAAGACGAAAATCTTGTAGAGCAGAGAGATCAGTACTAAATTTACGCCAGGCGTGGTCGAAAATCGGCGGTAACTGGTCGTCCCACTGTAAATTGTTGTTCCATAATTGTTTTAGAAAGTGTTTTACCCAGAAGGTGACTGGAGTTAGAAATCCGAGAGGATCGAAGATTTTTGCGAGATAGGAGAGCACAGTACGTTTGGTGACCGTAGAATCGAAAGGAGTTACGTGATACGAAAAAGAATCGGAGGTGGGGTTCCACTGAAGCCCTAAGATTTTAATCGATGAAGTTTCATCTGAGAAACAGATAGGATTTTCTAGATGATCGTGCGGAAATCGTTGCAGAAGGTCAGGATGATTGGAAGACCATTTCCGTAATTGAAAACCTCCCAAGGCGAGTAACTCGATGAGTTGATCGACTAGAAGTTCAGCCTCCTTGAAATCGGAAGCACCGGTTAGTATGTCGTCGACGTAAGTGCTGGAACGAACAGCCTCGGATGCAAGAGGAAACGAAGAGCCTTCATCTTCTACTAACTGAAGTAAAGTACGTTGTGCTAAATAAGCAGACGGTTTAACTCCGTAGGTTACCGTATTCAGTTCGAATTCTTGCGGTGTGGAGTTTGAATCGGAACAATAGAAAATATGTTGATGAAAACGATCTTCAGGACGCACGAGAATTTGCCGATACATCATCTTGATGTCCGAGCAGACGACGATTGGATGTTTACGAAAAGTTGTTAAAATATTACAGATGTCCTTTTGTAACTTAGGACCAGGTAACAGTTGACTATTAAGTGAATTGCCGTGAAGATCAGAGAAAGAAGCATTAAATACGACACGAATTTTCCCATTAGGGTCGGCTGTTTTAAATACGCCGTGATGCGGAATTATGTATTCAGCGATAGAAGAAGCAGGCGACATGTGGTTGAGAGTAAGATACTCACGCATGAAATCGTGGTATTTTTGTTGAACTGCAGGCTGCTGAGAAATTTTAACAGTAAATTTTGTAGCAGCACGACTTGCGACATGACGATTAGAAGACAACGATACAGAATTGTGTTTGAACGGAAGCGCAACAATATAACGTCCGTTACTATCACGAGTGGTGGTTTCGGAGAATAACTTTTCACAGTAGTCATCGTCCGGATTGGTAGCAGGGGGAGCGAAGATTTCTTCCGACTCCCAGAAGCGCTGCATAGTTTGAGACAGCGTATCGACAGAAGTGAGTAACGAGCTAGGTGGTTGGTTATTTGAAACCATAGAAAGTGCTGGTAATTTACCAAAAATTACCCAACCGAAAACTGTAGAAATGGCAGAAGGACTGCCTTTGATTATGGAATTATTGTGTTGAATAATTAGATCAGGAAACACTTCGGCGCCCAGTAAAATGTCTACAGGGGCGGAGTGGATAAATTCAGGATCAGCAAGAATTTTGCCGGAGTGCAGCTGTAAAACTTCGTGAGAAATGCAGACAGATGGTAAATTATTAGTAATTTTAGGAATTACTAGCGCAGTGGTATCGAGACGAAAATCGCTGTTTTGTTTAGAAGCGATGGTAATCTGAGAAGTACCTTGTATTTGAGTAGTGGCAGCTGATATGCCTAACAAGTTTTGACGACACGGAATTGGTTTTGCGCCAATTTGCTCTGCGGCGCGAGATGTTATTAAGTTCACTTCAGAACCGCAGTCAAGTACAGCGCGGAAAGCGTGAAAGTTGCCAAATTGAGATTGCAACAGCACTGTAGCAGTACCTAGCAAAACCTTTTGTGAACCAGTGCGACACGATAGCGAATTGCTGTTGGAAGAATCAGAAATAGGCACGGTATTTTCAGCAGCGGTACTTAAATGCGCGCTACTGGGTGTAGATAGTCCTACATAAGGATGTCTATTAACAACGTTATTGTTAGAGGAATCGCAACCAGAAGAATTAACAACGGGAGAAGTTGTATTACGATTAGAGTTAGTAGTACTTGATTTGTAATTAAAATTACTTGACGCAGAATTACGAGTGGTAGAATCGACTGGAGTAGAGGATTCGTGCAACAGTGTGTGATGATTAGTAGAACCACATAAACGACAAGACTTGATAGATTTACAGTCTTTGCGAGAGTGTTTTCCTAAGCAGGCAAAACATTTACGAAGCTGAAACACTTGTTTGTGCCGTTCTTCAACGGACATGGCGAGAAACTCGGTACAATTGAAAATGTTGTGATTAATAGAGCCACAAAACGGACATTTGTATAGCGGTTCACTATTTGAATTAGCAAGATTACTACCTAATAAAACCGAATGCTGTTTTTTAGGCGTTGTAGGAGACATTGGTTGTTTACGGAACACCGGTCTGTGACTAGCCGGTTTATCGACGTTGGATTTGCTAGTATAAGAAGAACTAGCGTTATCTGTAGGTTGAGATGAATTCGAGAGCTCGAAAGCATGCATCTTAGCGGTAACGAATGACATTAAGGCCTCGTATGTAGGCACGGTTGAATTAGGATTCGAATCCTCGAACGCTTGCTTTGTTACAGGATCCAAATTAGAATAGGCTATCTCAAAAAGTAAATATTCAAGTAAATTTATATTTAACAGACGTAAGGCTCCGATTGATGATTCGTGGATATTAAGAAAACCTTTTAACGATTGATAGGACGGAGTGTCAGACTTAACGAAATTGAATATCTGATTTAAGTGAACATTTGCTATGCGCCTTGAGTTGGAGTAGCGCTCAACAATTAAATTGTACGCTAACGTATAATTTTCAAGCGAGAGAGGCAGGTGTTCTATTAGACGCAGTGGTTCACCGACTAATGAGCATCTCAAATAATGAAGTTTTTGAACAAATGATAACTCAGAATTATTGTGAATTAAATCATTAAACAAGCTGATGAAATTCTGGAATTTCGCAACATCTCCATCAAATGAAGGTAGGCGAATTCGAGGTAATTGTATTAATTGCGAATTAGAAGACTTGACTTGATTTGGTAAAACGATTGTATTGTCCAGAGATTCAATTAATTTCTGGGCACGATCAATTAACTGGAAATAATGAGTTTCGAAAGCAGTGCGTTCTGATTCGAAATCTGCTTCGGGTTGAAGTAATTCGATGTTCGTTTGTATCTGTTCAAAGTCACACCAGAGATCTAAGAATTTGTCAAGTCGTAATTTGACTTGGTTAACTTCAACGTCAGATTGAAGAAAATTATTAAAACGAGAAAGATGATTATTAACAACGTTGCGTTTTTTGATTAAAGATTGTAAATCGTCCATGTTGAAAATAATGAACGAAGACAGCGATCGAAAAACAAATAATAGAATGTAAACAAAACACAGCTGTTTATTGAATCTAGGTTAGTTGCAAGTATGATGTATACGTTGCAGACGACGCAAGTGAAGTGATTCTCTCAGCGCTAGCAGTAACGACGGACAACACGAGAGAGAGTGAATGAGAGAGAGGGCACGCATGCGCTGTAAGCTGCGTGAACCAGTTAACAAGAACGAAGGAAAAAATGGCGACTCTAGCCAAATTCTGGCCGTGTCGAAAGATATAGCACTGAACCGATCTACTGTGACGTCAACATAGCGTTGGTTGCAACTTGTATTGAATGAACGCGTCACACCACTGATAATGCGTTGCATTTGTTATGCAACTTAACCCCGTATTTTTTAACTGAATAAATGAAATTGTTTTTAATATTAATATTTTTATTAATGTTTTTATTAATATATTGAACACATGTAAGACACGAAACACAATAAATGACACGATGAATGTAATGTAACACCATGTAACAACGAATTAAACAAAATACTGAAATTGTTGACGATTGAAAAATTAAGACAATAGACTGTATTTCCAAATATGCACTGATAAATATCCTGCCCGGAACGGACCAAAATGTTAGAGCCTTGATGGCAGGAGTTTTGAAAATAACCCAAAATAAATTGGATAAAACGAGTTAAGCGGTAAGCCGACTTGTAACTGTAGGACATCAACCCACTATGCACGACACATGGCAGATTAATGTAAACTGAAGCATAAACGACTTATTCCGGAGGACCTAGTTTCATTTAATGGCGCCAGAAACCAACGGCGGAACGACTGAATAAGCAAGATACAACGATGGAAAATACACTGAGGGAGACAAAGGTAAAACGATAAGTAGCTGCTGGAGCAGCAGGACATCACTGGTCAACTCAAACACAAAATTAGAAAGCGTACAACAAAATAGACTAATTCGCTTACCTGTTGAATAGCCTGAAGTGTAGCAACGGCGTCCACGCGACACGTGTCCGGGGTTCGATTCACACTGTAACTTTAATGTTTGATACGAAAACAAGAACAATTGTAAATAATTATAAATTACACACATAAGTAAAATCACACTTGAAATGATGTATGGTACATCAGAAACGAACGAAGCATAACGACAATTGCAGAAGCGACGCCATAGGATGGCCGGCGCAGCGGAGGCACGAACAGTCTACATGCCGCAGAATCCAACCAGTGAGTGTGTTGACCGGGAAGAAGGAATGTGAGTAGAGGGAGAATGATTACGTCATGCACTGAGATCACCATCGGAAATCAAGACAAGTATACAGGAAGAGGCGGGAACAAGGTTATTAATACAAAATCAGTGTATTTAACGACGATAATAAAAGCGGGGAAATATGAATCACTTAACGGGGGTGCGATTGGCCTTAACAGTTTTACTGATTGAAACTTCACTATTATTTAATACTTTTTTTAAATTGAATTTTGTATTTTATTAAAAAAGTTAATCCAAATTAATCCTTAATAATATCTTTTGAAACTGAACACATATAAATAATCCGATATAAATAATAAATAATCACATACTGTATGAAAATTTTATTCACTGAATACTGCAAATATTATTAACTGAAACTTTACACCAATTCTACGTTCTGTGAACTATAAATATTTTTTCCACCGTATGCTATAAGTGATATATATTTCTATAACAAAACGATATTAATTCTTTAGCATAATAAGTAATTTTGTTAACTGAGATAAATAGAATCAAAATTCCAATGGATATGATTTTATAAATTGAAATTGCAAACAAAAGCATCTAAATTTTGAATAACATGAACTATAAATTTATATATTTATTGCTAAACTAAAGAACTAAACTTTTTTTTCTTCTTCTTCTTCTTCTTTTTCTTCTTCATTTCATGGATTAGACCTTCCGACTTCTTTTCCCATATTTTTAGCTGTCTATCGAGATCTCTTAGTCCAGTGGGTATGTAGTACATAAAACCCGTTTCATCCATATATCTTTACTCATGCGTATTAAATGTTCCTCACATTTCTCTCTGTATTTATCAACTGTTTCTAAATCTGCTCTCCTCAAGTGCTGGTTTTCAAAGAAAAGACGAAATTTTTCTACTTCCTAATTTATAAATGCTCGAAATTACAATTGGTTCAACATTTGTATATCCTTCTCTTTTAAAACATGTATATTGTAACATAGTTCGTGATTATTCTAAAAATGGTTACCGTATAGGTTTTTTTTTATTTTTGTGTAGGTTACTTTCATTTCAGTACAGTGTTTTACTAAAATGGCAAAAGTGTTCAAAGAGTCAGATTTAACTATTAGACCGCAAGTATAAAAATACTTAGCGCCTTTGTAGTGAGCCAGTCAACACCTGAATCGTGAAGGGACAATGTTGGGCCGTTGAAATAGTGCCGTTACGGGACCGGTCCTGAACTACGGAAATAGTTGTAAGTGCGTACGTGTGGTAACAAGTGGTTGTGGACAGGTAAACCAATTTTAGTTTTGAGCAATTTATCAGAAGGATAAAGAAGATGGGCGTTGCTGATTACTCGCAAAAATACCTTTTGCATTTTCTCCAGAAGGTCTAAATAAGATTGAAAAAGATTTCTTCATTGCAGTATTTTGTAAAATGATTACTGATAAAACAAATAAGGGATACGAAGAGTATTCAAAAGAAAAAAATCAAACAATAATATATAAATTTTATATGTTGTTATTGTCTCTTACATTTATTTTTACGCTTTTAAAACGCAGACATCGTATATAGTAAAGAAATCGAATATAGTAGAAATATTTAATTTTATTTTTATTACTATTATTTTTTTAAAAGCTCGAAATTACAATTACTTCAACAATAAAGAGCAATAAAAATTAAATAAAGGTTTTCCAATAAAGAAATTGGAATACGTATTAAAAAACTAATTAATGATGTGTAAAATGTTTATTTAAGAATATATTATGTTAAACAGTTACAAAACGAAGTGTACATCTAGATTACAATTATTTATCAATTATAATATATTCTACATTTGGCTCAACATTATTTTCATATTTTCCACTTAAAATTGTTTCGTCAGTATTTGAATAGTTAACAGTTCGTCGTATTTTGAAATTTCAGGTTACTTTTCTTCATCTTCAATAAAACAAAAAAGTATTTTTCTTCTTTAGGTTTAAGTTTCTTTTTTGGGTAGATTAGTTATTAATTACCATAATAATTAATGGCTGGGGTTTAGTGGTTGGGATGTAATGACTTTTTTGTGTTTTTTGAACATTTTGAAAACAATATTTTCTTTTATTATATTATTTCTCCGAGTAGTATTGTCTACGATGTGTTCTTAAAAATATAATAATAAATTTTTACGTAAAAATAAAGTTTTATCAAACAATAACAGGTAAACAGGCTTACGGGAAAAGTGGTAATAACGGTTTTTTAATCAATCAAGACAAACGAATCTGTAATTTCACTGCGTTATTTCATAATTTTGAATAAACACTAGTCTAGAAGCAAATAGAAAGCACCAACGGTTTCATTTAAATCAGAAAACGTATTTACATTTCGAGGGCTGTATCATTATCATTCATCAATTTTTTACCGACTTGGGACGTAAGCTAACTGGAGTGCACTAAACGAAAGTTGGTTTGACTCGTACTATAAATTATAAAATTCGTGACTGTGAATTAATTATAAACTACTCTGTTGTATCGATCAACATACTTCGCAACAAAAAGTTTTTTTGCTTAAATTATGGGAGAGATGGAATTCCGCTTGTTTAACAATATGAAAATATTTTGAAGCTGTTAATTATGTACCATACAACACTACATGCCTATAAGAAAAACCTATTACAGAATTCTGCTGCGATAAATTTCCCTGCAAGGAAAACACTCACACTATAATCTCTGAGAGGGTTAAGAAAATCACGCTTTTTTACCAAGTAAAATATCTTTTCAAGTTATATTTAGCAGATTTAATCCAATTTTGTTTTTTCCATTTCGTTCTTTACTTAAATAAACTGGAAAATACGCCCTACATTTGAAGTAATTTATAATTTAATAAAAACATTTTGAAAACAGCATTTTCTTTCATTGAATTATTGCTCTGTGTAGTACGTATGTATTCTTAAAAATATATTCCATAAAGTTTTATCAAGCAGAAAAATATTATAAACAGGTAGAAACTCAAGTTTATTTTCCTCATCTTCAAGAAAAGAAAATGTATTTGTTTATTCTATTAATTATTTATTCATCAGTTAAGTGTGATTATTTAAAAAAATTTAAATTTAAAAAATATTAGTTTCTTTTTATACTATTACCAACTAATACCTGTATGACTATCGCCATGTTTGCTGTTGATAAGAGTATAACACTTATTAAAGCGGTAGATATCGAAATATCGGTAGATTATTCAGAAATTGCAACTCACACTCATTCATACCCATACCCGTTTATAGAAAACGGTTAAAAATTTATGTATTTCTGTATTTAAGCTAAAATACAGCTTAAAATGTATCAAAATTTATATTTTTAAAAGGTTTAAATATTTTCTAATGATTCCTGATTATAACAAGTCTTCCTTTAGTCGTGGGAAAAAGACATAACAAACTAATGAAAATCAATGCTATTTCTATATGGTTCAAATTTCATGGGGCACCCATTACCCGTATATATAAATAGGGATATTATGTAAACAACATCTTCAAAACTTGGAAAGTTAACAATCTGTCAAAACTTTAAAAGTTTTCTTTAAATTCAATGTATTTTTTTTAAAATAACAGGGTAGAAATTCAGTGGTTAAAACAAAAACAAAGTAACGAGGGAATATTGTAGCAACTAAAAACTTATAAACAGGAACGAAACCAAAACTTTACTTTGTGTAAATTAATAAAAGTAAAAAATGAAATGATATAGGTTATTACTTTTAGTATTTATCTAAAGAAGTAATGGATACCGAATGTTGATCTGATCGTGCCATAAATTGTAATTCTAGAGAAGAATAAATGCTGTTTTATTCCCCAAAAGATAATCCGACTGAAAAGCAAACAAAATTTTTAAGATACTTCTGAATTAGGTTTCTTCTCTCTTTTAGTCGGACTTGTGTTGTAACAATTCGCATTGGAGAAATCTTAATGAAGAAATCTCTAGAAGTAAGATCTTATGATGTCTTTCGGGAAAAGTCTTCCTCTCAATTCTCCGCAAAGTGATTGTAACTTCCAACCTAAAACTTTATATTTCTTCCTTCTATAACAACCCCTAGGTTTATATACTGAATCTGTCTTGCTGTTCAATGAGTAGTAAACATTTTATTATCCTTTTATTGTAATTTTCAAAATATTATTGTTCCTCTTTCTTTGTAGATATTTGGCAAACCATTTCATTTTTTATACTCCAGTTGTACTACAAAGTAACCAATTCATATGCGCTTATATTTCATAAATATTTCCGCTCGTAAAATGTGCATAATACCTCTCTTCCTTTTTTTACATGTTACGAAAAACTCGTGTAACAAATAAAACAATCAAAAAATAAATTTTTAATTATAACATTAAATATTTGTATTAGTTTTTATCAAATTGGCTTCTTTGCACAGTTGCAAATAAAAATATCTTGCATAATCAAAAGAAATATATAACATAATTTCAAATCCTTCTGTCTTTTCTTAAAAAAATACATTCAAGTACGTTTTAGCAAAGTATTTAAGGATTACAATTTTTTTTAACATGTATTTGACACAGAATTATGTGTAGAGTGTAAAACCATAAGTTGGATAATTGTTGTTTAGGTGATCAGACGAAAGGCTGGATTAAACCTCTAGAGGCTTTACTACGTAAGACGAGGAGTGAGGTAGTTTACCATTGTCTTCCTCACTGTGTGGAAAAGTATGCTATCAGCATGTCAGGCCCATGAAAAGCATCTACTTTACACCCTGCAAATAATGACACCTTCACTTTATTTACCATAGGGTCTGCGCGTATAATGTAATTCATTATTTTCAGAGGAGATACTCTGACTAGTGTTTTCTTACACCTCTACCTCTTCTGTTTTTAAATAGTTCAGTCGTGTAATTGGATGACCATGTGATAAGAAACATAACTATATTTTGTAGCCCTGGAACTAGCAGATCAAGTTCAAATAATTTTATTTATTTATTATTGTTAAAATTCTAGATTGAACCGCCTGAACTTTTGTAATGTTACTTTTTGAAGCTCAACCGAAGAGTTAGACTCGAATAACCATATAGAATTCAGTATTATAAATTTGTATTTTTGTTTTAAATTTCAAGATGATTATTTAATTCCAGACGTTTGAATTTAATGTAAATGCTCCATGTTAGTCACTTAATAAACCATGTTTATCATGTCATGTTTCGAGAATGATTTGAGTAAGGATGATTAAATTAGCTTAAATTTTTGTTTTTCAGGTCAGTAGATGGGTTTTATTTTACAAATTCATAAAAACATATTATAAGGAAACACAATTGAACAAAACATCTAAAATGGGTATGATAAAGACAGAAAAAAATGTGAAGTTTTTGTCATAAAATTTTCATGGGGTTACCTCAAATAATTTCAGTTGTACGTGTATCTAATTTAACATTACAAGGCATCGTGCGCACTAGTTACCTTAATTTATATTGATTAACCAAAAATAAAACCATAATAATAAAATCCAAGTATTTCAATGTATCTAGTAATATTGCAGATCTTGTGTTCATTAATTTTCATATTATCCAATTTGATGACAATAACCAGATCTTAATATTTTTAAATCTGAAAAATAAAAGAAATTTTATTAATATATTAATATTATGGATATCTTCGTTAATTAATCCTTAATGTATTTGAGTAACTTAATTGACAGATAACTAACTCTACAAGTACAACAAAACTTTTCTAAAATTCGTTACGTTTTAATTACAAAACAAAAAGAAAAATGAATAAATCAAAAAGAGTCTAATATCACGTAAAATAATATAGTGACAATATGATAAGAGATTAGGAATAAAGTGATTATTATATGAAATAAAGGTGTGTGGTTTATAACAACACCGAGGTCTATGTAGGGAAAGTATTAATGACTTTATTGTTCTCTATTTTATATAGGTATAAAATCTGGTATAAAACAATCACACGACCTTCTCTTGCCAATGCAAATAATGAACAATATAACCTGACATTAGTAATAAAAAATTACAAATAAACAAATAAACTAACTTCAAAAAACATAACTTATTTTAATCATGAGAATGACGCAATATGAAAACCAAACTTAGTTTGACTAATAATACGGAAAATCACTCTTTCACGCTAAACTAGGCTCTGTAGAGAAAAATGCTTAAAATAAAAGTTGCAGATCTTTTAATATTCTATGAATTTAATTATAAATACTTTTGTCATAAAATGAATACTAAGGTCGAAATCTTAAACAACGCATTTTTTACAGATTATCATGAAAAAAAAACAGAAAACCACTAATTCGCGGTATATAATATAATATATAATTATATAATAAAATATAATTTGAAACAATATTGTTTCAAATGTAAACAATCAAAGGAAAGAACTAGAAGATACATGAAATAAGCTAAGGCTTATGTAGGCATTTATCACTACAAAAAAAAGAAAATTGTTTTGTTATCAGTGAAGAGGAATAAAATCAGCAAAATAATGCGCATGAGTGAAACAATTACAATAGCGCTGCGGTTGCGTCAAAACAGTATACTTATTTTCGGAACGTACTTTCTTTTTGCAATTTAAACATTTTACTTCGAAAAAGTTTTCAAATAAATTTGTTTCACGACTGCAATTGAATTTTTAAAATCACATTTAATTTATACAACTATACTTTTTATATACAATTATTGTATTTCTTAAATACTAAAGTTATAATTGCAAGTAAAATTATCAGTTAGATGTATTAATTATTAACTTACAAGGATGAAAACATTTATTAATTTTAAATAAGCACTTATTTTTAAATGTTCTTGTTTGTCCGTTTCTGTAAATTCCACAAAGTGGGTGTATTAAGTTAGAGCAACTCCTGATGCACTTTTTGGCAGAAATTGTTTGTAAAAATCCGTTAAACGATATTATCAGCAAAAATATTATCCCTGTAAATAATAATAATAATAATAATAATAATTAGGATATTCCAAAAAAGTTTTAAGTCTCGAATCAACTTATATTTTTTAGTTCAAAATAATACCGACAAGCATTGTGTGAAATCAGTTCAGCCCTCCACAAAATATTACTGTCGGTTTTTAAAAATTTTATGTCAGAGTCAACTGTGTGAGTCATTTTGTGAGCCTGAAAAGTATTAAGCAACTACTTTGCAAAAGTCTCAGTCCTTTCTTGTTTCACCGTTATAATTTTTCCTACAATAAGGTGGAGTAAAATCATTAAAAATTAATTTAGTGACTAACCAAAGTTTTCTCTTGTCGAGTCGTTAGTGTTTCAGTGGACGTCATAAATTAATCCATTTTTTTACTGGAAAAGCAAGGGTTCCAGCTGTCACGTGACGTGATCGAGTTAAGTTTTGATAAGTGGTTATCGATATCTTCACAATTCGCGACGGCATCGTCTTTTTCTATAATAAGTTGACGGTTGTAATTAGCGATATTTAACCCAAACGTTGTTCGTCCCATTAAACCCACACTACCAGTCCAAGGAGCACTTAATATCTCTCTCGGTGTCTACAGCCCCTTGGACATCATGCGGAAAATCTAGTTTGACACTTACTTGAAATGCTTAAAAAGGTTATTGAGAAGAGTAAAAAGGAACATATTGTGACACATCACTGGATTTAATTTAATAGTTAATTTAAATGCTTAATTTAGCGTCAATTAGTGATTTACCATATTTTCTCTTTGAAATCAGTAATGAATAGTTTTTTTTTAAAAAGTTTGCAGCCTTAGTATGCAATTTACGACAAATATATTAACCAACGGTATAGAAAACTAAAACAAGCATTTCTACTTTATTTGATTTCCTAGAATCCCTTTGTAAAACATCTCATTCATTGCAGTTCACTATCCTTGTTCAACACACTCCATCACTTACAATAGGCCTACACAACTTAGAAATGAAGGCAATCTATATAAAAATAAACAACCTATTACATTAACCATTTGTAGACTAATCTCGAACTATGTTACGATATGATTTTATAAATAGGGTACTTACTAAGTGAACTCATTAAGTAAAAATAAAACCACATTCCAATGAAATTTATTTTTCTAAATTACCAGTTAAAACTGCCTCTATCATCAGAACATGCAAATTATAAATTAAAATAAATTTGAAAGACAATAAGTTAATTATTTGTTCTTGTTTTTAAAGACAGCAGTTTAAAGGAGGAAATAAATGAAGCAGGTTCATTTGCTCAAAAATAAATATTGGGTGAGAATTTTAATGAATTTCCGATTAAAAGAATATATTTAGTTAATTATTTTTAGTTTGCAAGAAGCCTAAAATATGTTTTAATTTTTTTAATCTCTCGAAATCTAAGTGAACTGTAGGCTATATATTCCTTTTTTTATAAAAAGTTGTTGATTTAATTATAAGATACATACGTAAGATGATTTAACATTTTAACATTTAAAATATCAATTGGATAAACTTGCACAGATTTTAACCATATCCTTAATTAAATATTAAAAATGAGTAAAATTATTTTACCTAAACTTATTTTTTTTTCTTCAATCATATTATTTCATATTGAAAACGTAGCAGTAATATGTTTCCTTATTGCATGAATAATATTTCGATAAGAAATTAAAAACTCTTAATAGTTCTTGTTGTAGACTAGGCTACTGATCGCTTAGTGTTCACGGACTTCCACTATACACATTATTTTACTAGAAATTAATAAATTTTTTTTAATCAAGTATATATTATTAATTGATACGTTTAATATGTACTTGATGTAGAGTGTAACAAAGCTCTTTTATTTTTAAAAACTGTAGGCTATATATTCCTTTTTTTATAAAAAGTTGTTGATTTAATTATAAGATACATACGTAAGATGATTTAACATTTTAACATTTAAAATATCAATTGGATAAACTTGCACAGATTTTAACCATATCCTTAATTAAATATTAAAAATGAGTAAAATTATTTTACCTAAACTTATTTTTTTTTCTTCAATCATATTATTTCATATTGAAAACGTAGCAGTAATATGTTTCCTTATTGCATGAATAATATTTCGATAAGAAATTAAAAACTCTTAATAGTTCTTGTTGTAGACTAGGCTACTGATCGCTTAGTGTTCACGGACTTCCACTATACACATTATTTTACTAGAAATTAATAAATTTTTTTTAATCAAGTATATATTATTAATTGATACGTTTAATATGTACTTGATGTAGAGTGTAACAAAGCTCTTTTATTTTTAAATCCATTATAGTTAAATTAAAACATTACATTAGTACTTTTAATTGATTGTTTTGTAGTAGTTATATTACTATTAAAATTATTATTAAGAGTAAAAAACAGCTATAGTAATAAAAAATAATTATTTTTTTAATTAGTGTAATAAAGCTTGAAGTAAAAGTTTTAGTAGTTTAAAGGCGTTAGTTTTATAGCGACGGTTTAAAAACAATCAGACTTCCAGAACATTTGATAAAAAAGATATTGTGTAAATCATTTCACTGTAAGAATTAACGAGATGTCACTTCAAATAAGTAGATTTGCTTGGACGTTAAAATGTATCGAGTTCAAACTCTGAATTCAAACTCTCTTTCTTGACACCAGAACTTTAAGTGACAAAGACGAGCAAGAATAGCTTTATATATTTACTAGCCTAAGAAGATATATTTCTACCCGTTCTTCGAACGGTTTTCTTGGTGCTGTTGACGGTCGGTTGGGGTACCGAGTTCGATCCCTGTCAGGTCTGATATTTTTTTAATATTCATTGTTATCTATCTCCTTTTAACGTCAGCATTATTATTTATGAAAAAATATTGTTGAACGTAAAATAAAAGCGAGATCTTGATGTTTTTAAATTAAGATATACAGCGCTTTATTATTTTCATATTAAATGATAGGTAAATCACAATAGGAACACCACGATGGTGACAACTATTAAGACGACTGATTCATTTTTGACAATGTGACCGAGAAGAGGTGTACAGGGTACTGGTGGAATGGGTAGCTAGGTAACTGACAATGAATGCGGGTTTTACCGGCGCGTAGGCAGGTCTATGTTTATTGCTCTGTTCATTTTGTATTTTAACATTCTAAAAATATTGGTTTATTTTTTTTAATTGGTAATATAACCGCTATTATGCATGAAAATGAAAAACTTTACATAATCAAACTTATTTGTCTAAAAACATTTCGTAATTGCGATTATATAACATTTTTTGATACATTGACTTTTAACGGAGATATTCGTAGTGTTTTGTTTACCACTCCCTCAGATTTCCCCCATCCCTCAGTGATATTTAAAAAAATTATAGCCTATTTTCATTTCGATTATTTCCAGAATCTAGATACCGAAATTCATTGAATTTGGTTAAGCGGTGTTTGCGTGGTGCCGCAACATACAAACAGACAAAAATTCAGCTGAACTTAATTTCAGTCTTCACTTGGTACATCTGGCGTAGAAACTAAATTTGGGGAATTTTGAAAAATTAATTGTACAGACAAAATCACAATTTTATTTATATAGATATAGGGTACATCATAAAAGGCATGATACAAAAATGGGGTTTTTGAACATGGATTAAATGAAAAAAGAAATGTTTATAGTTGATCTTTTTAACTTATCAAATTTGTCGTCTCAAACAATTTTTTTACAGAACTAATAAATTTCAATATGAGCACCACTGGTCGGTCGGCCAATATCCAATCGATACTTAGTTCCTAAGCAAATGTTAATTAACACTTTTTTTATTACGTTTGTCAAAGCTTCATTAATATTCTTTTCTTAAAGTGATTATGTCACGAATATTTTCTAAATAAACAAAGTTTTTGATGTACCCCACAAGAAAAAGTCAGAAGACGTATGGTCTGGACTCCTTGGAGGTCAGGGTATAGTGTCCTTGCCGGCCTATTCATCGTTGTGTAAATTTTTCATTCAAAGGTGACAATGCATTAAAATGTGGTGGTGCGCCATCTTTTTGGAAATAAATTTGCAGTATGTTTTCAAGTTCATCTAGCTGAGAAAGGCAATAACTGTTTTAACACATCGAGATACACGATTCCAGTAACAGTCTTTCCACCATAAAAGAAAGGCACTATTATACGATTTTTCATCATACCACATCAAATATTAACTTCAGTTGAAACGAGTTCTTTCTTAAAAATTACATGTGGGTTTTCAGCTTCCCATATTCGTGAATTGTGTCTGTTAACACACTCGTTCAAAAGGAATGTAGCTTCCTCTGTAAAAAATTATGTCATCTAAAACTGATTTGTCTTCATTAACTGTTTTTAACATTTCAACGGCAAATTTGAAACGTTTTGCTCAATCACCAGGTTCAAATTCCTGAATTAGCTGAGTTTTATACGCGTATAATTTTATACGCCTATAATACAAAACCTTAAGTTGAGGTTAGAACTGGTGTTACACAAACTTTTGGGTTGGAGGCTATCAGAGCTACTAATAAGTCGTCTCAAAATTTCCCTTCTAACTTGGCCTAAATTACTGCAACCCCACAATTTTTTTATTATAACACTGTATACCTTGGACAATTCGAATTGGCACAAGCAGCTTCGGTGTTTATCTACTCCTCTCTTCACCACTCGCCATGAAACGACGGTACAGTTACAATAGTATATAATCGCTACTGTAATGTGCGACTCACGCACGGTCACTACGCTTTGTTTTCACTGTTGTTATTAATAATCTGTCAGACATAATGATGTGTCTAATTTTTTTATATGATTTTCTGTTCATTATATATATTTGGAACAATTTGTTTAGTTAATTGCGTGTGCCTGTAGAGTATAGTTTAGCGTGGTTTTTCAGTTTAGTTCTTGTATTTTATAATTTGAATTTTTATTGGGACAAATTAAATAATTATTTTACGTTTGTACATTAAAATAAGGTTGTAGGCATTTGCGTACATTAAAATTTGTAAACCTTGTTGAACGAATAGGTTATAATAGCCAGTTCGAATTGTCCACAATATACATTCTTCTGTCTCTTGTTCTGTATGAATACATATAAAACGAACGTCGGCTATGATCGTTTTTACTAAAATTTTACGTACACCTGTATAAAATGGATGATAACCAGATAACAAAACAATTTTTTAAGACACTAAGCAATACACCTAAGGATATTGAGAAAACCGGAATAAATCGAAAAAATTAATGAACCGAAACAAATTCAAACAACTAATTACGTATTTTAAGGGCTACAATGAAGAGAAAAAACAGAACACTAGGTGAACATAAAGAAGAAAAGAGAAAAGCCTATAATGAACAAATGCTGAGAATGTGGGCTGCAAAAAGACATTCCAGAAACGTCTAAAGTCACCTCACGTCGTGTAAAATTGATCTTATAGGAGGTAAAACAAAGATATACTGATAATAATTTCTACGTAACTTTCGAAAGATGGCCCTGAAAATGATTAATTCTTACGCAAGTCAAACGCGATAGATTATTATAATATAACAGTGATTGTTTTTATTTGTTAATAATTTCATAAAGACCTTAGATACATAAACAGTTTCCATTTGCTACGTACATTGTAATCTCGTTACAAAAATAACCTTAAAACTGATAACAGGGTACAGATTTAATTAGCGTTGGTAAACTTGCGATTCACACAAATTAATTATCACTACCAACCATCAAATAATTGCAATTTATTTTGTGTACACAACTGATTTATTATTTAAAACAAACAAATGAATATTTAGTAATTATTTTTGAATAATAATATTTTAAATTAACGGGTCTTTACATTTAAACTGATTTTAAACGTGTTCGGTAAATATTCTGTATTATTGTAACCGATTTAATAGTTGTTTGAACAATACAGTACAATAAATCAATTGAATAAAACCAAACCAAAATTTAATAACAATTTAACAGACGTGTGGTTGAATTCAATTTAATGCAAATTGAAATAATACAGGTTCACTAACTACACTTTTTATGAATCATTTAGGACAGTTTAATTTATAACATCAATATAGACGTACTAAATTAACATGTTATAAAAGAGTACTCACACTTTAAATCGAGTTAAACAGTAACATTTTTTTATCTTTAATTTTATTGAAAGTTTAGAAAAATCTGGTGTGAAACACTCACACGACTTTCTTTTGCCAATGTAAATACTGAGAAACATAACATAAAGTTTAATCAAGAGTGGATGACACTAAAATAAAAACAACCTCTTACTGATGCAATTGAACGAAGTAGAATAAAAGAATAACGTCCAACAATAGTTTTACAGTTTTTAAATTTCATAAAAAACAATAAAAAATAATTGTCTGGTGTTTCACTCTAGGCCTACTATTTATTTGTTTGTCATTACAGCATAAAATTGTGTAAGGGGGCGTGGAATTTTTTCTTCTAGACAGAAAGGGCGTGGTAAAAGAAGTTTAGGTATCACTGGTCTAGAAGTAAAGTCATAGCCACGAGTCAGCCATTTAACAGCTGATTATCGGAAACGAAGTTTCCTGGTTCAAATCCTTGTAAAGGTAGTTACGTTTATACGTACTTGAATACTAGACAATGGTTACTGATGTATTTTGATAAATGGAGTTCAATTAACCATACTATCTCAGGAATGGTCGGCCTGGATATGAACAATACTACACCTCATTTACGCATCATACACATCATCTTCATCTCATTTTGCTATGTGGTTGCTTATTTTTCTGAAATGAACAGATTGTAACGTACACACATTAGAAATTTAATAAAATCTAGTAAAGGTTTTAATACTGGCAAAGTTGTGTACCATAAAAACATATTTTTAATACCGATAAAAATTTTTGCTTCAAAATTTTATTTATTAAACTCAAAGTAATTAAATCCTTTTACATTTACTAACGTACCTTATCAGATTTATTAACCGTTTATAAACTCTCCTTTTACGAATGGTATTAAGTGAAAAATGAAAGACCAATAAAACAGAAGGCCTCTTGAAAAGATTTCAAAGAATGATAAGAGAAATATTTCAGACCATTTGTTGAAAAGTAACTGAAGTGGAAACCAAGTACCGATAAGAACATTACAGAGTGTAAAGCGTTTAGTTTGCTTCTTTGGAGGCTAACTTTCATTCTTCGTTGTTCAAGTTTTAAAATATTACTTACTATCTTGTGATCGCATTTTTCAAAGAACAAACATTTAATGATATTAAATTATAATTTTTTTAAAATAACTTAAGGTAATTTATTCAAACATTTTTAAAAGGATCAGTTAAATTAAATATTGAAATTCTTCTTTAGTGCAGTTATCTTTTAGAAGCTTTGCTCTTCAGGTTTGTTCTTATACAATAAATATATCCTCTTTTTCTAGATTTTTGTCGTTAAAAATAGGCTATATTCTTCTCACAAACTACGCAAATTAACCTAAATTACCTAAATTTTTAATTAGGCTAATTTACTTTTTTACTTCTTCTTACCCTATATGAAAAATAGGACGGATAGTTACGTTTTCATAGCGAATTTTCGAAATCAAGCTTTTACCGTAAATAAAAGTTTTCAAATCCCCTGAAGCCTAACAAATGTTTTTTACCAATTGCTCTGTGTGTTTCTGTTTGTGTGTGAACAAAATATCTCAAAAACGGATACTGTATAAAATTGAAACTTGGAACTTAATTAGTTACTATCAGGAGACTTGTCACACACATTTTCATCAAAATCTATCAACTGGAAGTAGTCGTTTAATCGAGCGAATTTTAACTTTTTACAATTTCCTCAAAAATAGCTCCTATGATTTTGTTTAAAATAGCTTCATTTACTACAAGTTTTGTGCTCTACAAGATCAAGTAAGCAGCAAGTCTGCTAAAATTCGTTGAGGGGATGAGCTCTCAAGGTGAAAAATGACTTTTTTAAGAGTGCGGTCTTAAGCACAGCCTTAAACACGTTGGCTGGCTTTAAGAAGGCATCTCTTTAGGGATTCGTTCATTTGACATCCACAACAAATAGCTACACTACTCTTGCCTGGATTTCCAAAAAGTTGAGATCACCCTTGACACATAACATTCATACCTAATACCTTAAATACTTTTGTAGTTTAGTAATCGATAACCTGCTAAGCAACCTCAGCTCAGCAACCTCTGTTCTTGGCATGTGTCAAGTAGTCGGAGTCCAACACTCTTCATCATACATTTATCATACAAAACGAACAAAGGTGAACTATTTCATCTTTTTGTTAGGAGAACAAGGTGTGATAAAATTTAGAATGGTTTCCCTCCGCACTTTACCGATCTGCGATATCCTCTTATTGTAAATTAGCCTTTGAAACTTTTCTAGTGTAATAACTTTATATACTAGTCTGAAGTCAACTTAATTTACAATTTCGTCTAGAATTTTCAAGCTAATAATTTTTTTAAATCATTTTGTACAGATCGTAAACTAGGAGAACAGAGTATCTGTGCAGAGATATACTGAAACCTCAAGTTTTTTGATAAATATTTACGACAAAACGAACAAACTACTTGTTAGATTTATATTATTATTTCAATTTAATGCCAAGTAGGTGATTCTGTTGATTTTTTTATATTTCTTTAAAAATCAATCAATGAAATTTTGTTTTCTAATCTAAAGGATTAATCGTGTGCTAGTAAATAGTTTTTTACCATAGTATGTCATAGTGAGATATATACTAAACTGTTTTTATGTAAATTCTAATTTGAGAAGACTGAAAACTTTAATATACTTTTCATTTTTTAACAGGAAATATTACGTGAAATATTTTTTTTACCATGTTGTGAGTTTTTTTTAAAAACGTGGCGGGTGATTTAGCGACAAAATGATTCCACGAAGACTTAGCTACTCGCGGTTGCTGCTGACATTGCCAACTGACACGATAGAGGTCTACACTCTTAACACTTTTGTGCAAAATTTTGAGAAAATAGTCGTTTATTAGACAACGTTGTCAGTATTTTATAAAAAGCAATTGAATTTTTTTAATATTACTGTGTAATTAATGAATATATTATTACCTAGTAGGATTGATAGAATTGATATATCACATTTAAAACATTAAAAAGGTATTCATCTAATAATCATCAAATTTTCTAAGAATAGCTTCTTGAAATCAACTCTGAATGAAAAATATTGTTAGTCCTGTATAAAGAAATTCAGTCAGTATTTTATTGTATGATATTAAACACAATAAAAAAACATCGTACTTTTTCACTTTTAGTAAAATACCGGGTGAGCATAAAGTCTTACCCTGATTATAAAATTTTATTACAGAATAATCGTTTGACGTAATAATTTAAATCTGGCGCTGTTACATAGGTTATTGTTAGTAGATTTTGTGACCAATAGATGGCGCTAGTGCTCCTCAACAATGACATGGTCTGTTAGTTCACGTTAGTTGCTGGCGAAATGGCGTTGAAGCAGGAGAAAGCACAATGTGTGCTTTGGTTTCACGAAACGAAATCGCCCATCAGTGTTCAGCGTAATTTTCGGGATTTTTATGGACGCAGCCCTCCTGATGTTAAATCAATAAAGCGGTGGTATGAAAGGTTTAAAGAAACAGGCAGCGTTGAAGATCTTCCTAGAAGTGGCAGGCCTAGTGTGAGTGAAGCAACTGTTGATCTTGTTCGGGAATCGTTTCAACGGAGTCCGTCTAAATCAACTCGTCAAGCATCACGTGAACTTCAAATACCGCAAGCAAGTGTGGTGTAAATTATTCATTAAAGGCTTAGGTTGCATGCTTATAAAGTGCAAATCGTGCAGGCCTTGCAACCGAATGATTTGCTGAGACGTGCAGAATTCGCAACTGAGATTCTCAACAGGATTGACGGCGCTAACGATTACTTAAATCGCATATGCTTTACCGATGAATCCACCTTTCATGTCAGTGGAATGGTAAATAGGCATAATGTCCGTATATGGGGATCAGAGAATTCACATGCTACTGTACAGTTACAGCGAGACAGCAAAAATGTGAATGTTTGGTGCGGCCTCATGCATAATAAGGTTTTCGGGCCGTTTTTCTTCACGGAAAACACCATTAACGCTAACATTTACTTAGATGTTTTGCAACAGTTCATTGCACCACAGTTAGAAGAATATCAACCATGGATAATTTTCCAGCAAGATGGGGCACCGCCCCACTGGGCTTTGATAGTGCGTAATTTCCTGGATGAAACATTTCGGGATCGGTGGATTGGAAGGGATGGTCCAACACCCTGGCCACCCCGCTCTCCAGACATTACTCCCCTTGACTTTTTTTTCTGGGGCTATATCAAGGATAGAGTCTTCGCCACACCAGTTGCTGACGTTGACGAACTGAAGGCTAGGATACAAGCTGCTGTGGGTACTGTGATAGAGCACATGTTACAAAACACCTGGCGGGAACTGGAATACCGCTTCGACATTCTCCGAGCTACCAAGGGGGCACACGTTGAAGTTTACTAATGTAAGTAATCTTAAAAAAACTATTAACACTAACCTATGTAACAGCATCAAATTTAAATTATTATGTCAAACAGTTATTCTACAATAAATTTTTATAATCAGGGCAAGACTTTATGCTCACCCGGTACTATGAAAATAGTGATGGCGAAAGATGGTAAATTAATGACATGAAGGAGCAAAAACACCATTAATGTTAATTCTGATGATAAGATAATAAAACTATTAAGTTTCTTTAACTTAAACAATCTACAACTTAAAACACTGAGAATTTGAACAAATTTAATTGATATTGAAAAGAAAATTTGAAGGAAATGAGAGTAGGTAGAAAGAAAAATTCGTAGTTATGAAAAAAGTAAGGACTTTACTAATGGAAACATCTAACTTCGTCAAGCCCACGATAGATAAGTCAGTCACAATATCCTTGACTAAGATGTTAAAGATGTGGAAGAAATGTGTAGGCGAATGTTTTTAGTGGACACAGAATTATTATTGTTCTCAATTTTAAATATTAGGCTAAGTTTAAATTTTTTTGTAATTCCTAATGTGTGTACGTTACAATCTGTTCAATTCAGAACAATAAGCAGCCCCATGACCCAATGAGATGAGGTTGATGTGTATGAAGTGTAAATGAGGTGTAGTCTTGTTCAGACTCAGGTCGACCATTCCTGAGTGAGTATGGTTAATTGAACCCCAACCATCAAAGAACACCGGTAACCACTGTCTAGCATTGAAATCCGCATAAAAGTAACTACCTCTACTAAGAATTTGAACCAAGAACCTTCGTCTTCGAAAATTAGCTGTTAAACAGCTGATTTTGGCGACGACTTTACCTCTAGAAGTTTAAATTAAAGTAAATATATTTAATTATCTGAAATAACCGTGATTATTTAGATACTTCCAATTGTGTAAATCACAATATATTTCTTATGCATATTCTACGCTTCGGTTTCTTGTTAATCTGGTTGACTACCGTAATAGGTCGGCAATGGGTATGAAGAAATGGGAACTCTGAAAAAATACAATGTTAACCAGTTTTTCAAATATCAGTTAATTATTTTTAAATAGCAATCAAACAAATAATCCAAAATAATTTTTCTTTAATAAAACAGGAACACAACAGAGCTAGATTTTATACGTATTTTATTGTAAATAAACCAACATAGGTAATATACGTATTGGTGTGTGTAATATAAATATTTAAAAACACAATTCTTCAATTTCCGGAGTTTTTGTTATGTGGTATTTTTGAGGTAATAAACAAACGCCTACAGTAGAAATGATAGGAATTAATTTTCTCGTTCCCAACAGCTAAAATCCAGTTGCACATCCTACAAGTACGCAAACAATTTTAAATACAAAATCTTCCCTTTCAGTGGTTATTTGCTGATATATTTTTCAGCAAGTAATTCTGATAACGGGTTTCCAATTTTTGTTTTGTTTTAAGAGTAAAAACAAATTTTAACATTTGATTTAACCATATTAAATTCCTAATATGGTTAAGAAATATTATGATTATAGAGCCATTTAAAATAAAAATGTAAATACAGTAATGTTTACTTTTAATAAATAGAAAACAACATATTACGGTAAAATGTTCAAAAATATAAAATTTTAAAATCATTACCAATAAGACTTCACCGATTGTTCGATACTAACAAAATATTTTTTATTTTAAAACAAATCTATTAATATTATGCAACTGACACAATTTTTAAACAGATTCTCTAATATATTAAATTTTAAGGTTGTCCCATGAACCTTAATATGTACTGAGATCTCGAAAGGCGACAGGGAGATAACCATAAGCGCACGCCCACAAGACGTTACTAAATGATCAGAGCTAACAAATGATAAATTTTTACACTAAGAAACCAACAGCTAACTGATTGTATAAATTGATTAAGAAAATATATTTTCTTAAAATTAATTTAAATCTTTTTCTATGAGATTCTTTTTTAAAAAAAGGTGTCTGGTCACACGACATCACTTCAAATTCAGGAGATCGGTCAAAAGTTAATCATGTTGTCACTCCTATATTTTTTATTTGAAAACCAATATCTAGTTTTATAGATTTACTTCAAAAATTTAACATAAACACGTAAATTAAAATATTTTTCTATGAAATAATAATTTTTATCGAAGATCAGACAAAGTCCACAGCAACATCCTAGTAAAGTGAACGGGAGAATATTTAGTTTCCAAGAGGCTACACCAAATTTACGATAACATTTAACCACTTTTTTACTGTAAAATAAATAACTGTAGGACTGTGGTGATGACTGCACGCTCCTTCAAGTAAATCAAGTTTTGGAACATTAGCTTCACATTTAGAAATTGTTATATTAATTTAATAACAGATACTAAATTTCAATTAAAAGTGTCAAAAATAAATATATATCTAAAAATCTTTAAAGTAAATTCAGACATTATTGAAACAAAAAATAAGTTTTGAGCTGTCACACAAAACCAGTATGACACCAGAAGAGGTGACTGAAAGCCACGCCCTACGATCACAGTGCAACACCGAATGACCTGTGCCAACGAAATTCTTTACTTCAAAACAAATATCTAATTGTGTAAATCTACTTCAAGGATATAATTTAAACACTTTTAAAGGTTTTTAATATAAATAATAATTTTCATAACTGACCAAAAAGTCAATACGTTATCGAACAGGTTACTAGGAGATCACCTTGTCTTCACCGCCTACCAACACCAAGCCACACCCCTGCATTTGATATCATAAAATAGTTTATTATTATTATTATTATTATTATTATTATTATTATTATTATTATTATTATTATTATTATTATTATTATTATAAGTATTTAAAATTATTATATAATTTAAAAATTTATAAGTATATTTAAAAAGTATATTTAACTTTGTTTATAAATATCTAAAATAATTTTTGTTTGTTTAGTCAGACCAGGTGGCCGGAATCTGAGAGCCAACGTTGTTTTCACGGCCTATAATAATGGAGGCTACACCGAATCTTCGACCCCAGCCAAACACTTCTGAACTAATTTTATAAACCTATTAGGAATATAATTTTAACAAGTTTCTTTTATTTATAACACAAATTTAACATTGAGATCCCGAAAAGAAGAGGTAAACTTGTACACGGCCTTACTTTTGTTACAGGACAACACCAAATAATTAGTACGAATAACGGATTCATTTCATTTACTTTATAACTAAGTTAATATGTGTTCCAGAATACAATTTAAACATATATAACTTACTATAGAAGATTTTTAATAAAAATTTTAAATGTCATATTTGACCAAAGGAAGTTGTATTATGATCTCGGCTAGATGACCGGGAGGCTCCATCACGTCTTTACGACCTACCATCAACAGACTAAATCTAATATTTTATACCTTCAAACAATTTATTATACATTTACTTCACTAAACAAGAAATAACAGATAAAATAATTCCATAAAATATAAATACTTTTTAACAGATTCTTGTATACAAACATAAATTTTATTATTAGCCATCTACAACTTAGTCCATCTGGAGTTGGTGGGGAGGTGATTCGAAGTCAATGTTTTTTGCTTTCACACACCCAATACATTTTTTGATTGCGTAATCAAAACATTAATTTTATCTTAAAAGTGATATTTGAGTTTTACAAACTTATTTCTCAGATATAACTGAAAGACATATTTTATAAATAATAGTTTTATAAAAATTATAAGTTTATAAATCTTTTCAATAAACTATAAATTAAAATTGGTTTTTTAAAAAAATGTGACCTCAATGTGGAATCTGAGTGGCAGTCGTATTTTTTGTAATTATTAAAGGAATCTATCTAAAATAATAATATGTTTAAATGGTATTTCTTAATTTATTTATAAAATTAGATAATTATTGTTTTGAAGTAAAAAAGCATTTTTATGGTGTTTAACTTTCGGTGTAGCTTCTTGGTGGTGAAAACAAGATGGCCACCCGGCCACGCCCTACGAATGATGCAGAACAACGGTCAATCAGTGCCAAAAAGATTGACAAGTAAAACGAATATTTTTTCACAAATTTACTTCGGAAATATAAGTAAAGCACGTTATTCAAGAGATTCTTTAATGTACTGGTATATTTATTTCTGTAGGCTATTGTAATTATTTACTGATAGCTTCATCGAACAATAAGTATATTGTGTTGCGAGTATGAATAATGGGCGATTAGTATCCCTGGTATCACTCTATAAATTAAGAATTCGTTGTTTTGTTCTTGACCCAAAAGTATTCAAATAAATTTGGAGTTTGTAGTCTGTGAAATCTTCTGGGTGTTTCATTGTAGTTTAGATTGATGCCTTCCGAATCCTGATGATTTTCAAAGCGTGTTAGGTAACAGATGCAAAATCTATGTAAATTTTCTTGTACTGTGGATCTGTTTGCGGCTCTGTGTATTACCTTGGTTGGTATGTACCAAGGCGAATCTGTGATATTTTGAAGTAGTTTTGACTGAAATCTTTGAGTTATATCAATATTATTGTGATTTGTACCCCGAGACTTGTACACCGTATGTAAACAAAGGTTTATAATATTATAAATATTAATATTTTATTTTGTGGTAATAATTTATATTTTCTGTCAAGCAATCAGTATAGCTATTGGCATTAGAAATTTTGATGTTTCATTTAATGAGTATGTGAGTTTTTCACGTTAGACCACTGTTTAGATAAAGGCCAAGATATTTTGCTGTATCTGATTTCAAAATTTGTACATTATTTAAAAACACTGATGAACATGTTAAAATAATTTTTAAGATTGGCAAAAAAATATAAAATACTTTAAAAAACTTTTAAATAACCCCAGTATATTTTTCATGTGCTCTAATGTTTCTTAAAATTTAAAAACTAAAATGATCTAATTTTAAATGTATTCATGAACTTTACAAATTGTGTTTTTTCTCTTTTATTCTATAATACGTTCTAAACCTTTGTTGTTAATGTCACTTTAAAACAGAAAAAAATCAGTTATTATATTTAAATATAAAATTATAATAGAATTATTTTAAAATTCAATAGCTGTACATTTTGAAATCTCTAACGCTACCTTTTAGTACTTCAATCAACTCAGGTCACATTGTTATGTATTGTTGGAATCTAAAATCATTTTAAAAACATGGTAAATTAGAAACGACTAATTTAATGGTGATACAAAGTAAATGTCTAAGAAACCTTTAAACCTTGTGTGTAGCTTATTTAAACTAAACATTAACATGATATTATTGGTTACTATTATTATTACCATTAATAGATAAGTTAACTATTCAAATTTTGTGAAATAGCAGAGTAAATAAGAATACACAATATTCACAAAAGGAAGCCTTGATATACAATTTAATTAAAAGGCAAATAATAACTTTGTAGCATACAAATCTAATGCACATATGTACAAGAGCATCTTCTGTTTGTCAACTTTGTCGGACTGAAGCGAATATTGACCAGTAAACGCAAGGAATGACTAGACAACCAACATCTCTAGACTAGACAACCAACCTCCTGAAAATTATACGCTGTATTTACAATAACACGATTATATTTTGGAGTTTACCAAGTAATTAGTCTGTACACATTTTAGTGTTTTGCATTCATAAATACAATTGGGAAAATTACTAATTTGTTTCGGTAAGGTGATAAATTTATTACGAAGGGTTGTATTTCATTACAATAATTGTATTGAAACAAATATAATCTAAAATTTATTATTGTTATGTATGTATAAACAAAATATTTTCAAAAATGGAATTGAGTATGAAATTGAAACTTTGAACTTAAATGAAGTACCACTAGGGGACCATACGAACATTTACAACTAGTCAACCAGAAGTAGTAGTTTTCGAGCAATTTTCCTTTCTTTGCAGTTTTCTCAAAAACGATCACAAGTTTTTTAAATTTCCTGTTTTACTTAATTTTTTATGGTCTACAAAAAAATATAAGCTCATATCTACTGGAATTCTTGAGCAGGCTGTGCTCTCGCGGTAAAAACTGTTTTTTTTTTAGATTTCCACCTTAATTTACATTTAAGAGCGAAAATGCACGTAATTAAAATTGTAGAAAATTAAAAACCTGCAACTGTCATGCCAAAATTTTTTTCTACAACGCTCAATTTAGCATTAATTAGTGATTTTCTGTATTTTTCTCATTAAAATCGGTAAAAAAGTGGGATTATTTTTAATATTGCGGCCTTGGTATGCATTTTACGACGTGTATAACAAAATTTATACAAAAGTAAAAAGCCTACCAGTTTTATTTCAAGCATTTTTTTATAAATAGCCTAGTTAAGCGTTAATTAGTTATTTTCCGAATTTTCAAGTTGTACAGTGCATGAATTTTCTGTCATGCAGCGCGCATAATTAGTCATCCTAATAATGCAGCTCAAAACTGAATACATTTTAAATTAACGAAGAGAATAGTTTATTTTAAATATAACCGTTAAAAGATGTAATTAGTTTTAAGATAAAAAATAACCAATATTAATTAAAAAATACCGTTGACAAATAAATTTTAAGTAATTGTACCGATATTATTAATACAATTTTATGTATGTATGTGTCGACAACCTTTTGACAAGATTGAATGGATGCGTACAGTTCGTTAACTGTCAAAAAAATTCATTAAATAAAAATTAATGTGTTGGCATGAAGATCACAACCGATTCACCGATTATCAAAATCTATATAAGTGTAATTGATATCTACTCGTATGTACCAAGAAAATTTAACGGACTATTAGGACCTTCAAGAGATGTAACGAGGGTTTCTGTTGCCCCAAAATTATCAATAGTGGAAGGTACCAAGTATTTAAGTACAGAACAATTAATTGAAACCGTTGAGTGTCTGTTTAAGTTCCAGAATATCGGAGTTCTCAGTTAAGTGTGTCATGTCGCGACAGTATGCATCAAAATAACAGTAACAAGTGGACTCCAATTATTTTAAACAAGTTTCTTATAAAAAATGTATTCATTTTAATCTTTTTAATTTTTTTGATTTTATGTATAAATACATTTTTTTCATTTATATAAATATTGTGTTTAAAATGAAATATTATACTATACAAAATTAATTTATGTATATTTTTTCACTCAATTCCGGATGAAACGTTTCATCCCTTCTCGATTATTCCATCGAAATTTTAAATTCGGATTAATAATTTTTAATACTTCAAATTTTCTCGTTAGTTTTTTTTATTATTTTTATGTTACAAATCCGGCAATCCCTTTTAGGGAAATTAGACCAATGACGTTTTTAAATATTACAATCATTCACACATTTATATTAAAATTAGGTTTTGTATTTAATATTTCAAGAGAATATTGTGTGAGTGTTTCCCACCCGAAATATTATTATTTTAAAAAATATTGATTTATTCAAAAAAAATCTTTTAATGATGTAGGATCTAAAAATCTCTTTTAAATTTAATCAATTTTAATATTTAAATATGAGTTTATGCATTCAAATTTATTGTAACTGTCTTTACTTTATATATTATATTTATTATTGGTTTCATAGGACGAAAAAGAAAAGATTTAGTATTCGTTGAGTTACAGAGATGGATTACTTGAATGCGCGCTGAAAAGAGGGCCGTTATCCTTTTCCTACAACTGTTTATTATTCAATATCAATCTCATCAGTTGTTGCCCTTTTCGCCTATCTCTCCTTTCAGCCTCCGCTCTATCATTGCCCTTACAAGGTTCCTCTGAATAACGATTACTCCTTTAGACGGAATATTCCCCATGAATAAAGTATGTGACATATAGGTGTGCTTCTTGAACGTTGATGTCTACCCACTACCCAATAACAAACAGAAAAGTTAAATTTATAAAATACGTAAAGTTTATGATCAAAGCAAAATTAAATTATACAGTACTAGCTTGTAAAATATTCATGGATTTATTTTATTAAATCATCCTTTTTTTTACTACATTCACTGACACATACCCTAATGAGTTGTTAAATTATTTATAACATTTTGTGGTGGCCTGAAATTACTCAAGAATGAAATCTGAACGATAAATTTAATGGAAAATACCAAAAATGTTTTGTACATGATAGAGAACTAAAAGGTAAGAGTAATAATGACATGTAATAACATGTAATGACATGAGTAATTACGACATATATCCGTCAAAAACTGGTATTAAGAAACAAAAGTTAAAAAAACGAAATTGGGACCCGTAAATATTTTTTACACTACGGCTCCTGTCAGTAAGCATCTCAAAGATACAAAAAATTAGAAGATGAAAAAATATAAATACATAAATAAATGTAATTTTTACGCTACGATACAGATTTCTAAAAGAAGACAGACCAGATATTCACTTGGAGTGGTCAAAAGAAGCTGTGCAAAAAGCCATGACTAGGACAGCCTTTTACAACGGGGTTAAATATCTTATTTTAAAATACTGGAGGTATACGCTATTTATGTTCCTTGAGCAATAAAGACGTAAATTATTAGATGTATTTTCTAGTTAATTATTGCTTAGAAGATTTTAATTTTAGTACTGAAATACTCCTCTCATTTTTATTCTGTTGCAAGGCCTGAGTGAAGTTACCAGTGACTAGAAATAAATCCAGAAGAATAGATAGTCACAGTCTTAAGATTATGCGTAACGCCCTTGATGAAACTTTTAAGTCAGCATTGATGAATAAAATTTGTTACTACAGTCTAACCTGCTCTTAACGGAAAGTCTGTGTACCGGGAAAAAATTCCATTAAGAACAGGATTCCGTTGTATACATGTTTCTAAAAAGAATTTACATTGCTTATCTTTACAGAGTCCTGTGATATCTTATCGCCTTTTGGTGCTGAAAAAGCCGAATATTTTTGGTTTTTGCCGTAGTTACTAAGTATTGCAATATAGAGAAGAAGGTAAGTACAGTACTGCTACAGTTTTAAAATTTAAATACAATGCTTTATCGAAAAGCAGAAGTACATGTTTATTTTGGTTTTTCATTTTGTATATAATGTTGTTAGCCACTTTTCCATGATCAAAGAATTCATCCACGACTTTTTATTTGATATACACTTGACTGGAATATGTTTCTTATCTACGTTTTGAAACATTGCGGTTTGTCGGCTTTTCCGATGTCTAAAGGTTCTTAAATTCACCTGACCATAAATCCAAAAATAAAAACTCTAAGCCGCTCTTTATAATGTTCTCCTCCTGTGCAGCGTTCTCCTTCTAAACAACTCATTTAAGAAAAACTTTTCCGTTATTAAATTTTTTGTTCTTCACGTTTCTGCGTTGGACGGTTACCGTTAAGTGCAGGTAAATTAACAGATATTTCCTATAGTAAATATGCGGGACCGGCAGAATTTTCCGTTCCAAACAGGATTCCGTTATTTCCAGGGTCCGTTAAGGACAGGTTAGACTGTAATAGTTTAACTTTTATGCAATGTGTATCAACATCAACCAGCCCTTAGCGTCTACTGATTGACATGGGCCTCTATCATTTCTATCCAATCTGGTTTATTTTGAGATTTCCGCATCCAGTTGTCAACTTATTTCTTGATATCGTTGGTCCAATGTGCAGGAGTTCTTTCTCCGTAGTGCCTACTTGTTCTCGGTCTCCATTCAAGCAGTCTCTTTGTCCACTTCCTATCTGTCATCTGGGCCACAAGTCCTGCCCATTTCTCCTTTGACTATTCTGCGTTACAATGAGATTAATAAAAACTTAAAATTAGCTTACTTCAATTAAATTAATTACAAAACTTAAACCTTAAATTAAACTCGACTATATTTATAAGATATAGCCACTTGGTTTATCTGTCCAGAATCACATGCTACCACTTGGATACAAACGCACTATTAACGTTATTTAGTTTTAGTTTCCGGTAATTCGTATCCAAAAGATTTCGTTCAACGCTATCCATACACCTCATTTCTTACAACAAACAATTTATACCTTTGACTATTTTGCTAGAAAATCACTGTTACAATATTACAACATTATTTCAAAAAATTATTAAACAAAATTAATTTTTAACATTTAATGCTTTTCATTATCTTTTATTTATGTTAAACAAATTATGTCTTCAATACTTAAATTTTTGTTTCATTGAATGTAAAACTTATACTTACACCGACCCATTACTGCGGGGCTCTGGGGACCACCACTATCAACCTGCAGTGCGGACCCAACTGCCCCTGAGGGAAGGCTAGGCCTGAACCCGGTAGCCGAGCGGTCATTCTTCGGGCTCCACTTACATCACGCCGGCTCGCCGCTTCCGACCGCCAACAACGGAACTTTACAGGGCCACCAACACAATTAAACGGCCCTTTTCTGGGCCACCAATTTTCCAAACAAGTTTTTTCCACGTGTTGTCGGCCCCGGTCGGCGACATAATAAATAAGTGTTATAAGTTTAAAGAAATTATGTTTATTATTTATCTACATGATTGTAGATTTATTAAAATAAGATGAAACCAAACAAAAAATCATATTCTACAATAACAGGGAATCAAAAAGTTCAGATAGTTCAAAACAAAATTTGTAATCAATAAGAATTTAAGTAGGACTTACTAAATTAAATTAAAGATAATTTACGCGCATACTATTGGTCGCTATCGTTTGTCGGAGATAAAAATTACATGAAGATTAAAACTGTTTGTACTTCAGAACAATATACTTTTTGTTTAATTCGTAGGGTACAGTATAGACCTACCAATAATTTATTAGTACGAAACTTTGTTTACACTAAAATTTCACCAAAAAAATCGGAATCCTCCATTATCTAATAATACCTGCAACAAATTATCTTCAAATAGGGCTACTAGATGTATTTTTCTTTGGTATGTAAAATTAGGAATGCTTTACTGAGGTCTTTCCTTTCTCCTGTCGTTGATCAGCTGAAACACATGTTGAATTTCTATGTAAACAGGGTTTCCACACAAACTTAATTTATGTATATTTGCATAAGTAGTCATCATAACCGAGCCTATGATAAACCGAAATGTGCCTACATAATTTCCATTGTATAAAATAATTAACACAAACGCATATGGTCACATTCGCCAGCTCTAAATTTGCAATTATATCAACAACAGAAACATCTAATAATTAAACAATCCCATTACTACAGGCCTCCATTACTGCAGGCCTCCATTACTGCAGGCCTCCATTACTGCAGGCCTTTCATAAATGCGTCATCTAGAAGCAGTCGTCTTTTAGAAATATTGATTAATGAAATAACTAACTACTGGATCTTTTAGAATTGCATAAATATAATTACTAAATAAACATAATAATAATAATTGAATAAACATTGTTAGGCATATAGTATTATGATGTAATAATCATATAATATAGGCCTAACAATGTTTATACCAAACTTTGGTTTTTTTCGTAAATTTGAATCCACGCAATTGAATATTATTCATTTGAAAAGCTTTACCTACATTAATCGTAGGGTGTGAAACAAAATTAAATTTCCATTTTGTTTCATTTTTTGTACAAAATATAAACTTTACAGGTAGGTAATAAAACATACGTGCAATAGTTCTGTACAATCAAATACTATAAGTTAATTTTGAAACACGAAAGTAGAACAGTTAGAAATTTTTCTATTTTTTAATTTGAATTTTTTTAATGCATACGTCGCAAATAAATAATGAACTATTACTTGATGTGTATCAGATATTATAGGCGGAGTACATTTTTTGAGCGTAAAGGGTAAATTAAACTTTAAAATAAGATATAATTTTCAAGTCAACTGGAGCACTACTGGAAGAGAAATTGGTCGACTGGTAGGAGCAGCAAGGTGAGGAAGTGGCGAAGTACACAGCAAACTCCCACCCGCCTAAATAAATCGTGCTTATTATAATGGCTACGATTAATATTCGTACTACGTCAGTTATTACAGACAAATTTCCCGGTTGTAGCTGAGTATTTCGGTTTACTGGTCAGGTAAGCACTGATTAGGATAACGAGGCGGTCACTGTTAATTGATTTAGTCGTAATTAGTATCTCGACTAAATTTCAAGTATTCGTCTTATTAAATACTGTAGAATATTGTTTGTTGCTGCAGTGCCTTTATAATTTGTGTCATATTATTATCCTCTAGAAGTTTTAAAATTTGAATTTAATTGAAATAAGCTTACTTGTTCAAATTCACACTTAAAATTTCACTGCCAAATGTCAATACAAAATTATGAAATCTTTAAAGCGGCCTGTGACATGAATTTTGAAAAAAATATTTTTTATTTTTAACCTAAAAGATGAGTATCTTTTTCCCTCCTGTGTAGTTTTATTAATTTCGATTTTAAATAATTTTTACTTTCTCTTGCCCTAATATTATAAGGAAAGAAAATATTGTTTTCATGTCAATTCTTCGAAATCGAGATTTTACCAGAAATATGTTATCAGGCCCTCTGAACCAAAAAAACATGTTTTTTTAGCAATTGGTCTGTGTGTGTACAAAAATATCTCAAAAACGGGAAATCATACAAATTTTAAACTTGAAATTAAGACTACTAAATAAGATTTCACAAGAACAATTTCATCAAAAAATGGTCAACCGGAAATAGTAGTTTAATAGTGCGATTTTTTACTTTTTTGCAATTTTCTCAAAAACGACCTAGACATTTTTTTAATTCGCCTCATGTACTAAATTCTTATGCTCTACAAGATAGGGTAAACGTCTGCTGAAATTTTTGAGAGCTCTGCTCTTTTGGTAATAAATTATGTTTTGAGATTAAGACGTTAATATGCATGTTAGAGCAAAAGTGTTTTACGATCAAATTTCTAATAAATATAAAAACCTATGACGTTCATTTCGAACATCTTTCTACAACGCTTAGTTAGGGTCGATAAGTAATTTAACGTAGTTTTAAGTTTTAGAGAAGTTAATTGATTTTCATATGCCGTTATTCACTCAGGGTTAAAATTAGTGTAGGTTATGTTTTTCAGTTTTAAAATATTTACTTCTGATTATAGCTACATTTCACAGCAGATGTTTTTAGTTAACGTTCATTCATTCATTCATTCATTTACAACAAGGGCGTTCAGGCTTCTTCAGCCCCTCCTCACCGCGACCAAAAAGATCTTTTGTGATTGCCCCTATTCCTAATTTATGCAAGGCCCGCACTTTCGATAAAGCGCAGGGTCTGCCTAGGATCTAGTGCACCTACCTGAGCAGGTGTAAACACATCCCCACCCAACAGTGCTATACTTTTGCAGCCAACCACTATGCAACTGCAAAAATATAAATGTGCGACCCACTGAGGCGCCTTACAATACACCTCTCCGCACAGACCTTAATGGCCCATATTTCATCTTGGAAGATAGTCATGTTACACCCAAGGGCCAGGGAACTCATTCCCCCGGCCCCCCAGGCCCCCAATCCCACTCTTCCGCTCATCACAGGGCCGTCAATATACCAAAAGGTAGCCCCTTCCGGCATCACCGGCCGTCCCTCCGCCCACTCCTGACGATCAAAAATTTCCATCTTCAGTGTGTCGGAGAAGTTGTATGCTCTGTTCATACGGTCCCAAGGACCACCTACCACACCCATCCCTTCAATCACCTTGAAGATCTCAGTGTGGCCCATCTCCACTGATGGGACCCCGATCCCGTCCTCCAGCCTCAAGGCAGTTCCTATCGCCTCTCCCTTCACTTGCACATGAATAGGAGGCAAATCAAACATCGCCTCCATAGCGGCCGTTGGACCAGTGCACATTGCACCACATATCCCTAGGCAGGCCAGTCTCTATAGCTCCTCAGCCGATCCTGCGCCGTCCTAGATCTGTTGTTGGCCACCATACAACATCTTCGTACGTGACCATTGGCAGAATGATGCCCACACAAGCCCATTCCACCATACGAGGCCCAAGCCCCGGAGTCCTCCCCAGCAGACTCTCACATATCCATAAGGCCTTTATAGCCTTCTCCACAGTCCTGGACATGTGGCCTTTCCAGGTTAGGCCACTATCCATGACAACCCCCAGATACTCTAACTCAGGGGAGTAGTTTAAATCCACTCCTTCCAGAGTCAAAGCATCCATAGCTGTTTTTCATGATTTCAAATGAAATGGGTACCATCTGGTCCCCACGTGCAGCTAGGGAAATAATAGGTCCGCCCCTGCATAGCCCCGCGTACAGAGGTAAGGCAAAATACTGTAGGAGGAGCCAGGTATCCTACAGGCACCGTTAGACACTGATTAAATGCCCCAGTGCCATCCACCCTTCAGCACGGTACGACTGACACCACTTGGGTTGGGCAAAAGCTACAGTAGGAGAAGTTGCCTCTAGCACGGATAGAAAAAGTGCTAGATGCCAGGGATAAGGATTAGGATAGACAGACAGAAGCCCAGCATCTCAGCTCACCTCGGCGAGACCAGAGCATGGCTGAACAGTAGCCATTATATGCCGAGGAGTTTCCAGAGGCACGGGCACGAAAAACTGCTTTTAGTTAACGTTGGATAATTTAGTAATTTATCAAAAGTACAGAAAATTGAATTTTTACAATAAGTTGTTTTGTTATTTTTGAAGAGAATTCTTACCTTAGAAGGATATCTTATCTTAAACAGGCTGGACTTATGCGGGTACTGTATTAGGAAACAAGCTCGGATAAGCGATTCGTGTATTTACACTTTCTTTTGCCTATATAAATATAGAAAGATAAGTGTTGTTTTCATGTCGATTTTTCAAAATTAAGTTTTCATGGATATACACGTTTTCAGACCCCCAAACCCAAATAAAATGCTTTTAGCTATTGGTCTGTGTGTGTGTATGAACAAAATATCTCAAGAACAGAACATCGTACAAAGCTGAAATTTGAAACTTTAAGTTACGTACTACTAGAGGATTAGTTATGAACATTTTCAACAAAATCAACTTGAAGTAGTACTTGGTTTATTCGTGTAATTTTTCACTTTTTCAATATTTTCAAAAATAGCTCCTACGATTTTTTTTAAAAACCGCCTCATTTACAACATTTTTTCTGCTATAAAAAATAGGATAGGCGCCATGTTTGCTGAAATTCTAGGGAAGGCTACGCTGTCGAAGAAAAAAAAATGATTTTTTTAAGATTGCGGCCCTAAAAATATGCATTTTAGCGCAAAAGTAAACTATTATAATCAAAGTTGTAGAAAATTAAAAAACCCAACTTTTATTCCAAACATTTCTTTTTATGACTCTTAGATTAGCGGTAATTATGTGTTTTTTCATAAAAATCTGTAAAAAATGGACTTTTTAAGATGTATATAATCAAATTTATAGGAAATTAAAAGACGTACAACTGTTATTATAAGCTTTTTCTCTACAGAGCCTAGTTTAGAGTCAAAGAGTGATTTTCCGTAGGCCTATTATTAAGCCAAATTAGGGTTGGTTTATATTTTGCACCATTCACTCATGATTAAAATTAGTTTCTGTTTTTTAAGGTCAGTTTTATTAATGTTTTATTACTAATGTTAGGTTATATTGCTCATTATTTGCATAGGCAAGAGAAGTTGTGTAAATGTTTCACACCAGATTTTTTGTTTTATTTTAAATCTCAAATATTAAGAAACAAAAATGAGTAATTTTACTACCACATTTACTCAGAATTATGTATAATTAACCTGAAAAGTTTCAATTGGCTCTCTGACGATTTTTGAAGAAACAGATCATAAGTAGATTCCATTTTAATATGTGTCTAAGTAAAGGTTAGAGATCCTCTTACAAGTTTTTTAATTAGAAACAAAAATTTACTCGCAGTTTATCAAAGTTATTACAAGGTTATATCATAAATTTATTCACTTCATGACGCAAAAGATTTAAAGATTTGAAATTCTAAACTTATTTGAACAAACAACTTTTGTGTAAGTGTTTTGTAATGTGTTCACACTTATTAGGAATGTTGTGGAAGTTAATTATCGAAGTTAGGTTTCACAAGAACTCTGGAACGTGAACAAGTATTGTGGAGGTGGCAAAATATAGGACGGGAAGAGTTAGTTAAGGAAATTTGTCCATTGTGCAACGAACCATAAAATCACTGTTTGTTTGCATTTAACTACAACTAGCGAATTATGTTCTTCTTATTTTTCACGTATAACTAATCTGAAATTGATATTTTATAATAACATAATTTAACAACTAGAATATTGTGACGTTAATTCTAGGTTCTTTCGAGATCTGGTTACATCTAAATAACAAAACCTCCGTTTAAAATTTATAGCTAATTTATTTAATAACTATTTAAATTGTTACAATTATAATGCTTATAAATTGCAATTAACTACTTAAATAATAAGACTACATTTAATACAAAATGTTTTAATATTGAAAGAAATTTGACTAGAACAAAATATGGCCATTTAGGCATACATTCAAATAAATAATTTATTCCTATTAACAATAATTCAATGGGTATTGTGCACTAACTCTCCACTATGAAGAAACTGCTTCAATGCGTGACGCATTATGTCCAAACCGTTACAGAAAACTCACTTCACAACTGTTCAAAAAACACTAAAAACCAATATCAAGATTTTAGACCCCTAATATGTGTGTTTTATGTGAGATATGTTTAAAACTATGGGAGATACAGTTCTGAGACCTGTTTTGTTAATATTCAACCAAATATGCCTTCTAGTAAAACCTTAAAAACCTTCAAAATGGCCTCATTTACCGGGTATTTGAATTCTGGGTGATATATCACTTGATAAGGGAAAAGTTAATGTTTTATTTTCTGAATTCAAAGTGATCACCATTTGTTATGCGACAAACAAATCTTTTCTAATCTTTTCTTTGTTCTTTTTATCTTTTTTTTCTTTTGTATCTTTTCTAATCGGTAGTCAATTTCTTGCCGTAAATAAATTAAGTGGTTCCTGATTATTGAATTCACTGCTGTGACAATTCGATTTTGCAAATCACAATATGTCTTTTACCAACCCTGACAGATAGTAATCGCACGAGGGAAGATCTTCTGACCTTGGAGGCGACTCAGTACCATGTTGTACAACCTCTTTCAACCTATCGTCCTGAAAGTTTGTCATTCAGATTATTTTGTACCTCATTTAAGAAGTAAGAAACTACTTGCATGAAGATAAAATCATCCGTATCTTGTTGCATTTATGCATTTCCTAGGCTAGGAAATTAGTTTGAATGTTCAAAAGTAGTTTGGGTACGCTCAAAATTTTCATTTGACGTGAGAGGACCAGTGTATTTCCCGGTCCTCGGAGGACCGGGGTCCCGGGTTAGATTACCAGTCAGGTGTGGCATTTTTCATCACTCATTTTCATACATCATAATTCTCCACCACCTGCATTAGCAGAAATTGCAAAAAAGTCAGACGTAAAACAAAAGGAAAAATAGAAAATTGTTTTTCCCCTTGCGTATGCTATCATTCTACGAATTTCTTTCACAAACGGTAAATCTGTTTATAAAAAGTTGGCTCTTTGTTAAACTTACAATGAAACATACGCTGCCCTGAAATAATGGATTCACTCATTACATACTGCAGAACAAAAAACGATTTTTCCTGTAGCGTCACAATTTTGTCGTAAACAAACCACAGCGCCACTATCAATACGAATAGAACCAATAAGTCCAAACGTAGGTACAAAGCTAATAGAGTTCAAAACTTTGAATGTTCCGTTACCCAGTGACTTATCGTATATGTCTCGAACTATAATACTAAGACTATGTAAATATAGTCTTAGTATTATGTCTCGAAATATTTCCATTAGAAACAAGAAATATTGATAAAAAAGTAATTCATTACAAAAAAAAACATTTAAAAATTGCTCTTTCTTTTTGAATAACTCAGTCTACTTGATTTCAAAAAATATCCTCAGTAGAAGCTTTCAAACATAGAGAGATGATTCTTTTTCTCTTGAATTATAAATTTTAAAAATATCGATAACTTCAGTGATTTTTTTGGCTTACAAAATCAACAGAGTAAGAACGATTTGGGTCAGATTGAGTATCTTAAGTATCTGGCATGATCCAGTTAGAATTTTGAATCAGATCTTTCAGTTTGAAAGTAGATTAAGCTACCTGGCGATTGAGTTCTTAGGCTTCTATAGATCTAAATGTATTTGTGTAAAATCAATTAGCAATAAATTATTACCTGATGGTAACATATTCTACTAACTGATTAACTACTACGAAATCATGTAATTGCAAATTAGTAGTTTCTCTTGTTTCAATAGGGCGATGAACCTCATTTACCAAAATATTTATCTGAAAATGATTTTAGGTGCAGAAGCACGGGTATTTAATTGACATTGTAAATAGTGTAAGCCTACTTCTATTCAATGGATTGCGGATTAAATTTAAATCACCCTTTTGTGAGCTGTGAATATGCATTTCGTTGTGACCCTCTGTAATCTGTGAGCGTGCGTGCGTCTGATAGAATTGAACGTATGGAGAGGTGTATTATAGCATAACACTTGATTGCCTAATGCCATTGGAAGGGTAACTAAATTGGTAGAGATAGTTGAAGTATAGAACAGCAAATATCAGCCGAAACGCAGGCTACTTACTGGTTGGTGGCCGGTCCGCAATCAATACACCCCTTTACAACTGTGGTACACTGTTGCGTGGTTTCTCCTACAAAGTGACGGTTGTTGTTATTTTAACACGGTCTGTTTTAATGTAACTTGTTAGTATGTGTAAATTTCATCCCAACCTGTGACATCCCCGAGTACTCGTACCCTAACACTCCGGTTTAGGGTAAAGCTCATTTTGCAATATCTTTGTCAAATTGTTTCCTTCATTTAAAACCAGATTTTGCATAATACATACATTTTTATATTTGCAATATATTTTCTTTTTCAATACACTTAATGCACCAATTCACTTGAATATAAATGAAGAAATGATCCAGAGACGAGAAGAAAAGACCATCCTAAGGGAAAAGAGGATAACCCAACTGCCTTTCAGAGAGAGAAGACAGCCGAATGCAGCTGTGGCAGAGAGATTGAGAGCCACCAGGTCAAGGAATATGAAATTGATGTGGGAACGAAGAAAACAACAGTGTGGTGCCACAACTAACTCCTCAAGGAACGCATGTCCATGAGTGACTTGAGTGCTCCAATTGGGGCGTAAATAAAAAAAATGCACCAATTCATTTAATTTTGGATGCAATTAGATTGTTACAAAAACTTGGCATACTTTTAACCTCAAATAATACCCGCACAATAATATTTTGGAAAAAGTTGGCCGATGTATGGTCATCAATAAAATGTTATATCCTGTGTTGTGGAGTTTCAACATAGCTTGTGGCACTAAGTAGAGAATCTTCCAATCTTTTCTTGAATACTCTTCTATTTATGGCCCAGAGATTCAAAATTTCCAACCAAGATTAAGAAGCAAAATAACTGCTAAGGAAATGTATTCTGAAGAAGTTGTCATTTGACTGTACTAGATAAAATTAAAATGAAAAGATTTTAACGAAAGTGGACAAAAAGGTTTTATTGACTGAAATGAATTCGTAAGGATAAGAAGAAAATGTGACCCTACAGATTCCCTTCAAAAACCTAAATTCAAAACGAAAATCAAATTAGCTTCACACCACAAAAATTACAATACCGAGATGAAACCTGCATCTGCTCTATACGGGAGTTCGTGTCTTAGAATGTCTTGTAAGAGTCCTAGAAAGGCTCGTGTAAGAGAAGCAGAGAAATTTTAAAGATATTTCACAAAATAATGGATACAGATAATAGACAGTCAGTACCGGTTCCGAGGAAGAGAAGAACTGTAAAATGTTAATGGAAACTATAAAAAACGAAGACTAAAATTCTGCGGACACTTGTACCGTACGCATGATAAGCGGGTAAAAAAAATTTTTAATCCATAAACAGTCTGGACTTTGGTGTCGGGTAAGTGGTTAAAAGAAGTAAAGGATTTTTTAAAAAAATGTAATAACCCGAGAAAACACAATGGACGGAAACAAGTTCAGGCTACTGGCTTTTGACTTCAAAGGCTTCTACAAAGAACAAATCTAGAAAATCTGATAGATCAGAGAAAGAATAAAAGCTTAATTGAAATGATTCTAAAACTTTGATCTGCAAAGTTACTGTACAAGGTCTGAAAATTGTTCTAAAAGAAAAATTTAATTAAAATAATCTTTTAAACTTAAAAATGTATTTTAGCTAAGTAGCCTTAAAACGACCGGGAAGATTGGTCTAGGAAAAGCAGAGAAAATTTCAAAGGAAGATACTTTGCATAATAATGAGTTCGAAGATAGAAGACGGACAGTTACAGGTTACGAGAAATTGAAGGAATGTACAATGAATACAAATGGTCAATGTAAACACGATCATAAAACTGAGACGAAATTCTGCGGGCACATGTTGTGTAGAGTAGATGACAAACAAACGGTAAACAAACCCAATCTTTAAGACCCCAACTATAGATCAAGGTGTCAGATAAATAGTTTGAAAGCCAGAGAGGATATAGAGCAAACTGTAACAAAATGAGGAAACATAACAAATAGATTCAAATTTAGACAACTAATTACTGACTTTGTGGGTTTCCATGAAGAGAAAAAGCAAAATAACTGATGGATAAAGGAGAAGAATCTAAAGTTACATTACATGGTATAAAATGGTACTACACATAAAAATATCTTGTTATATTTTTCCCTTCTTACGTTTAATATTGAACATCATGTTGAATTAAAGAAAATATTATACGTAAAATTATGAATTACGGTTAACTTTATCCAACAATAAAATCGGAATTTTCTTTTTCTTTTTGGCAATTAAAGGAACAACTTACTTCTTCACCAAACTGAAAAGGAATCACTGTTTACTCTTTGCAAGGTTGTCTATTGAAAATGTTACGTTAAAATTAAATGTTATTGTCTATTAGTTTATTTCATATTGAAAGAATCCTGAAACGATTTTTATGTTGTGGGAGTTGCCAGCTGAATCCACAATTTTCGAAAGCTTGTATAGTGGCCTTGAATTCGTGTATTCTATTGAAATGAACAAAACAACGTTAATCTACTTTCTACATCATATTTTATGAAAAGTTCTTTTTAATTCCACTGATTTTACTTTTGATGAAAATTTACTTCTATTTTTAACTCATCCATTGAACAAATCTAATATTAATCAGTCTAGTACTAATCATATATATACAGTATATAGTACTAATCATAATACTAAGTCTAGTATAGATACTGAAGTCACGAGATTGCCTCGTATGGGCTGTGACGAAGGGCAGTGAAATATTTGCAGTGCTGCCAACCTCAACAGTGAGACACTACTCGTACATTTCACTACCGTGCAGTTTCTAGATACATTTTATAAGCTGTGGTTGATTCCGAGAAAATGTTTACTTCATAAACCTTATAAGAAATAAATATGACCTGTAATATTGCCTATAGCTTAATTACATGACTAGAAGTGTTTTATTCACTGTATTTACGAATGAATCGTCTTCTTTACTATCGCTGTCATCGGCGTTTATATTATCAGTCTCTTTAGTATCTACCTAACCGTTTTCTTTTTTTACCAGGTGTCAACAAAACTGTTAAAGAATAGCTTCTTCACGTCCTTAATTTCCTTCTTTATTTTTCGACTTGTGGAAAAAGAAACATCACAGTAGTTAGCCGCTTGCTCACGGCTTTTGTTAAAAGGCACGGATAGGCATTTTTGTTTAACTTAAACTTCACAACATTTCATTACATTGCGTTCAGCACTGCAAACAGTTCGACCACATTTTCGAGAAACCGACATTTGTGTTTACTGTAACAAACAGTTATATTCGTACAGTTAACCTGCAAAAGGTTCCACGATATACTGTATATGCTCTGGGTATAGTATAAGTTGTTAAAATATGTATTTGTCGTACTGAAATTAAAGCAGTCGCGCGTGCGTACTGATGTTTTTCCCCTTTAACCCTCGTTGCAAACAAGCGCAAACTCGTGACTCAAGTGCTATACTAAGCATATATCCGTAAGCCGTGAAACTTTATTTATATAAATTCAGTATCAGAGTAAATACAGCCATCATAACTAACAGATTTTGCTAAAAAATTATTCACATTTTGTAAAAGATTGCCAGTTAATAAAAAATGCAATTCATTTAATTTATCCATTGCGTAAGTAGTTTGTTTTAGTTAATTATTAAAAATACTTGTCTGGATGGTTTAATGAAAGATTTTTTTTGTAATCTGCTAACAGTCACTCATAAAAGAAAACTTTTTCAAATTATAGTAATATTTAGGTCTCGAGATTGAGCTCCCGCTCCCCTTCAACCTGAAAAAGTTTCTTAGCCTGATAATAATAAGGTAATTATGTACTTTTTTTGTAATTTGTATCAAGCGAAGAAATCTAAAATAAATTTGCTAATTTTTAACCCCTTTAATGTTGCTACGTGAGTCAATTTTCTCATATTAAAAGTTCTACCGCAAAATAACCATATTACGTAGTGTTAACGATTTATTCATTAAAAATTTATTTTTCAACGTATTTTGGTGGTTTGTTTCATTTTGTTCACGAAAGTCTGTAGTTTCTATCAGTTTCATTTCAAGTATTGTTCTGCAGTAGCAGAAATTTTTATAGAAGTAAATTTACCAACAATTTTTTGGTAAATTTACTTCTATAAAAATTATTATAGAGGAGAAAACAATGACTATAGATTAGAAACTAGATGATTTCCAATATTTTCTTTAAATTGAAAATAACACCTTTCTGTAGAGAAGAAAAAACTGAACAAATTTTGTCCATTTTTGTAAATAATAATTATATTGATTTTTTTTAATAAGTAAAAATGAAGAAATGAATACGTAGTAAAATTTTGTTGTCACATGAAGTAGCCTACTTGTGCTTGCGAATGAATCATGCCTATTGAAATAGTCTTATCACAAAGCACTACATTGTAACAATAAATATTTAAAAAAAAGACTAGTAAAAAAAAGCGATTAAAATAAAACGCAACAATAACCGAACAAAAGCAAACTATTAAGATGGCGAACAAGTAGTGAAATCACAAAAATCAGTCAGCTGTAACATACAGAAAGTGATGACAATATTGTAGTTATATTTTGACGCACCAGGGAAAATTTAATAACGGTTAGATCGAGTTAACGATTCCAAAGAGAAAAAATTAGTTGCAATGTTCCTATAGAAATAATTTACGTGTAGATATCTAAAAGTTGATTAGATCAAGCGAAGCACTAAAAGGGTCAGACCTTCATAATTAAATTTTCATTACAGCTCAATAGATTTTTCCAGTTACTTTTGACACCAGTTATCGCAGAAGGAACTGATTTTACAGTGAAAAGTGCAAATGAGTGAAAGATTTTGGCAAATTCAAGCGCTTCGTTAAAGTTTTAGGATGATTTGAAACATTTTTACTTGCCAAATAGCGAGGACGGGATGGGCTGTTCTAAATAGGATTCTAGCTATAATTAAGATGTAATTAATTATTAATTAATGCATTAGTGATTAGCCCCTGGTAATGTTACAGAGGTACATCTAAACTAACATGGGAACGAGGCGTGCAGGGTGCCCAAGTATCCCAATTAAGGAACCCTACACTGCACCCTCAAGACATTACGGAGAGTTAAACAAATGAAAAATTAATTAAATTTTCTCTAACTTAAATAGATTGGCAACTAATAGACTACACACAGAGCGTACAAAAATTTGAAAAATTACCATTAAGCATAGTGTAAATGCCCAACAAATTTTTAATTTACAGACATTATACCTAATTCGAATTTTTAATTTCATAGATAACTGTTTATTTCAAAAGGGTTACACATAAATTTAAGTACAACAAAATATATGGCCGTATCCAAAACTAAGATTGGTGCAGTGAACTTACAAGTATAACATTCGCTTTGAAAGAGTAAAGATTGACGGATATTTGGGGGGACTTCCTTAACAGAATAGCCTTTTGAGTACCTCAATCCGTTATGAATTAATAAATTTTTATTTAAAAAAATAGAATGAAAACCAGAGGATGAAATAGTTAACAGGAACGCAGTTGTTTTATTGATGTTAAAAACTCAGAACAAAGGTATTAAACAGCCTCTTTCATAAATGCTAAACACAACTTTTAAAATAGCCACAGGCAGTATTATTATTTTGGTTTCGTTTGTACAATCTAATTCCTATTGAAAGGCATAGGTATTATTATCATTATTAAATGAAAATTTACGTAACAATGCTTTTTGATATAGCCTACTCTTTATTATAAGAAAATAACAATTTATAAATGAATGAAAATATTGTGTATTTTTATGAACACAATTGTATTGGGTAGTTATTTTCTTTATAGGGTAGCGTATTTTACAGACAGTTTTTCTGTAAGTTATGGAAAAGGCATTGTATGTCTCGTGTATCCTAATTTATGTTTTTGATGTTTACAAAAATAAATGTAGCCTAATTAATTTACGATGATTTTTATTCAGTTGTATAAATATTGTAAATTTTACTTGCCTTTGCTGAAAATAAAACTTATAAACAGTTTTGTGTAGATGACTGAAGATGCAACATCTTCTGTATATTTAAACATTTTTTTAAACTTTCATATGACATTTTTATGTACTCTGATGGTGGTGGATTCACCAAAACAAGCGTAAGTAGATCATAAGGATCAAGGCAGCTTGAAATATTATTAAAATTTATAATATTTATTTAAAATAATTGATTTCAAGCTGCAGGATGCATTATAAAGATTTATTTTTTAACGATTTTCATTCAAATAGTAGTTAATTAATATAACACATTAAGTATTGTAATGTTCTGATAATTTTGATTAATTTTTTAATGCCTAAAGATATGATATATCTAGCCTTATGATATGACATCATCCTCATCATTTTTTTTTTTTTTTTTTGGTTTTAGGCCTGACTGTTCTGCAATTACTGCTAATGCAGACGGTGAAGGATAAACTGGTTTTTTGTAACGTATGAAAATATGCCATGCCTGAATGGGATTCAAACCAAAGACCGCATGATGAGAGGCGAGCACGTTACCAACTACGCCAATGCGGCCGGCCCTCATCATGGATGGTCATGATATATCATGAGGTTTAGAGCCGAACAAAATCAAGCCTATCAAAACTGATATAGAATGGCTAACTGAACCCTAATTATCAAATTACAACAGCAACGACTGGTTAATATTCAATATAAAAGTAATTACCTTTAATAGGATTTGAACCACGGAAACTTCGTCTCCGAAAAATCCGCTGTTAAACAGCTGACCCACTGTGACTTCTTTACTACTAGACTAACCTGGTGGTTTTGATGTAAATTACTTGAGTAAATAATAGATACAAGATTCAAATTCAACTTTTATTAACAAAAAAAATAAAACAGACTGAATTGTTACTAATAAAAAATGACTATTTTCAACAGGGTGAATTTTTCATTGTCCAGAATAACTTATGTTTACCCTTTGGTCAACGTAGCCCATCAAAGGTTAACCTTTTGATTCTTAATCACTTTGAAAACTACCACAGATCTGCAGCGCATGATCGCTCCAATTCTTCCTAAGAACACGTATTAAATTGTTGAATGTAAATAGGTATATGTAATAAAGTAATAAAAATATTGATAAAAAAGTTTAACATTCGTTATGCTTATGTTCTTCTTTTATATGAATTTCATTGAATATTACACGGAAAAGTTTTAAAGGAACCGAGCTGTTCTGCCCTGAGCTTGCAACTTCAATCTGAAGAAAATTTCCCCCGCTTAAATCTGTCAACATCTTATACCTATATTTTTCTTTCTCTGCCTCTTTTGGCGATTATCTCCCTTTCCATTATTGGTTTTCGTATACAATTTCTTGGTAAAATGTAGCTTTCCTTTTCCTGATGGAACATTTTTCTTATTTTCTTTCGTCAGTTCTATGTATTTTCATTTCTTTATTCTTCTTACAGTCAAATCGAAAACCATTTTACATTTTTCTTTTCTGAAATTTTATTTAAAATAATTTTTTGTGGAACTGATCGTTTCAAATATAAGATATAAAATGTTTCTATTCAATTATTTTTTGTCTATCTAAATTTACAATCAAGAGCTCTGCACAGCCTGTAAATACTTTTATAATTTATTTAATATAGACTAAGATTATTGAGGAGAACCCCCCCCCACATACCCCAATTAGCAGCACCCTCGCGTTTAAATGGCATATAGCATTAATTGCTTTAACGTTTTTGTTATTTTATTTTTATTTTTCACAAGATTGGAGGTTAAATAATGAAAAAAACCAAATGACAGTGTTCAAAAATTGCATGATTAAATCAGTGTATTTGCGTTTACTGAAGAAAAGAGTGAGATGGCGAATCAATGTATCCCAAATCTGCAAATCACCAGCATATGTATTTCTCACTTGCATAGAGATTGGTAAATATGGACAGTTCAGAACACAGATGAGTATGCTGTTATTGTTTTATAATTTTGAGTTAAATCACTTGAATGCCTGGTGGAATTGTTCCACTTATGTAAAGACCGATTCTTACGATTTGATTTTGATTGTACAACTAGTGACGGCCTACAGTATAATTAATTATGTAAACTTATAATGAGAAAGAATGGTTCAACCAAGTTGAGTTGGTCTGAAAATTAATTTGCTTCAATCAATATCAAATCGATTAAAGTTGACACTCGGTAATTTTTTTTGCATTCAACTATTCAATTAAACAAATTGAATGAGCAAATTGACTTGTATAAAACAGCTGTTTAAAGGCTTCAAAATCTAAATAGTATATAGTTTATAAAAACAAATTTGCGCAAATAAATTTTGATTTTTCTTTATGTCCGACTGTTTTGCAATTACGAACCCAATAACAGCCCTTTATGCGTGATATTTTGCAACGTTTTTATGATTTTGTAAAATTTCTTGTTAATGATTAATCAGAATTTCAGAAATAACATAAACTGACAAAAATTGTCAGTTACATCATTCAGTATAAATTAATTATTAATTTATACTGAGGAACTAACTTGGAAGTATCATCTGTGTATAAAACGTTTAGAACTTAACTGCCGTCGAAGCTACTCTTCTTCTTAATTAACACTCCATCAAAATTTAACCGTTCCAAAATTTTAATATACAAAACCCTTTTGAGATCAATCTGGGCTTATGGAGTCCAGCTCTTAGGAGTAGCGTCAGAGCGTAATTTAAAGTCAATCTAGGCCTTTCAATCAAAAATCTTAAGACTTGCTTCTGGCGCTCCTTTTTATGCAAGCAATAAAACCCTCCACGCCGGTTCCAAAATTCCGACAGTAAAAGAGCAAACTGCGTCCTTGTATATAGTAAATTTCACGAAAGACTAGATGACTATCCAAACCAACTAGCCCGTAATAATTACAGTACCGTAATAATATTGAGGACAAAAACAAATTGTCGCCATCTAAGATGTCTCATTGACAAAACTAAAATTGACCAATGGCGTTCCAGTCCAACCGTACCGTTCGTTCAATTGGAACGCAAAAACAGCAAACTTGATTAATCAAAATCGAATCGTGAGAATCCGCCTTAAGAGATATTAAGATATGTATGCAGTGTACGGTTGAAAACGTACGAAGTTGCGTTAATAATTTTCCTCGGCATTTTCGATTGAAAACATTTTATTTTATCCAAAAAGGGGTTTAGCAGAGCCGTAGATTTGGTATCTATACATTAACATCACTTTAAGTAAAGATTTATGAAGAGTGGTTTTGACCGGTGGGACAGATGACTGGTTAGTAGTTTGCTCCTACAATCTAAACCTTTGTGCTTCAAATTTACAAGTTCATTCCACATGCAGTCCGAGATAGCTGAGCAGGTTTTTCACACAAATGTTTTGTTTTATTGAAGTTAATTTTAATCTTCCACTTCTAAAACTATTATTTTTGATGTTGTTTACGAGTAAAACGCTTCATCAATTGCAGAAAGGCCGATAACAGTATAACTGTGTTGTCAGCAAATGAAGCTAAGAGACTGTGACCAGATGTAAAAACATAAGTAGTGTAAATGTTGAATGATAATGGAAAATTTAGAATAGATCCTTGTGTAACTCCATCTCAATCAATTTCAAGACTGATCATTCAGTTCCAGGGAACTAATCTGATTTACGTTAATTTTTGTTACTTTTCGTGCTAAACAAATGGAATAATGATACAATCTGACAACTTTTAGTATTGTTCAAATATAGAAACTTAAAAGTAATTTTCTCAAATTTGTTTTACAATTCAGTCCTCTTAATTCTGTTAATTCGGTTTCCTTTTTGTTTTTAGTTCAGCAGGTTTTTCACTTTAAAAACATCACTAAGAAACTCTGTTTGTGAATTGAAGTGAATTTGGAGGTGTTTGAATAGTATAAATTAATGAAGAAGTAGCAATTTTTTAGCAACGCTTATTGTCATTAGTTGAAAAAGTTGAAAATTTTAGCTTACCTACATTTAAATCCATTACTATGAATTCAGAATATTTTTTTTAGTATACTTTGTAGAATAATGAATGAATAATTTCTTTCCCGACTTTCTTGTACTCTAGTAAGTAGGTCTATTCAACAGATGGAAACACATCAGACTCTTGTTTTATTCATCTTTCCAATAAACATTAAAAAGTTGTGTCTTGAGCAACTCAGAGAAGTTTTTGAAGCAAAGACAAGAACTTTGCATAATTAATAAACGTACCTCTCTGCATCTCGTGTATACTAACTTTGCATTGAAAACACAACAAATGGCAAAATTAGAAATTCTTCAAAATTTCTTCGTTAAAGGTTTTTTTCTTTATTATAACGTTTTCTTCTGATTGTATAATAAATATCATTATATTTTTATAATTGTAAAATATATATTTTCTGAAACTTTTACAACAAAGTAATATAATTGATACAAATTTGTAAAGCATATAAGATCATTATAAGTTATATTTTGTACAATTAACTTTTAATTGGTTATCATTATTTCCGGTCTATAATTTTTTGAAGTATTTTGTGAGTTCTTGTACAAGTAACTTGATCAACTGTCGTTATTATTACAATTAAAACCAATTCGGTGAACAACCTTATTGCCCGAAATATCGCAATTCATTGAAGACGTGGCTTGATACAAACCTGCTGATAATGAACTGCTAGAAGACTTACTTTTTTATTTTTGATCAATGATTCAGGGACAGCCAGCGTTTCAAAATCTGAAGATTCATTCATGGTTTAATTTCACAATTGCATCAGTCAAATTATCCAGAGGTTTCATTAAAAAATATTTGGGAACAAAAATTGACTGTTTTCTTTGCTGGGATGGGCACGTTCAAGATCTTTGTCAGATAGTCAGGAAACTCTAAATAAAGATATTTCTGTTAGTTCATTTCACATCCTACAAGCGTAGCATTCGTTCACTGTAGGTTTTGCTTCTTTTTCCGTCCATCTGGTGTTATGTTTTTATTCTTCGTGGAAAGCCTTGATAAACGTTATCAGTTGTTCTGAATTTGGTTCCGTACGTTATGGTTTTTTCGGTATATTCCAGGTTTCTCAATAACCACTTATCCGCCACCAGTTTATTGTTTAGTGTCTAAAATTTATTTTGAACCGTTTATCATCCATTCTATACAGGTGTGATAAAGTTTCAATCTTCGTTATATGATTGGTTCCTTTAATATTTCATTTTTCTTGTACAGTTCTCCTCGTCCTTGTAACCAGTATTGTGTGTTTATTATCTTCGTACCAAGGGCCGTATGGTATCATGTAAGTCTTCATAATACCGCCCTTTGAATACTTTTTATAGAATATACTTATTTTCGTAAAAATTTTGTCCCAGCTTTTATAACGGGTAAATGCGAGATATATTACAAAAAAATAACAGTTTCACGTTTTCAGACAAAAATTTAGGCCAACCATGTACCTGCACCAGAAACCGAAAACAAAAAGTATGAACAAAGTTTAGACAAAAGTGTGCGATAAATCATAAAAGTATCCATCAATATTGTAATTATATAAACCAATATAGAAAAACGTTGCTTAAGATTTTTAATGGTTCAATTTTATGTTGATTTCAGTACTTATGCTGCCCACTTACAGTACTAATTTTCTGTATCATAGCACGACATCGCCCTGTTTATACCCATTATCTTGCGGAGAATCGTTCTCCTATATTTCTTTGCTTCTTTTCCCCAGTTATTCTAAGGCATTCTCATTCACTCCCAGATTTTACAACAGTGTTATTAACTCTTAAATGAATGACTTTTATCTTTAATTAGAAGCAACTGCAACTGTGAGATAATACAACTAGCAGTATTTTGTATACAGTAACTATGTAATTATACTGTCTTTCTTGATTCAGGACCTCATACAGTGGCAAGTCTTCGTCTGTTTTTCATACAAGATCCCTGTTCTATCATCTCGTTAATCTTCTTTGCAGATATTGTGGTAGATTTGGTTAAACATAAAAAAATAATTTAAAGCGAATTCATAAAAATTAATGGTAGGCTTAATTATTTCATAAAAATACATAAATTTGAATTATTAAGAAGTGTAGGTAGAACTTGAGAGAAATATCACATATTAATACCACTGGGAACTGTTATGTCAAATGTTAAATTTCCTTTATAAACCATTATATAAAGAAATATTTTTTTTTAATACTGGAAAGTTTTAGATTCCTTTTATTTTCAAATTACGGCTGACAATCATGTTCTTTTCATCTCCCTTTCGTTTTACAGCGTTCAAAATTACTATAAATAAATATTTTCATTTTTGAAAGCAGATTTATTTTTGTAAATGTAAAAGATTATTCATTTCGAGTGAGATTTATTGGAATACATATTTTGTCTCTGTGTTTATGCGTGTACTCCGAGGTTTAAAATTCTCTTGGCTTTGCCGCTGCTGTTTTGATATTTTACTGTATATCGATTTTGATGTTTTGACTGTAGTACGTACCCAAAGAGAAAACATAAAACTGTTACGAATAAATATTACATTCATTTTTTAGCAAACAGACGAGAAATTTCCAATACTTGTATTTTCAAATAAATATAAGAAAATATATGATAGAACTTGTCCCCATTGGCGTTAAATCTGTAAAAAGTCCATGGAAAATCAATCTGTTACGATATAAAATGAAAGATGTAAAACATGTCTGTGCATATTCATACCAAAGGATTTCTTTACAAATAAGTATTTCTAGTATTATTATGTTGTTCTTTTTAGCAAAGCAGTTTTAAACATTGTACATAGACATCATTTAAAATTACTCTCTAACCTTCATTATTAAATCTTCACAATTTGTATATTCTAATTGTAGGCTTCTTTGTACATGCAGATTTAGGTTTAGTATTTTTCCCGTGTAGGGCCCATTTGAACCACGTGACTAGACATTTATGGAAGGTCTTTTTGTTACTAACATTCTGAGAATATTTTTACTAGCTTTTTTCTTCTTTCCACTCATTTGATGGATGGAATTTGGATGGCCGGGTGTTCTAGTTTTACTCTTCATGGACCCTTAAAGTCAATTATAAAGTTTTCTGAATTTGGTTCAATTCATTATGTTTTATCGGTTTATTCAGGTTTTTTCAATATCTTATCTGATTTTTTTGAACCACTTGTCCGACATATTAAATCTATTGTTTAGCGTCCTAAAAATTAGTATTGTCAACCGTCTGTCAGCCATTTTATAGGTACAGATGTCCGTAGAATTTTAGTATTATTTTTCTAATTTTCCATTAATCCTTCGTTTTTTTGTACAGTTCTTATCGTCCTGGTAACCTGCATTAAACGGCTGCTATCTTTGAACCCATTATCTGGTGGAGGATCTTTCTCTCATATTTCTCTGCGTCTCTTAGACTACCCTTACTGGTCATTCTAAAATACTCACTTGCGTACAGCCGCATAGGTTTTATTACGTAGGTTATAATTCTGTCTGTGTGTTATAATGTCTGATCTTGGCATGTCTTGTGACTGCTTTTTCCTTATACAGGTTGTGAGTTCTTCGGGGCGTACCAACCATCTTTCTTAGGCTGCTGATTTTTGCTGGTAACGCGTTCATTTAGTAGGTAAATAGCTTCGATGTTTCGATGTTTCTAGAAATTATTGCTAGGTCGTGAGCAAAAGCAGGAAAATTTACTTTTTTGTTAATATTTTGTATAACTGTATTATTTTATTTACATAATTTATCTATATTCTCTTCATTTCAGAACTGTAAACAGATAGATGAAAATGTAACGTACCATTTCAATGAAAATTACAGTACATATTCTACGTTTAAAACACTTTCTGTTTACATAATCTGTACAGTTGATATTTATTGCAAACTAGCAACCCGCCGCTCGTTACTCTTTTCTGCGAGCTAAACATATAACTTCATACACAAACTACACGCTGAAAACAAAATCACCTTTGTACAAACAAAATCAATTCTGGAAACAGGCATTTCGTTGACATCAGTGTGAATATTACAGTACATATTCTACCTTTAAAACACTTTCTGTTTACATAATCTGTACAGTTGATATTTATTGCAAACTAGCAACCCGCCGCTCGTTATTCTTTTCGGCGAGCTAAACATATAACTTCATACACAAACTAAACGCTGAAAACAAAATCACCTTTGTACAAACAAAATCAATTCTGGAAACAGGCATTTCGTTGACATCAGTGTGAATGACAGTATAAAAATATGAAGGGAAAATTTCGTCAAATTTGTAAGGTTGCGTGAGAAGTTAAACGCTTTAAGTTTATTTCACCGTGAAGGGCAGCGAGCGAGAGGGGTTGCTTGAATAAAATGAGGTGCATAATAATTACTGGTTGTGCAGATCTCCACAGTTACAAATTTCAATAAATAAAGCCTACTATAAAATTAATAATTTCATTAATTTTTATAAAATATATTTTGTCAAATGGTCAATATGTGAACAATCGTAGACTGCTTTTGACAGGTGTAATCTATTGCCTTCTGGACTAGCGCATAATCTACAATTACTTGTTTACCTTCCAGTTAATTTTCTATTATTTTTTTGTTTATTTATATATCTCAGATATTCTTTGTGTTTTTATAAATAGAGCTAATTCTTATATCGGTCAGTCACTTGTTTTGTTGTGAGGTGTGTGTTTGTGAAATAAAAACACAGTTGGTGAATGTCGTTATCAGTAAGTGAGAATTAATTCTTTATTTCACTTTAAATTGCTATTTTTATTAGTCTCGGTTAAGTTTTAAAACATTTTGTAATAAATTTAGACTTTTATTAAGTAGTTTATTTTAATTTTATTTTTGTTATTAACAGTAATAAATTAATGTAAGTAATTAAGTTGTAAATGAATATTTGTTACGAACTTTAAAAAAATTTTATTATTTCGAATAAACAGATATTGAAAAAACCGCAAAATAAAAGTCAAAACATTGTAAATGTCACTTTGGTTAAAAAATAAAATGTAATAGCTTACGTTTACCTTTTATATAGTTAACATTCATTAATTATCGAGAAAGATATTTGTGCTGTTATTGTTGCAAGTTTGCCTGGGTTAATTGTGTTGTGGTCCAATTAGTGTTTTAAAGGTACAGCAGTTATATGGATGAATAAGTTTGAATGGTCATAGAAGGATGCGCGAACACGTACGGTCGTATACATACGTTTACGGCAGGTGCTATCGCTCTAGCCTCACACTCAGTTGAACGCCTTTTGATTTACGACGTCAGACATAATAGTTCTAGTATGAAAGGCTCGTACCAACCAATTGTATACTGTTATTTATAGCAGATCGCATTTTTTCTTTTCGTTTAAAGAGATTTCATTTTTTTAGTGACGTGCTTCTTTAACCCTTTCTAAGATGAATGTCTCCTGTAGGCAAATATTTTGTAAGAATTTTGCATTCACGTCTTCCTAACTTCCGCGTTCCCTGTATATATCAAAACGAAAGAATTAAATAATAAATCAGCCCCACTATTATTTTTATTAGCAAAAGTTATTTTCATAACGAAAATACAAACATTTTGTTATCAAAACAGATTTATACTGATGTTATAAAATGTAACCCATCTGAAAGATATTAATTCATTAAATCTTCCTCAACGAAAATATCAACCTGAAATTTTTTTATCACCAAAATTTATCCACAATCTGTTCTTTAAGACAAAAAATAAAAATTGACATGAAAGGTAACTCCCAATGGAGATCCTTTGCAAAATAAACATTTACTTTCCTTTTAACAACAAAACTAAGTTGTAAAAAACAAAGGTAGAAATTTAATTTAATAACCTTGTTAATTTAATTAAACCCGATCCAGGCCTTTCAATCAAAATTCTTAAGACTCTCTTCTGGCGCTCCTTTCTACGCAAGCAATAAAACCCTCCACGACGATTTCAAAATTCCGACAGTAAAGGAGCTAACCGCGTCCTTGTATAGTACATTTCACGAACGACTAGAAGTCCATCCAAACCAACTAGCCCGTGATCTAACTATAAGGAACTTTCTAACTGTGCGACGTCTAAAGCGAAAATGGAGTAGAAACCTCTTGGTCTAAATAACGGATAATACCCGTAATTATAAACGGAGAATGTACTAAACGGAGAATTTACCGCTGGGTATCTTTTCTTCTTAAAGCGAAACTCCCCACCACCATTTAAATATCATCTACGGAAATTGTGCAGCTCAATGTACAATACCGTAATAAAAATTCAAGAAAAAAAAGCCTTGTACTGTCTAACCTTCATGCAATAAATTAATAGGACTATTAATTTAAGCAGTTTTTCGTTCGCTAAAGTAATTTTTTAATTTAAAAATTTAATAGAGAGTTCTCTGAAATTGGTTGTTTTTTATGTACTAGGCTACAACCTGTTAGAGTTTGGTGGACTTTTGAATGAAAATGCTGAATAATTTACATAAATTAGTTACTGGATGCGTCCCTTGTGACTCGATACCGTAGGTTTAGACTGGTTTGAAAACGGTTTTTTACATCAAAAGTTTGTTTTAAAGTGATGATTTTGATTTAGTTGAGTTACTTGTTGAAATTTTAAGTCTAGTTTTTTTTACAGAATGTGTGTTATTCAATTGAGACGTCAGTTTAGACGTAATCCGAGTTATTTAGTTATGTTAGTGTGTGAAATTTGTATACAAGTAAAATACGTAAGTATAGACTACAATTTTTTTTTTTTGTTTTCATTCAGATATAATTAGGCCTCCGAAGACTAGTTAGTACAAGCAGCAGTAGCCTAATATTTAAATGTAAATCGTGTTTTTATCTTGACTGAGGAAATCACCCATCAGCAAGCCCTTGTCGGTGTTTTATGGAAGATCTCCACACCACCATGTGCCTAAAACGAATTATTTAGGGTAAAAATTTGACAAAATACGCGTTGAAATTACATTTTCTTTATAGATTAATATAATTTTCTAATCGATATTTTATAAAAAAAAAACCTTAAATGGTTCAATGAATCAATCATTTGGCGTAGGGGCGTGTTGACAGGCCATGAAACAAGATGGCCGCCCGATCACTTCTCCGGGATTTTACAACTGATTTCTTTAGTTTTTAAAAATTATTATAATTAATGTGTAAAGTATGACCTTTAATACGCGTTTTAAGTATATTTTTGATTACACTTAAAAAAAATAAGATTATGTTTACAATTTTAAAAGAAATGTTTGTTACTCTCGATCATTCAATGCCGTCCCGTGTTGGTAGGAGGTGGCAACAATATTAACTTTCAGTCTGCTTTGTTCGTTTGTGTTATCCGTAGTAGAAGTTATTTTTAACATAAAGAAATTGTTACGAAATATGTGATTCAATAAAATTTTCTAAAGAGATTTGTAAAATTTGTTATTTGTATCCGTTAAACCACTCGAGTGTTTTGATGCCTCGTGTTAGCAGGCCGTAAAAGCAAAATGGCTTCTTGGTAACTTTTCGGGAAACATAAAACTAACTTAAAATCATTGTTCATTATAAATATTATTTAAATAAATAATATCTCAATATTATTTATTATTATTATTATTATTATTTATTTAATTTATTTTATTTGGCTGGGGCTGAGTGCAGGCTACCAGCGGGGTCACAGGTGGCGGATAGTGAACGGCCCTCAGATATGAGGGTTAGCTGCGAATATATTGAATAAGCAGTCCCCGACCAAGCAACGGCGAAGAACACCGAACGATTGCCGGTATAAGCAATCTCCCACTGACTGGCCAACAGCTGCGGGTGGAGGAGCTGGGAAGTGGTAGGGCACTCAATTGCCCTGGGATTGAGAAATCGGTCCCGAAGGCGGAGGAACCCAAACAGATGGGTCAACGGCATTTGGATGCAGAAGGCAACGGGAAACCACTGCATTACAGATCCCTAGTAGAATCATCATGAAGACGTTTAATTCTAAAAATTCCGGAGTTTCAAGTCCCCCACTCGGGTCTCCGGGGGGGACAGTCTTGAACGATTTTGTGAGGAGGAATACGAATGTAAAATTAGCGACGTGGAACGTGAGAAGTATGTTTGAAGCGAGCAAGCTCACAAATGCGACTCAAGAAATGAAGAGAATGGGACTGGACATCTTGGGGGTCAGTGAAATGCGCTGGCCGGGCAAAGGAATTGTCCACAGTAGACAGCACACAGTGTACTACTCGGGCAGCGACGACGCTCATCATTGGCATGGCGTGGCGGTAATTGTGACAAACACAGTCAACAGGACGATCAAGAACTTCATTCCCCTGTCGGATCGAGTCATGTTGATTCAGATACAGGCTAAGCCGGTCAACATGAACATCGTTCAGGTCTACGCACCAACGGCAGACGCAGAGGGGGATGTTTTAGAAGCGTTTTACGCAGAAGTCACGTCGGTACTACTGTTGACTAAAGCGCACGAGGTTAACATCATTATGGGAGACTTTAACGCAAAAGTGGGCAAAGGAAAGGTCGACGGAGTGGCCGGGGCGTTTGGTTTAGGCGTACGCAATGACAGAGGTGACAGATTGGTTCAATTTTGTCAGGAGGAAGATATCAGCGTCATGAACACCTTCTTTCAATTACCACCGCGAAGGTTATACACCTGGAGATCACCACAGGACAATATAAACAATATTGTCAGAAACCAGATCGACTATATTTTAGTAAACAACCGCTTCCGGAACTGCATGACCGCAGTTCGTACGTATCCGGGAGCAGACATCGCGTCGGACCACAATCCGTTATCAGGAAAGCTCCAAATTAGACTTAAGTCGACCAGGAAACGCACCATGAAAGCCAGGATTGACGTCCGCAAATTGCAGAACGCCGATCTTTGCGAGAACATCCGGGAAGACCTGAAAAGCGGTTTAAAAAACATGAACACCAACGTTGATGTCAACACCCAATGGACGGATGTAAAGAATCTATTAATTGCAACGGGAAAGAAACACTTTAAGGCCAACAAGCAGCAACAACACAGACCCTGGATGACGGAGGAGATTCTTGATCTTATGGAGCAACGGCGTGGTAGCAAGACGCAAAACCGCCCCCAATATAAAACAGTTCACAAAATGATTCGCAACAAGATTCGAACAGCGAAAGACCAATGGATGAGCCAACAATGTGCTGAGATAGAAGAGTTACAGAACAAGCATGACTCTTTTCATCTCCACAAGAAAATCAAAGAGATGACAGGCAAACGGCTCAGGCAAAACGTTGAAGTGCTCGTGGATGGGAATGACAACATAGTGGCCACCACTTCCGAACAATTAAAGGTGTGGGAGCGTTATGTTAGCCAACTTTTTGAAGATGACCGGGCAGCACACCCAGCCGTGACCACCACGGTAACCGGACCGGATATTCTCAAAGAGGAAGTACAACGAGCCATCAGTAAGATGAGGTCGGGAAAAGCACCAGGACCAGACGAGGTGCACGCAGAACTACTCAAAACATTGAATGAGGAAGACCTGGATTCCCTGACGTCTTTCTGCAATAAAGTATATCAGACTGGCGTGATTCCAGACGAATGGCTTAAGTCGACGTTCATTCCTATACCGAAGAAGCTCAATGCAAGACGCTACGAAGAACACCGGACGATTAGTTTAATGAGCCACGTTCTGAAGATTTTCCTGAAAATAATACATGAACGGGTCTACCAAAACTGCGAAGAACAAATGACGGACACACAGTTTGGATTCCGAGGAGGCTTCGGCACGAGAGACGCCTTGTTTGCCACGAATGTCCTCGTTCAGAGATGCTGAGATATGAACAAGAACGTATTCCTGTGCTTCATTGACTACGAGAAGGCATTCGACAAAGTACTACACGACAGGATGCTAGAAATTTTGCAACGAGTGGGCCTCGACGATCGCGACATAAGAATTATCGCCAATCTATATTGGAACCAATGTGCCAAGGTGCGAGTGGGAGAGGAGCTGTCGGAGGAAGTGCAAATCCGCCGTGGGGTTAGACAGGGATGCGTGCTCTCACCGATGCTCTTCAACTTATATTCGGAGGCCATTTTGTCGGAAGCTTTGGATGGATGCAGAGAAGGCATTATAGTGAATGGAGAGGCCATCAACAACCTGAGATATGCCGACGATACAGCGCTGATTGCAGATAGCGAGGTAGATCTCCAAGTGTTGCTGGAACGCGTCAACACAATTAGCAATGCATACGGACTACGGATGAATATACGTAAAGCCAAGTTCATGGTGATCGGTGAAGAGGAGGTCAACGCAGGAATCACACTCGCTGGCTCCGCCATTGAACAGGTGCACACGTACAAATACCTTGGGTGCTGCCTAAATGACAAATGGGACTACGGTCAGGAAGTTAATGTGCGTATCGAGCAAGCCAGAGCGGTGTTCACGAAACTATAACACCTATTGTGCCAGCGTGATCTTAGTCTCAACACGAGGCTCCGAATTCTGAGGTGCTACGTACTTCCTGTACTTCTTTACGGGCAGGAAGGATGGACACTAACGAAACTTCTAGAAAGGAGGCTGGAGGCGTTTGAGATGTGGCTATACCGCCGCATGCTCCGTATATCGTGGACCGACAGAGTACGAAACACGGACGTACTGACTCGGATGGGCAAGGAGATGGAACTGCTATACGACATCAAGCGGCGAAAACTGCAGTACTTCGGCCATGTTCTTTGAAACGGGAAATACAGACTTCTTCAGCTGATAATGGAAGGAAAGATAGCAGGAAAGCGCCGGCCGGGCAGAAGGAAAGCGTCCTGGCTGAAGAATTTGAGAGATTGGTTTGGTCTCAACTCCACGTCACTGTTCCAAGCAGCTGTTTCGAAAGTTAGAATAGCAATGATGATCGCCAACCTCCGACGCGGAGACGGCACTTGAAGAAGAAGAAGAATATCTCAAAATACGTTTTTAAATATTATTTTTGAAGTAAATTTTTATACCATTGGAATTTCTTTAAAGTGACTTTGTGTTTTGATGGCCCAATCAATCGGTTATGAATCATATCAGTTGGGCGTGGCTTCTAGTTTACCTCAAGTTTACCTACTTGCAATCTCAATATTAATTTCATATGATTCGTCGCAAAATGATATTTTGTGGTAAAAAATTTGACAAGATACGCGTTAAAATTACTTTTTCCTAATAGATTTATATAATTTTCTAATCAATATTTTATTAAAAACCTTAAGCGGTTCGATGATTCAATCATTTAGCGTAAGGGCGTGATGACAGGCCATGAAACAAGATGGCCTCCCGGTCACTTTTGTCCGGGATTTTACAACTTATTTCTTCAGTTTTAAAACTTATTATAAAAAAAATGCGTAAAATGTGATTTTTGATGTGCGTTTTCAATATATATTGTTACACACTTACAAAAGTAGGTATAATGTTTACAATTTTGGAAGAAAAGTTTGTTAGTCTCGATCAGTCAGGGCTGCCCGTGTAGGTAGAAGGCGGTAACTATATTTCCTTCCAGTGCGCTGTGTAAGTTTGTATTATCTTGTTGTAGAAATGATTTTTAACATAAAGAAATTTTTATGAAATACGTGATTTAATATAATTTTTTAAGAGATTTGAAAAATTTGTTCTTTGCTTCCGAGTAAATTACTTGAGTGTTTTGATGCCTCGTGTTAGCAGGCCATAAAGGCAAAATGGCTTCTCGGTAATTTTTCCGGGAACATGTTACTAACTTAATTTCATCAATCTTTACAAATATTATTTAAATAAATAATTTCTCAAAATTCGTTTTCAAATAATATTTTCGAAGTAGTTTAGCAACACTAGATATTTTTCGAAAGTAAGTTGATGTCTTGATTCCCAATTCATCGGATATACAACGTATTGATAGGCCGTGGTTTCTAGTGTACCTCCCGTTTTCCTACGTGTGATCTAATCTGGTAAAAAATTATGGTAAAAAAGGTTTTTAAATAATATTTTCGAACTAGATTTATACCATTAGATATTTTTTGAAAGTAAGTTAATGTCTTGATTCCCAATCAATCGGTTATGCATCGTGTTAATAGGGCGTGGCTTCTATTTTACCTCCCGTTTTCTACTTGACATCTCAATATTAATTTCATTTGACTCGTCTTAAATGATATTTTATGGTAAAAAATCTCTCAAGATACGCGTTAAAATCACATTTTTTAATATATTTATATATTTTACTAATCGATGTCTTATAAAGCTCTTAAAGGGTTACATTAATCAATTAATTGGCCAAGGGGCGTGCTGACAGGCCACGGAACAAGATGGCCGCCCGGTCATTTGTCCGGGATTTTACAACTTATTTCTTCAATTTTAAAAAATTATTCTAATTAATGCATAAAATGTGTCTTTTAATAGCTTTAACAGATTTTGTTACCGGTGTTTTGTAACAATATCCTTTTTTCAGAATTTTTGTGATTAGTTAATTTTAAATAAGCCTAAAATAGTATATAATTTTTCGATGGTTGTCAAGCTGTTTCTTTGTTAAGATGTCGATGTATGACAAAATTATTTTGTACATTGTAGTGACTATAATATTATTAAACGTTGGTATAATGCCAGTGCAACTGGTTTCTATCCAGGGGTCTCTGTCCCAGGTTCTATTCCCTGTCAGGTTTGTCTTTTTTCGTCTGTAGGCCCATATCACCTCATACTATTAGCTATGTACTAGTCAAGGCATATATAGGCTTCGTCACTTAAAAATAAAACTTTTACATCTTATTTTTCGCCGAACGATTGATCAAAGCTCTGTACTTCCACATCTTCCGAATTAGGTAATACATTTTTTTATTGTATAGATTGGTAAAATATTATACGAGTGAACAAATTTTTTCGACAAGAAATAGCAAAATTATTTTAAATTATTCTACTTAAATTACTAAGTGATTGTAATATTGCTTGTGGATAATTAAAAAACTTTGTAATTTTGTAGAAGTTAAACTCACTTCAACTTAAATTTCTCTTGCTGTACAATACAAATCACTCAACATACAATTGTTTTTGTTTAATCTAAAACAAAATAGAACCCAATAAAATTGACTGTCGCTCAACCATGCAACTCAATATCACTAACGTATTACAAGATCAGCTTGTTGTTTCAAACTCAATTTGTCGACATTGAAAACATCTTTCTTAGAAAAGAATGTAGCTAAATTTTACTAAAATTTCCCTAGGTTTTACTTTTCGCACTCTATACTATACAGTAAGAAGATATTTTAATTTTTTTGTACATATTTAATAGACTTTTTAATAGTTTGTAGACGTTTTAATAGACATTGTAGTAGTTGTCGTTCAACGACAACTACTAAATTCAAACAATAATATTATGTGGTAGTCAAACATACGGGTGTCAGACAACAGCTAGGAAAAGTAGCTCTCAGAGATATAAGAAAACAAAAGAAGATTGGAAGAAAAATATGTTTCTAGGATAGGATTCAAAGATGACGACGAATGAGTTCAGGTACCATTTGAGGAACAAAGAGTCGTATGATAAGTTTTACAATAATTTTACCACTAACAAGAAAAGGAGAATGGCTTTTCACGGACAATCAGAACAAAGAAGCCAAAGAAGGTGACAAACAAGATTTTAAGCTTTCAGGAAAGTAAAAAAAGCAAGTTCAGGGGATGAAAGAAATTCATAAAGTTTTGCAAAAGAGTGGAATCAACGATGAAGACAAGAAGAACAGAAAAGTGTTCAGAACGAATCCCTTAAAGTTAATAATTTTTGTTGTCTGAATTCAGTTCGATTCATTATGTTTTCTCGGTATTCAGTTTTCTCAGGATCCTTTATGACTTCTTCGAACCCCTTAGCTGATACCTTAACAAACTATACTGTTAAGTGTCTTAAAAATTAGTTTTGTCAACCGCTTGTCATCTATTCTATACAGGCGTCCGTAAAACTTTGAGTATCCTTTTCTACACGTTTCCATTAATTTTGTTCATTTTCCTAGTACAGCTGTCCTCGACCTCGTATCCTGTAGCTATTGCCAATTACTATCTTCAAACCCATAATCTTGCGGAAGATTTTTCTCTCAAATTTATCTGCTCCTCTTTTATACGAGTGGTGAGCTCCTCGGTATGTATTGCTTGAGTCCCAGCTCCGTGTAGTTGAAAGGAATGCAGTGCGTTGTTATAGTAGTGGGAAAATGAATGAGTAGTACAGTTTCAGAGCTGATGCATTTGTAGTGGTAGCGTCTACTAACTAGACTAAAAAAATATTCTTATCGTCCAGCGCATTAAGTTAACATACCGGGTTATTAACTTGGTCAGATTCATAGTATTTAACTTACCAACTTATATAAAAATATGTAAATAAATAAATTTAATAAATACAAACAAATATGTAAATTACGGAAAGTTTGAAAACGAATTTTTTGTATTTGAGTAATACAACAATCATTCTCCCAGCATGCGTCACTCATTCATTACACCTCAACCGTATCCTTCACCCCGCAACTACACGGAGCTTGGAACCGCACAATACCTGGCATCTTTCTTTGTTTGCTGTTGTTTGCTTCCTTTTCGCTGGTCTTCGGTTGTGTTAACTCTCCGAGGTACTTAAAGCTATCAACTTTTAATTTTTTCCAGGTATTGGGTCTTTAAGTAACGCGGAGCTGTTTTGATGTTCGTTATGTATTTACTTTTATCGGAAGAAATCTGTAGTCTTGCTTTTTCTTCTTATTTTTTTAACACATTGATTTGTTCTATTGCTGTTTCCAACATTGTACATCGGTGTCCCAGTAAATGGTATGTTAAAAAGTGATGAATGTATCCAATTTCTTAAGTCAAAGGTTGTGCCACAACTACAAACGAAATTTCCACATGGCAATGAAGTGTTTCAACAAGATTGGCATTCAACAAGATTTTTTGGCCATACTGCCAAAAAAGTGAAAGCATTTTTCTAACAAGAAAACGTTAAAGTCTTGACAAGGTCAGTTAATTCCCCAGATATAAGCCCGATTGAAAATCTTTGGGCAATAGTAAAAAAACTACTCAAAAATGGATTGAACTACAAAAAAATAACCTCATTGCAGCAATAATATCGGTATGGTTTCTTGACGAAGAAATTTTAAAAAATGTGCAGTACATTAATTGAATTTATGCAAAATCGCATACGTGAACTGATAAACAAAAAAAGGTGGCCATATTAGTTATTAAACATTAACAAATAGAATAAATATATTTTTTCAAAAATAAAGTGACTTTTCATTACATAACATCTGTGTTCGGATTAATTTGCACACTCCTGTAAACTTGATCTATATAAGGTATCTATTTTTAGATTTTTTTGCTATTTTTAGATTTACGCCTATAACAGACAGGTGGAGTGTCAAATTATTTACATTCAATCTGTTCGTTGCAGAGCTAAAATAAATAGTTCTTTTTCTTATCACATCGTCAGCCAATTAAATGACTGATTCATTTAAGAACAGAAGAGGTAGAGGTGTAAAAGACATTAATCAGAGATATCTCCTCTGAAAGTAATGAATTTCATTATACTGCCAGACCCTGTGGTGAATGAAGTGAAGGTGTCATTTGCAGAGTGGAAAATATGTGCTTTTCAGAGGGCCCGGTATGCTGGTAAGCGTAGTTTTCCACTCAGTGAGGAAGTCAATGGTAAACTACCTTACTCCTCGTTTTACTTGGTAAAACCTCTACAGGTTCAAACTAGCCTTTCGGCTGATGACCTTAACAACACATTTTTAGATTATCGAAAAATTTATTGTGCTTTTCCAGCTTCTTAGAGGTTAATAGATCTTTAACAAATCCGCGACATTAAACTATTTAGCTGTGTTTTATTTATTATGTGATTTAAATCGCTTCAATGATGTATTATCATAAAAATAAACATATCAGACGATTCTTCTACATTTAAAATGTTTAATGTAGAGAAAATTTAAATTGAATTCTGTTTAGTAAGTAGTACGCTCACGTGAATTTGCTATTATAACTAAGATTAATTATCAGTGAAGATTTACAGGAGTAATTAACATTTTATGTGAATTTATTAAGTTAATCGATTTGCTGCTGCATAATGATTCTATGTAATTCAACGTCCGTAAGACTTTTTATGGAACTAAAATAAACGACGTTAAACTGCTTGTAGAGTTTTACTTGTAACATAAAATATGGTTTAAATTAAAAACCATATGGTTCAAATTAGTCAATTTAAACAGGATAGATAATAATGTAATGTCAAATCCAATTTCCGCATAAAAAGTTATGTAAACCTTCCAAAAATCAACGAGATCTTACCACTTTCTACGAAAAATATTTTCTTAAGTTTTCTTATAAATTGTATTTAGTTATTTTCAGCCCGTATTTTTTTCCATTCCGTCGTAACGATGTACTTTGTGTATTTTTTGTTGACTAATTTTAAAGAATTAACGTGGAATAATTTTTCCTAAATTAAACATCCTAATGATATCTATTCTACTAAATAATAACTAAAGTGTATCAATCGATTAAGAAAATTCTAGATTTTTAGATAGTTTCAAAATAAAAAAAGATTTCTCTTTAAATTCATTGTTATCTTAAAAAAACCCAAAATAGAATTCAATTCATTAAATTTTTCTTCGGTATGATTTTTTTTGTTAATGAACTGTTGTTGTCGGTTGTGTATCTCATATGGAATTTGTAACCGAGACAAAAGTCTGTAAAGCCTTAGATAGATATACGCATAGTCTTTGATTGAATCGAATGAATCGTTCTGATATTTTATTTTTGTTTCTGTCGATATTCAACTACAAATACATTCCGCACATATTCACGCCAATTCACATACACGTTCAGGTTATTCTTAAAGAGATAAAGAAAGACAGAATGAGTTTCCTTTTCCAACATACTTACTGTCAGGAAAATAGAAGACGGTATTACACACATAGAATCCGAAATGAATCAGAAACGTTGTTTTTCACACATTTCACAAAAGTAGCTTCGTTTAAGAGAAGCAGTTCAATGGAAGTAGGATTTCTTTTACTGTATCATTCTTAACAAAAGGTTACTAAACAATGAAACCGCAAACAATAGAACGCACCTTATTCTTTTGTTACCGTGGCTTTCGCTGACTATTTGTGCAAGTTCCATTTTTTTATTAATATGGACTAGATATGTTTTGTTTTTTTTTTCTTTATGTATTACGCTACTTTATCATCGTCTTCTGGAAAATATATAATAAAAACAATTTTATCCAACCAACCATGTCTAGAATTTAGCCCGCTATCTAATAATTTTGGCATCAGTATTATATGACTGATTACACTAATACTCCAGACACATCATTCAAATTTAGCTTTCTTTTATGATATCTGTTGGGGAAAAGAAATGATCCCACTAAATGTTCAATTGTATTAAGAAATTTATTTTTCTTACACATATGTATGAATTAATGAATTGTTTATACACTTGTATTATTTGATTAACTTAATTAAAACTATAGTGAATTGAATATATGAAACTTGAATCTGACCAATTGCCAGACTGTCGACCGCTAACTCCCGAATCTGAATGAATTGCTAGCGTACGGCTAGCCATCCATCCCTCCCACTCTCCCGTGACATCATCAACATGATATTAACAATATCTCTTGTGGTAGCCATTAGACCTACAACGCAGAACTTCTGTAGGAGCCACTGAAAAAATTACGTGATATTAAGAATATGGGAGAACAAAAATATATCAATAATGTGAAGTAGAAGAACGAAAATCTTATTTAGTAACCAGTTATTGACTAGACATTCAACAAAACAGTTCTTAATTACGACTAACTAAAGAAGGACACGAAACAGGTTTATACAGTCAATTTACTACATAGAGAATTTTATATTAGAAAAATAAAGAATATTTCACTTCATTTATTTGGTCACAAAACTTAATGTATTTTTAAACTAAGCTTTGCGCCCCCCTCTTTGAGAACCAATATTTTAGACTTTTCTTTATAACTTCCATAACACCATCCGTCCATTTCTTTCTGGATCGTCCTCACTTCTTCCGTCTAGGTGGAGCCCATAGCCAAATCTTCTGTGGTTACCTGCCCTCCTCCATTCTTTGCAGATGGCCGTACCATATGAGTTATCATCCATTAATTTTTTTTTAACTCTTTCAACTGAAATTTAGTATCTGTTATTATATTAGTACAACAATTTATAAATGTGAAGCTTATGTTCAATAACTTGATTTACTTGAAGGAGCCTGCAGTCATCACCACAGTCCTACAGTTGGTGAAGAAGATCTCTTGGCCAGAGGCGCTTCAAACGTCTGCGCTGAGCACCCAGTATTGCCCTATTGTCCTGCATGTTTTGTATGAAAGGGCTGTCATGTAATTAAAATTTGTCATGCATCGTCTTGTAAAGTTGTTTCGCGACATCAATAACGTATGGGATTTGTAAGTCTTTGTGCAACATTGAGTTTGTGATGTAAAAGGGGCATTGCGTTATCTTTCGTAAAGTCTTGTTGTATACGTTTCTTGTGTGAAGGTTTAGCAGATCCCCAAAGTTGGACTCCGTATGTCCAGATTGGTCTTAAGACTGTCTTGTAGATTGTTAATTTGTGTAACATGTTTAATTTAGAACGTCTATCGAGTAAGCGTTTCAGTTCATAGTTGATATTTTAATTTTTTCGATTAATAAACATTTCTTTGATAATTTTTAAATTTCTTACTTCTAACTCAATCTAGCATTGTCAACTGACAAGTTCTTCTCCAGGATCACTTTATTGTTGCTATTTAAGTTCTTATTCATACAAGCTTACACTAAAATCATTAAGGATCTTTATATCCGTAATTAACGCAATAACCTACTAATTGGGTTTGAGTATTACATAAATTAAAAGAGTCCCATAATTAGCTCTAAAAAAATTAATTTCCGCAATAAAATAGTATTCCTGTACATGTCTTAAACAATATGATATTTTTTAAGAAAGATCTGTTCCAAATTTATGGTTAAGTTTTACTTTTACAATTATTTAAGAGATTTTTTAGTTTTGAAAGCTTGAATTTAAATACCCTTGTCTTGAATTTTAAAAGGAGAACCTTATTCTTGTAATATACTTATAAATGTTAGGTACTCATAATTACAAATTTTTAATATACCTACTTAAGTTTATAAGTTTATAATATAAACTTGTAATTACAGATTGTCATCAACTCAATAAAATCGTCAGTAATTTTTAAAATAATGAAAAATTTCAAAATTACATAATTGGAATTAACCTTCTTTGTTTTCTAAAATTTTAATTCAGTCAGGGATTATATTACTTTTATAATTTTCAATGGTGACATAAGGGTTTACAGATTCAGTTATTGTAACAAAATAATTCTTTTATTTTGTACTACATAAATTGTAATTAACAACAGAATGGTTATTGATGTACATGAAAACAATTACTTTTGAATAATATATTATGCACTCCATTTATTGAATTGGGAGTACGTTACGAAGTTAGCTCTGTCCATTAATAATTAATGCTTTAGGATATGAAAATAAATAATAATTAATTATAGCTATTTTGTTATGTTCTCATATTTCATGACCAGTATGTGATTCTTATGAAAGTAGAATGCACGTAGGAATGTTTAAATCCCATGATAAATCACAGTGTATTTCAAACTACAGTTTATTAAATACACAAATAAAATCAAAAGTCCAATCCTCGTAATAATAAATGATATGGAACGTTTTTCTATTATAATTGACAGAAGTGCATAAAATTCAAATAAATATTCTTTAGAATGTTACAAATTTACTGATTTCCAATTAAACACGATTCTCATAATTAGTACTGTATTTTCTAAAATATTTTTTACAACCGATTTTCGAAGGTATTTTCAGAAAAATAGAAATTGTTAAAAATTAATGGAAATTAAAACTTACCAATTTATTTTCACGCATTGAAAATTTTTTTTACCTTTGAATAATTCACTAGCTATATTAAGTACGTTCTCACTGTACGTACCACAATAAACTAAAACAACTGCTCAGCTGTAAAAAGCTACTTTCAAATAAAAACGTAATTGATGTCGCGAAACAATTTTACAAGACGATGCTTGACAAATTTTAATTACATGACAACCCTCTCATACAAAACATTTACACTAGGGCAATACCGGGTGCTCAGCGCAGACGTTTGAAGCGCCTCTAGCCAAGAGACCTTCTTGGCCAACTGTTGGACTGTGGTGATGACTGCACGCTCCTTCAAGTAAATCCAGTTTTGGAATAGTAGCTTCACATTTACAAATTGTTGTATTAATATAATAACAGATACTAAATTTCAACTGAAAGTATCAAAAAATAAATAAAAACGAAAAAATAAAATTAACTATAAAACATTACTCTCTGTCGTCGTTATCTTCGTCATTAACGTCGCTGTCAAAACCCGCGTCTGAATTTATGTTCCAAAATGTGTTGTCTTCTAACTTATCGAGCGCAATAGAAATGCTGCATTTCAGAAAACTTTTTGAAACTAACTCTGGTGAAATCCGTGCCCATGCAGTTTTAATCCACTCGCAGATCGTTTCATATTCCAGCCATTTTATTTTTTTTAAAGATGTGTATGTATGCTTAGTATTTGGCACCCATTGAGTATACAATTTCTTATAGCAACCTTGATTGGCTTATTTATGCAAATGTTCAAAGGTTTTAGTACAGATGTTAACCCTCCCGGTATAATCACTAAATCAGTTTTCCATTTTTTCGAATATAAGGCGTACACTATTTTATCGGATCGATTTCGTTCAAGAAAGGTGTGCGGTATATTCGAGTAAATACAGTTTATTACAGTATATGCTTGTTCATTACTATACATCTTCATTAGTAATAAGAATTAGTCCTTTTCGCCTATCGTAGGCTGCGTAATACTCTTTACCGCTCATAACTTTGCCTCTACCGAGTCTTTTCCAACTTGGCATTATAGTACGTTAAGTTGTTATGGTAATAATGAATGCTATTGTTCATTGTGAAAAAACTATAAATCTACCAGTACATTAACGTGATCTGTATGACCACAACCTGTCTTGACAAATGATGTTTTTAGTTATAATAGTATGACAAATATAAAGCCTCGCACCCACGGTAAATAGAAGAGTATAATATTCTATTTACCGTGCTCGCACCCATCCTAAGAACACTGCATATAATTCAGTGTATACATTCGTTATAGAGGCATAGTTTTTCTTTTTTGTTTTACGTCTTACTGTTTTGTAATTGCTGGTAATGCAGACGGCTAGAGGCACAGTAACCAGAGATATAAAAATATAGAGAAAGCCGTACCCCTCTTTTTGGTTAGATTGATTTGAAACTCTTCTCATTGTAAGAGTCAATAACGCCTTTCCTGATGGTGGACTGTGAGGTGTGAGTAAGCAGACGCTAGTTGAGTCACTTCTTTCGGCGAGGAGCCATTGTGTTTTCTACGGCGTGATGGTGTAATCCAGAGCCCGGCAGAGTTATATGCAATTAGAAGGTTAATTTATTAACTAACATTCTTAACTATAGTTATTTTTAAAATTTAGCTTCATATGTATTTTCAATAACATATTTTTTGTACCTGTCCACTAGATACTATTATGGTGTTGTGCCAAAAAGAACCATTTATAGAAAGTGCACAGACATTGAGGAATATGGTAGAAGCGCCGTCTTGTATAATAAATAGTAACCTACAATGAGATCTCAACATTCTATTTGTTGCCAACGGTGATAACAACCGGAAAATAACGACAAATTTGAAGAAAAACATTCAAGCTGGTAAAATATGAAGTGTAACAACATAGTTAGTAAGCGAGTGGATATGAGTATTTTAGATATTAAGGATAACGATATTTCGTCATCACTGCGTGAGCTGAAAATGCTCAGTCTTTTAGTAACTTAAATTCTTACAACTATTTTAAGAATTTAGAAAAAAATATTCAGCATTTAAGAATTCATTGGTTAAATCGGTCAACAACGCTGCCCACTGCAAACCAATAGGTACCGGTTTTGATTCCCGGCTAGGGCCTAGAGTAATAACATGTTAAAACCTACCGATTCTGTACCACAATCCATAGCAGTTGTTAATAACCAAAGCACTGTTATCGATTTGATTCTAAATACTAAACTAAAAAACCGTTATAGACTAGTAGACTATACTATTTTTCACGGCAAATGAGCTTTGAACGTATGCATTGCTTCCTACCCACTTTATAGCTAGCCAATGACTTGCCAGCAACGTTGCCAACACTTGCTCTTGTAGCTCTGTTGAATATTTCGTCGGCCATTTTTTTGGTCTTGCAATAACAATTTTATAACCTATAAACATACAATCAGCTGATTATTATTATAAAGTATTACAGAGTTAACGTGCTCTATAAACGATGTGTTCAGTACTAGATGCAAGACGATAGTGAACTATTGCGGCTTTTATACGCATGAGCGCGTAATGTTTGTCAAGTAAAATCTGACAACGCTGGCAACCGTTCTGATTGGTCTAAACGTGTGGACAGCAGAGCTCATCAACCGTGAAAAGCATATTAGTTAATTCAAAAAGTTATGTAGAAAATAGTATATTTTGTGAAGTTTTTTTTTTCATTAAATGTCCACTGGCCTTTTCATGTCAATTTAATTTAGGTAAATTAATTAGTTTTATGTATACATGAGACTGTAAAATTCTATGAATTCTGTTAATTAAAGAATTCTTGTATAAATTTATATATTATTAAATTTGAGAGAATATGTGATAAAAATATTAATAAATTTAATTGTTAAATGAAATAGAAGTAACTATTTCATGTAGCTAATTTTAGTTTGAATAGAACTCAATCAGATTTGTCTATTAGCTGATGGAATTTGATACAAGAAATACTCGTAGCGGTTCAAAATTAAATTAATTATACGCCGATCTAGATGTCCCAAGGATTACTCATTTGAGATTTACTGCAGCTTAAGCTCTCTCCCGCATCCCCACAGATGGTCTATTTGTTCGTCAGTTCTCAAATCAAATCTATAGCTACTCCAATCACTTCTGTACACAACTACAGTATTTTAGTAATTATACCCAAATTAGTTCATGCTTCATCATTTTGGATTCATATAACAAAACGTTCACTATTCATCTAATTAATCCACATTTTACAAATACTGTTTCAATAGTCAGGATTTATAATGTATACTATTGGTAAGTATATTAATTATGAAATTAGTGTGATATGATTGTCACAGCTTCTACGATTGTTCTATTGTTGTTCGAATGTAGTTCTATAAGGCTTGAAGAAATTTAGATATAATCAATATAACAATCAATTCAATTAATGTAAATTGACAGTTATTTTATCAATTATGAAAGAACATTAAGGTAAACATAATTAGTTAGCATAATAAAATTTGAAAATAAATTAAAATTCAATTTCAATAAAATATAAAGTATCGGGAAAGTGACGTTATCCAGTTTCGTGACATAAAAGGGCTTATAACTAACTTCCTGTTGATTTGCGGGGAAAAATAATTTCATATTTTGGATTCAGCACACAAAAAATATAGATTTTAAAAAATATCGTTAAAATCGGTGAAGGGCCCTGATTCTATATAATTACCGAAATTTATACTACCCGTGTATTTAACAACACTGAAATGCATACGCTGTGTTTTGTTTAAGTTATCAGCCGAAATGGTTTGAACCTCTAGAGGCTTTACTAAGTAAAACCTGGAATGAGGTAGTTTTCCATTGTTTTTCTCACTGAGTGGAAAAGTATGCTTATCAGTATGCCAGACCCTCTGAAAAATATTTACTTTCCATTTTGAAAATGACACCTTCATTTCATTCCCCACAAGGTCTGGCTGCATAATGAAATTCATTACTCTCAGAGGAGATAAATCTGACTAGTGTCTATTATATTTCTAACTTTTCTGTTTTTTTTTTGTTCTCTCACTTATAAAATGTAATGTTGTCATAATAAATTATTTAAATGTGGATTTGATGAAAAACGTTACAATAAAAGATAGAGCGACCAAATCTTGAAATTAAATGAGGAATGACGGAAGATTGTGTACTGTCACCCTTGCTATTTAACTTTTATTCCTAAGTAATAATTTAGAATACACTAGTAGGAAAACCAGCTGTAATATTAATACAGGGTGATTATAAATGAAATAGACACTTTCAACAGCTTCTTAAACATCAAACTATTGTATTTGAATATAGTAGCCTAAATTATATAGATTTTTAGGGATTTTTTTAAAGTTTATGTTGGTACAACTGTTGCTAGCATTTTGTTGTTGGCTGCAGTTACAACGACCAGTCTAGCAAAATGGCCGCTACTCAAGACGAGAAAGGCTATTGTGTTCTTGAATTAGCCAAAACAAACTCGGTTACGGTTGTGCAACGTCAATTCAGAACAAGATACGGTAAACCACCACCAACAAGGCAATCAATCTATGATTGGTATTAAACATTTTGAAAACAGTGGATGTCTGTGTAAAAGGAAGAGTACTCGAAGACCTTCTCTTACAGAAGAACAAATTGATAGTGTTCGTGATGTTTATGTACGAAGTCCAGGAAAATCAACTAGATAAACAAGTTTAGAATTGCAAATTCCTCAACCGACTGTGTGGAAAATTCTGCGGAAACGTTTGTAAATGACACCTTATAAACTGCAGTTAGTAAAAAGTTTAAATACCAGTGATAAAGTCATAGGTAAAAATTTTTGTCAGAAAATGCAACATTGTGTTGAAAATGACGACGCATTTTTTAATCGCCTAATTTTCAGTGATGAATGTAATTTTCACATTAGTGGAAAAGTTAATAGACATAATTTATGTTAGAATATGGGGCACAGAAAACCTAAAACTAACTGTACAGCATACACGCGATTCCCCTAAAGTAAACGTCTTTTGCGCATTATCTCGTGAAAAGGTTTACGGGCCGTTCTTCTTTTACGAAGTGTCAGTAACCGGAGTAATTTATCTGGACATGTTAAACGAATGGGTAATGCCTCAACTCCAGGAAGATAGTGATAACTTCATTTTTGTACAAGATGGAGCTCCGCCTCACTGGCACTTAAGTTACAGGTCAGAAATTATCTTGATGAACGTCTTCCTAGACGATGGATCGGCCGTGCAAGTGAGGAAAACATTGGTGTTTACGCCGTGGCCACCTCGTAGTCCAGACTTAACGCCCTGCGACTTTTTCTTTTGGGGTTATGTAAAAGACAAAGTTTTTGTAACACCGCTTCCTGTAGATATCGATGATCTAAAACAACGTATCGCAAATGCTCTTGCTACAGTTGACCGTCATATGCTTAATCGTGTGTGGGAAGAATTCGACTACTGTATTGATATCTATCGTGTTACAAATGATACACACATTGAACATCTGCAAATATTTTCAATAAAAACTTAATGAATTCTTCCATATAATCATGTAAGTAATTACCTTAATTTTTCAAAAATAAATTTTCTATAAGCTATCGAAACTGCCTATTTCATTTATAATCGCCCTGTAAATAGCACAGCTATAAATAACATTAGATATGCAGATTACGCAGTAATACTAACGAATAATTATCGTCAGATCTTCAAGAATGATTGAACTGCTAAATAAAGCTAGTGGATCAAATGGGTAATGTATAAACTTAAAAAAGCGATATGGTCGTATTAAAAACTAAGATCTTGGTAGTAAACTTACAAAAAAATCTTACATTAAATGAGCAAAGCAATATAGATATTTAGAGTCAATAGTTAAATAAGAGTAATGATCGACCATCAGAATGAGAAGAAAGGATAGAAAGCGGCCCTAAGAGCGTTTGTTCTATAGCAGGGATCTACTTAAACAAGCACCAATTAGATTAGTGAGATAGTAAATCTTTTCTGTCCCTTTTTATGGAATAGAGATTTTAACCCTTATGAAATGAAAAATAGACAAATTTCAGGCCTTAAAACTATGGATATATCGACGTGTTAAGGATATCATGGAACGGAAAAAGAGATAAAAATGATAAAATCTTACCTCAGGTACAAAAAGAGATGAAATTGAATAACACGATAAAGAAACGAAAAATGGAGTATTTTGGAAATGTTATGCGTAGAGAGAAATACAATACCCTGCAGTTGATTATACAAAAAATATGGTGTGAAATACCCACACAAAACTCTCTTGTCAATGTTAATAATGAAAAATATCATCTATGATTAATCTTGACTAAATCTAAGCAATGTCAAATGAAAAACATAACCTACTTTTAATCATGACGCTGAATAAAAATCAACCTCTATTAGACTTAAAAATACGGAAAATCACAATTCAACTATAAACTAGGCTCTAATGAAAAAATGTTTAAAATAAAAATTATAGGTTTTTTTAAGTTCCTTTAACATTGATTATAACCTTTTATACAATAAAATGTAGTATATTAAAGCTGTAATCTTAAAAAAACCATTTTTCACAATGTGAGCAGAGACCCCATCGAATTTCAGCAATCGTAAGTACTGCTCATCGTAACTTGAAGAGCATAAAATAAATAAAGTAATTTAGGCGATTTAAAAAAAGTTGTAGGAAGGGGCCATTTATGAGAAAATTGGAAAAAATGAAAAATTGCACGAATGAACTACTTCTTTCCGATTAACCGATTTTGATGAATATGTTCGTGTGGGGTTCCATTGTGGTACTTAACTTAAGTTCAACGTTTTAACATCGTGCGATATTCCGTTCGTGAGATATTTAGTTCGCGCGCTCTCATTCACACACCAATCGCTAAAAACGTTTTTTGTTTACAGGACTTGTAAACGTGTATTTCCGGTAAAAAATAAACATGAAAACAATACTTACGTTCCCTATACATTCGTACAGGGCAAGATAAAGTAAAAATAAATAATAGAGAAAAGCGTAAGAAGACGAAACACACCTTGAATTAAAAAGTTGCGAGACAGGTATGGTTGCTTCTTTGTGAAACGATTTAGGAACTACCATTGTCAAAAATTAAAATTTATGTTTTACCCCAAACCTCCTGTAAAAGCCACTCAAGGAAGAAGAATGTAGATCAATTAATTGTTATCTGAACGAAACCATTTTCAAAATATTTCTTTTAAAACCAATAATATTTTGTGCTTTCGACAAAAAGTTTTTAATAAGTTTACCAACATTGGTACTAAAAGAGAATAATTAAGATAAATGAATGAGCACCACAAGAACTATTAGTAGTTGTTATAATCTAAATTGCGTGTCAAGTCGTTTCCAATACCATTTCACCTGAAGTTTATAATTACATTACAACTAATAAATTAATTAATTATTAATTGAGATAACAGCTACTTAACGATAACACGACTACTCATTTGATGTATTAAAACTATTTTGCTGCTAATATTGCAACTAAATACAAAAAGTATTTTTGATACTTATGAAAGTTTGCGTTCTACCGATACATTTTATAGTTTAATCATTAGTTTATTTTCTTCTGCAACCATTACTTGATTAACCAAGGTTGATTAATTATTTATTGCTAATTTTGTTGTTTGTATTCTTAGTGTGCTTCGAAGCGCACGCCGTTTGAATTTGTTTTTCTTGGTGTACTATTCAGTACTTCAGAATGTTACTGGTAACGAAATCTTAAATACTAATTACGTGCTTTATTCTTCTTTAAAATTTTTAAAGAATAATGTTGCCAGAATTTAATAGTATAAAATAATGTATTATATAACATTCAAAATTTATGTACTACAATCTTTAAATTAGCTTAAATACTACTGAATCATATATAAATATTATAACATTTATTCCCAGATTCTTTTGGGATCTGGTTGTTTATAAATAACAAAACTTTCTTTTATGTATAAACTACTCTTATTAAAAAAATGTATAAATGTTATGTAAAATAAACTGACGTTAATTTTTACTATTGTAACTACTAAAAAATTACATTTATTTATTTAACTTAATAACAGACTAAATTTATTACAAAATGTTTAAAACCTAGGCTATTTAAATTTAACTTAACTTATAAGAAATATTGCCCTTCACAATCAAACAATTACTGTGTAGTAAAGATTTGATTGCTTCTTGCAAAGAGGAGCAGAATCAGCCAGCTACTTGCCTTCTTAATAACATTTCACTTTTTAAAAAATACTTTTATAACGCTGTAAAATCTTCTAGTCTTATGTAAAATCATGAGACGCATCTTTTTTCTATTAATTTTTACGATAAATGAAACGGTTAAACATTTATTAGTGGTTTAAAAAAAAACAGCCGTGATAATATATAGGAAGACGTTTCGTTTCCATGATGATTACTTATTATCTGGAAGTCTGATATTGATACAATTTCATATATGGAATCATGAACACCGAGAACACTTACAGATCAAATGAAAATGTATATTTTTTGGTGATTTCAATACTTTAACCACTAACTTTTTTTTAAATTTGATTGAAATACACCCAAACTTGAAAAAGTCTTGTCGTGAGAAAGTTTTCTGCAAGAAAGTAATTAACTATTACTAATAAACTAAAACAATTGTACACTAACTGCCCGCTACGCAGAAACTATTCAATATCTACGTAAGTATGTTATATATACAAACTGGTTTTGAGTCACTGGTTTAACTCACTTTATTTAATATTAACATCACAACGGCTCAACCAAAACTGACTCTCTAAGGAAAGAATAGCCGCTTTTAATTATCACTGTAGAATTTACACAATAGATAAAAACAAATAGAAGATTCCAGATAAATAAATAACAATAGAAATAACAAAATGGTGTGCAAAACCTTTCATCCAATGCAACAGAAGGTTCTTCCTTCTGTTGTTGTGGTATGTGAATGCATACCAAAAACCGCTTAAACAAATTGTCAAGACGGCGTAATTATCACAGTATGTTATAAATTACCTTGAATAAAAAATTTACCTTCAGGCTACGTTCATGTTTTAGCCTACTAATGGGAATAAAGATTGTTTTCTTCTTACTATGTTTTCTGGAAACATAACGGAAATCAAAAGTTTCTTAACACAATCTTAATGCACAAACTATAGGTATAGAATTGGCTAAAATAAAAATATTATGAATACATAATATATTATATATATTATCATAATAATACATAATTTATTATATTACTACCTATTTTAGATGAAAATATAGGTAAAAGTGAATTTATAAAGAAATGTGAGAAGAATCTACGTTAAACTGTTTTGCTCTTTAACTTATCTAAGGCGGAAAGTGAAAATACAATTAGAATTTTCAACAGCAATAACATTTGTATAATTTATCTCAGATTTTTTAAAACATTTACAAGAATGGTAAACTAAAACACCCACCATTTCTACTTGTGTAGGTTATCTTGAATATTGTTGAAAGGATTTCAAAGGATTCCTACAAAAGGGTAATAATCGTAATTCTAGATTTTAGCAACCTTTTCTTCTGTTCGGTTCTTCCTTAATATAATGGCTTAAAGGACAATATTTTTGCATTTCTTTTGAAAGGAAACTTTTATAAGCTGGAATAACAAATAGTATCCTTCTACTGTTGAAAAAGTGCGGAGTGACATTCTTTTCACTTTTTTTTAAATATTTAACTCAAAATCGAATTCCGCTGTACTGACACCAAAAGTATTAAAGGATATAGCAATACTTTGTAAAGTATAACACAGTCAATAATTAAAATTGAATTCAATTTCATCGCCTGTTTGCTTAGTCTGTTCCTGTTCATATTACTACCCAGGAATCGGGAATCGAATTGGGTTTTCAGCTTTGCAGCCGGTTAATATGAGTAGTTCAGCCAAGTTATTTTTTGCTTTTTGGTTTAAGTTCCTACTGTTTCGCAATTATTGCTAATTCAATCGATGAAGTTAGATAAATAACAATGAATGATGAAAAGAATTGTAGAACTGACCAGGACTTGAACCCGAGATCTCTGGCGTAGGAGCCAGTAGCGCTGAACGCTACATAGCGTAGGGCCAAATAATCCAGCCAAATGGTATTCAATCTTGATGTTTTTGTTTAAGCCATATGCCAAAAGGCTGGGTTGAACCTCTAGAGACTTTACTAAGTAAATGGAGGAGGGAGGTAGTTTACAAATGCCTTCCTCACTGAGTGGTCTGAGTGGAAAGTATATTTGTCACCATGCCAGGCCCTCCGAAAATCATCTACTTTCCACCCTGCAAAGTACATCTTCACTTCATTCACCACTGTATCTGGCTGTATAGTGATAAAATTCATTACTCACAGACGAGGTAACTTTGACTAGTGTTTTTTACATCGCTACCGCTAATGTTCTTAAATGCACAGTCATAAATAATTGGCTGACATTGTGATAAGAAACAGAGAGCTATTTTTTGTGGCCCTTGTTCTAGCAGATCAAGTGCAAACAATTTAACACTCCACCTGCCTGTTATGGACAAATAAAATATTATTACCGCTTAAACCTACAAATAATTAGTTTATTTATGTGTAATTTGTAGCTATGAGCTATGTATTCTGTACTTCAGAAGAGTCTGCTTTAGGTATCTCTGTGTTTTTAATGAAGACTTGTGGACATATTTGTCTTTTTAGTGTATAATGTTATATGTGTGCTTTTTGTTTCATTTGTGTTTTCATTCACCAATTATTCCGCCTGTCTTTTATTCTTAATCAAATGTTGCTGCAAATGCTCAGAAGCTGTAGTTGGATATTTTTGTGAATAGAGCAGTTAAGTTGTCGTCTGAAAAGATGGCTTTTGTAATGTTTCTTTTAGTGATTAAGTCACCTATGTATAATTCAACTCAATTATAACAATATAAACAAAATAAAAATACGCTTCAAACAACGTGCGTATATTTATATTTTCGTTAACAGATTTTAACAGGATGTCCTAAGGTGTTTCGAGAACAAAATACACATGGAATATATAAACACATAAAAAAATATCAATAAATTTTAATAAACAGGCTCAAATCTGATACAATATAACCCCTACTCACGTGCAATAACAAAGGTCAGTTAAAAAAACACAGGTTTGAACACGTTTAGTATTTTATGCGCTACGCCGTATTTTTAACAAGTTCTATTGATTTTGATTGAAAATTATAACCCATATTTCATCAGTTAATTTATCTCATAACAAAAACGATTTAAAATATTTTGTGTGTAAAAGCGCACGTTATGCGTATCATACGTAACGTTCGTTTGTTATGCTTCATCCATTAGTCGTTACGATTAAATCGATCATTTGAAGGTTACAGCATTTGACAGTAATTGCCATCATATGTACAAAAAACTAATTAGTTTTTATTGCCTACTGCTTTACGGTTCCAAAATTAACTGAAATAAAAGAGTAAAGACATCGTAGTTGTATTTTACCATTGCATGCTTCAACTGAAATTCCTTTACGTTATAAATTTATTGTTTAGCGGAAGTTGCTAGGAATTTCTCGACTGTAAAATGTGCTCAGATATTTTTTTTAAATTGACGAACTTAAAAAATTATAATCTTAACTTTTGAGTATTTTTTTGCAAAATACTCTGAAATTGCCTATTTAATTCCAATACTAAATATTTATGTAATATGTTATTTGTCAACTTAAAGGGTTTCCGTGAGCTAAATATTTGCAATAATTTAAAGTTAATTTTAAGTTTTTTCTTAAGAACAGCAACACTAAAGTGTTTCACTCTTTTGAATAAGGCTCTTAATTATGGATAATGTATTTTGGTAGCATAACTCAAATGGGAAGAGAACTTCTAAAAAATAGTAAATAGAAAATAGCAAGTACAAATCTAGATTTCTGATTAGAATGTTCTACTGTTTTTCACTCTTGTCTTTGGATAAATGTTTTCATTAAACAATCTATTCCACATATTGTCAACATGCTTCACTCCATTTGCCTTTGATCGATGTTTACACATCTCATAATTCTCTCATTTGAACTTCATGTCGATCAACTATAAATTAGAGTCGGTAAAATACACTAGTTGAATACATTTGGTTTTATGCTGTGAAAATTTGGATTTAAATAAATTACGTTTTCTGTATGCTGCCAAGTCGAGCTGTAATCTTCTGTTTATCTCTACCTGCAGTAGTTAGTATTATTAATATTACCAGTACAAGTGTATTTTGAACATTTTACTAACCTACATTGCATTAAATAGATAGTTTAACAATAATACCATAATGTAAGTGACACTCCAATAAATAAATAACTTTGTTGTCAAAATAATAAAACAGTAAAATAATATACATATATGAAAAGTCAAAATGTTGGTGTTAAGGAAATGAAAGGTTATACTATTGCACAGAAGGCAAAAAGGAGACTGACCATTTGCTTGGAGTGGCCAAGGAAAACTTTGAGAAAACCTTGATAAGGACAGCCAAATAATATCCTAAGTCTAACTGACTACAAACGAATTTTTAATCGTGTGCATTGTCAATATTCATAATCTAAATTAATAACTGTCCATTAAAAATTTAGCATTTTAATTAGGTAACAAAAAAACAAAAAAAATAATTATATGACAGAATAATTTGAACATATAACTTATTTTTAAACATATATTTGAGTGAATAAAATAATTAACAGAAACTAAACATTAAAAAAGACAAAATAATAATTAACAGAAACTAAACATTACGCATGAAGCAAAAAAGGAAAACCAATTAATAGGAACTGACATAACAAAAAAAGTAAATATTTATGTAAAAAATAGTTATTGAAATTTCATTACCTATATTAAAAAAATTCTGTGGCGTTAAAAATTCCCAAAAACTTACTATAAACATGTAGCTACACTCGGACGAGAATAATATTCGTAATGTGATGTAAAGCATTGTACATTACAATTATGATGATGTAGTCGCCAGCCGCTTAGGCATATATTTATTATTTGAACAGTGTTTAGCGGAAAACAAGTGCCAAGCAAGCTGCCGGCTTCAGTAAAAATTTATGAATTTTATTCCTAACAGGGGTTAAAAAACGACAATTTTTATTTTGATTGTTTTGAACATTAATTAATTATTATTATGTCGTTATATTAATATTATAGTTACATATTTTAACTTTGAAAGAAATTTTAGTAAAAACGTTTTAAAAACATGTTCTTGACTGTGTTAATTAGATGGAATGCAATTAATTGTTATTCCATCGTAGATAACCGAACGTACTTGTTAACGTGGGAGTGAACAAATCGCCGCAAGCTTATGTATAAGTAGCAAATAGTACCTACGTTTATCCAACTGAAACCGCTCCAGTAACAGTATCTATCTGATTACACATCAGGTCTCTAATAAATAATGTATAAGTCCTTTATCTACATAACAACAGCTTCTCAGTTTGGAGAACCAACAACTGGTAGTAATAAATATTTCATTAATCAGAAACACGGTTTTTTATATAGTATTAATAAAGAAGTATTTGAAAACACTTATAAGTGTAAATTTCTACATTCCATTCAAAATAGGATGATAGTAAGTCTCATGGTAACTTTTCTGAATAAGAAGCCCCGTTGCGAAAGTAAAATTTCCTTTTTAATTACTCTTACAAAATACAATATAAATCTTTGCGCAGGTGCCATGCTAATCTTTTCTAAACCGTTCCAATTTTAGCATAATGTGCTACCGAAGCAAGTACAGGCCCGTGTTTGAGGAGTACCTGAATGGGGAAAATTGGGTGCAGTTGGCGGAGTATTGTCGGGAAGCCTGGAATTACAGATTTTCTGTTATATCGGAATTTAATTATTGATTTAAAAAATGAATAGATAAAAATATTGAGAAAAAAATCACTCTTGTTGTACGTACTGTAATTATGTATTATAGTTGTGTTTAATTAATCGAATGAATCCTTTTACGCAGGAGTCCTTGCCAGTGTAATAGAGAGATAAGAAATGTGTATTATTATCTTATTTTGTTATTGATTTAAAGATTGTCATCTATGTTTAGAGATAAGGTTATTTACTTTTAAAATGTATGCTGCTAACCGCGCTGAAGGTCTTCGCACTAAGCGGAAAACAATGCAGTTCTGTTCAACGGATGTATTTAATTTTATTGAATAAAACATTATTATTATTATTATTATTATTATTATTATTATTATTATTAATATTATTACTTTTATAAATTTTTGTTTTGAAATTTCCAAAATCATATGGAATCTTCGTCATAATTTTTTTACTGGCATTTTTAATTGTTACTCAGTAACCCTTGCATTTAATACACAAGATGTGATTAATTAATACATTAATATTTAATTAAAAATAATATATTAAAATAATTAATTTATTTATTTTATTTCTATTTTCCGTGTGTTATTGGAAAAATCATTATGTTTTTTCTTTTCCATTACCTATTAATTTAACTTTAAAAATGCTTTCATTCACTAACAGGGCAAGTTAACACAAAAAAATCTCTTAAGTGGTAGCACTGACGCATGAGCACCCTACAAAATTCCCTCCGATCTTTATCTCATTTAAGAAATACTTTCGTGCTATATTGAATGGACTGTAGACCCTTTGCGATTTGCTAATAACAAAAATTTATTGTAAGGGATTTTTAAGCTCTTATAGTTCCTAGAGACACAAACAGAATAAACTACTACTTCCGGTTTGATGAAAGTGTTTGCGTTGCACTCCTTGTGGCACCTAACTTAGGTTTTAAGTTTCATCTTCGTACGCTTTCCATTCTTGAGATATTTTGTTTACACAAACAGACAGACGGACAAAACACACACAAACACACACACACACACACACACACACCAGTCATTAGAAATATCTTTTTTGGTTCAGGAGGGCTTGAAAACGTCCATTTCCGCTGAAAAACCGACATGAGAACAATACTTTTATTCCCTATTTATGCATATAGGGCAAGAATAAGTAAGAAAAAACCGACTGCTTCCAAAACGGTGTCTTAATATAATATCAGTTATAATCGGTCATGATCGGTTATTTACCTATTACAAGTTTTTTGGGTTTATTGGGGTTTGTATCGGGAATCTGTTCGCATTTATTACGACTCTATTACAATGAAGTGCAATGTCTGAGCAGTGAAAGTCAGCATTACAGTGTCATCTCCATACCTCAGCTTGTTGATTACCTCTCCATTATTCTAATTTAATTTCCACAAGAGCTTCTGTGAATGTAGTCACTGAATGTATGTCAAACAAGACCGGTGACAAGACACAGCTCTGTCTGACACCACGTTTGATATCAGCCGGATCAGAAGGTTTGTGATCTACTTTGATTACAGCTTTCCGATGCCAATACAGATTTACTGTTAGACGTATATATGTATGCACGTGCACGTAAATGTATATACGTGTGATGTCTTTTATCAATTCCTAGTATTTTCCAAAATTTCCTCGATTTCCAAAAACTCTAGCTAATGATTTTATTTAAACTGGATGCAACAAAATTGTTAACGTAATCTTAGCTTTCTCTTACCTTTCTACACTGCACTGAAAGAACATACTATAAGTAAGTTAAAAACCAGCTACTAAAACCTCATTTCATTTTTTAATTAATTATTATTTTGCACTTGTATTTCTAGTTGTTCAATGAACCAGTACAAAGAGTTATTGTGACAGACAGTGGTAGACATTTATGTACGTCTATTGTGCAGTTGTTATTTGTATGAGCTAGGTGTGGTCTGTTACCTGTCGGCCACCGCTCTTGCATTTGTTCTGTTATTGATTTTTCAAGTAGGGTACATAATGGAAGCATCATATAAGTCACTTTCAGAAAAATCTAGAAACGAGATGAAACGTCTCTCAAGCAACGTTAAACGATAATGTTTTGTTTGAAAATAAATAAATCTCTTGCGGAGACCCGTCAATTGATAGTGGAAGCTTATGGAGACATAAGCTCCAGTGGCCTAAGAAAAAAAGTGGCTTTTTTAGTTAAGTGGCTGGATGAGTCGCTATCCAGTGGCAAATTTAGCATCAAATTTGAAGGAGGTCACAACAAGGGTGCTTGGAATACCCCTCAGGAGAGCGAGGGGTCCGGGGGTCCACCACCGGGAAAAAATTTCAAAAATTCACATGTCAGAAACACTTTTTTGCGAATTTCTGGGCCTAAAAATTTCAATTTTTATTCTGTTACAACAGAAAAAATGGAACAGTTTTAGACATTTAAGAAATTCAACAATGCGGAATAGATTACTATCGCCAATTTAAAATTTAAAAGAATTTTACGTCATAATGCCTCATAAAACATAGAAAATATGAAAATAATTTATTGGTAAAGGTTTACTAAGTAAGTTATTAAAATATGTTATGTTGGGTGCTTATTTTGCTGTATCAATTAAATTAAATTAAATTTTATATAGTAACTATATATATTTGCTCATGAGGAAGGTGTGTGCGAAGCTCGTTCCCAAGCTTTTGACGGACGATCAGAAAATTCACCGGGTTGGAGGAAGGACATTTTTGGAACACTCTCGCAACCCCGCTATCGTCCGGATATTGGTCCCGTTGACTTCCTTCTCTTTCTGAGAATCAAGACCGCCCCGAAAGCTGGATTGAGTGAAGCCATCCAAGGCGCCTGGACGAGGGCTTTTGCCGAGGTCCCAGTTGAAGCCTTCCAGGTCACGTACCTTGTGTGGCAGAGCCGCTGAAAAAAAATGTGTAGATCGCCAAGGGAACTTTTTTGAAGAATGTTAAACGCTTGTAACGATATCTATATAAATCTATTGGTTAAAAATATTGCATTACTTTCTAGAGACATCTTGTATTAATTTACTTGGTGCAGATTTATAATGAAACTGTACTACATTTAATTATTAAGTAAATTAAATGTAAATTTACCGGTAGTTATAATAGTAATAATGCTTTGTAATTAATTTGTTCCTTTATTAATTAATCTTTTCCAGTTGGAAGAAGGGAGGTGAGAAGACCTTGAAAAAGATGGCAGTAATCGAGATGTACGGGCTGGAGTGTCTTGTGTTTGTGTAGACGTACAGAATGGTTTATGAGTTCGGAACAGGCTTATGTAATCCTTGATAGTAAGAAGAAGAAGAAGTTTAAAATGACGTTGTATATTTTATTAATAACCAAATCCCGAAAAAATCTGGAATAAGAGTTTCAGTACTTAACGTAGAGTATTATATTTTTATATTTAATTTTCCTTTATTTTAAAAATTTATATTACATTCTTTTTAAAAGTACGTTTGTACTATCATGATCAGTTGAGTGAGTTTATGTCCAACTATTTAAAATTCATGTTTCTCTTGACTTTATTATGATTACAACCACCACCGCATTTTGTGCATAAAATATTATCATATCATGATTATAAAAGTTTCAAAATATAATAAAGTCCTTTATATCCGTATTGCAAAATGTACTGAGGATTATAGTCACGAATCCAATATAGTCTTGCAAAAAGAAGAGAGATAGAGTGAGAAGGTTCTTGATAGTAGCTATAAGTTATCAAAGAATAATAAATGCATTTGATTACACTTCGTGTAACCACTAACATTTTATTTGGTAGATTAGTCTGTATTTATTTTAGATAGTATTAGTCCTTGTATTTGTAGTATTATTGATGTACAAAATTCTATTATTACTTTACAATTTTTCTTCAATATCTATTCAGAATCTCATTATCATCATGAATACACTGTTATATTTTTAGCAAAAATTCTAAGCTCTAATGGTGGGTACATTTTATAAACCTTTACTGAGAATCTAGAATGGGACAGATTTGTTGTTGAGTAAATAAAAAATTGAATCACTTTAGAGCTTTATTATCCACTGGGGTATTTCCTCTAAAATAATTTTTCTTTTTCCGAAGCTTCTTTGGTGTTTGTCTGCAATTTAAAAAACTACAGACCGCATTATAAGCGTTACGTAGAATTCTTCCTAGGAAAATTCCCAGTGAGGTCAACAAAATAGTAATTAATAAAAAAAAAACTTTAGAGCAGTTTACAATTTCAAATGTTTTGGATGTGACGTGTCGTTTACAAATCAGGAGGACGTAACGAATAAACTAAATAATTTTAAGAATATTTTCAGGACGATTCATTAAATGTTGAAGCATAGGACTAGGAAAGACTCACATTTAAAGTTTTATAAAAGATGGCGATACCTGTGGTAATGGAAGTGAGATGTGAGCACCTTTAAAGTGGGAACGAAATAGGTTGCAGGGGACGAAAACAAGGTTTCCAGTGAATGGCTGTATCTGGAAGGATAGGCTAAGAATTGTGAATAAACGTGATGAGATGATTTATTAGCCTAGATGAGAGAATGAAAATTCATAAGAAGTACTGGTGCAGCCATTTGGAACGGAAAAGGGGCCGCTTGCCCCGTTTAGCCCACGAGTACAAACGAGAAGAAAAAGGTTTCTGGAATAAGCCGGACTGCCTAATTCTTAAAGTAAAGAAGAAGAAAATGGAAATTTTCTATTTGTTTCACGTCACTAATTATTTCTTCATCAGAACTTAGACAAGTGTATTGATTCTACCTTTTTTTAAATGTTCACATGTTAATATTCTTGTTTTTATATTTTTTCATACTTTCAACTATTTTACCTGACTATCATACCGTTTTGTTTGAATTTACATATATTGTACTTAATTCTGGTTTATAACTAGCAAATGCTCAATTTTTTTCTACTGTGTGTTCTTTCTTTTGTTCATTCTTTGAAATACGAGAATTTGCTGGGATGTATTCTTCAAATTTCTCCCGTGCATGTTTGAATATACTGTATGTGGCTTCAGATCATATTATTTAGAGAACACTCACGTTTTGCATCAGCTATTATTTATTTAATAATGTAGATGTTAAATTTCACTATACTATTAAATATTTACACACACCGTGAAGATAAAACAGTACTAAACTAAAGAACTAAAATATACCAGTAATGTTCAAAACTGTTCAGTAAAGTTAAAACTGTTTGACCAATTATCTAAAAAAAACTCTGACCGGTAATTATCAGTCGGGCTAATGTCTTAAGTTTCACACTCCACTTCACTTAAACCTAAAATAAAATCATTAACATCACAGTCACTGCCTTATCTAATTCCTGAAGATTGCTTTATTAACCATAATCATCATCACTAGGTATCACTGCTGAATATTTCAAATTCTATTTCAATGTCAATAACACGACTTCTACTCTTCAACACGAAATCACGTTAAGAAACACTGCTATTTACGGGAATTCCCCATTGTTTGAAACGCAATATATACGGATTTATTTTAAAGTAAACAATACCAGCTATTGTAGAAAATCCAAAAGTACAAATAAAATTAACTATAGGCCCTATAGATGATAGATAAATGCAGTTTAATACGAAGTACGCTTCCTGCGATATAACAGGGAGACGGCAATATGCGATCTCGTGCGATTTCGTGCGTTATGAACGGAAAAGAAAAGAAATAAACGGGAAAAAATTTGCTATTTATTTTTATGCCATTTGTCTTTTCTCGAAAATTTTCTTAAACGTTTTACTATATATTTTTTTTTATTTATTTATTTAACGTCGCATCAACTGCAATGGTCATTAGCGACGACGTTGGGGTGGAACTTTATGCGATGTAGGATGAAATGATTTTTTGTAACGTATGAAAATATGCCATGCCTGAGTGGGATTCGAACCCAGGACTGCATGATGAAAGGCAAGCACGTTACCAACTGCGCCAATGCGGCCGGCGTTTTACTATATTTTATAGTTTTAAAATAAAGAACTAAAGTGAAAAAACTATTTTATTTTGCATAATAAACATCTAGCAAGGTATAAAAATAAAATTAGAGCAAAAAAAAAATTCTATATTCAACAGAATGATTTTTGTTGTCACCTGTTTAACAAGTTTTAGAGTAAATAAAATTAGCAAACAAAGATAATGTAAACAATGTATAGTAAAAGAGGAAACGAAAGTCATTGCTAACAGAAAAATGATCTCTGCTCCGGTGTCATTTCATCTTCTTTGAGAATTTCCTGGAAGAGAAATACGAGATAAATGAAAATGTAATGCGGTGTCGTTGTACTACATATAATTTTCTTTGAAAATGTCTCAGACTGGATTATCTGTTTAAAGAACGAAATGTAATGTGTTGAATTTTGTTGTCAATAGAAAAGTGCTTTCAAAACAACAGATTATTTTATCCTTTTTACTTTAAATTGCCAGGTGCAAAATGTAAGTTTGTGAATCTGTTATTAATGAGCTTTTAGATTTATAACGAAGAAGAATTTTTGTTTTAGAAATACGGAGCAGATTTCTAATGTATAAAGAACCGTAAATTCTGCAAACTGTTTTTTTTTTTTAGTAAAAAAACCTTAAAGAAATACTTTAAAAAATTTAATCCTGTGGTAAATTTTACGGGCTTAATTTTTCAATTAATTTTTTATTAAATGTCTAACGCCAGCGTTAGAACTGTCATTTATTATATCTGTGAGGAGTTACTAAATTTATCTTTATTCTAACAGGTGTTTCAAAAATGACGGTAACATTAAAAACGTAAAAATAACAAAAAGTTAAAATTTCATGTCTCCTTACATGTCAGTTTTGGCAACACTGTATTCAAGGTTAAAAGCTTGTTACAATTTAAATACTGCTCTTGTGCACTATTGCCATTCTAGTACCTATTCATCTTTACTATGTTTACGATGTAACGGGTGTTTTATGCAGATAATAAATCTGCAAGATAGTAATGTTGATTAATTGTTTGACCTTCAGGAACCCAGTAAAGGTACACAGTCCCATGGATATAAAAAAAAACAATCATCATTGCTTTATATTCTGACTTGCTCATTAGAGCTTTTATGGCTCTCGGTGAAGTTCGGCTGTTCCAGTACATGGATTGGCACTTCGTTTCCGGATATAAAGTAAAAAACCACGTTTCATCACGTAAACGAGAAAACGGCACGTGTCCAGAAGGAGTTGACAGAAGATGACTTCCAGCATTGTTTCCAATAAAGGAAAATTCGCATGGAGCGTCGTAGGGGTAAAGAAGGAGTGTGTATTGAAGGTAACAATAAGTGATTATGTATAAAATAAAAATAAATTTTTTTACAACGTCAGTCTCTTTATAGGCATACCTCGTATTCTTTGTGTGCTCCTCTTCAGTGTAACAATTACTAATGTCTTGAATGATTATATAAGAGTATGGTTATGACGTATGCGTGTGTTTATAAACAGTTTGTTTGCTTCGAAGAATTGGGAAAATTGTTTTTATTAATAACGCATTCTTTTATATCAATCCTGAAGTAAATGGCTGCTGCATTTTCTCTTCACCCTTCTCAGTGGAACGCCAGGATGGTTTAGTATGTGCATTTTGTTGATTAAGTTATTTTTATGTTTCTCAGTTATTCTGTGGAATCGCCTGTAGTATTTTTTATTTATTTTAATTGATTTCAACATAATCCAAGCCCCAATTACAGCAAACAATGCATGTAATATACAGTACACTACGGAGTATACTATAGTTAAACTTGTACACTAAGATACAAATGTTTTAATACCGTGAACGTAAATACTAAATAACGATAATAATATTAAAACTTATCGTAAAAATAATAAACATTTTTCAGTTAAATTAATTTAACAAAAAATAATAAAATCAATATTGCAACGTTTAATTCAGGTTTTTTCGGAGTCTGGTTCTTTGTACTTGTTTAGGTCATCAGCCGGAAAGGCTGGTTTGAACCTCTATAGGCTTTACTAAGTAAAACGATAAGTGATGTGGTTTACAATTGCCTTCCTCACTGAGTGTATAAAGTGCTTATCAGCATGCCAGGCCCTTTGAAAAGCATATACTTTCCACCCTGCAAGTGATACCATTACTTCATTCACTACAGGGTCTGGCTGTAATGATAAAATTCATTACTCTCAGAAGAGATTACTCTGACTAGTGGTTTTCACATCTCGACCTCTTCTGTTCTTAAATGCTTCAGTCAAACAATTAGCTGACCATGAGATAAGAAACTACTATTTTTGTAGCTATGGAACTAGCAGATCAAGTGTAAATATTTGAACACCCCGCCTCCCTGTTATGGGCATAAAGAAATCCATAAATGTCTAAAGTTACGTGGTCTAACGTACGTTTACGTGGTCTATTGATCCAATACTGAAAAAATATATAAATTGAATTTTTTTAAAAATACAGTAAAACAAACTGCTCTTGGAATGGTTTTTCCGTACTTATGTAAAATCGTGTTTTTGTAGTTACGCTACTTTAGTTCTAAGCCCTCTAAGAAAAATTTTAAAAAATGGTTTAAATGCGTTTATTTATCCGTATATACGGTTTATTTGATGCATTTTTGAAAAGATTACAAATTCGTAATTCTGTAACAGAATAAGCAATACATCCAGAACTAGCTCGTCTGATGTATGGTTCAAATTTGAAACAAGCTATATAGGTTGTCGCCCTAGGGTTTGGAATTAAATTAGCCTGTACCAGAACAAGAGACCTTCAGTTTGTCATATAGGTGTACACAGGCGTGTACCTACATCTATACGTACAATATAGATTAGTCATCATTATCGCATGGTTGATAGACGTAATCCATTGTGTCAGTCATAATCGGTGCAGTACGATATGCACCTCCTAGTATCATAATGTAAAATACATAATCCGTTGTCTATATTAGGCCTGTACTAACTCCGGTTTGCCATCCATTTGCCATAATTTTCCAATGTATTCCTGTGCATGTTGTTTCAAATTAAGTAACAATTAAATTATATCTTAATTGATGTGAACTTCTGCTCACATGCTGATGATGGAAATTCTCTGAAACACTGGTTTGGTTGTTAACACATAATTTAACTTAGTTGTTAAAATCTATCAATTACAAATAAGTAAATTTTCTATTATCATCAATATAACCTAAAACGCAACATTTTCTCCAATGTATTTTTATTGATGATTCTGTTTGTCCTTATATAAATAGTTCTAGCAAACTGATTAGAAAATTTAATTGTAAAATAATTGCTATTTTTTGTTAGATTTGTTTAAGATTTAAGTTTTGTAATTAATATTATTGTTACCTGTTAGTATATTGACATTTTTCAAGGAAGTGTACAGGGCAATACAGGGGGCGTTAAAAGAATACGAAAATCCTGGAAAAAGAACTAGAGGGCCTGGTTTACAACTTCTACTGCAGGGCTTTTCAAAGCAGCAGCAAATAAAAATTATCAATGCCAGAATGATTACCAACATTCGGTAGCGGATTGATGGAAGAAGGAGAAGAAGATCAAGAATAAGAAGAAAAAGGAGGAGGAGGAGGAAGAGGAGGAGGAGGAGAAGTAGGAGAAGGAGAAGAAAAGAATTATACTAAGCTTAATAATTAATTGTAATTAATAATTTAGTAGATAAATAAACGGTATAAGCTTAAAGGAATTTGTTTATTATTCATTATACCGAAAGGACCTTAGCTTAAGTGTTACAATATTATAAAAAAGATAAATTATTAGTTTATTAAAATATATTACAAAAAAATTAATTTCAAATATTAAGATTTTTTCAAAAAAACATGTAGTGAAGGAAAGTACTAGAAAGATCGGGAAAATATTTTCCTAAACAAATTTTTTCAATAAAAGAAATATTTCGATAACACCAAATTAAAATTCAATATTTATAACTTAAATATAATAATAATAATAATAAATTTATAATTTATTGTTCTAGAACCCGTTGTTTTGTATGACATTAAAACAACGTGATTCAAAGGAGGTCAAAACGAGAAGTTTTTAAAAATATAAAGAAAATTCTGAGAATAATTTATCGTTCAACAAAGGATTGTATACGAGGAATATAGCTTAAAGTCATAAGGAAATTCACAGTAGTTTTGAAAAAATAGTGACTTCAATGCACAAAAGATAGTTTAAGCTTTATAGTCACATGATTAGAATAAACGAAGAAAGATCAATATAAATATCTTTAACGAACATACTTTCAAATATAATAACCCCAGGATTAATAATTTTCTGATTGTTTGGATAGAGAAAACTACAAAAAATATATAATTGATGAGTTAAGAGGTTGCAAGCAAGTCTAACAATCAAAAGAAGAATCTCTTCAGAGGAAACTAAAAAGAAAGTCTCTGATACAGCAAAAGAAATATGGAAGGAGGGAAAATGTCAGAATGAAGGTTTCAAGAAAATAAGAAGGAAAATTGGGTGTGTACTAAATTATATGATCATGATTTTTTTCCTACTCATAAACAAATCAGATAAAAAAAATAAATTAAACTAATATAATTAAATTGAGACGATGTCATTTTAATTATAATTATTATTTCATTGTAATTTTATCGTTATTTAATTACTTAAGTTCAATTAATAATATTGATCAAAAGTACTCAAATTTTTACTTTTGCAACAACTCCATTAAATTTTCCTAAAAGAATTGTTAAATTTTCATTATTATTCTGTTTTTCTCACTACTAATCTATGATTTTAGTAAACTATATCAAGAAATTACAATATATTTATTTAAATTTTGGCAATTAAAATGAAATTTTATTTTTTTAACTAGGAACAAATTTACTAAATTTCAGCTTTGCAGGTCAACTTAGTCCTTGTCGTTAAAAATAAGACTTCTAAATAAATATATAAACGTATTTAAAATATATAGTTAATTAATAGGCCTTTTATTTATCAAATTTTAAATAAAGCTACACGGTAAAATACTAGTAGACTAATAACGACAATGAGAGTAATGATGGTTGCTGCAAGCCGAAGAACCTCACTGTACAATACGAAGATAATCATGAGACAAAACATGATCAGACATTATAAAACTACGATAAAGGTGCGTGTTTACATTCTAATTGTCTAAGAGTGACCAGGAAGGCTGGTGTAAAAAGCAGATAAATTTAAGAGAATGATCCTCTTCAAAATAATGGGTACAGAAAGTAACTCGTACTTATCAATACAATGTTACAGATAACACATTTCGTTATAATAGTTGCATCGCATCCCTCTTTAATATGTCTAGCCTGTGGTGAGAATTAGCTCGTCCCCATCAGGTAAAGCGAATTTTAAGGTCTTTTATTTTTATTTACGTCCGACAATTTTGTACATTAATACTAGGTAATGACGATAAAAATAATAGACAATAAAAAATAATATATGAAAATGAGTGATGAAAAAATGACAGAGCTGACCAAAAATCGAACCCGGTGTACCTGAAGCCAATTGCGCTGACTACTACACCACGGGCTGGCCACGAAAACATAATGCGAGAACAAAATACTAATTAGGTTGATATTTCCTTTTTTCTTCTTCTCACAATCAAGGATTAGGCTTCCGCCTGTTCCGACCCCAACAGCAACAAACTAGTGAATTACTACCATCTTTTGCGTGGCCTCCCAACATCTCTCCTCCCCTACGGTCTGTATTGCAAAACCTGAGAGGGATCCTTCCCTCAGGCATTCTCTCTACTTGCCCCTTCCATCGATTTCGATATTCTCCAATCTTCCTATTCAAGTTGTAAACATCCAGTTCAGTTCTTATGTCCTCATTTAGTTGGTCCCTACGACTGCTACCCTTTGTTCTTCGCAAGACTCGCATCTCTGTCGCCTGTATTATACTCTTCTGTGGTCTAGTACTAATCCACGACTCACTTCCATTGAGTAGGCTGGGGCAGCCATTACCTTGTAAAACATTATTTGAGTTTCTTTTCTTTTTTTCCTGCTTAGTATTCTACTAATATTGCCACACACTGCTTGGAATTTACCAACTTTCTTCTCTATATCCAAAACTTGATCAAACTCGATGTCACAACTTAAATAATTACATTGTGATACTTTTTTGACTTGATAGGATATTTACCAGTAAATGCCAGTAAATAAAGAAATCAGTAAATGCCAGGTAAATGACCTTTGACTTTTTTACGGAAATATTTAAAATATATTTTTTGCATAACATTTAAACTTTTTTTTTATTGTAGATATGTAAATTTTTAGTGTAATACGTAACTTCGAAAAGTATTGTTGGTTTTAACCGTGTTTCCTTATAAATTTTACATTGTATTTGTACTGCTGATAAATTTTATCTAGAAACGTACTTTGTATAATCCTTGATAGATAATCTTTACATTTTTGTTCCGAAATTCATAAATTTCAAAATAATTGTTTAAAAAATAGCATTCCTTTGTAAGAATTTAACTGTTATCATGCTCTTAAAAGCCCTTTTGTAAATGTAACTTTTTTGCCGTTTAGTCATTAAAAGGGTCGTAATCACGCATTCCAACTCTTTTTATAATGTGTCATATATAAAACTGGAAATATTCCATTTAAAAAAATTGCCTTCATTTTATATACCAGTATTTTTAACTTGACAAATTTAAATCTCTGTCCTCTGTTAGGTTGCGGCAATTTTAAGAATGAGGTAACATTTGTTATGGGGTCATTATAGTAGTATAAATGGTGTCATAAACTTGTCATAAACTGAGCCGTATCTCTACCCTATTTTTTCCTAATCCACTATACGTGCGTCTAATATCCTAGCAGGAATTTTATCCTACTGTTTGTAGTTACATTTGCTTATCTATGTAGATACACTATCTAAATTTAGACGGACAGCTGTGCAAATCCTAAAGCAACGTTTTATTTAAACTTCAAGAACTTTAAACGTTATTTTAACCCACATTTTAGTCGACAATACGTTGTATGAAAACCGAAACTTTTAAAAATTTCTATTTCATATAATGAATTAATATAATAATTTCACTAACCTTCTTTTTAAACTGCGTCACCTTCATTTTATTCCTACTTACACGTGTTTCGGTGGATCCACCATCATCAGAGTAAATAAAAATTTTTTAAATAAAAAATATTTTTAATAAAAAATAAAAAAATTTTAAAAATTTTATCTATGAATTTCTAGTGTCAATTTTTTACATTATTATTAAAAATATAAATAAAATGGTTAACTTTTAAATGTAGTATATTTTCTGCAATTTTACCATAGTGAAAATATTGTAATAGATTTTTATGTATGATATGTTTCATTTTATTTTACATTCAGAACTAAACAAACTGCACAACTAAATGGAATGTTACAGTAAAAGATATTAATATGAGGCTTTGTAAAATGGAGAAAGGGTTCACCGAAATTTCTCGTCTGAATAAACAAACAAAAATAATTAAAACAATGATTACGTTTAATGAATGTATAGGTGATAATAATAAAAAAGAAATAGTGTAGGCCTAGTAATGAAATTATAATAGGATTATGATGAAGTCGGGCAAAAATGAGATTGGTTTTAAAGGGATTTAAGGGATTGGTTTAAGGGTTAAACACCTTTTGAACCTTTTACGGGTACGCTTTTTTAATTGTTAAGCATTCATTTATTTTAGCTTCACTATAGCTAACATCTCCACTAAGTTTCAGCCATTTGGCTCGTCTGTAACTAAATAGTCTGAAAATACTGATATAAGGGTTGAACTCCTTTTCAACCTCTTTAGGGTAAATTTTTGAAATTGTTGATATGTCAATTTTTAGTGTAATACGTAACATCTCTGCCAAGTTTCATCCATCTAACTCGTCCGGAACTTAGAGAAAATAAATATTGGTTTAAGCGTTGGACACCCTTTTTAACATTTTAGGGGTACATTTTGAAATAATAAAGAGGTATTTTTTTAATTGCACTATAAAAATAACCCCACCGAAATTTAGCCATCTAACTCGTATGGAACTTAGTAAACAATAATATTAATTTAACGGTTGAAAATATTCCAATTTTCATCCCCTTACGGATACATTTTGGAAATGTTTAAGGGGTAATTTTTTTAGTTGAACAACAAGTAACATCGCCGTTTCAGCCATCTAGCTTGTCCGAAACTTCTTCTTTTACAGGTGTTTATCCGTTTAGAATGTTGGCGACCAACATAACAACTCTCACTTTGTTGGTTGCACTGCGAAATAGCTCTTCTGAGCTCTTCCCAAACCAAGTTCTTTGATTTCGAAGACAAGAAACCCCTCTTCTACCAGGTCTACGCTTTCCATATATTTTTTCCCGCAGAATAGCTTGTAGTAACGTATATTGTGAGTCATACTGCATGATATGTCAAAAATGTTGGAGCTTCCTGCACTTGATGGTGGGAATGATATCCATATATTTTTTCATTCTCCTGAGAACTTCTATATTTGGTATCCGAGCAGTCCATGAGACCCTCGACATCCATCTGTACAGACACAAATGCCTCCAGTTTCCTTGTGATGGTTTCATCCAAGGTTCCGGACTCCACCGTATAGGAGCACAGTAAAGACATCTTAGAGGTCTCGTTTTTGTTGCAATAGTAAAGTGATGGCTCTTGAAAATAGTACTCATTTTTTTAAATATTACTCTTGCCTTGCCTATACGACATTTTATTTCCTGTTTATTGTCCCATTGTTCCGTTTATCATGTTTACCAGGTAACAGTTCTGTTGTACCTGTCTATCCGGGTCTGATTTATATAAAGTGAACTCCATTCACCGGCTCTCTACTAAGTCTAGAACCTAGTAAACGGAAAATATTAGTTTAAGGGTTCAACACCCTTTTCATCTCCTTAACGGTGGAATGTGTAAATCATTTATGTTAACTTTTCTTTCCCGTTCCTCCAAATTCCAGCTTTCTGGCTATTGTACGAGTAGAAGCATTAGCGATAAGTGAGTGAGTGAGTGAGTCAGTCAGTGAGGGCTTTCTCATTTATGCATTGACCTACACATTAAATTGTTAAAGTAAAGAATTTTATTTTTCATTTTATTTCGAATTTTTAGATTTATTATGCCGTTTTGTTTATGTTATTTAGCATACAATTTTGTTTGAATTTATTTTTTAATAAATTTTCTCGTGTTATTACGGTTTGGGAGAAATTGCATATTGTTTCATTATCTTATGTAAATTAAAGCGTAACAACTTTTCTTCTATGTGAAATATCTTCTATTTCACAGTACTAATAATGATATTTCTTTTAAGTTAACTTCATTGCCCTCTGAAAACAAAATAATCAAAAATATTTTATGTAACTTAATATACTAACTGAAATAATACATGTTTTCTTTTATCATAATTTAGAAATTACGTAACGAAAATGGAAAACGAAAAAAGTGAGCTGACTGTTGGGAAAACATAAAAAGGGAAAACACTGAATAGAGTTTTCTTTACTTTGAGGACAGAGACAGTGTTATTGAGTTACCTAACAACGGTCTTCTCTGTAAAATAAAAACGAAAGAAAAAAGAAAGCACAATAAAGTATGGCACAAGGTTTTTGTTATTATTTAACGGCGAAGAAAAAGAAAATTTTTGTAATATCGAAAATATTAAAAGCAGATAAATCTGTACAGATCTTTTTTCAATATGATATTCAATATAATTTTCCTCGGATATTTTTAATTTACAAAAATGTAGAATAAAAAAAATTAAGTTACCTACTTTATCATCCAGTAAACACTCCATATTATTTTATAGGTTACTAAGGATGCAAAAACGTTGAACCTTGTTAGGTTTGTAAACAAATTGTATTCGGAATAAACTGTTTTATGTTAAACCATTTTCTTATAAAATATTATAAACTACATACCTACAACAATTATTTTAAAATATTACATATTTTAAAATGATATATTCATTTAGACTACAGTTTTCTAAACGTTAACAGTTTTATCACAGGTGTGAGATCTCGAAGGTTTTTGTATTTTGTGTGTAATTAATATTTATTTTATAATTGTATTAGTTTATAGTAACTATAAGAGAAAACTCTTTGTATGTTCCTATATATTTATATAATTTGTTTTTTTTTAATTAGGTACGGTTTTCTGGATCCTGTAAACCTATTTTAAAATTGTTAATTTATCAATAATAAACAGCTCAGATAGATAATTTGTAAAAGTAAACATTTTGTATATAAAATCAGACTTTTTGTTGTAATTAATTAACACTAATTAATTTGTGTTACCTAATTAATTATGGTTATTCTGGTCAAGGTTTCTTCACAGTTTTCCTTGACGACTCCACGTGAATACTTTGAAGGAAAAAACCATCATGGTGCCGGCTGCCCGCATAGCCGAGAGTGTGGAACTTTAGCCCAACCAATGACTCTCCCTCCCAGATGGCCATAGGCACTGGACTCACCTTTAGGCATGAACACGGTGTCATGGTGTATCACGACTTCCTTTTTTCTGAACTGTGTTTTTCGATGGGCAGACCCAAGAACAGCCGCCGATGCACGCCCCCAATAGCAAGCTCCTAGAGACCCATACACAGTACAGTGGTCCTGCCACCACAATAATGCCCAAGAAAGACATTAAGTCTCTTCCCCATACAGTACGGCTTCTGAGTGCCGTAAAGCGAATACCTGGTCAGCCCTCGTCTTTCGTTCTGTGCGGTAGCATGACCTTTCCTTTGTCTATTCCAAAATTTGACATAATATCATAATATAATATGATGTTCATTATATTACGTGACAAAAAATTATTTATATAGAGCCTGCGCAAACTTAACTACTACTAGCCAATATTGGATGTCAATGTTGGATGCCTACTTTAACCCCAAAATTTTATTGATTCTTTAAAGAATCCTCAAAAAAATTAAAGGATTTTAAGCAAGTTTTAATCCGAGTCTTTTTCACTTAACAAGCGGAAAAACTTCTCGGAATTATGAAGGTACATTTTTAAAAATTTATGTAATATTTTAAGCTAAAAAAAATATAGTTTCATCGGCTTGTCGTGATAACAGAAAAAACGAACGGATCATTGATTTGTATGATTTATCTACATTACTTTCACGTCACGTTTTCTAAATACTATTTGCCTAAATTAAGTTTAGTTAAACTAATAAGTTAAGTGTACCTATGTAAATATTATTAAATTAAAAAATTATTTAATGTCATATTAACCTACGTTACTCAGGAAGCTCTAAGATTTCCGACAATGAAAACGTTCATGAAATCAGTTGAGCAGTTATGAGATAATCTTGTACAAACAAATGAAATTAATTATCTGTAGGCCTATATATTTTCTCTTAGTGAATTTAAATTGCCAATTTTACTGTAATTTTTAATAATATCAACCAAATAACTAGATGTATTTGATTTTTCGAACATTATCAGTAGTATTCTTGCTTATGGGACAAATCAATCTCCCACTCCAAAAGTAGGTAAATGGGGGATGAAGTTTAATTGTAATTTGTTTAACTTTAACTTAATAAGTTTAACTTTAACTTTAATGGGGTTAACGAGTTTGAAGAAGTTACTGTAAAGAATAGCCTATGTAGGCCCTAAACGTTTTAAAAGCAAACTTCCGGTTTATTTGGAACAATGAAATTTGAAAAATTAACAGCATCTGGGTCTGTTAATGAAGATGTAAACAAACAATAACACTAAAGTAAGCCATTACATAAAGTCGCTTCCCCATATGGATATCGGCTTCTGAGTGTCACAAAGCGAATACCTGATCAGCGAAACCTGATACCCCTTCTTTTGTTTGTTGTTGTTGTTTAGGTCAACAGCCGAAAGGCTGGTTTGAATCTCTAGAGGTTTTACTAAGTAAAACCGAGGAGTATAGTGGTTTACCAATGCCTTCCTCACTGAGTTGAAAAAGTATGCTTATCAGCATGCCAGGTTCTCCGAAAAGCACTCACTTTCCACCCTGCAAATGACACCTTCACTTCATTCACCACAGGGTCTGGCTGCATAGTGAAATTCATTACTCTCAGAGGAGATAACTTTGACTAGTGTCTTTTACACCTCTACCTCTTCTGTTCTTAAATAGTTCAGTCATATAAGTGGCTGACTATGTGATAAGAAACAGAACTATTTTTTTAGCTCTGGACCAAACAGATAGAGTGCAATTAAAATAACACTCCACCTACCCGTTTTGGGCATTTCTTTTGTTTAACTACATTTATTCAATTAATTTTTATCAAAGAATGACGTGGCCACGTCGCCACGTTTTCTAGTAATTAGAATGAGTAACTTCAGACGGAAGTGGCAGCCCGTCGCAGCCACGTGGTCACTAAAGACGGATGTTCGTCCGTGGTTGCTGCGTCGCCATTCTGGCGACGAGTGACCACGTTTTACATAACATCGAATAGGTCTGTTCATTCAAGTCGTAACACTTGGCGTAGCTGGTGAAGTTATAATTTTCGATTCATATTGTGATATTGCAAGACAGTGGAAATTGACACAAAAATTGTTTTTAGTGGAAGTAGTACACTCATTCGTACACATATCTCTCATCTTTTCTTGTATCAACGTAAAGATCGTAAAATACACCTTTTCTTGTTCTATCCAGTAAAAGAGGTCTTAAAAATAGTTATTTACCACCGCCGTGGCTTACGATACTAGCACAACAAATAGTTTCTTCAACGTCTATTCCGTTCAATATCTACAAAGAAACTGGTCTGGCCAGGTAGCTACCACGCGACTAGTCACTTTCTTTTTTGGCGACGTGGACACAGTGGCGTAACTAGTCTGACTGCGCCCCAATGCAAGTATTCCCCGTGCACCCCTATTCGTAGACTCACTCTCCCCCCCCCCGTAACTTCCAAAGAAACTAACTGTAATGTGATAATAGTAAACAAAAGAGTCACCAACATTCTGTTGTGACTGTAACGGAATAAAGTACCACGAATATTTTTTTTACATTTATTTTCGGTAAGCTACAGGGAGTTTTGCTTCAACATATTTTTTTGCTAAAAAAATTTCATAATATCAGTTTTTTGCGCCCCCCTAAGGCCTGCGCCCCAATGCACCGCATTGGTTGCATTGGTGTTAATTACCCCACTGCGTGGACACTGGCAGCTTGACCATGGCCAAGCCGTGTGAAAAGAGCCTAAATCAATTAATATTTATAATGCAAATTAATAATAAATTATTGTGAGTAGAGTTTCATTAAAAATTACCCCTAATGGATCCTAATTATTTTTACCATTTTTATTAACAGGCTATACATCCTTGTATACATTTCTTGTATTTATAAAATCACTGGTATAATAAATATTTAAAAAAACTTAGCAAAAAATGATGCTTGAGAACTCTGATCAATAAGAGTAACCCAAATGTGAATCCGTACAATGTAGTGAATACGCGCAAAATCTACCGCACATAGATGGTACTGTAATCTAGCGGTAAAGATTATAACTTCGTTAAAAATATTTTAAATTGAGTACAAATACAATTTTATCATTGATTACTCACCTAAGAATATTAGTTGAGTATCACTTAATACATTTTGTTATCGAGAACTATTTATGTAATTAACGATCATTCCAATTCCTTTTCATGAGGTTTCTGGTCTTAAAACTCATCGGGGTTTTTTATGAATGTTCAATTCAAAGAACTAAATTTTCTGGTGGCCCAAATGATAAAATCTATTTTGTTAGCATTTGCTAGATATTTTTGAAGTAATTTTTTTTAATCTTTTATTTGTTATTAGGAACTGTACATTATTGACAACTATCTAATTTGATCGCTGCTTTGCTGTATTATTTGATGTGGATAAGGTGTGAGATTGAACAGGGACTCCCAATAGAGTTTGTTCACAGATGGCTGTCAGGTGGTCACCATACAAAGTCGCTTGCCCAACCGGTGTTACTTAACAAATAATAGCGGCTTACAACCAGCTGACTGACTGGGCTGGCCTTAAGTAAATTTAGAAAAAAAAATTGGTATAATATTTTTTTTTAAGCAAACTTTGTTTTGTCTAAATAGGGTTTTTCTACAAAAAAACCTACATTTACATGTTGTACACATCATCATTCTCATCTCATTGGGTCATGGGGTTGCTTATTGGGGTTGTAATGTTCATGCATTAGGGATTAAAAAATAAATAAAATAAACTGGGTGTAATGCACTCTGGTGAGTGTTTTACAAAAAACCATTACAATTTATTAACAGTAAGAATAGGCTGTCTCTTAATAAAACAAATTCAGTCAGCTGTTTATTTAATTAGAAAAAGATAAATTAAGCCCATATGCTTCTGTTATGCAAATTATCTGAGAAAAGTTTGAAAACTTTTTCTGTTGTTATTTTCACTTAATTTTTTGGTTATATATTTCATTCATGTTGTTTAGAAGTGTTTTAATTAGAAATGTGTTTAACATAGAAAGAAACCAAGCGGCCAGTTATGTTTACATGAGAAAATGTTCAAAGACTTCAGATAAAAATGCTACCACTGGATCGCTCATGTAAGAGTTATATAATTAATTTTATAATCCAGCAAAATATAGGTGCCTTGGATATTTATACATTGTAACATTATTTGTTTTTTTTTCATTTATTTTTTCAGGATCTGGTTATTAGTAAATAATAAACAAGCTTCTTTTAAAATATATTGCAATAAAATATTACACATACTGATAAATTACAATTATTTAGACTAGATTGATTACATATTTTATTACAAACTTAAAACTTAAGTTTCCTAGTCATTGGAAAAACCAGTTTTCACCACATAAACAAACTGACTTTCCATACTTAGGACCTTTTATAAACTTAACTGTCTCAACTCGCTAAGGAGGCGGCTGCTTTATATACTTAACAAAAATGGATTTTTCCAGGAAAATAAACACAAAAAAATAAAAGGTATTCTCCCAAAATCTGGAAACTAATACAAAAAATACATAGAAAAGACCAGAAAATATCAACAAAGAAACACAAAAAGGTGAATTTTAAAATGAATAACAATGAAACAAATAATAGACTAGTCAATACAATAAAACTATATTTTATAAGATAAAACATCAATTAACTAAAAACAATAAACTATTATGAAAAGTAAATAATCGCACTTATTAACTCACACGAAAGATATTGTTAAAATGCTGTTTATGAAACATATTTGTACCTGTTACGGTAATGTTACGGTATTTAGAATAGGTTAAGTAATCTAGACTAGATTAAAGATCTGTAATGAAAACACAAACTTTTTTTAGAAAATTTTGTTTTTTGACTAAATGAATGTAAAACATATTATTCTGAATTAAATGGTACTATACTTACATTGCTCCTATGCCATCGAGAATTTTTTTATCATAGTAACTTTCATGCTCTTCTTGAAAGTTTGCTGCATTCAAACTTTAATAACTTCTTTTGGTGTTTTTACATTTTTAAGGGTTTTTGATTTGTTAGAAGACTAGCCTCTGAAATTTTAATTATACAGTGGAAACCCCCTTATCTGGATCAATTGGGATCTCGGGTAAGCCGGACATAAGAAAATAAATTGGTTATGGGTAATACAAAAACGAATGCTTGAATTTCTGAAATACAGTACAGTATGTAGTATGTAGTTTAATGGATGTACAAAATTGAAAAATGCCAAGTTCTCAATTACAGTTTACATATGTAGGCTATATTTTTTTACAAAACGTATTACAGCATACAAACTCAAAAAAGATAAAAATATGTATGTACTGTACAGTGTTTGGTTTTACAGCACATATACAGAAGATTATGTACAGTTGTATACATAACACGATCATGCAAAGTTTCTACAAACTTTGTTCTTTCATTAGTCGTAACAAACTCAAACACAACTCAAACACAACATAATAGATTTATTTATACAACTTAATAATATTAATGTAATAATTTCCAGATAGTTATGTTATTTAAGTAATTTTCATCGTATTTTTCCAACTTTAGTAGTTGTTTGATCCATGTCACATTAATTTAGTTAATTAAGGTCTTTTCTTATTATGTCTGAATATGAAAGGATCTGGATAAAGGGAGTCCGGATAAGGGGGTTTACATTGTATATTAAAATATTATATGTAAAAATTTTACTTGTAAGTTATATCGTATTTAACTTATCATGTAATCATTACCTAATTTCTTTGTTTCATTTAGAGGTGAACATGTGTTCCATCCATCACATTTAGGAAAAGATGAACTTGTTAAAATTTTAAATGTTGCAAAACAATTTAAAGCAGAGGGTGTGTGTAATTTATCAAAACTTATGGCCGGTAAGAATGTAGCTGTATTTATTACAAACCAGAAACGAAGTATGTCAGTGCATATAATTTTGTGGACTGCAGCAGTTTTAATGGGAGCAACAGTCACACCAATTATAGCTGACTGGTCAAAACTTCCATATAAAGATGAAGTCGGGAGGTAAGTAATTCATTACACCTAGTGGGGTTTGCTTAAGAATTTCTGGTATGATAGCTCAGGAGGACCATATCTTTTAATTCGATAGCCAAAGATAAAGGCTAATAAGTTTTGGAGGAGTTGGAAGGTTATATAAGACAAGGGAAGGGAAATAAGACAATGGAACAGGGAATGACAAGCTATTATAATAATCAACTGAATAGTACTACTTACAGTAATTAAGTTCTTTGACGAAGCAAAACTGGCGATTTGATGAAAGCGAAACACAGGTGCGATGTAGACAAGGCTGCCTTGCAGTTGACCCTAAGAACTCTTATTTAGAACTAACAAAGATACGCTTCAAACCAACACATAAATATTCAAACTATACATAACACAAGAAATTAATGTACATAATCGATAAACAACGTTCATAAAGAACTAACGACAAAACAACAACGCTACGTTCGGCGGAAAATTAATAGATGAACGATCACTCGACTGTTTAGCATGACATTATAATAGCAAGTAAGTAAAAAGAGGCAGGATGTGGGAGATCTTTACAAGTTGAGACAGGAACGCGGGAAAGAACGGAGGGAACACGGGTTATGACCGTAAGGACCATGAAAAAGGCACGTATAGGCAATTAGTAAAAATATGTATAATGATGAAGTAAACGAGTTAGGGACCGACACGTGGCCGCGGTAACCTTTAAACCAATTATTGAATATGAAACTGACCAACACCAAACCTGTTTATCAACCAAATGAGAAAGTAGATTAATATTTTATTGTAGGACTTTGTTTATGCCCATAACGAGCAGGTCGAGTGTTAAATTAATTGTACTCGATCTGCTGGTTCCAGGATTTCAAAAATAGTCCTGTTTCTTATCACATAGTCAGCCAATTGTATAACTGAACTATTTAAAAACAGAAGAGGTAGAGGTGTAAAATACGCTAGTCAGTGTTATCTCCTCTGAGAGTAATAAATTTCACTATACAGCCAGACCCTGTAGTGAATTAAGTGATGGTATCATTTGCAGGGTGGAAAGTGGGTGCTTTTTGGAGGGTCTGACATGCTGATAAGCATACTCTTTCAACTCAGTGAGGAAGGCACTTGTAAACTACCTCACTCCTTGTTTTTACTTAGTAAAACCTCTAGAGGTTCAAGTGTTTTCATTCAGCTGTTGACTTAAACAATAGGACTTTGTTAATATTATTCAGTAACTCTTTAGCATTTGTACTCTCCAAATAGAATGTGAATTCCATAAGTGTTTTGTTTTAGCTCCGGATGAAAAGAACAATGGTTCACAACCAGGTTGCCATGGTACCCAGGGTTATTGCAAGCTAGAGCTAGGAGTAGAGAGGTACTCACTGACAACACGAAAATTTTGTTAAGCAGATAATTAAAAAGATTAGGTAACAATTAAAACAACAGCATTTCCAAAAAACATCAAGGACAAGTTTTTTATTAAATTACAAAAGTCAATGCTCGATTTAACGGACTAATTGAGGGATACCAATGTCCGTTGTTCTGAGTCATTCAGTTATGATACAATCAGTCACATGTTTCTATATTGTGTTAAAGTAAACATTGGATTTCCTTATAGCCTTATTCTTATCAATCGCTTACAGTTCCTTCTTTGTACATCTTTGAAGTGATAATGTGCGTAAAGCAAAATAACTTTTTACAGAATTTAAATGTTCACAACCACTACACAAGAAACAGAATTGATTACTACGTTACTTATCACAACTCTAAATTGTTCGAACATAAACCTACTTTTGCAGGTAGAAAATACATCATTAAATTTACACAAGCTTTAAAAAGTTGTAGTAATTTAAGTTTGTTTTAAAAAAATACTTGATTGATAAAACATTTTAAAGTGTACACGAATTCCTATCTAAATAGTTTTTAGTTGAAAAATATATAACTTTTAATTAAATGTTGAGACAAATATTGTATGTTATTTGACATATAAAGGGGTTAATGAGTTGCTTATTGAAGTAAGCAAGTTAAAAGTGGTAATAAATTACTGATAAGTAGTGAATTTAACAGTAAGTTAAAATTTTAACTTATCAGTTTTATCTTGGCATGTCCTATACTCACTTTTGGAGTCTCCTGAATGCAGTTATAAAAAGAATCATAACTTTCAAAAACCTGAATCTTTCTAAAAGAATTCATCTTACAGGAAGAAGTTATGGGCGGGAAAATGTAGATGTTTACACTGATAGCAGTTATGTCAACACTCCAAAAAATATCAATTGTGCAATTATAATTAGTTACAAATATCAAAAACTGTTATTGGTAATTTTTCTTCACAAAAATTAACATTCCTAAGATTTTTGTAATTTTCAAACCATTTTATTTATTTAGAAGGTTAGTCCGTTAAATTGAAAATCTGTTAAATCAAGCATTGAGGGTAATTTAATTTGAAATACTTATAACAGAGTAACCTCAGAGTGTCATTATATACGCTAGGACATGGCTTTTAGCCATAGTTGGGTAGGTCAGTTTCCTCCACCTCATATGTTGTAAATTGTAGATGCATTATAGCTTTAAGAAAGAATATGTATGGGTCACTATTGTAAAAAGTATGGAAATAAATTATTTTTATAGTAGGACTGTAAAAGAGATTAAAATTTCCATAACCAACTAGGTCAAGGCAATTTCAGTATCCGACCACCAGCACAGCTATGAGGATTAGAAAAATTCTCTCCATTGTTGTATGGCAATTACTTTGAAGGTGGCAGCATGGAATTTTAATTTTAATCAGACGAAAAGATTACAAAACATCGGTCTCATTACTTTATTAACACACTTTATATAGGCCTTTAATATCCGAAGTATTTTATTCCTAAATTTTAAAAAATAAAACAAAATTTCAGGTTGGTTTCATTGTTTCATGACATAATTCTTGCTGAAGGATATTACTGTTCAGATGTGGTTAGAATGTCAGAGGGTAGCACTGTCCCTGTTATATATGGAGGATGCAGAAAGTTCAGACCATTGACAGGTCTGTCACATCTGATGACTATTGAAGAACATTTTGGTAAATTGGAAAAACTAACATTGGCTTGGATTGGACCTGGTGGTCCCTTACTTAATTCACACATGGCTGTCGTCCCAAAGTTTGGAATTGATATTCGTTTCAACTGTACTGCCGACCCAGTAAGTATTAATTAGGAATAAATTTTTACAACTAACTACTTTTTGACCTGTGCAAATAATTCACACAGTATCAGAATCTTGAGTAACATCACTAGTTATACCTAAAAAAATTGCTGTGATAAACTTAATGGGATCGTATTCATATTATTTGATTTAACAGTTCACAAATGTTTTTTTCATCATTCAATGAATTTTAAACTTTTAATATGCCTATTTCATTGCGGCAAAAAACCTTACGCAAAGTAAAATCAGTTCATCGAAAAATTGGTTGTAAATATGTATGGGAAATAAAAAATTTTGCAATGTTGCTACTAGAGTAGCAACACCTTCAAATTTATAACTTGATTACAGAGTTTAAAATTTATTTTGAATTTTGAAAATTTAGCCACCCAGATTTACCGTACTATTAACATCTACAGTGGGTTTAACATCTAAACTACAGTGAATGAATGCTGAGAATGTGGGATGCAGAAACAGCTTCAGCAACATCTAAAGTCACTTCATGTGTTCTAAAACTGGGCCTATACAAGAAAAAAATTTGTAATGAAGGACTAACAAAATTTTCATTTAAAATTACATTGGACAACCTTTTACATTTTTAAAATATAATTATGACCCACCAGGTTGTCGTTGTTGACCCCCTATTGGTAAAGTCGTCGCCAAGAGTCGGCTGTTTAACAGCTGTTCAAATCCTAGTAAAGGTATTTACTTTCATACAGATTTAAATACTAGATAGTGGTTACAGGAGTACTTAGATGGTTGGGGCTCAATTAACCACTTTCAGGAATGGTCGGCTTGGGTCTGTACAAGAGCACACGTCATACATATTATCTTCATCTCATTGGGTCTTTGCTTACTGTTCTGAATTGAACAGATTGTAACGGACACACATTAAGAGTAAAAAAATATGATTATATGGAAAAGGATTATCTGTAGGCTAAATTTTATAAACTCAGCTAAGTCACAGCTACCCAACAGAAGTAAATAATTTTTTTTTCTTAAATATAATATTTTGCTGGGCCGTTGGTGTAGTGGTTAGCGCAACTGTCTTCTGCGTTGGGGTCCCAGGTTCGATTCCCAGTCAGGTCTGGCATTTCTTCATCACTAATTTTCATTTATCATCATTCTCCACCATCTGCATAAGTTGAAATTGCAAAACAGGACGTAAATCCAAAAAAATGTATAATTATATACATTATTTTTGGTATTCCAAGAGATAAAATTGAACTTATAATTTCCTTATGAAACCCCAAAAGAGTGCATAAGACATTTCAAGATAAGAACTGATATCTAATTATTACAACTGTGTTGAATCTGTACATCATGAAAAACCAACTAGGTGGTAGTTTAATTGGAGCACAACTATAAATATCATGGCACACTTTTAATGTCAGATGGTACACAGACAATGATATTTTAGAAAAAGTTGCCAGAGTTTGAGCCAACACCAGAATATTACATCCTATTTTGTGGCATAATTAAATTACGATTGTGGTTTAATTACGATTGTGTTGTTATATATGTTTTAAGAGAGCAGTATTGGGTTTTACCTGTTGCGCTCACATGTAAAACTTTATTAAATAAATAAATAAATAATCTTGTAGAACTAAGAAGTGAATCGTTAGTTGATTTGTTGAAAGCTTGTCTTTTATGGTTCAGAGATTTTGGCTCTCCAACTAACATTTCAAACAGAATAACAGCTGTAGAAATGAGTTTCTGGAGAAGAAGTTGGCAGTTGGCTGTGCCAAATCGAGTTAGGAACGAAGAGATTTAAAAGAAAGTTGAGAAAAAATTTTAATTGAGAAAACTGAGAAAAAGATAGTTCAACTGGTGTTTTCAAAAAATGGAGGAGGGTAAGTTGCCACAAAAGATTTGGCTATGGGTTCCATCTAGACGAAGGGAGCATGGACAACCCAGAAAAGAGTGAATGGATAGTGTTTTTTAGAGCAATATAAAGATAGGGGTCTAAGGGAAAGCAATATGTTGAATAGAAATAAATGGCATAGGCTCATTCCATTCCAAGCTGTTTGTATGGTAGCAAGATGTGGATATTTACACGTGCACACGAGGTCAGGCTGCAGGGAGCAGAAATGTGGTTTCTGAGGTTGGTGGCTGGCTATACCAGATGGGTTATGAGAAGGAATGATGATATTTGGCGGGAGTTGGACATTCAATCGATGAATGAGATGGTGTGGAAATATAGACAGAATTGGTGGGATCATGTGAGACGTTTGGAGACAAGACTCCAACGATAAAGTGAAGAGTATTAGCTTGAAGGTAGAAAGGATCTGGGTCAACCAAAGAGAAGGAGAAAGAACAATTTCATTGATTGACGTAATAGGCTCGTGACATAATTTGCTAAGAAGAAGAAGAAGAAGAAATGGCAAATGGTTCAGCATTTCCTGGTTTGACATAATCCAATTTTCATGGCCCATTTTTGTATGTAGTAATGATTATAGTAATACTTTTCATGGTTGATGAGCTCTGCTGTTCCACACGTTTTGACCAACCAGAATGTTTGCCAGCGTTTTCAGATTGTATAAATGTATCAGCCTGACAAACATTATGCATATAAGAGTCGCAGTAGTTCACTCATATCTGAGGAGGTGACTTTCAAAACGCAGTATGTCCACTTTTGGTCATTTTCAGATTTTCCATGGTTTAGTTGCCTAACAAGCATATCTGTGCTATGTGTAAATGTAGCCGTTCAAAACGCTGTAAAAACCATGCTTTTGAGTGGGATAATATTCAACAGACTTTCAAAATGCAGTTTGTCCAACGCGGTTTGACATTCATAATGCAGTATGTCCGTTAGGACAAACAAAATGGTGTATGTCCATCAGCTGATTGTATTTGCAGGTTATGTTACCCGTTGAATCCATATTACAGATCGATCGAGTATTCTTATCTCTGAATAGTTATAGTTTTTTTTGTTATTAATTATAATGTCTGAAGATTTAAGTGTTGCTGTTGGAGATATTGACAGGGGGGCGAAGAAGAAGAATAAAAATTTAAGTTCTCGAGAACGTCAAAAAATAATTAGGTACGTAACAGTACTTTACATTGTCTTAATGCATGTGATTTTTCAATCTTATGATTATAAATTTTATTTCTTTTAAAACTAAAAAGTAATAATATTTTATGTTTAAAACAAAATATGTTTATTTATTTTATGAAACAATATCATTATAATAATTTACTTCGGATAGACTGCTTACTTTTAACGCTGAAAATAAAGTTGCTCAAACTTATTGTAGGCCTATAATTGTACGTTGCTATTGGTAAGTTTTCTTACCAACTTTTTCATCAATAATGTGATTTACTGAAATAATAATAATGACAATGTGATTTACTTTGGTGTTTTACTGAAAGTTTTAACTTTGATTCATGAAATTTTGTAAGTTTCTAACAACCTAACCTATCTTTATGTTTAAAAAATTTAAATAAATACAAGATTTTTACTTAACATTTTTGTAATTATTGTATTACTAGAAAGTTATTTATTGGGATTTTATTGTTTTTGTTTCAGATACAGTGATCATTTTGAAAATATTGAATTTGATAAGCCATGCAACCACCAACATAATAGTACATTTCAGTGTGATGAAATAAATAATGAAGATATTAAAGCAATGCGACAAAAACTGTATATAGACAAAAATAAAATTAAACAAGATGTTAAAGTGTCACACATGTTACTTGTTTGTACGCCACAACGTCAGAGGTGTAGAAAGGAACTTGGAAAAGCACATGACCTGAGAGTAATATATAAGGTAAGTTTTTGCCATGGTTTTAGATGGTCTAAATCAACCTATCCTTACTTATTTCAATCTGATACATCATTAGCTAAAGTTTAAATTTTGAGAAGGTATTTTTTCATTTTTCCAGGTACGAAAAGTCGATCAGCAGCATTCAGTGACAGTCTGCCAAAAGTTCTTTCTTAAAGCTACTGGGTTTTCACAAAGGAGGGTATTAACTATTGCAAATAACATTAAAAAAGGCACAGGCATTAAAGAAAATCGTGGTGGTGATCGTAGGTCCACAAAGTCTGTAAGCAAGAGACAGGCTGTCACAAAATTTATTCAAAATCTCCGTGGTAGGGAAAGTCACTATACGAGAAACAAGTCTAAAAGAATTTATCTATCGTGTGATTTGAATGTTACCAGGCTTTGGAACATGTATAATAATCAACATAATTCACTTAAAGTGAATTACAAATTTTTTAGTCGTATTTTTCAATATAAATTTAATATAGGTTTTGGATCACCTGCGACTGACACATGTAGCTATTGTGTTCGACGAAAAAATGAAATTAAGGTGACTGAAGACAGTAGGTGCAAGAATGAATTAATTACTGACTTACGAATTCATAAATTAAGAGCTAAACAATTTTATGCTCACATGAAAGAAGTTAAAACGGGGCATACAGGAGAAATAGGTTATTGTTTTGACTTGCAGCAAGTTCAAGCTCTACCCAAGCTTCCAATTCAGGAAGCATATTACTCTAGGCAACTTTCATTTTATTCACTGTGTATCTGTGATTTAGATGGAAAAACTCCTCAGTTTTACACATGGCTGGAAAATGAAGCCAAGAGAGGCCCAAATGAAATATCATCAGCCTTAGGGAATTTCCTATCCAATCAAGATTTTGAAGGTATCACCACCGTAAATCTGTTTGCTGATGGATGCGGTGGGCAGAACAAAAATAGCCACACTGTTCATGCTTTGATGCTATGGTTGGCAAATGATGCACCTGACAATGTTACTGACATTATTTTGTATTTTCCTGTTAGAGGACACTCATTCCTCCCTGCAGATAGGGTTTTTGGTAGAGTGGAGAAAGCTCTCAGAAAAATGGATGTCATTTTGAATAAAGAACAGTACTGGGATGTGTATTCTCAGTTTGGCACAGTTAGAAACATAGGATCTGACTGGAATTTGCTTGACATCAAGGGTGTTTCTGTTGGGCTTAAGAAATTACCAGGGATTCGGGAATACAAGAGAATTTTTATTAAAAAATTTGAAACCAATAGGAAAATAAGTGTTAAAGTGAAAGGCCTACCCTATTACAGAAATGATGATTCCAGCAATTTTGTAAGCCTTTCAAAAAAATTTTCTTCGTTGCACCGTTTGCGGCCTAAACCTATCACTCTTGGGCGGGCATTATCTAAAGAAAAATTAGGTGACATCAAGAAATTGGTCGAAAGCTTTGGTGGGAGGGAATGGGAAAAAGTAGAGGGTCTTGGTTGGTTAAATACTGTTGTTAATGGGGAACCAAAGGGAGAGAATGAAATGGAGAACGAAGAAAACTGTGATTGTGAAGAAGATGATCTTGGAGTGAAATTGTAAAAAAATTAATAAACTTTTTTTTAAGTTGTTTTTATGTAATCATGTAGAATTGTCTTATTAATGATTAAAAGTAAACATTATCACAAGAAAGGTGAGCCTCGTTGCATTTTGTGTTTCCTTCTTTACACCTTTGACTTTCAAAAAGCAGTTTGTTTCTGTTTGACTTTCAAAATGCAGTTTGTCCATTTTATTTTTTTGTTTTTTATTAGCCCGAAAGGAATTTATGACTGAAAATTTCAAGACATTTCTACCATATTTTTTACTATTTTTTGAAGTAAAAACATTTTTTAAATTGCTGTTAGATTTTGAGCTATCAGTTTTTTGACGATTACCGAAAAACAAGGATTTGGACAAACTGCATTTTGAAAGTCACCTCCTCATCTTGTATTTTGTACTGAACACATCAATTATATAGCAGCTTATCATGGTTTAATTTTATCTCATATCAGGTATGCCATACTAGTATGGGGTAATTCATCACAGAGTAACATGGAAAGAGTTTTTAAAATACAGAAAAAAGCTATTAGGTGTATGATGGGAGTCAACCACCTTACCTCATGCAGATCACTATTTAAAGAGCTGCAATTGCTCACGGTTCCTTCTTTGTACATTTTTGAAGTGATAATGTACGTAAAGAAAAATACCTTTTTACAGAATTTAGATGTTCACAACCACTACACAAGAAACAGAATCGATTATTATGTTGCTAATCACAACACTAAATTGTTTGAACAAAAACCAACTTATGCAGGTAGAAAATACATCAATAAATTGCCTCAAGGTTTAAAAAGTTGTGACAATTTGTCATTTTAAAAAAAAGCTTAAACAATATTTGATTGATGAAACATTTTACAGTGTGCACGAATTCCTTTCTAAATAGTTTTGGTATTTAACTTTAATTAAACAAATATTGTGTCCAATTTGATACAAAGGGGTTCTTGACAAGCCTGCTGAGTTAAGCAGTGGTAGGGGGAAATTATTGGTAAGTGATGAATTTATCATTGTGTTTGATTTATTTTTATTATTTATTGTGTGTGATATTTAATTCAATAGGGTTCATGACAAGCCTACTGAAGTAAGCAGTAGCAAAAACAAATTTTGGTGGTAAGTAGTAAATTTATCACATTGGTGATAAACTTTCAGTTCATCAATTTTACCTTGACATGTCCTATACTCCCTTTGGAGTCTCCAGGATGCAAGTAGCAAAAAAAAACAAAAAAAAAATTTAGAGTGTGTTAACATGTACTGTAATACTGTAATAAGCTGATTGTATGTTTATAGGTTATAATTTTTATTGACAGACCAAAAAAAATGGCTGATGAAATATATAACAGAGCTATGAGAGCAAGTATTGGCAATGTTGCTGGCAAGTCATTGGCTAGCTATGAAGTGGGTAGGGTACCCATTTCCCAGAGCTCATCAACTTTGAAAAATAGTTTAGTCAGGCAAAATAGACACTCAAGACATAAAAAAATGTTCATATTTATTCCATATTACTACTGTCTAGTGTATTTTTTAATAAAATTTATATATTTTAAAAAAATTACATTTGTAGGAATTGCCAGTGTCGCCCATGTTATTTGAGGAGGCTGCAAAACAGTGCAAAATTTTCAAAACACAATTAATTGAAACAATGACAGCCACTGAAGCTGTGAAAGATGCGGATGTAATTTATTCTCCAAGACATGAAAACATATCGCAGGTGATCAATATGAAGGTAATACTCACTTAATTTTCCAAAGAATTACTAATATTAAATTGCATTAACCTCTTGAAGCACATCGACACATATGTGGACATTAACACCACAGCACGATATTTTTTAATACTTTTAACGCCCAATTGCCAGATATGTTGCCAAAAACCTTTGTTGGTTGCACTGCTCTCTTGTCACATCATCAGCTGTTATTCATATGTTATTGCATGGTTTTCAGAGCGAGATTATGATAAATTTTCAAATTTAACTTGTCTCTCAGCCTTCGTGCCAGCCCAGTTAGTCAGCTGGTAGAAATTCGCTATTATTTGTTAAGTAACACTCGTTGGGCAAGCGACTTTTTATGGTGACCAGTTGACAGCCATCCATGAACAAACTCTACTGGGGGTCCCTGTTCAAACTTATGTCTAATCTACGTCAAAAAATACAGAAAAAAGCAGCGATCAAATTGGGTAGTTGTTAACAATGTACAGTTCCCGATAACAAATGAAAGCTTACAAAAAAACAAAAACCTTGTCCCTCAACAGGTTAACAGTAATTTACAATTCCTTCACCCATCTTTCCTATCTCAAAGTATATCTGTCTGCTATGTTACACGAATGCAACATTTATGCCATGTTTCTCCTTATACAACACACCTGCATTCTAAATCTTTCAGGATCTTCCCAATTTTCTCTCCTCAGTTGGAGTTCACTTCCAAAACTGTATTAACAATCTTACCTCCATCCTCTAGTGACCTCCTAATATTGTTATACAAGAAAAGCTGTCTGTTCTCCAAACAGTCTTCCAACGACATTAGAACAAATTGGGGTATTTTTCAGCCTACCATTTCACTGAACTCTAGATAACTAACCTCGATCTGGCATGCATTGTTACTAATAATTTATCTACAAGACAAATTAACACTTTTTTTGAAATTAAAAAATACAGTTTTGATTTCTAACAAAACTAGAATCCATAATCAGTATTATTACCTTATTGCTTCCTTTTTATGGCAATTTTTGGTCACTCAATTTCATGTGTCACCCTTCATTGTCTGCATTAGAAATGTCAAATAAGCCCAAAAAACCCTCCAAAATATAAAAACATATTAAATCATTTATTAAGTCACCATCCGTATTTAATTCATAGTTTTCTTGTTGTTGTTTAGGTCATCAGCCAAAAGGGTGACATTTTTTAGTGGAAGACCTGCATGAGAATTTGGCATGGTACAGTAACTAATTGTCCATCTTATGATTGAAGACCTTTTTCATCACCTGACAGCCACTAGTTAATGTCACTTCTCATTTTCTATTATAGCCTATATAATGAATTTATATAATAAATTTCACTAACATTCCTTTTTAACTGTGTCAACTTTTATTTTTACTTACACGTGTTTAAACTAAAAACTTTATTTATTAAAAATCTATAGAAGATGATATATCTTCAGTCATTTATACAAATGACTGAAGATATATCATCTTCTATAGATTTTTAATAAATAAAGTTTTTAGTTTAAATTATATGTTATTTACTCTGATGATGGTGGATCCACCGAGACACGTGTAAGTAAAAATAAAAGTTGACGCAGTTAAAAAGGAATGTTAGTGAAATTTATTATATAAATTCATTATACAAAATAGAATTAATTTCAAACTGCACGATGCATTATACAGATTTATTTTTGAACCTCTCATTTTATTCTTTCTTAATTATACTCAGTTCCAACATCATTCCGATAATGCGTGCATAGTATTAAATTTAGCTAGCTTTGGATTATTTCTTGTCATGCACATTTTGTTGAATAACCTGAACAGGTCTCAGTACAGATCAATCCAGATTAGTGAGGTCATTGTGTATATACTAAAACTAAAACTTCACTATTTAGTTAATAAGATGAATTTAAAATTAGTCACAGCTTTTTATAATTTTCTTTTGAGAGTTGTTAGAGCAAGCCAAGCCAGATTGTGTGCTCCTCCACGAGTTACCAAGAGGACGCAATATTGAACCAGATGTTTATGTTCACCCAAAAAATCTTGCATGGAACGTTGCTACTAATACAATGTACATCACCATGGTATGTATTTAATTAACTTGATGCCTTATAAACTTAGAATTAAAATTAATTACTTGAAAATAATCTTCTTTTTTGCTTTTATAGCCTCATTGGACATGTGCATCAAATTTAGAAATCCTTCTTGGTTTGGTTTTAGGATTCTTACGTTTTTCCCAATAATTCTTCAAATTTTGAAATCTAATCTGTCTGGTGTTATCAGCACAAATTCAAATCCATTGATAATGGAGCTCGAGTTGTTTCATCGAATCTTGTGTCTTTATCCTTGAGTAACTTTTCAGATTTTTCTAAAAGATATTGTTCTGTAATGTTAAGTTCTTGCATATATCTTGTTTTATTTCAGCCAACCACTTTAGAGGATTTTTCCATGAGTTAATTATAGAAATGAGTTGTTTAATTACTCGAATGTCTCGTATTTTATATGTAAATGCCCAAAGAAAGAAATTTGTTTCCTCTGCATGTCAGTAATTGGCTCGATTTCATGGTAGAGTTCAGAATTAAACATTAAGATCCAGGTATCGTTGAGTTTCCATTTTTTGTTTATGCAAGACCTACGAATTCTTCTTTCCATTTTTAGAATTTCTTTTATTCTCGTTTTAGTTTTTAAATTAGAAAAAGTTTCATAGCAGTAAGTAGCTTGGGATTGTATTACTGTTTTATAGTGTTGCAGTTTAGGAAAATAATCTTTACAGTCTGGTATTGTTGTTTCAATGTATAATTATATTTTCATTCTTTTATCATACTGTATACTTGTATACAAAAATAACAAAACCAACCTTTTATTTAACTCCCAAATACTGTTTTTTTCTAAATCCGTATTATGAGTATATTGCCATTTGTTCAAATTCAGAATAATAAGCAACCCCATGACTCAATGATATGAGGATATGTAGGTATGTCTTGTAAATAAGGGGTAGTCCTGTTCAAGCTCAAGTTGACTAATCCATAGAGAATATGGTTAATTGAGTCCCAACCACAAACACTGGTAACCACTGCCTAGTGTTCAAATCAATTAAAAGTGACTACTTTTGCAAGACTGACCCGCTAAACCTCATCTTCAAAAATCAACTGTCAAACAGTTGACTCATATCAATGACTTTACCACTCAACCAACTTAGTGGGTTCCCAGATACACAAATTTAAGGACTGTTTTCTTGACAGGCTAAAAATAAAAAAAGGAGTTATAAAAAGGTGCAGAAAGTAAGTAATTTCTTCCAAAGCATGAAAAGTATTCAACTAATCATCAATATTGTTGGGATATCACAAATTACACATAAAATAACATTAACTTTGACATGTTTTGTGAGTCCTCAGCTTGACAAGACAAAGCAGAATTCTTGATTTAATCCTGCAAGCAGTAGGTGCTCATATAGAAAGTATTATGAAAATTTCTTCTTTTTAATTAAGAATTTTTTTCTAATTGTGATTTTAAAATTATAACTTAATTGCAGATATTTAGGGCAATGGTACTGGACAATAGAGGTGTACGTAGGCCAATAATAATTTTCAATGATTTGTGTTGAATGGTCTGTAATAAAGCAAAATATTGTTACAACTCGTTATAGTAAAGTAAAATTGTAAACTTTTATTTAATTAATTCACATATAGTTATTTAACACAATTATTTGACAAGAACTAAAAACTAACCTTTACAAACGACAACAATGAACATGAGTTTATGAAAATAAGTTATTAAACATTGAAAATAATACAGTTCACGCAATTAATTAACAATAAAATAAAATAGACAATATCCCTTACCAAGTTAAACATTAAATAACAATGTCTGCTGACAAAATAACAAACTTCACCGTAACGAAGATTCCCGTACAATTTAGACCACTAACACGTCAGCCATTCAAACTGCGACCGCGCCCCAACAATGGGAACCTTCGTTTTTATATTTAACCAGTCAGCTGTTTATGAGAAGCTGATTTTGTTTGACCAGCTCATTTTATTTTCGCCACTTCATTACAACACCACCTCCCTCTCAAGGGTGTTGGTCCCCAACACCTTCCTGCTCTCCTTTGTATGGTGTAAGGCGATCTAAATGAACCACCTTCGGCTTGGAGCGTTTGCCAACGCATTGCACTCGATACACAACATCATTAATCCGCTTCACTACGACGTAGGGGCCTTCCCACGGAGCCTTTAACTTCGGACTAATTCCCTTCTTCCGTGCAGGATTGTATAACCACACCTTGTCTCCAACGCAATACCCCGATGATGTTGCTGCTGGATCGTAACGACTCTTCATTTTTGTGTAGCACAGATTCAAACTAGTTCGCGCAAGTTGGTGGATAGTTCGTAAACGTTCTTCCATATCACTGACGTACTCCACTGGAGCATTTGGTCGATCTGGAGGGGCACCAAACACTAAATCACAGGGCAGTCTAAGATCTCTTCCGAACACCATTTCTGCCGGACTCCAACCAGTCGCCTGATGGGTTGCTGAACGATAAGCCAACAAGAATATAGGCACTTTAGTATCCCAGTCCTCCTGGCTCTCTGATACAACTTTCTTCAGGTACTCTACAAGAGTACGATTGTAACGCTCCACCATACCATCTGATTTTGGATGTAACGGCGTTGTCCTGGTCTTACTCATCCCCAGCAACTGACAAATATCCTGAAGAAGTTTCGACTCAAAATTCCTACCTTGGTCACTATGAAGCTCCAAAGGGACACCGAAACGACCACTGAGTATAGAATAAATAGAGAAGCCTTTCCATAAGCGGCAGACTGGCGGTTGTGTGCACTGACCCCCCAACTCCTTGGTTACCTACCTCGCCTAGCCCAGCCAACTGCCATCACACGGCTGTTTCTGTTTCGTTTGTTGTTCTGCCTTATCTCAGATTTCTTTGGTTTTGCTTCTGTTAGTTTTCAGTGTAACTGAGAGAATAAGTTAAATAATATAGAAAGCCAGATGAACAAAATTATACAAAATATGAAATCACTGGTATTTATGTTTATTAAAAAGTACTAAATGAATGTATATTGATTGATTCGTTACTGTAAGAAGTAAAAATCAAAAACCAAAATTGGCTGTCGACTATTATTATAAATAATACATTAAAAAAATAAATGAAAAAAATAATAATTCAGTGGTAATTAATAGATTTTCAATGTTTGTTCTGTTTCACTTTATTTTTTGTTTTAGGTTACTTTATTTTTTGTTTTAGGTAAATCTTTTTTCGAAATTTTTGTTTTTGGTTTGAGTCTTTTAAATTGCAACCAAATCTTACGAAAGACGAAAAGTTAGATAATCTGCCATCGCAAGTGATTGAGGCAACTTTGATGTTTACGTCAGATAGAAGTTGCAAGCATTGAAAGGTTAGAGAATAAATTTTTTCACCGGTGATTCCTTTAATAAAAATGTACCCCAGAGGTACTTTCCATAACTTATTGACACATACGAGATGAATGACAAACACTTCATTGGCTATTGGAGCTCCGTCGTCAGTATTTCCGCGTCCCAGATCCATGTAGCCATACAATTTTTTTCCATCCCAATCTACATGCTGCCGAATGGCCATTGTATCGAACATTAAACTGCACACCAAACCATGTTCATTTTGACACTTTTCTTTTAGTACTCGGAAAACTTCTGAGCTAAACCCTGGTTCGGCATTAATTGAAGAATACCACTTAGCTATTCCTAGCTAAATCGAATAGCTATTCCTAGCTATTCCTTAGCTAAACACCTAGCTTATTAGTTCGGACATGAGGATGGCAAGTCTGAAAAGTGTGTCAAAGTTGTACGCTTTAGGAGACAAAAAATGCAAAGTCGTGGCGAATTAAGAAGGCGGTCATGGTACAGTTTTTTCAGTTTGGGGTTGGTGTATTTTTCTGTATAAGAACGATGTTTTTGAAATATTGCTCAATAGATCACCGTGCTCCAACTGAATAAGATTTTTTTTTAATTCTCTTATGATATCTTTTAAATTAGCCACTTTTAACTTTAGTCTCTTTTGTTTTAATGTCATATTTCTTAATCGCTTTCTTGTTTCAGTTAGTTTCCATTGGGTTTTCTTAAGTTTTTCAGTAGTTATTTCGAAATCAATTTTTTGTATTTTTTCCGATATTGGGGGCGAAATTGGTGAGATAGCACGCTTTAAAACTCTCCTTACATTTGAAGTTGATGTTGACGGCCGTAAATGTGGTGGAAATGCTGCAAATATCGATCGAACTGCATCTTTTTTTTAAATATCTTCGAAAAAGAAAAGAGTTATCATAATCATCTTCTTTGAAATGGTCACGACAAATACGACTGTGATTAGATGGTTTCCAGTTGTCTCTCCTGATTGCTTAAATCCATTTTTCTTTGAGTTCTGGATTGTTAGGAAAACGGTGGAAAGAAATTTTCATTCCCTCTACAGCTTCTGTTTTCTTTTTTCGGGTATTGCATCCGTACGCCAAACACATACCAATTTTAAAGCTGGATAAGTGTCCACACACAACAATTTACACACAAAAATCCACGCACAATAATTCACACACAATAACTAAAGTGAATAAACAAAACGCACTATATAATATTAAACAATAACTGAAAAAATTAAAAGAAACGCACAGATTATAGGTTAGTTACCGCTTCACGGGAAGGGAAATGATTGAAGTGGCAGGCGATATGGGTAACCAAAGAGTGGGGGTAAGTAGACACACTTCGCTTCTCCACTAGGCCGCTCTATTACTTCTATACTCTGTGGAAACGACAGATCCAATCTTTTACCAGGTGCTCCGTCACTGTAGCAGCTTCTTGGTCTGGAACTGGATACACCTCCGGCCATTTTGTAAAGTAGTCCATTACCACAAGAAGATAACGATTTCCGGCTGCAGAACGAGGGAATGGTCCAAGAATATTCACGGCAACCCTTTCAAATGGTGCACCCACAGTGTACAGCTGTAGTCGACCCCTGGAACGAATCTTCGGACCCTTGCTTGCAGCGCACGCATCACAACGTCGACACCACATCTCCACATCCGCCCTGCAGTTCACCCAGTAAAACCGCTTTCTTATTTTTTCTAGCATCTTGTTGACGCCCAGATGACCACCGGATGCCCCACCATGGATCTCTTCCAAAACTTCGGTCGCTCTGTTCTTCGGTAATATATTCTGCAGTATACTACTCTTGCCATCGGCTGACTCCCACCGCCGGCTCTAGACTCCATTCAGCACTAGCAAAGACTCCCACTGAGCCCAGTAACTCTTATATGCCGTACTCCTCATCGATATTTCACTCCAGGCAGGTCGAGAATCTTCCTCCTTTTCTTCTAGGATGTGGCGAAGATCTTCTTCCGCTATCTGGTCTCGGCGCAAAATGTCGTCGTTCCAATCACAGGATGACTGAATCTGTGTTCGCTTCACGGTAATACTGTATTGTCCCTCCAGCTTCATGCAATGCTTGCAGCCTTCTGGACACGGTCTTCTGGATAGAGCGTCAGCGTTGGAATGCATTTTTCCTTTCCGATGTTCAATTTTAAAGTCATACTCTTGCAACCGCTGCATCCAACGTGCCGTCTGTCCTTCCAGGTTCCTAAAACCGAACAACCACTGCAGAGCAGAGTGGTCCGTTCTGATAGAAAATGCTTGGCCATACAAGTATTTATGGAATGATCAACAGTTTTCACAATAGCCAGTAACTCCTTGCGAGTGACACAATAATTTCGTTCTGCTCGTGATAGAGTCTTGCTGAAATATGCAATGACCTTCTCTTCACCGTCTTGTATCTGAGACAGCACTCCTCCAATACCAACATCACTGGCGTCTGTATCGATGGTAAATCGCTCGCAAAACACTGGGTAAAACACTGGGGACGTACATAATGCCTTCTTTAGAGCGCAAAATGCCTGCGTAGCTCGGTCACTCCAATGAAAATGTCTTCTTTCCTCAGTCAACTCAGTCAACGGCTTTGACAGATTGTGGTAATTACAAACGAATCTTCTGTAATACGTGCATAGTCCCAGGAAACTCCGAAGTTCGGTTTTACTAGTTGGTACAGGCCAGTCCTTAACGGCATTCAACTTCTCTGGATCCGTGCTGACGCCATCCCTGGATACTACGTGGCCTAGAAACTTCACTTCAGTCCTAAAAATATTGCACTTTTTAGGAGTCAATTTCAGGTTTGCTTTTCTTAACCGGTCAAACACCTTCTCCAAATTCGCCTTATGTTCACAAAATGTTTTACCCATCACGATGATGTCATCAAGATAGACCAGGCATACCTCATACGAAAGACCATGTAAAACCATTTCCATTAATCTATCAAACGTAGCAGGCGCATTGGTAAGGCCAAACGGCATCACTGTAAATTGCCACAAACCTTCACCAGTAGAAAACGCTGTTTTCTCTTTGTCGTCCGGGTGGACCTCCACCTGCCAGTAACCGCTCTTCATATCCAGTGTTAAGAACCACTGCGATCCTGCTACAGTATCTAGAGTATCATCGATCCTCGGCAAAGGGTAGCTGTCTTTCTTAGTTACGTCATTTAGTCTTCTGTAATCGACGCAGAATCTTAACGAACCATCTTTTTTCTTTACCAAGACTACCGGCGATGACCACGGGCTACTCGATTCCTCAATCACTCCTTGCTTTTCCATGTTTTCCAGCTGGTTCCGAACTTCCTGTTGCTTTGCGAAAGGAACTCTCCTTGGCCGCTGACGAATAGGTAGTGTTTCGCCTGTATCGATTTTGTGATAAGTATAATTTGTTCTCCCTATATCCGTTTCACTTGTAGAAAAGATGTCCATATACGTTACCAACAACTGCCGAGCCTTCTGCCGTTCCTTTTCCGTCAGTTCACCAGCTCCTTCCAGCAGTACATCAAGAATTTTTCTTTTCTCCTCGTTCAGTCTTGGTCGAATAACGGGTCCCTCGTCGTTTTCGGCTATCCATTCAACTGGTTCGCAACGTCCTATTACTTGCCCCGGCTTCATCACTTTACTTTCACCAGTCACATTCGCAACCCGTACCGGAATGCAGGTAGTCTCCTGGACGAGACTTCGACCTACCAACAATCCGTCACATTTTTCCAAATTATCTGGCTCCGTGATAAGAAGTGATGACGTGACTTGCTCTTCCGGAAACGTTTCAATTATACGCTCAGTCATAGGTGGTACTACTTCTTCACTTCTGACCAACAGCCGAACTAGTTTATTCGTAAGTTCACGAACATGCCGATTAGGTTGTAGACATACACTCTCGTTTCCGATATTAACTAACTGTCTTTTAACATCAATAACAAAATTATAAACTCTCATGATATCTAGCCCAACAATAAACTCATCTATTTTGTCTATACGTCCTTCAAACTGTTCAATTTTTTCCTTTTAAATGATCAAGATTTTGATTTAAGCTGTCCGTAAAATTTTCAAGTTTAACAATTTGTTCTTCAAATTTAGAATTTAATTTGTCTGTTTTTAAATTTAGATTTTCGTTTAAACTTGCAATAAGAACTTTTAATTCTTCCATTTCTCTTAGTTTTGTTCGAGTCTCCATAAATCAAAACAAAGGTTTGTTTTCTAATACGTAATTCGTTTACAAAATTACACACAGCGAATTATAAGAATTTATCCCGCTTCTGACACCAATGTTACAACTCGTTATGGTAAAGTAAAATTGTAAACTTTTATTTAATTAATTCACATATAGTTATTTAACACAATTATTTGACAAGAACTAAAAACTAACCTTTACAAACGACAACAATGAACATGAGTTTATGAAAATAAGTTATTAAACATTGAAAATAATACAGTTCACGCAATTAATTAACAATAAAATAAAATAGACAATATCCCTTACCAAGTTAAACATTAAATAACAATGTCTGCTGACAAAATAACAAACTTCACCGTAACGAAGATTCCCGTACAATTTAGACCACTAACACGTCAGCCATTCAAACTGCGACCGCGCCCCAACAATGGGAACCTTCGTTTTTATATTTAACCAGTCAGCTGTTTATGAGAAGCTGATTTTATTTGACCAGCTGATTTTATTTTCGCCACTTCATTATAACAATATTTATTAATAATAAAAAAACAAGTAGAGATTGTTCGTTTCATAATGTTGGACAAGTCTTCTCTCTCGCAAAAACCATGTAAAAAATTTAATATTATATAATAAAATCATAATTTTTATCTACATAGATAATTATGATGTTTTTTCAACGCTTTTTATATCTAAAAATGTTGAAAAACTTTTGCTTATAATTCATTAACATGTTTTTATTATGTTTAGGCTACAATTCATGTATATTACCAAAGACATCTCGCTAAACTGAAAGATCAAGCTCCTTGAGTTGATGCAAAATTTACTTCTTGTAAATAAACCAATAAGCTCTACAGTATTTTGTAAAACTCCGTTGTTTCATTTTTCAATTAAAGTATTATATGAATCTAATTTTTTGCTGTCTGTGATTTTCATTTCATGAATTTCAGTTTTTTTGTACTCAACTGCATTATCTTTTGGTTCCTTGATAGTCCTTTTTCTCAGAGTCTGAAGAAATTTGCTAAGAACTACATATTTTAATTACATGTTCAAACTAAAGACCAAAGCACATGTCCTTGAAAATAAATAAATAAGTAAATTACAAGATGATTCAAAGAAAGAGAAAAAGATCTAATGACACTAAACATTAAAATCCCTTTTGTGAGATGACACGTCTCATGGCTGGTGGCAATTTTTAATAAAACTTACCTTTGACTTTTGTAAAACCATTAGTGATTTCTGTAAAAAAGTTTTCTCTTTGAAAGAAATCGAATGATATTAATTTTGTTTCCAAATTCTGACTGATTTCTTAACTTCTGGTCGAAACCGGAAATTCTAACCCAATCCAAGCCGGCAAATATTTTGTGTAGATTACAAATTCAAAAACCATTTGTTGCTATCTCGTGTAGTTTCTGACTTTGATTTCTTAATTTTAGTTTTGGGCCACTTCCAATCTAAACCGGAACTTCAAACCCTATTTAAGCTCATTAACTTTTTGTGTAGATCACGAATCTGAAAAACATTTGTTGCTATCTTTTGTAGTTTCTGACATCCAGGTCGGACGGACGAACTAAGCAAAATGGTAGCAATTTAAAAAATTGCCATCAATCAAGGATGTAATATAAAATTAAAATAAATTTATGAAACCAATTGAACATTTTTATGTTTTCAAGGGGAGAAAGCTTGAATAGCAATCAAAAAAATGGGAAGTCTCATTTAGTAAAGACCTCAAAATTTCCTTAAGAGTTCACTTATCTCAGTGTTATGTGTTTTCAATTTTCTGTTGATGTGTTAACTAAGCATGTTAAATGTTTGTGGTGCTACACAATGATGTTGAAAGTGTCTTGGATGAAATTATCTACAACTTTGAAATACTCCATAAGAGCACTGAAATTTTAGGTACCTTTGAATTTAAATACAGGAATAATGATTATTCTTCTAAATTGTCAAGACATACAGAGAAGGTCAATATCTCTGTTAAAATATATGTTAAAAGACTCGTATGTGTGTTTTAAATACTATAAAGAGCTGATGATGTGGTAAAGCCACCAAATCGCTACTCAAATGTAAGTGGTAAGTGTTCTTACTTTCTCTTTTACTGTTCTGGAGGTTTTAAAAATTTATTTATAAAAAAATAAAAACTTTCATTAAATGGTGGATATCTGCTACAGTGTAATGTATTAGTAACTTTAGTTATATACTTTTGTTTTAAACTGCCACAATCTTAGACAAACCCTATCTTTACCAATTTCAGTAAAAAATTTACTAATAGACACTAAACTAAGTGCTGTAGAAAAATAAGCTTGAAATAAAAGTTGTAATTTGTAATTTTTTATAACTTTGTTTTTTTTTTTTTAATTTACGCCTCAATTGGAGCACTCAAGTCACTCATGGACATGCGTTCCTTCAGGAGTTAGTTGTGACACCACACTGTTGTTTTCTTCGTTCCTACATCAATTTCATATTCCTTGACCTGGTGGCTCTCAATCTCTCTGCTACAGCTGCATTCGGCTGTCTTCTCTCTCTGAAAGGCAGTTGGGTTATCCTCTTTTCCCTTAGGATGGTCTTCTCTTCTCGTCTCTGGATCATTTCTTCATTTATATTCAAGTTCCCCATGTCTGACATGACTTCCTGTATCCATTTGTTTTGGATCTTATTCTTCATTTGGTAGTCAAGGAGCTGTTTAATGAGTCTTGAGTCAGGCAGTCGGCTAAAGTGGCCAAAGAAAGCGACTCTCCTCTTCCTCATTGTGTCCAATATCGGCTCATTTTCCTTATAAACTATATTGTTGGGGACTATCCACCATTTTCCTTGGACCTGATGCTTGAAATTGATGGCTGTTCTTAATATTCTTCTGTCTATCTTTTGAAGTTTGTCCGTGGTTGATCGAGTGTTAAAGTTGTTTATACATACTTGTGTCCTTAAATGCATATTAAGACCGTACATTTAAAAAAAGAAGGTTTTTAACTACACCACAGCCCCCTCACCCACAAATTTCAGCAAACATAGCACTTACCCTTTCTTGTAGAGTACAAAAGATTTAGTAAATGAAGTGATTTTAAATAAAATCGTATGAGCCATTTTAAAAAAAAACTGCGAAACGTTAAAAATTGCACAAATAAACACTACTTTTTCCAATTGACCAATTCTAATTAAAATGTTTATGTCGGGTCCTTTTATGGTATATAAAAGTTCCAAGTTTCAACTTTGTATGATACTCTGTTCTTAAAAATTTTTGTCCACACACAGATCAATCAGTAGAAATATATTTTTTGGGTTCATGGGGTCTGAAAATCTGTATATCCGGTGAAAACTTTATTTCAAAAAATAGACATTAAAATAATACTTTGCTTCATTATATATTCTTAAAGAGCAAGAGAAAGTAAAAAATTGTTACTTATAAGTGATTCATGTAATCGTAAAATACACACATTCAATTTTTCTTCTCACAAAAAGCCAATTTTAGAACACGTGAGGTGACTTTAGATGTTTGTGGAAGCTCTTTTTGTGCAGTCTACATTCTCATCATTCACCCACTGTAGGCTTTTCTCCTTTCTTCCGCCAACCCAGTGTTCTCTTTTTACTCTGCTTGGAAGCCATCAAAGTTGTCTGAATTGGTTCAGTTCATTAAGTTATCTTGGTTTATTCAAGTTTTCTCAACATCCTTTCTGACTTCTTTAACCGACATCTTCATTTATCCAACATCTTAGATCTATTGTTTAGAGTCTTAAAAATACAAACCTTCAATAAGGATATTAAATAAAAACAAAAATTATTTTTTCATGAAGTTTTTATTGATTACATAATAACTTTATTAAAGTAGTAAATATTTTCACTATAATAAAGTTGTTTAGATCTTAATACTATAACATTTTTTATTACAATAATTTATTATTAAAAATTAATAGAAAAATAATTATTTTATTTCTAATCCTTACATATTAAAATTTTATTTACCTAAGCTTATAATAAGAAATCGTAATCATCACAGAATCCATTTTCACAAGATCTTGTCTTAATAATGATAAAAATTATTCTGTTCTGTTTTTGTTTGACTTTTAACTACTAGGCAGCCATGTTTACACAAAAATCAGACAAGTGGTGTTGTTTTATAAGTTTCTGAGAAAAAGTAGAGATACAAAGTTCTGTCACAATAGTATTATATTATTATTATAGTGTCATCAATCATATCATTATGAGCTTTACCATCTAGCATTAATAACAACCTTGCCCCTCATCTTCCAGCATTGCCCCATACAAAAATAAGTAAAAGTAAGGTAAGTTTATACCATACAATAAAAATAGACAAATTAAACTACATAATGTACTGAAAGTAGTATCAGTAAATTGATTAGTATTTGATCTTTAATAAAAGTACACATCTTTAGGTATATATCCTTCAATTATGAATATTTTAGTTTGCCTAGGTATTTATTATTGCAACTTATGGTCCTTGACCAACTATAGAAAAAAATTTTAAAATAAACAACATAAACTGAATCTACATTTTATTAATGTCAGAAAATTAACAGTTCATAACAATTAAAAATAATTGACATTAATAAAACTTTAAATAGGTAGTATAAATAAAACTGTCTTTAAATATTTCTATAAACATCAGATAATTATCACGACAAATTTTTAAAACATTTTAAAATAAATTCAGTATAAAAATGTCAAATAAATAAATTAAATAAATCAAAATACATAATGTCAACAGCTGAACTATTACAGTATGTGAAGTAATTATGCTACTTCGCATGTGGAAAATGCGATTTGGCAATTCTGTGGCTAACTCCATAGACCTTCAAGATCACAATGATATGACGCATAGTGTAATAGACATACAAACATGGGTTTCAAAGTTTTTTGCTTATTTTGCTTGTGTTATGCTGCAACTATACACGGTAGAGCATTGGGAAAGTGATTATGCGCATAACTTGGCAACCAGGCTTACCAAGAGGATGGAAATGGATTCAACCTTAAATTTTATGTTCTATTAATATAAGGTAGTACCAAATACTACACCAACATTAACAATTCTCTCTTAATCATGATTGTTCACAAAGACTGAGTCTCAATCATGAGGCTAAAAATATCTGGTGTGGTTTCTTTTTATTAATAAGTCAACCATTAATTTTTTAAATATTTTATAAAGAATTTAATTATAAAAACACAAAGCACTGTCTCATAAGTAAAAACTTAAAAACCTATAAATTTTTTTTTAGTTTATTTTAAAGTCGCATCAAAACTTGGTCATTAGCGACTACTGTGGGTTTCGGTAAAGTAATGGTAGGTTTTAACATGTTAAAATTTTCAGACCCTAGCTAGGAACTGAACCCGGGACCTTCCACTTTGTTGGCAAGCGTGCTAGTCGCTATGCCAAGGACGTAGCCACTTATAAAATTTATTAAAAATTTTTTTTTTTCTGAAACTTTAGGAACATTAAAATTTTGTTTTAAAAGTGATCACTTGACTTCTAAAAAGCTAAATTTTGATTTGTTTATTATAGTCCAAACATGATCCTTTTTCAAAATATGTAGTTTAATTATTTTTTATTAATATCTTTAAAGGTGCAACGGTACGTGAGAAAATAAAGAAATTTTTATTTTTCAGGTTTTAAAAAAGAATTAATTTTTTCTTACATGTTAATGCTCTCCCATCAATTGCAATTTTATAAGTCCATTTTTCTGGTATAATTCAGTAGTATTTAAGTTATTCTTTCAGTAATATTTTTACTGGATTCCACGTTTTGTTATAAAAAAACTATAGCTGATATTTTATTGTTCGGCAATGAGTGTTTTCTATTGTTTTAATTATTTAAAGTATGATTTTAATTTTTTCATCTAAATTTAACACTCCTTTACCAAAAACCTAATTTTTAATCACTCATTTTCATCGATCATCCTTCTCATCATCTGCATTAGCAAATTGCAAAACAGTCAGCCGTGAAACCAAAAAAAATAAATAAATAAATAGTTTCAGAGATAAGTTTGTGTATGTAAAAACTAAGTTGTAGGGCTCACCAGGCCCCTTTAGTCCTTTCAGAATTTTAAACAGTTGTTTTTTTCAAATACTCTGACAAATGGTTGTAATAACAGTATGGTAACTTAATAATATTGAACAATAGATTATAATTACTGAATAACAGAAGACAGCAATTTGAGTATTATGATTACAGTTACACTAAATCTCTAAGCTCTTATCATGTTTAAGGTAAGATAAATTTTATATTCTTATCTTAGAGGCAGTGTTAATAAAATCTCTAAAAATTATGTTTTAATTACAAGTCTATTGGAATTCTTATAAGTTCCTAATTATCTTAAATTTAATTACAAAAACAAACATTTTCATAACTAGGCATTTTTATAGATACTTCAAACACATAAGGTAGGCAGGTATTTTTTTTAAATTATATTAGAAAATAACCAGTGAATTACTGTGCTGAACCATACCTGCAATAATTGCAGGTGATAATACTGGACATACTGGATGCAGGTGATTTAACATTTTAATTATTAAAGTGTACTGTTAAATCACCATGAAAATATCATTAAGTAGTGTTTTTAAAGTGAAAACTTCTTAAGACCAGGGCCGCCGAGAGGGGGGCAAATGGGGCAGATTGCCCCGGGCCACAGAAGAAAAGGGGCCACATCCTAAGATATTTTTTTTAAAATCAATAAAAAATATTTAGTAATTATTAACATCTTCACGATAAATACAAAAAAGTTTAGCGGGCGTGCTTTAACTGTGAAGCAGTAAGCGTTATCGTGATTCCGTGGGTTATCGTGATAATGGGTGCGTTGGTGCGTTATCGTGCACGTGTGCAGTCGAGACGAGACGTCGCGTCACGACAGAGGCACAGAGCACCACTCGCAAAGGTCATCAGTACTAGTTTGAACCAGTCAAAGGACAAAGCTATTTTGATAAAGGTTTTTTTATAGGAGGGGGGGCCTCCAAACTCTGCCCCGGGCCACAAAAAGGCTGTCGGCGGCCCTGCGTTTTTATCACGATCCGTATCACTTGTAACTGTTTTGACACCCAGAAACTATTTTCTTTCCAACGTTCTTTAAGTTCATTAGTTTACGCTAATTCAAGTGTCAGCCTACTTTTTAACAATCTCCGGAAATTTTCAAAGGGGATTTTCATAAGTTTTTAATACTCGTCAGTTGGAATTCATTATTATCACAAAATTTAGTCAAAGGTTATTTTGTGTCTACTATTTTACATTCATTGACTTATTTTTGGTCAACTTATTTGTTATTTGGTGAAATATTTTGTGTAACCATTCATAGATTATTTATTTTTATGGCAGGTTATCTTAATAAGTTTCTTTTGGATGCTCTTTAATGCATTTAATGCAGACACACATACTATGCTCCTATTCTTAGCTCTATTGTCTGCTACATTCTGTCTGCAAAGAAGGTCAGTCATTTTTGTGTCCCTCATGTATGAAAAATGCATTTTAAGAACATTATTAAATAATGTTTATGCTTTGTATGTTTGCCTTTTTCTTGTACAATTTTCCAGTCACTTTTTACAATTTTTTGAAAATTTTTCTACAAATTTTGGTAAGTGTAATTTATTTTGTTGCTATGTTTCTCTAAGATTAAATTTACCACACAAACACAATATTGTTATAGAAAAATTATGAAAGATTAAATTTTATCAGTTTACATGTAAATATTGACAGAATAGGCCTACCATTAAAGTTTTTATTTTTTCTTGCTAGATACTCATGTTGACAATCCACTGAGAAAACCTAACAAGAAAAATATAAATGGGTATTCTGCCTATATCTATGCAAAAAAACTGTTACATTTTAATCATTCATAATTTTTCTATAACAATTTGTGTGTTTGTATTGTAAATTTAATCTTGGAAAAATTTATCAATAAAAATAAATTATGGTTAACAAAATTTGAAGAATAATTTTCAAAATATTGTAGAGTATTTTAAAACTTGTAGTTGCATAAGGAAACAACATACGCACAAAGATGAAGAACTATTGTTAAAATGTTTTTCTCACATTCAAAAGAAACAGACCTGATTGACCTTCCTTGCAGAGAGTATATAGCAGATGGTAGAATTGAGATTAGGAGCCCAGGTCTGAACTTCACACACTGTGTAGGATCCCAACCACATTATATAATGTGTTCTGCACTGAACAAGTTCAAAGTATCCAAATGGTCAACATTAGCATTTTAAATTTTACTTAAATGAAGAAATAATCAAAGTGCCCAAGTCGACCATGAATTATTAAATCTTTTAGGATCAGCACCATAGATATCTACTGGACGATTATTTTGAGGAATAAGTGAACTACGGAAGAATCTTAAGTCATTATACATTTGAATAGTAATAGCACTATTTAGTTCAGCAACATTCGTTCTTTCACACGGATCCGAATCTAGATTAAATAGACAGGGTCTTAATTCACAATTTGGAGCTGGATAATTTAAACCAATTCCACAGTTAACTGTTGCCTCATATCTTAAATTTCGCATTGTAAATTCACTGGCAGTCGGTGGGTATAAAGTTGATAAAGCTCTGTTGGCAGCACTACTAATGACTTCAAATATGTTATATTGTGGGTTAGAAATAGATTGAGTATCTTGGTAATATTCATCAAATTGGTGATTCTTGAACCTTCCTAAAACAGCCATAAAAATGTATGTAATAGACATAAATTGTGCATGGAAAATATTATAATGTACTGTAGTTAAAATACTTATACATCTACTCCCAATTTTTGTTTATATCGTTCGTATCCTAACAATGTTGTCATAAGACCTGACGGCATTTTGAAAGTATACTTTTTTGACCTCCTTGAAACTTGAAGAGCTTTCCTTAAATCATTTTGAAGAATTACTTTCATTAATTTTGTATGAAGTCTACATGTAAATGACTTGTAGCCAAAATAAAAATGGTGTATTGAAATTCTGCATTTTAACAAAAACATAAATATATAAATCATATAAAATGAAAGAACAAATTTATATTATTTTGAGAGAATTGTTGAAATCCTAGTCTTTTTAAAAGGACACTTGGTCTCCATGACTACTAACATGCATTAACTTTCAGGTTTCAATGCAGTAAAAATGTTTATACTTTTAAAAGCAGTAGGTCTCAAAGGTTAAAATACTAACTTACTGTGTTAAAAATTTTATGATTGTGTGCTTTCACTCAGTCTGACTGCATAGGCAATAAGCAGACTAGATCAGTATATAACTAATAACTAAAAGGACAAAATTAAGTTCCGGTCAGTGTTTAATAAACAACTTCTAAAATGGACGTGGCATGTAAAGGTTATCTGAAAAATAAGGATGGATACAGAGTGCATAGGTCTTACAGGGATTAATTTTTTTTATGTTTGCACCAGTGCTAGCTGAAGTGAATGAGCACTGTTGAACATCAGTACCTTTCCAACTCTTACTGAGGTAATGGTTTAAGATCTCCATTCTTTTTATGGTCAAGTTCAAAATTTCGTAGCCATATCAAAATTGAAGGTGAGACTTTTCTTCACTTTAAAGCAACAAAGTAATGAAACTTTGGTTTACCGCCATTCCCAAGTAAGAAAATGATGATCAATTCAGTGGTGCTATACCCATTCAGTAAAAAATTCAAAATTTAGCAGAAAAGGGTTCTGCTTTCTCAGATTTTTGCAGAAAGACAAAACAATCAACAATGTAATTTACTGTGAGATGTGAGGAAGAAGCTACATAGACATATTAAACAAGCATCATGATATGCAGATGAAGGCTGTCTGTTTCCTTCACGAAAATTTTCATCCACACATAGCTCATGTAATGCTATTTTTTTATTTTTTTAAAGTCACATCAACAGCTTGGTTATTAGCGACCACAGTGGGTTTGGACTCGTAAACATTTTCAGACCATAGCCAAGAATCAAACCCGGAACCTCCGTGTTGTAGACTAGCTCGCTAACCACTACGCTAAAGAAGCAGCCAAGGGAAGAATTTATTGACCTCATTTTGTTCAGATGTTTTAAACCACCCTCTTACGGCTCCTATATTGCACATAGTCTATTTAATTGCGTTCATCCAATAAATTTTAAACTAGGTTATTTATATACTACGTTTTTTAAAATGTCCATATCTGTTAGCGACTTACCAAATACCATTTTCCAAGTTTTACGACTTAATGGAGATGTTTCATATGAAGTTATAATTCCAGCATTCCTTTCTTTTTCATTGATATTTAATAGTGCTTGTTTTCGAGGGGAAGGTTGTTTATACATCAAAGCATACCAGTGATCAATGCCATCTAAATCACCAGGTAGTTGATATTTTTCACCTCCTGTTAACAAAAATTAATTTCTGTGAGATGTGAGGAAGAAACTACGTAGAGACATACTACACAAACACCATGAGGTTGTTTAATCATGTTCGTAGATTCATAAGTTAGTGTAATTTTCTAAAAATTCTTATGTAGTTTTTTCTTAGAAAATTGCTTATTCATTATAAATAATAAAACAAATCTAGTGTTAACCATTCTTAAACTTTCAGCCTGTACTATACAATCAGAAAAATCATTCAAATCCATTTAGTTTGATCAACACAGATATTCTTGAATATTGTAACTCATGATTTTAAATTTTATGGTCCTTACTGGATATAAATAGCCATAGATAAATAAAAACATAAAATAAAAAGTTAAAAAACAAGCAGCTACAGTACTAAAAAATCAGTAGGGGATATTTACGGGGATCTAGGTAAAACGAGCAATGAGACAATACAAAGGAAATAAAATTATTCTGCATAGGGAAGGAAAAAGCAGTATAAAATAAAATAGGTCCTATTTTCAAGAGCCACTCTTGCAACAAAAATGAGGCATCTAAGATGTCTCTTTTCTGTGCTCCTATATGGTGTAGATTACTGGATGTTGGATAAAGCAATCACAAGAAAACTGGAGGCATTTGAGTAGTGGCTGTAGATATGAATATTGAGGGTCCCATGGACTGCTCGAATGCCAAATATTGAGACTCTCATGAGAATTAAGACATGGAGGTCATTTCCACCATCAAGTGTAGGAAACTCAACTATTTTAAACATATCGTGCGGAGAGACTCACAATATTCGTTACTACAAGCCGTTCTGCTAGCAAAAATATATGAAAAATGAGGATCTGTCAGAAGAAGAGGATCAGTCTTCAAAATCTGAAAACTATTTTGGAAGAAGCTCAGAAGTGCTATTTCACATTTCAACTAACAAAGTGAGAATTTACAATGATGATCACCTACATTCGGAATGGACAGGCACCTAAAGATGAAAAAGGTAATCGAAGATGGACCATAAATTCCTCATACCTTAGAATGTAACATGATAATGTATACCATTTAATAGTACATAACACAACATAGTGGTTTACAATTATTTACTCGCCTAGTTTCATCAGGTAAGATGATCTGGTCTACAGATGTTGGCCACCTCCAACTGGATGTGACTCTTTCCAGTATAGAAAGGGATGAGGCGCACATGTAGAGCAGTACAGAGCTAACACTGCACTCAGCCAATGAGGCGCATATGTAGAGCAGTACAGAGCTAACACTGCACTCAGCCATTAAGTTAGAATGGCACAGTCTTTGGCATGACTGATGCCAAAGAATATCTGAACACCTGATATTGATAACCTTAACTTTATTGTTTTGCTTATCTAATTAAAATTTTTTTTTAGTATAATAACATTTCACAATGGTATATCTGCATTACTAAATTTCAGCCATCTACACATCCATTGATTAGACTAGTAGATCTGAATACTTATTTAGCTGGCATTTAACATTCGGTGTCCAGTAGTGTTCCTGTCATTCAACTTAGTTCAATATTTTAAAGAATTGAACTTATGTCCTTGACTCTAGAAAATTATACTTAAATTTCCTTAAATAGGTTTTGCACGTACAATACAACAACATTTAAGTTTTTATGCTTATAATATAAGATGTTCTCACCTGCTGCTGAGTATAATGTTGGTAACCAATCAGTAATGTGCATTAAGTTGTTGGTGACTCTAGGATTTTGCTGAAACTGAAGTGACCATATGAAAGAGGGACTACGTACACCTCCTTCCCATAGAGTCTCTTTGGCCTGTAATATGAACAACAATACTGCTAATTTTCTGTTAACAATAGTTTTTTTAATAAAAACAATTTTTTTTATAACAGTGTAACATATTATGTAGCATACTTTAACTTCTAACTGGACTTGAAATGTTTAAAATGTGGAGAAATTGTAGGTACTACATGACTTATCAGAGATTTTAAAAGAGTCTGGCTGAGTAAGTAACCATGAAACTATTAAGAATGTTTTTTATCTTCTTCACCTCCAGAGATTGGTGGCCCTAAAATCTTGCACCCATTGTGCACCAATAAAAGCTGTGTACCAATAGTGACTTATGGATTGGAGACATGAGTGCTAAATGAGATAGAATGGAGCTGGTTGTAGGCAGAAGAAATGAAGAAAATTTCTCAGAAGTGTAGCGGTAAAGACCAGGATGGATAAGGTAAAGATAGAAGATACTAGAGAACAAATCGGCATGGAAAGTTTTGATAAGGAAGATAACAGATTGAGGTGGCTGGGGCATGTGAAGAGAATAGATGCTGGCAGGATTCCAGGAGTGGAAAGAAAGGAAAGGAAAGAATGAAGTGAAGACATTCTTCAGAGAAAGGGCATGGGTGGAGAGAGACTTAAAGAGACAGGGGGAAATGGATAGGCTTAGTCAACACCTAGACCCAAATATCATGGAAGCAGAAGTGGATGTATATATGTATGACTGTATTGGACCATCAGAATGCAACTCATCATCATTAATCATTATAGATGAATAATGATTTACTGCAGTAATAAACATGTATCTTATCTATCCAAAGTAGTCCCGTTTTTTTTTTTTTTTTACTTAGTCTTGTATTGTTGAAAAATCATCCATTCCCAGATGATATGTGTACAACATAGATTTTTAGTGGATGAAGGTGTTATACATAAGAAAAGTTGTAATAAAAACTAAAGATTGAAGAAACGTCAATTGCATGATATAAATTTTCATGAAGGGGTAATAATACAGGTATCAAAATGAAAGATGAAAGATGGTGCCTTTACAATTTTCATCTTCTCTCAAAATTATATTTTTGTTACTTAAACCTTTCGGTGCTACCGTTATTTTTGTTACATGATTTCATGTGCCGATTTATGTTTAACCATTTTTTACTGTATTTACTCTAAATATACGTAAAAAGAGCAAGATTTTTGCAAAAAGTGATTTACTAAAAATATGAGTAATAGAATGTGTAGCTACTGTGTGCTGAGGTCAAAATAGTAACGATAGGTTCACTGCCGGCTTTAAAAAGACATACAAGAGCGTGGTAGGCAGACCCGAAGCATATACGGAGCCGGCACAGGGAAAACACACCCGACTCCGAAGGGTGTTCGGACCCGGCAGTGAAAGGGAACACCTTCATTCTATAATCTCTTATTGAAGGGAGATCCACTAATCTCACTCTTTTAATTAAGTGTAAACTTGTACACTCTAATTATGGAGTTCAATAATTCCATTTGATAATCACTGCAATTTTTAAATGAGTTTTTTTTAATTGTAGTGACTAACAAGTAAATTATTGAACTTTTACTCTTGCAAAACAAATAGGTAACCAAATATTAATCTACATGATAGCAAATCAATGTTTTAGTAAAAAAAGGAAATTTTGTATAAAACAAACTTACTCCTCGTAAAGGATAATTGGATCCCCAGTTGGGAAAGAATCCAGCAGCTGGTTTCATATTGTCAGTAGAAGCTGCTCCATTGTCTGACATGAACACAATAATTGTATTTTCCAACATAGCCCTTCTTTGTAAAGCAGCTACAACTTCTCCTACAGAATGATCAAGTTTTGCCACCATGGCTGAAAAAAAATTATTACAATCAAGTGTTATTTTTGTTAATAATACAAAAAAATATTATAGCATAAATAAAAAATTCAGTAATCTGGAAAAGTTACACTCATAACTATGGACTCTAGAACTAAAATTACAGTAGTACCTTATTAATTCGGAACCCATTTATTTGGACTTCGCTTAATCCGAACAGCCATTTGACAGCAGGTTATAAAAATTACGTACTGCTGTTAGGAATGTGAGGCTGTAAAATATGCAGTATTGTGATGTGGCTCGTTATTTAGAGTCACTGTGTGCGAAGGAACACAATTGTGAGGGGAGGGAGATCCCAAAACTTAGTGAAGTCAACGACCCCTTGGATTTTGTCATTAAAAATGTTGCTGACAGTAACAATGAGAACATATTTGGGTATTATGAACATTTAAGGCATCTCCATCAGCTGATTGTTCATGAAATCAACTCCAAAGGAAGACAACAGAAGATCAGCAATTTCTACAAACCAGTGAACGTATCATGTGTATTCAGTAAGGATGGACCCTCATGTTTAAAGTTGTACTAGTTTTAGGTCTACTGTGCTTTGTAAAACCTAATGCCGTAAGTACATGCACATGATGAACATTGATTTAATAACTGTTATTGAATGTTTTATAAAATAGGTTACTGTTTGTATTTTTAAATTAAAAATACATTGTACAAGTTATTTTTTTCTATCCAGTGCGTTTAATTACATACTACATATGTACTTCTTCTTCTTCTTCTCACAATCAAGGACTAGGCTTCTGCCTGTCCGACTAACTATTGACAACAGCGACAAACTATTGCATTATGGTCATCTCTTGTGCGGCCTCCCAACATCTCTCCTACCCACTGGTCTGCATTTAAAACACTGAGGGGGATCCTTCCTTCAGGCATTCTCTCTACGTGCGCCCTCCATCGATTTCAATATTCATCAATCTCCCCATTCAGATTGTAAACATCCAGTTCCGTTCTTATGTCCTCATTTCTTAGTTGGTCCCTACAACTGCAACCCTTTGTTCTTCGCAGGAATCACATCACTGCCGCCTGTACTCTACTCTCCTGTGGTCTGGTACTAATTAACGACTCACCTCCATAAAGTAGGACTGGGGCAGCCATCAAATAGCAAAACTTTATCTCAGATAAAGTCATCCTCAGATAAGTAACTCAGATAAAGTTTTACATAAACGTACCTTAACTCTTATTAAGGTTATTTTGGTTTAATCTGGATTTTCAATTATCCAGATGACTTAGAGCCCCAATTTGTCCAAATTAATGAAGTTTTTCTGTGTAACCAAGTATACACAATGCAATGTTATTTTCTTACCAGCATAAGTACGACGTTGTGGATCGGAGATATGTTGAAATTTATTGATGTATTCTTGAGGAGCTTCTAGTAATTTTCCTCTATTTCCAGCATGGACTGCTAAATGAGCAAGATATAGGAACATTGGTCTACCAATATTGTGTGAATGTATTAAACTGACTGCTTCCTCTGTAAATAAGTCGGTAGCATATCTTCCAACCAGATCATATGCTAATGAGCCGTTCCGTCTTAAGTCAAATCCAGTGAATTCTCCTTCTGGATACTGTAAATAACAATTCGTAATTATAAATACTATAGACAGAAAGAAAATTGTTAAAAAGTCATTGGATTCAAACCATTCAATTATGGAAATATAGGGAAAAAATATTTAATGGGCATCAGGATGAAGAATGCTAGTGACTAGCACAGAGGAGGATTATGGAGAAAGCCAAAGCTCACCAAGAGCTGTAGAGCTACAAGATGATGTTAGGATTAAAATATTTCTCACGAGGTTGGGAGAAACAAAATCAAAAAAGGTTTTTGTAAAATTTGATGATTGTGTAAAAAGCATTAGCAAAGTAATCTAATAAAATTTAAATTATAAAGGTGTCAATCACATCTCTTTAAACTGTTTTCAAATAGTTTCCAATGTTTTCTTAATTTTGATAATCATTTTGAAAATTGTGATTTTAGAATAGGTTACATTGTCAATTTTATACACCAGATTTCTGCGCCCAACACTACTGATAATTTTTCAGTTCATGTAAAAGTTATGCTCTAATTCTTACACACAGGAGGTATGATGAACTAATTTCATATAACTTGCTAAAAAAAACAGTGTAGCAGAGAAAAAGTGTGTAGCAGACTGGGCCAGCTCAGTCCGTCAGCTGGTAGAAAGGTGCTATTATTTGTTAAGTAACACCGGTTGGGCAAGTGACTTTGTATGATGACCAGCTGACAGCCACCCATGAACAAACTCTGTTTAATCTCATGCCTAATCCACTTCAAAAGTGCAGCGAAAAGCAGTGATCAAATTGGGTAGTTGTCAATAATGTACAGTTTCCGATAACAAATAAAAGCTAAAAAAAGTACATTTAGTGTTTATGGTGCACTGAAAGGGTTAAACAACAAAATATTCTAAAAATGATCTATTCTTCATAAATTTTTTTTTTAACTTACAACATCTTGTAGTATGTAATCATAATAACTTGTGAAACCAGCCCAGTATCCAAGGTGGGTGTCAAAACCACGGAACTGTGGTGTGTAGTCCCTTCTGTAAAACCCAAGATGCCATTTACCAACACAGTGAGTGGCATATCCCAAATCACGTAGGTATTGAGGTAATATCTTTAGATGAAGTGGTAACCCTCTTGGTTCAGCTGCAAGTAAAGGAGCACCTTGCATTCCTAAAAATTAAATTAAATTAGTTTTTTTTTTTTTTAATTTATTTAACGTCGCATCAACATCAAGGTCATTAGCGACGACATTGGGGTGTAACTGTGTGTGATGAGGATGAAATGATTATTTGTAACGAATGAAAATATGCCGTGCCTGAGTGGGATTCGAACCCAGGACCGCATGATGAGAGGCGAGCACGTTACCAACTGCGCCAATGCGGCCGGCTAAATTAGTTTTTATTTAATAACATAAGATACTTTTAACCAATTTGTTCTTATTAGTAAGCCAGATTAGCAATAAATTAAAATAAATAATTTCAATGAATCTATTACAACTTATATAAACTGAATTTGAATGGTGTAACAGTAATCTCCAAAAAAGAAAAAGTTAAATAATAATCTAGGTTTACATTTACATTGAAGACTAACATGGAGAAGTCATATATAGACAAAACGAAAACAATTTGGCCTGAAGTTATGTCAATTTTTCTGGCTCTTAGGCAGTAAGTCTCAAATTCTCTTGGAAATAAAGTTCTCTTGTACAAAGTAATATTCAAACCAGTTTGGACTTATGGGTTAGAGCTATGGGGTACAGCTAGTTCATCAAACAGAAATACTGCAGCGCTTTCAATCAAAATTCCTGAGACTTATCACTGCAGCCCCATAGTACATAACCAATAAAATGTTGCACGATGATCTTCATAAGAGCTCTTCATAAAAGAGGAAATCTAACAACGTAGAAAGAAACATAATAGTGGAAGTGAAACCCAGGACCTGTCCATGCAACTCAATTTTGAAATGGACAGATCACTTGCCCTAAAAACTAATACCTTTGACTTCTGCACATCATTTCTATTCAAAATTCTTCACCAATCACTTGAAATTGGTACATAGCCATTATCATATTTTGACACATGCCAGCTGGGCTATGGTGTTTTGTCACTGCATCACTTGTAGCTGTGAGACTTTTAGCGTTTTGACACTGTAATTAATTGTCTCCCTGGTGCTTTTAGTCACTTGTTGGTTTTCTAGAATAGAGTAGAATGTTCTGTTGTTAGTTTACTTATTTCTCTGGTTTCTTTGAAAAATTTTGATTTTGTTTTTATGAAGTAGCTCTCCTTTAGTTTGGAAGTCAGTATTGTGTAAACAGTTGTGATGTGAAGTAAGTTAAAAACATTTGTACATAACACATCATTTATTGAAGCTGTTCCTTCATGATAGGAAGTTAGTGTACAATTATTATCGGATTGTATGTAAGAATGAATTAATTATTTGAATTTAAATGGCCATATTTCTTTTTAGTTAAGTTTCGTTTAAGTTTTGATTGTTCTATAACATTTTGTATCAAATTTAGAGAGTAATTAAAGAGATACATTAAGCAATTTAGTGAAATCTCTAGTTGTTATATCTGTATCAATTAATTTAAGCAACTGGTTGTAAATAAATAAAAAGATGTTAAAAAGGTGTTTTTGTTATTCAGAAATAACCAGATCTGAACCTAAAATAAAAGTCTTAGAATAAACAAGTTGTCATTAAAAATGGTATAATAATTTTTATTTACTTTTTTACTTAAGACATGAGAAGAAATTTATAAAAGGAATTTTCTCTGAAAATATTGTACAGTTTCTAGCATTCTTAAAATTAGTAATTAATTATAGATTACTTGCCTGTATGTATTGGGTAGCGACCAGTCATAAGTGCCGCTCTTGACGGCGTACATTGAGGTTGCACATAATGGTTGTTCAAAATAATTCCATTATATGCTAAAGCATCTATATTTGGAGTAGGTATTTGATCTGAGCCATGGAAACCAACATCATTCCAGCCCTGTTTTATAACAAAAAGTAAGTAAAAATATTAGTAATGATATACTGTCTGACTATAACTTGATGGCCTCCTGCAGAGAGGAGCAAAGTCAGCCCGCTACTAGCTTTCTCAATAACATTTCATTATGTACTACTACTAACTAGTACATTGGAATTGGTACGTAATGAAGTGTTATTGAGAAGGCTAGTAGTGGGCCGATTCTCCTTCTCTCTGCGGGAGGCCATCAAGTTATAGACAGACAGTACTTACTTATTAAGCCCTGCACCAATATTAATAATAAAAACTTAATGAATAAGTACTACTAAGTTGCACTAATTTATTCTGTGAAATTAACAGTATATTTGCAGTGAATAAATTTTGCAGTGACCGCCTCCATGGCGTAGTGACTAACGCGCTATCATACAAAGCGATAGGTCCCGGATTTGATTCCCGGCTAGGATCTGGAATTTTTAAAACGTTAAATCTACTGTTACAGTACCAAAACCCGCAGTAGTCACTAATGACCAAGCTGTTGATACGACTTTAAATAAATTAAAAACAAAATTCTGCAGTACATTTAAAACCATCTTTTTTAATATTTTATTTTGAACCTATCCAAATCAAAAAGTTTAACAAAATGCTTGAAAAACAAATGGCATGAAAATAAACGGCAAAATTTCTATAGAACATATCCCAGTGAATTCAAAGATTGAACACCAAAAAAATTATAAAATACAAGGACAAAAATAAGAAAAATTGAACTATTAATATGTATAACAAAAATTAAGTACAGTAATTTTAATTTAAAACAAAACAATACGATAGAAAGAATTGAAATATTTGTAGTTATGAAAAAACATTAATAACAAGAATTAATATACTATGAAATTTGGAAAAGATAAAATCAAAAACTCAACTAGTTTCTGAGAAATAAATTTAGGAATTGAGATAAAAGAAGTAGTAAAATTACTTGAGAGGAAAAACCCCAGTGAAAAATTCAAAGAGCAAACTAAGAAAGCTAAAATAATTAGTGAAACATAAGAACATGTAAAATTTTTTCTTGATATTATACTATATTAGAGGATTAATGTGGTCTGTTAAATTTAAAATATTTGAGTTTAGTGGCAGTTTTTAGTAGTAGTTTTTTTTTTTTCGTTTTTTTTTTTGCGCCCTGGAGACTCCAGGAGGAGTATAGGACATGTCGTCAGATATAACACCTGAAATACATATAAGAATCACACAATGTATCACTACTATCAAGAAAGAAATTCTTGTACGCTATAAAAAGTTTCACTGATCAAGTAATTTTTCAGATTTTTTTTAAAGGAATTCAAATCCTCACAACACTTTAAAGATTGGGGTAATTTATTCATGAATTTTCTCCCTGCATAAGTAGGTTTTTGTTCAAACAATTTTGTGGAGTGATTAGCCACATGATAATTATTCCTGTTTCTCGTGTTGTGATTGTGAACATTGAAATTCTGCATAAATTTATTTTGCCTAACATACATAATCACCTCAAAAATGTAGAGGGAGGGAACTGTAAGCAATTTAAGCTCCTTAAATAGTGGCCTGCATGAGGTTAGCTGGTTAGCTCCCACCATACACCTAATAGCTTTCTTTTGAATTTTAAAAACCCTATTTATATTACCCATGCTAGAATTACCCCATACTAAAATACCATAACGGATATGAGACAGAATGAGGCCATGATAAGCTGCCATTAGTATTTTTTTATCATTTAATCTGGCGATTTGTTTTAGTGCAAATACCCCAGATGATATTTTACTACAAACTTGATTGGTATAGAAGTCCCAAGACAAAGATCTATCTAGAGATACGCCCAGGAACTTCACTGTTTCCACATGCTCTAAACTATTATTATGAATAAATACATCCACTTCTCTACTTTCTTTAACGTTATGTTTATTTTTAAACTGCAAGTACTGACACTTTTTCCAATTAACTGTTAATAACATTTGATTCAAGAACTGTACTACGGACTCTATGTTAACATGTGTATTTACTTCAAGAGCATCTACCAGTAAACTGTTACTGATTACTGAAGTATCATCAGCAAACAACAAAGCTCTGCCATTAGGTATGACTTCTGGTAACCTATTAATATACAATAGAAACAGAATTGGACCTAAAACTGACCCTTGTGGAACGCCTGCTTTGACTTCAAGCTTTCCAGATACAACCTTTGTAAGTTTCCCTCTAACAACCCTAGTTAACTCCACACACTGTAATCTATTAATAAGGTAAGATTGAAACCATTTCAATTCTACATCCCTAACGCCTAATGACTCTAGTGTTTTCAATAAAATTTCATGATCAACACAATCGAAAGCTTTACTCAGATCCAGAAACACTGCCAATGCTTTCTCCCCGGCATCCAATATATCAACTACTTGCTCCACAAGTGAAACAATTGCAGTTTTAGTTGATCTACCTTTTTGGAAACCATGCTGATCCTCTGAGATGATTAGGTTTTCAGTCAAGAAACTGATTAACCTAATAAATACTACCTTTTCAAAAATTTTACTGATTGTGTTTAAAATACTTATGGGCCTATAATTTTCAACTAACTGGCTATCTCCATTCTTAAATATAGGCAATATTTTAGCCTGCTTCAGTTTGTTTGGAAATACACCTGCTTCGAGTGAGAAGTTAATCAAATGAAGGAGAGGAGTAATTAAAAGATGTTTACATTCTTTAACAATTATACTAGAAATCCCATCTAACCCACATGTTTTCTTACTTTTCAAACTATCAATAACTGATTCTAATTCCTCACTTGAAACTAGTCTAAATAAGAATTGATTTACTACCTTGTTCCCTTTTGGATCATAACATCCCACTGTTTCCCCAATCTGTTGTTTAAGTTTTAAAGCTACTTCCTGGTAATATTTCTTAAAATAATTACAAATTTCTACACCATTCTGTATAGGTTCATTGTTTTTGTTAACAATAATAGGTATGTCAGTAAAACCTTTGTTGCTAACTACACCTCGATTCTTATTTATTATTTCCCATATAGCTGAGTTTAAATTTGGTGATTTATGAAGGACTTCAGCAGTTTTTTTGCATTTAGCTCTCTGGACTTCTCTGGCATAATGTTTTTTAATAGTTTTGTACCTTTGTTCGTTAAAGGTAGTCCTATGTGAAAGAAAATCTGAGTATACATCTCTAACTTCAGACCTCATTTTCAAAATTTCCCCTGTGACCCACTCATCTGTTTCCCTGACAATATTTTTTACATCTTTCTTTTTAATTGGACAACTATTATTATAATGAAATTTTAATGTTTCAATAAAATTATGATATTTCTGATTAATGTCAGAAGAATTGAAAACAGTCTTCCAATCCTCTTTGGATAAACTGTGTAACAAACAATTAATATTCCCTTGGTCTTCCTGCCTAAATTCTTTAATAATTTTTTGATTAGGGACATGACTACCTAAATCCTGAATCTCTAATACTTGGTACCCGTGATCAGAGAGCTCTGAACCCCTTAACCTAACCTGACAACTCACCACATTTGTTAAAATATTATCTATTATGGTTTGCGAGTGACTAGTAATTCTTGTATAACCTTTAACTTTTATATCAAGATTGTTCATCTCCACAATATCCCTAAACTGGTAGTAATAGTAGTAGTTGAATTTAGTAGTACTTAAGTATCTTCTGTTAAAAAGGAATCTAAAACTGAAAAATATTTTTATTTTATTTTAATTGTTACCAGAACAATTAAACAATCTGTACCTTTAAATTTTGCATTATCAAGTTTCATTTGCAAAATGACATTGTCAGAAATATAGCCTAGTTAAAGTATGCGAAAGTGCTTTATTTATTCGTAGCATATACTTATAACTGAATTCGTACCGGTAGTTGCAAATTAATCCTATAAATTATTCAGTATTTTTTGAAACATAAAAACAGTAGCAACCGTTTTTAATTGTAACCACAGTCATAGAAAATAGGATATACCTAATTATTCGTAATTTAAGATGGTATGTTATAATAACTGGAGCAATTTGGATACCTTGAAATGTTACCTTAGTATAAAATATAGACTAGTATTGAAATAAATAAAATATGCCACGGTTTCGCCCGCATATTTTTTATTTAACTTATATTATTATAAAATCTTAACGATAGTTAATGTGGAATCCACTTGTTAAGTTCTTTAAATGTCAACATCACTTTACCATTACCTGAAATGTATGGTTAAAATATTTAAATGTAAAATAAATAGATTAGGCTAATGTAATAACTTAATTTTGTAAATTAATAGTCATTAACGGTTGTTAAATATATCACCAAATTACTTTATGTGGTACAATAATTTTGGTGGATTAGTCCGTAGCTTACATGTTTAATATTCAAAAGGTCCTGAGTTCCATTTTCGGATACTTCGGGAAAGGTTTGGAAAATTTTCTTACCTTGCAAGACATAATAAGATTTCATTGCATCCAACCAATAATTTATCAACTAGTTTATAGAACTTAGGTAAATAAACTAAACAAATCATTCCGTAAGTTACTTATAGAAGTAAATTGCACAGTTTCTTAAAGTACATATACATCCAGAAATTTTGTCAAGATGCAATTAGGTATGTATAAGAATATTACAACAAACAGGAAAAGGAAATTTATGAAGTTTTAATTTTATCGAATAGGACAACTGAAATTAATCGACATAATCTACACACAAAACAAAATAATTAAACAGTCTTTTTGGCAGACATTCGTCTTTCCCTTTAACAAAACAAATTAAAGCGCTGAAACCGAAACGGCACCTAATATACAGAGTAATATAACCGATAACTCGATTATAATCCTACAAAATACTGTAACATTACACAATCATGCCAGTCCAGAGCCCTACTAATTAGCCTATAGCAGACACTCCTTGGTAGGCTACGTAGGAAACGACAATATTCACAATGACATGTTGTTGTTAAGGTCATCAGCCAAAAGGCTGGTTTGAACCTGTAGAGGTTTTACTAAGTAAATCGAGGAGTGAGGTGGTTTACCATTGCCTTCCTCACTGAGTGGAAAAGTACACTTATCAGCATGCCAAGCCCTCTGAAAAGCATATATTTTCCACTCTGTAAATGACACTTTCACTTCATTCACCACAGGGTCTGGCTGTATAATGAAATCCATTACTTTCAGACGAGATAACTCTGATTAGTGTCTTTTACACCTCTACCTCTTCTGTTCTTAAATGATTCAGTCATTTAATTGGCTGACCATATGATAAGAAACAGAACTATTTATTTTAGCCCTGCAACTAACAGATTGAGTGTAAATAATTTGGCACTCCACCTGTCTGTTATGGGCACAATGACATGTTCCTTACATATTCGACACAATAAAACAATAATACATTAAAGTTTACCGAACAATTCTTCACGAAAATTAGAAAGAACTAGAAACAGATATTTGTTGTTCCCTTTAAAATTCAGTTAATGAGAAATGAATACAAACACTAATGAAAAATTAAATTAGAAAAAATATTAACTTCATCGGTGAGTGGTCTGCTTCATTACGTCATTTTTATATTAGTCTATTATTTGTATCATCGTAACCAACCGTTCATTTTTTATTATAAAAAAATATTTAGGCACAAAAATGTACAATGATTTTCATAATTACAATAAGTTTATAGATAAACAAATAGACTAAACATAAATTTTTCGCTAGTAATAGAAGAGCAACTTGAGGGAACATTGCACGGGGGAAAATGTAGTATAAAGAAAAATAAATGACTGATGATTTAATATAAATCCTACAGATGAAGTAACGACTATAAGACTTGAAATATTAGCATAAAAAAACAGTCAGAAGGATAAATAAACAATTTTTTCGTTTAAATTTAGAGTACGTTTACCTAATTCTTACCATACCTACTAATGTAATGATAAGCAAAATTACCTACCCAACAGAATTCACGGTTGAAGGAGTTGAGCAGGAATCCATGTATCTACGTATATATACACCATCGTTATCTACCCAATCTATAGGACAGCAGCCGCAAATTAATCAAGTTAACTAAGTAATTCCCTGTCTTAATTGTACCCTACGTAGACATGGCGTGTGTACAACCGGAACTTTATAATGTATTAGAATAATATTATAAAAAGAACCGTGATGTTAATAACTAACTTTTAGCATAGGTTAAAATATCATTAACTGTAATAAACAAAAATTTAGGCAACGTCAAAAAAATCCACTATTCTTTAAAAATGACCCATTATAAAAAGAACCGTAATTTAATAAAAAAATTAAAACAATGAAAATATTAAATAAATTACGTTTGTTTTAAAGTTTGGGTAAACTGTAGGTCTACAGAATCGTGAATTATTTATTTGAAATCATAATTATATTTTCACTTCGACCTTGAATATGTCCCTCCCTTCATCTAAATAATGCAAATATTCCTCAAGACGATAAAATAAAGTATCTAGGCCTATGGCTGGATGAACTACTGCCATAGAGCCTAATTAGAAAAAATACAAATGCCTCGAACTGAGTAAAATTGTCTTAAAATGTTACATCCTTTTTTTATAATTTTTTTTGAGCCATAATTGCCGAACTATAGTCAACTTTCAGTCTTTAGCGGATCGTTTAATTTGTTTTCTTCTATCCCTCATTTTCCATATATTTTCAGATCTGGCTTTCCTCCGTCCACGTTATATTGTCGAAATTTTCTGGTTATCACTGGCAATTGAATTTTTGTGTCCTTGAGTAGCCTATTTATCCATCTTCTCGTATTAGAATCTTGTTGTACGTTATCCCCATGGTGATAAGATCGTTTTTTTATCTCCTGTAGCCAGCCATTCTGTGTTTGTATTGCATGAGCTGATTGAGAAGTTTCTTGAAGAGCCTTATTTCTGGCAACCTGATTAAGTGGCTGATAAATGGCAATCGTCTTTTTCTTATAGTATCTGTTATCTGTTCGTTTTCGTTGTATAGAAAATAATATACAACCTTTATTATAAAGGTTTGTATGGTATAAAGGTTTGTATGGTATGTATAAAGGTTTATAAAGGTTTGTTGAAATGTTTAATTAAACATTTCTAGTTTAGTAAATCTTGCAAGTATCTACTGTAAGAGCTTTGCCAAGAGAATGTAACTTGTAAACTTAGTTTAGCACACTTTACAAGCTACAATAGCCCTTGCTATGAGGTAAGAGCTACCTCATTTCCAGAACTTTCAAAACCTCCAGAATTTAGGGTATTACCCTAAACTGCATATTAAGGCCGCAATCTTAAAAGAACAATTTTCGTCACACCACGCCGCCACCAATTTCAGCTGACATGCCACTTATCCTATCTAATAGAGCACAAAATTGTAGTTAATGAATTCATTTTAAAGAAAATCGTAAGCCCATTTTTTTTAATTGAAATAGTTGAATAAATTACAGTTTCCGGTCGACCGATTTGTTGAAAATGTTCATGCCGGGTTCCCTCATGGTACTTAACTTAACTTAAGTTTCAAATTTCAACTTCGCACAATATTCCGTTTTTGAGATATTTTGTTCACACACGCGCGCGCGCACACACACACACAGACCAATCGTTAAAAACATATTTTTTTCGGTTCAGTGGCCTGAAAACGTGTGTTTCCGGTGAAAATTTTTTTCGGAAAAATCGACATGAAAACAATACTTTCCTTCCCTATATTTCATACGTATAGGACAAGAGAAAATAAAAAGTAATACCTTGCAAATACCACAGTACCTGAAACTGTGTTTTAGTTACGGTGACGAATGGCTTGACCGGGAGAGCCAAACATTGTACTAAAACTAATTGATTATAAATTATTACTACAAGTAATAGTTTCCAGTGTTAATATCCACAAGTTAACTTATTAATTGTTCATTAAACGGTTTGCAATTTCATTAAGAAATAAAGCGATAGGAAATAATTATATGAAAGAAAAGCAGTAGGACATCCGTACCTATATAGAAAAATTCTGGTGTGAAGTACTCACACGGCTTTCTCTTGCCAATGTTTATAATGAACAATGTAATCTCCTTCATTTTTTTATACTTTTATGACCGCATGGAATCACTTTAGTCAGTTCATGATGTCATTACTTTCTTCTGGGTGTTCTTTAATTTTTTTCCCAGTATTTTTTCATTCTTTCAGATCTATTTTGTCTTTTTTCAACTGAAATAACCTCTTTGTATAGTTTTCTTGTTTTTACATGTAATTGTTAACTTTTGTCGTTAATGACTTGTTTGTATTTTGAGGATTTATGCTTTAGATCATTTATTGTTAATTCAAGTTCTGCCAAGTCCTCTTTAATTCCTTTTATCTACTGGATGTTCGAGTTTTTAGAGTTATACGGTTTTTTACTATTCTAAAACAATTCTTATAATTCTAGTTTCTGGGGTTTTGAGTATACGCCCAAGAAGGAGACCCTCTTCTTCCTCATTGCGTCCGTGATGGGTTCTATCTTCTTTCATTTATGTACCTTCTACATTTATTTTAAAACAAAAAATAACTATAACAGAAATTATACCTATGTTGTGAACTAAATAAATCTCGATACCATCCAGAAAATGGGCGAAGAGGCTCTTCACCTTCTCCTCAATAGCCGCCGCTGGTTTTATGATGATTGTCGGCAGTTAATTAAAAAACTTCTAGTAAAAAAATAAACAAAAGTGATAGCCTTTAAAGGGAAATATTTAGTCTGGACAAACGTAATAGTTGATGGAGTAATCCTCCATCAGGTCATTCATTCTATCTATTTCAGATGTTATATTATATCATATGAAAAGGATAATCATGTGCCACAAAAATTACAAATATTTAATAAAATTTATTGAACAATATGTCAGAATTTAAAAAGAAATGCCCGAACTGACACATAGATGAAATTTTATCAGACAGTGACTCTCCCTTCATTGGTTAATGGTAGTGTGAAAAAAGAAATACGATAATTCCATCGAGTTTACAGAGGTGCAGTTTTTGAGAAGGGTTAAGGGCTGTTAGTAAACTGAATCGGTTCAGAAAGGAGGATATACGGCGATAATTAGGTGTCAGTTCTTTTGAGGAGACAGTTATGAAGTAGCCCTACCGCCGGAAATTGACCGATCATCTTCAAAGAATGCCTCCACATATGATTCCTAGACTGACTAACTGCCCATAACAGGCAGATGGAGTGTTAAATTATTTACACTCGATCTGCTAATTATAGGGCTACAAAAAACAGTTCCGTTTCTTATCACATGCCAATTATATGACTGAAACATTTAAGAACAGAAGAGGTAGAAGTATAAAGCCACAAGTCACAGTTATCTCCTCTGAGATAAATTTTATTATACAGCCAGACCCTGTGGTGAATGAAGTGAAAGTGTCATTTGCAGGGTGGAAAGCAGATGTTTTTCAGAGGGCCTGGCATGCTGATAAGCATACTTTTTCACTCAGTGAGTAAGGCGTGAGTAAGTAAACCACCTCACTCCTCATTTTACTTAGTAAAGCCTCTAGAGGTTCAAACCAGCCTTTTGGCTGATGACCTAAACAACACAAAGACTGAGTAAAAGTTGCAAACCGACTGGATTGCGTAATCCCGGGCGACAAGTGGCCAGGTGGATGCCAGAAAAGTTCCTTTGGACCTAATCCTTGAATGTTAGAAAAAGAAGAAGATAAAAAGGTAACTGTAATTTTTATCTTAGCATTTTATAGGCTTCTATAATAGACAAAGATTTCAATAGGCAATAAAAGTGCATAAAGAGGTGCACTTATAAGGTCGATGGTAATAAATTTAGACTTTATGATTAGTACTATATTATTATGCTAATTTTTAGTAAAACAAAGAAAGGAAAGACAAGATAAACTGATAAGAGTCATAAGTAGAAGCTGGTATGAAAACAAAACATGATTCAGTTCAGCCAGTTTTAATTCAAGGTGAAGCATACGGAAACTCAGAGTAATCAGACAATGCCCGCTCGAATGTAACTTGCTTTCTGGAAATTAAAAATACATAAAATTTCACATAATAGTTTATTTATTCATATTTTTGTATTGTACTTTTATATTATTTTGTTTGAAAAATATTTTACTTTTTGGTAGAATTCTTAAAAACATATAAAATAGAAAAAGGCATACCTTCCGGTAATTTGAAATTAAAAACATTACGTAACATTAAGGTTACTTTAATTATTAATAATATGAAGTAAACCAAATTTATGTAATAATTATTTTGAAACTACAATAAAAAACTCAAAATTCATTTACGTATTTCCAAAAAAACTTGTAAGTATACCTCGTTTATTCTGCCCTCGTTTGCCGGACCAATCTGGATCGGAAAAAGTATTTTTTTCCGAAAATTACGATATACCATCTGAACAATACTGGAATCTAGACACAGTAATTTTTACACTGAGTAACTTTCTATATAAAGTAATAACTTACTGTATAAAGTGGACAAGTATTGTCCACTTGTGAATTGTTTAGGTCATCTGATGAAAGGCTGGGTTGAATCTCTAGAGGCATTACGAAGTAACATAAGGAGTGAGATGGTTTAATAAGGCTTGCTCACTGAGTAGAAAAGTATTCTTATCAGCATTCCAAGCCCTCTGAAAAGCATCTACTTTCCACCCTACAAATGGCATTCTCACTTCATTCACCACAGGGTTTGGCTGTATAACGAAATACATTACTTTCAGAGGACAGGACCAAGATAGCTATGATGGTAGCCAACGTTCGAACCGGACAGGCACGTTAAGAAGAAGAAGTATTTCACCACTACCTCTTCTGTTCTTAAATGCTTCAACCATATAATTGCGTGACCATGTGATGACAAACAGAACTACTTTCTGTAGCCTTATAATTAGCAGATCGAATGCAAATAATTTATCACTCCACCTGCCTGTTGTGTGTATTTATTGTCTACATATCAAAGCTTAATTACTGAACGTCTGGACCAAGAGTTATAGTCGAAATCACTAGAGGCGTGAAAAAATTATTCATAATAGACTATCAGTGTATGAGAACACTAATTTTTGATTTAAGAATTAGATTTCAGGCTTGTGTATTTTTTGTTCTGTTTAACGAAAAATTTCATTTGTTTTTTCATGTAATATCGCTGACAAGAAGTAGACTAAAGATTTATTTTTTTATTTATTTTATTTAATTAATTAATTTTTTTTTTGCTTTTTCGGTCTCATTTTACCACTTGAATCAAATTTGGAAATCCTTCTTGTTTTGGTGTCAGGATTTTTACGCTTTTCCCAATAAAGCTTCATATTTTAGGATTTTATCTTCTTTTTTTATACAAGGCGGCGAGAAAAACTCATGTTCACTCCCTCACGATGAGGGAAGTAGTGTTGGACTCAATTGAGACGTTCTCGACCAGCCCCAAGGAGGCCGCCACCGCCTACCAACCAAAAACCCGCCGCCTGGCCACTTGATCCGACATCAGCAAACAACTCTCCACCTCCCTCGGAACTGTTTATATAATACTATAAGGAAGATGTCGGGTTAAAAAAATTAGATACTGTCAGTGGGGCGTGAAAGGGAACTATAGCCTAATTTCCCTCTCGCTGACACTGACCAACACTCACTCTCACTTTCATTCATCTCTTTCATCACCAGCTCAGGAAATTAATTGAAATTTTCAGTTGGGATCTGATCTGTCTGATTTATCTGTACAAATCATTAACGACAGAGCTCGAGTTTTTTCGACGAATCTTGTGTCTTTATTTTTAAGCAACTTAAGCTGTTCAGATTTTTCTAAAAGATTTGTTCTGCAATGTTACGTTTGTCCATATCTTGTTTTACTTTGGCCAACCACTTTAGAGGATTTTTCCAAGAGTTAATTAAAGGAATGAGTTGTTTAGTTAGGCCTACTCGATTGTCCGGTATTCTAAGTAAATTCTCGAAAAAGAAATTCGTTTCTTTCACATGATGTCAGTAATTGGCTCGATTTCATAGTAGAGTTCAGAATTAGACGTTAAGATCCAGATATCGTTGAGTTTCCGCTTTGTTTATGCAAGTCCTAAGGATTCTTCTTTCTACTCCAAGAATTTCTCTCATTTCGTAATAATAAAGATTTATTTATTATCCATTATTATTACCAAAGGAAATATTACCAAGAGGAAATTATTACCAAAAGTCACACTGTATTTGAAGTGAAAAATATAATAGGTAGCAACTGAGGTAGGATGTCATGATTTGGTATAAATTAGTTTTCAACTGCAATAGGCCTATTAGTTAAACTGTCACACTTTTTTTAATCTTGTTAGTATAATATTTTCTATTACAGTATAGATCATTTTTTTATAATCATTTACAATGATTCGAATCAGTTAAATATATTATCGACTGTAAGATTAAATTAACATTTTTTATCTAAAAAATAAATTTCCCACATATTTTATCGATGTATGTAATAATTTTCTTTGACAATGCGACTTTCATTTTTTATCAAAAGGTATCGCTTTTAATAATTCAATAAATGGCCTACATACAATACGTAATTTTCGGAAACTTTCATTTTTTATTACATTTTTCTTTTCTGTACGTTATTTGCTAACTCGTAATAACCATGGTAGTTGTTATAATGTACGTTGAATAACCTTCATGAATGTGAAATCAGAGATGCTTGATATGAGATCATTTATGATTTATGGTATGAAGCTTAATTTTAAATAACAGACTAGCTGAAACTATGTTGATCTGATTCAACCGTAAATGATATAAAATTACAAATATTTTCTTCAATTTCCTTCTTTCGACAAGTTTCCATTTTCTCATTTAAAATACAATTTTTTTAAATAAAGAATTTACAATTTTTTTCGTTTCGTTCAAAGTGAGTTTGCGAGATTGGCTAACTTTTACAGAACAAATTGGAATGTCGAATAATGAAATCACTACCTACTTCATTTAATCCACCTTCATTTACATTCCTTCATTTAGTCCACCTTTTAATATAAAAGCGAAACTACAAATTTTCGTAAAGAAAAAACTAAATACTTAACGAACATCAAAACAGTCCCGCGTCACTTAGACACAATACGGAAAATTTGGAAACGTTGATAGCTTTAAGTATTTCAGGCAGATAACACAACCAAAGACCAGCGAAAGGGAAACTAATAACAACAGATGAGATAAGATGGCCGGTTCTCTCCGAATAATTCACCAACTGTATAAGAAAAAAGAACTCTCGATGCAAGCTAAGATCACCATTATAATCCTGTAATAAAATATGCGTATCTAAACGCAAGTGAATACCTCAGAATTACCGTAAAGGCTGGTCTAAGAGAAACATCAAATATTTAAGAGAAAGATCCTTCTCAAGAAAATGGATCTGAAAATGGTAAACAGATAGTACAGTTACGAGGAAGAGATGAACTGTTCAAGAAAAAGGAACGATTAATGGAAACGATTAGAGAATGAAAACTGAAATTCTACGGACACTTGTGCAGAATGAATGACAAACGGTTGTCGAAACAAATCTTGTTATAACACTAAACAGTAGATATAAGGTACCGGACAATTGATTGAAAATCCTACAACGGTTATCACAAGCAATTTTTTTCAGAGCTTAGTTTAGCGTCAATTACTGATTTTCCGTTTTTTTAAGTCCTGTAGAGGATGATTTTAATTTTGTGTCATTCTCTCATGATCAAAATTAGGTTATGTTTTTAATATTTTGTTGTTTACTAATGATTAAACATAGGCTGTTATATTGTTCATTATTTTCATTGGCAAGAAAAAAATTGTGTGAATGTGTCACACGAATTTTTTTTTTTTTGTTATTTGGTTTACGTTCGACTGTTATGCACATTAAGGCTAATGAAGACGGTGAAAAGTGATGAAGAAAATGAGTAATGAAGAATGCCAAAACTGAAATGGCTGAAAAAGCCTCCTTATCCCTCCTGCGTAATCAGTCAACCACCAGTCTGAGGCATGAAAGAGCAAAAAATTATGATGGTGTAATTTGTATACTATTTTATCAGAACTCAGCCGAAAATCGAAATCGGTTTCAGTGGTGTAACAATAAGGTGGCAGAAAGAGCAAAATTCCAGGGGCCCCCGGCCCAAAAGGGCGCGAGCCCAGGAGGATGCTGAAATTTTTATTACAAAATTAAATAAAACATAGTTTTAATTCAAGTAATTTTAGTTACCTACCTACTAAAGTACATACATATTTCAAATTTTAAAAATGTATTAAGATTTGAACGCATTTATAAGAAAATGATATCACCCATTTGTAGAACGCGTCTGGAACGTAGTAATAATACCACTTGTAGACGCGGCGCAGTAACCATACTGTAAACTTATGGAAGAAATGTTTTGTCTGTTTTTTTGACAGTTCATAATTTTTGGTGAGGGACTTGGCCGCAGGCTCAACAGTGTGCATCTTGATACATACCACGATACAAGTGTTCAAGTTTTCCTGAAGCGTGCATTGCATTTCTGTTATTTGTAACCATTCCTGTGACTACGGCTAGCGCCGTGCAATCTTTTTCACTATTAAAATTGATAAAAAGTTATTTATGGAAATCTATGCTACAAGACAGGTTACGCAACTATGTGTCCATCGAACATTCCGTGGCGCGAAATTTAAACCTTGATGTCATTAACACTTTTGTTGAACAGAAAGCGCAAAAAATGGAATTTTAATAATAAAAATTTTGAGTAAAAAGTAAATATTGTTATTTCAATCCAATACGCTCTTTAAATTAAACGTTACTAGAAAATCAATGAAAATGCTCATAATTTATAAAAAGTTTTGAACGTACTTTACATAATTATTTATTGAAAAGAAACTACAACATTGGTTGAGCTTTTTTACATTGAAGGAGTACCCGATGAATTTGCCACCAGGCTTTGCAGTTACGCCACTCCTTGGTACCTTGGTATTGCAGTAAGGTTACTCTACTGATTAATTTATAATAATACTACAACATTTACGACAGATTTTCGGTTATGGATATTTTATCAATATTTCGAAGAAGAACAAATCACAAAAATTAAGTGGAATTTTATTTCTTTATTTAAAACCACTTAATAAAACTTTAATATAATGAACAAATTAAAAACAAGCATCATTAATATGTCACAGATAACATCTGATTACTCACGTACATTAATTAAACTTAATATTGCATTGAACTTGGCAGGTTTAATGATCGTGTGAATAAACGTGATGTACATTACGTTCGTAATTATTTCACATCCGAATCCGTTTTAAGATATACTGCATGAAACAATTATTCTTATCTTGTAACTATGATTTAACCATCCTGCCGTTAGTATGTAGTTTTTTTTTAAACCCTAATGTGTTTACGTTTAAATCTGTTCAATTTAAGAACAATAAGGAACCCCATACCCCAATGACATAAAAATGATATGTCTTCTTCTTCAGGAGTCTATCCGTTGATGTTCACGACCATCATAGCAATTCTCACTTTGTTCATTGTATATTAGAAATAGCTCTTCTAAGGTTTGTCCAAACCAAATTTTCAGATTTCAAAGCCACATCAACCTTCTTCTGTTTGGTCCACAATTTCAATGTATTTTCCCTGCAGAATGGCTTATTGCAACGAATATCGTAAGTCATTTCACATGATAGTATGTTCAAAATATTGGAGCTTTCTACACTCGATGGTGGAAATAACTTCCATGTCTTTTTCATTCTCCTAAGAATCTCTATATTTGGCATCCGAGAAGTTCATGGGACCCTCAACAATCGAATGATATTACTGACGTTTTGTTTAAAACAACTTTGTGGATCGCAGTTAATATTCGTAAGTGAGTGTACCTTAACAAGCGAATATAAATAAATTTTTCATATTACACTTACTTTCTTATTTATGACCTTCTGAAATAAAGTAAAGAAGTATTGCCACAGTCAAAAATGTGAAAATGAGAGTAATCTTGTACATACTCTGGCTGACCATTTCTGAAAAAGTATAGTTAATTTAATTCCATCCATAAAAGTACACCGGTAACCACTGTCTAGTATTTAAATCCGTATCAAAGTTTTTACTAGGATTTGAACCGTGGAACCTTCGTCTCCTTACATCAGCTGTATGAAGTAAATAAATTTTTATTTAAGTACCGCAATAAGAATTTTCATTATTTCACTTAATATTACAAGTATTGTGACAATAGGGGATACTTGGAATAATAAAAGTTTTTATCAATTAGGGTTTTACGGACATTTTTCGGAATAGGTGATTAAGCCTTTGTCCTCTGGGCAGTAAAGGTTTTATTATGTTAATGACTATATTATTTCTCTCTTTCACTCTTTTATCTTTTATTTATTTACTTTATCATTGTTCTGGTAAAGTGTAGGAGTTACAAATCACAGTTTTTTTTTTGTTCTCTTATTCTTAGTTATTCTAGAAATTATTAACACCCATTACTTTAGAAGCCGAACAATCTGTTGATTCAATTAGTTTAGTGTTTGAATTCAGCGGTGTCAAAACAGTCGTTCACGTTTCGGAAACTTCACATGTCAATAGGAAACTGAGTTGTTTTGTTGTTTGTTAATGACTATATTTTTCTTTAGTTAAGTTTAGTAAGCTTTAAGTTTGTAACATTTACTTATGATATTTTGTAATCAATCTAGACTAAGCAGGCCTGTAATTTAATAATAATAATAATAATAATATTTTTTATTTTTACATATTATATTTATTTATATTTATATATTTTATTTATAAATATTACTTATTTATTTAATAGTAGTCTAAGCGTAATAATTTACTATAAATTATTATTTTTTTTAATAAATAGCTGTTATCAATTCAAAAGAATTCTGTTTTTTGTTTATTATTATAACCATACCTGAAAAGAACCTGGAATGAGTGTAACAGTATTTTAATTTTATGCAAAAAACCGGTTTTTCAACCCAACTTACTTTCATTTTTAATTTCACTCGGTATTTGCAAATGTTATTAAAAGTAAACAATAAAACATTTATTTAACTTTATCGCCCCTATAGTACTTTATGCAAATTCTAATTGAAAAGTGAAAATATTTGCATACATAAGGCTAAAGATTTAATAGAAATCCTTCAAGTAAATCCAGTTCAAAAATGACATTTTAATTCTAACAAATTTTTTACTTAATTTTCTTTAAAATTTAATTATTTGAATTTTACATTTTAATTAATTTATTAGTAATTTATAAACATATAATAAAGGTTGGTAGCAATTTAATACCGTTGTAGCACACGAATACAACTTTCTTCAGGCAAGAAAAAGTTATAAAAATATCAAAGATTTCTAATACATTCCGGATTAATTTCTAATAATATTGCCGTAGATACAAATGCGAATATTTAGTTTTGCTGTTATTTTAAGTACATTAATTAAATACCTATAGATTAATAATTATAACTTTATGTTATATGATGAATGACGCAAAATGAAAATCAACCTTTGTAGGGCTTAAAATGATAGAAAATCAGTAATCTCCTCCAAACTAAGCGTTGTACAAAAAGATGTTTGAAATAAAATAGTAGATGTTTTTATTTGCTATAACATTAATAAATTTTTGTCGTTAAATAAAGCCGCCATCTTAAATAATCCAAATTTTTACAGATTTTCATGGAGAAAACAAAAAATCACTAATGCCACTAAACTAAGCGTTGTACAAAAAAATATTTAAAAAAAAATTGTAGGTTTTAAATGTTTTAAAACTTGAATTAAACACTTTTGCTTTAAAATGCATATAGACCACGATTTAACAAAACCATTTTTTTCTACGAGAGAACAGCCTCCCATAGAAATTCAGCGGAAATGGCGCTTACCCTATCTTGTAGAACTTAAAAATGTAGTAAATAAGACGACCTTACAAAATTCGTAGTAGCCGTTTTTGAGAAAATTGTAAGAGTGAAAAATTACACGAATAAAATACTAGTTCCGATGACCGATTTTGAAGAAAATGTTTTTGTCGGATCTTCTGGTGGTACTTAACTTAAGTTTCAACTTTGTACGATGTTTCGTTTTTGAGATATTTTGTTTACACATACACACAGGATCAATCGCTAAAAACGCCTATTTTTGTGTCAGGGGGTCTGAAAACATGTACATCCGGTGAAAATTCGATTTGAAAAACCAACATGAAAACAATAGTACCTTCCTTTCTCGTATATTCATATAGAGAAAGTAAAAGTACAGGAACAAGCTACATGTCATGGTAAAAATAGATGTGCATTTACCAATAATTTGACATTTTACGCGAAATAATAAGCATCATTTTGGAGGTTATGTTAATAATATTTTTAACAAAATTAACTACTAATTTACTGTCTAACACAATGATTCACTAACGATATAAATAGTAATTTGTTGTGATGTAAGTATCTGAACTATTTACTATTCATAAATTAGGTCCATTAAAGGATGGTACACGTTATTTTTAAAACTGGGTTATAATCATCATTGTTCGATAGTATTTTGGGTGAGTAAACAAACTATTGTAGTTTACAAATGAATCAAGTTCAGTGGTGTGAAGGTTATAGAATATCTATTATGTTAACTCAATTATCAATCATATTACCTAGTTACCTAAATTCACTTATCTCAAATCAACAAAGAATGCGTTTCCTGTTAAACAAATTTTGAAAGAACTTTTATACTAAAATATCATTCATGTTTACAAATTGTCACTATGATCGGAGTAGTAAACCAATTTTAATCGTTTAGGGTTATTTTGGACCACGTAAACATTTTTCTGAAAGTTTTTCATTCAGCCCTCTCTTAACATTCTTTCACCATAGTTCTTTCTCAAGGTAGTTTAAAATAACAGGCACTCAATAAAGAAGATTTAAGTATAACGAAGTCTACCTTCAAAATTTTTTTTATGTTGAAAACTTACGGAAAAAAATTGTGTTTGAAAAGAAGAAATATTTTTTTAAATTCTGAATTTAAATGATTTCAAAACTGTACCCTTATCCCCTCAAATCAAATTAAGGGTTGAAGAGCAGCCACAAGTGTAAGAAATCATAATGCGGGTGAACTTTGGAAAAAATTGATTCTAGAGCACCATGTACGGTGTACCCTGTGTATTAGAGTTAAGAAACAATTATTTAAAAATAACAGAAATTACGATAAAAAAATTAATTGAAAATATATTTAATCTAATTAAAATACAAGACGATGCACCCCAAATTTTAATTACATGTAAACTCTCTCGTACAAAACTACATTAGGGAATACTGAGTACTGAGCAAACATATTTTAAACACCTTTGGCCAAGGGATCTTCTTAGAAAGGGTCAAAAAGGACTGTATTGATGATTATACCCGTAACAGGCATGTGGAGTGTTAAATTATTTGCACTCGATCTGCTAGATCCAGAGCAATAAAACATAGTTCTGTTTCTTATCACATGGTCAGTCAATTACATGACTGAAGCATTTAAGAAAAGAAGTAGAGGTGTAAAAGACACTAGTCAAGAGTTATCTCTACTGAGGAAACGAATTTCATTATTATACAGCCAGACCCTATGGTGAATGAAGTGAAGGAGTCATTTGCAGGGTGGAAAGGAGATGCTTTTCAGAGGACCTGCCATATTGATAAGCAGACTTTTCCACTCAGTATGGAAGGCAATAGTAAACCACCTCACTCCTCGTTTTACTTAGTAAAGCTCCAAAGGTTTAAACCAGCCTTTCGGCTGATGACCTAAACAACAAACTTGATGATTGCAAACTCCAAATAAATCATGTTTTAGAACCATTAGCGTCAAATTTATTAATTGTTATAACGTTATGTATTAACTGGTACTAAATTCTAACAAAACTGTTCATTCAATTTATTATTCTGGATAATCATAGCATCACCTTGGTACATAGCAAACAATGTAGGGCTACTACCTGTATACCAGAGATTTACATATTCCAACAAGAAATCAACACATTCATTACAAAATGTCAAAGAAGTTACAAATCACATTTTAATATACTCGTCAGCTCTCTCTTAGACAATTTAAACGACACACCGACTGAAATGAAAACTTCTTACCCACTTTTGTTTTAAAGTGACACGAAAACGTATAAAATAAATCTACCAAGTTCTTCTATTGGGAGTTTTATTCGGTCATGAAATGTAACAAAGAAAACTGATCTACTTAAAATAATAATAAATTCATAGCACAGCATTACCTTTGTATAATGGACCCTAGAAACCAAAATTCTGAGTAGTTTAAAAAGACCTAGTGATAGAACACGGTAAACACGAAAATGTTATAGAAGGTAGAACATTTTTTATCCCTAATGTGCGTACGTTGCAATCAGTTCAATCTAAGAACAATAAGCATCCCCATGGCCCAATAGATAAGAATGATGTGTATGGCGTGTAATGAGGTGTAGCCTACTCTTGTACAGACTCAGACCGATCATTTCTAAAAAAGTATGATTAACTGAACCCCAACCATCAAAGTATGCCGCAAACCACTCTCTAGTATTCAAATCTGTATAAAAGTAACTATTTTTAATAAAACAAAACAATTTTAGTACAAAAAAAATTAGGAAACTAAAATAAACACCTACATTTTTATGAATCTATTATTCATAAAATTTAATTACCTAACGATCAAGTCTACAGAGACATAAAACCAATAACAGTGGCCAAGCACAAGAAACGACTGTCGTACTTTGGACTTAGAACACCAAACACCAGACTTTTACGCAGAATAATTGACCATGCAATTAGGCGAAAAACGGACGCTGGTACATGTGGCACAAAGAAATCAAAAGGGATTTACAAGAACTGGGACTAACTCACGAAGATCTAACGGAAAAATCACCCAAATACTAACAGGCCATCAAGGACCACAGCCATCGGCTTACGACACAGAAAAGAGAATAAATATAAGCAGAGGAAATTTTCAGAAGCAGCCAAACAGAAGCGTGCTCAGAACATGAGAGAATATCACACCAAAAAGAAACTAAAAGCTTCCTAATTGACTAAAGTGGTCCATTGCGACTAAACAAGCGCTAAAACAATGTATTAGTTACTAGAAAAATGAAACGATTTCAAGAATGTTTATTTAATAACAACATTACGTCACGGAAACAGAAGAATTATTAATAAATATTTTCTACGGTTCTTGTTTTCGTTAGAGGTTAGTTATGAAATAATTAAAACTATTGTTACGTTGTTTTTAATCGTGCAATTACTAATACATTTCACAAGGTTGTAGCCATAAAAAGATCGGTACGGAAAAAATCAACTAATTTTGTCTAAAATTAACTAACGTCTTCTTTACACGGATGTTTGTGGTAAGATATTTTTGTTACACAGTTACTAGCTGAAATCAAATGTAGTCAATTGTCAGTCATTTGTGTTTATATAAATTACCACTTTACACAGCATATTTATTTTATCCGTGTGTATGCTATGCGATTGAAAAGCAACCAATTTATGAGAGAGTTTTAATAACTAGGAGACCCCACCCAAACATAACGGGGCTCACTTCCTTCGAATTGTTTTCCCGTTTTTAAATATTTTGTTGCTGTAGAAATAAATAGTAAAATAATAACCATTGTAGGATCATTTGTATTGATTTTTTTTAGTTTATTTATGACAGGCGGGTGGAGTGTCAATTTTAGGTTTTATAATTATTATAGGTAGGTATTTATAGGTTTATTGTTTATAACAGGCAGGTGGAGTGTTAAATTATTTACACTTGATCTGCTAGTTCCAGGGCTACAAAAAATAGTTGTGTTTCTTATCACATGGTCAGCCAATTATATGACTGAACTATTTAAGAACAGAAGAGGTAGAGGTGTAAAAGATACACGTTACACTTATCTCCTCTGAGAGTAATGAATTTCATTATACAGCCAGACCCTGTGGCGAATGTAGTGAAGGTATCATTTGCAGGGTGGAAGAAGATGCTTTTCGGAGGGCCTGGCATGCTGATAAGCATACTTTTTCCACTCAGTAAGGAAGGCATTGGTAAACGATCTCACTCCTTGTTTTACTTAGTAATGCCTCTAAAGGTTCAAACCAGCCTTTCGGCTGATGACCTAAACAACAACACAAATTATTTTAAGTTGCATCAACATCTTAGTTATTAGTGACTACTTTGGGGTATGTAACAATGAGTTTTGCCAAGCAATCATTTGCAGACCCTTGCTGAAAATCGAACCCGAGTCTTTCCGCATGGCATGCTAGCGAGCGTTACCTCACTAACCTTCCAGTAGTAGTAGTAGTAGTAGTAGTATTGCTATGTGCAGTAGTTGTAGTGGTTACACTCGGTACGGAGCTGACTCAATTATAATTTCAAACACAAGAAGAACCATTTCGTTGTTAGCATTTTAAGAATTTAAGATAATAATAGGACACCTCCGTGGCCCAGTGGTTAGAAATTTAGACTAAGCTGCACACCGCAAAGCATGATAGATTCCCAGCTGGGGTTTAGTACTATTGCGTATTAAAAATCACTGGTTCTAAAATGTGAATAAGTTGGAATCTGTTGAATTTAAGAACACTAAGCATCCCCCAATGGGATGAACGTGATGTGTATGCCGTGTAAATGAGCTGTAGTCTATGCAAACTCAGGCCGACCATTCCGGAGAGAGTATGGTTAATTAAACTCCAACATTCAAAATACACCGGGAATCACTGTCTAGTATTCAAATTTGTATAAAAATATTGTTTGTATAATATGAAACCTTTACTAGGATTTGAAACAAGAATATTCGTCTCCAAAAATCAGTTGTTAAACAGCTTGCCCTCGGCGTCGACTTTACCACTAGACCAAACCCGTAAGTTTAAATAAATTAATACAAATATAATAATAATAATAATAGTAACTAAAATAAACTTAGCTGAGAAAAAATATTTTTCAAAATAGTAGTTATAAAATTAGGTATCATGTAAAATGCAAACTCATCTGACAGAATTTTGAACAAAATGATTAGAAAACTCTTTCTAATGGTAACATCAGGAGCATGGATCCGAAATGTCAAAGAAGCCAGGATCGAACTCGGATTAACTTCCGATGATTTAGAAAACAAAACAGAAATATTAAAAATCTTTAGAAATAAGGAAAGTAGATTTGAAACAAAATCAGATGGAAAAACAAACACAAGCAGGAAGAAACCGGTCGTTTCAGAGGAAGTTCAGTGAGCAAGATCAGCCCGAATGAAGGCATACTGGCAGAACATCAACCTAAAGCATGTGAAATAGAAGAAGCTTTCTAAATTTGACTAAAGTGATCCATTGAGGTCATAAAAGAAAAAAAAGATTACCATCATTAGGTTTACTATAATTTGAATTTTAAAATTATATAAGACCAATGAGTGAAATGAAGCCAAACTTTAATATAAAAAACGTACGAAATTCATTATAAACAAAAGCAAATCTGTCTATTAGTCGATGCCCGCTAAACCAACAAAAAATATTCTACATTCCAAACGGAAAGTTTAAAAATTTAAAAATATTTAAATCAGAGGAACATGTCAATTTTTCTGATAACTGATTAAATATTCTTACATAGGCGAAAGAAATGTGAAGTATTTTGTAGTATAACTTTATTTTCCCTATATATTATTTAATAAATATTACACGCGATTTATAAACGGTATTTTCTTTAAATATAGGTAATAAAAAAATATTATTAAATGCTTACCAAATCGTCTGCAACTATCATAATAATGTTTGGCCGAAATGAATTAACAGTAGCCGTACAGCTAAATATAGTAAAGATAAAAACATATCGGTTAACTGTAACCGTCCATAAAAAGGAGGTGAAAGATACATTGTGCCTTCTTCGGTTTAACATCGCGCACTTAACTCACTGGAGAACCGTACCAGAGTACTAGCGCACTTGAAGGACCAGGTATAGTATGCTAGGGCATCGCGAACTGACTAACCCACTTCATTCAAACTAACGATACCAACTTCTAGCCTTGCACTAGTCATCCCTGCCCCATCATTTTCATCTCTGGGAAAACCGTGTACACTCCGCTTTAGAAATACCTTCTAAAGGCCACTACCATCCTGTTTCTTTAATATTTTCATAACGAATAATTATGTCATATTAATAATTTATAAAGCTCTTTTAACTTTAATTGTTTCGCAGTTTTACAGATTTGTATGATCTAATTAAGACAACTAGAAGCTTTGTATTAATTACATATTACTCATAATAACTTCCACTAACCACTAACTACCAAACAACAAAAAATAACATACACATTATAGTACAATATTATGTAATTTTAATTTTTAAAAAAAGTTGTTTTACAACATTTTTTATTTAACATATTATCATATTTATTTTCATATCCGGAATGATTATTTTATACGAGTTCATTCCACTATCCAAAATAATTTATTTTTATTTTATTTAATAGGATATTATTTTGATGTTATCTACCTGACAGAAAACTGCACACCTTCAATAACTTACTAGTTGATTATTTTTTGAATAACGTTGGTTTGTTTCTTTTCTGGTTTAACTTCCGATTTTTATACCACATTAACAATGAAAAGACAGATACTGTCTGTCTATAACTTGATGGCCTCTCGCAAAGAGGACCAATGTACGGATTGTAAAACCGTTTCAGAAAACATTTCTAATTTTTTTGGTTCGTCCAATTTGAATAATTCTTTCACTAAAAATTAATTGACAAAAATTTCTCTTTATTTCATTTCATATAAGTGTACAGTTATCTTTAAAGACGGAAAAGTTTCTCGCATGCTGACTTTTTATGCCGTGTTTCGCAATTTTACAAAATTTATTTATGAAAATACCTATTAACCTAAAAAGTAATGATTTTCTGTTAAATTATATTGCACCATCATTTACCATATTATTTATTACAGAAAAAACCTGCCAAATAATTATTATGTCAATCCGTGAAATAGTTGTTGAACAATGAAGATGTGTTTGAAAAAAAATACGGTTTTTACTTCAAAAACAAAACTTTTTCTAGATTATACATAATATAAATATATGTCATTTCCGACAAGTTTCAGTTAGCCTACTTAAAAAAAATTAGATGTATGTTCTCTGAAATGGTTTTACAATCCGCATATTGCTCCCCTCTGTCGGAGGCCATCAATTTATAGACAGACAGTAAAAGTGAGAGATCAAAAATTTTCACACCTAACCAGAAATTGAACCCGGGACCTCTGGTATAGATGCCGGTAATTATGCTGACCGTTACACCAACAGTCACGTATGCTAACACCCCTTAATAATTTACCTTGATGGTTGTTTTAAAAAGTATGAAATTAGTTATGCATAGGGCGCCTCCGTGGCATTGTGCTTAGTGCGCAAGTCTTCCAAGTAGAAGGTCCCGGGTTCGATTCCCCGGCTAGGGTCTGGAAATTATTACGCGTCAAAACCCATTGTTTCATATCCCAAAATGCCGCTTGTAATCAAGATGATTAAAATAAACTATTAACTAACTGACTTAAAATAAACTAAAAAAAGCATATGCACATAGTCTTTTTCTTCTTCCATTACGTATAATCAAACATGCTTGCTTCGGTTCACATTTTGATCAGGAACTGACTCTGATAATCACCTCCAAGGCCTACTACTTCCTCTATTAAAATAGACTTCTATTTCCTTCAGGTCTGTATTCCAGTACTTTGATAGAATTATTCTGGGAAGAGTATTGGTTAAACATGATCCCTTCACCTCCTTCTGTACTGTTGATTTTAATATTCTGGGGTTGGACTCCCAGTTATTATCGATTATTGTCATTCAGAAGCCAGTGCAATTTGGAACAACCTTTGACAGTCTGAAGGAAAGTCATTTCTGTTGCCTGTATTCTGCTTAATCTTGTATTTGGATGGAATCTTCGAAATAGCTTTTCTCGGTTACTTTAAAGATTTTTGGAGGTCCTATATTTTTCCCTTTCCGCATCCTACGCCCATCAACTGTTGCCTTTCCAGTCACTCATCTTTAATTTCCTTACTACTATAAAGTCTTGAATTTCCTGTACCTATATATCTTTTTCTACAAACTATACTGTAACGTAACAGTTATATTGTATAAATAATTTATTGTAAGAAATTGTGTATTGTGTGAGGTGGGGTGTATTTAAACAAGGAAAATCGATTGAGATGAAATAAATGTTTTGAATAGGAATTCTCAGAAATCTAAATTAGTATAATTATTTATTTTTATTTTTATTTCTTCTCTCGTGTTCTGGGAAAGCGGAGAAAATGTTAGAAGGGTTTTGATTGATTGATTTTTTTGTTTTTGTTTTACGTCCGACTGTTTTACAATTTACTTCTAATGCAGACAGTGAGAAGGATGATACATGAAGATGAGTGAAAATGAAAAACTGCCAGACCTGACTGGGAGTAAAACCCGGGACCCCGGCGTAGGAGCCAATTGCGCTAACCACTACACCAACGGGCCGACCGTCGATTGATTAAGAAACTATCTGACAGCACGTGTAAAAAACAGTTAGCGCATTTTGTAGTGAGTTAATCAGTACCTGAACCGTGAATGAAATTAGTGTTGTCGGGCAGTTTTAAAATTGTGTCGTTACGGGACCGGTTCTAAATTATGTTAATGTTGCGTGTGTGTAAGGGTGTTAGCATGTGGTTGTGGACAGGTAAATGATTGTTTTGATTGTTAAGTGACAGCATCTCATTTACCATCGAGGTTAGTTAAAGCTTTACGTTTTGTAATTTGTAATTTAATACCCAGATCCCGAACGATCCTAGTCGTTACAAAACTATATTAGACAACTTTGATTCTATGCCTTGTAATAATAATACTATTTTTTATGACACATACCACTTAATCTGTAAGGAATAGAAGCAGTGCTTAGGTTTCTGATTGTTTGGCCTGCAAGTAACGTTATTGAAATCTACAACTTCTCTTTGTTTATAAAATAGATTCAGCTTTGCACTTTCAAAGAATGATATTATTTTTATCAACAATAATTATTAGCTTACCAATAAAAGTGTGCTAATCTTAAATACATTGTTGTTAAAGAAATAAATGTAAATTGAAATGTTATTACATGGATTATAATTACCAGAAGAATCCCAATCACCAGACTTAGACTGTATAAATTTTAATCGTAAGTTATAATTATCGATTTCATTTGCCATGAAATTAACAATACTACTGAATGCATAAATTATGCAATTTTTTTAACCTAACTGTACGCATTGAAACCAATAGAGATAGAGGTAGACCTATAGTTTTCATAAAAAAATATACGGTAGCTTAACTATAATGCCGTCAATGAAAGTGACAGGTACTCATTTTTTGTTACACAGTAACTTATAATTAATTATAATACCGTGTAATATTTGATTGTTAGTGATTACAAACATGTTTTGTACTCGTATGCGTTGAAAAAGAACTTCGTACCATTATGTCAACACTACTATATGGTGAAACGATCATAGTGAAATAAGAATAACAAGGTATTATCATTTAACAATTTTGACTTTACTTGGCTTAAGAAAACACTGATTTTATAATTTAAACTGAATTAAATATTCCTTTAAAAATGTTTACTATTATATTAACATCCAGCACAGACTTTTACCAAGAGAATAAATTTACAAAGAAATAGAACCAATCACTGATGTAATGCGCAAAAAGAGACTTTCTTTCTTTTCGCATATCCTCAGAACTCCAGAAAACCGATTATTAAGAAAAATTGTAGAAAAATTCATGTGTGCAAAAACAGAAGGAGCTACAATTCCTTGGCTTGAAGAAATTAAAAAAGACAGAACAGAATTAAATCTAACAATTGCTGATGTCAAAGATCGCACACCGGTTTACAAAGAAAAAAATTAATGACAAAAACAAAATTTTATCAGTAAGAACAATTAAACGAAAAGAACAGGTTTGTTCAGACGAATTGAGAAAAGCAAGATCCGACAGAATGAAAAAGTATTGGTAAGAAAGAACTGAAAAGGAAATAAACTGCCGAAGAAAAAGAACTAACCAAAGAGACTAAAGTGATCCTTTGTAGTCATAAAAAAAAGAAAAAAAAGAGTTGGACATAACGGGCAGGTGGACTGCTAAATTATTGCACTTCACCTGCTAGTTCCAGGGTTACAAAAACAATAGTTATGTCACTTATCAAACGATCAGTCAATTAAATGACTAAATCATTTAAGAACAGAATGGGGTAGAGGTGTAAAAATCTCTAGTCACAGTTATCTCCTCTGAGAGTAATGAATTTCATTATGATACAGCCAGGCCCTGTGGTGAATTGCAGGGTGGAAAGTAGATGCTTTTCAGTGGGCCTGGCATGTTGACTTTTACACTCAGTGAGGAAGGCAATTGTAAACCACCTCACTCCTCGTTTTACTTAGTAAAGCCTCAAGGGGTTCAAACCAGCCTTTCAGCTGATGATCTAAACAACAAAATATTAAAAAGCTAAAGAAGTTTAGCAATTTCCTATTAAAATCTGCCATAAGTTAAAAAATTGTCTCTATTTTTAAGAGAAGATAACTATTTTTTTTTAGTTGTTAATTTTTTATGTTCTAGACGTACAATAACTTCGGATATTACGTGAAGATGAAAGTGTTAAAACAGTTACATTAATATTAGTCTCGTAGTTCTAATGATATGAAAGTAATTTTGTTTTATTTTGTACTTACTTGAAGGAATAACTGAAGTAATTTATTAAAATAGCAGCTGGTTTGGTTGACAAAATTATCAGCGTTATCACCTATTATAACAATGGAATTCACTATAAAGCCAGTAAGTAACTTTTTATTGTATACTTAGCAGCAGAGGTAGATATTCATAAAGATCTACGGTCTGTCTACAACTTGATAGTCGGCCCGTTGGCGACGTGGTTAGCGCACTGGCTGCTACGCCAGGGTTCCGGGTTCGATTCCAGGTCAGGTCTGGTACTTTTGCATCACTCATTTTCATCTACCACCCTTCTCAACGTCTGTATTAGCAGTAATTGCAAAACAGTCGGACGTTTAACCAAAAAAAAAAAAAATACAACTTGATGGTCTTCTGCAAAGAGGAGCAGAATCGGCCCGCTACTAGCCTTCTCAATAACATTTCACTTTCTACTAATAACTAGTACACTGGAATTGGTACACAATGAAGTGTTATTGAGAAAGCTAGTAGCGGGACGATTCTGCTCCTCGCTGCGGGAAACCATCAAGTTATAGACAGACAGTAAATAATCTAAGATGGATCAAAAATACCTTATGAATTTTGAGATTACTCACATTACATGTTTCTGCATAACAGCAATTTCAAGAATATAATATTGATTTATTTGATATTTCCACTACAAAGACAAAATTAATGGCTTTCGGGGAAGGAAAATAACGTACGAATGAAACTAATTACCAATGGGTGCGTGATAGATCAAGTACCGTATTTTAAATACCTGGAATACGGTTTATCGTCCGGTAGAAATGCAGACATGATCGATAAACTGCATTGTTTTCAGTATATCTGCGGGACAGTGGCTAGGTCACTGAGGAAAAGAGTTCGAAAAGAGACCCAGTTGAAGTTAAACAAGATTTCGCCTGTGATGTTTTGATGGGGCAATCAATCGGTTATCCATTATATCGATAGAGCGTGGCTTCTAGTTTACCTCCCGTTTTCCTACTTAAAATCCTAATATTAACTTCATATGACTCGTCTTAAAATGAAAATTTACGGTAAAAAATTTGACAAGATACGCGTTAAAATTAAATTTTCTTAAAGATTTATATAAGTTTCTAATCGACATTTTATTAAAAACCTTAAAGGGTTCGATGAATCAATCATTTAGCGAAGGGGCATGTTGACAGGCCATGAAACAAGATGGCCTCCCGGTCACTTGTCCGGGAGTTTACAACTTGTTTCTTCAGTTTTTAAAAATTATTAGGCTATAGGCCTATAACGCGTAAAATATGTCTTTTAATACGCGTTTTCAATATATTTTCTATATAGACTTACAAAAGTAGGTATTAGGTTTACAATTTTAAAAGAAATGTCTTTTAGTCACTATCAATCATGGCTGCCCGTATAGGTAGAGGTGGCAACAATATTTCCTTACAGTCTGCTGTATAACTTCGTGTTCTCTGTAGTAGAAATGAGTTTTTTTCACAAAGAACTTGTATTAAAATACGTGATTCAATAGAATTTTCTTAAGACATTTGTAAAATTTGTTCTTTGTTTCCGAATAAACAACTTGAGTGTTTTGATCCCTCGTGTTAGCAGGCCGTAAAGGCAAGATGGCCTCTCGGTAACTTCTCCGGGAACATCTTACTAACTTAATTTTATCAGTCTTTACAAATATTATTTATATAAATAATTTCTCAAAAACGTTTTAAATAATATTCTCGAACTAGATTTATAATATTAGATATTTTTTTAAAAGTAAGTTGATGCTTTGATTCCCAATCAATCGATTATGCATCATGTTGATAGGGCGTGGATTTTAGTTTACGTCCCTTTTTATTACTTGAGATCTCAATATTAATTTCATATGACTAGTCTTAAATGACTTTTTTTGGAAAAACTCTGATAAGATACGCGTTAAAATCACATTTTATTAATAGATTTATGTAATGTTCTAATCGATATTTTATATAAAACCTTAAATGATTCGATGTATCAATCATTTGGCGTAAAGGGCGTGTTGAATGGCCATGAAACAAGATGGCCGCTCGGTCACTTATCCGGGATTTTACTACTTATTTCTTTAGTTTTTAAAAAATTATTATAATTAATGCGTAAAATGTGTCTTTTAATACGTGATTTAACTTAATTATATTTTTGATATACACTTACAAAATTAAATATTAGGTTTACAATTTAAAAATATATGTTTGTTAGTCTTAATCATGGAATGCTCTCCCGTGTTGGTAGGAAGTGGCAACTACATTACCTCCCAGTCTGCACTGCACGTTCGAGTTTTCTGTAGTAGAAATGATTTTTTTCATAAAGTAAATTGTTATAAAATATGAGATTCAATACAATTTTCATTTTTTGCAACATTTGTAAAATTTCTTATTTGTTTCCGAGTAAAAAATATAAGTGTTTTGATGCATCGTGTTAGCAATCCATAAAAGCAATATGCCTCTCGGTAATTTTTCTGGAAACATGTTACTGACTTAATTTTACGCTCTTATCAAACGTTATTTAAATAAATAATTTCTCAAAATTCGTTTTTAAATATTATTTTTGAAGTAGATTTTTGATGTTTTGATGGCCCAAACAATGATTGTTTCGAGATATGACTCCTCAATAACACCTCCTGTTTTATTGCTTGAGATTTCAATATTAATTTTACATGACTCGTCTTAAAATGATATTTTATGGTAAAATATATGACAAGTACGCGTTAAAATTAAATTTCTTCATATATTTATATAATATTCTAATCGATATTTTATAAAAAAACTTTAAAGGGCTCGAAGAATCAATCATTTGGCGTAAGGGCGTGTTGAAAGGCCATGAAACATGATGGCCGTCCGGTCGTCCGGGGTTTTAAAATTTCTTTCTTTAGTTTTTAAAAATTATGTTAAAAAAAATTATTTGTAAAATTTGTTTTTTGTTTCCGAGTAAACAACTTGAGTGTTTTGGTGCCTCGTGTTAGCAGGCCGAAAAAACAAGATGGCCTCTCGGTAACTTCTCCGGGAACATCCTACTAACTTAATTTCATCCGCCTTTACGAATATTTTTAAAATAAATAAGTTCTCAAAATACGTTTTTAAATAATATTTTTGAAAAAGATTTAAAACATTAGATATTTTTTGAAAGGAAGTTATGTTGATGTTTTGATTTCCAATCAATCGCTTACGCATCACGTCGATAGGGCGTGGCTTCTAGTTTTCCCCCCGTTTTTCTACTTGCGATCTCAATATTAATTTCATATGACTCGTTCTAAAATGATATTTTATGGTAAAAGATTTGACAAGATACGCGTAAAATTACATTTTCTTAATAGATTTATACAACTTTCTAATCGATATTTTATAAAAAACTTTAAAGCGTTCGATGAATTAATCATTTGGCGTAGCCTAGAGGCGTGTTGAAAGGCAATGAAACAAGATGGCCGCCCGGTCACTTATCCGGGATTTTTCAACTTATTTTTTTAGTTTTTAAAAATTATTATAATTAATGCGTAAAATGTGTATTTTAACGCGTGATTTATTTATTGTTTTATATACACTTACATAAATAAATATTAGGTATAAAATTTAAAATGAAATGTTTGTTAGTCTTGATCATGGAATGCTTTCCCATGTTGGTAGGAGGTGGCAACCATATTACCTTCCAGTCTGCTTTGAACGTTTGAGTTATCTGTATTAGTAGAAATTATTCTTTTCATTAAGAAATTATTGTTATGAAATACGTAATTCAATAGAATTTTCTTAATAGATTTATAAAATTTGTTATTTGTTTCCGAGTAAAATACTTGAGTTTTTTGAAGACTTGTGTTAGCAGTCCGTAAAAGTAATATGCCTCTCGGTAACTTTTCTGGAAACATGTTACTGACTTAATTTCACCCTCCTTCAAACATTATTTACGTTTTTAAATCATTTATTTTCGAAGTAGACTGAAACTATTAGATATTTTCTGAAAGGTAGTTGATGTTTTGATGGCCCAATCAATCGGTTATGCATCATGTCGATAGGCCTAGCTTCTAGTTTACCTCCCGTTTTCCTTTTTGAGATCTCAATATTAATTTCATATGACTCGTCTTAAAATGATATTTTATGAAAAAAGTCTATCAAGATACGCGTCAAAATCACATTTTATTAATAGACTTATATAATGTTCTAATCGATATTTTACATGAAACCTTAAATGATTCGATTTATCAATCATTTGGCGTAAAGGGCGTGTTGACAGGCCATGAAATAAAATGGCCGCCCGGTCACATGTCCGGGAATTTACTACTTATTTCTTCAGTTTAAAAACATTATTATAATTAAGGCGTAAAATGTGTCTTTTAATACGCTTTTTAATTATATTTTGATATACACTTACAAAATTAGGTATTTGGTTTACAATTTAAATTTTTGTTAGTCTTAATCGTGGAATGCTCTCCCGTGTTGGTAGGAAGTGACAACCATATTACCTCCCAGTCTGCATTGTACATTCGAGTTTTCTGTAGTAGAAATGTTTTTTTTTTATATAGAGAAATTGTTATAAAATACGAAATTCAATAGCATTCTCTTAAGACATTTGTAAAATTTATTTGTTTCCGAGTAAAAAAAATAAGTGTTTTGATGCATCGTGTTAGCAGGCCGTAAAAGCAAGATGGCCTCTCGGTAACTTCTTCGGGAACATCTTACTAACTTAATCTCATCAGTCTTTAATACTATTTAGATAAATAATTTCTCAAAATACGTTTTTAAATAATATTTTCGAAGTATATTTATAACATTAGATAATTTTTGAAAGTAACTTGATGTCTTGACTTCCAATCTATCGCTTACGCATCATATCGATTGGGCGTGGCTTCTAGTTAACCTACCGTTTTCCTACTTGTGATCTCAATATTAATTTCATACGACTCGTCTTAAAATGAATGGATACGGTAAAACATTTAATAAGTTACGCGGTAAAATCATATTTTCTTAATAGATTTATATAATTTTCTAATCGATATTTTATAAAAAAACTTTAAAGGGTTCGATGAATTAATCTTTTGGTGAAGGGGCGTGTTGAATGGCCATGAAACAAGATGGCCGCCCGGTCACTTATCCGGAATTTTACAACTTATTTCTTTAGTTTTTAAAAATTATTATAATTAATGCGTAAAATGTGTCTTTTAATACTCAATTTAATTATATTTTTGATATACACTTACAAAATTAGGTATTCGGTTTTTAATTTATAAATAAATTTTTATTATTCTTAATCATGTAATGCTCTCCCGTGTTGGTAGGAGGTGGCAACTATATTACCTTCCAGTCTGCTTTGTACGTTCGAGTTTTCTGTAGTAAAAAAAATTTGTACATAAAGATATTGTTATGAAGTACGTGATTGAATAGAATTTTCTTAATTGATTTGTAAAATATGTTATTTGTTTCCGAGTAAAATACTTGAGTTTTTTGATGCCTTGTGTTAGCAATCCGTAAAAGCAATATGCCTCTCAGTAACTTTTCTGGAAACATGTTACTAACTTAATTTCACGCTCTTTTTAGACATTATTTGAATAAATTACTTCGCAAAATACGTTTTTAAATATAATTTTCGAAGTAGATTTAAACCATTAGACATTATATGACAGTAAATTAGTCTTCGATACTTAGAAGGAAAGATGAATGTCAGATCCAGGCAGTCTTAAGAAGAGTACAGGGATTTAGTTTGATAGATCACACTAAGAAGGAAGAAATTCGGGCCTATTTAAATGTTTCCTTTTTCTTAATCGGTAATACAGAGATAAATGGTAGGAACATTTGATACGAATGAGTGAGGATAGATGGGCAAAATGGGCATTTAACTACACACCTGATGGGCGAAGAGATGAGGGTAGGCCGCAAAAAGATGGGAAAAGAAGTCCTAACAGGTCGAAGGCCTATTCCATCACAGGAAGAAGAAGAATGAGAATAAATCCCGCGTTTAATGGCGTAAGTAGTTAATTCCCATAACAACTCTGTTAATCATAGTAAATATGAGCATGCAGCGGAGGGATTTAACATGTCGTAATTGCAAGGGACCCGGCCCCTGGAGCCCCCAAAAACACTGTTAATAGTACAGTCGGTACTGTTTGGGAGCTTAGCTGTCCATTTCCGTTCCGTCGTTCTGCTCAAGCTCGCAATTTTCTACTAATCAGTTAATCACTATAGGCCTATTTTTTATGTTTGATAGTTTGTGACTTAATCAACTGTATTAATACAACTTCTTGTTATTAATTAAAATTTATCCCTAAGGATGCTTTTAATAGTTCAACGGCAGACAAGAGGCTCCTAACAAGCATATTGCGACGGGGATTAATAAATCCGCCGTTCAAAGTGAGTCTATAGTCGTCAGATGACGAATCGGAGAAAATAGAGGCCGCCCCATTTTCCTACTCATGTCTACTGTTCTTTTCCCACCCCAACTCTTTCAAGCTAACGTTTGTTTTCTGTTTATGGTCTATTAAAGAAAACTAGTTAAATTATAAAATTAAATACCTATATAGGTAAGTCAAAAAGTAAAGTGAAATTGAAAGAATTAATTTATATACGTATTTATAATACTGACGTCATAAATGATACTAGCATACTTTTCAACATAAACCCCTTCTACGTCTTTGTACTTAGTCCATATTCTAACAAACATTTCAGTGCCTTCCTGGAAGAAGGTTTTCGGTCTGATGTTCGAGAACTTTTCACCGCTTCAATGGCCTCTTCATCAGATCGATAACGACGATTCCTTTGGAATTCCTTTTTTAATGATAGTACTCGTATTTTATTATTTTTTTAAAAATTATTTTAAGTACCTTTTTAAACTGTATAATAACTTAATTTTTATTGTAGTTATAAGTAAGTTATTTAAGAGTTAATTTTTTTATATTTTTGTATACTTCTATGCGCGGACAGAACTCTATGAAGAAGAGTTTTTGCGTAAAAGTATATTTAGTTTAAAATATTGTATACTTGTCAGCTTAGCTTGGTTTAGGTAATAAATTGTAATGTATATTTAACTAAATAAAATAAAATATTGGGTCAAAAAGATGAAAATCGCTTGGAGCCAGGTCTGAAATATATGGTGAGTGTTCCAGCAGCTGAAAACCTATATTTTGAAGGCAGGACTGGGTTTTTGGCTGTATGAGGACGAGCATTACCCTAAAAAGCAAAATCATGCCTTTTGAAAGTTTACCACGTCTTTTTGCATTAACTTTCGACTTCAATAAACGCAGTAGCCCACAGTAGCTGTCATTATTGTTTGACCTTAAGGTTTGACGTCAACCGAAATCGGACCTTCCATATTCCAGAATATCGTCATCATAACCTTTCTTGTAGACATCTGAGTTTTGAAATTTTTGGCTGTGGGAGATGAATAATGTTTCCACACCAAACTTTGTCGCTTACTTCTGGTTCAAAGTGATGGACTCATGTCTCATCAACGGTTATTATTCGCGTTAGAAATAAAGCTCCTTCTTCTTCATAACGTTTCAAATGCTTCTACTAAAGTTCCAAAAGATTGTCATTGAGAAAGCTGGTCAAGTGACGTAGAACCCAGCAAGCACAGATTTTTCAAAAGTTTAAAGAATCATGGATGATTGAATATGCTGAACCATGGGTTACATTCAATTCACTTGAAATTTCATCAACTGTAATTCGTCGATTATCGAGAATCATTTGTTTAAGCGCTTTAATATTGTCATTAGTCTTTGAAGTGGAAGGCCTACCAGGCCGCTGGTAATCACACATAGAAATCCCACCACTTTTAAAGTGATCAATCCATTCATAGATCTTGCTTTTATTCAAATAACTCTCTCCATATTGCTGCGGCATTCGACGAATAATCTCTGATTGTTTCACACCTTCTGAATTGAGGAAAAGTATCACTGCTTACATTTCTTCCTTTGTGCAATCAGTCAAAGGAGAATTCATTTTGAACAGACTTTTAAACGCAATCACAAGTAGCTAACAATTAAACAATACTTTTAATGAACAGCTGATAGACATTATGAGTTATAGCAGAACAATCAGTGTTGCCCGTACACTGATTCAGAGCAAAATCGAAATTTCCCTTTACTTTTTGACTTTCCCTCGTACTATGCGCATATTTTCATCATTTATTAATCTAATATTATTCATAAACTCATCATTTATTAATAACCAGATCCCGAAAGAATCTGGAATAAGTGTTACAGTACCTATTATTGTTTTTCTTCGCAGTGAGATAGGCATACGTAAGCTACCTTACTTCTCATTTCACAAACGAGAAAGAAAAAAAGAAGATGAGGAAGAAGAACAAAAACAAGACCAAGAAGAAAGAGGAGGAGGAGGAGGAGGAGGTGGTGGTGGTGGTGGTGGAAGTGAAGAGGAGAAGAAAAATGAGCAGGAGAAGGAGGAGAACGGACAAAAACACTGAAGATATGTTTGAAAACGTTTCCAAGCATGAAGTTATTGCACAGGGCTATAAAGAGTTTTTATTCCGCCTGTTCTTTTCTTCTAATGACTTGTCTACTAATTACGTTTAATTACACTCATTAATTAAAAATAAACTTCTGTATTACTTTAATACACAGAACGTAGGGCCTATATAGGCTAGGTACTCTTTTATTTTTACTTTTTATTAAAAAGGTCTTTTACTGAAATAAATCTTTAATGCTAAAAGATTTTAAAAAGAATTATAATTATTTATTTTTTAGTAAATAAAACATAAATTATGTAAAGTTAATTGTGTAAGTCGTGCACTGAACATTATTTTTCTTGTTTTAAAATAAGAGTTTTTAAATATAAAGAAACATAAATTATTTTTCGTTTTTTATCAGCAATTGTTTATTTTTTATCAACTAACATCCAATTGGACCGTTGATTTTCTTGGATTTTCTGGATGATCGTCATGAATTTTAATGAGGGTACCAAAACTCATAAAACTTTTTTAAAGGTAGCAATTCTTGGACTCCTACTAATTGTTGGTTGGCATGCCTACGGCATTGCGTTGAATTCGTTACAGTAAATAATTATAAATCTAGATTTATCAATAGTATTTTATCCTTTTTTAACAGATTTACTTTTAATATTTAGAAACATAAATAAATTTGGCATTTCTTAAATATACTTTGCTATTATATTTTACCATTATTTGTTATTACACACATAATTCATTTTTTCCAAAATACTTTAGCATTATAAAATATATTTTGACATTTTTTTCATTGAATTTCAAGTTTTTAAAACTATACTTTGGCCGCCCTGATGGTGCCGTGGTCAGTTCACTGGTAACTATGTCAGGGCTCCCGGGTTCTCATTCCGATCAGGCATCTTGTCATCATTTTTCTTTTCTTTTAATAAATGATCACACAATTAAAAAACATTACTTTTTCTTTTTCTTTTCTTTTTCTTTTTTCTTATTTTTCTTATTTTTTTTATTTTTCTTATTTTTTCTTATTTTTTCTTATTTTTCTTGAAACTAACTTCTGATATTTTCTTTCCCTCCTTTTTTTGCTGCATTAGAGGGTTTCTTCTTAGTTTCCCCTGATCAGACTCTTCTTTTGATTGTCTGATTTGCTTGGAAATCACTCCTTAACTTACCAATTATCTTTTTTATAGCTTTTTTTACAGAAAGATCTTTTTTTATTCATTCTACTCATATGACCATAAAACGTTAACCGTCTTTTGAGCACTGAATTCACTATTGTTTCAATGTTACAATAAATTTCCTGTTCTTCTTCATCTTCATACCTCCTCATATCATTACATGCCTACAAGCCAAGGATTATTAAGGCAAAACCACCCAATAAAAAAAATTTGGTTTTCTGACAAGCATTTGTTTATTAACTCAATTACTATAAAGCAAATAATTTTGTTAAATGCATCCTGGAAATCATTAATATAAATTACAATATAAATGAAATTCATCACCTTACCTTAGGTTGGCTTTTAAATTTAAAAAACTTTCGCCCGTTTCGGTGGTACCAGATTCTTCAGAGCAATATTACTAAAATTAAAAACTAAAATGACTGAATGGAAACACCGTTCTAAATTTTAATTTTTAATTTTAGTAATATTGCTCCGAAAAAGTGGAATCACCGAAACGAGCGTAGGTTTTTTTAAATTTAAAAGGCAACCAAAGGTAAGATGATAAATTTCATTTATACTGTAATTTAAACTATAGAGCAGTACCCCAACAAAAATTATTGAAATTTTGTAAAATCAAAAACTGTACAACTAATGCTGGTGCGTATTGATCTTGTTTGCTGGTACTACCTACAGGTAAATTTGTATAATAAGTTTGAATAAATTGAAATGGGATTAACCACAATTAAGCAAATTACATTAAATCGTTCTTTGAGGAAAACAATAAACGATTGTAAAAAAATGAATAAAAATAACAAAGGAAATAAAACAGTGTAAAAAAATTCTGAAGGAAGCAATGATGCGTCCTTGTGTCAGACCTCATACAGAATGACCAGCCCTAGAATGTATGTGAATAATCGCAGTCATTCTACGTAACGCTTACAAAGTCCTTTCTTCATTTTTCGCTCTCTTTTTAGTTCATTCTTCATTCTTTCTTACAGGCAATCTTCAAGTGAATATGTTTAAATATTTGTTGTATGTGAAGGTCCTGAGATTATGACAAGCTTTGGGCGATGTTATCTTCATGATGCTTACCGACCAAGGTTCTTAATCACTGGACCATAGATTAATGGGAGGTATCATCTCTATCATTATGAGAACGTGGAATCAAGAGTTAAAGGAAATAATTAATTTCTTCAAGTTATTCTTTCTCTGAAATAACGCAAAAATTTATCTTAGTCTTACCAGTTTATTATGTTTGTAAAAATAAACATATTTCTATACCTAAATGATTTTATTACAATTACAAAACTAGAAGTCGCCGCCTCTGTAGCGTAGTGGTAGCGCGCTAGCATACTACGCGGAGGTCTTGGGTTTGATTCCCAACCAGAGTATTGAAATTGTCACGAGTTAAAACTCACAGTTACATATCCCAACGTAGTCTCTAATGATCGAGGTGTTGATACAATTTTAAATAAAGTAAAAATAAGAAAATATAAATCGCAAAAAATTTCCAGAAACATAAGACCTGTAATTTCTCACAACTACAGGCCATTCGAAATAGCATGATAAAATTACTTAAACGGAATAAAGAACAGAAATTTTTTTTAATGTAGACTACCCATGCGTCAGTGGTACCACTTAGAGATTTTTTTGTGTTAACTTTCCCTGAGTGAATTAACCCTTAACCCGAAGTATAGGTCTGTCAGACCCATACAATTTTTTTGTTAGAGTATATTGCATACACTGGTAATAATTTGGGGCTGGCAGCTTGAGTACCTTTCCTTTAGTACTTTTGGACTTGTGTGAAATAGAAGGTTAGTTTTCTTTTGTGCGGGATATTGTGTAGGAGTATTTTGCGTCGTAGTTACCAGGTATGTGAGACCTATACTTCTGATAATGTACATTTTAGTTTAGGTACTTGAAACCTATACTACTGATAATGTACATTTTAGTGTAGGTACTAGAAGCCTATACTACTGATAATAAACTGATTACTGTAGGTGTACGAGGCCTATACTGCTGGTAACGAATATTTTTATGAATTTATGTAATAAGTTATATTGCTCCTGCATTTTCATTTACAAATAATTTAACCAATATTTGTGCTACTATGGATCCGGAAAATCAGTTAAGCACTTCTAAACAGAATTATAATCCTGAAGAAAGAGGGTTTAGGTGTGCTGAGTTAAACTTTGGCGATAATTATGAATCAGTTGACGATGAAGACAAGGATCCAGACTTTGTACTAGACGATGCAAGTGATGAAGAAATGGATACGTCTAGTGAACATGATGGCCTACAAAATTTAGTTTCATCTGATTCAGATGACTCGTGTGCGGTTCAAGACAAAGATGGTTCTGGAAATGATTCACATATACCACAATATTTTTATGGTCAGGGGAAAGAAAATTTTATTGTTTATGCGTGTGTTTGCGTATGTTACATATTTTTGGCTACAAATTGTAGCCTATACATATGTTCAATTACATTTTTTGTTCAAACCATTCCTCACTTTATTGTATAATTTTATCATACGTAGTAACTAACTTTACATTAAAATATTAATTATTAATAACTTTTCGCGTAACTTTTGTTGACATTACTTTTAATGATATACATTAGACCTACTTAAATAATTTTTTAGTGTTTTATATAATGTTTTACTGCATCTTTGAAAAATAAAAATTGAAGTATATCACTGTATTTGAAGCGTTAAAAGCCTAGGTCTGATAGACCTATACTTCTGATCAATCGAGGTCTGGTAGACCTATACTTCCGATTAATGAAAAATTTTCTATACTTCGGGTTAAGGGTTAAAGCGTTTTAAAAGATAAAATTAACAATGAAAAAGAAGAAAATAATGATTTTTCAAACAACATTCGGATAATAAAAATCAAATTAATTAATTATTATTTTATTTCAAGAAACAAAATAAGATATGCTGATTACACTATGGTGTTTGGCGACACCACACAGGGCCTGCTAAGACTAATGGACAGTATAACAGTTGTTAGTGCAATGGACTTGATACCAATGCCAATAAATCAAAAATGGTCATCAGCAAACAGAAGATTATTTTTGATGTTCACATTATGGTTAACAAGGTCCGAATAGAACGAGTCGCACAATGTCAATATCTGGGTACCTGTATTAATGAGAGATAGGATAATTCATAAGAGATAACAAGTCTTATTGACAAGGGCAGAAATATCTTTCACATAAACACAAGACTCATGAAGTGTTATGTGATCTCAATCATATTGTACGGAGTTGAGATCTGGACTCAGATTGAGGCAACAATCAGCAATTGAAAGCGTTCAAATTTTGACTGTTTAAGAGAACGCTGCGAATATCTTGGACGCAGAAAATTACTAATGCGGAAGTGCTACAACGAATGAACAAGGTCAGCACAGTGAAGACGCGAAAGCTGCAATATATCGGTTATATCATGCAGGATGAGCGCAGGTATAAATTGCTCCAACGCATTTTGCAAGACAAAATCGACATTTTTTTTGTTTTTTTTTTTTTTTGTTTAACGTCCGACTGTTCTGCAATTACTGCTAATGCAGACGGTGAAGAATGAAATGATTTTTTTGTAACGTATGAAAATATGCCGTGCCTGAATGGGATTCGAACCCAAGACCACATGATGAGAGGCGAGCCCTTTTCCAAACTGGTGGTACCAAACTTAAGTTCCAAGTGTAAACTTTATATGCTATTTCGTTCATGAGATATTTTGTTCACCCACAAGCACACAGACCAATCACTAAAAACAAAATCGACAGTAGAAGGGGATCAGAACGCAAAAAAATTTCATGGATGGCCAACCTGAGAGTGTGGTTTAACAAAAGCTCAGACGAACTGTTCCGGATAGCTACCAATAAAGCAAGCATCACCATGATGGTCACCAACCTTCGGACCGGAGGGGCACCCTGAGAAGAAGATATTAATTAAAAATTAATTATTAAATATTAATTTATTACTTAATCACGTCTTGTTTTGAATGCATGGGTTACTGAATGCAACAATAACAAATGCCAGTAAAATAATTATGACGAAAATTCTAAATGATTTTAAAAATTGTAAACAAAGATTTTATATTATATATTTTGTAAGAATAATTAAAAGGGAAATTTTACTTTCGAAAAGGGACTTTTTATTCTGAAAAGTTACCACCATTCAGAGACTTACTATCGTGCTATTTCGAATGGACTGTAATTCATTATGGACTCACCGGGTTAGTCTAGAGGTATTGGTAAGTAATCATATTCGCGAGTTCGGTGAGTCGGTGAATTAATTCAAATTTATAGAGTTTGAACATTTTCACTATAAATACAATCATAAAATTTCGATATATATCATATTAATACAATTTGAAAGAGTGGTTTTTAAGGTAATACAAATGATTTCATTTTAATTTTGTTTCTTGATCGATGATGCATAATGAAACCTTCAATATTATTGAAATTTTTTTTTAATTTTATGAATTATTTCAATAGTAAATAATAATTCATTGTTAAATCTGTCTTCTGCATTTTAAAATAATTTGGATTAGAGTCTCTGTTAGAGGATGATATCATTTCTCTGGCCTGGTTTTGGACCTAACTGTACATGTAGAACTGGGTTGGTTAAACCCAGTGCACTTATTTTTTTAAATTTATTTATCAATTTGTTTATTTCCATTACGACCATCTGCCATCACCCACCATCCAGTGTCATGAAGATCTACGGAAATTAAACAAGGGAAATATGGTGAAAATTGTAATATAAATTCAAATCGAAGATGTAAATTCGAAATGTTGAAATTATGAAAACTGAGGAAGACGAATCGTGAAGAAAGAAGAAAGAAGAGGATCCAAGGATGAAGAAGAAAATGTGGCATTGGGGAGAAGACGGTGAGGTTCAGAAAGAAGAGAGTAGAACAGCACTTGGGTTGACAATTCAATCGGCGGGTCTCTTATTCCAGGAGGGGAATGATGTCATCTTTTGACAAGATTCTAATAAAAACAATAAAATTACTTGAAGGAAAAACCTTATTCGGAAAATAAAATAAGAATATAAATGTAATACATTGATGCAGCTTTCAATTTGAAAATATGGTGTGAAACATTCACACGACTTTCTTTTGCCAGTGTAAATAATTTTTAAACATAACCTATGGTTTAATCATTAGTTAACAACGTATAATGAAAAGAATAACCTAATGTTAATCACGAGTAAATAACACAAAATGAAAATTAACCTCTGTAGAACTTAAAAATACGGAAAATCACTGACGCTAAACTAAGGATTCTTAGTTTGTAGAGAGAAATGCTTGGGATAGAAGTTGTAGATTTTTTATTTTCTCATAACTTTGATATCTACAGTTTTGTGGTTAGATTCATGTGGAGGCGAGGCTGCTATCTTAACAACCCGTTTTTTACCAATTGTGATGAGAAAAATACAGAAAATCGCTTATATATTTATGCTAAACTAAGAGTTGTAGAAAAATATTAAAATAAAACTTGTCGGTTTATTTAATTTCCTACCAGTGTAATTATATGTAGGTACGCACTTGCCCTAAAATGCATAATACTAACACCACAATATTTTAAAAAATTTGACAACGAGAACACAGCTCGCTTCACGAATTTCAGCGGATATGGCGCTTCATAAAAAATGTAGAAGCAGTTTTTAAGAAAATTGCACGAATAGATTACTACTTCCTGTTAACCGATTTTGATGAAAATATTCGTGTCGGATCCCATTGAAGTACCTAATTTAAGTTCCAGGTTTCATTCCCTTACGCTATTCCGTTCTTGAGATATTTTGTTCATACACAGACAGAAAGGTTTTTGGGTTCAGGGGGCCTGAAAACGTGTATTTGCGGTGAAAACTCGTTAAAAAGCTGTTCATAAACAGACCGAATAAATATAAAAATGAAGCATTTGATTGTTGGACCGCCGTCGCGGTTTGAGTGGCTGGTCTGTTAGTGACCTAAATTGTACGGGACTCTTCGTTACGGTGAAGTTAGTTATTTTGTCATAAGACATTGTATTTAATGATTGATTTGGTAAGGGAAATTGTTTATTTTATTTTATTGTTGATAAATTGCGTGAATTTAAATGTTTAATAACTTATTTTCATGAACCCATTATTTTCATTGTTGTCATTTTTATCGGTTAGGTTTTTTGTCAAATAATTTTGTTGAATAAATATAACTTATGTGAATTAATTAAATTAAAGTTTACAAGTTTACTTTACTATAACGAGTTGTAACAATATTAACGTGACAATCCGGATAGTTATGTAATTAAAGTAATTTTTATCATATTTTTCTAACTCCTTCAACAATTTGATCCATGCCATATTAATTTAGTTAATTTAGGCCTCTTTTTATTGTATCCGGATAAAGGGAGTAAGGGGGTTTCCACTGAATTTAACTACTTTTCCTAGTTAAAATTTCACTGTACAATTTCTAATTTTCGAATCAGTATTTTCCAATTCGAACAAAACTAATTAATTTTATAAGGTTAATGATAAAAGTGTTAAAATTGTAATTATTTGATTAATGAGTATAAGCGTCTAATTCATGTATTTTAATTTGTAGTACTGACGAATGATAATTAAAAGGCCGCTTCAATGGTGACTGATTAAGGTCTTAACTGAATAACTGTTTTGGTTTATAAATTACAGAGCAAGGTTGGTGACAGGAATTATAGACCAATACTTTTCACAGTTGGTTAGCGTTATGAAAAAATAACAAATAACAACGTGTGTTAGACAGGTTCAATACTACTACAACGTAACACTTTGTTAATACAAGAGGAGATTAATCTTAGCTTATCCCACAATATAGACTACGGTTAATTTCTTTCTCTCTTCTCCTCCTTAAATTTTAAAAGAAAAGATATTCTCAAAAATATTTGAGCAATTTTTTTAGCAATTAATAAATGAACTTAATCGTCCCGATAATAATATGTATACATTATAAACAAGTAAAAAATTGGAGGTATGGCGATTATGGTCATCTGTTTAGCATTTTAAAACTTAAAAAAATTTAAGTTCTAAAATAACTGTAATTTTTTTAAACGTAAGCTGAATGTTTTGAATTTTTTATACTAATAGGCTATACTTTTTTAGTTTATTTAAAGTTGCATCAACAGCTCGGTTATTAGTACAACACACTACGGTGGGTTTTAACTTGTGAAAATTTCCAGACCCTAGCCGGGAACCGAACACGAAACCTCCGCATTGTAGGCTAGCGCGCTACCACTACGTTACGGGGCGGCCAATTTTATATTTAAAAAAATATTTTTGAAATTGAAACGTAATAAATGAAATAAATTTTTACTTTATTTTTAAAAAATGTTTACTATAACATTAAGTGTGACTTGAACCGAGAGGAAAGAATGGTGTCTTGCACCACCATACCACCATACTACTGTAAAAAAAGTATAGTTATGAAAAAATAAATAAACTTCTATTCATAGAACTGTTTAAACTTTTATTTATTATTTCATAAGTATACTTTGTTCTTTCTCTTGTCCTGTGTGAATAAATAGGGAAGGAATATATTGTTTTAATGTCGATTTTTCGAAATCGGATTTTCACCGGATATACACGTTTTCAGGCCCCCTGAACCCAAAAACCATGTTTTCATGGATTGGTCTGTGTGTTACTGTGTGAACAAATTATCTCAAGAACGAAATATTGTATGAAGTTGAAACTTGGAACATAATTTATGTACAATAAGCAGACCCGACACGAACGTTTTCATCAAAATCGGTCAACCGGAAGTAGTAGTTCATTCGTGTCATTTTTCCCTTTTTTGAAATTTTCTTAAAAACGCAAACGGAAAGGCGTTTGCGTGTCTTAACAATGCGCTAACATGGATGGAGTGCCAGCCTGGTGTGATCATACACAGCTGCTCACCGTCAGGCGGATGCGAGACTTGGTCCCCCGAAAACGGTTTGGGATAACGAAACTGACTCTGACAGATATTTTCAAGACTGAAACTTAATTTAAGTAGGCTGCAGTACTGCATAATAAAGTGTAAACAATATTGTTTTCTTATATTTTCACTGCTTCGTGGAACCTAGATCATAAACCGACTCTTACACAAACACAAGCGTGCAGCAACCTGCCTTACCTGCGTTCTAGACTACATGCTTCAGTTGTGGGTCACCTACTAGTCACGTGAGTGCAATACTACAATTTTGGTTGTAATTATCTTTATCAAAGTTGTATAATAATTTAAAAATGTACGTATTATTCCTTGAAAAATTAGTCCAAACACGGTGTCATTGTGACAATCTTAAGCATTTCCAAAGTTGGACTTTATTCTGACTGCCGTTGTTAAAAATATTAATAAATTAATAAATGTTGTAATAAATTTAACAACTATTGTTGTTATTATTATAAATATAACAATTAGTAGTATAATAAAAATAATAAATAAATAAAAAATATAAATCCAGCGCTATTTGATTTTATAAAAACAACAGTGTTAATCAAATAACGGGTGTTTTATTAAGGTCGCAACCCTGATTATAAGAATTTAGACGTAATACATCGGTAAATTTTCTGTCCCCCAATCGGTATGTTGGCAACAGTTTACTCAAGGCCAACAACCTAAGACAGTTAAAATGTTACAGTCAAGCATTAGTGTGGTGACAGAAGTCGTTTCGTTATATTGTGTCAGCAATGGTTTTTTCCAAGAAAGAACGCTTGCTTATTGTAGAGACTTAGGCCTACATAGCGAGTAAATCTTACAAACGTTTGCAAGATAAGTTTCAGTTGAAATTTCCCCGTACTGCCGTTCCGAATAAATCGCAATATTGCGTTTGATAAATAAATTCCTTAGAACTGGGAGTGTACTCAATGAGAAACCACCTCGCCAGCCAACAAAGTTAACCGCGGAAGTTTTTGAAGATTTGAAAAATTTTTTGATTCAATTAACTTAAAAATCGCTTAGAAGATTATCATCGCAAGCTGGGCTAACATTAACTACTGTTTTCAGAGCACGAAAAAGTTACTTTTGCATCCTTATCGCGTTGGCGTAACTCATGAACTGAAAGCTATGTAAGTCTCTACAATAAACACGCGTTCTTCCTTGGAAAAAAAACATTGCTGACAAAATATAACGAAACGACTGCTGTCACCACACTAATGCTTGACTGGAACATTTTAACTGTCTTAGATAATTGGCCTTGAGTTCACTGTTGCCAACATACCGATTAGGGTACAGAAAATTTACCGATGTAGGCCTATTACTTCTATCATCTTATAATCAGGGTTGCGTCCTTAATAAAACACCCATTATTATGTGTTGATCAGATTAACGGGATAAGATGGGATAAGACGGGATAATTGTTACACTTACAAAAAATAATTTTAAGTGTTACATTTATATAATAATGATTGTTAAAGTTATTATTAGTCTATTATGGAACAACGGCAGTCAGAAAGAAATCCAACAAGCTTAGGACCACAATGACACCGTGTTTGGACTCATTTTTACGTAGTTTACGTGCATTTTGAAAATTATTATACAATTTTGATAAAAATAATTGCAACTAAAATGGTAGTATTGCACTCAAGTGCCAAGTAGGTGACTCATTACTGAAGTATGTAAAACATCGCTAAGGAAGGTATCGGGGCGCGCGCGCGTGTGTATCAGGGGCGGTTTATTGTATGTATCTAAGCTTTGTGCAGCTGCGGGATGAAGGGGACAGACAAAGTACCAAACTACTGCTACGTCATAACACTGTACTAATCATCTTATTTCTATTCGCTAGGCAGTAGGCTGCCTAGTGCGGTGACATTTACGTGGTGTTGTTTTGACTGTTCGCTGTAGACGGCGTCACTTATGTAGTTTGGATAGTACCCCTAACTACTACAAACATAGTAAAAGTAGAACGTTACTACTACTAACGCAATCTCTCACAGTAGTAGTGACGTAATGCATACCTCTCAGCTGCACAAAGGTTGGGAACGGGCATTACGATGTAGGTTCCACGGAGCTGTGGACATACTATAGTAATTAAATTAATGTTATATTGTACACATCGTACTATAAATTATACATTAATTTTTTGTTATTACAGTTAGTGTTATTTTAAGAAATTACCTTTTTTCATTATTATCCATTTATCCGGATATTTGATTATACGGATCGGGTCCGGTCCCAATTAATCACGAAAATTGGAATTCTACTATACTAACGAAAGAGAATTGCCGTACTCATTATTGTATTTTCCTGTACAAAATAAAATATCTAAAACGATTTTATCAAACGATACGCTAACAAATTTAGTGACCTTAAATAACTGAAATATTTGTTAATACTAAATGAAATAAAAAACAATTATTTTATATGTTTATGTAAGGAAATAAAAAATAATGATTATTTTAAATAACAATTTACCTACAATGTATATTTCATAGGATTGTATAAAAATAAGCTTTCTTAGTGGAAAAGTCTACGTAATAAATAAATGGTAATGACTTACAAAAATGTTCTTCCTCATAACAGAAGTTCAAAGATTGTTAAGAAAAACTCGAGGTTAAGAAACTGTACAAATATTAGTAAAATCCTCACTAATATATAAATTGTAAGCAAATTGATATTGGTTTCCTGCAATTATGTTTTTCATAATAGGGCCTCGAGTTTACGCACGCATCATTTTTGTCTTAATAACTTGTACAGTTCCATAATAAATTATTGTTTTGTTTTTTTTATATGTTCTTGTAATTCTGACAAAGGCTAAACAAGGATGAAGAAGGTAAACAAGCCATAAAATGTTTACTTGTAACGTATAGCGCTTTTAAGCACAATATTAGTAAAAATCTTCATAAAGACTTCCATTGTTTTTCCAAGCTATTAATTTTATTACAAATTTTGATAATTTGTATAATTATTATCATGTCATTCAATTAATCTTTTTACCTTTACATCAGTTTTTTAAATTTTTACTACATTATAGTTTACTTTTTTGTAAGACCGTAAATAATTAATTTTTTGTTTGCTACTGTGTGTAAATAAACGTGTAGCAGTCAGTATTCTGCTACATCTGATTACAGAAAAATATTAAAACATAATAAAAAAATTTCCAAATTTATACTTAAAAAATGAATACTTTAATTTTTAATTAACATAATTTATGTAATTTATTTTTAAAAACCCGATAAAGCTATTTATAAAATATTTTCTTTTTAATTAAAAATTTTGAATTGTTATAACATGAATAATATTGATACAAATTTCAAACACCTTTGTTGGTTGGGAGAGACCGTACAGTTCAGTTAAATTTTTATTTGTACTGCAATCATCATACCTCCATTTTGAATAGGCTACATGTGTACAGCGGTAATACTAAAAACATTATACTTTTTCCGAATCCTATTCATTATTAAACTGAGTGATAAAATAATAAATTCTTTTAAATACAACAATGTTTTTATTCATACCGCTACAAACGATCAAAAAAACAAATACTAAGATTCTACGGATACCTGAATAGAATGGATAACAAAACAAATTTTTGAGTCACCAAATTTTAGTAGGCTTAAAATGTCGGAAAAGAGGTTTAAAGAAGTCAGAAGGGTTATATAAAAACTAAAATAAACCGAGAAAAAAAAATGGATCGAACTGAATTCAGACAACTGATTACTGATTTTAAGGGCTTTCACTAAGAACGAAGACAGAACATCTGGTCAACAGAAGAAAGGAAAATGCCTACATTAAACGAATGCTGAGAATGGGGGAGGATAAAAAAGCTTCGAGAAACATATATAAAGTTTCAATTTAGGGTTTTATGCTGACCATTTTTTAAATTTTTTTAAGATTACAGTCTTAATATGAATATTAGGGAAAGTGTATACAATCAAAGTTGTAGAAAGTTAATAAAACCTATAATAGGTTTGAAATTATACAGTTTTTATTTAAAATTTGTTTTTATACAACGCTTTGTATATTAGGTTTTTTTTTGTTTTCTGCTAATTGAAATCGGAAAAATGGAATTTTAAGATTGCGGCTTTAGTATGCATTTTATGAAAAAGTGTACTTACTTTCAAAGTTAAAGGAAATTAATTAAAAAACCTACAACTTTTATTACGAGCATTTTTTTCTTCTACAGATCTTAGTTTAGCGTCAATTAGTGATTTTCCGTATTTTTAAGTTCAATAGAAGTTGATTTTCATTTTGCGTCATTTACTCATGATTAAAATTAGGTTATGTGTTTCATTTTACATTGTTTACTCCATGATTAGACATAGGTTATATTATTCATTATTTACATTGTAAAGAGAAAGTCTTGTGAGTGTTAAACACCATATTTTTTCAACACAGAAAAAAGTCCTGTCATTTTTATGAATATATATTTTAGAATGAGCTCGTTCGCCCAAAGATTCCCATAATAATTATTACAAAGATGATAATAGCACACGCAGGTTGAAAAGAACGCATGCAAAACTTTACCTTTCAATACAAAATGTGATTTAAAGAACGTAGTTACATTTTGAATCATTCATTCATTTTATGGTATTTAAGCACGCACAGTTTTATGAGATTTAGGTACATTAAAGGTCGCATTTAATCTCATCTATTGTCTTAAGAATAAGAGATAAATGCGAGAGAACTTAATGGGAATTCAAGAAATTAAAAAGTAAAGAAAAAACGCTTGTTCAGGAACAATTATTAATCCATTAGCCTTTGTGAAAATAAACCGGATATAATACGTTTTGTTTAAATAAACTTTGAATAAACCTTAACTTTTGTCCAGTGACAATGATTAAAGGGTCAAAAATATAGGATAAAAAATTAGATTACGTTTGCATTTCTACCTTGACCTGGTAGCTGACTACAACGCTATATGCCCATTGTGTTGGAATCTTTCTCTGCTTTTATATGTATTTTATTATTGTTCTATAACATAAAGTTAAAAACCGCCAAAAATCATTAAAACAATAAGAATATTCTTTCCTTCACATAAAACCTTCAACCAATTTCTTTGCTATTTATTTAGCAGTCTATAATTCTCTCAAAGAATTATGTTTTTTCTCAATCTACCCCAAAGGGTTCATTGATTTACGACCGAGTAATAATGTTTAAGGACTAATGAATAGATCGCACGAAAAGCTCAGGAGTAAAGGAAAACCTCTCAACTTCAGCTAAAACTCCTTCGAATGGATTCTTGGAAACTCTTTATCAGTTCCCATAAATGGGAGGCAATCAACTTTACGAAAAAGATTAACTATCCACCGCAGCTTCATATGGACGACCACCGGCTTCATGGGGGGGGGGGGGAGCGTGAAATATCTGGGAATTACACTACACAGAAACCTGAAACTCGCCAAACACGCCGTCGACAAACTCTGTAAGAGCAGACTCCTCTTCAATTTTAACCCTTATTTTTCGATCCAAAACTCTTACTAGTTCCGTCAAATTATAAAATTATGATATATTTTTTTAATTAGTTTGTGCCAATCAGAGTAACAACAAAGTAAATCAGAGGTTCTAAAAAAAGTGGGGTAGAATTTCTCTCAAATGAAATAAGATGTGCACGGAAACATGAAGCAACGCTCAATCAACATGTAGGACAGTGAGTAACAAAACTGTTCTTATCCACTTTAAAAATAAAAACAAGTTAGCAGTGGAATATTTGAGTTGTTAATCATGTTTATATTTTAATAGAGATTTCTTACCAAAACTGTTTCTATCTTTGGTAAAATGTGCTATAAAAACATTGGTTTATTTAAAATTTCCCCTTTCCCACTCGTGTGAATACAACAAAACTTTTGTCGTGTCATTAATCATTTTCAAGACTGTCGTTTTCCAATTTACATCATATATAGGCCTAATTTGAGTGTTTTTTCAAACCTTTCTTTTTACGATAATTGTGGTTCCCTTTTTAAACATTCTTAGCTAACACATGTGAACATTGAAGATACAAAACTTCTCGACAACTCGGATGCAATGCGCCACCTCAAGATAAAGAACTCCTTTGAGTTGGTGTAGAGTGAAATATGTATAAGTAGCCTATAGTGTAAAAGAATAATATTCAAAAACTTAAATTTAATGCTGATAAGCATACCCTTTTAACTCTGTGAGGAAGGCAAGGTAAACTACCTACTTCTTGTTCTGTTTGGTAAAACCTCCCAGAGGAGGGTTAGTAATCTCTGAAAATAATGAATTTCACAATACAGCCAGACCCCATGATGAATAAAGTGAGGTGTAATTTGCTGATGGAAAGTAGGTACTTTTTGTAGAGCCTGGCATGCTGATAAGCACACTCATTCAACTCGGTGAGGAAGGCAGGTAAATCACCTCACTTCTTGTTTTACTTAGAAAAACCTGCCAGAGGAAAGTTGTCCCCTTTGAAAGTAATGAATTTCACTATACAGCCAGACCGTGGTGAATACAGTGAGGTGGAAATTAGGTGCCTTTCAGAGGGCCATTGACTTATTTAAAACAATCAATATTCAATCAATATTCTTTCCTTCACATAAAACCTTCAACCAATTTCTTTGCTATTTATTTAGCAGTCTATAATTCTCTCAAAGAATCAGTATAATAATCAGTATAGTGTTTTAGACACATGCTGATAAGAATACTCTTTCAACTTTGTACAAAAATGTTGTAATCGCAGGACGCAGACATTATTCTAAAAATGATTACCTACTTAAAAATTAATTCTAATTCAATGTACGCCTGCTTCAGTTAAAAAAAAAAAATTTATTAAAGAAAAAGAAACAGCCTATTTCAATAAAAAAAATGTCCAGGATTGGAGTCGAGAAATCATGGTAAGCTTCGACTTGAATGAAAAAAGTAGGGATTTCTCGATAGTGAGAAAAAGAAAAATCTGTATCGAAAATGGACGGAAAAAAGTTAGTTCTTCAATGTTGCCGAGTCTCTACTTTTAAGACTGCGGTAAGATGGTATAATTCTCGAAGACAAAAGATTTTAAATATTAATACAGCTGGGAAATTTTGGCTAGGGAGAGTAAAAAAATGAACAATATTTCCGACCAATACGTAGATTGTGTATAGTTTAGTTTCATTCGAAAGAATGTCAGAATGAACGAATCAAAAGATTTTAAATGTTAATTTTGAGGAGTGTAGTACTTTTAAATATTGACATATTTCATAAAATGAAAATGCCGTATAAGTACTGACCACGCTATCTACTGGATGGTTGTAGAAAAAAATAGAAAAAGATTTTGTAAAAGACTATCGACATAAACAGAAAAAGTAAGGAAAATTAGGTAATTTTTCTAATGAAAATTTCCCTAAAGAGGGTATATAAGGCCAATATCTACGGGGGGTTGTGGGTATTCCATCTATGCTACACCACATCCGCCGGCGGTACTACGAGACCTGCCGTTCCACGGCTAAGTTAAATTGCAGATAACCCTATTGACCTCTTCTTCTATGTAGCTCGCCCTTCACGAAATTTACTCCCACACTAAAAACAAAACTAAATTTGAAAAAAAGGCCGTACATAATAACATATTAAAAGAGCCGTAAAAAAAGGCCACTGACACAATTCAAAATTTAAAGAGCCGTTTACAAAAAAGGCCGTACATATACACTATACACACATTTAAAAGAGCCGCCATTTACTAAATTTAAAAATTCCCACACACTCTTCTTTTGACTTTTACAGAAGTAACCTGCCACTTACAATTTCTACGAGGGATCGGTTGGAAATCCCCAAAATATCGCCTACATCAAATCTTCTACACGGACTCGGACTCGGGGGTTGTGGGTGGGGTCTTTCATTCCGTCTTCAACCTTTGGCAAGTCAACATCTATTTTCGCCGACAATTTTAATATTGTTAGAATTTTAACATCGTAAAACTATTGTTTTTATGTGAGAATTTCAACTGCAGATGTATGTGTAGTAATTTAGAATTCTATAATATTTATGTCGATCGTGATTTTAAAATGTTACTTTTCCGTCATTCGCTAGATGGCATGAGAATGAACTTTTAGACACTTGTAATTTTAACGACAATCAATAGATAGCGCAACGCAAGTTTTATACACACACTAAGTTGTTCCGCCATCCGCTAGATGGCGTGAGGATGTACTTTTCAAATAGTTATGTAATTAGCGATTACGGTAGGTTTTGACAGTTCCGGTTTAGTTGCAGCACAAGCAACACGTGTATTTTTTGTGTTACTAATATTGTTTGATTATAATTTAATTTTGATCTTTGTTGTTCATTGTTTGTGTAAAGTGACTCTTAATATGTAAGTGAACTATATTTTGAGATGTTTACCTGGATGGTAAGCAATTACAAATAGGTTTTTTTAAATTTTAGTTTAGTGTAGTTATTAATATGGATAGGTTAGAAGAAGAAGCAGAAGAAGAAACAACAATGCGCATGCACCGGCCTTCTGTATTAAGTTGTCATACAGATGTTCTTACAGAAACAGCTGATCCGGCAAAATCGCCAATTAACATATGTTCTAATACCGATTGGCAAAAGGTATTGTACAAACGTAAGTCATCTGACAACCACACAGATGACAGCTCCATAACAAAAAGTATGCATTCGAACGATCCGCGCCGTCACAATTTTGATATTGCAACAAACACAAATATTATAAATAAAGAAAATCGTTTCGAACCTCTTTCAAACTTACCGGATTCAACTTTAAATGATAAGAATAGTTCACAAAATATTCCTGATAAATCGAAAATTCCTCCACCAATTTATTTTAAATCGGATGTACAATTCTTACCGTTCTGTAATTTACTAAAAAGTTTAGTCGGTGAGAATTTTAAGTGTACTTCTACAACCGCCGGAATCACGATTTACCCTAAGAATGCGGAAACCTACCGGATTTTAGTTAAATATTTTAAGGATAATAATGCTGACTTCCACACTTTTCAACTACGTGATGATAAACCCTTCCGCTTTGTTATTCGTGGGCTTCATGCAACGATTGACGTTAATGAACTAGCGCTTGAACTGGGCGCTAAAGGGCACGTGGTACGTTCCATAGCAAACGCCAAGTCAAGAAATAAAGTCCCCTGCCTCTTTTTTTTGTTGAATTAGAGGTTAAATCGAATAATCAAGAGGTTTTTAAGTTGGACTCATTACTTTTTTCAAAAATTAAGGTAGAATCACCACGACCAAAAAGAAACATGGCACAGTGTTCTCGGTGCCAGCAATATCAACACACGCAGGCCTACTGTAATCATCAGCCAAAATGTATTCGGTGTGCAGGTGATCACTTGTCTGCAAATTGCACTAAACCACGAGACTTACCAGCAACTTGTGCTCTTTGTGGTGGATCTCATCCCGCCAATTATAAGGGATGTCTATTTTACAAAGAGTTACAAAAACGAAGATCGCCTAACGTTACTCGTCCCGCCAAACAAGATAATGTAACTGTACGAGTGCCTACAACTGACGTTCGCTCATTCCCTCCACTTCCAATCAGGATGAATCACACATCTGATCACATCACGTCATCTACAGCTCAACCATCGAATCGCGACGCGCCACTACAAGTTCAATCGGACAATCAACATCAAATCTCTTACTCTCAGGTAGCCAAATCAAACTCACCAGCCACGTTTCAAACTTCATATCGAGATAATTCATCAAGCCACATAGAAAACACCATTAATCCACCTTCAGACATTGCTACACAATTAACCACATTTATTACAGATATAAAATCCATGTTTACTCCTTTGTTTACTTTAATGACGCAGCTACTTCAGGTTTTAATTTCACAAAATGCCAGACAATAATGTGACATGTAATTCCTTGACCATATTACTATGGAATGCAAATGGGGTCCATCGACATTTGGCAGAATTAGAATACGTATTACATGAAAAAAGAATAGACATTTGCCTTCTCTCCGAAACTCACCTAACCTTTGGCTCACGTTTTTTTATCAAAGGGTTTACAGTCTACCGGACTGATCATCCTGCCAACCGAAGTCAGGGCGGTACTGCTATACTTATCAGATCGTCTATTCGTCAAAATTTTTATCCGCTACAAGAACCTACAATTTACCTTCAGGCGACTGCAGCCACAATTTTCTTAAAATCGATAGAAATTAATGTAGCGGCGGTCTACGTTCCCCCAAGATTTTCCATATCGAAAGAAACTTTTGAAAACTTCTTCTCAACCCTAGGACCACACTTCATAGCCGGAGGAGATTTCAACGCAAAGAATACAGTCTGGGGCTCGAGAATTACAAATCCACGTGGTAGAACGTTACTGAAATTCATCGATGATAAAAAATATAAAATTGCAACATCCAGAAAACCAACTTATTGGCCGACTTCCGTAACTAAACTCCCGGACTTATTAGACATTTTTCTTCTAAATGGGCTAACTTCAATCAAATATACGGTAGCGGACTGCAGTGATTTGTCGTCTGATCATTCAGCTGTACTTTTCTCTTTGAGCTCTGAACCAATCCCTGTCCAAAAACGACCGTCATTAGCGAGTGGACTTATGAACTGGTCATATTTTCGGTCATATTTAGAAAATCATACGAATCTACGTCTTCCACTGAAGTCGCCATCTGATATTGATGAGGCAGCGGAAAATCTTCAAGCCAGTGCCCTTGTCTATTCCACCCAAGAGAATCAAATTAATTGAAGTGGAAAAAGTAATAGGTATTCTTCCGTCAAAAAAGTCACCTGGTCATGACTTGATCACATCTGAAATTTTAAAAGAATTACCAAAGAAAGCCTTAATATTCATCACACAAGTGTTCAATGGAATCTTACGAACATGTCATTATCCAATGCTATGGAAACTATCTGAAGTGGTTCTATTTGCAAAACCAGGGAAACCGTCTCATTTACCTTCATCGTACCGGCCAATAAGTCTCCTTCCGGTTATTTCTAAAGTTTTTGAGCGGCTGCTTTTAAATCCATTGACAGTAATCCTTGAGAGGAAGAAAGTTATCCCACTCCATCAGTTCGGTTTTAGGAGGGAGCACTCAACAGTGCAACAACTGCACAGAGTCGTGGATAAAATATCAGCAGGATTAGAAGAAAAAAAGTTCACCTCGGCTGTATTTCTTGATGTGACAGCTGCCTTTGATAAAGTCTGGCATGACGGATTACTTTTTAAACTTAAGAAAATTTTACCGTATTCGTACTATTTTATATTTAAATCGTTTCTTGAAGATAGGTACTTCTTAGTCCGACAAGGGGGTACGTATTCAGACATGAAAAGCATAAAAGCCGGAGTACCACAAGGTTCTATCTTGTCACCTACTCTATATTCGATCTACACTTCTGACTTTCCTTGTACACAAAACACCTCTGTAGCGACGTTTGCGGATGATACAGCCATTTTATCACAAGATCTTTCCATACAAACGGCCACTCAAAATTTACAACATCACCTAAATTTAGTAGACAACTGGCTGAAGGACTGGAAAATGAAGGTGAATCCAGCGAAGCCTGTTCACATTACATTCACTCTAAATAAACAACCGGTGCCGTCGCTGTTCTTAAATAATGAACCTATCCCAAAAAATTCTACTGTTCGCTATCTTGGACTTCATTTCGATCAACGCATGACCTGGAAACACCACATTAAGACAAAACGACTTCAACTAAACTTACGTTTGAAACAACTGTACAGGTTTGTTCACACTAAATCACCCATACGTCTCAAACAGAAATTATTACTCTACAATTCTCTCTTAAAACCTATCTGGATGTACGGTATTCAAATTTTTGGTTGCGCAAAGCTGAGTAATTTAAAAACTATTCAAGCATTCCAGTCTAATTTTCTCCGTATAATTACCGGTTCACCATACTATGTCTCAAATTACACACTTCACAACGATTTAAAAACACCATTCATTTACGACATCGTCAAAAATAGTTATACTAAATTCTACTCAAAATTGCCAATCCATAATAATCCACTTATCAGTGATATGGCAAATCCACCAGGCTTCATTAGAAGATTAAAAAGAAGATGGAGCAGAGATCTTCTTTAATTCTTTCTGCATGTTTATGTCGAAAAAAATAATAATGTAAAATATTTGTAATTTTCGTTTTGTTTTAAATGTTTTATTACTCTTGATAATAACTTTTCCGTGACAAAATGAACTTTTTGTTTTTTTTTCTTTCCATACTTTTGTATATTATTTATGTTTATTGTTATTCCAAATTTAACATTGTTAATGTTGAATTTTATTTCCTGTCTGTTCTTGTCTGTAATTTAATATCGATGTTTTCTCATCTTTTGGTTGTTCTGTATAGTACAGTTAAAGATTCAAAATAAAGAATAAAAAAAAAAAAAAAAAAACGGTAGGTTTTAACTTGTTAAAACATCATCAAAATCTGTTAGAGAAGAGACCTCTCGATATAAGCAGAAAAAAGTTATTCAGCAAAATAAATCACGTACTTTTTTTTTGGCAAGAGAAATTATTTTCTCTTGCTTATATGAATATATAGGAGGGAAAGTATTGTTTTCATGTCGATTTTTCGAAATAGAGTTTTCAGTGAATATACACGTTTTCAGACCCCCTGAACCCAAAAAAAACGTTTTCAGCGGTTGGTCTGTGTGTGTGAACAGAATATCTCAAGAACGGAACATCGTACTAAGTTGAAACTTGAAACTTAAGTTAGATAGGTACCACTAAAGAACCCGACACGAACATTTTCATTAAAATCGGTCAACCGGAAGGTACCTAGTAGTTTATTCGTCTAATTTTTAACTTTTTGCAATTTCTCAAAAACGGCTCTTACGATTTTTGTTTTTAATCACCTCATTTACTAAATTTTTTATGTTTTACATTATAGAGTAGGCGCCATGTCTACTGAAATTCTTGGGGAGGCTGTGCTCTTGTAGAAAAAAAAGGTTGTTTAAGATTGCTGCCTTAATATGCATTTTAGGGCAAAATTGTATATAATTTAAGTTGTAGAACATTTAAAAACCTGCAACTTTTACTTCAAACATTTCTTTGTACAACGCTCAATTTAGCGGTAATTAGTATCAAATTTTTTGTTTTTCATGAAAATCTGTAAAAAATCGATTTTTTAAGATTTCGGCCTTAGTATACATTTTACGACAAAAGTGTGCAATCAAATTTATAGGAAATTTAAAGATCTATAACTCTTATTTGTAGCATTTTTCTCTATGAGCCTTGTTTAGCATCGAAGAGTGACTTTCAAAGTTAAAGGGAGGGTTTTACATTTCTTATTAATTGTTGTTTCATCACATGATCAGGACAAGAATGGTTTGGCTAATAGTTCTTATAGCCTGTAATTTTACAAAATTTACAAAATAGAAAAAACGAATAAAAAAATATGAACTTACAACGTGATTAGGTGTACAAAATATAACACAGATGACTGATAGTGTTATAACTGAATGACTTTAATTTAACGGACATTCACAACAACAGACATCGGTATCCCCGAATTAGTCCGTTAAATCGAGGATTGACTGTACAAAAAATAATAAACTTCAATTACTAATTAATGTTATTGTTTATTTTATATAAGTATATAAATATTTTTATAAGTAGCAAATACATTACATAATAAACTGCGACAATAAATAATCACATTACAGAATCATACACATACATTCAGACAAACGTACATGCATACAATAATAATAATATAATAATTATAATATTAAAAATCCTATAATGTAATAATATTAATAATAAAATACAATTTTATAAATAAACAATTACTACTAATTATAATAAATAATAAAGCAATATGTAATAATATTTTATTATAAATGTATTACTTTTAATTTTATTATAGATTGGTATAATAATATGCCAAATGACTGTGAGATCCAGTAACAAAAAACAATGGATATTTAAATCAAATGGAAACTGTATTATCACAAAGAAAAAGACCAGTAACTGACTCTAAAGAGATCACATGAAAATTAATTTATGGCATGTCATTTATTAATAATACATTTTATATAGTCATGATTATAATTATTTTTTAAATTAGAATGTTCTAAAAACAATTTTAAGATTAAAATAAACTTAGATCGATATGAAATCTGAAATAGAATTAAAGGTGTTTGAAATTAAAGATCAATTTGTGCCCGAGTTCGATACTTAGATGAAGGATCAACATAAAGAAAAAATGGTATAAGGGATGAACTGAAGATATTTATTCTACTAGCACGGCATAGTTTAGTAGAACAGAGATTTACGACAAGTGAGATTAAAGAAAAGAACTAAGCAGTTTAATCTGTGTATTGTTCCAGTGATTAACATATAGTTGTCATACAAGTATGAGTCATCACACAAGAATGGCGGGGTTACACATGAGTAAAATGAAAATAAAAATGTTAGAAGTTTTTTTATCATCAAATTTATCATCCCTAAGTGTTCTTAAATATATTAATTATACATTTTCCAGTTGAGATGGTTTACCTTTAATGTTCATGCATTTGTCAGCTAGGCTTTCAATAAAAAATGTTCAAATCAATTGATAGGCTGAGAAGGCCTTCCAGAAGTATGTAATGGACCCCTTTCAATTTTTTCTTATAGGGGTATATCAAAAATTATTGTTTCAGTCAAAAATATTTACCAAACAAATATGTGACAAAAGAATATTAGTGAATTTTCACAAGTCATCAACTGACAGTGAATACAAGTAGAGAATTTTACATTTTTTTACATCTGATTGGCACATTAATTTTAATGCAGATGATAAAGGTTGACAGAATAAAATGATAGACCTGACACGGAATTGAACCCAGAACTAATGACATAGAAGCCAGTGGTATTGAACACTTTACCAAAGAACCGGTTGAAAAAATTTATGCCGTAACAAATTATCTGTGTTAGTTTGTGATTTGGAACCCTGGACTCGACAGAGGCAGCAAGAAAAGATTGGAAATGTTTCAGATATGACTTTTCTGCAGGACATTGAGTATCATATTCTTGAAAGGACAAAGAAGGGAAATAAATACCATTGTAACAATTCAGAAACTCCGAAGACTTAGAGAACATTATCCAAAATGAGAATAGTTACCGACTACTGCAAATAACATTACAACGAACAGTGCTCAGGGAGAAAACTGGAAAAAGATAAGTGGATAATAAACTTAAAAATTAAAAGCTTTATTAATGGTTTATAAAATTGAGAGTAGCATTTCAAGAACTTAAACCTTTCAAATATGTAGAATATACTTCAGTATAAAAATTCAAATTCCACTTCCTTAACTTCTAACAAAACAATAAACATTTGCAATTTGAAGTGAATGATGGTTTTTGCACATTAGATTATTAGAACTATAACCTGTTAGAGCACATAATTCTTTAATAGAAACAAATTATTGTTAAATTTTTAAAAAAAACCAAATATGAATAATAAGTACACTCATGTATTCTACAAAAAAAGAATTTTGTAAACAAGGAAAAAAGATTTATCAAACCTCTTTTCTTTTAATTGAAAAAAAATGTACGAAAACAAATAAAACTAATACAAAATACACCTTCTTACATAAAACGTGATACATAAACATACACCTAATTCAAATCTGTGTTCATAAAATAATTATTTCACATAGTAGGAAAAAAATATTTAAAAAAAATTAATAACAAGAAAAATTCTAAGCTTTTGATTATGACTAGATTTGTGTTAATAAAAATCATAAAATCTAAAAAATAATTAATAAAATTTAAAAATCTTACAAAAATAATATCTTTTATCAAATCTGGAAAGAAATATGGTGCTATTCATCTAAAAAGGTGATTGTATAATTATAATTATTATGTACATAATTGTAATACAGTTAAACCTCGCTAAAGCGACCACCAAAATTTTTAGAATAAATTGGTTTTAATGAGGGGTGGTCGCTTAATAGGGGTTTATAGAAATGTGGCAGTTTTTTTTTAATAAGTATTGTAGGCCTACATTATGCGGTAAAAGGGGGCGAATTTTGCGATTACGGACTTGCAACTAAATTCATTTTATGTACCAAGTCGTTATATTTTGTATTTTTATCATTAAAACAGTAATACATAAATGTACAGTACATACATATACATATATATATAACATAGAAATAAAATATACAGGAAATTAATGTGTATACTATATATGTTCACAAATTCGAACGCCCGCTGCTGTGTGTAGCGGGCGTTTGACCCTTTCATCGCAGATAAGGATGGGTCGATGAACTACATACAATACAGTAATAGAAACGCAAAAATATCATTTCAACAAAATTCTTGGAATTCTAGGAGCCTAATTGTTCCGTACACAACTTATCAATTAATAGCAGTAGACAAACAACTGAAGAGCTGAGTGGATGATAGTGCTACGTGACATTTTTTTAAAACGTAGTTTTCATGATCGATGAATATTACGTGCATATTTAGTTACTTAGGTGGCATAGAATGGTATATTTCAACAGTTTAAGGAAATACTAGAGGATCAAGGGGGCATGTCCCATACAATTTTGTGTTTTTTATTGATTAAAGGGGTAAAGACCACCTTGTTCCTCTAGAATAGAAGATATTATCATTTTAGAGTAACAGTTAACTCTAGTAATGAACATTAAACGTCATCGATAAAAGCTGTGATAAAGAATTTCTTTAAAAGATTCTCCAATGAAAACTTTGTGTCTTGTATTATTGAAATAGCCTACTGATCATCCATTCTCAAAGGAAACAGAATTTTTGTGTATAAAGGAGTTATGTGTAGAGGAAAGTTATAAAAAACTCTTATAGAAGAATAATGTTGAAAAGCAAAATTTGAAGAATTTTTAAATTTATATATAATTTTTCATGAAGAGACAATAAGTAGGTACCAAAATATAATCAGTTTATTAGCAAACTCACAAAAAGTTGGGGGCCTTAGATTTTTGATCGCATTTTCCTCAAAACTATAATTTTTTAACAAAACACCTTCATCTGCTGAAGTCTTCAACTAATACATGCAATTGGTGTCCATCTACAGTATTGAAAATTCCCTAAACCTGGTGACTGTAAAATTTATGATCGCTCGAAAACAAAAAATGCCTTTTTACCCGGCGGTCATTGGTCGTAGACATGAGAGATGGTCACTTAATAGGGGTACAGAATACATTGGTCCTACGAGTAATAAAATCAGTTCTCCAAATATTCAGTCGAAGAGAGAGGTGGTCGTTAAGAGAAGTTTAACTGTACCAATATTTAATTATTAATTAATAAATTGGAATTCAATATAATAAATTCAGGGTATTCCTGTATGATTTATTTAACTTTTAAAATTATCAAGCATCATAATGCATTAAAAACGGAATAATCAAAATAATTATGTAAGTGATGATGAAGCATGGCGTGGGGTATTTAACACTATTATAATGTTCTGTCTATCAAATTATTCATTTCACAAAGGAAAAATTCTAACAAGACTCTGATTAATCTAAGCCACTTCTACAAAATTTTACTAAAAAAAAGCATTTCAATTAACTACACTATATAAAAAATACTTTACACATAAAAAACAAACCAAAATATACAAAATTTTTACATAACTAAAAAAATAACTTCATTTAGAACACAAAAAAAAAATAGTGAAACAAGCTTTTTAATAAAAAAAAATCACTGAATATAAAAATTGAGCTCATTTCCAAGAGTACAAATAATACTGATAAAAGTTTTATTTAAAATCTGTCATGTCTTTATTGTCACGAAATACATAGTAAATTAAAATATATAAACAATTCTAATAAATACTAATAGCCTCACATTACTAATTTATTGAAAAATATTTACTACAAAATTTTTCCAACATAGTTAATTAACTTTAATACAAATCACATGAATGCGAGCTTACACAGCACAGCTAATGTTGCAGTTCTTCCCGTAGCATTTTATACTAAGATTGGTCTGACAAAGGAGATCAAGCGATAAAAATATTATCTCACCGATATTCTTCTGTATTATTGCACACAATTATAAATTCTTGCTTATTGATTTACTTGTTTTTTTTCTATAGTAAATGATAAATGGTATGCATTACAAAATTATATGGTTATCATAGGGTATGTAAACATACAGTTTCATTCTTTATTCCATACAATATATTGTGAAGTTCCAAAGCTATTATTATTACAACAGATTAAAATACTTTAAAAAATACAAAAAAAATTATTAAGCATCATATTTATCTATTTATTTTTGCTTAACATAAAATTATGAAAACAATAACAACACAAGCTGGCTGCAGGAGTACAGACGGAGGAAAAGTATCAATGGTGACGATTAAAAAGGCAACTATGATCAAACAGAGTTGAAATTTGGCCCAGATAAAGACCTAAGATACTCTAATAAATACAAAATCTCTGATAAATATCTCAAGTTAAATAACAAATCTGACAGTCTTGCAATCACATGAAAGCTCACATTTCTTTGATTTCAATTATAGTAATAAATAACCTCCATACATGAAATACTAATACACAATGTGTGTTTTTAACTTTATTAAATTTTTGATTGATACCTTAATGAGATTGTGAGGTTAAGTGTTTGAAAGAAAGACTATTCACCATATGGACATAACAATACATTTCACATGTAGTAGGGTCTACATTTACGATTAATTTTTGAAAAATTACACATTTAAATATTTCTTCGTAGAATAACACTTTACAAAAAAATTTTAAGAATAATTACAAAGCAGACAAAATTTTTAAAAGTTCAAAAATGTATGTAAAAATGAAAGAACTAATGAATAAATTATCTCGCTAACAGACTAATATTAGTTTACTTTAAAAAGTTAATATGAGCATCTAAAATGGTCATGGATATAATTAATGGTCTTTTCCATAATGTTTTTTATTTTGTACTTTAACTGGTTTATAATATTATTTTTATATCTTCAAGTAAACAAATATAAAGATTGTTTGACCAATTTTTTTAATAAATACAATATTACTACTTAAAAAAGTACACTTATAATTTTATTAGAATAAAAATGATGATTATTATTGTAAGCCCATAAATTCTCGATAATGACATTCTCTAATTTTTGTTCAGAAAACATATTAGACAAACGATAACTATTTTGTGGCTATTATTTTTGGTTTTTAGTTTTAAGTGCAGCTGTTATGCACATATGTGCATCACAAAGGTTGATAGATGAAAATAAATGATTAAAAAAAGTTAGACCATGCCAGGAATCAAACCTCTGACCCCTAGCATAGAAGTCTGTTATGCTGACCTTAACACCAATGGGCTGGCCTTGTTGCCCTTAGTCAGGTCTCCTAAGACCCTCACAATATACGAAGAAACAGTTTCCTAAAATATCATCCAGTAAATTTGAAGAACTAATCAATGCTGCTCAACATTTTTAACAATTTTTACCTCATAGATCAATATAACGGCTTGCAAAAATTTCAGTAAATACCACTGATAAATGGTTATTCATGAAAATCAATGACTGATCAAATAATTCCAACAATACAAAATAATCTACAAATAAACTCAAAGTAAAATAAAAAATTACTGTCACGAATATTCACTGATCGTTTAGTGTTTACATTAATGCTGTACATAGATTCTGTTAACTTCTCGACAAAAAAAATTAAAATAATACCATACAAATTCAGATTGTGCCATTGCATATGGTAAGTGGAAGTTGCCTACTGTAAATTAATTTATTTATTTTTTATTTATAAACTAATTTTCTAGTTGTATATGTTAATTAATTTGAGTTATACATGTTTACCAATACAATTATAGAAAAACCCATTCATTCATAAATATAAACACAATGAAAAATACAGATACATTTTTTTTCAGTGAATCATTAAAGAATATAGTATAAGAAACAAATAAATATTGAATGTGAGTAATATGATTTTATTTGTAATAAATATAGTTGGAGGCAAGTAACTCATTCGTATAGATAAAATTAATAAAAAAAGTTTAATTTATATAGATAAAAGTTAGGCTAATAAAAAGACTGTACAAACTGTAAGGTGAGACAGGTAGTAACAATAGGCCTACTCTTGCGAAATAGTGGGTGCAGGTTCACAAGCCATATGAGATGGCACCATCTATACCAGAGGAGATAGTATTGCTGGTGTTTCAATACTTATAGAAATAGTTGTATCCTTAAGATATCTATTCGAACAAAAAGAATTACAGCACAGTACAAAATGCCTCAAATTTTTGTACATTCTATCAAATACTAAGAAATCTATACCAATTTCATAAATAAGTTTAATGTTTTCTTACATTAAAAGTAAAACAATAATTGCGATTTTGTAAAGTAGATTTATGAGTTAATCGTACCAAAAAACTTTGTGAAAGCCACATAAATACATAAAAAAACCAACAAAAATATACATCATTAATTTAATAACCACTACAAAAATGTAAATAAGTATAAATACCACAAAGGCTACATATCGTGTACATTTTTTAAGTAATACAAATAAAATTAACTGAAAAATTAAATTACAGATTACAAACTTATATCAAATTCATCTAGTTATATAAGAAAATGCAACAAGAAATAATATATGACATGAAAGTATACAAAAACATAAATAAATATACAATAGTTAAGGAACCCCTTACATACACAAAATTAAAATAAGACTAGAAAAAGAATAAATATTGTTGACATAACTAAATACATTATTTATTCTAACCATCACTTATCTTAACAAGAATAAATAAATAACATAAATAAAATACATAATTAAATTCAATAGATGTACATGATTCAAAACACTGTATAAATTTAAGAATTTAATGCAAATATTTCATTAAAAGCCCTTCATAAAAAATACAAACAAGTAAACATTCGTTTTTTGTAATTATTGTTATATCACCAAAAATAAATTAAGTAATCATTAATCTATCATTGCAACCAAATCATAAAATATACTAAAAAAAAAAAATTGTAACTCGTAATACAACAGAACTATTATAAGTGGATTGTACCATGTACCTAACTATATAATGCTTTTCATGGTTGATGAGCTGTTGTTGGACATGTTTAGATTAATCAGAACAATTACCAGCGTTGTCAGATTGTACAAATGATTTTAATTCTTATTGAAAGACCAAAAAAATGTCTGATGATATATATAACAGAGCTATGAGAGCAAGTATTGGCAAGTCATTGACTAGCTATGAAGTAGGTAGGGGGCAATATGTCCGTTCAGAGCTCATCAGCCCTGAAAAATAGTATAATGATAAATTATCTTAATGTACTCTTTTCTCAGAACTGATTCGTTTCAGAACCACAAATTTTGTATAATTTTTTTTTATAAAAACCACCAAATACATAATAAATAGATGAGTCTAACCAGATTAATAGGAAAAAAAATCAATGGGTCCTTTCGGATACCATGCAACTTTTTTTGAATTCTTTAGAAATTCAACTTCAGTTGCAATATAAATAAATCAATCATGCTTACTTTCATCAATTTGTCATGACAACACAAAAAAATATGTATATATTGTGTCACCGCCACCCCCCTTTTAATTTATCATTTACTGTGTTCCCAGCCTTCAATACTTCTTCTGGCTCTTGACGGTGCAGCAGACCCTTTGGCGGTGTACCAACAAACCCTTCAGCTGCATACTGACAAGAGGGCTTTGTCACCACGGCTGAGACCAGTAATCGCCCCCTACCAAAGCGTTCTCAGTGACTACATAAGCGCACTGCACTGACCCGCTCGTCATTACGCTCTACATCTCTGACGAAGATCGACCGACTACATCCACGAGATAAAGAAGAAAGATGCTCTGAGACTTGCAGCAGCTGCAGCCATGCGCTGCCTACACCGGTCTCCTTCAAGACCAGTACAACGGTCCTTCTCAGGACCAACTCATTAAGGTTTAAACCGGCCCTTTTCAGGGCCATCAACCAGCTCTGTCTGCCCCGGCAGACACACACATAAACGGCCCTTTTCAGGGCCACCAAACAGTACAGGTTTCAACTTCCCACTTAATGTCACCATCCGGTAACAATTTAGTAGAAATAGATAAACTACAGGATCAGGTTTACCAAATTATAGGGTTCATCACTTTCAAATTTTAACTGGTGGTTTATTAATTTATATTTGTAAACATAGAACTCTTCTAACTGAGCCATTATTTATATTAATTATTACATACTTCCAAGATTTCCATATTTATTATTTATATATATAATTTAAGAATAGTCGGCCGGATGAATATATAAGCTCGATCGATTCGTTTGGCGTTGTATACTGTACTACTGTTTTCCGTAACATTAAACTTGGTCAGTAACCTTGTTATTTGTGAGCGAAATTAGTTATATTTTTTTCTCTAATGTCGATGATGTGAGTCAAGTCAAATTTTTGATAAGATTTATACTATTGATGTAAACATTGTTAATTCCTCATGATGACTAATGTGTCATAAATTTGGCAGGTTTATTTTACAATAATTTTTTTTTATTTAGTCTTATGTAAAGATAAATGGAAGTCTAAATAAAGAAACTAAAAAGCTGAAAATTGATAAAATTCACAAAAACCCATGATACAATCTCCTCTTTAAAAACACATAATATAAAATCTTATCAATAAATAAAACCATAAAAAAGTTAACTTGGAACTATTGGAATGTTTTTTACAAAATAGATAAAGATTCATAACTTATTTGGAATTAAAAATAACTCTCCTGGCAATTCAGTATGGCAAAGGAACCAGACAGAAAAATGAATTATTAAATCTCTATTGAAAAAACTGATTAAAATTTAATGATGTAATAGAAATGATAAACCATTTTTTCAAATCAACAAATAATCCTACTTATAAAATGTAGAAAAATTCTGATAAATTGTATAAATTGCTTAAGAGATTAAATAAGGATGCATTGTAATAAAAACAGGGAAACAATTCTTACCCTAAGAAAAAAATACTACGAGTTTTTACTAACCTGTCTCCTCATAAAGCTGTTTTATTTTTTTTTTGTACTCAATCCTCTTATTTATTTTTAGTTGTTTAGGTCATCAGCTGAAAGGCTGGTTTTTTAACCTCAAAGGGCTTTACTAAGTAAAAAGGAGTGAGGTGGTTTACCATAGCCTTTCCCACTGAATGGAAAATTATGCCTGTCAGCATGCCAAGCCCTCTAAAAAGCATCTACTTTCCACCCTGCAAATGACACCTTCACTTCATTCACCACAGCATCTAGCTGTATAATGAAATTCATAACTTTCAGAGGAAATAACTCTGACTGTGTCTTTTACACCTTTACCTCTTCTGTTCTTAAATGCTTCAGTCACATAATTAGCTGACCATGTGATAAGAAACAATTATTTTTTGTAGCCCTGGAACTAGCAGATAGGTGCAAATAATTTAACACTCAACCTGCCTGTTATGGGCAGTCTTATTTATTTATACTAACATATTTCAGTGATCTAACATAATCAGAATACGTAAATAATTAAAATAAAAACTAATTAAACTTTTATAGAAGATGTTACCTGTGTTGAGTTGCATTTATAACACTGTTTAATATGAAAAAAATGTATAAATAATTAAAAGGTTTCATATAAGTGACTTAGTAACATCTTCTAAAAAGTTTCAATAAATTTAATTTGTTTTAAATAGTTTCAATTTTATGATGTATATACTTATATGAAACTTGTCAGTAAAAGTAAACAAAAACATTTACGTTAATACGAAGAGTACAGACCGGTGAAAACTAATAGATTTTTACAATTAAATACAACACAGAAGTATCTATGGAATGATTTTCCGAAAACAAAGCGATACTAAAAAGATTGAATGCAACAAAAAATATAGGGAATGATATGTAACAGAAAACTGTAATTTGAATCAGACTCACCATAAAAATAATGGAAAAAGTCTCTTATTTAGTTTCTACAGTAATTAAACACAACTCTTTAAGAATAGACAATGCATCATATCAAAAGTATTTCAATGATATTAATAACAATATAAAAATAAATATTTAAATGTTAAATCACTCAATTTGCGCATACAATTAATTCACTCTGAATGAAAAATATCATAACTCAATATTATTTGAAAGTATTTTTTTTAAACCTGTATTTTCATTTTATAATAATGTCAAAATGAGTTTTGGTAGTTTGAATGTGATTAAATAAAAATTAAAATACATTTTAAATTATTTAAGATGAAAAATATATTATACCCTAATTAATCATCATGAAGAGATTTAAATAACATCTAACAAAATATTTGAACTTGCCTAAAAAGGTCTACACAAAGGGAATAGTAAAACTTATATACAACTCATGACTAAATAAATTTTTAACTGTCTTTACAGGCCACTTGAAAATTGACGAAAGAAAAGAGAAAACTTCAAAAATACAAATACTTGGGAACAATTTATAATGAAGATAACTATTGCATTTAATCAAAACTTGGGTAAGCAAAACCCACATTCAATAAAAAACAAAAGTACTAAGCAGTAAAGACCTTAATTTTAAAAATAACAATTTGATGCTTACATGTTATATGTTCTTAATATTATTTTCCGGGAATCCTTGACCTTAAAGAATAACATTACCAACAAATTGGAGGCATTCAAAACAAGGTCAAATCAAAAGAATTTAAAGTTGAGCTGGGTGGGCTACGTCAGAAATGAGAGAGTTATCAGAATGATAGAAAAGGAGAGAGGTTGTAAGAACCATAAAAATATACAAATTACAATACTTGAGTAAAGTGATGTGTTGGAAAAAGTACCGCTTACTCCATATAATAATTCAGGTGAAAATTATGGGCAAACACGGTCCGATAAAAGACTAAACAACTTGAGAAAGTGGTTCAGGAGCAGCTCTACTAATTTTTTTACCATTATAGAATCAAAAGTCATGGTTGCCTACATGATTGTCAACCAACTTAGAGGAGATGGCTCCTAAAGCAGAATACAGTCAGCACTTTTTTCAATCTAGTTGCTAATGATGTTGCTTCAGTGGAATGCATTATTACAATTACTATTCATAATTCATCTGTTTAAAAATATATTTTGAATATTTTTAACAATTGAATGAAATATAAAAATAAAAATTGACATTGCTGATTTTGTTATTAATAAAATTATAAATGTTTCAAAAAGAAATGCAAATCTGTAGTAAATGCCGTTTGATTCCATTGTAGTTATTTATCACAAAAAATTCTTAAAAACTATACACAAAACTACTTAAAATAATGTTTAATTTATAAACCCTTACCAGTTATATCTTACTGAGGGTGAACGGACCAACACATACAAAATTTTTTAACCAAGAAAACATAAAAATATCAGCATTCTGCCCAAAATTGGAAAAAGGTCAGTACAAGATTTTTTATATAAAATTCATTAATATTAGTAATGAATTGAGCAGTAAGTTGTGCATCTTCTCAAATCATCAAATTTGCTGTGCTTCCTGTGGGTAGATACAGAATGATGAAAAACACAAGTGATTTTTTACACATATGTTAGTCATAGAAGAAAGCAGTCAGTTAGTTCTCTCCCAAGTTCTTCCAGAACTCCAAATGTTACAAAACTGAATTTTACTAAAACTTTTGTATTATGATTATGATGAAACGATTACTTTTTTAATCCCTTCTTCTGAATTCTGTACTAACTCGTAGTTCGACTTTGAAACCATAAACAACTGCCATCTACAGATTTAATTACACATTGAAGTGTTCTACTGGAATCTACAGGCCAATCAGAATAAATAGCATTTTTGCATTTTTACATTTTAAACAGCTGGTTTTGAGATTGATATCACATTAGAAAAAATTAATAATGCAAGTACTAACATTGTGACATTTATTATAAGTGATTCACTACACTCTTTCTTATTCATTTGTATTTATAAATGAGTTAAGAAGGTAAATATAAAAATAATTGTTTGGTTAAAACTTAAGAAACTCAGTTTATTTAGTTTAAAATATTATTATGTGTGGTCACTGATATTTGTGCACTCAGTTTTCTGAGTTTATTTTTATAAAGGCAAAAAAAATGTTAGTACTACAAATTGTCATAAAATAAATACTGATTCAATTTATCAATATTTAAGAATAACTAAGAAAAATTGCATTAAGACAGTAATTATTCAATAAGTTATTAAAATTTCAATGTGGAGGAAATTTCAACTCAAGAGATCATTAAATTTATTAATTTCAGGAAAAACAGATCTGCAATATAGAATTAAGTGCAGGGTTATCACCTGGAGGAATGGTTTAATAAGAGAAAAAAATGTTTATAACATTGATAATAATTTTTATGAGTATTTAAGTTCCAAAAAAATTTGTCCTTTTGATTTCATCATGTATTTATCACAAAGCTTTGAAGCATCTCATTCATTAGAAAATCTGACATGAAAAAGAGGAACAAATTATTAATTACTTAATTAAAATAAATTTCATCTGAAACTCTCCTAACAAGCTTTTACAGTCGTATAGGGGTTCCTAAACTTTATCAGTCTGTGGGACACTTACAGGTTTAATATTTTGTCTTGGTGCCCTTATCAAAATATGTGTACAATGCCATAAGCTATGAAGCCTAATAAAATAAGCCTCTTTGGTGGCACACCCTTACAGAATACCTGCAGTAATTTATATGAGCAGTTGTTTTTGTTCCCAAAGCAAACAAATGCGTCTGTCCATGATCAGATTAACACATCTATTTCTCCATTTACACTTTTTGTCACTTACTGCTATTTTCCAAAGTTTGGCAGAATTCATCAAAACTATAAAAATTTTCACAGAGTTTTCTTTGTAATACTTTAAACATAACAATTTGTTTATTTGACCTTAAAAGATATTAACCAAATATTCAATGCTACAAAAAATTATCAAATTTTATAAATTCAATAAATGTTTACAGCATACAGAAACCTGACATTTCAAATTCTTGGCACAAATTTAACATTTGATGGATTTAATATAAAATTATCAAAAACAGTAGTAAAATTGTTTACAAAACTACTTTTATGTTATAAATATTTCTACTACAAAATCACTCAGAATATAATCTTTTAATTCATTTCAAACTACTTTCAATTTTGTAAATTGTATTTTATTAAATAACTATATGAAAAACTGTAGATAAATTTCAATGTAATTTTATAAAGAATTGAGCGAGTGAAGATAATTTGTTTAGCATTATACCAATGAAAGCATAGAAATTAGTTATCAACAATAAAATTAAGTAATACAGTAAAATCTGTCTAATACTTTCACAGTTAATATGATTTTTTGCTTACTCACGGTTTTTTATCAAATCCTTAAGGTAAGTAAGGAAAGTGACGTAGGTATACTCTTTTAATAGAGTTAAAATAATGCTTGTACTTATATAGCCGCTGACATCATTCGGATTATTATTGCATAACCAGTAATGAGAATGGCACAAATCTATTTGAAGGATGTTATTTTATTGACTAATATGGTAGACACGACAGCTCCCTAGGGGCAAATCTTCGGCAAAAGAGTTATAACATACGCCGATTTTTTCTTATTACGCCCTGTTTCTATTCAACACATAAAAATTAGAACGAATAATAATGTATTACTATAGTTTATTTCTATTTTCAGTATAGAAACAGGGTATAGTAAGAAAAACGGGTTACTACATTTCTCTAAACAAAAAAAGACAGCCTTCCACGTTCTAAAAAGGAAAAACAGACAAAATTTTCAAGGTCAATCAACTCTTACATCCACATGGCAGTTTTGATGATTCATTTACCTATAAAAGCGAGTTGTGCATTCATTTAAACAAAAAAAAAACTCAAAATCGCTATGAACTGCAAATCTGATGGCTTTAAAACACATCATGGAATTTTTTCCTCAGGTATGTGAAGAAGCAGGATCATTTAGTGATGACGATGCTAAATAGGGAAATGAAAATGTTTTACTGCAAATGAGTTCAATATTTATTTTTAAATTAAATTAAATTGATCAAATAAAATACCGGTTTATAAATATGAAAAAAGTCATAGTGGAAAAAGTGATGCGTGATTCGTCATTTTGAATCTACAACTACGTAGGCCTATTTATATGAACAGTACGGTAGTTCTGTGAAGACCACTTCTCATTTAAAGATAAACCTGACATATTATTGTAGCTCAGCTAAAACATTTTGCCGTCTAAATCATTAAGGGGAGATGGAACGGCCTATCTACCCAATGTTAATTTCTATGATTTTAGGAACATTTTTCTCAAAAACTATTAGACCAATTCCCTTCCAATTTTTTTTTTGTTACTTTTATTGTAATTTTCTCTGCATGTTGTGATAATTTTGTTAATATATTGCTATTCTTTCTTTTTCTATAATTTTTTTAATATGTCTATAACAAAATAACTCGTTTTTTCATGTTTTCTTCCACTTAGTGATTTACAATTTAAAAATTTTAAAACCTATAATAATGATTTTATATCCACATATAGACACATTTTATATCCACATAGACAAGTGGAGTGTCAAATTATTTACACTCAATCTGTTCGTTGCAGGGCTAAAATAAATAGTTCTGTTTCTTATCACATGGTCAGCCAATTAAATGACTGAATCATTTAAGAACAGAAGAGGTAGAAGTGTAAAAGACACTAATCAGAGTTATCTCCTCTGAAAGTAATGAATTTCATTATACAGCCAGACCCTGTGGTGAATAAAGTGAAGTTGTCATTTACAGAGTGGAAAATATGTGCTTTTCAGAGGGCCCGGCATGCTGATAAGTGTACTTTTCCACTCAGTGAGTAAGGCAATGGTAAACCACCTCACTCCTCGTTTTACTTAGTAAAACCTCTAGAGGTTCAAACCAGCCTTTCGGCTGTTGACCTAAACAACAACATCCACATATGTAGTACACACTTTTCTACTAGTGGGCAAAATTTCAACTCTCTAACTTTAGTAGTTTTTGAGAAAAATGTACCTATTTATGAAAAAAATGAATTTTCAGAAAAACGCAATTAAAGTAAAAAGTCCCATTTTATGCACATGCAAAATGCACATTTTTTTGACTTGTCACCTGTTTTTAATTTAATTATTTTTAATACTTCTAGTCCACCAATGTATATGATATTAATATCGTTTTAACCAGAAAACCCAGGAGAAATCACATACGTAATAAAAAATTTCATTTTTTTTTTAGATTTTTCCGTTTCATCTCCCATGGGACTACTGTCCCTTAAAAATTGTATTACGCAGATTTTACTGTATGATATTGTCTGTAATATTTTTAATAAGGTACAAAATATCTTTCAGGAATGTAATTCATTCATTTTTTGAAATTGTATTACATATAAAACATGTGCTACATGATAAATTTCCTACTAATATACATAATAAATTTATAAATTTTTAAAATACATTATAAATATAAATAAGTGAAAATACTTTTATTGTTTCTGAAAGTTTGTCAGAAAATATTCCTGTCACAAAAAGCATTCATTCAGTTTATCGATTCATTTTATTATTAACAATTATGGCACTAAATTATTATTTAGTATTAACATGAAAGGCAATTTTCAAATCGGTTTTGGTACATTTCATACTGCATTTATTTATCGAGTGTTTTAAAATACATTTTGTGAACGACATACAAAATAAATTACTTGAATTCAGCACCAAATGAGTACAACTTTTACGTTGTAGTAGAAAAATTAATCCTTTAATCGGCATGGATTTATTTCAACTAGTATTATTAAATTCCCTCACTCCACATTTTTGAGGTGTTAGTGTATGTTAGCCAAAATACTTTTATGCACAATTTTGATGTCCATTATCATAACACAAGAAACAGAAATTATTATTATGAGGCTCACCATGACACAAAACTGTTTGAACAAAAACCTACATATATTAGGAGAAAATACATCAATACATTAGCTCAATTTTTAAAATGTTGTGATAATATGCATTCCTTTAAAAAAAAAATCTAGATTTACTTTTATAAATGATTTATTATTCTCAGAAATTGATTTTTCAGAAAAAATAATATATTGAAATAATTTTCCAATAAAATTTTACTTAATTTGGGAGAAAATACTTGGCCAGCGAAGGGTAAAGAAAGTATTTTGTTTTTACTAACCGGAATATACAGCTAACAATTTCTTAATACTAATGACTTAACCGTTTCTAATACTATTTAGTCTCTTAACATGTTCACCACTACATACACATATGCAAGTCCAACACAAACCTTTCTGCTGGCCTAAAAACTAAGTAATGAATCATATTCAGATATTATTTCACAACTATTTTCCAGCTGGCAGGCTGCAAGTAGTTTTACTTACTGAGTTTTTAAAGAAAAAAAAGAAAATTTTGTTGTAGTAGTTGTTATATAAAAAAAAATTAATTATTATTTTGTTATTCACTTTCTGGGTGACCTACGGGCAACTAAGGCACACAGTACAACTAAGGTTCCTTAGCAAATGTAATATAAAGAAATTTCTCTTATGATATTAATAGCTATTTAAAACAATAAAAGCATTAAAATTACTGACTTCCATTTCATTTCTCTATGAGAAAACTCGCTGAAAATAATTTAAAATTAACATAAGAATAACTAAAACCATAAGGATTGAATACAGACCACAATTCAAAATTAGCACAAACGTAAAATTCCACAAAAAAATATGCAGAGATTTTGTAGGACTATTGCACCTTAGCATGTCGAAAGGTACACAGAGGGTTCAGAAGACAAACAAAAAGCAATTCAAGTTGCCTACCGACAGGAAAATAATCATGAAATGATATGTGAACAGGACATGTTAACGAGTCCACAGGTAAGTAGGAAGGTTTAACTTGGATTCGTAATACATATTCATAGCACTAACATGTTAAAAAGAATACAACTAAATAGAACCTAGTTCATATAAAACGTAAAAAATATTGTAATTACATGATGAAAAATATTAGCTACAATTTAAATAATTTATTAATTGCATCCCGAATTAATAACAAAAAAATTAATTAAAAACCATGAACTAATAATGACATTATAAATGGTTTAAGGTAGAAACCTAATCAATACGGAATTTAACAATGACTACTTGTTGTATTAATGTATTAATGTATTAATGTAAGTTAGGTCTCGAAAACAATCAAGACACTTTTTAAAAAACAATTTTATTTAATTCCACATACATGGGAATCGAACTAAGACTTTTACATATACACTGTAAAGAAAACATACATGTTCATTGTATGCGGTTGAGTACAAGACTAAACTATTGTTCTATTAACATTAAGAAAATTATAATAAAGAATTCTTAGAACTAAAGCCTAAACTATCAACTTACACTAGTATCTTATTCTATAACTCCTCCACCCCTAAATAAAACTTCCGGGGGATTCGGACCTCCGAATTCGGGTGAAGTTTTCCTAAATAATTTGTGGTACACAAAATAACAAATAAAAACAATTGATAAAACATATAAAACTATTGTCCATATACTAATTTTATCTGTAAGAATTACAGTTCCTTCTGTGATTGTAGAAACTTTATTTAAATTGATTTTGTCCAATTCTAAATGTTTGATATTTATGGAGAGTTCAGGTTCTTGTTCTATTTGAAGGTCCAATTCGCTAGTGTCTAAGAGTTTTGGATGTCCTTTTATGTCTGATGAATGCTGAAGCATTTTGTTTTTGTAAATAATTTGATTATTATTTGGATTTAACAAATAAATTCCTTGAAGTGTTTTGGACAGTGTTTCCCTAGAATTTTCAAATTTTAATGTTTCTTTGTTTGGTAGTATTGCCAAATATTGAGACATTTCTGGAACCCATTTAATTATATTTTCATTTATTTCCAAGGCTGTGTATTTACAGTTTGTGGTTGTTCCTGAGCTGATAATCGCACTTTCACAATTTAAATCGTCGTTCACTAAATTTTCTGATGAGCATAGATATTTTGATTTAATTTTTATTTTTACAATAATTGCTTAAACCTAAAACTTTTGTTTTGCTATCTACTGAGTTTGATTTTAATAAATATCTAATTTTTGGTAAGATGGTCACAAAATTTACTTCATATTTTGATGGCACTGAATACAGCATATATAAGTTAAAAACAGTTTCTTTTACTAATGGCATTTTCATAAAATACACAATATTATTATTATTAATATTACAACTTACTTCTATTATTTTTTCAAACTCCCACATATTTTTAACATCTGGTTCTAACGGCAGTTGATTATTATAATACTTAGAAATTTTCTTTATCTCGTTATACAATTCTTTTGTTGATATAATACTAGGATGCATTACACCTAGTTTACAAAAGGTCAATGAATTTTCTATGTCATTTACCAAGTTTAACATAATATTATATAAAATATTTAGCTGATTTAATAAGTTTCTAAACTTTTCTAATTCTACGTAATCCTTAACATTATTATTTATTATATTTAATTTATCTCTTAATTCATTAAAATTATTTTCTACTATACCTAATGTTTCATTAAATTCTAACATAACATTCATATTCATTGAATATTGGTTCTCTATTTGATTTTTAATATTTTGTTGATTATTTTTAATATGTTTAATCATTTTATCATACCTTTCACCATCGTATCCATCGAGGTTTCCGGTAATAAATTTAATAACTGAGCCTAGCCCATTTATTAGGCCTCTCTTTTTTCTTGCATTGTTATTATTATTGTTATTACTATCAATATTTATTATTTCTAATTTTTCTTTAATAACTGAGTTTGTATGATTAATAAATTTCATATAATTAATAACATCTCTATGTTTATTACTGTTTTCGGTAACATATTCATTGTTTCCGCTAACATTATAATTAATATTAAAACTATCTGTTACATTTTTATACAAATGATCAAATTTTTCTATTTGATTAAATATTTCACTTAAACTATAATAATGTATAAAATTATGATATGAAAATTGTAACTTAGCTAAACCTAAATCTATTGGTATTACTCCTTGATTAAAAGTAATATTTTTTATTTGTTCAGTTCCGCAAGTGACTCCACTGAGGAATAGGATTGACCTGGAACAGGGTTAAAAACAGGATTAGTATTTTGGGGTTGGGATCTCCCTTTAATTACCTTAATTTTTCTAGGCCTCTTAACTTTTGACAGGTGGATCTTTCCTTTGGTATTATGGTGCCTTTCTTCAATTTTTGCGGTTTTTAGTCGCTCATTGATCGATGTGATCTTTTCCTTGTTGTATTTATTTTTGGTCTTGCTCTGTTTTTGCATGTTCCTAACATAAACTTCGGCTGGGATTTCAGGTAATTGTTCTCTTCCAGTATTTCGTTGATTTATGATATTTTCTTTGGTCAGGTGGTTAACATCTTTAATAATTTCGTACAATTTTTGTGTTTTCTCCCTATGATTACTAATAAAGTCGTTTACTACTTGCCTATCAATATCTATGTCTAAGAGTGAATTTGTGTTAATGTGTCCATATAAAACTTCAAACGGTGTTAATTTCGTTACAGAATGTATACTGTTATTGTACGCTAACGTTGCAAATTTTACTTTATTTTCGATAGTTTGATTTTTAAATTCAGGTTGATTGTTTATTAGTCGAATATGTTCTATTAATGTAGAATGAAATCTTTCTGTTATTCCATTGGATGGTGGGTGCTGTGTACTTGTAAAATGTAATTTAATCTTATAAATTTGCATGAATTCCTTAACTAAACTATTATTAAATTCTGTTCCGTTATCTGAGACTATCGTTTCAGGTATTCCATGGTGAGTGAAATAATTTAACAGTTTGTTTACGATCTCAATTGCTTGTGCACCGGCTATCGAGTATACTTGAGCGTATCTGGAAAAACTATCAATGATTGTCAAAAATTTTTGTTTATCTAGTGTTACGCTATCTACATGAATTATTTGAAGTGGTCTTGATGCTGTGGGTGTCAAGTTCAATTCTAACTTTAATGGTGTTCTATCGTATTTGGTTTTTAAACACGTTTCACATTTATTAATATAATTTTGAATATGAGATTTTAAATTAGGCCAATAATATTTTCTTTTAATTTGTTCGTAGGTTTCTTGAATACCTCGGTGATTATTTTTTCCTATGTGATAATTATTTATAATTTCTTTTAATTCCTCTTCATCTGTTATGTCTAAAATTTTATTCGTACACCTAACTAATTCTAACTGAGATGTTTTAAAATACTTGGCGACTATTGCTGTGAATTTTTCATAAAAACTTTGTTCAAAATAAAGATGGTATTTTATATTAGGTACTAAATATTCTTTAACAAAACTAATAACATCACTTTCCAAATTATTTTCCGAAATTTCTACAGTTAATCTTGTTTTACTATTATTAAATAATTTTTTAATTTTTGGCTTTCGTGGGTTATACTTTACTAAAGATAATATTACTTGATGTTTTCCATAATTAACAGGTTCTTCTAAAATTGGTATTTTTGTTATAGTGTTTCCTTCGTAGTTAGAGTGAATTGTCTGATTACTGTCTTCTTGTTCTTCATCTTCTGCGTCAATGTTTTCCAAATTTTCCCTAAGTGCTGCGTCTATTAATTCACTGGATAAATCTTCGTTTATGTCTAAATTTGCTACCATTGATTGGCTATCATCTAATTCGGGAAAATACAAGTTTACTGACTCTTCTATAAGATTTTGAAGGTCGTCATTATTTGAAATTTCAATATTTTCTTCTGTATTTTGGGAATTGTTTTTATTCATGTTTAACAATTGTATTCTGGACAACGCATCTGCATTTAAGTTCCGTTTACCCTTTTTATATACAATTTCATAATCGAATTCTTCCAATTTTAAACGCCATCGCAAAAGTTTTGAATTTGGTTCTTTAATGGAAAATAACCATTGAAGCGGTTTATGATCTGAAAATATTTTAAATTTCCTTCCGTATAAATAAGGTCTAAAATATTTGGTTGCCCACACGATTGCTAGGAGTTCCTTCTCGATCGTGGAGTATCTCGTCTCACTATCGTTGAGAGTTCGACTTGCATAAGCTATTGGTAAATCTAAACCGTTTTTAATTTGACTGAGTACGGCACCAATTGCAAAGTTGCTGGCATCCGTAGTTAAATGAAATTCTTTTTGAAAATCAGGATATTGTAGTAACGGTTCGTTAGATAAAACGTTTTTACAAATTTCAAAACAATTTACATATTGTGGATTATTTATATCAATTTTTACTCCTTTTCTTAAACATTTTGTCATTGGTTTAGTAATACTAGCAAAGTTTTTTATAAATTTTCGATAATAACCTAAAAGTCCTAAAAATGCTTTGATTTCCTTGGTAGTTTTTGGAATTGGGTAACGTTTAACTGCTTCCACCTTTTTTGGGTCTGGTTTAACTCCTTCTGCGGTAACTAAGTGTCCTAAGTATGCTACTTCTTTTCTCAAAAATTCGGTTTTGTCTAATTGTATTTTAAAATTAGCGTTTCTTAATCTTTCAAATACTTCCCTTAATCTAACGATGTGCTCTGCAAGACTAGTTGAATAAACAATAATATCATCTAAATAGACTAAACATTTTTCGTTCTGAATGCCTCTTAAAATATTGTTCATTATACGTTGGAATGTCGGCGGGCTGTTTTTCAAACCGAACGGCATGCGTAAAAATTCATAATGTCCTGTGTCAGTTGAAAATGCGGTCTTCTCTACACTATCGGGGTCCATTTCTACTTGATGAAAACCAGATGCTAAGTCTAAAGTAGTAAAATATTGCGCTCTTCCTAATTTATCTAAGATATCGTTGATGTTTGGTAATGGAAACTTATCGTCTATTGTTTTTGAGTTTAGCCCTCTGAAATCTATAACTAACCTAAATTTTTTCTTGCCAGAAGCGTCGGATTTTTTCGGTACGATCCAAATTGGTGAATTCCAGGGTGATCGCGAGTGTTGAATTATTTTTTGGTCTAACATATCTTTAATTTGCCTGTTTACTTCTTCTTTATAAATTTCAGGGTATCTATAATTCCTGGTGTAAACTGGTATTTCGTCTGTAGTTCTAATTATGTGTTTAGTTTTATCTGTAAAGGTCAAGTTACTACCTTCAGTGTGGAAAATATCTTCGTAATTTTTAATTAAGTTAATTATAGCGATTTTTTCTTCCTGATTCATATGGTCTGTCCTAATTTTTGAAAAATCTAACTGTTTTGGTTGGTGATTGATCATATTAAAATTTGCGTTATATTTTCCGGATTTTAAATCATCATTCGTTAAGCAATAATAATTATTTAAGTTTTCTAACGTAATAGATTCTTTTATTGTTACTTTCTTATCATCTAATGTAGGATTTAATATGGGACATAATGCTATACCATCCCTGACATGTACTATACTCTCTGGAATTTCCAGGCCAGATATATTTCTGTAGCGTAGTACTCCATTTCCATTCACTATATTCTTTACATTTAATTTTATAAATCTCTTTGTTCTACCTTCTATATTAAAAGATACTATTTCACGTTGACGAACAGATGTGCGCTCTGTTTGTTTACGTGACTTATCTAATTGTACGTTTTCTTTATATTCTGTATTAAAATAAAAGATAGGTATTTCTTTACCTTTAAAGATTAATTTATTATTAACGAAGTCTAAATTAATTTGCAAATTTCTTATAATATCTAATCCTAATAATAAATCAAAATCTTGATGAAAATCGAACAAGTAAAATTTACTCTTAAACTTGCCGAATAATGCGATTCTACAACTAAAATTTTCTTTTGAGTTTCCATGTGCAGTGGTTACTTGAAAGGGGTCTTTTCTTAAACTACTCTTATAAACTTCTGTTCCAATTAATTTTTTGACAAATGATCTAGTGCTCCCGGTGTCAATTAATATCCTAAAATTAGTTGCTGGATCTATAAAATACGGTAATTCATTTTTTTCATCTTGGAGGTTCATTATGGCGAACTGTCTATTTGGCCCTCTATTTCTAAAAAAGGGTTCTGTTCAAAATTTAGTGTTTGGCTATCCTGATAATTACTTTGATCATTGTTAACCGTGGGTTCAAAAGTTTGAAATTCGAAAGAGTCGAAGTTTTCTTGTGGCTCCTGTTCTTGCTCTAAATTATGTCCGGATATTTGGTAGAGTTTCGGTCTCGGAGTTCCATCGGATTGCCTAGTCGATGTACTCATAGGAGTAGGACGATACGGTTGATTTTGAATTGGTGTTGGTCTAGGAATATTGGCATTGGAATTATTAGGTAATGACGGTTGACGGAATTGGTGTGGTTGTATAAATCTTGGATTAGGATTTTGATAGAATGGTTTTTGGTAACTTTGTACTGGGAAAGCTGGATTTTGATTAAAATTTGGGTTTCGGTACTGTTGCGGCTTATTACTAAAATTATTTTGATTTTTATGAACAAACTGACTTTTACTTTGTGGGTTATGTTTACTTGGTTTAAACTGAAAGTCGTTGGTGAGCATGTTCAATGCTTCGGCCAGCGTACTTGGATTTTTAGTTCTCATTAATGATCCTAAAGGCTCATGTAATCCTCTTAATAATACTCTTAAAGCTAATTTGTTTACATATGCACATAATACTTTAGCGTTTGTTGGTTCTTTGTTAATAAAATAGGCTACCTGTAGATTTAAATGTTTTTGAATCTTTTCATAAAATTTAAAAGGTGTTTCACCGGCTTCTTGTTTAAGTTCAGCCATTTCTAAATTTAAAGTAAAACAATCACGTTTATCTACATAACTAGATAATAAATTTTGTCTAACATCAGCCCAAGCATAGCTGTTTGAACTGGTCACTAATTCTAAAGCTGGTCCTTTTATTTTTGTTAAAATGGTTGAGAATAAATATTCATTTTGGAAATCCTCTGGGTTATTGGTTACAAAAAATTTAGCTACTAATTTATCACAAATTGATATGAACCTATTTAACATCGTAGGTTCACCTGTAAATTCGGGTATCATGTCTAAATACTCCCTTTTTAAAGTTGGGGTTGCCATCTTTAAGTATTTTGATAAAAATGAATCTTAAAACTAGTACAAAAATTATTAACTACACTAATACAAAACAACAAATTACTTACTGTAATAAAATGATTAGATCTATGCTCATCATAGTATCGTTGCACTGAATACTTTAATTTTATTCACTTTCAAGATTTATATTAACTTATTTTCACTTAACCTTTTCACTTTATTCACTGAAACTTTTTATTCATTAAACTAATAAATTTCTTCTTACATACTAAAGTTGGTTGTAGCGTGGATATACTTCGTAAACGATTAAAATCGACGAAAATTATATGCATTAACTTTCTCGAAGCGATGTCCTACCGACTGCGCCAGTTAGGTCTCGAAAACAATCAAGACACTTTTTAAAAAACAATTTTATTTAATTCCACATACATGGGAATCGAACTAAGACTTTTACATATACACTGTAAAGAAAACATACATGTTCATTGTATGCGGTTGAGTACAAGACTAAACTATTGTTCTATTAACATTAAGAAAATTATAATAAAGAATTCTTAGAACTAAAGCCTAAACTATCAACTTACACTAGTATCTTATTCTATAACTTGTATTAATGTAGAAGTGATCTGATAAAAGCATCATGGCGGACGTTGCTAAACCTAAAGCCGAAGAAAACCAGGAGAATGATGAAAGTGGAAATGAATCTGAAGAGGTAGAAACTTCTGCAAAGGACAAAAAGGGTGCTGGAGATAAAAAGAAGAAAAATGCAGTTTCAGCTTCTGCAGCTAAGATTAAACCACCTGCGAAGAAAAGAGTAAAGGCAGAGCAGGCTGAAGAAAATAAGAAAGAGAAAGACAAGAAGAAAAAGCCAGCTGCTAAGGCAAAGGATGAAGAGGAAGATGGTGAAGATGAGGAGGATGGTGATGAAGGAAGTGAGGGGGAAGAAAACGGAGTACCAGATAAAGCAGTGCCATTGTTGGACCAGCCACTTGAAATCACTGGTTCTCGTGAGAGAAAACAAGTAGACAGGTTTATACCGAAAGAAGAATCTAAGGGCGATGCTGATAAGAAAGTTGAAATACCTGATGGAAAGGGGAAACCTCTCGGTGAAATACCACGTATCCAATATGAGATAACAAAACTGAAATCTGAAAATTTAAAGATTCTTCACAGGGTTCTCTATAACAGAGTTGGACAACCTCACATGATTAAAAAGAACATCAGTCAGTTCAAGGGATTTGATTTTGACAAGGACTCTTCAGAATATAAGAAAAAACAGACTGTGTTGTTAAAATTAAAAAATGCTGTTCTAAAAGAATTGTGCACAATACTTGATTTAGCCAAGAGTGGAAAACATGCAGAATTAGGTGACAGAGTTTTGGATTTCCTTCTGAAACCAGAGGATTCCGGTAAAGCACCGCCAGATCCACGACCTAAACGAAAGGGTATCTCTTCCAAAACTTACACAGAACCCAAGACAGAGGAAGAGACCAAAAAGAGTAAAGCTAAAAATTTGTCAAAAAAGAAGGCTAAAAGCTCAGAAGATGAAGAAGATGAACCTATGGATGAAGAGGAAGATGAAAAAAAGACTGAAGATGAAGAGGATAATGAATCAGTTGGGTCAGAGGAGGAAAAACCTAAAAAAGGTGCAACAAAGCGAGCACCACCTAAAAAGACTGCCACTGCAGCTGCAAAAAAGAGGGCTCCACCAGCAGGAGGTGGGGTTGCTAATAAGAAAGCTAAAGAAAAAGAAAAGTCTGAGAGCGAGTCTGAACACCAGTCTGAAACAGAAGAAGATGATAAAGAAGCACCAGCCAAGAAAAATAAGAATCCACCGACTGATGATGAAATAAAATCTTATGTGAAAAGTGTATTGGAAGGAGCCAATTTAGAAGAAATTACAATGAAAACTGTTTGCAAAAAAGTTTATGAAAACTATCCTGAGTTTGATCTCGGACATAAAAGAGATTTCATCAAGAACACTGTAAAATCACTGATATCTTCATGAACTAACAACCATTTCGGCGAACGGATGTTGTGTTCCTTAATAACATGTCCGTATTCGGTATCAGTAATATAATAATATATTTTATCATTTTTGTTGGTAAAGACAATATTGTTTCATTACAAAAACGTAAATGTTGTGGTTTGTCTCATATTTTTCTTTTTTTATATAATACATGTTTATTGTGAATATCATGTGTAGATCAGACACACACCTTTTTCACCTTTTTTTTAGATTACAAGTTAGTACAGTTGCCAGTGATTTTACAAAGCGTTATGCAAGTACATTTGTGTGATTTAATTTACCTGAATGAAAACCCACCTCATCAGCCTGCGATAACTACGTGTAAATTCTGGTACCAGAGAACACCGATCCATCTTCAAACATGAAACGGGGCTGAGGATTGTGAAGTACTTTACCAGTTTTTTACGGTTTAAGTTCAGTGGTTGTCGATGCTGGTTTGTGTGTTTTTACAAAATAAAGCTATTTTTAAGTAAATAAGTTTAATTAGTATCTGACATGGTAATAAATAACCTAAGATACGCTGATGACACCGTCCTTATAGCAGATACTGCTGCAGGACTTCAAAGACTAATAGATCGAGTAGAGACTGTATGCAGCGAATATGGTATGAAAATTAACTGTAAAAAGACACACGTACTGGTTATTAGTAAAACCGTCATCGACAACCTACAATTCACCACTAGCAATGTGGCTCTCACAATAGCCGAGACAGTCACATACCTGGGCTGTACCTTGAACAGGAACTGGGATCACTCTCGAGAGGTGAAGTGCCGAATCGAGAAAGCAAGAGGTGTATTTAACAGGATGCGTAGCATACTATGCAACCTGTCCCTCAACATCTATACTAGAATGAGAATTTTAAAATGTTATGTACTCTCAACCCTTCTGTATGGGGCGGAAGCGTGGACCCTTACTGATGCCTCATGTAATCGCATAGATGCATTTGAGATGTGGTGCTATCGCCGCATGCTCAGAATCTCATGGACACACCACGTGTCAAACGATGCGGTACTACAACGCATTGATGGACAACTAGAATTCTTACAACTTGTCAAGCGTAGAAAATTGGAGTACTTCGGGCACATCATGCGAAACGAAAAATATCACCTTCTTCAACTCATCCTACAGGGGAAGATAGAGGGGCAACGATCAGTAGGGCGAAGACGGATATCGTGGCTGCGGAATTTGCGGGCGTGGACTGGGATGACGTCAACAGCTCTGTTCAGAACGGCAGTGAATAGAGTAATGTGGACCAATGTGATGGCCAACATCCATAGAGGATAGGCACTTCAAGAAGAAGAAGACTTGTTGTACCGCTTCCCTTCTATGCCCATCCCACCTAATTGGTAGTAGCTATTGACACCTCATTTGTGTGTATGAGAATATGTAACAATACATTTTATTCAGATACACTCACCATGAGTCTCCTAGCAAAAGGGAACAGGTCAGAATTGATAAGTGGGAGTAGAGATACATGTATGTAAAGAAAAATCTCTACAAAAATGGATCTTATTATATACTTGACAATATAACTAATAGTTAAAACAAAAAACTTATTTTAGTTTCAAACTACGTTTGGTAAAGGTGTATACATTGTTATCACTAAAGTTAAAACTCTAGAAATCAAAGAGCAGATATTAACGACAATCAGAACAATAACCGTAAACAGCCAATAACTACGACAATCAAAACAATATTTTAATATCAACTAACAAAAATAGATATTCCGTTAAATCTTTCATTGATACAATCACAAGAGAATAATATTTTTATTGTACGATATTCAACGACTCAATTCAGCTAGCAATAAAATAATGACAACAAATCCGATTAAAGGATTAAAAATTCAAATTCCCAATAAATGCATAAAAACTGATGTTTGATTACATTACAGTCATAATATAATATAGAATATAATTAATCAGAAACAGAAAACATACGCTGAGAATTATACCTCATTATTACACAACCTGGATGGAAACAGTCTTCTCAGAAATTCTTCATCCATTAAGAACAGTCTATTCGTCCTGTATATAAATTAAACAAAAACAAAATTAATAATTTTTATTTAAATATTACATTCATAAATATATACTCGCAAATATTGTGGAAGAGGCTAAACATCAAATCAAGGAACTTATTAAGGTAACAGCAATGGTCAGACTACAGATTTTGTTTAAAAAACGGAAATGATGTACCCTCCATTCTACAGGACAATAACAAAAACATTACAGTAATAAAAAATTTTAAGTATTTGGGGAGATTATAACTTGGAACTCAAATGAGAGGGCATGATAGAAAACAGAACTACTAAATTGAAACATGCACAAGTCACTTGGTAAACATACAAAGAAAAAATCATTCCCTAGAAATGCTTAAGTCAGTCAATACCACTCCAGTGTTAAACCTGAAACAACCTATGCTAGCAAGACGTTATTCAAGTTGGACACCAAATCTACGAACGATAAATGGCAGAAAGCAGACAAAAGAATAATAAAAACAATTATCAACACAATGTAGATGGACAACAGCAATTTTTAATCAAATGGTTTACCAGGAAAGTGGGTCAATAAAAGATACAACGCAAAAAAAGAAGAGTTGCTTTTTATAGTCACTTATCAAGGTAGTTGGAAACCAGGCTCATGAAATAATTGTTTTATAACTTTTGGAAAAATAAATTCAAGGACTGTTGGTTCAAAATGATTAGGTCGTTAAATTTAACAATGCAATAAGTTAAGGGCAGAGTAAAGAAGATTCTATGAAACAAGAAGATGAGACTTAAAAGCATTTGAATGACAATACACCATAACTGGTGCACAAAGGCCATGCAGGTCAGAAAGTACGAAAAAATTTCAGAAGCAGATGTTTAAAAGCTCAGAGGATGTAATTCTATGCAGAGTGATTTAAGTGCTCCAATGAGGGTATTAACTATAAAGCTGTGCTGGAAACCACATGTAAAGAAAATGAGAGAAGAGGTCACCCTGAAATACAGTAAAATGTATTGGTTGATTAAAAGAAACTCTTGCCCATAACATTCAGGTGGAGTGTTAAATTATTTGCGCTCGATCTGCTAGTTCCAGGGCTACAAAAAATAGTTCAGATTCTTATATCAACTGGTCAGTTATTACCATATGATTGAAGCATTTAAGAACAGAACAGGTTAAGGTGTATAAGACACTAATCAGAGTTATCACCTGTGAGAGTAAAGAATTTCATTATACAGTAAGTCAGACCCTGTGGTGAATGAAGTGAAGGTGACATTTGCAGGATGTAAAGTAAATGCTTTTCAGAGGGCCTGGCATGCTGACAAGCATACTTTTCCACTCAGTGACAAAGGCAAGGGTAAACCACCTCACTCCTCATTTTACTTAGTAAAGCCTCTAGAGGTTCAAACCAGCCTTTCGGCTGACAACCTAAACAACAACAGAAGAAACACCTCCCACTCAATCCAAAATAAGCTCCTACTCCATAAACAGGTTCTGAAGCCAGCATATTTGTATGGTATATAATTATGGGGTTGTGTCAGTCAAAGTAACTTTGAAATTATTCAAAGTATTCAAAATGAAGTATTAAGGAACATTATCAGTGCTCTAAGCGTAGTCAGAAATACAGACCTTCATAAAGACCTGAAGGTAGAATTAGTCACAAATGAAATAAAATATGCACAGAAACAAGAAGCGAGGTTCCATCAGCATGTGAACATTCAAGCTATACAACTTGTTGATTCAGTGCGTCAGCTCAAGAAAAAGAAACCCTGAGTTAGTGTTTACATTTCCACTGATTAATGTATTTCATGTAGTGCACAATAAAAAAAATGTATAGAACAGATGAAATTAGAAACTGTTGGTTTTTAAGAATTTTGTTTTAGGTAAACTAGGTTTGAAAAATATTGCTCATTAGTCCAAGACTAGATTGGAGTAATGAAAAAATTGAGAAAACATTCATAAAATAATTTACTGAATTTTTGTAATTCCAAACTCACCCATTCTCTTTCATCAACGCCTTCCATTTTATCTTGTTCCAGTTTCATATTCACTTCAACTCTACTACTTATTATCCGTTGAAGCTGTAAGCAAACAAATTCATAAATTGAACTTTACCATTTACTCATTTTAGATGCATCAATAGATCTCGTAAATCTATATATAAACTCTTGAGATCACTTAAAATAATACACATTATACAGTGGAATCCAATTTAACAAGACAATAGTTTACTGGGACACCCATTTCAACAGATTGAATCTTCTGGAATGAAAACAAAACATAGGGTACAATGGAAATGAACATTGGCTGTTCAGAATCGATGTCTCATTTATTCGGGACACGAACTGCCTTGCATTAAAAGAAAATGTGACTCATCCTTTTCCAAGTGTGATTATTTGATGATAATAAAAAGATCAGTTCACTCTTACAAACAAATGGTAAGAGCAATGCATTGTAATTAACTTGCTCTCAGCGTTGTCAAAATTATTGTCAAGTTATGTGGATTATTTTCGAAATTACTTATTAAAAGCTTTTTTGTTCAGTTTTGTAAAGGAAACTTACAAAATGAACACTTTTCTGACAGTGATTTAGCTTGTCGACAAAGAAGTAAAGTACCAAAGATTTTAAAGAAAGCCGAAAGGGAGAGATACATTTAATTACAAATTAGATAAATACAAACAGACAAAAAATCTATTTAAAAGGTAAGCTGAAAGGTTCATGTGAGTGGCGTAGAAAGTTATGTTATGAAATCGCTTTAAATTATGAATGCTGAAAAAACAGCAGATTTTTTTTTTTTTGTTTAACGTCCGACTGTTCTGCAATTACTGCTAATGCAGACGGTGAATGATGAAATGATTTTTGTAACATATGAAAAAATGCCGTGCCTGAATGGGATTCGAACCCAAGACCGCATGAAGAGAGGCGAGCACGTTACCAAAAAAAAACGAGCACGTTTGGTAGCGAGCACGTTACCAAAACCAAAAAACAGCAGAGCCGAGATCAATAATTTAAGTAATAAATTAATATTTTAATTTCTCATTAATACAATAAAGTATTACTTACAAATAGCTCAATTACTTTTGACTCCCTTACCATAAATTTTATACTTTATACTATATAACAGGTCCCCTCATTTTATCAGGACAGTCTGCACTATACATATATATGTGTCCCAATAACCAGACTGTATTGAACATGTCAAATTTTTAATAGGGATTGGGAAGGTTACACTACTGCGCTAATGCACAGAACACATAAAGAGGGTTGACCAGGACAGCTACATCGATTAATAATTAAATACAACCAACAAAATTTTGATTTTCTTCATAAAATGTTCGCCTTCACAAGTCGTCTTAACAGTTTCTTATCGGTTAATTAACAACTTTAAAATAACAAAAACACTGAAACAATAGCCAATTTAAATAAAAGCTATTTACATAAAGACAGTGAGTAAAAAATGTTAATGCGATTTGAACAACGGAATGTTAAAACAATAAAAAATGATAAAGAAGTGGAGACAATGAAAGAGCTGGATAGAATGGGTAAAGACAGAAAGCCCAAAAAATTTATAAAGGCTTAGAAAGAACAAAATAAACAGATAGACCAACAGAGCCATAGGCGCAAAATTGAGAATGGAATCTAGAAGCGTGATAAGATTGGTAAGGTACAGAAAGGACTGGAGAAAGTGGCTTCACACTCCACCTACACTGTAATGATGCAGGGAAGTAGAAAAAGAAGAAAAGACACATAATATGTGCAATACGACAAGACAAAAATTTATTACAAAATACAAAGATAACTAACATTAAAATTGATTAAAACTAAATTAAGCAGACAATAATTACCTCATCTTGCTTCTGTTTAGCAGACGATGTATCAGAACTCCAACCAGGTTTAGGGAATGCTGGTACTGGTTTAGTAGGTGCTGCAGGAGACTGAGCAGTATTGCCACTGGAGTTGGTTTGAATATCAGACACTAAAACACGAATCACAAATAAAAAACATTTGAATATCTTATAATAATAAACAATTTGGAGAATAAATCTTGAAACTTTTTAAACATTAAACAAATTGTAACAAAGTTAGTTTACTTATGTAAGCTATCGATTTTATTTATTAATTTATTTATTTTAACTCGGCCTTTCCGACTGTTAATTACTTTGTTCATATAAACTTTTAAGCCTAGTTGAAAACTGACAAAACCTGCTAACTGATTTGTAATAGTGAAAAAGAAATAACTTCCCAGCTAAGTGTAAAAAGTGATGTTATGGTTTTAGATACACATATAACAATGGAATCCAAAACAAATAAGAGCTTCAAAAAATTATCAAGCAAAATAATTTAAATAATCACAACTTAACATATCATATAGCTCTTATAATGTTCACATTTTTATTCAGAGTTTTTAGGTTAAAATGAAGAATGCAGACATTACACAAAAAACTACATTTTTACAAATATCATTTGACAGTTCCCTGGGCATATTTCTCATCTTTCTACATTAGAAATTACAATCTGAAGCACAAATATATTTGGGCCTTTGCATTTAGCTCTAGGTAAAATATCCCACAATTATTTCCAGGTTCAGCTGTCTAAATGGTTCACTGTTAATCAATTGTCAATTATGGTAATGTTTTCTGACAACTCCTTTTGAAACTCTTTAAAATCACACAACTTGTTTAAATACACGCCAATGATGTTCAATTCAATAAAATTCTCATAGAAACGCCTTCAAAATCCCACACTTCTAAACTGAATACATGTAAAAATAACAGCTTCAAAGCTTTAAGAAAGAAGCTGGTTAGTACATGTTAACACGACTTTTAACATACTGCACAAGTAACTGCAAGAAAGGTTAAATTCCATGTTTCAGTTCAGAGATAAGTAACACAGATTTGTACAAAATTTAAATGAAGGCTACAACAATACAAATTTTCAAATTACAAACTTCTTTAACAGAAAATAATAGCCTTATAAAAGTTTTATCACTATTTTTACGAGGAAATAACACCATTTTGAATTTAAATTTAGATGTAGTAAGGTCATCAATCAACAATATTTTTCTATAATTTATTTCAAAAATTCTTGAGTTCATTAAAAAAAATCAAAAACTTACAATTGCCCATATTTTCTGGTTTCAATGAAATACGAGGAGGCATTCTATTTATTCCAGAAAACCATTCTTCCGCAGTCGATGTTGGTTCCCATGTCACTTTAGTTGGTGGAAACAAATCATCTTGAAATAGATCACTCTGTAAAATAATATGCAAACAGACATTCTTAATTGATTTTAATTAATAATTATTAATTAAGTAATGATTTTAGATCACCTAAAAAATTATTTACAAAATTCTATCTCACTATGAGCTTAGTTTATCAAAGACTTTTTTTGTCAAATGATGAGCAAACCAACTATTATGTCTCAGCAGGATTCCAAAATACAATTATTTAGGAAGACATTCATTGTGCATTGATAAATTCTAATGAATAACAGCTAGAAGTTTATGTTCTTAATACCATGCGTTCTGAAAGTCGCTGTGCACCAAGTGACATGACAGGGAATAATTTCATGGCTAGGTTGGTAGCTCTGTGCTGTTCAATTGTTGCCGAACACGTCGAGGCCTGTCAGTCATTGAGTTGAAGTTGTATATGTTTCATTTATTGCAGTTCTGTTGCACGTTTTTTGTTGTTGGACGCGATGGTTCTTTCAGTAGAGGAGCGCATTTTCCTCGTTGAATACGTATTTCGCGAAGGTGACAAGTACAGTGATTTAGTGAAGCGCAAATTTTCTGAAAAGTTTCCAGATTCAATTATTCCTCACCGTAATGCAGTACAAACACTGATAGAAAAATTTCGGGCAACTGGCTCTGTTGAGGACGCTGAACGTAGTGGTAGGCCCCCTAAGCTAGACGAACAAAAGCAGCTGGATATTTCTGATTCTATGGCACAAAGTCCAAAAAAATCAATGCGTAAGTTAGCACAACAGCATATCGGACTTGCTACCGCACATAAAGCTGTCAGACAAGAACTTAAACTATTCCCATACAAAGTGAGGTGTGTTCAAGAGCTGAAACCTTCAGATAATGACAAGAGACTAAATTATTGTCATTGGTTTCAACGTTTCATCAACCAAAATTCCGAAGACATCCTTGACGTAACGTTTTATACAGATGACGCGTGGTTTCACTTGGGAGGGTATATAAGTTCACAAAATACTCGAGTATGGTCGACAACTAACCCTTGCGCTTTACATGAACAGTCCTTACACGAAGCAAAAATTGGAGTCTGGGTTGCTGTGAGTAGAGCACGTATTGTTGGACCAATTTTTTTTTGCAAACACAATCAATAGTGAACGTTATTGTTCTGATATTTTAGAGAACTTTACGCATCAAATAACACAAGTGGAAATGAATAATGGTTGGTTCCAACAAGACGGGGCAACAGCACATACATCTAACATCTCAATGGCTTTCCTGCGCAACGTGTTTGGTGAACGAATAATTTCAAAGAATTTGTGGCCTGCAAGATCTCCTGATCTGACTCCCCCCGATTTCTTTTTTTGGGGTGCGGCGAAACAAACTGTGTATCGGAACAGACCACACACGATTGACGAACTTAAAGCCGCAATAACGGCATACATTCAAGGAATCACTGTTCTTCAGTTGCGAAAGGTGTTTGCAAACAAAATGAAACGAGTGCAATGCTGTATTGATGCCAATGGAGGTCATTTCGAACACCTTCTATAAACAATGTAATCACGGTTTAACAATGTAATTAAGGTATTGAATAAATTTTTTTCCAAAATGCTTAGTCATTTCTTTATACATATTTTCATAAATCCATAGTCACAATTCCAGTGCACAGCGACTTTCCGAACGCACAATAACAGCTAGAAGTTTATGTTCTTAATATTAATAATGGTAAATTTTTTTTAATACACTGATTAAAACTGGTCCAAAAGACCTACCATTAATTTTTCTTTCACAAGTCTTAGAAGTAAACATTTAAATGCTCCAGTCCAGCCATCAATGTCCTAAACTTAACGCTAGATTAAAACTAAAATCACTACTAATAAGTAGTGGATTGGACGTACTGCATTGGACACCACTGTGCTTATAACGCACTCATCTTAAAACTAAATATTTTTAATTTTTCTAACATCTGCATGAATTAATTTAATTAAAAAGACAATGAAAATATTCTCTCAATATCTGTAGGTGTAGGTTGAATTAGTAATAATAAGAAAAATATTTCAAATGAAGAAAAAGTTTACTTAGAAATGAAGAAAAGGCAAACTTAGAAAATAGTTTCCTTAAAAATTTGGTAAATGTGACCGACCCAGCCTTTCCCCTTAATTTATTAAAATACGTGTTAACTCAGTTACAAGAGGGTGGATCCACATACTGGGTAAGATCTCTTATAAAATAAACCCACTCACTCTTTCTACAAACTTAAATCATGAACTACAACCATAGTTCACTATATAAAAGTATGAAATATTAAATACCAAACAACTATTGTAATTTAAATCAATAAAATATTTAAAATAATGTTAATAAACTTCAATTTTTTCCAAAATAATTTAGAACCGAAAAAAATATTGAAAAGTAACACGCCAAAACACATACACACAAATAACTCGTTATAACACATAATAAGCAGCGCAGTTCAACATACACTGGCTTCTAAATGGATCTTGATAATACATATACAATTTCAGAGATGGTCTTCAATGGCAGTTAAGCACAACGACATGCTATTTGCACTTAACAGCTGAGAACAATGTTAGCTCTGCACTGCTCTACATAAGTGCCAACTTGCTTTTGTGTTGGAAACAATCGCACCCTGTTACAGTCGGCCTGTATCTGAAGATCAGACCATCATACCTACAGTTCAGCCGTTCTTAGTTTGCTCCTACTGTCAACAAACAAAACCTACCTACTACAGGGTGCACGCTAGAGTCTACGACTTTACGGATGTCGTATTCCGATTAAGTTAACTATTTTTTAAATTATAAGTACTTAAAGTACTAACAACATCAGTCATGATATGATGTAGGCCTAACAATTTCATTTATAAAAATACTTTTAAAAGTACTTTGTATTTAAATACTTTTAGAAGTATTTTGTTACTTTTTAATCAGCGTGTACACATTTTGATATAATGCGCATGCTCAGTGACGTCATTATTTGTTTACAATAGGAACAAACTAAGACAGGCTGGACTGTAACTATAGGGTGATTCAAAAAGAGCGCCGGTTTTTAAACAGCTGGTAAATTTTTGTTTATCGGTTGGCAACATTGTTTGACCTCATTTCTATTTTGGAGAACATTCCGATTGGCGATTCAGTTGTAGTTTCTCTTGTTCGCAGTGTAGTACTCTCGCAGTCTGAGTCTAACCATGGAGAAGTTTACTATTGCGCAACGAGTGTTAATCGTCAAAACATTTTACCAGAGTGAAGAGAGTTATGCGGCTACTGTCAGGCGACTTCGCGGTACTCTAGGACGTAATGAAGCACCGAATGAATCAACAGTTCGCAGGCTCATGAAAACGTTTTTTGAGACGGGTTCAACAGTCGACCTTAAAAGTTCTGGACGTCGTCGTTCTGGCCGAACTGAGCAGAACGTTGCGTTAGTTCGTGACAGTGTGGCTGTTAGCCCAGCAAAATCAATACGTCGCCGTTCTCAACAATTGGGTTTACGATGTTCTTCTGTACGGAGAATTCTTCGGTACGATCTCCAATATCACCCGTATAAAATTCAGTTGACGCAACATTTAAAAGTGGCAGACCACCAGAAGAGACGACAGTTTGTTGACTGGGTATTGAGAAAACGGTAGGATGATGACACCTTCGCAAACAAAATCATTTTCAGTGATGAGGCGCACTTCCACTTAAACGGTTTTGTTAATAAACAGAACATCAATGACTTGAAGGAGGAAATTTGACGGGTTATCGGGCAAATGGAAGTCGAAACTTGTCGTGCAGTAATATCCAATTTCATGGACAGAGTTGATGCGTGCCAGCGCAGTAGAGGAGGACACATGCATGACATCATTTTTCATACATAAAATCGGAAGGAAAGATGAACTTTTTGATGTATTTATTTTCAGTTTTTCAATAAAATAAATCTCTTAATTTGATATATCAAAACCGGCGCTCTTTTTGAATCACCCAATAAATTCTATGCGAGTAAATAATTATAAAACTCAAGTGTTGTGTTATGTTCAAGTAAATGCTACATTAATTATATTACTATTTTTATTTATTTTACCAGACATCCTATGTAGGATTATAAACAGCCGTATTATTTAAAATTGAAATATTTATTTCTAATCACCAGAATATGGTAACCGAAAACACTTACCAATGTTTATAGCGCTTTCATGTATCATGTACACATCTTCAGTAAATTAAAATTTAAAAAAAAAATTTTTCACATCAAAATTTAAAACTTCCAACTCCTACCATAGGTAGATAAGGAATCCTTATCTACCATGGTAGGAGTAGGAAGTTTTAAATTTTGATGCGAAAAATTTTTTAAAGAATTTTAATTCACTGAAGATACACGAAAGCGTTATAAACATTGGTAAGTGTTTTCTGTTACCGTATTCTGGTGGTTAGAAATATATATTTCAATAATTATATTACAACTTTTAGTTATATGAGATATTTATGGTCTATTTAAACTGAACACACTATAATTCAATGAAGATAAGTACACAATGCAAACAAGTCGTTAACTCCAAATTTACCAAATTCACATTATAAAACTTGTTAGTTATCAAAGGTAAATAATCTTTAAAATAGTAATGTTGCTTACTTTTATACGTGGTACAGTGAAAGACAATGGTTCAATAGTCGTGTTGGTCAGACGAAGTGCACGAGCAAACTCTACCGTTGTAACATCACAGCAGTTTTTGTTTTGAAAGCTAAGTCCCTGGTGAAGACTTGGACAACGATGGTGACTTAAAGGACACAGATACGGAGGCTCACAACACACTTCAAATGCATATATTGTAGAATCGCCCTAAAAAAAAGAAATACATCATATACCTGTACAAAGTTCACACTTAATTCAGTAAATAAAAATTGCGTTGATAATATTCTTTGTATTAAATGAAGACTACGTAAAAGGCATGTATCCCAGTATATGGCCTATTTCATCTTCATACCTCTTTGCTTTTACATTTTGTGACAGTTAGAATATGTCATCAACAATGAATCAATGATGATGAATTTTTTTACATTTCATGAGTAAACTGAATGAATGGTTTCAGCTTTTGAAAATTGTTTTTCTTAAGTATAATAAGAGTGTTTAATTTATTACTTGTAAGAATTCCAAATCTGGCAACATAGTTATATTTATAAAATTAAATAAAAATTAATAAAATATTTATAAAATTATTTTTATCAAGTATAATAAGTGTTTAATTTATTACTTGTAAGAATTCCAAATCTGGCAACATAGTTATATTTATAAAATTAAATAAAAATTAATAAAATATTTATAAAATTATTTTTATCAAGTATAATAAGTGTTTAATTTATTACTTGTATGTATTCCAAATCTGGCAAAATAGTTGTATTTTTAATGCTTATGGCATGATATCTTCGGAAGAGAGGCTGATTAACGAAAGAAGTAACACCAAGCCAAAAATATCACTATCTCAGTTTCAAATTAGTAATACATTAAGTACTGTTGCCGACCAACATACTTCCCTACCAACATTAGCGCCTGCAGATGGTCCCACTACCTGCCTGCCACGAGTAGCACTGCAGACGCACAGAGCCTACAGTGCCTCCCCTTCACCTTGAAGTGAACTCGCTGGAGGGGGATTTAAGCAACAGCACTGGTCTGCGAGAGTCATTTTTCACTCAACTCTCAACCGGAGAAGAACAAGAAAGAAGAGCTCCAGACAGAAGAAGGCGAGCCCAGCCGAGACCGGACGCACCATCCCCGTCTACGCTACCGGTGGTGGACACTACATTCCTGGCACTGGTCAGCCTTCCCCGACCCGGAGAGAACCATCTCGACCATGCTATCAGCAGACGGCCTATGCAGACCCAACACTGCGGGGCTCTGGAGGCCACCACTGCCACACTGCAGTGGGGAGCCAACTGCCACTGAGGGAAGGCTAGGCCTGAACCCGGTAGCCCAGCCGTCACTCTTCGGGCTCCATTTCCACCACACTGGCTCGCCACTTCCGAGCACCAACAACGGCCCTTTTCAGGGCCACAAATTTTCGAAACGAGGTTTTGCCATGTGTCATCAACCCCAGTCAGCGACAGTACATAAATGATTTATATAATTACATAGCTGATCACAAGTTTAACAACAAAATCTTAATGTTATTCCACTTACTCTGCCGGTTAAAAATAAAGTTGAACTGTCCTCATCGTAGAATGGAATAAGAATAGCTGGAGAGACATCCAAGCCTACTGTTCCAAGAGCATTGTTCATATCCTCTTTACGAAATACCATTATCTGTCTCTCAGAGACCCTGAAAAACATAACATAGTTTTTTAAGATGATTAATTTTTTTTATTTGTACAAGAATGTTAACGCTTAGAAACCAAAACTTAAAACTTTTTTACAGTTACAAAATTGTTCCAGTTATGAAAGCCTATACAAAAAATGAACTACCCAATTTTTATTCACTATTAAATTACTAGACATAAACAAATAAATAGATCTTTATTTTTATAAAAAAATAAATTGTTGCAACAAATAATAATAAAGGTAATAAATTGGTGATATTATAAAAGGGTATGGTTACTTGGCACCAAAAGGTAGAGTTAGTTATATTTTACCAATTAGGTATCAATAATCTGTTCTATTACAATTTATTTGATGTTCGATTGTATTATTTGACATCTACTTTCTGTACTTGGATTTATATAGCATCGCATTTTTTTATTCAATTTCTGGTGTATTCTACAGTATCATTGTTTGTATATTTATTCGACTATTGAGGGCCATATTTTTTAACCTCTGACAGGCCATAAATAAAATATAAGTGAATATAGGAAAAATATTTTATCATTAAAAGTTATGTACACTTATGGTTACTTTTTGACATAATCACCTTGACAATTGAGGCATTTGTTGTACCTGTGGACTAAGTTTCCAATATGCTCTTAATTAAATGTTGTCGACAATTAATTTAAATGAGTCTTGATGTTGCCTTCTCGTGGACTTCATGCAGCTGTGTATTGTGAAACTTAATAAAGTTTGCAGAGAGCCACCAAAACAAAAGAAGTAGCACGCTGACTTCTGATTCATGACTTTTGAAACAACTTTATTCATGAATTTAGGAATTGTTCTGATCCATGACAATGCCCTCCTCCTAATGCTGGTACAACCCAATGGCTGCTTGAGCATTTCAATGGGACATTTTCGATCACCCACTTGATACAGTCCTGACCTAGCATCGAGTGACTTCCATCTTTTCCCTGTTCTGAAGAAGTGGCTATAAGGACTATACTTTTGAACTAACAAGGAGCTTCAAGACAACGTCAAGACTCCTTTAAATTCATTGGCGGCAACATTTTATAAAGAGAGTATTGGAAACCACTCCATATGTACGACAAACACCTCAATCATTAAGGTGATTATCTTGAAAAATAGCCATAAGTGTACGTAACTTTAACTAATAAAACTAATTTTTTATATTCACTAGTCTTTTATTTATGGCCTATCAGAGGTTTAAAAAATCTGGTGTGAAACACTCACACAACTTTCTCTTGCCAATACAATAATAAACAATAATCCTAACATTAGTAATAAAAATTACTAATAAATAAAACATAACCTAATTTTAATCATGAGTGAAAGACACAAAATGACAATCTACCACAGTTTGGCCTAAAAATACGGAAAATCACTCTTTCACGCTAAAGTAGGCTCTGTAGAGAAAAATTCTCTAAATAAAAGTTGTAGATCTTATAATTTCCTATAAATTTTATTATATACACTTTTGTCGTAAAATGCGTACTAAAGCCGAAATCTTAAAAAAATCGATTTTTCACACGTTTTCGTGAGAAAAAACAGAAAATCGCTAATTACTGCTAAACTAAGCGTTATACAAAAAAATGTTTGAATTAAAAGTTGTAGAATTTTAAATTCTCTACAACTTTTGTTATATAAATTTTTGCGCTAAAAGGCAAATTAAAGCCGTAATCTTAAAAAAACAACATTTTTACATGAAAACAGCCTCACCAAGAATTTCAGCAAACATGGCGCCTACCCTATCTTGTAGAGAATAAAAAATTGAATAAACCAGGCGATTTTAAAAAGAATCGTAGGACCAGTTTTTGAGAAAATCGCAAAAAAGTGAAAAATTACACGAATAAACTACTACTTCCGGTTGACCGATTTTGATGAAAATGTTCGTGTCGGGTCCGGTAGTGGTATGTAACTTAAGTTTCAAGTTCGTACGTTGTTCCGTTCTTGAGATATTCTGTTCACACACACACACACACAGACCAATTGCTAAAAACATGTTTTTTGGGTTCAGGGGGTCTAAAAACGTATAGAACCGGTGAAAAATCGATTTCGAAAAATCGACATGAAAACAATACTTTCCTTCCTATATATTCATATAGGCAAGAGAAAGTAAAAATGCCCTCATAGGTACAAAAAAAGGTTAGCTCACACAAATGTTAAAACACCAAGGCTACACAATATAAATAAAACTTTTAAAAATGAAGTTGTTTTTAAATATGTTTAACGTAGTTTACTTACTTATCGAATCCAGTGACTACAATAAATGCACCATCAAGAGCCCATACCACTCTAGCGCCTCGTGAACCAATCGGTCCTTTACCTTCAGCAACTGGATTATCAGATTTACGAGGATCGTAAACACGTAATACAGTATCTTTGCAGGCGGTAGCAAACATTCTTCCACAAGGAGACCAAGCTAAACTAAACATCTGTAACAAAATATAACAAATGTAAATGATAATTATTTGCAAAAATAATTGAAGTACAACTCTTAAATAATTTTAAAAATAAACCGTAGACCTTCTTTTTACCTAAAACATTCACAGACAGCTGACAAAATATAAATGTGGTTGATACCAAATTAAAACTTTGTTCTAACACTACAGGATCTTTTTTTTAAATAAAGACCTTTTACAACAGTTGATAATCTATAATAGTATTATAAAGAAGTATAGTTTGTTTATTTGTTTGTATAAAGTAATATCAGAAACTATTGAACTAATTAAAAAATTCTTTCACTGTAACATATTATTTTTCTGAATATATAATTCTTTCTAATACAAACGGTATTACGTAATTTTTTTAATTTTGGGAAAAGTTTTTTATTGGTAAAATTAAGCCTTTCATTTTTATTTGTTTAGTGTAAAGTTTTCTTTTTTGGGGTTTTTACATTTGACTGTTTCACAATTACTGCCAATGCAGACGGTGAGGAGGATGATAGATGAAGATGAGCGATGAAAAAATGCCAGACCTGATCGGGAATCGAACTCAGGACCCCGGTGCAGAACAAAATGCGCTAACCACTATGCCAACAGGCCGTGGTTAGCGCATTTAGCTTTTTTATGCTAAAAAAGTCTTTGGAAAGGTTAGTTTTCTTTAGTACTACCTGCTATGTACAATGTACTTTTGTTATGTGCAGTCAGGTACAATATAGTACCGACCTACAGTTAAGTAAACACCTTTGCCTAAAGCACATAAATGGTAAAGGATATCATCCTTATTTCCTTATTCCCTTATTTCCTTATTATTATGTCCTTATTTTTTCCTTATTTCCTTATTTTTTTAAAAGTAAATAATTACATAAAGACTACAGATGGCAAATATAGAGAAGAAATTGAATCAGAAAATATGGGAGTATTAAAATTGTTGATAAATTTAAGTATCTAGGAGAAATAATCCTAAACAACAATCTCTCAAATGCAGCCATGGAAACTTGAGCAAACTAACTTCAATACGTGGTCAACCTAACCAAGAAACTCTACAAGAAGGCAAATACCTCACAAAATACAAAAATCAGACATTATCAATCAGTGCTGAAACCAATAGTACTATAAGGAATAGAAACTGTTTACTACAGAAAAGGGGAAATGACAAATTGAGAAAATTGAAAAAATTTCAGGTAAATTAGTGGCCCACTCAAGTAAATAGAGTAGTCACTTTAAAGAAGTTTAACATTAAATTGTTTGAGAATATGGAAACGATGGTTGAAAGAATAGCTGAATTTTAAAGACGGATGATGAGAATGACGAAATACAGGCTATACAAACAGATTTTTGACAAAATATATGATACAAAATGACACAAGGAGCTCTAATGAAGATAAAAAAGGAAATGAAAAAAATTCAAGATATGGGAATCTGATTGTTACCATAAAACTGCTTACAAAAATAAAAATTTTCAGTTTGCAGATAGAAGATGCACTTGAGAGACACAGAAGTAAGATAAATCTGCTTGAAGAAGAAAATTTATGAAGGAGTATTGGAAGAACTTGAAAGAGAATAGTAAATCGATAAAGAATAAAATGTAGTGTGTTTGACTCAATGCCCTTCATGTCCTAGTCGGAAGGGAAAAAATAATTACGTTAAACATTAACAGAAGTAACTACACAACATACCTGATCAGTGTGTCCATGAAGTTGTAATTTTTCTTCACCAGTAACAAGATTCCATACACGAATAGTCATGTCATATGATCCTGAAGCCAGAACATCAGAAGCTAAAGGATGAAATTTTATAAAATAGATCTTTTCTTGATGTCCCTCCAATACTTTCTCTGGTACATTAGTTGGTTCTGTTAAACCGCCCTCGGGAATTCTCCACAGTTTTATAGTACCATCATCACAAGCTGTTAAAGGGAAAAATCATGATTAATATTAATTGAACATAAAAAACGCTATGTAACAGAAATAAAAATAAAAAATTTTTATAAACAGACATTTTTAAAAATAAATTGCAATTTAGTTAAAAATAAGTAATATAATTATTTAAGTGATTAGTTAGCATCGTAGCACCAGAATCTATATTAATATAATACAATGAGTTTTAAAAAAACTTATTTTTATAAAAAGAGGCAGGGAAGAGTATTATCTTCCCTTTTTTCGCAATAACCATAGCGAAGGTTAAGAAGAGACGACTTGTATAACTACTAACGGTAAAATTGTTAACTTGTATGCCTGTAATTTATTTACCTATTAATATAAACTAATAAACGATCGAACGCATTTAAAAACAGATTAAATAATAGTTTTATTAACAAATTTTGTTGATAAAGATTGAATTTTTAAGACGTTTTTCATTTCCTGTAAAATTGTGTTTTTGAAGATAGAAGTGGTTGATCATCTTAACTGTCGATTGATAAAATACATAAGAGTAAAACAGAAGCAGATTAGAGAGAATACTTGGAGGTTAATGTTTGCAGATGCTCTGGTTACATGCGAAAAGCCAGTGGTGAGGAGGAAGGGCACTGGAGTTGTGTTATAAAGAGATTGTTACGTGCAGTTTCAAATTCATAGATGAAAAATTTAAAAAGCTGGTGCAGAAGAGAAGTTGACGACATGTCCTATACTCCTCCTGGAGTCTCCAGGGCGCAAAAAAAAAAAAAAAAAATAAAGTGAGGTAAGACAGGTACATGGAAGAAGACTTGATGGTACGGAGCAGGAGGAAGTTAAAGAATTCAAATATTTAGGGACTGTTTTCTCGTCAAGGAAAATTGGAAAGCGTCAAGCGAAGGAGTGCAAAAAGCAAGCGGTTTCTTCTAGTGTGAGAAGCTTAATCAGGGATCAAGAAGTCCCTATGTATTAAAAGAAAATTATGGGTAATGCATACTTCAGGTCAATACTGATTTACGAAGCACAAATGAAATGCCAGGGTTGTATGCTACAGTGAGAAATTAACTGATTAGGAAAACATCATGAATGGGGGATGAACAGCCTGAGAATTAGAGTCGACAGACAAAGCTATGAAGATCTATTCATATCAGAAATATGTAGCTAGACTGCTTAGTAAGATGTTGTACTTAAGGATGAAGAGTAAAGCCCAAGGTGCAGATCAAGAGGGAAGCAGTGAATTCAGTTAAGGATGAATTAGAAAAAGTATGCAATGGCACAAGAGCAATGGAGGAGAGATGGTTCAGTGATAGAGAGAGGCAGAGAGGAATTTTGTTGGGCTCAACTCAAGGAAACTTGGAAGAGCATTAAAGAGCATGTTGTTTGTTGTTTACGTCTTCAGCCGAAAGACTGGTTTGAACCTCTAGGGGCTTCACTAAGTAAAATGAGAAGTGAGGTGGTTTCCCATTGCCTTCCTCACCGAGTGGAAAGGTATGCTGATCATCATGGCAGGCCCTCCAAAAAGCACCTAACTTCCACCCTGCAAATGAAACCTTCACTTTATTTATCCCAGGGTCTGGTTGAATAATGAAATTCAAGACTCTCAGAGGAGATAACTGTGACTAGTGTATTTTACACTTCTGCTTTTTCTGTTCTTAAATGCTTCAGTCATGCAATTGGCTGACCACATGATAAGAAAAAAATTATGTTTTTGTAGCCCTGGAACTAGCAGATCGAGTCCAAATAATTTAACATTCCACCTGCCCGTTATGGGCAGAAAAGAGGATGATGATAAAAAGAAAAGCAATGTAACAGCAATCAAATATTCAATTTCCACCAGCAGACATTTTAAAAATATATTACCAACTATAGCACCAGCCACTAAAGAAGTCTGTTGCACTTACGAGATTTTATTGTTATACTTCAAGATCTCTGAAATATTACAATAAATTTAATTTGGTATGTATTTAAAAACTTAAGCTATTAGATTGATCTTTAATAACTAAATACATACCAACAGCTAGTCTGTGTGTATCAAATGGATCCCATGAGAAATCCATAACATTGGTCCCTTGAACTAAAGCTGGAATTACACCATCAGGCAACTTTCCTGGCTTTGATAATTCGAAAACGGCAATCTTTCCACCAGGACCACTTAATGGTACAGCCACACGATCTTTGTTAGCTAAAACAAATAAACAACCACTGTTATATACTGATAAAACAAATTAAAAAATTAGTAAAACATCTTCTAATACATTAGCATGTGCTAAGGTATATTATATAATCAGTAAAGCATAGAGTAAAACATAAAGAGAATATACAATTAGTAAATTCTATAGGCCCTTATTTACTGACCTGTTACACCCCTACACTGCTCGATTTTACTTTTTTACTTTCTCTTACTCTGTATGAAATATAAGGAAGAAAAGTATTGGTTTTATATCGATTTCTCCAAATCAAGTTTTCACCAGAAATACACATTTTCAGGTATCAGAACCGCAAAAAAATATGTTTTATCGATTGGTCTGTGTGTATGCAGAGTACGTGCGAGTGAATAGAATATCGCACAAAGTTAAAACTTCAAACTTAAGTTAAGTACCCGAAAAAACATTTTTACAGAAATCAATCAACAAAAAGTAGTTTCTTAAAGCAATTTTTCACTTTTTTCTAAATTTCTCAAAAACAATAGGGCAAGTGGTACATCTGCTGAAATTCTTTGAAAGGACGATGTGCTCATAGTAAAAAGATAGCTTTTTTTTGGTTTTAGGTCTGACTGTTTTACAATTTCTGCTAATGTAGATGAAGACAGATGATAGATGAAAATGAGTGATGAAAAAAATGCCAGACCTAACCGGGAATGGAATCCGGGACCCCGTTTAAGATAGCAGCAAGAACAAAAGCATTTTTGAACAAAAACATAATATATTATCAATGTTGTAGAAAATTTAAAAACCTACAACTTATATAAAAGAAATTTTTTACAGAGCTTAGTTTAGGAGCAATGAAATGATTTTTTTTGTATTTAGCTCATTGAAATTGATATAAATTTGGATTATTATACATTTTTTGACTAAAGTGTATATAATCCAAGTCATACAAAATAAAAAACAAATATAATATATATTTTTATTTCAAGCAATTTTTCTACAGAGCACAGTTTAGTGCCAATTAGTGATTTTTAGTTTTAGGTTCTACAGGTTGATTTTCATTTTGCGTCATTTACCCATGATTAAAAATAGGTTATATTATTCATTATTTACATTGGAAAGAGAAAATCTGTGTATTCTGATCACAGTTAACCCACCAAAACATGTTAGTAAATAATAAAATAAGAAAAATGTAAAAATGAGTAGTGTGGCAGCTGTAACTTTGTAGGCTGAAGGGTGCATTATAGAAATTTATTTATAATTAGTAAACCACACAGTAATAACTATCATGGTCTTTACTAATTTTAAAAACTACTGTAATATCACAGATACTTCTACATGTAATGGACTTCATAGTTTTACACATTAGCGATGACTAAAATCAGACTGCAATATCAAAAGAGTAATATGGAATGCTTTATTTAAAAAAAAAACATATTGGTTGCTTGTAACAAAACTTTTAAACAAACTTTAGGCTCAGTCCTGTACATGATTATATGTTTGGTTATTGTCTCAGTAGCTCCTCTGGCAACATACTGTTAGGCTACGGCCACACAGCACGTTTTTTTCGAGCTGAAGTACTGCTTGAAAACATGCCCAAAATATAAGCCATTAATATAATAATGGAGGTGGCAGACGAGTATTTCTTCATGCAAGCTGGCTTCTCAGCAGGCGCATGTTTAACACCTTCTGCTGGTGGATAGGCGCTGGTCTATTTTTGCAGCTGGTTTTCATGCTCATTCCCTGGCCACATGAGTGTGAAAAAACGTTGCAGCAAATCTGTGATTTAGTAGATATTTTGTAGTTGTTTTTAATTATATTTATGTGACTTCGATTATGGAGTACACAGACAGTGAAAAATCATTCTAGAGGTGGAGAAACACCCGTTTCTCTAAAAAAGATTGCATCATGATTACAAAAACCATGATCTTAAAAGACATGCCTGGATGTTGATCACTATGAATGCTGGCGACGGTCCCTGGCATATTAATAAAATTTATTATAAATAAATACGTCATTGGCATAATTTTTAAAAAATTAATAAAGCACACATTGTCGTAATTATATTATTACGTCGTACTTTATTTCTATAAACCAATGTGTTCATGACCACACTCTGTTCATCATACGTTGGCAATGCAAAGAACTGAGTTTTTTCATGCACTTTGTGGCCAGTCAATGAACTAATTTCAATCTGCGGGAAAATACGCTATATTTTACGTGTAATACGAATAATGTAATCACTAACATTACTTTATCAGTTGACACAATTATAAAATTTATAATAAATAATAACAATTTCAAAACAATTTAGAAGACTATATCAAACAAAATTTAAGATCAACTTTAATAGCTTATTGTTAGACATAATTTATAAAAATTAATTAACTTTTTCGTAAATATATTGATTTTTTATTTAACTGATATGTTTTAGGGAATTATTTTATCGACATAACAAGATGATTTAAAAATACTGAAACTAATTAAGTATAATTCAGAGAAAAGTTTTAAAAACCTTCAATTTGAACTCACCATGAAAACCATCACATTCTCCAGATATCTGGCGACTGACATTTCTAACATTTTCTATGTGAAACGATTTATGTGCTGGTGTCCCTTTTAGATGACGAAATTTAGATACGCGACCTGAAAAATAGTACATCAAAACAACTCAAAGTAATATTTAACAATAGTAATTCACATATTAAATAATTATTACTATAAATTAGTAATAAATAATAATAATATTTGAATTCCAATGATTTAACATTAATTCAAACAAGGTTATTTTAAGCCCTAAAAAATAATCTGTTCATTACTTTCAGATAGAGAATGATATAGTAAGTTCTAAATTTTCAGTTAAATACCTTTGAAAATCATATAGCTTAAAACAAACCTTAAGAATTAGAACTGAATAACAAAATCTAAGTTTAATTAACATTTTTACTTCCTCTTGTCCTGTATGATAAAAAGCAAACTTTGAATGTACCAGGAAGGAAGAATAGTTTTCATGTCAATTTTTTGAAATTCATTTTTTGAGTGGGGAGGCTGTGACCTTGTGGTAGAAAAAGGTTTTATTGCAGTTGCGGCCCTATACACATTATTAAAGTGTACATACAAGTAAGTTGTAATAAATTTAAAAACCTACAATTTTTATTTTAAACATTTTTTATACCATCAATTAGTAATTTTCTGCATATTCATGAAAATAAAAAAAAAACAAAGAAGTATACAAACAGACAAAATATATAAACTTTAGTTAAAGATAATTAAAAACCTACAACTGATAAATTCAAGCATTTTTTACAGCCTAGCATTATTTAGTAATTTTCTGTATTTTTAAGTTTTACAGACGTTAATTTTGCGTCATTCACTCATTGTTAATATTAGGTTGTTTTTAATTTTACATTAGCAAGAGAAAATTGTGTGTGTGTGTTTCACACCAGATCTTTTAGATTTTGAGTAAACCCATATCAGTACTTCTGCATTAGAATTATTTGTGCAATATTTATTGCTTAATTAAATTCTTTTAAATGTATTTAACAGGCACTTTTTAGTACAAACCAAAAACAGTAGAAGTTCTCTTAGGTACTGCTGAAGCAGTGGATAACTGGGTACTAGGAGCAGAAGAAACTCTCTTTCCTTGGTTGTTACTAACAGGCTCTTCTTCTTTCACTGTAGACGTCTTGGAACTCTGAAAATTTGTTTTCACCTATTAATATTGTAACAATGTTAAACATTATTACAAAAAACAGTTGTAACACTTTAAAACCTTAGCCCTGGAACCCAGAATGTAACAAATTTTAGTTAAATTGTTAGGCATTAGGTAGCAATATGCTGTAAACCGCTAAAAGAGAGATAACAAAGCCATCAGTTAATAAAAGCATATGTCAATCGCAAGTGACAATTAAAGTTCGGAACATAAATGCACGAAAAAAGCAGGCGACAGTAACATAAATACACAGGATTAGCAGTGAAAGGATAAATATTTAAAAGGTATGCAGACAGGGAGGAAGCTTCATCCCCCACCCTATCACAGAAAATGCTAATTTTGTACAAAACTAATACGCTGGAATTTCGGGTTGGATTCCTGGTTAGTTCTGGCATTTTTCATCGTTTGTTTTTATCTGACACCCTTTACAAGTCTTAATGTGTGTAAGAATCCAAGGTTAAACGAAAAAAACCACCCTCAGACTCAGCCCCTCAAAAACCAAAATCCTAGCTATGTACCTAGATAATAAGATCATTTTAACATGTTCAATACGGCCCTGTAAATGCAAGGCATCAGGTGATGGAGCACTACTTCAATGGTAAACTGGCTCGATCCCATTATATTTCGCAAAAAAATATTTTATTATTTTTACCACTCGTAATATTTACTACATATAATTTTGCATAATTAAGTTATTGTAATACAAGTAATATCATAAAATAAATTTTTATAATATTATTACAATGACTCGAAAACATAGAAATATTGTGTAAATGCTTAAGTTTTCATATGTGAATATAAGAATGCAGATGAAATAATATAATCAATAAAATGTAATGAAACATAGAAATGAAAACATAGAAAAATTGTGTAAATGCTTAAGTTTTCATATGTGAATATAAGAATGCAGATGAAATAATATAATCAATAAAATGTAATGAAACATAGAAATGAAAACATAGAAAAATTGTGTAAATGCTTAAGTTTTCTTATGTGAATATAAGAATGTAGATGAAATAATATAATCAATAAAATGTAATGAAACATAGAAGTGAAAACATAGAAATGAAAACATAGAAATATTGTGTAAATGCTTAAGTTTTCATATGTGAATATAAGAATGTAGATGAAATAATATAATCAATAAAATGTAATGAAACATAGAAATGAAAACATAGAAAAATTGTGTAAATGCTTAAGTTTTCTTACGTGAATACAAGAATGTAGATGAAATAATATAATCAATAAAATGTAATTATGAAATATATGAAGCCTAATATATAATCAATATATCAAATATAAGCCTAATAATCAATAATATTTAAAAATATTTCATCTACAACTAATAATTTATAAGTAACAAATAAAATTGCATGGAAAACTTCAAAATGAGTTGTAAATATATTGGTTTTTAAAATTCAGTTAAAAAAACTCCCATTACATCTGTTCAAGAACTGATCGCATAATGGCACAGTACGAACTTGTTTTCTTGTAAGAGACAGTAATAGAAAGACTATTCACCCTACCTGAACGCAGAAAGAAGCAATAACAAACCATATACTGTCTGTCTATAACTTGATGGCCTGCCGCAGAGAGGAGCATAATCGGCCCGATACTAGCCTTCTTAATAACACTTCATTACGTACCAATTCCAGTGTACTAGTTAGCAGTAGTATATAATGAAATGTTATTGAGAAGGCTAGTAGCAGACCAATTCTGCTCCTCTCTGCGGGAGGCCATCAAGTTATAGACAGACAGCAGACGTGACGCAAAACAGTGTCAGCTCATCATCTGGAAGTGTTCGGGTTGATTGCAGTCAATGTGTCAAACTATAATATTTGGCTGGCCCTTGGTGTAGTGGTCAGTGTAACTGGCTTCTATCAGATCTGGCATTTTTCATTAATCACCCTTCATCGGCTGCATTAGCAGTAATTTGCACAACAGTCAGATTAAAAAAACAACCAAAAATTTAAAAGATTTACCTTCAGAGAATCACGCCGTCTAAGAGGAGTAGGTGTTGGGCCAGGAGAAGCTGTTTCTTGAACAGACAACGAACGAGATTCGTACATTCGTCTCCGCTCAGCAATACTATTTCTATTTCCCTCAACCTCATCACCTGCTCCACCAAAATCTGACACCTCACTATCTTGAGTTACAAAGTCTTTCTCTGACACAGTTGGGGTTTGCTGTTCAATTTGGTCATTAATTACATTCAATGAATCTGGTCCATTTATCAGTCTTTCCTATAAATTATACATACTTTATTAATAATAACTAAAACATAGTGTGTGTGTGCTTATGACCACTCGATAGAAGTGAAAACTTATATGAAATAAAATTACTTATTTTTATTTCAATACTCATAAAATACTGTTAGATAGAAAATATATAATTATATTTGTAAATTAATCATTTAGTAGAATTTTGCTCTGATTGGACTTGTTCAATGCTATTATATTCTAAAAATGAAACAATAGGTTTATGGAAACTGAAATATGTTATAAATACTTTAGATTCAAATTTATTTAAATATCTAAAAAAATCTCCATCAAGCATTGCTCCAAATATAAATATTACACTGATTAGGCCTATACACAATAACATATGCATATTATATTAATCAAAGAAAGAAATTTGGGTTTCACCATTAAGGAGTTGAATAAAAATAACCTTTCATTTTAGTGTGTGACGTTGAAGCATAACAGTTTAGTTGTGTTCACTGTTCAGAAATAGTGCAAGATCCGCCTAAACAAATTTCCACTTCAAAAATATCACTTATATAGGTATTCAATACTTCTCATACTTATTTGCCCTTGGATATAACTGTTAACTTAATAACAACAAATATTGTAACATCATAACAGTAATATTCTGAAAATAGCTAAGGGAATAGATTGTTTATTGTACGAGTTGTAGTGTATTGAACAAGGATAATGGATTGCAATAAATGAAATTTTTTGAATAGGAATTCTCAAAAATTGAAACTAATAGAAACCTTTGTTTTTATTTTTCATTCCTTCAAACATGTTCTGGTAAAACAGAGAAAGTGTTATAAGGGTCTCCAATTAACTAACAGACCACAGATATAAAGGCAGTTAGCCCCTTTATAGTTAATGAATACTTTACTAGTTCTGAATAACGTTAATAGTGTGTATGCACAGGGTTAAAGCAAGTGGTTGTGGACAGGTAAATGATTGTTTTGATTTGTTAAGTGTGATTATCTTACTTTTAGTGAAGTATATATTAAACTTACGTTTTTTAATTAATTTAATTGAAGTAATCTACAGGTACTTGTTAGTACATTGTTTAATTTATTAATTTATTGTTATCATTTTAAAAAGAGTCTGTTAATTATTTATCATACCCAGATCATGAACAAACCTAGGCTAGGGTTTTACAATATTTTGCAAACACAAAAAACTTTTTAATGGTACGAGGGTGAATCAAATATAAACGAGATTTTTGTTCCTGAGCATTAACAGTTGGTAAGACCGGACTCGTGCTTCTAGTATGCTTAGGTAGGGCCATTAGAAGTGGGGAGAGCTGGCCATAACACATTTTCAACCGTTTCATCAGTAACACTCACAATATCGGAGCAACCACCCTTCCACTGTGCAACGCATAATTATAAAGTTTCATGCTCGTGAAGGAATTCAAGCAATGAATTTCCAGAGATTAACTACACAGTTCGGTAATCAAACATTGCCAAAGACATGTGTGTTTACCTGCCAGAAAGAGTTCAAGGAAGGACAAGAACGTGTGGAAAAATGAGCATCTCGAATGAAAATCAAGACTTTCCTGAAGATGATCGACAGACAAGAGCATCAAAAATTCCAGAACAGGTTAGAATAAGTAATGGAAGCTGTCAAGCGTTCATCTAAAATGATCTACAGTTCTGTAAAGTGTGTGCCAGATGGGTCCCTTGTCTATTAACCGAAAATCAGAGTTTGAGTGTTTGGAAGTCTGTCAGAGGCTTACAGCAAGGTTTGCGGAAGAAGGTGATCCATTTTTGAGTCGGATCATCACCTGCGACAAAACAAGGATCCACCCCTACACTCCCAAATGCACACAATAGAGTAAGAAATGGAGGAAGAGAGGGGAGGCAGCCCCAGTAAAGCTATGACTCGACTGTCAGTTGGCACGGTTCTTTCGACCATTTTTTTCAACCGGCGGGGCATTTTGCTCATTGATTTTTTGCATGAGCAACGCACAATGAATGGTCCTTACTACTGCCATCTGTTGAATGAGATGAAGGATGCAAATCACCGCAAAAGACAAGACCAACCGATTTAAGGGGTCATCTTCCTTCATGACAATGCCAGGCCCCATACTGCAGTTCTAACGGTCTCCAAACTACAGGAATGCACTGGACTCCACTTGACCATCCTCCTTACAGCCCTGACTTATTGCCTCGCAAATTTCATTTGTTTGGACCGCTTAAAGAAGCTCTAGGAAGGCAACAATTTGAAGACGACAAAGGTGTGAAGGGATTCATGCACAATTGGCTACTGACACAACCAGCTTCATTCTACGATGTTGCGATAAAAACATTCCTTTCTTACTAGGAAAAATGTATTTTTAAGCAGGAAACTATGTGGAAAAATAATATGAACGTGCATTTTGTTTATCAATAAATGAATTTTTTTTAAAAATAAAATCCCGTTAATATTTGATTCACTCTCGTATTTCATTAATTCAAGTAGGACAGATGACCAAAATTCAAAGTTTGAACATGGTTACAATTGCAGACAACTAAAAGAAAAATACACAGACAAAACAATTTTAATACAATTTAAAATAATTAAACAATTTTTAATACAATACTGCAATGTTACCATTGAGTTGCTTCCAAGAAATTTTTATTACATCAACTTCCATAAAAAGTCAAGAATAAATTTTAAAACCTGAAGCAGCACACCTTTGATTATACAGAAACTAGGAAGAAACAACCACAAGAAAAATTGTATTAGCTTATTTAAACTATCAACAACTGTTTTGGTTATTAGCAACTACGATGAGTTGCCATATGGAATTAGTAGGTAGTTTTAACAAGTTAGATTAAACCCAAGACAGAAATACAACCTGGAACCTTTTGCTTTAAAACCTTTTAATAAACCTTAACCTTTTACCTTACCTATGACCTACCAACCTACCTATTAGTTTACCTTAACTAGTAAGTAACTAGAAGTAGTAGTTTTTAGTTTACTTTTTAACCTTTTTTTATAGACCTTTTGCTTTTAGTGTGCATGCCGTCTAGTGCTCTAACTACTAAGTCATGGACCCTAATATTTAAGAACAGAAGAGGTAGAGATGTAAAAGACACTAGTCAGAGTTATCACCTATGAGAGTAATGAATTTCATTATACAGCCAGACCCTATGGTGAATAAAGTGAAGGTGACATTTGCAGGGTGGAAAGTAGATGCTTTTCGGAGGGCTTGGCATGCTGATAAGCAAAGGCTACTTTTCAACTCAGTGAGGAAGGCATGGTAAACCAACTCTCTCCTCGTTTTATTTAGTGAAGCCTCTACAGGTTCAAACCAGCCTTACAGCTGATGACCTAAACAACAACAATGCTTTCATGACAACACCGAAGTTAATTTGAATACAGCAAAGGCTCCTTACAAATATAGAGTGCCCTCACAAAGAGAGCTGTTTATTATGTTTTCTGAAATACATGTTAGAATAAATGGCAACGTTTGTCCTTGTCCAAAACACTAAGACATACCACATTAGTATCGCAAACAGAGGAAATTAAAATTTCACACAAAAACAGACAAAATCACGGATACAAAAAATGATCACCATAAAGCCAATAAAGGAGCCACATAAATCACACAAACATTGAATAACAAAATTCAAGAGTTAACATCACAGCTATAGCAAACACAGAATCACAAAGCAACGCCGAATCACAGGAACTTAACACATTCAGTGATAGGTATTCGCCTAGCTGATCATGGGTAGACTTTACCACCAAGCTCCCATCTTGCCTAGCAGGTTCTGTTTTGTTAACATTTTCAGTAATTCTGGAGTGAGACGACCTGTTTGATACCAGTTTATTTTTGAATTTTCATCACACGATCTTATACCTTGTATAGCATACTCATACAGGTATTTTTAACGAGTTTTCAGATACAATTGAAGCTGTGAATTTAATATCTTTGCATTTATCGATGAAAAATAGCTACACCTTTGGATTTACTTTAAAAATATTTTGTTTGTAGTTTAAAATTATATGATAAATTACGAGTAAATCGTAACAGTAAACGGAAACATTTAAACAAGAAATACATTTATTACCACAACAAGTGAAAATAAAACAAAGCAAAAATCTAAAAAAAAAAAAAACATTAAATTATTTACTTTTATGTTTGCTATCCATGTATAGGTCACAAATAAAAAACTTCTACAAAAAATGTACATAACATACGGTTGTAAATACAGCAAGCAGAGAACTCACCGCATGAGTGATCAGCTCAGCGGGAGAGATACCCCATAATTGCTCAGCACTGAATGTGTTAAACAGAACAAATGGTTGAAGGGGTGTTTGTTGTCCAAGGGAAAGGTGGTTTCCAGAACACACAATACTGCCTAATCCATGGAGTAAAAAAGAGGAAGAAGGAGACGAATATATACCAAAATGAAAGAAATCAAGCAATTTACAAAAAAAATAAAGCCTTAGAACTTTGACTGTATTTTTCTAAAACTGTAATTTTGTTACATAGCGCCTTTATCCACTAAACTCTTAAATTGAATCAGACACAAACTGGGGCATCATTAGAAATAATGAGGTACTCGCAAGTCAACCTGGTGTAACCAATGCAGATTCAAGTAATAACCGCCGCTTCCCTCCAGCTGTCTCTCTGTGAAGATATCCATGGCTTAAACATGTCATTCATCTCTTGAAATAAATTGTTTCATGACTGAATTTAAATAAATTTAAAGATAAATTCAAATGTAGCCTCCACACATTCTTGACTTGGTAAAAATACACAGTAACATTTACAATATCAACTTACATCGTCAACTTTCATCCCAGACACACCACCGACAAGAGTGGACTCCGAACTAGCATCCGGACTATGAGGGCCCATACCATTTACAGCATTAGCTGATTGACTAACAGCCGGAGGAGATGTATTTGTTTGTTCCACACCAGGAGCAACCGGAACACAAAATACCCTGTCTAACTGAGAACCTTCTAAATTGTCACCCACTCCCAGTTTTGGAGGTGTAAAAGGTTTAGGACCGAGTCTAGGCTGAAATAAAAAGACACATCAAAATTACAAATTCAGTTATTACAAAAAACAAAACAAAAATACAAAACTTATATTTCTAGTATTTAGTAATAGTGATTCATAAAATGACTGTACAAATATTCATTTAAAGATATTAATTTTTTGAAATAACAGATAAACAAACATTCCCAAAATTTTTTTTAAAAAATCCTGTTCATTTAACAATTCAATTAAATAAAATTGTTAAAAAAAAGGTTTAAAAAGTAAACATAAATAACTAAGAACAGATACCATACTAAGCTGATGAAAATTCAAATAGAATACCTGTCACTGCATTCTCTTAAATTTTACAAATACATTTTTAAATTCCATTTATTGAAACTTAATTTCAGACACCGATTGTAAAAATCTACCATAAATTTTAACCATTTAATTCCAGCATACAATATCTCTAGTGACCCCTCCCCCATCTGATACATCAACATCAAATAAAATCTTGTTATGAGCTACATTTTATAGTTATATTATAACAGTTAGCGCAAAAAACTACCAGCTTGTAAAAAAATTTAAAATTTCCCTTAAAATTACTAAAAACATTTTCTTTTTCAAAACAGATCCTTCTTTTTTGGCTAGTAGATTTTTTTTAAATAAATGTCCTTATCTTCATTATTTCAGTTTTAACTAATATTTTTTTAATTTCAGATATAAATTTTAATTTGATAAATTATCAATGTACATTGAATGGTGTATATATGCTAGGTAAAAAGGCAGATAAAATTCCTGACACTTTTTTAAACCAACAAAATATTGATATATGTTAATATGTAAAAAGAAATAATATTTTCTAAAACAGCATGCAAACATTTTGATAAATGGGCAGTGGTTTATGTATACAGAAGTTAAATCATCCCTGGAATCAGAGGGGTAAAAAATACAGAATCACATTTTTCTGTGATACTGAAAAAAATTCAAATAAGCCACACTTCACCTGTTTAACAACAGGCACTTACTTGTAATTGATCTTTAATAGCACATGTAACATTGTAGAGTAAATGCAAAATGTGGTGAAGCTTTGCCAACAAAATTAGATGTTCACTGGTTTAGTGGTGGAGGGAGGGTAGGACTGACTCAATCCCATGTACTGTAACAAACAGTGAACCCATGACTGTAACTAACTTTTCTGAAAACATTGGTCTACTTTAGCATTTCTTGTTCTCATTATATAATTTAATGTTGATTGGCTATAATTATTTGTGTGAACAACTGATAATATTTGAAAAAGTAATATTTTAGTTTGTATTTGTGCCAGTAGTTAATTAGTTATTATAGTAACTTTTAGTACCGTAGACGTAGCAAAAGAATGCCAATGTATATACTACATGACGTGTGTACAACTGCGGAAAAAAACATCCGTCTGTACCCAGTTTCATAACTCGTTATGTTACAATTACGTTATATAACCACAATTATACAAATTGTTTTATGAATTTTAAAATAATTTTTTTTTAACTCATTCTAAAAATGTATAACTAGTATGAAATTTTTCTAAATACCAGATATTATTTTTTTTGTTTTTTTTTTGTTTTACGTCTGACTGGAATACCAGATAAAGTTTAATAGTTGTTATCTTTATAAATTCTAACAGAAGGTTCTTCAATGCATGTTCGAATTTGTTAATTCAGGCTTCCTGTTCCATAGTCAAAAACTTTTCACACAACTCCATCACTTTCGCAATTTTTTAAAGAAAAAAGATGTTTTCAACAACATAGTTTTTTACAACTGCCAATGTACCTCTATCAGATTTAAAACCAGGTGGTACAGAGGTGAAAGAAGAACATCAGGTCCTTGATCTAGAAGTCATTTATTAATTATGTATTTCTTATTAATCCTTGATTGGCATCATAGGAAGCTGCATTCAATTCAGGAAAATTTCATTAAAAGTTTGGCACAAAATTCCTACTTTAAACTCATCTACGCCTGTAATGATGGAGTTTTCCTGATTTCAACACTAGTTTAGAGTTTATGAAGATTTTTGGGGTTGTTCCAGCCACAGATTATTTAATATTTTTCTCCACATCAGCATTTAAGCATCACCACATTCTGCATTTACTGTAAATACATATAGCAGTTTTTCAATAGATCAAAACATACAAATCAATTCATACACACAAGAAATTATTGAAACTACATAATTTATATTTACAAAAATCCATTTGTTAGATTATTTAAAGTTAATTCTAAATCATGTAAACAAATTACACTACTGACTAATATTAAAATAATTAATCTAGAAAAAACAGCAATAATTAAAAAATAAAAATACCTAAATTTAAAAATAATCACAATTAAAAAAATAATATAATGTACAAAACAAAAAACAAAATACTAAAATAAAAACACAAATGCAATTAAAATTACGTGAAATCTTGCAAAAAAAAAATAAAAATTTGATATTAAAAATAACTGGTAAAAATGTAACACTAAAAGGTAGAAGAAAACAGTTTTGTGATGATAATAACTTAAAAGACGTGCAAAACATCGTGATAAAAGGCAGAAGTACACTTTGACAAGAACAAACACATGTAATATTGGCTGCAAACCTTGTAAGTTCCACCAATGGTCTTAGGTGTTGTAAAAGTGACCGGCGGTTGAACTGGTAGCGGTTGAACTACCACTTGAACTTGTTGAGGTGATGCAACTGGTTCAGGTTCTGGCTCATTTGGTACCGCTCCCTGAGGTGGTTGATCCGGAGTGATGGCATTGATTACAGAATTTGTCCTTGGCCTTGCAACTGGTTTCGGAGCAGGATCATCTTCCGATATGGAACTAGTTCTTGACACTCTCGGCAGCGGTTTTGGAGGTGTAATGGATTCACCGTTTGCAGCATTTCCACCGTTCTGAATATTTTTATTTTCATTCACATTATTTTCGTCTTTAATTACTTCTGCATTATCTTTCACAGTCTTCTTTGGAAACTCTATGATCTTTTTATTGTTCTTTTGTTCGTTAGTTTCATTTTTATCTTTTTCGAAAATGTTTTTAGCTGCTATAATATTGTTTCTTATAACTTTCTGCGAATTAATAACTGGTTTTGGGGGTAAATTTATACTTTTCTCATTAATTTTTTGGCGCATTTGTGCTAAAGAACCTCTATGAACCTAGAAGAGCATAAACAAGCACTTAAGACAATCAGATTATTCTTACACAATCTCAGCGATGTAAAAATTCTATGTTCCAGTAAGGCAACTTTTCATGCAACAATTTCAACAAAATCTACCTACTAACATGTGTGGATTTTCAAATACTTTAGTAACATTTATTCTATTTTTATTTTATTTTAATATGGGTTTATTTATTTATTTTATTTTAACATTTTGGTTATTAGCGACTACTTTCGGTTAAGGAACGGTGGGTTTGAACTTGTAATAATTTTCCAGGCCACTGGCTGGAAATTGAACCTGAGACCTCCAGCTTGCAGTGTAGTAGACTAACCACTGGGCCATGGAGGTTACCCTCTTAAGTAAAATTATTTCAATACTTATTTTTTAAACTTAATTTAATTAAAAAATTTAAAGCTCAAATACTCAGTGGATTTTTTCCTGTAAGGTATACAAACAGTTTTTTATTTTATGCAATTTTCAAGAATTTTAATTAGTAAGCTGATAATTTAGTGGTGTTTGTGGAGTTAAAAGATGATTTATTTAGATCATTGAATGTATTTAGTTTAACTGCTGACCAATATAACCTCCTAATTTCTTTACACAAGACAAAGAAAATACCTTTCAGGAGTAATTATCGTTTCAGAAGCACAACATTTTTGAATGATAGAACCGGTGTAGTTACTTTCTCAAGAGAATGCCTTTAATTTTAACAAGGGGTAAATGGGGAAAAGCATTAGTTCACATGCGACTGCTTTGGTATCAGTTCAGCCAACACAACAATGTACACTCTACCCAAAGCAAATACAGTACACCATGGAACCTTTTGTAACTGCATGAATGTAACTGTTTGTTACCATAAACAAAAATGGCTATCGGTTTCTCAAAAACTGGGTCAGCCTATTAACACTGCTGAATGAAATCTAATAAGGAGTGCAATGAAATGGGTTGAAGCTAAACAAAAATGACTCTCCATGTCTCTTAATAAAAGCTGTGAGCACGCAGCTAATTACTGTGATGTTTCTTTTTTTCTTTAGTTTAACGTTCGACTGTTCTGCAATTACTGTGAATGCACACGGTGAAGGATGAAATAATTTTTTGTAACATTTTTTGTGATGTTTCTCTTTTCACAATTCAAAATAGTATAAAGAAGGAAGTTAAAGACAGTGAAGAAGAAAATTCATTAAGTTTTTTGACACCTGGTAAAAAAAAGAAAATGGCTAGCATATAGGAATGCATCATTGGACAGCTTTGACAGATGTGTGGTTATCAAAATTATAGAGGATATTTATATCAATAAGAAAGTGGTGCTGACATGTGAAAAAATACAACAGTTTTTAAACGAAAGTCTAAATTTTAGTTGGAAACTTTGTACTTTAAGAAACATTTTAAAGGAAATAGGGTTTAAGTAAAAAAGTGACAGTCACAACAAAGTATATTGTTGTATATTATAAATAATTGAAAGGCAACATGCGGTTAAAAAACAGTTCAATTCCATGGCATAGGAATGTACTGCCTCATTGTTGAGATCATTAGAACTTTCAGATTTTTTCTTCCCTTCTTCACAGCCCATCCATACGCCATGACTCGAGTATCTATACATTTGCGTACTTACAAAAGATGTCTTTTAAATGCAATCACGAGATTCAGAAATTAAATTGAAAAAATTTCAAAGGCTTAAATACACTTTCAGGAAAACTCTGGTCAGTAAAGTATAGAAAGAGGCCATTTTAAAATTTTATCCCAACTTGGTTCTCTGAATTTTAATGTACGGTTCAGAGTGCTGGACCCTCATCGCTCAGCAGATGTCAAGAATTGAGCAGCTGAGATGAGATTGTTAAGTTCTTCAGGAGGATATCATATATTCAAAACACTGGTACAAAAGGTAACATGGTATCCATCAGATGCCAGATGATCAAGCACTGAAATGAGTATTTACGTACAAGTCAACCAAACAATGTGGTATCGGACAACCTGGGAAGAGATGAGTATCCCAACATCTTTAAAAATGGCAGATTACTAAATTTGAAGTTGGAACAGACCAAGAGGCCCAATCCATATTGTTTATGATAAGTAAAAACAGTAAATTGTAAATATAAGAGAAATAATAAACATAGAACATTATGTTAACTAATTCATTCTTCACTTAGTTATAAAAAGACACAACAATCCTTTCTTAAATAATAATTATTTAACTACAGAGGAGTGGAGATTACGTGTTACATTTCTATTCAACACATCAGCTGAAATTTTTTTCAGCTGATCAACAACTTCAATGAGTATTTTCACACTAAGTACAACTAAGGCTTTAACACTTTATAGAAGTTAGATCTAAAGTAGCAATAATTTAATGTACAGCCTACTATTGTAGGATATTAATGCTTCCAAACCCTTGCATAATTATTACAGAACACCACATGATGTGCAAGCCAATACTATGACTTACAATAGCAATTTCATTGAATTGCAAACCATTTGTTATACAGTAGACTCCTGATTATTTTGATTGTGACTACCCGTAAAATTATTATATTATTATGACAAAATATAAGTTATATTTCTCATTATTTGAATTGACAAAAGAGAGTTACACGAGTGTATAATACCAGATTTTTTTTTATATATGAAAAATTGTGCCTTTGGTGCGACATTTAGCTTTCTGTTTGTAAAATAATATGTGCCTGACAAAATATTTCCCAATGACTATTGTCAACAATTTGAATCGCCGTTAATCAGGAGTCTACTGTATGTATACAAAAAATTTGTGTAACAACAGGACCAAACTGGAAACCTCTTAATAGCAAACAAAAAATGCTGCAAATTTTAGAACTTGTAATTGAATAATAACTTCTTAAACATTTTTCACATGACTAACCTGATTCAGCTGTTTGTTGTTAGGATCCAAACTGATCTTAGCAACAGGATTGTCGGCACCTTCTAACCACTGAGATGGAGTCAACGATGACTCAGATCCATTAGTTTCTGGAAATAAATCTCCATGGAAATCCCGATACGACTGTTAAAAAAAAGAACAAAATATCATTGAACAAAATACAATACAAAACTTAAAATGAAGTCACATTACTGAGTCAGAACAGAAATTACCTTTCTAGGAACTTGATACATGATGGGTATCACTGAAGTTGAAGTCAACTGTAAGAGTCTATTGACTTCAGCCTGCATCACATTTAAAGCACGTTTTGGAACCAAACAAGCACCTTTGGTCTGTTCACCAGAATGTCTTATACCTTCGACCAAATGAGGCTCCCTAAAAACAAAGAAAATTAGTAAACAATTAATATTCAAAAATCATACATTAATGAAACAATACTTAAAACATATTTTGGAAGAAATCCGGACCAGTGAGTCAGACTTCAAAAATAACAGTAGGAACTTCTACAGGGTATTCACACAACACTTCACTAGCTATGAACCTTCAAGCTTATCCTTCTGAAGAAAGAATGGTACACTAGCTGTCAACAATAAGGAAAACTGAAAATCAGAACCAAATACTTTGAGAAGTAGCTAAATTGTGAAGAACCCGAACAGAAATGGCCAAGAAAAGGTTCAAAGAGAAAAACAAAAATTCATCTCCACCAAATTCAAGAGAACTTCAGAGGATAGTCACAGAACTGAAAAACAACAATGCTGCAAGGAAAGACTCAATCACTGCAGCAACATTGAAAAATGGTGGAGAAGTACCAATTCAAGCACTTAGCAAAGAAATGGAAAATATCTGGGATTGAGAACATCTCCAATGAATAGAAAATGGCACTAATGCACCCACTACATAAGAAGGAGATAGAACAGATGTAAATAATTACTGCAGAATTTCTATTTTATCCGTGAAACACAGAGTACTCTTCAAATAACTTTTTTTACAAGAACAAATTGATCAGAAACCGGGTTAAGGAAAGGAAGATCCTGCGCAAAACAGAAATGGAAACTAAATCAAATTCTACTAAGTTACATTTCAAGAGATTTAGTGGTAGTGTTTGTTGATTTTCAGAAAGCTCATGATGCAGTCAACTGAGAAACACCACTGATTAATTTGGAAAAATTTGGAGTAGACATCAAAACAACAGCAATAATTAAGGAAACAAGACACGACCAGAAGAGAAGTCTCCGAAGAGTTTGAATTTAAAACTGGCATTAGGCAGGGTAATCGACTGTCACCTGTTCCTTTTTACTATAAGGTGAAGAAGGTTAATCAGGAATGGAAAATAGCACTTACCAAGAAAGGGTTGTTAAACCATGTACACATTGGAGGATCAAAGAACAGTATAAAGATAAACTGTCTTGGTTTTGCAGACGACCTAGCAATCATTTTTAGGAGCACACAGAAATAGAAATAGAACAAATCAACATGTAAAAAGAACAAACAGAAAAAATTAGAACTACAGATTTCCTTAAAAAAAAAAAAAAAAAACATTAACATCAAAACAGGACCATATCACTTGAAGACACAACATGGAAAAATCAGAAAAGTTGACAGCTTCAAGTATCTCGGGGAGAAGTACTTCTTCCATTCAAAAACCGGGTAAAAGAACAAATGTCACAGTCTGCAGATTCAATCATTGTTTTAAACATTGTAAATGACCATAGTAAACATAAAACAAGACTATTCAACCGTATTGACATCAGCATAAAGCTAATGAAATAGGAAAAGTAGTGTGCATACGTGGAGCAGTGATGGGGCTTATTTAACAAAACAAAATTAATACCATGGTTACTGGATTGAACAAGTTATCGTGATAACAGGTCACTAAAAGCACCCTATTATTTTAATAACACCCTATGAGCCGTCATTTTATAACACTGCGATTCAAAGCCATTTAATAAGCATAAGCCTGTTAAAACTAAATGAAGTTATCAATAACCTTTTTGTCTAATAACACCACTTTTAAGTTTAACTATGTTACAATTCTGTTATTAATACAAACACTAGGTGGCAAATCTCAGTGAATCTCTCACGGGTACACAGTTATGACTAACAGCACTATTTCCTGTAAGCAAATACAACGATGACAAACCAAACGCAATTCTCGGTAAACACAAGGATGGCCAGTCGGACTGAATCTTTCATGGACACACAGCTGGCACTGTAGTTACTATACATTGTACACTGAGCTGAACAGTCAACAGCTAAGCATTGGCAGGATTAAAGCAAGTCAATACTCAAAACAAACTGTCCAGCAAGTCATGATGTCGCTGCCGGATGATTTTTTTTTTGACTACCAGTTTTTTGTACCAATAAACCTTTGTACAACAATTCTACCTGTGTTAGTGAATAATTTAGTTCACTTCTTTTCCACATCTGTCGTGCTATTACCAATTACTACATGGTATTGTCGACTGTACAATAACAGTGTTATTTTAATAACAAGTTATAGAATCCTGCTATCGACCAGGCTGTTATTTTCAGTTACACGTCAACAAAATATAGCTTTATTCCAATCACTAATGTGAAGTGCCGACAGTTGCACTGCAGCAGTATTAAAGCCAACGGTATTTTTTTCCTGGACATACCTCTTATCTACTTATAGTTGGGAGCTGGCATGTTTGCTAAAGCGGGATTAAGTGCAAGGGAGCCTGGTACTACAGCAGTTATTCAAAATGGTTTGTGACTAATATTTATAGAAGAGCGCGTACTAATTGTATTATTACTACAACTAGGTTATCGGAGGAGGGGAATCGTACAAACAATTCTCTCCACCCGAATTCCTTACGCTAGTAATCAAGTGAGCTCCCATCTATATATACCTGTAGTTTAGTTTTTTTACATACTTATAGTATAACACGAAATATTTCTCTGCATACTTCCCTATTATATAAAACAATTTCACAAAATATTTCACACACATAAAAAATATTTTCTAATGAAAATATTACTCAACCAAAGAGGAAATCAATGATACAATAAGTAACAAACTAACTTACTTTTCAGTAACTTCAAGATAAGAAATAGTAGTGTCACCCTTGCCAGCTAAAAACAGCATGCCAGTATCCGAATCATACAGTGGTATCAGTATTCTATAATAAAAATAATACAAAACAAAATTATTATTAATCACCAATGAATAAAGAATAGTTTTTAAAATAACAATAAAAAATAATACTGCTGTACAAAACAATCAAAGGAATTTTAACAATTCTTCACAACTTATTCAAAATATATAGTCATTTTTTATATAGATTTTGAAAATAAGGTCACTGAACTGATATAGGATACCCCCAAATTAATACAACCATTTGAAATTGTCCAATTGCAATTTATATAATAAGGACACAGGCTCAAAAAAGACTTTTTCGTTTTTATTTTTTACTTACAAACCGCAAATATCCAAAAGAAAATCAATCAACAGCTGCTGATTTCCACAACAGCATAATTTCATCAGAAACTAAGAAAACAACCATAAAAGTACACCAATTTATTGTTCTTGGATGCTACAAATTAATTAAGCAAGGTTAAACTCCAAAAAACTGGGTTATAAAAAACGTTAATTTATTATTATCTAGATTAGGCTAATCCAAGAATTTGGGAAAAATAACAATAGGTGATGGGAAATCTGCACATCCTGTGGGAGCTGAGACCGAATTCGGCCAAAACAACTCTTATCCATTTAAATACAAGGGCTATTTTTTTCTAACTCCAATAGACCCTAAATAAATAAATAATAATGCAGACTAGGACATACAGAAAATTTTTTTATTACTAAATGTTACATACTTTTCCATAGAATCACCTTATGATTGAGGCATTTGTTGTACCTGTGAACAAGGTTTCCAATACCTTCTTCATAAAATTTTGCCACCAATGAACTTAAATGAGTCTTGAAGCTCCTCGTTAGTTTGGAACCACTGGAGTCCAAACCACTACAGTTCAGGGAAAAGATGGAAGTTAAGCGGTGCTAGGTCGGGACTCTATGGCGGGTGATCAACGATTGTCAAACAAAATTTAAACAAACCCTTTAAAAACTGAAACGTTATGACTACTGTGTTTTGGAACCAACAAAAGTTGTGTTGCTTGAGAAGTTCATGCAGCCGGGGTCCACGACTAGTGCAACTGTTCATTGTGAAACATTACAAAGTTTACAAAAAGCAATTTAAAACAAAGAAGAGGCATTCAGACCTCTAAAATTGTACTGATCCATGACAACCCTGTCCTCACCGTCTTGGTGCTACCCAATAGCTCTCATAGCTATTTCAATGGGACATTTTCGATCAACTGCCGTTTAGTCCCAATCTAGCAGGTGTAAAACGTACTTGTACTACTAGTAAAAATAAAAACTTATAATCATTTAATGATTAATCATTGAAGTACAATAATTACACAAAATACGTTAAAATGCATTTAATCTTATCTCCCCTTTAACGAATTTTACCACACAGATAACTTATCATTAATCTACAACTGTTTGCTGGAAACCATAATCACTTTTTCTCAGTAAATCTATAGGAAATATTGTGGTATCATATACAGTAATGCAATACAGTAAAATGTTTAATTTAAAAGCGGCTTAGTACTGTATTTAATTTGCATTTGTTCAGTTACGTTAAAGAGTTAAGAGGTAATGCGCAGTAAAAGTATTCAGTTTGTAAAAAATATCGAGCACAGAAAGAAAAATTTATCAATGGAAATGAAATTAAGCAACATCAAATCTTTGGATAGAAGAGACATATGAAGAGTGACTAAGCAAAAACATTCGACTTAATTTATTCTACCTTTAACTCTATATGATGTAACAGAGAAAACATCAAGGGGACAAGTAAAAGAATCAACTACACAAAAACAACGTGAAACAGGAAGCCAACCCATGATGACCTGGACAACGCACTTTAAAGTTCTTAAATAAATGAAAACAAATAAAACTCACAGATTTTCGTAAAACCACGTTAGGCCTAGGTATGTTTTTATATGTTTATTTAATTAAAATAAATTTGTATTTAACAGTACAGTATTATTTTGTTTACATTCTGATTTAAGTCTGTAAAATAATTCTAAATATATTAGTACTCAACATATATAAGAATATACCAGGGAATATTTTGTTAAATTAAAAATAGTTAAAATAAATAAATATAATATTTATAGTTAAAATAAATAAATATTTTATATAAATTTTAAAATTTTTTTATTTATTAATAAATAAATAAATAAATTAATAGTTAAAATAAATAAAATAAAATTAAAAATATTTTGTTAAATTAAAATCAGTCTCTTGACTGGTTTGATGCAGTTCTCCAAGCTGTTCAATCTTGTGCAAGTCGTTTCATATCTACATATCTGTAACACCCTCCTTCTTTTGTAATTTTCTATAAATATTCTAACATTTGCCTCTCCCTACAATTCACTCCCTTAATATTGCCCTCCATTATTGGTAGACCAATACCTGGATGTCTTAATATATGCCCCACTAGCCTATCTCTTCTTCTGGTACGATGCTTCCATATACTTCTTTTTTCATCCTCTCGCCTAAAAACCTCTAAATTACTTATTTTGTCCACCCACCTAATCCTTAACATTTTCCTATAACACCACAGTTAAAAAGCTTCTATCTCCTTCTTTTCTACAGCCCCTATCACCCACGTTTCACTCCCGTATAACGCTACCCTCCAAACATAACTTTGCATATAAACTAAAAATACCAAGGGTCCTGCCAGTTATTTCATAACTGGAGTTGACTGTATAAGGAAATTGTTTATTTGTTGTGCAATTACAAATTCAGAAATAACAATAAAGAATAATGGTAAATCAACATGTGCAGACTTAATTTAAAGAAAAATGTCAACCAATAACAGTCCAGTGGGATCTGAGAACAAACTGTCTAACTGTACAAAGAAAACCCTTATCACTTTAAATATACATAAGACAACTCACCCAGTGGAACTATCTAATGTTAACGTCTTTTCAGTTTCATTAAATTTACGAATATCTCGAATGAACACTTCCCTTTGACGAGCCTGAAAATAATGAAACAAAATATTTCCAATACTATGCCACTTTAAACATTAGTCTTATAAAACAGTTCATTGGTTATTCACAGTAACAATTTACAAATATCAGGATTATCTAAACTTATTAGTGGCAATTTTTAAAATTGTCTATCATTTTCCTTTGTGCCCCTATCCATCACAGATGTCAGAAACTATAAGAGATAGCAACAAATGGTTTTCGGATTTGTAATCTACATAAAAAGCCAGTGGACTTAATCTGGGTTTCAAGTTCCGGTTATGACTGAAAGTGTCCCAAAACTGGAAGTCAAGAAATCAGTCAGAAACTACAAGAGAGCAACAAATGGTTTGCAGATTCAAAATCTACACAGAAAGTTAGTGGGCTGGATTGGATTTTAAAGTTCTGGTTTCAACCGGAAGTCAAGAATTAAAGTTGGAATTTAAAAACAAAAATAGTGACATTCGATTTCTCTTAAAGAGTAGATACAGAAACAATTGGGTTTGAAGTTACGGTTTCGATCGGAAGTAGTCCAAAACCAGAAATTAAGAAATCAAAGTCTGAATTCAGAAACAAAATTATTGTCATTCGATTCCTCTTAAAGAGTAGATACAGAAATCATTATGGTTTATGCCATAAATCAAAGGTAAGCCTTTTTAAAAATTGCCACCACCAATGAGACATGGCATCTCATGAAAGGAATTTTTACTTTATTAATTTTACTGCTACACCTGCATCACTATCTACAAAATACCAGGTGGCCCGTTAAATCAGGTATTGGTAAACCAATACCTGGTTTAATGGGCCTAGATGATAATTTAAATAGAGAAGTCACTGCCATCTATCGTAGTAGATACAAACAAATACAGGATTGAAAATTTAAGACAGTTTTATTTATATAACTGAATGTACACTGTTCTAAATTTCAATTTTAGTTTAATAATAATTTTAGTTTAATTTTAATGCTCTGAAAAAGGTGGTCCATCCAAAATGCACGTAAGTTTTTTAAACTAAAAAGGCAACCAAAGATAAAGTAAAGATAAATTTCATTTATACTGTAATTTATATATTATTAAATGGTTGGCAGGATGCATTTCAAAAATTTGTTTGTGAATATTATGTAATATATTTTATATAATTTTTCTATACTATGTAACTGGAAGTACAATTATTTAATAAATACTACACAACTTTAAAACCCTAATGTTCATTTGAAGCACTGGGTACTTAATTACGAGGGTTATTTTTTTTTCAACCTCCGATGGTGGAAAAAAAATAGACAAATTTTGATTAAAAAATGATTTTATTACTAAATTACAGTAAAGTCTTACTTATTTCTCTACATAATCGCCGAATCGATTGAGGCATTTGTTGTATCGTGACACCAGCTTTTCGATACCCTCTTCAAAGAAGTTTGCCGCCAATGAGGTCAGGAACATCTGGACAGCATCTTGAAGTTCTTCGTTGGTAGCGAAGCGTTGCCCGCCCAACCACGACTTCAATTCTCGAAAGAGGTGGTAATCACTCGGTGCTAGGTCTGGACTATACGCTGGATGATCAAAAACTTCCCACTTAAACTGTTTAAGAAGGTCTTTGGTCACATTGGCACAGTGTGGACGTGCATTGTCATGGATCATAACCACGCCAGATGAAAGCATCCCTCTTCGTTTATTCTGGATCGCTCTATGGAGGTTACGCAAAGTTTCACAGTAACTTTCCTTTGTTATAGTGGTTCCTTTTTCCATAAATTCAACCAAAAACACTCCCCTTCGTTCCAAAAGATAGTAGCCATTGTTTTCTTGTTTGTCAGTGTCCGTTTAAACTTTTTGGGTTTGTTTGGAGAAGATGTGTGCATCCACTGCTTTGACTGTTCTTTGGTTTCTGGATTGTCGTACAAGACCCACTTTTCATCGCCAGTAACGATACACTTTAAAAACTCTTCCCCTTCATTATGGTAACGACTAAGGAACTGTATGGCAAACACCATTCTCTGGGTTTTGTGGCCGTCACTAAGCATTTTCGGGACCCAACGAGCGCAAAGTTTGCGGTAACGTAGGACATTTGTCACAATGTTGTATAGAGATGACCTTGAAATGTCCGGAAATTCGGCAGAAAGTTCACTTATTGTGAACCTTCATTTGTCTCTGACCACTTGATCAATCCGCTCAACAATGCCTGCAGTGGCGACGGACTTGCGTCCCTGACCCCCTTCGTCATGGACATCGGTTCGCCCTTCCTTAAATTTTCTGCACCATTCCCGTACACTACCATCACTCATACACTTTTCACCATACACTAGGCTCATTCTGCGATGAATTTCAGCAGCACTACACCCTTCCGCTTGCAAAAAGCGAACCACACTTCGCAACTCACATTTGGCGGGAGATTCGATTGTATCGGCCATGATTCAGCTCCCGTATCTCAGCTACAACTGACGCTGTGAAGATGCGGCCGGCACAGGCAGTGTGGAGGAGAGATGCGCAATCGCCTGACACGCAGATTACACCACCGCCCACCTTCTGCTTGCTTAGAAACACGATCGGAGGTTGAAAAAAAATAACCCTCGTATATGACTGAAGAGATTACATCAGAAAATGCTTCAATAATAATTAATTGACTTCAATTTGAATGGCGATGATGGTGCATCCATCAAACATGTTTACATGTTTTCCTCTAAAATCATCTTACAAGGGTGATTTAAACAAATAATAGTCTAAAACATGCATTATTAGAATCAAATTAATAATTACCGAATCAAAGCCAGTTGAAAGTACTCGATTTGTTTCACCCAACCACACAACTCTGGAATCTTTTATGCTCTGATGACTGTTGGTAGAATTTACAACAGGTTGAGAACCAATACGAGGATCAAATACTCGTAATAGTTTGTCTTTACAAGAAGTGACAAGATATTTACCATCCTTCTTCCAACTTATCGCCTGAATAACATCGCCATGGTCACTATTGGCTGAAATTGAGACAATGGAAATTTCATCATGGTCATTAAAAAATATCATAGCATATGTAAAAAAGATAAACTACATGTAAAATAGATCATTAAGGCATTTTCTTTTTCAAAATATTTACTTTTGACGATATTTTCAAATACTACATATCCATTTTCAATTGATCTAACGTAGGTTATACGACAAAGAAACTGATGAACTAGGAAAATGACAAAGTTTCTCATGATTGGAGTGGTTAGAAAGTTTTACCAATACGAGTACAAAGGATAGAGGTTTGTGAGGATTACAACTACCTTAGTGTAAAGCTCGCCATAAACAAACAAGAGGAGTGGTAAAATTATTTGCACTCTATCTGCTAGTTCCAGGGCTACAAAAAATAGTTATCTCTCTTATCACTTGGTCACCCAATTATATGACTGGGAAAGCATTAAAGAACAGAAGAGGTAGAGGTGTAAAAGACACTTATTCAGAGTTATCTCCTCTGAGAGTAATGAATTTCATTATGCAGCTAGACCCTGTGGTGAATAAATTGAAGGTGTTATTTGCAGGGTGGAAAATAGATGCTTTTCAGAGGGCATGGCACGCTGATAAGCATACTTCTCCACCCAGTGAGGAAGGTATTGGTAAACCACCTCACTTCGTATTTTACTTAGTGAAACCTCTAAAGGTTCAAACCAGCCTTTTGGCTTATGACCTAAGCAACAACAAGTGTAAATGTAAGTAAAGAGGGAACGAACAGCCAAAGAGATAATATGCTAGCGGCACAGGGAAGGACAGAGTAACACAGATGCTAAATTCCATTTTGTAGTCAAAGGAAATTCGGATTACAACAAAGTAAGGAATTGGAAGGCCAATACAACAAAGCATTCGAGTGTATGATGCAGAAGCATGGTAATTGATAGAAAGAAATAAGGAATATTTCAATAGACTTTTGGAGAAAAATTTGTCTTTCAAAAAGTTGAAAGGCCAAATGGTGAGCTGGATTCAATAGAAAAAAAGACACTATTGTGGTACAGACATCCACTTTGGATGAATAAAGAAAGGTGGCCCAGCAGAATATGAAACTGTACCTGATGAGAAAAGCAGATGCCCAGCAAAATAATAAAGGAGTGGAGTAATGGAGGCAATGCCCAGTAGAGGGTGATTGGATAGACAGAGAGGCTAGGTGTTTACGTTGCAAAAAACCAGCAATAATAGCTGTAAAGAATTTTTTAAAAATCAGCGCTTTAAAACTCAAATAAATGGCACAAGAGAATGTAAATTTATCCGAACCATCCAAAGAAATCCTCATGATAAAAACTGAAGTTTATCTGGACAAACTAACTACAATAAGAAAACAATTTTATGTAACTTACAAAAAATTTCCTTTTCAGAAAAAATATCCCACAGTACAAGAGTAGTAAATGAAGATGTAGTTAAAAGACCGTCTGCTACAGGATGAAAACGTACAGTCTCAACTCTACGTTGCCGATGTGAAAATGTACACTCAGGAGTACTCAGACTTTCTTCTAAACCTTTTTCTGGAATGTTCCAAACTTTAACCTGAAAACAAAAATTGGCGTGAAACAATGACTCAACTTTGGAAATAATGAAAAACATAACCTATGTTTAGTCATGAGTAAAGAACGTAAAATGAAAAATCTGGTACGAAACACTCACATGACTTTCTCTTGCCAATGTAAATAATGAAAAATATAACCTATTATGTTTAATCATGAGTTTTAAACAATGTAAAATGAAAAACATAACTTCATTATATATCATACCAATGATTTTATTCATACAGTTGATTTTAATCAACTGTACTAGATATTGATGTGCAGTTTTCGCCATTCAAATTGTCTTGAAATTTTGAATTGAAATCATGCACCATATGACCACTTTCCCATTTACCACCAACCAGCCACATGACCAATCAATCCGTCACGTGACCAACCAATATTTATTTTGGCATCCTAATTTGACATCTGTTTTGAACATCGCCATGAGTAGCACGTTTTTGTTGAATGTAATAACGTAAATTATGTAACAAAATAACTATGTATTAAATGTTTTTAAGCGCACATGAATAATAAACGTATGAATAATACACATGAATAATAGTTGAATAAATAATAAATCATGGTAAATAATTACACACGACAATCAAGGTGCGGCTAAATTGTAAAGGGGTTGAAAGAATATCTTCAAAACCATATGAGATATCAATGTGCAGTTTTCAGCATTCAAATTGTTTTGAAATTTTGCACTGATATCATGTGTCATACGACCACCTTCCCATTAAAAAAAATGTTACATTCAAGATGGCGGACAAACTTTTTTGATTCATCATAAAATAGTATTTTGTATTCAAATGAAGTTTGCATTAGCATATATCTAGAAATTTCCCTTATATCAATCCCCCTGTATATGCTTTTGCCCTAAAATTCATATTAAGGGCCCAACCGACAAGAGAAGAGCCCTCCAAAAATTGCAGGAGACATACTACTTACCTTTGTTACCGAATTATCTTGTAGAGCACAAAAAAATGTAGTAAACGTGATTTTAACAAAAGTCATGGCAGCCATTTTTTGAAAAAAATACCAAAAAGAGAAAAATGCGCAAATAAGCTACTAATTTTGGTTAACGAGTTTTCATGAAAATGTTCATGTCAAGTCCCATTTTAGTACCTAACTTAAGTTCAAAGTTTCAACATCGTTTTTTTTTGCGTCCAAGAGACTCCCAAGGGAGTATAGGATATGTCAAGTTACAACACCTGAAATACATATTTTCATCAAATATTGCTCTCATTCTTCTATTATGGAAGAAATTCTTGTACACTACAAAAAATTTCACCAATAGCATATAACTTTTCAGTATTTTGTTAAAAGGAATGCAATTTATCAGATTTAAAATTTTCTTTAAATCGTAAGATGTTCTAGAAATTTTTGTTCACACAGACCAATTGGTAAATACATGTTTTTCGGTTCAGGGAACCTGAAAACACAACATGAAAATAATAATTTCTTTCTCTATTTTTCATACAGGACAAGAGAAAGTGAAAATGCCTACAATAACTAAATTTATTCAAGGGTTGTTATTAATTCAAGAAGAAAAAGTGAATGAAATTTAGCATACCAAACAGTCTTGAGATCCAGTCGCTAATAGACCATCATGGAATGGTGAGAAATCCATATCAGTGATTGTATCAGTATGTGCATGTAAGAGAGGCATTGTCTTACTTTTTCTGCCACAATCATCGATCGGAAGAACAGCAAGATGAGATCCTGGAAACATTTTTCAAGGTTAACTTCAGATCGTATTGCAAAGTAAAAACTTGTTTCAAACTGGCACGCATTAAACTTATTAATGAACTCTGTACACTGCAAAAATATTATACTTTTCTGGGCATCTCATTTAATTTTATTGAGATTTTTTTAATTTCCTAACAACTATAATACACTTTTGCCCTTAAATGGAGATTAAGGTTGCAATATAAAAAAAAATCTGGTGTGAAACACTCACACAACTTTCTCTTGCCAATGTAAATAATTAACAATAAACCTAACATTAGTAATAAAACATTAAAAATAAACAAAAAAACTAACCTAAATAAACAAAACCTAATTTTAATCATGAGTGAAAGACCCAAAATGAAAATCAACCTCAGTTTGGCTTAAGCATATGGAAAACCACTCTTTCACGCTAAACTAGGCTCTGTAGAGAAAAATGCTCTAAATAAAAGTCGTAGCTCTTTTAATTTTCTATAAATTTTATTGTATAGGCCTATATATTTTTATCCTAAAATGCATACTAAGGATAAAATCTTTAAAAAAATCAATTTTTCACACTTTTTCGTGAGAACAAACAGAAAATTTTTAATTACCGCTAAACTAAGCGTTATACAAAAAAATGTTTGAAATAAAAGTTGTAGGATTTTAAATTCTCTACAATTTTGATTATATAATTTTTTGCGCTGAAATGCATATTAAAGCCGCAATCTTAAAAATCAATTTTTTTTACATGAAAACAGCCTCACCAAGAATTTCAGCAAACATGGTGCCTACCCTATCTTGTAGAGCATAAAAAATTTAGTAAACCAGGCGATTTTAAAAAAAATCGTAGGACCAGTTTTTGAGAGAATCACAAAAAAGTGAAAAATTACACGAATAAACTACTACTTCTGGTTGACAGATTTGGATGAAAATGTTCGTGTCAGGTTCGGTAGTGGTATGTAACTTAAGTTTCAACTTTCAACTTTGTACGATGTTCCGTTCTTGAGATATTCTGTACACACGCGCACGCACACACACACAGACCAATTGCTAAAAACATGTTTTTGGGGTTCAGGGGGTCTGAAAACGTGTAGATCCAGTGAAAACTCAATTATGAAAAATCAACATGAAAACAATACTTTCCTTCCTATATATTCATAAACACAAGGGAAAGTAAAAAAATTATCACGAGAGCACAGCTTCCCCTCCCTCATCAAGAATTTCAACAGACATGCTGCTAACCCCATCTTGTAGAGTACAAAAAATATGTAAACAATGAGATTTTAACAAAAGTTGCAGGAGCTGTTTTTTGAGAAAATTGAAAGTGTAAAATTGCACATATCAACAACTTCCAAGTCCAATTTTGTGCACACGTGCACAACCACCCACAAACAAACATGCATGGACACACAAAGACCAATTGCTAAATACTTTTTTTTGTTCAATAGGCCTGAAAACTTGATTTTTTATCACCATAAAACAATACTTTCTTTCCTCATATACTGATATAGGCCAAGATAAATTAAAAATATGAATGACAAGTTTATGTACATTCTTTTTTTGTTTTTTTTTTTAAATTTTAGTTTCCTTTTATCTTACAGATGGAACAAGCACTAAGAATAGATCACTAAAAATCTGATATCACCTTACTGGAAAACAATTATTATAGAATTAAAATAAAATAAATAAACTGGAATAGATGATACAATAGTTATAAATTACATGAAGCAGGATAAAATAATATTTTATACATAACTGTCATAAAAGTAATTTGTAATCTGTCATAAAAGTAATTTGTTTCTCAACTTTATAGTTTTTTATAAGTATTTTTTCTGCCCATACATTATAACACAATAAGTATACTTTCATTAGATCAGATTTCTCCAAGATTGTCTTTTTGATAATCTAAAAAAGTCAGTAAACCAAAACTAGAGCTAAGATTCAGATTACAGTTTATTGATAATCCTTTAATCTAGTTGTTTATAATATATTTAAAGGAACGTTAAAAAAAGCCATTAAGTTTTAACAATAGTAAAATGTCATACACAATCTGTGTCTATAAAAATAATTTTAATGAAAATATTACACATACATTTTTTAACAAATTACTTTAAGTAATATGAGCAATAAAATTAGAACGAGGTCGCATCCACCTCTTGGTTTTGACAATTTTTATTTTTTGGTTTTTGCACCTTTTTTGGCAATTTTTATTTTTTGTGGTTGTTTTTTATTTTTTGGTTTTTTCCATTTTCAATAATGCCATCAAAAAAACATCACTAGGAAGAAAATCTTCAAAAGCAAAAATACTTCAAAAAGCAAGAACTGCTGAAACGGAGGAACAACGAGAATCTCGCCTATTTTTCTGCTATTTTCTGCTACATATTTTAAAAAAAGTGATTACACCATTTTTCGCATTCAAAGCCGCGACGGGGCACGCTACTAGATTAATAACATATGATCTTGAGGTTCGAATTAAAGACACCAGGTTTTGGTTTTTCTGATTGCTGTTGTGATATAATTGTAGCAGCACATTAATTTTTTGTTTTCACTGTGAGGAAAATAAAAATTTGCAAAGTTTTGGATAGCTATCAAACCCATAGCAATCCAAAATTAAGTAGATTCTTACTTTCCTGATGAAATAAAATACAGTAAAATTTACAAATTATTGTAATGTATTGGTAAATGTTCGGGGAAGAGGGGGAGAAATATTGTTGATTCTTACTGCAGCTTTCGCTGTGATCAAATCTTATTACTGACCTAGACCACTAACTTACACTACAATTACGTTTTTGGATTAAAATGCTTTATTACCGATCTTTTAATACATCATCCATGATTATACTGCAATTACATTTTTGGATTGAAATCCTTAACCCTTTCCACTCGACTGTCGGATCTGATCCGACACGATAGTTTTACCGTTCCACTCGTATGTCGGACCCCATCTAACTCCACTTTCACAGCTGATTTTGTATGAAAATACACAGTTAACAATGTTGCAGTAATGTGCTGGCCTCTACGGGATGTTTTAAAAATTAATTCTTGTAGTTTTCGATAGTTGACTACTACCGATTATCGATATAAACGAAATTAATTGAATTGAGGTCGCCGTACCAAACTAGTAAACAAACTAACCTAATTGTGAACGTGCTTCGTTTAGTTTGCGGTATTTCGTTTCGCTTTAAGATCGGTTAATGTTTTTAGGTAACTAATTCACACAAAAATAATATTCAGATTATTTTTCATGCTTTTATTAGGTTTTAGGTATCAATTTCTAGTTACATAGTTTATTTTACCTTAGTTTTTACAACGACAGTGTATGTTTTGCAGGTTATATTTTAAAAGTTTTTAGGTGAGAAAAAGCATTTTTGATGTATCATTATTAACATTAAAGTAATTACAAATGTAAAAAGATTTGGATGCTCTCAAAACTAATAACAACACATTACGCGTATGATTACTGTAATGGGGTATAAACAGATCATAAAATAAATACAAGTTGAGGGGAATCACAGTGGAAACATAATTCGAGTGGAAAGGGTTAATTATTTTAGTACAACCAAAATATGACTATCAATACGATAATTGATTAAATATGATATCCTACTTAGCACTTAAAAGAATGTGTACATTTCAATAAAGTAGAAAAATTTATCTATGGACAAAACAACAACTAAAGTACGGTCACAGATAAGAACGATTTCCTTCCTAATACTGATAAACCACAATCACTCTTTGTATTACTCATATTCTAGCTGAAGATAACACCAATGCAAAATTCTCCTTACCGTTATGATCAACATTGAAGGCCATAAAAGCCGCAGACGAGGCAATGTTATTTCCATATGTCTGATACGATCCTACACAAATGTCTCGCACACATGCTTCTGGTTTTGGCACGATTGGCGCAGCATTTTTATACTTTGAGGCTTTAAATCTCCACGCCATTCTTCACTAACATTAAAAACTATATCTGAAAATAACAAAGATAAATAATATTTAGGCAGATACATAAAAATATGACTACACTCAGGGGGCAGGGGTCACACAATAAGATGAAAAAAAAAATTAATTTTGTGTTCTTCATATTTTTAAATTCTCCTGTCACTACTGATTAAAGCGATAAATAATACAGTACGTTTGAAAAATATTGATATCTTTTACTTTTTTTGAATAATTAATGAGTTTTTAAAAAAAAGTATTTAATATTTACCTGACCCACCGGGTTGGTCTAGAGGTAAAGTCGTCACCAAAATCAGCTGTTTAACAGCTGATTTTTGGAGACGAAGGTTCCTGGTTCAAATCCTAGTAAAGGTAGTTACTTTTATACGGATTTGAATACTAGACAGTGGTTACCGGTGTACTTTGATGGTAGGGGTTCAATTAACCATACTCTCTCAGGAATGGTCGACCTGAGTCTGTACAAGACTACACCTCATTTACACGTCATACACATCATCCTCATCTCATTGGGTCATGGGGTTGCTTATTGTTCTGAATTGAACAGATTGCAACGTACACAAATTAGGAATTACAACAAAAAAAAAAATCCTAGTAAAGGTAGTTACTTTTATACGGATTTGAATACTAGACAGTGGTTACTGGTGTACTTTGATGGTTGGGGTTTAATTAACCATACTCTCTCAGGAATGGTCGACCTGGGTCTGTTCAAGACAACACCTCATTTACACGTCATACACATCATCCTCATCTCATTGGGTCATGGGGTTGCTTATTGTTCTGAATTGAACAGATTGCAACGTACACAAATTAGGAATTACAACAAAAAAAAAATCCTAGTAAAGGTAGTTACTTTTATATGGATTTGAATACTAGACAGTGGTTACCGGTGTACTTTGATGGTTGGGGTTTAATTAACCATACTCTCTCAGGAATGGTCGACCTGGGTCTGTACAAGACAACACCTCATTTACACGTCATACACATCATCCTCATCTTATTGGGTCTTCGGGTTGCTTATTGTTCTAAATTGAACAGATTGCAACGTACACAAATTAGAAATAAAATTTACCTTTTTTTACTGCTTCTCTTCCTTTAAGTTGTTACAAGCACTTTCGCGGTGTGCACCATTTCAACAGGTGCCTAATATCAATAAGCTTCTAGAAATTATTGTGAAGAATAAATCTTCCTTTGTCAAAGTCCGAATTCAAACTTTAATAAAGGAAGATGCACTCTTTACAAAAATTTTTAGAAGAAATTTTATGATATTAGGCACCTGATGAAGCAGTACACACCGTCAAAGAGCCTGTAAGAACTTAAAGAAAAAGGAAGCAGCAAAAAAAAGTAAATATTAAATTATTTTTTTTAATTTGTTATATTAATGTGGTGCTATGATGCTAACTAATAACTTAAATAATTATAATTTGTAATAATTGTACACAATTATAATTATTGTTGTCTATTGTAAGCTTATAGAATATAGGAAGTATTACAAAGCGTTTAATTTTTACAGAAATTAGGGTTGTCACGGTATAATAGGCTGTATATATTTTTTTACGTCCTGACAGTTTTGCAATTACTACTAATGCAGATGATGAGAAGGTGATAAATGAAAATAAATAATAAAAAATTCTCATCGTAGGAAAGCATTAACAACATTAGATATTATACCTACGTGACAACAATGGTGAGAAGACAGACTTGAAATACAAAAAAATCTGGACGGAATGCTCAGCAAGAACGAGAATAGAAAATAAATTTTAAGAAGAAGGCGACCCAGATAATCCATCCTATGGAACTGGTATACACAAACTACAGAAGCAGACTTGAAACATTATACAGTAAAACCTCCTTAATCCGACATTCTATAGTCCGGAATTGTCCATAATCCGGCATCAACGGCAATAGACAAAAATTATAGAATTGCCTTCACAATGAACATTGTAAAGTGAGCAACCCGACAGCTACCGCCGACACTCAAGAGTCACAAAGCGTCACGCTCTGAGTTTGTAAACTCAGTACACTTTTTTACACATTTGTAAAATTTGCTGAGTCAAATAAACAATACAGTATGGCCGAAGTTATGAACTTGCATATAATAAAAAATGATTTTTTAAATAAAAAAAATACTAGTCATAAGAAGCAAGTAGATATTAGATATTTTTTCCAGCCATCTACCAGTGCTGTTGCTAAAAACCACGAATAGTACAGTACTGTACTGTATTCAAATTTATTTCATCATGTACTGTACTTAAAAAATGCATTTTAATATTTCTCCTGTACTTATATATTGATTTATATTGTTTAAATAACCCATGTTTAAATAATAAATACATACAGTAAAAGTTTCTTGTGCAAATTGTGTTATTTTTTTATACGACTCCTGTATTTTTATAAATAACCTCCATAATCTGGAATTTCCTTTAATCCGGCAAGCTTCGAGTCCCAAACGTGCCGGATTAAAGAGGTTCTACTGTAATTGAAACATCAATTATTCAAAGACTGTGCTTTATAAAATTCAGGAACACTTTAATCAGCAACCAAAAGAGATATTTCAATAGCCTACATATTTTTTTTTAATTTTTGTAATAATAGTTAATTACTTTTAAAACAGTACTATATATCCTATCAAAAACATTTAATTTTACGGGCAGTTCACAATAAAGCGATAATTTCAATAGTTTTCCTAAAAAAGGTGAGAAGCAGAATGACAGCTTTAAAGAAAAATTTGTAAAGAATAAAATTAAAAAACATGTCAATATATATGATAGTTTTTCAAAAATGTGTAGAATTAACAATCCAAAGATAAGAACATGTGAACCCCCGTAAAAAAAAAACAAAATGCTTATTTCTAAAAAATAATAAAGCTTTGATATTTTGAAATTGGATTATACTTGCCAATTTTTTAGTAGATATAGGTATAACTAAACACAACTTGGACCAATATACAAACAAATCATTTGTTTATTACGGATCTAGGTTTAGTTCAGACAATCCCAGCTTATACAATCTGGGATTAGTACAAAAACTACAAGCTTTTTACATTCATTATCAGGTATGCACAACATTCATTTTACACTACAAAATAGCTATGTCAACCTTTCAAGAGTCATAATTTATATTCCATCCTTTAAAACTACAATTAAATTTCAAGGTAAACTACAAGAACAGCTTTTCTCAATTACAGACAAGTGACTTACAATTATTTATCCTGATAAAGTGTACTTACTACAGTATAAAGTTTCATTTAAAACTGTAACTTCTTCATAAGACAATAAGCTAGGTAACTTAAAAAAGTAAAACCCTTCCATGTTATAGGCAGGACTTGTACTTATTTTCATAACAGATGTCAATAATAAAACTAAACTTGAGTAATGACAACATAAAAACAAGTTTTCATAAAATGTTCTTATCATTCATTAATGTGAAAAGTACTATTAATTTTTTACTATTATTTTTATTAAAGTTATAATTAGCCTCCCTAATTTTTTTTTAAGTCAAATGAAAGGGCACTTCTTCATAGCATAAAAAATGTCTGATTTCACAGTTTATTAATATTTTTAACCTAATATTACAAATAATAGCCTTAATGTAATTAATAATAGTAATTACATAGGCTTGATAAATGGTGGAAATTAAATAGTAGAATTAATTTTTAAGGTAACATCCAGTCACAATGTTCTCCAATAGGCCTACATGTGATTTGGAGAACCCAATTGTACTAAAACCTAGCCTATAGGAGTCATTAAAAGAAAGAAAGGTACCGAAAGAAACTTAATAGTTAGAAATACATTTCCAATTTAATACATAACTGCAATTGAGAAAAAATTATTTATAGTTTAAATTATTTGTTTTATTGATTAAAGTTAATCAAGAACTAAACTGGTGATTATAACAGAAAATTACAATGAAACAAATACAATTACAAACTCAAACTTAACCATTGATCTTGATACTTCACAACTATTTTGTAGCCTACAGCAGATTTATTAACCCTTTAGGGGATGCTTAAATTGTACAAGCAATTCAACAACAAAAGGGCACTACATAAATATTAACAAGGCTGTTTGACAAAAACCTCACTGCAAGTACAATTATTTCATCTTCATTACCTAAAAATCATATGAAGTGACAGGTCGTTTAACAAGAGACTAGGCCTAAAGCCAGATTCTTGAATATTACAGAACTTAAAAAGGATTACTTTAAAATGTCTAAAAATTCTATAAAAAATATAAATTTTAACCTAAAACTGAATTGTGTCATGAAATAAACTTATAAATATAAACATCATTTTATTTAAAATAACAGTCCGGTTGACAAAGGCAGATACAAAGTAAACAAAACCTCAAACAACTACCGTATACGGAGAAATTACAAGGTTAGACCATTTTAAACATACGGCAATAAACAAAACATAAAGAATGCAAATTTATTTCTTAACAAGATGATGGAATAACTCCAAGATCAATAATAAAAAGAAACCGCTTATTTCAATAAACAACTAGTTTTGATAAAGAGGTAGGTAACACCTTTCAAAGGCTGAAGACAGACCATCAGTTCGTTTTGACATTTTGTTAACAATAAACATAGCACAGAAAGAACAGACACAATTAAACACTGTAAAGTACAAAACTTAAGCTGCCATACTAACTAATGTAAATAATTCACAGACTTTTACCTTTAAAATGTAGACACTTTGTTTACAATATAATGAACACAAGTTTACGCGTTGCGGCTTTCTTATGGCACCATGATAATAAAAATATAGATGACTAAATCTCTCAATTCATAGAAACAAATTTACCTTTTTAATCTAAAATATCATGGCACAAATTAAAAAATGCTTAGTGCAACTGAATAATTCTTAACCCAGAAATCAGTTTCAATAATTAATTAATTAATTAATTGTACATAAAAATTTTAATATAGTGTGGTAATTATTCTGCTCAGAAAGTGACACACCTGTAATGGGCGGTAAATTTCAAACTAAGTGTTACGTATCTACACCAAAATAGTACTACTAATTTGTAAACCAAGATGATTTAGTCAAAACATTTAAAAAAACCTCAAATAAAAGACAAACTATGATAACTTAATTAAATACTGCGTGATACAATGAGACACATTCAATGTAAATTTTTAAGAAATTTGGCAGTTTTCTTTAGAGCTCCTAATCACAAATTAATAACAAAAATTGGAAACAAACTTAAGTTAATTTGAGTGCTAAAAGTAATCAATCTAGTTGAAATGAACACATTCCTTCAAATTGTTTTCTGCTATTATTTAGTAACATCTATAGTATTTTGTGCATGTCTTTATATTGGACTGTGTATTGTTTACTACATTCTATTACGTAATGCACAACATCACTAAAAGAAATTTTTTCCATTTGTGTTTTCATCATAATATTAAATAAAGAAACTGTGTAAATAAATTTAACAAACATGAAGAAATAAATTTGGATTATTGAAAAGTTTTGTTTTTTTTTTTAAGATGAACTGCTTAACCACAGAGGTAGAAGAATCATGTATGTACTAACCTATTTATTTTTGAGGTCAGTTTGTTTATACCTCAAACAGTAACAGCTGTTTCAAGAACTGTTGTGAACAGTTGAAATATTACCTTTTTATATAAAACTAATAAATTGTTCTTCTTTTATTGGGTACTATTTCATTTAACAAATGACAGCATTTCCATTATAAATTATTATTGCTGTCATTTTTGTTGGCTAATTATTAGCCACATAAATTTTTGGCTTGTAACTGCAAAGGCTGAAGGTAGCACTCAATCATTCTGATCATGAGAGTATCCTTACCATGGGAGTGCTTTCATAAATGGGTGCAGTTAAAATTTATTCTTCTTGCTTTAAGGACTTGAAATTTACTATTACATACAGATAAATAGTTTGTTAGTTTAGAGCTGTTAATTTTAAAGATTCTTATTCCATCTGAGATGCCATTATCTATGCTAATATTATAGAGAGGTAACATTATTATTAACACTATTTGTTTACATAATCTCAAACTACAACTGATTTCAAATTTTCTTTCACTGGTAGCAAGCTTAGAACTTGCTGTATGGTATTATGTAATTTTAAATTTAAAAAAATTGTGATTGGTAGTCATGTTTTATTTCATTTATTGTCTGGGAAGGTTAGAGTTACCATTTGATTTGTATATAAATTTTACCATCTATTGTACATGATGTATTGCATTATGTAGTCAGATATCTATTTTTTTTTTTTTTGTATATTTTATGTCGCATCAACTGCTTGGTTGTATCAAGAAAAGTAGGTTTTGACCAGTGAAAATTTCCAGACCATGGCCGGGAATCCATCCAGGGATTTCCGTGCCGTAGGCTAGCGTGCTACTACTACGCTACAGAGGAGGCCAGATATCAATTATTATGGCACATGCCACGCTACAATATGATATCCTATCCTATCCTTTACTCTTTAATTTTTTCAAAATTATTTTTGGAACAGATATCCAAAAATGCCATTGATTTCGGGATAGAAAGTTACGTAACCCTTCCAAAAATCAGAATCATTCCATTTTTCAAAAAATAGTTTTACCTACTTTTTCTTATACACTTCTTATTCTTAGGTCGTATTTCTCCCTTTCCACAGAAGATTCATACTGATGTCAATAAAATTCCTCTTTCCAGTAGCTACTCCTTCTTCACTTCATGGATTAGGCAGCTCGGCCTATTCCGGCCAATGATTCCAAGGATAACCATCTCCTTGGAATGTTGGCAGACGTAGGACATCCTGGCTAAAGAACCTGAGGGACTAGTTGGCTGTAGTAATAAAAAAACTGTTCCGCGCAGTGGCAAATAAGGTCCGCAAAATGATGATGATTCCCAACCTCGAATAGGAGAGAGACTTTAAGAAGGTCTTTCATCAACTATTGAAACATGTTATTCTGTCTGTTAGTTTCACAGAATCATCTACAATTGTAAAACTGGTTAGAAGAAGCTGATGGAGTTACTTATAACTATCCCTAAAGCATAGACCATACAAGAGTACTTTTTTGACTCTAAAATCTTTGATGAAATACTATAAGTAATGGTAGAGCTTAGGAATAAGGGCATAGAGATTCCTAATGATTACTTGACGATAGTTATTATTTCATCATCTATTTTCTTAAGTAATAGTTTATATTCAGTAATAGTCATTGACTTTCTTCATTAAATTAGTAAAACAGGACACCATCAGGCCTTGTTTATGCATTGCAGCGTGCCACCATAAAATTTAAGCTGGACAGAAAACCGCACCATCTTGCTGGACATGGGGGGGGGGAATTATTGTTGCCAACCTGTATTCTCCAAGATTGCTATCAGTGAGCGCTGGTTTCACACAATGGATTCGTTTTTGCTTGTCTTTTGCTATTTGAATTTGAATAAAAAGCAAAGGTGTAAAAGGTGTTGGTCAGTGCATCCGATTAACCATGCTAGAGTGGTAGATAGAGCTTCTAAAAACTTGTGGTAACTTCGTGCACACAGGAACTATTACTGTCAAGTGTCAACAAAGCTTTGCTGGAATCCCCAGCGAAGAAAGTGGTTGGTAGCACAGCCGTTGGTGGACGGTGCTCCGCACTAGCATTAACAACTTCATTGTCACAATGTAAATTAAACTAGTTGTGGTGGATAAATGCTCTCACTATGCATAAATGCTCTTACTTAATTCAATGTACTTATAACTACGCTAGCACGCCAATGCGGCTCGCCAAAGTGCATAAGCACGGCCACGTAGAACAATTAATCTGTTTTATTAATCTCTTTTTAAAAATCTAAGAAAACACTGGGAGCCTATTGTTTGCAAATGAACTGGTTATGTTGGGAAAGAGAGAAAAGTGGTTAAGATTTTATCGAAGAAAGTGGCGATGAAATAGCATATGCAAGAAGGAAGGCACGTTCATGAAATAAGGTTCAATGGTAAGATGCTGGAGTAAGTTAATTTGGGGGACTGTTTTTTCATTATATGGAAAATTAGGACAAGAGCTTAGAAGTGTGTAGAGAGCAAGGTTTCTTTTAAAGTGTGACAAGCTTAATCAGGGATCAGGAAGTTTCTACGTAATTGTAAAAACATTATGTAACATTGGAAAGAAGGTAGAATAAAATTCAAGAGGAGTATGGTAGGAAAGACGAGAGATAAAATAAATCCCATTCATGAGGTGACGCATCTTATGGCTGGTAGCAATTTTAAAAAAGGCTTACCTTTGACTTATAGCAAAAATCATGAATGATTTCTGTATCTAATTTTTAAGAGAAATCGAATGACACCATTTTTGTTTCCAAATTCGTACTTTGATTTCTTGACTTCCAGTTTTGGGCTACTTCCAGTCGAAACCAGAACTTCAAACCCAATTCAGGCTCAATAACTTTTTGTGTAGATTATGAATCTGAAAACTGTTTATTGCTATCTCTTTTAGTTTCTGACTTTGATTTCTTGACTTTCAATTTTAAACCACTTCAAGCTGCAGTCGGAACTTAAAACCCAATTTAGGCCCAATAACATTTTGTGTAGATTCTGGGTGTGACAGACGGACAGACAAAAAAAAATGATAGATGACAATTTAAATAATTACCAACAATAGTAATTATGTAATTAAGGAGATATCAGCCTACAAAGGAGAGCGAAAAGCTACGATATTTTGGTCATGTCAGTATAAAGGAGGAGAGAAGCCTACCCAAAAGATTGCTGCAATTGGAAATTGAGGGAAAAGGACCAAGGGGCAGACCAAGAATGAAGTGATGGGTTAAGGAAGTAGTCAACCCAGAAAATGAAAATGAAAACTTCTGGCTATAATTTATCATTATTTTAAATGAAAGAGTAATTTACTAGTACTGATCTAACATTTGAACCAAGTCAAAAAATTAATTACAGCCCCTAATATAAGGGTGAGGTTGGAAAAGCAGGCTTTTATGGGGAATGAAATATCTCAGGAACCAAGAAAGATATCAACATGATTCTTAGGCTACAAAATACAGAAAATTGCTGTCTATTATCTGTTGTATGCGATTGTATGTATTTTTTCTTACAAGAAATTTATTGAAGAAAAACCATATTTTCAAAAACATATATTTTATGTATTCACAAATTATTTTTTAACTAAATCCGTATTAAGGTTTTTGTAATAATCATTCCACAGATAATAGAGCAAGAAATTATGAACAATTGAAAAAAAACATCCAAATATCTCCAATACAAACCAAAATATTTAATTCCCAAGAATATACAATCATGCAAAAACCACATTTCCGGAAAACTTAAAGTTGAAGGAATAATTTTATTCGCCTTGCTAGTAGTGAGCTTTATTTTAAACAAATGTTTTTTATAACTTTTGTCAACACACAAACAAAGTAAACAAATGTTGTGATTCAGAAAATTTTAAACTTCAAATAAATGCAAAAAACAATTGAAATTTTTAAAAAATCATCGTCTTGAGTTGACTACACCCTTAAAAAAATGGACGAACGGGGAAAAAAGTGCAACATCAAAAGAGTAAGAAGAAGAGATAGTTCAGCAAGAGGATCTGACGTGGAACACCGACCTCATGGGAGTCAGGAAACTCTGGCGGAAAGTGCTGCCAACCTAGCTTAAATACAAGGAAACTTTCAACAGAGAGAAAAAAATATTATGATTAAGAAGAATCTGATGACAAAAGCAAAATTAATAAATAAAAAATAATTTTAGAAAATTAAATAAAAACAACCACTGTTACAATTTAATTTAATATTTTTAACATAGTACAACTTTCTTCCAAAAATAACATTTAATCACAAAAATATAACGTTTTTGTAGTTTCATAACAGTTATAAAACACTACTACTGCATACCTGATTTTAATCATAACAAAAATAATTATTTGTAAAAGAAATATCACAGATATTTATTAAATCTTATTAAAAACTTATTGAGACTAATGACAAGATAAACAGAAATACTATGTAGATCTTAAATACTGCACAAATTTTTCTCAGTATGATGCAAGTCGTTAAAATGCTGCCCCTTAATGTTTTTTCTTTAACCCTTCGTCAATGGAATTAATTTCATGTCATAGACACATTTAATTATGGGTTGCAGCAAATTTATTTAGTTTACCTGGATAGAAAACTGTTTTTAAAAGCTCAGAATCCGTACAAATTCCATCAGATATTTTTCTTTTCACTTACACTCAATAATAATGGGTGCGGATAAATCAGTCTTAAGTCTTGAGTGATGTGACTTATACAGATATATCCGTAAATAGAATTAAATAAAAAAATTCTTGTATGTTTAAATTGCAGCCAGGAAAACTTGCGTGCAGTGCTGTCATTGCAGCTTCTACAGATGCAATTTCCCAGAAAATTTTGATATTTTTGTTGACTATTAAGACAAATTTTAGTCAACAACTTTTTATATTAAATTTGTAAATGTACTGATCAATCTGCTAAATGCCATAACTATTTAAAACTGTACACGGATCAGGGCCGTTGAATAAGGAAATAATCCCTTATTCAATGGCCCTGATGCAGATGTATCTGCAAAACAACCTGTGGTTACAAGTTTTTGGTGGATATATCCATCAATAGTCCAAGAAGGGTTAAAACAACCTTCAACTGGGATCAATATTTAAAATAAAATACTGTGAAAAATTTATGAAAGCTATTTACAATCCACTGTAGTTTTACCCTTCTAATTTTACTTTAATACTGCAACTTTATATCTCTTTAATCTGGAATAGAAAATATCAACAACTCCTAAACATCAAAGACAATACAGATTAGATAAATAAACAACTGTTTAGGCATTGTATCATCTGGCATCTACAACAAATGATTATATTGACTGTATTTTTGAATAGTTAATATCATTACCCTGCCCATTAAGTTTATGCCAAAGAACTTTATTGCTTTTATAGTCCGACTATCAATATCCTGCTAAGATCTCAACAATCTCATCTCAGGAGCCTTCATTCTTAACAACTGCTGAGCAGTCAGCGCCCAAAACTGAACTGTAGATGAATGATAAACTGGCAGAACAAAGAAATGATAACATTTTTAAAGGTCTCCTTCAACACTTTACTGTCAGCGTTTAAGAAAGTGCTAACAATTAAAATGAGTACACTAAATTAATAAAAATAAATATTAATTTAATATAAAATTTAAATTAAACTCAAATGTAAAGTGAGGTACAATTTAAAGATGAATAGAAACAAAACTATCGTAAAGAGAATAGAAACTTTATCACAAAATTTTTTGATTACAGATGATCATAAACATTAAAATTACTTAAAGATATTGTGAAAATTCATTTTAAAACAACTACTGAGTATTTTATCTAGAATAATTAAACAAAAATCTAGTAGTAATAATAAACCTGTAAATTGATAGCCTCTCATAATTTCAATTATTATCTAGAATACTTTTGTATCATTCTTTTGGAAAATATACTTTTTGTAAATCTTTCAAAATATCCCAGAATACTAATGTAAGTATGGAGTGAGGGCCAATACGAGACCACTGTGGAATAAAACCTTTATACAATCCATGAACTCCTTCTGTTTGTATCAACTTGATAAAACAATCGCCGAAACTTTTATAGAGAATTCCACGGCCATGTTGATCAACTCCTGAAAAAATACAATCATTTTACAGCACAAATTATTTTGAACAGATGACAAGAAGAATAAAAACTAATGATAATGATTCGGTTAAGATGTATTACCAGCACAAAGTCAAAATGTAAATAAAAATTTCAGTTATAGAGATCACGGAAAATGAAGAAATATTAAGTCGAATAAAGTCAATGCAGAACTGAGAAAAGTTTGCGCAGAAAATAAAATGTAGACCTAATAATTTGATTAAATAAAGGAAAACAATATCAACAAAACACTCATTTTCTTTATTTCTGATTACTAGGTTATGCATCAGTTCTAGTTAGTTCAACATCCTTTCAAATACAATAATATAATCCAGGTTTCTATGAAGAGCAAAAGTATAGATAAAAGTGAAAAAAGCAAGGAGAAGAATTCACAATAAAAGCTGTGCGGCACAAAATTTATTTTTTTATGTCCCGACTGTTTGGTAAATTACTGCTACTGATGAAGGTTGATAGGTGATAATTAGCTATGTAAAAATGCCAGACTTGACCAAGAATCAAACCCAGGACCCCTGGTAGAGAAGCTAGTTACATTAACCTACATAATTAACCCTTAAGGCTCCGGCTGTTCTGTACTGTTCCGCTTCTACTACACAATGGCCGTGTTACATTCCTTTCTCATGACATCACATACACATTCATATAGTTAGATTTTACTAGTGAAAAACCATTTGTAAAGCATTTCATCTACACATAAGTATATTTCACAATTCTGTAGATTGCAGGAGATGACTTCATGGTGACTTGTTTGGGAACACTGCAGGTAGTATTTTATCGTGCCCCACTCCCTTCCCCCTTTGCTACAATGTACAATAGACAAACCATTTATAACAAGGGAAAATTCTTTTATAAAAATGTCAGCTTTCACACAATTTAAGAATCATTTTTGTACGAGGGCTGTTCAAGAAGTATCGGACCTTCTGTCCTCCCGCTGAAACTAATGAAGCGCTGGCGACCAAGCTTAGTGGTGATGTGGAGGAGACTGTCATGCGCGCGTATGCACTGTATTCTGTCATGACAAAGCTTCCGTTGCCGGCAGTCAGCCTAGTAGTGTAGACCTCTCTGTTGTGGTCGGCCATTTTTATCACGTTATAAAATGACAGAAAAACTTGAGCAGCGTTACTGCATTAAATTTTGCCAAAAGCTTGGCAATTCGCAAGATTCAACAGGCTTTTGGGGAGTCTGCCATGAGCTGTACTCTAATAAAAGAGTGGTACAATCGATTCAAAAATGGTCAAACGTCAGTGGAAAGTGAATTGCGTTCAGGCAGGCCATCGACAAGCCGGAATGAGAATTTTATTGAACAAGTGCGAACTTTAGTCACCGAGAACCAAAAGAATACTATCTTGAGGTTCTTCGTCGCCTACGTGATGCTGTGCGGCGCAAACAACCAAATCTGTGGGCAACAAAACTTGGCAGCTCCATCACGACAATGCACCTGCCCACTCTGTACATCTAATTCAGAGTTTTCTCGCTAAAAACAACACTCCTCTGGTTCGCCAAGCTCCGTACTCCCCCGACATGGCTCCCTGCGACTTCTGGCTATATCCTAAGCTGAAAATGCCCCTGAAAAGAAATCGATTTCAAGAAAGAGAAGACATTAAACAGAATACGAAGGCCGAGCTTAACAGCATTCCAAAAGATGCCTTCCAAAAATGTTTTGAACAGTGGCAGAAGCACTGGGAGAAGTGTATGCATCACCAAGGAGACTGCTTTGAAGGGGATAAGAAGGTTGTAGCTCTAGTTCAATAAATGCACTTTTAATAAACAAAAGTCCGATACTTCTTGAACAGCCCTCGTATGTTGACTTACGGATAGACTGAAAGCAATATCTGTTCACATAAAAAAATTTCAACAATCTAGCCTACCTATCACACTTCCTTAATATGTGTACTTACTTCAAGAGCATATACCAGTAAGTTTTTGTTGATTATTAAAATCATTTTAATTTATTCAACAACTAAAAATGTATTGAAGGTTTGTGAAAGTACTCCTGTAACCAATACATGAAAAAAATCATTCTTCATACAATGAGAAATTACCTTGATTATACATTCTAGTTGCTACTACGTCAACTGGATTCATGAACACTGCAACAGCTGTACCAGCAGCTGCACCAGCAATAACTCTGTTAATTAAACTTTTGTCAGCAGCAAACAGTACCTAAAATCAAGAATAATACAGTGCAAAATCAGAAAAATACAATAAAGAATGTCACATATCACAAGTAAATACAATACTGTAATACAAATTGTAATGTCCATTTAAATTCAGGAGAATAGATCAGTATAAATAATAATAAGAAGTTTGGAAAGAAGGGCAGATAAAATGAGAATTGCATTCATGAGTACCAGAAACCTACATAACAAAAAGCCTTATCATTGGATACAAAAATCAGGCACTATCAGATAGTGGTAAGACCTGAAGCATTGAAAGGCGCAGAAACACTGAAAATTATGTTGAAAGGTTGTATTAATAAAATAATGAGCATAGAAAGGTGAATAGTTTGGTACATCCTAGGACCTAAAAAGGAAGAAGACAATTACAATAGACCCTGTTTGAACAAAAAGGTATACAAAAGAACTGAAAACATATAATGAGAAAAAGGAGACATATTTTTTCGGACATGTTGCGAGAACAAACCATATCAGACTGACAAAACAAATTTTCAGTACAATATTAATCTCAGAACCAAACTAGCATGGATCATTGTAATATTGAATGACCTTAACGATGCAAATATTTACACAGAAGACATACAAAATAGGGACATTTTTAGCAAAAAAACCAGAGAGTGATATATGGGGCCGAGAATGAAAAGAGATGTGAACCCCACAATATTGAACAACTTAAGAAGGAAGATCCGAAAAATTAAGAGATTGTGGGGGAAAGGAAACATGAGCCATATTAAGAAGTACTAATTAAAATATTGATTTGGCATGCTCTCTCTCTAAAGGGCTATTCAGAAAAAAACCATAAACTTGTTAAGTACACAGTTTCACACACTCATTACAGGAGAAAGTTCTTGGTTACTTTAAGTTAACAACTAAATTTAAATATCTGTCTTGTGATATTACTAGGAACTTCACTGTTTCTACATGCTCTAGGCTATTCTTCTTCTTCATGTAGCATCTCCATTACGAAGGTGTGCTCGCATCATGGCAATCCTGACCTTGGAAACTGTAGCTCTAAATAGGTCGATGGATGACAAATTAAACCACTCTCGCAGGTTCCGTAGCCAGGAGGTTCTTCTTCTTCCAACCGATCGTTTGCCCATAATCTTTCCCTGGATGACAAGATGAAGGATTTCATATTTTGGACCTCTCAAGACATGGCCGAGGTACACCAGCTTTCTCTTCTTGATTTCGATCATCACTTCCATTCCCTTCTGCATCCTCCTTAGGACTTCCATGTTTGTGACTCTCTCTGTCCAAGATATTTTGTGCATCCTTCTGTAAACCCACATCTCAAAGGCCTCAAGTCTTCGTTCACATTGCCTATTGGTAGTCCAGGCCTCTGCACCATAGTACAGCACCGGAAAGATGTAACACCTCAGCACACGAATTCTCAAGTCCAGACTCAGATTGTGGTTGCACAGCATCCTCTTCATTTTCACAAATGCGGCCCGGGCTCTCTCTATGCGGATTTTGATCTCAGTAGAGTAATCAAGGTTACTGTTCACCGTCATACCAAGATAGCTGTACTTCATAACTCTTTCCAACTGCTCTCCCTCCACATACAGGTGTTCGCCATGTGGGACCACATTCTTGGTGATGACCATGCACTTTGTCTTCCTTGTGTTGAGGGTGAGACCAAAATGTTGGCTGGCTTCAACAACCTTATTCAGGAGTTCCTGGAGATCCTGCATTGTTTCAGCCAGCAAGACTGTATCATCTGCATAACATAAGTTGTTGAGACGTATGTCATTCACCCGAACTCCTCCAACCTCCGTGTCAAGGGCTTGTCTGAAAATTTCTTCAGAATAAATGTTGAAGAGAAGTGGAGAGAGCACACAGCCCTGCCTAACACCCCGTTTGATGTCCACTGGGTTAGTAAAGGCATCCTGCACGCGAACAGTTGCTGTCTGGTTGAAGTACAGGTTGACAATTATTCGGATATCTCTCGAGTCAATATTTTTACGTTTCAACACTTCTATCAGTTGGTTGTGCCTGACTTTATCAAATGCTTTATTATAATCAATAAAACATGCATATATGTCCTGGTTAACATCCGTACAACGCTGCATGAGGACATTGTAAGCAAACAGCGCATCTCGCGTACTGAATCCATTTCTGAAACCAAACTGTGTGTCTGAGATATCTTTTTCCAGCTTTAAAAATGTTCTTCGATGTATAATTTTCAAAAAGATCTTCAGTGTGTGACTCATCAAGCTGATTGTTCTTTACTCATCACATTTTTTCGCATTCTGCTTTTTTGGGATAGTAACAAAGGTTGACTTGAGCCACTCAGTCGGTATTATTCCCGTGCAATGTATTTTGTTGAACAAAGCTGTGATTGTGTCAAGGTGTTCCTCCTCAATCAACTTGAGTACATCTGCGGGAATCTGATCTGGACCCAGTGCTTTACCATTTTTTGATGAATAAATTGCTCGCTGCACCTCTACTCTCAGAATTGGTGGGCCAGTCTCCTCTTCCTCTCTCTCGCCCATAGTCTCCTCTCTTTCATCCTCAAACAAAACTCTTATATAATCTTCCCAAAGTCGCAACTGATCTGCCATGTCCGTCACAATGTGTCCATCCTTATCCGTTAGTATATATGCTTTCTGTTGCCTTCCTGTACCGTTAAACTCCTTGATCTTCTTGTGGAGATTGTGCAGATCCTGTCGTTTCTGCAGTTCCTCAACCTCCTCACATCTCTCTCTCACCCACACTTCTCTAGCCCGACGACATTCCCATCTTATTCTTCTCCTCAGCTCACGATACTTGTTCTGATCCTTCGACTTCATCAGCCTTCTCTCCTCCATGAGCCTGAGTATTTCGTCAGTCATCCAGTCCTGTCGCTTCACTTGTTTCTTTGGCTTTAAGTACTCCTGACATGGTTCCAGCACTGCCGATTTGAAGCTTTCCCACAAAAACTCAGGCTCCCTCTCAATTCCATTGTCCTCTCTCATCCTTGTCAAATTCTCATTTACTTTTTGACAGACCATTCCCCTCAACTTGACATCTCTCAAATGCCTTGTGTCAATCATGGAATCATGCTGGCGCTTCTTCAATCTTTTCAGCCTCACCCTCACTGTTGCCATCAGCAGATTGTGGTCAGAGTCCACATCCGCTCCAGGGTAGGTTTTGCAATTTCTCACCGAGTTTCTATACCTTTGCTTGATCATAATGTAGTCTATTTGATTTCTGACTATACCTCGTGGGCCGTCCTGTGGTGATTTCCATGTATACCTTCGGCGCTTTGGATGTTCAAAAAGAGTATTGGTAATCACCATTGAGTTTTCTTGGCAGAATTGGTGGAGGCGTTCACCTCTGTCATTGCGCTCACCAAGACCATACTCCCCCACCCACTCATCTTTCTCACCCTGTCCAATCTTTGCATTTAGATCTCCCATGACTATTGTAATGTCTCTGCCTCTTGTTAGTTTCAGAACCTGTTCCACATCTTTATAGAAGGCCTCCACTTCTTCATCCTCTTTCTCCGCCGTCGGAGCATACACCTGAATGAGGTTGAGGGTTCCACAATAGGCCTCCAACTGGAGCAACATCACTCTTGAAGAGAGAGGCACAAAATTCTTCACTGTTTGTTTCACAGATCCATCAACCATGATGGCCACTCCTTGATAATGTCCAGCATTATCATTCCCAGAGAAATATATTGTTTTATCCAAAACTCCCCTCTGTCCACTGCCTGACCATCGTGTCTCACTGATCCCCATGATTTTGATGTCCAATCTCCCCATTTCCTTGGCAACATTAAAGGCTTTTCCCTCATCATACATACTATTCACATTCCATGTACCAATCCTCACGTCCTCCCGCAACAAAACATTCTTCCTGGCAACACTCAAAGCTGCCCTCCCCGGAGACCCGATTGGAGGGCTTGAAACTCCGGAATATAATTTAGTTCTGAATTCTGCCATGATTGCTTTACTAGAGAAACTCTAATGAGTCTTTAATGTGGTGGGTACCCGTTACTTACCACATTCTTATGCCGTTGACCATTTACTGGTTCATCCGCCTTTGGAGCCAATTTTTCAACTCCAGGACAAAGGAGTGCCCTACCACCTACCAGCTCATCCGCCAAGAGCCGTTGGCCAGTAAGTGGGGGATTACTTATACCGGAAATCACTCGGTTTTGCTGGTGTTTGGTTCGCCCCGTCTTCTACGGTAACCACCATATCTGGTGACCATTCCCCTATCCACCACCCGGGGAGGCGCCTGATGGGAGACCAGCTCTAACTCCACACAGAGCTCTAACTCCACACAGACACAGGCTATTATTATGCTTTAATACATTCACTTCTCTACTTTCTTTAACGTTTGTTTTTGAACTGAAAAATATAGACACATTTTCCCATAGACCGTTAATTTTTTTTTAATTTTAACTTAGTTTATTTATTCACAACAGTAAAAAAAATATAACCAGTGAATGATGGTGATATTTACAATGAAATTGACATTATGACATTAAGGAGACTGCCACTCCAACAGTGGATTAATTTTGAATAACAAATTGATATAATTTACTACTGCGCTACGATATCTCTACTCAATCATCCTTTCAGTCTGCGTTGGCGATTTCTAGGTAAGTTTGGGGATGCCAGCATTATAATGAGATAATTTTTGTGACACTCAAGTTTGCGTTTGAAATGAGAACCGATGTGATAAAATGTGTCGATGATGAATGGAACACATAAATTTTTAGTGCAAAAAAAGTTTAGTAACATAGAAACATGCATCAGTTATTTGTCTAAGTAATTTGGACTAAAATCGTAGAATTCTTTGTAGTGTTGAATGTTTTACTACACCGTAAATTTGGCTACCATGTCCATAATATTATTCAAGATAAGACTAAATATGCTGTATAGGTTTCAGGAAAGATTTATATACTAGTCATTTTAAGCAAAGTAGGAGTTTTGATTTATTTATTTAATTTAAAATTTTAATCCATACAAAAATTCAAAAAGAGTATAGGATAAGTTAGTATCAAAACATTTCATCTCTTAAAAAGCATTAAAAAAAAACATCAAATCAAACAAATTGTGAAAATCAGTCACATACAACATAAAACCCAAATTTAGACTCCATTGTTTATAAATTCTAGGATCATATAATACAACTTTTCAATTAAGTATGACTTTAGCTCTTCCTTAAATCTTTCCTCACATTCAATCACAAACAACCTTTGTGGAAGATGGGACGTCAGTTTTGATCCAGAATATATGGTCTTTTTTCACAGAGACACTACCTATGAAACACGCCAGAATCAGAAAGGTTCCTTACGCGATAGCCATAAGGCTTTACTGTCAAACCATCATGTTTTACTCACTTTGCCTACAGTACAGATTCCAAAATAAATAAGCAATAAAACTTTATTTTGCATGCATGTCGCGATATTAAGGAAAATTGTTGTTTTCAACTGTTATCCAGAGTCTGCTGTTTTATTTGAATAAGCCTATTCCAGGTCAAGCGTCTGTCAATGTACAGGCCGAGGTATCGAACTGAACTGAATAAAATTTGATTCAGGAACTTTACTACGGACTCTAATGTTCACTCTGTATCAACCTTTCAGGCACTGTGCCCCCCCCTTTGCACACTGATGTGAGATCACGCCCCCCCTCACCTTCACCACTTTAAGTGGTCAAAACAAGTAATAGCCTAAATCGGAATATGAAATAGAAGCTGGTTGTGTTGTTTAGGTCATCAGCCAAAAGGCTGATTTGAACCTGTAGAGGTTTCACTAAGTAAAACAAGGAGTGAGGTGTTTACCATTGCCTTCCTCACTGAGTGGAAAAGTACGCTTATCAGCATGTGGGGCCCTCTAAAAAGCACATATTTTCCATTCTGCAAATGGTACCTTCACTTCATTCACCACGGGGTCTGGCTGTATAATGAAATTCATTACTTTCAGAGGAGATAATCAGTCATTTAATTGGCTGACCATGTGATAAGAAACAGAACTATTTATTTTAGCCCTGCAACGAACAGATTGAGTGTAAATAATTTGACACTTCACCTGTATGTTAGGGGCAGACCCAGAAGCTGGTTAATATTAAACTTCAAATAATTTCATACCAAACGTATAACGTTATTTTGAACATGTATTGGTGTAACTACAGAATTTGATTAATTTCTTAAATATAAAAATTCTAGTATTAAATACAAATTTATTTTAGGTAATCTATCGAAGGTTTATGCATGTCATATTGGTCAACATTAATGAGAAGGCTGGAACTGTTTGTCCTTGACAAGTTTTTGAATATTTGGTTGTAACTATGACAAAGCACACCTCAAGTCACTTTCGACATTCAGCCTTGCTCGATATTTTGACTTTATGTAGCTACGCTAACAAAGAAAATCCACATTCACAGAGATATGTTGATGAAAACAGCTGTACCAACAACATTGCAGCTTCCAAAACAACTTACGGGTAAACATGAAAATAACTTGACCAAAAATATTCAACATCATGTTTGAAAAGTCCGCTTGTTTAAGTTAAGAATCACATTTTAGGTCAATTGCTTGTTCCTGAATGTGATCATGTAAAAATATACATGCTTCTACAATAGTGAGTAAATTATAGTTTTACTTTTTTATTGATTTTTTTTAATACACTCACACCTCCCTTGAAATTCTTCTAAAACCCCCAGGTTAAGAACCTCTGCTCTCTAATATGGTTATAGCACTTTTATTTTTGATTATTAACTTTAATCTTTATAAAGGAAAGTTTTATGAAAATTCAACAAAATATTTTTGTATTGTAGTTTCAGGCTAGTAAGCTTTTGCTTTCACCATGTGTTCAGTAATAATATTGAAATTGCATCTACTGTATCAAAACAAGAATGCTGAAAGTGAAGTCAACCCACTGTCTACAAAGATAAATGTAACTTCTTACATGAACCATTACTTTAAAAATATTTAAATTTGCAGCTTTTGTAAATAACTTTTAATGCAGTACATTGCTTTGACATCAACATTTTTGTTTTGTTACATTCCAATTAAAAAATTTGATCTTCAGAATCTTTAGTTTATAAAATGTCGCACAAATTATTTGTGGTTGCTAACTAACACCTTCGTAAAATACAATCTAAATCCCATTTTTAAATTGGAAAAAATATTGTAGACTTAATAAAGTAGGCCTACACCAGAAATATGAGGAATACCCCATACAGTGAAATATTTTCATATTGAAAAATTTCATGATATACTAGTTAATTAAAGAACATGATTTACACTTCACTTACATTTTCATCTAAGTATTCACGAGTTAAATGAAACACGGTAAGCTGAGAGCATGATCCAACAGCTAATCTGCAGCAATTTCCAAACCAACCTCTCCATAAGCCAGCAATCCCATGAGTTTTGTAAATCGATTTAAATCCTTGAACCATTCCATCATGACTATGTTGATGTCCCACGGAAATATTCTTTTTAGCTTTTGCCTGTAGATGAGTCTTAACCTTAAAAAAAGTTAAAAAAAAGCAAGAGTATTACAATCTGAGAAAGAATTTAAATATTTGACAATCACATCATGTAGGTAAGCGGCCTATTTTCTATAAGAAATCTGCTAAAAATAATTGTCAGACATCATGCTTTAATATTAAAAGTATAACTTTACGAAAAAAAGAGGGGCCCTGAAATTTGAGTTGGGCAGCAATTTGGTTCTGACAAATGGGAGAGATGAAGCATAAGGTACCTTCTTACCTACCAGTGTTATATGATATACAAATTCATCAAGAGAATTTTTCTTAGCCTCTCTAACTCAATTCCAGTAGCTAACCTGCAAGAGATTCCCTTGACAAACTGAGCAACTAGTGGTAGGTTGGATCAGCTGAACAGATTTATGTTCAGGGCTGAAACCAACAGAAATCTGGCTCAATTACAAATAGATACAGTTATCTGTGGGTACAGACCATGAGCTGATGAGCAAATTAAAATAAGAAATATTGGGTACCTTGGGGATTGATAAACATGAGCTTCTAAAACTTATTATAGAGAGCAAAATTGAGGGTAGGTGCATAGTATCTGAATGAAGAAAATGCTCATGGTTGAGGAATGTTAGAGACCGGTCAAACATAAGTATGCAAACCTTTTCAGGGTGGTTCAAGATAAAGAGCAATTTACCAGAGTTGTAGCCAATCTTCATTGATGGAGTCAGCTCTGTTAAGAAGAAGATGGGTAGGTCATGATGCCTTGAGGAACCAGCCATATCACATGACTAACCTTGGCATAGACTTAATAGCCCACTTGGACTATTACAGGTAGACCTGAGAAATTTACATATTACCATAACCACAAACCAATAAAATAACAATAACTACTTATTAATGTTTAATTCATTAAACAGTTTATACTGAAATATAAAATAATTGTACAATAATTAACAACTAAATTTAACTATAGTGGTTCCTGGTTATAACACCGTTGGTTATACTGCAGGTTGAATAATGTCCCGGCATAATTTTTTCAATTTTTTTAACAGGTTGGCTGCCATGAGATGCGCATGCGATCTCAGGTGTTTGTCAAAACAGCCAATGAGAATCCATGTTGGTTCCTCAGACACCGTTGTGATTCTTTCATCATAACTTTTGTAGGCCTCACCATGTTTAAAGCACCAAAACCACTCAAAAACTTTAGTGTGGCTCATAGCATCCTCCTTGAAAATCTGTTGAAGCATTTGGTAAGCTTCCATTACCAATTTTTCAAACAGGAAATAAAATTTCAAACACACTTTTTGTTCTTTTAAATCTGCCATAACAACGTAGCAGGTGGAACACGACTTCAGTAAGAGAAACACAACACTACGATCAAACATTAACCTACAAATTGAAGCCATCTGGGCAGTTGTTGTTGAAGGTCTCTACTAAACACATCAAGCAGGAGAACTCTCTATGATGAGGTGTGGCTATTAAATAATGAGACTGACGTTGTAAAAAATTTATTTTAATTTTATACATAATCACTTATTGTCACCTTCAATATACACTCCTTCTCTATCCCTACAATGCTTCATGCAAATTTTCCATTGTTGTAAACAGTGCTGGAAGTCACCTTCTGTCAGGACACGTGCCGCTTTCTCTTTTACAGCTTCCACAGACTCAAATCTTGTCCCTTTGAATGCAGATTTCACGTTAGGGAACATGTAGAAGAAATTAACAAGTGATGAAACGTGGTTTTTTACTTATGATCCGGAAACGAAGCACCAATCCATCCACTGGAAGAGCTGAACTTCACAGAGAGCCAAAAAAGCTTGAATGAGCAAGTCAAAATTTAAAGCAATGATGATTGGTTTTTTTATATCCATGGGATTGTGTACCTTCACTTGGTTCCTGAGGGTCAAACAATTAATCAATATTATTACTATGAGAAATGTGGAAAGACAAATCATGGGTTCTCCACCAAGACAATGTGCCAGCTCATTACGCATTATCTGTCAAGAGGTTCCTAGCCAAGTAGAGCATCTCAGTGTTAGAACATCCACCTTATTCACCAGATCTTGCATCATGTGACTTCTACCTGTTCCCTAAGGTGAAATCTGCATTAAAAGGGACAAGATTTGAGTCTGTGGAAGCTGTAAAAGGAAAAGCAGCACGTGTCCTGAAGGAGCTGACAGAAGATGACTTCCAGCACTGTTTCCAACAATGGAAAATTCGCATGGAGCATTGTAGGGATAGAGAAGGAGTGTATATTGAATGTGGCATTAAGTGATTATGTATAAAATAAAAATAAAATTTTTAACGACGTCAGTCTCGTTATTTAATAGCCACACCTCGTATGTCTACTAATGGCAGCGCACTCTCAGTCCAGTTTTTTTTGTCTCTTCTCGTACTTTAAAACTGTATCAACCTATGAGAAATGTGGAAAGACAAATCAGTTACCTTGTTTTTTATCATTAGTTACTTTGTTTTTCACTTTACTTTTTAAATACAGGCAGTACATGGTTATGGGGTTTTCCAATTATAATTTAATGATATTGGCTGCTGTACCACTCATGGTTGCATTTTACATTTTGTAGTAAGTTCAAAAATTCCTGACTTTGTTTATACTGTGGTAAATGATATAACGCAGGTTAGTGAGTGATTCTATAAACCCACATTGTAACCGGACACCACTGTAGCAGTTTGCTAATACAGCTATACAGTAATGACATTTTTTGTAAAGTATAAGAATCAAAAAATTTAATTCATATCAACATTTTTAATAATAATGAAATAAAAATTAACAACATAAATTGGCTACTTGCACTGAACAAGACAAAAGGTAATTACCTATTGAAAAATGTAACTTAGATGTCTGTAGAATGATGAAAATTTAAAATACAAAAGCATTTTTAGAGTAGGATATTTTAATTAAATTATGTAAGAATAATGTCTGGGCTAATGTGAAAAATACCATGTCTGATTTGTAACTTTAATAATATTTAAGGAATTTTATTACAAATGGTACAACTGGAAATAACAATTTGCATGTTAAGCATTATCAAAAGCTTATCTAAACTAAAAAATCTGGTATGAAACACTCACACAACTTTCTCTTGCCAATGCAAATAATTAAAAATAAACCTAATATTAGAAATAAAACATTCGAAATAAACAAAAAACTAACCTCAATAAACATAACCTAATTTTAATCATGAGTGAGAGATGTGCAATGAAAATCAACCTCAGTTTGGCTTTGAAATACGGAAAATCACTCTTTCACGCTAAACTAGGCTCTGTAGAGAAAAATGCTTTAAATAAAAGTTGTAGTCTTTTTATTTCCTATAAAGTTAATTATACACTTTTGTCGTAAAATGAATTCTAAGGCCGAAATCTTTAAAAAAATCGATTTTTCACACTTTTTCGTGAGAAAAAAACAGAAAATTGCTAATTACTGCTAAACTAAGCGTTATACAAAAAAATGTTTTTAAATTAAGTTGTAGATTTTTAAATTCTCGACAACTTTTATTAAGTAAATTTTTGCGGTAAATTGCATATTAAAGCCGTAATCTTAAAAAAAACTATGTTTTTACGTGAAAACAGCCTCACCAAGAAATTCAGCAAACATGACGCCTACCCTATCTTATAGAGAATAAAAAAATGAGTAAACCAGGCAATTTTTAAAAAAATCGTAGGACCAGTTTTGAGAAAATCGCAAAAAAGTGAAAAATTATACGAATAAACTACTACTTCCGGTTGACCGATTTTAATGAAAATGTTCGTGTCGGGTCCGGTAGTGGTATGTAACTTAAGTTTCAAGTTCGTATGATGTTCCGTTCTTGAGATATTCTGTTCACACACACACAGACCAATCGCTAAAAACATGTTTTTTGGGTTCAGGGGGTCTGAAAACGTGTAGATCCGGTGAAAACTCGATTTCGAAAAATCAACATGAAAACAACACTTTCCTACCTATATATTCATATAGGCAAGAGAAAGTAAAAATTTCCTATAAAGTGGGTAACATATACTAGAATCCCGTAACTGGATTCTTGTAACTATACATTTTTCCACTTTACTTTGGAAATGGTGTAAACAAATCATATGAGCGTATAGTTAGAAGAATGAGACTAACATAATAGATGGTCTGACACCACTGATGAATCATGTTATATCGACATATTTATGTCTGCTTCTGGCACAGTAATAGGCACATATTCAAATGTGATTTCAATCAGGTGTAATTTTTCTCTCGCATTGGGATGGCCCAAGCTAAGCATTTTCTGTAACTAAAATTATGCATACAGCCAATGACAGAAGAGAGCAATGTTTACAGCAGTTTCAAAGATAAATGAAAATGAATTTTATACCAGTTCCAAAAATTTTTCATAATTTCCAAAACAAGTGAATCATTATTTTTCAACAACAGTAATCTTTTTATATTATCAGAACTCTCAAATTTTAAGAAAAATTATATAATATACCAACCAAGTAAAATGGGCTACCAAGAAAGGCACCTGTAACCCCTGCAAATGAGCCCAGAAGCACTGTATTTAAAATATTTCTTTTTCCAGTTTTTTCATCTTTGGTCCATTTATTTTTTTCTGCCCACTCAAATAAGCCTAACCTCGATCCATTTAGTACTATTTGAAACCAAACAGCAGGACTAAAACCTTTTTGCAATGCTAAAATTCCATCTGTTTTAACAATAACATAAAAGGCATGGAAAAAACTTTTGTAATGTACTGCATAGTGACCTTTTGACTTCAATTCTCCCTGAAGTTGAAATCTTGTTTTAACCACATCAATTGGATTAGTAAAGACGGTAGCTCCAGCAGCAGCTAAAGCCCCATTAAAAAATTCCATTTTAATGATCTAAAACTTCAATTACATGTATTTAATTTGAGCAGGAAAATATTCTACAACCATAATGAAACATACTGCACATGGAAACCTGAACGTTGTTTTATAGAAAATTCAATAATAATGCAAGGCTGGCAAATGCAGTATTTAAGCTGTTTAATAATTATCAAACTTTACACACCGAGAGCACAACACTATTTGTGTTTTATAATAAGACACAAATCACAAATGATAAAAATACAATTTAGTACACTACAACACATTTAAGTTTTACCCGCGCTTACGGCACGAAGTTACAAATACGAGACTACAACCTAACACGAAAGAAAATGTTAATAAAAAATATATTAACCAATAGTCACATAAAAGTTATTAAGGTAGGGCTACTGTACCGGGCTACTGTGCAAGTATAAATAAATAACATCTGTCAAAATCACAGAATGCATACATATATATACACATATGTTATACCAAAAAAACAAGTATGCCAAACTTTTCCTACTCAAAATGTCGTAATCGCGAATAAATCTCCAAGAGCGAACATCTGTCTAGACAAACAAAAAAGTGTTTAAAATTATACTATCTCAAGCAAGGCCAATACTACTATAAAGATATGCTAACACTCACTTAATTGATAATGTGCCAGCATTCTTACAGCAACAGTTCAGTGAATCAGCATATATTTTCTTTGATATCAAAAATAAGCACTTTGCCTACACTATAATTAAGTTAAAAAAATGTATTGTGTAATTTCGTTATATCACGAGCGCTTTTGCATTATCTGTACGTCGACCTTCTTGTGTATGCTTCTTTCTTTTTAAATTTAATGCCTTATTATTGCGTTACGACGGTTGCCATGCCAACGTATGAGATGATGACGTTCACTAAGCGGCCAATTTAAATTCTTTTTTGAGTGATATTCATTAACGCAAATATAAAACATGGTCAATTTTTGTTCTCTTTACACATCATGACTTATGTGTACGTAATTGTTTCATCATTCATTTTTATTTTGACCGTTCATCGTCTACGTTAGCGTATGCAAAACAATCGGACGTTAAAACAAATAAATGTTAAGCAGATATTAATAAAAAAAGATGTTACGCAGTCATTTCACTGACGAGTTTGTCTTTCATTTTAACGAGGGGTAAAGGGGGGGAAGCATTAGTGCGCTTGCACGACTGCTTCGGTTTCAGTTCAGACAACACAACAATGTACACTATACCTAGAGTACATACAGTATATCGCGGAACCTTCTGTACGTTAACTATACGAATGTAACTTTTACCACGAACATAAATGTCGGTTTCTTGTAAACGTGGTCGGATTATTCAGTGATGAATGAAATATAATATGCAGTGTAATAAAATGTTGTGAAGTAAAGGTAAACAAAAATCCCTTTCTGTGTCTCTTACAAAAGCCATGAGCGAGCGGCTAACTACTATGATGTTTCTCTTTCCACAAATCGAAATATAAAGGAAGGTAAAGAAAGTGAAGAAGGTTATTCCTTCATCAACAGTTTTTTTTGACACCTGGTAAAAAAAGAAACTGGCCTTATGGCCAGTCCTGTTATTATAGGAATGCATCATTGGACAGCTTTGACAGACGTGTGTTTATCAAAATTATGGAGGATTTTTATATCAGGAAGAAAGTGGTGTTGACAAGTGCAAACGTATTAACGGGTTTAAAAGAAAGGCCAAATTTTAGTTGGAAACTTTGTACATTAAGAAAAAATTTAAAGGAAATTAAGTGGAAAAAAATGTCACAACAAAGTGTATTAACTGATAGGCAACATGTGGTTAACAAATTATGCAATTGCACGGTAGTGAAATGTAGTGTTACACTGTTGAGGTTGGTAGCACTGTTAGATTTTCTTTTCTTTCTTTTCTTTACCATCCATATGCAAAAGGCGTTCTCACGACTCAAGTCTCTTTATTAGGAGTTAGTGCAGGCCACGGAGTAAATACATTCTCACTTATTCTGTGGTACAGACTGTATAAGGTAAGTGTGAGGAAAGGAGGAGCTGAGAAGGCAAGAATGGTTCAATTAGAGTGATTTGCAGTAGAGAGTTGGCTGAGGCAGAAAAACATATTAGTTCCTTCCTGTTTCTAATAACCATGGCTGGAATACAAGAAGAGAACAAAGTAGAAGATCAAAGAAAATACTCGTACTGGGAGGTTGTTTGCAGATAAATTTTGTAATACAGGGACAGGTGGAAAGGGCACTGGAATTATGGAATGAAGAAATTGTTTAGTGTGGTTTTTTCCAAAATGTGAGAAGCTTAGTCTGAGATCAAGAATTTTTTATACATTGTAAGGAAATCGAAATATATATGTGGAGTACTCAGCCTGAATGGTGGTACAGCTTTTCTTCCATGGGGGGTTATACCTTGAAAAACCAGCAGCTAGCCGGCACAATGAACCGTCAAACCAGAGAAACCGTTTCGAAGCAAGGTTACCCGCTTAAAACCGTTGAACACAAAGGGATGGGAATGAAACACAATTAGGATCAATGCACTTAAGCTAATAATAATTGTAATAAGACTTACATGTACAGCGTAGATACTCCATCCAGGACGCAAAAGGTTGATTCGGTGTGTGGCGCCACAGGGATTTGTCGATATCACTAAGAACAGTTTAATAGTAATAATGAAAATACACAATTGCAGTTTTTCGTCGAGCACACAAACGATTAAAGCACTGATGAGGTCGAAACTTAAGTACATTGAGTAGGAAAAGGTAATATGCGGAGACACAATGAAATAAATAATTACGAATAATTGCGATTAACTTGTTAAATAACACAGCCATACGGCAAGACTGGTTATAACGAAAAGATAAAGCACATTGCCGGAATGCACGTGTAAGGTTTCACCTTACTATTCCTGTTTTCGATTTTTTTTAAATAAATTTTACGTATGCGTGCTCTTTGGCTTATTAGAACATTTTTAATCTTGTATTAATAAAAGAAAGAATTGTAATTCTTATTACAATGGAATCTTAGTTAGATTTTATTTGTCAACTCGGTAGTTCTTATCAAGTTGTTTTTCATTCCTATTAGTCTTTAGGCCTTGGTTTTCTCATACTGTTTTACACGATCCGTCCATCCTAATACCCTGGGAACTTTGTGGCCTTTTTGGCCTAAATCTTTCTCTTATGTGAAACCCTTAGTTTGCTCTTTTTACCCTGGGAAAAATTAGAAAAAATATGTTGTTTTGTAGTTCATTTCCAAGAACCTCTCCTCTTTCCCCTCCTGCAGGCTGTATGTGTTTTTCAGCAAATACAGCCTTTTTCCTAAAACCAATCACAACTTTCGTTACTTTTCCTCTCGGTTTTTTTGATTCTGATTGGTCAACCCCACTACTGTTTCTGTACGTTTTTCTCCCCGGTCAATTTTGTGTCTCTAAAAAATTGGTGAGTTCGTTTTCTGCCGTTGTGTGGTTATGTGCTATGGAAATTTTATAAGGTAAATATAATATATTTATTATTTTTTTTTAATGTAAAGTACATTTATAATCATGAGGCGAAAAAAAAAAAAAACATTAAACCATTAAATATGTAAAATAAAATATAAATTTAAATATTAGAGTTTAAGATAATAAATACAATAAATGAAGCTAATTATGTAGGCTAGTAACCATGGTTAGTGTTAGGAATAAATATTTAGTTAGGGTTATTATATATATTTTTTTTTCGGGTTAGTTAATTTTACAGAATCAAACCAATTTGTTTTAAATTAGATATATAAAAGCAGCAAAGGTTATCTAAAATCAAAATAATAAAAAAATATTTGTACTAAGTCTTGTTTATCTTTGTTTTGTTTTGTTAAATCATTTTAAGTATATTTTTGTTTTTTTTTTAATTATAAAATAAATTAACTTGTATTTTAAAAATTTTTTTCTTAAAGATAAATGGATAACCCCATTTTATAAATTTCGTACTAGGTTTTATATTTATAAAAAAACTTAAAAACTTGAATTTAAAAATATAAAAGCATATATAAATATCTTTAATTTGAATTACTTTAAAAATAATTTAAAAAAAAAAAAAAAAGAATAAAATAAAAGAATAAAATAAAATTAATTAACCTCAATTAAAATGCCTCATAGTTTTTAATTTATTCCTAATTCCTAGTTAAGTTAGTTGTAGTTAGTTTTAACAATGCTGAGTATTCAAGTCAGCAACAGAATTTTACGGAAATGATACCATCCGTATACCACCTGTGTTTCTGCTAAGAGCTTGAAAACATTGACACATCTGACTGCAATGTTTTATTTTAATTTTTAATATACAAATTAGTACACTCCACTGTGTGCCTATAATAGTTGGTTTCATGTGGAATCAACATATTTTGATGTGGTAGCATAACTGGTTTCGAACTGAAGGTTTGAATTTAACAAAATTATCTTGTATGTGATCCATGAATGGATTTCTCCACTGGATATTGGATTCCGTGAGCTGAATACCTTTGTACCTTCACTCGCAATTCCACAGGCGAGAGTTCTTTTAAGGACTCATGTTGTTCAGCATCTGAGCTCGTCAAGAGAAACTTTCTAGTTAGAAAGTTATAAAACCCCTTTATCAATGTGTCTTCCGTAGTTAGCCATAGTTTTACAGGTTTCTAGTTTTTATCCTAAAAACTCAGTGGTGGAGGCGATCGCTATACCAAGCGAAAACTATTAATAAAGACATTTTTGGCTTATAGGGGCCGATTTTCTCGAGGGTGCCCTTCAGCATTAAGGTACTGTTGGATTGCAGTACCCGGTAAGTTTCGAAGTGTTTTTTTTTCTCATTTAGGTAACTACGTCAAGGAGGATCACTTAACATCGGTGAATGACCGAAAAGTCATTTTTAACATACACTCTATTTACGTTTTAAAACATAATCTTTATTTATAATAATTTTTAAGCAATTTTCAATCCCCCGATATTATATTACATGGTGGAGGCGCCGGGTATAAATAAAATAAAATAAAATATAAATTTAAATATTAGAGTTTAAGATAATAAATACAATAAAATGAAGCTAATTATGTAGGCTAGTAACCATGGTTAGTGTTAGGAATAAATATTTAGTTAGGGTTATTATATATATTTTTTTTTCGGGTTAGTTAATTTTACAGAATCAAACCAATTTGTTTTAAATTAGATATATAAAAGCAGCAAAGGTTATCTAAAATCAAAATAATAAAAAAATATTTGTACTAAGTCTTGTTTATCTTTGTTTTGTTTTGTTAAATCATTTTAAGTATATTTTTGTTTTTTTTTTAATTATAAAATAAATTAACTTGTATTTTAAAAATTTTTTTCTTAAAGATAAATGGATAACCCCATTTTATAAATTTCGTACTAGGTTTTATATTTATAAAAAACTTAAAAACTTGAATTTAAAAATATAAAAGCATATATAAATATCTTTAATTTGAATTACTTTAAAAATAATTTAAAAAAAAAAAAAAAAGAATAAAATAAAATTAATTAACCTCAATTAAAATGCCTCATAGTTTTTAATATATTCCTAATTCCTAGTTAAGTTAGTTGTAGTTAGTTTTAACAATGCTGAGTATTCAAGTCAGCAACAGAATTTTACGGAAATGATACCATCCGTATACCACCTGTGTTTCTGCTAAGAGCTTGAAAACATTGACACATCTAACTGCAATGTTTTATTTTAATTTTTAATATACAAATTAGTACACTCCACTGTGTGCCTATAATAGTTGGTTTCATGTGGAATCAACATATTGTGATGTGGTAGCATAACTGGTTTCGAACTGAAGGTTTGAAATTTAACAAAATTGTCTTGTATGTGATCCATGAATGGATTTCTCCACTGGATATTGGATTCCGTGAGCTGAATACCTTTGTACCTTCACTCGCAATTCCACAGGCGAGAGTTCTTTTAAGGACTCATGTTGTTCAGCATCTGAGCTCGTCAAGAGAAACTTTCTAGTTAGAAAGTTATAAAACCCCTTTATCAATGTGTCTTCCGTAGTTAGCCATAGTTTTACAGGTTTCTAGTTTTTATCCTAAAAACTCAGTGGTGGAGGCGATCGCTATACCAAGCGAAAACTATTAATAAAGCCATTTTTGGCTTATAGGGGCCGATTTTCTCGAGGGTGCCCTTCAGCATTAAGGTACTGTTGGATTGCAGTACCCGGTAAGTTTCGAAGTGTTTTTTTTTCTCATTTAGGTAACTACGTCAAGGAGGATCACTTAACATCGGTGAATGACCGAAAAGTCATTTTTAACATACACTCTATTTACGTTTTAAAACATAATCTTTATTTATAATAATTTTTAAGCAATTTTCAGTCTACCCCCGATAATATATTACATGGTGGAGTTTCGCCGGGTAATGAACGATATTCAGTGGACCATTGACGAAATCGTTAATTCAAGACTTCAGTTTATTTTTAATATATTAATTTTTTTTATTTTCAGTTATCTTATAAATAGTGTAGTTGTTTAATTTTATTTCTATTGCAGGACTTATCTCACTGTAGGTTGGAATCACATTTCTTCGTTTGTTTATGTTTTGTCTTATATTTCAGGTTAATGGACTTAAATGTAATGTGTTAAGTTATTTAACATTATGTATTGTAGTTATAATAATCATAAAAATGTGATAACTTTGATTTTCTAAGAAATAATATTTATAATATGCTTTATCGAACTACGTGACATAATTGTCCATTACGTTGCTTTTAAAATCAGCTGTTATTTCACGGCCACATAGCGCTTTTAAATTACTTATTTTGGCGTATTTTATAGAAGTAATTTATACAATATTTTTGTTTGCAATTTGTTTATTGGAACATGAACTTTTTTTTGGACAAAATAAAGTTTCCATAGAATTCGCTTTATTTTTGCGAGTACAGAGAGTATAGACATGGCAATGGCTAATTTTGTGGTATAGTGATTAAAATTCAGAGTCCTGAGTTCGACTTATTCGCCACTCTTACAATATGCATTATTCTTGTTTAGTCTTTTTAAACTACGGTAATCGGATTAACTTTATATAGTAATAAGCGTGTCTTTATAATTATAATTATTATTATGATTATTATATTAATTAAAAAATAAAATAACTCTATAGAATGTTTGCTAATTATTATATTTTTCTGTTAATTTATAAGATAAGTGGGTGTTTTGGAGTTACTACCTATAAGCAGTAGACTGATCAACCGTAGGACTCAGTTTGAAGATTCCATATTTGTGCCAGCGCTTGGCGTCTTAACACCGCTGACACCAGAAGGATCATACAGCATTCTGACATTGTTTTCCTGTCCCACTGCTCACTTTATCTCTGTTTAATCGACTATCTGGTATGTAATGAAAGTATTTGAATTCTTAATATAATCTTTTCAGTAATCCGAAAAATCACCACATGATCGATTTAACCAAAGTTAATATCAGGGACTTGAAATTAGACGAAGCCCGTTTGTTGGCCAACCAGTACAAAATTTTTGTGCCAAAATTCGGCGATTTAGATTATTTAAGAGGGGCTCTAAACCTAATTAAAAAAAACTTTAAAAAATCCGACGGAAGTAGAAGAGTTACGTACTGAGGCCTTTCAGTATTTACTAACATCTGGATACATACCACGCCAGTTGTTGGAAAATTTCCCTGATATCGAAACTTTAAAACAACATCTAACACAGGTTATTATAGCAGGTTCAAATACAGGTTTTGGTAACACAGGTCCAGCTCCACAGGTACCCATGTTACAAACGGAAATGGCAACAGCGAAACCAAAGGTTCCATTTTATACTCCGAGATCCTTTAGCGGAAGAGGTTCGGAAGACATTATAGATTTTTTTGAGACTTACGAAAGAGCCTCTGAAATAAATTCATGGACTCCAGAGCTTAAGAAGCGATTTTTATCTTTGTATCTTACCGACACGGCCCTTAATTATTTAAACTGTATTTTGAAAGGTGATGCCAACCAACAAATTACATATGATTCCCTTAAGGATCATCTTACTGACCATTTTTCAGGGTCGACAACTCCAGAACACTTTGAAATTCAGTTACAAAATAGGAAACAGCTGGTCACGGAGAATGTCTTCACATTTATGGCCGACATCCTAGCTTTGTGTCACAAGTTTGATCCAGACATGAGCGAATCAGGCAAATGCAAATACATCTTACGAGGTATATTGCCTAGTATCTTAGATAAACTCGCTTTGTCTGACATTACATCAGTGGCGACTATTCGAAACAATTTAAAAAAACTACAAACCACTCAGAATATTTTAAATTTTCGTGTGGATGGACAGTGTAATGAATCAACAGCCATTAATAGTATCAATTATTCTCCCGACTGTATACAAATGCATCATGGTAATAATATTATAACTAATGATAGGCATGTTAATAGTAGATCTTTTCAGGGTAACTCCGGCGGCTTTAACAACCAGAATGCCGCCGTTCATCAAACTAATAATGCTAATCATTACAGTAATAGAAGTAGTAATTCTAGAAATTATAATAATCAGTACAGTAATAATAATGCTAATAATTCTCGTCATAATGGATCTCAGAATCGCAATTTTAATCGAAATAGTCGAAATTTTAATAATAAAAACGATCACTGTGTTAGCAATCGAGTAGGGAATTCTAACAGGTCATTTCAGCAATCTAATTCTAATTTTTCTGGCAACAGAACACGTCCAAATTACAGTTCCATTAATGTTAAGAATTCGACTGAAAATTGTCCAATTACTTCTTCAAATGGTAGCCAACACAACCGCTCGCCCCAACAATCGACACATCCCGCTGTTAACACCTGCCTTATTTGTAAGAGCACAGATCATGTTTTGTCTGACTGCCCTTTTAATACTTTTCCAAAAAACGGCTAATTTGCGAGGGACAGACTTGCTCTGATCCTTCGCCGATCTCTTCACTTTTCAAAGGGCGTTTCAGAAAAAAATTTCATTTCGCGAATACTAGAAAATCGGATAGGACAGTGTACTTATCACTCCCGCCTACCAATACCAACAGCTCTCGATTATCACGTGCTTTTAATGCTTCTAGATCACTTATTAATTATTCTGATAAATTTTCGTCTTCACATTTGTCTAACTCGTCTCAGGTAGAGAAACAGCCAATTGCTACTTCAGCACCTTGCTGTTTAGTTAATTTTTCTGAAGGGGATATTCCCGATTCTTTAAAGCTGGTAAACAAGTCTGATTTAACGTGCGAACAGGTTGACACTGTATTGAGTGCTTTCACAGAACAATACAAACCCGCCGTTCATTTTTCATTTTTCATGGCTTCATCGCGCTGGTTTAGTGCTATTTCTTCCCAAGATTTCAAATCTGAATTTTTCGTCACTCCACCCAATGTTAAGACTTTTCGTTTTTGGTTTTTTCCCTTCAGTTTTTCTTTTCCAAATACAAACCCTAATTTTCGACTATGGTTTATTTTTGTTGTTGATACTGTAGCATTGGAAATTTTTATGTCAGCTTCACAAAGCTTTCCACCGCGTTTCTTTATAGACGCTTTTCGCCGATTTCTAAATTCGATTTTCCATTCCAATTTTCGCTTTTATCTTATACGGACACCGTTGTGCCTGAAAACTGGCATTTCGGGTTTAGCAATGTTAGATTCTGTATTCCGTATTTTCGCTTACTTGTTTCAATTTCACACTCTTCAAGGTATAAATTTTACTTCAATGACAAATTCTTTTGTAACTCATAGTCAGCTGTCTGAGATTTTTAAATTGTGCACATTAAAATTACCTTTTTCGATTTTAAACTCGAAACCTACCGGTGTTGCGAAACTAGAATTCCTTATTAAGTTTTTAGGTTTTCCTTTTCAGGAACATCACGATGATCAATTACCGATTACCTTATCAGAAAATCATGATTTTTGTGATACAGTTAACCAAATCCACACTTCTGCTTTAGCGATTAATGGCTGCGTTAATGGTGTAAATATTAAAATTATTTTAGACACTGGTGCTAATGTAAGTTTAGTTAATGCCGATTTAGTCAATATTAACCGAGTTAAACCGACTAACAATATCTCACTCTCTTCCGCGAATAAATCGCTTTTACAGGTATTGGGTCAGACCCATTTGCACTTCAATTTACATAATATTAACTTACAACACGCTTGTTTTGTAGTTCGAAATTTAAATTGCTCTCTGTTACTGGGAAATGATTTTTTTATTCGTTATGCCGTCATTCTGAACTTTAGGAGAAATATGTTAACGTTTAATTTTCCAGGTAAGAAAAACCTCCAAATTAAAATTGACCCTCAGTGGAAAAGATCGGTCACTCAGTTCTTACCATCTTCGTCGATACAACCTGCCACTAATTCTCCTACTTCGCTTTCAGTTCAGACTACCCCCGATTCAACTGACCTTCCTACAGCACAATCGGTTACCAGCCCGCCTACACAGTCGTCAGCTGATTTTATACCTACACCGCGCACATTTCCATCTGTTCTGCCGACTACGTTTTCTTACAAGCCTAAGTTCATAAAACCTTTTTCGACAATAAAAGTTCGATTCTCGTTAGATACAGCCATTGAAGAATTATTTCTCGACCCTTCCAATTTAAACAGAGACAATCTTTACACTATGGCCGTTGCTTTTGATAAACAATTTCGCAAAGTTTTAATTTCTAACAATTCAGACCGTATTGTTTACCTTAACCCAAGCATTTCGTTCACAATGGTCGAAGATATTTCCCTTGTGTCAAGTAAAATTTCTACAGATCCCTTAAATGTCCGCGTTTTAGATAAAGTTATTCTTCTGCCAAAGTCAGATATGCAGATTAATTCTTCAGTTGATCACGTGTTAGGTTACTATAAGTTTCACAGTTTTACTCCCAACTCCCATTATTTTCAAAAAAATTCTCTTGTGTGTTTTATTAACCGCTCTGGTAGCATTGGTAGTAAGTTTTACCTTCGTAACGTTTCTCCAGTTCCCCAAATTATTTACAGTGACACTTTGTTAGGAGAAATCGCTTTCTCTCCTCAAGATAATTTATCAACCTCCCCTATTGCTTCTATTTCTACCGAAAATACTAGGGAAGTAACTATTCATGGAAAATCCATCCATATCTCTCCTGATTTATCTTTAGATCAATTCAATCAAGTTAAGCAGTTACTTTTAGAGTTTTCTGGTGTGTTTTCAACCGGAGAATCAGATTTACCACAGGCTAAATTACCCCCAGTCCAAATTAAGTTATCTGATTCCGAAGCAGTTTTTCAAGGACCGTACAAGTTCGCCCCGGCTGAGCAGAAAGATTTGGATGTTGTTATTAAAAACCTTCTCGCCGCTGACGTTATTACACCGATTAAATCCCCTTACGCTTCTCCAGGTTTTCTTGTGCGTAAACCAGATGGATCATCTCGCTTGGTAGTTAATTACAAGAAAATCAATTCCAAGATTGTACAAGATAAATTTCCTATAGCCAACACAAGTACCATCTTAGAGTCTTTTTCTGGTTCCAAATATTTTACCACACTTGATTTGTCCCAAGCATTTTATTGTCAACAAATCTGTCCAGAAAGTGTTCCTATTACAGCATTCATCGTTCCTAATGGCTTATTTGGATTCAAGCGACTTCCAATGGGTCTGAGTATTAGCCCAGCAGCTTTTAACCGTAACATAACTCTGTTGTTATCCGACCTTTTGTATCGTAACCTAAGTTTTTACATTGATGACGTTTTTGTTCATTCATCCGAGTTTTCCATTTGTTTTGATGTTCTTCGTGAAGTTCTGACACGATTACGAAACGCTTCTCTTCGTTTAAAACCTGAAAAATGTAGGTTTTTCTTCTCATCAGTTAAAATTCTAGGTCACACCGTCTCAAGCGAAGGACTTACACCCCTGGCTGAAAATGTTGAATCCGTAACCAAATTTCCGCGCCCACAGAAAGTTAAGCAAGTCAGATCATTTTTAGGTTTAGTAAATTATTATCGCCGTTTCATTAAAAATATAACTCAGATAGCTTTTCCGTTAACACAATTAACCACGAAGGATTGCGAAAAACGGAAATTTATTTGGTCAAATGAGTGCGAAGAAGCTTTTATAACGCTTAAAAATTTAATTTCAAACCCCCCTGTACTAGCACATTTTGTTGATGAACGTCCAACGTTTCTTTACTGCGACGCATCACGAATTGGTATAGCTGGTTGTCTAACACAAAAATCGGAGACCAATGAACTAAAGCCAATCGCTTTTGTAAGTCGCCGATTAACAAAAAACGAGGAAAATTGGACAGTGGCACAGCTGGAACTGTTAGCAATTGTGTACAGTGTAAAACATTTTCGACATTTCCTCTACAGCCGTGACTTTACTATAATTACTGATCACAAAACCCTAGAATCAGTTAAGAATTTAAAAGATCCAGGATCACGACTAAGTAAATTGTTAGTTCAGCTAAGTGAGTACAACTTCAAGATAAAATACGTGCCAGGAAAATTTTTAGAAGTACCAGATGCTTTGTCCAGAAATCCTCTGGATCTTCCAGTTGAAGCTCCAGTAGACACAATAGAAGTAAGACGGGAAATCAAGAATACGTCAAACACGTATAATAAAAAAACTACTTCATCAGTAGGGCAACTAACGCTTCAAATCAGACCGTCACGAACATCTTTAAATACAACAGAAGTTTTATCTACAGATGTTTCCATTCCGTCACCTGCACTTGACCTACATAGTAGTAACCATAGCAACGACACGCAAATTGTTATGTTTAATAACACGGTTAACATAGAATTAGAGCAACGACAAGATCAGTTCCTGTCACAAATCTTCGCAGCGCTATTAGACAGAAATGCCGTAGAAAAACAGTATGCACGCGTTTCCAGAAATTACGTACTCAAAAACAACATTCTATATTATAAACGCTTCGACAACGAACCAATTCTCGTTTTAGCTTTGCCCAAATCTTTAGTAAATCAGACCTTAGAATTTTATCATTGTTCGCCTATTGGTGGTGGTCATTTAGGTGTGTCTAAAACTTTGTCCAAACTTCAACCTAAATATTTTTGGCCAGGTATGTCATCTGATGTCACTAATTTTGTTAAAGCATGCGAACTCTGCCAGAAAATTAAAACTAGCAGGTCTAAACCCCACGGTCTGTTGCAGCCTATACCAGTTTCTTCAGTTCCATTTTTCCGCCTACAGTTGGATTTTTTAGGCCCATTACAACGAGCGAAAAACAATTATCAATTTATTCTTATTGCATTGGACACCGCTACCCGTTTTGCTATTGCCAAAGCTTCTGTTAAAGCAGACGCTGTCACCGTTGCAAAATTTTTACTCGAAGTTTCCTTGTCTTACGGTGTTCCTAAATTTATTCAAACAGACAATGGGACCCATTTTGTTAACGCGCTTCTCAAACGTTTCTGTACCTTATTAGGCATTCAGCATGTGACAAGTTCTTCGTACGCACCCCAGTCTCAAGGACTCGTGGAGAGATTCAATTCTACTTTAGTGCAAATCCTAAAATTCTATGTCAATAATAATCACTCAAACTGGAATGAATACATAAAACCTGCCTTGTTCTCCTATAACATCTCTCATCAAAAATCAATAGGACATTCCCCGTTCTATTTGGTACATGGTTTTCATCCCGTTTGTCCAGCAGATCTACCTTTCGTTACAGAGCAACTAGATTACGCCATTGATCATCAGCTGCAAGTGTTGCAAGATGTCAGGAAAACAATTCCCGCTCTCATCCAAAAGTCTCAATTATCTCAGAAGCATTACTATGATTTAAAGCATTCCTATATTTCCTTCAAACCGTCTGATAAAGTTTTCGTGTATTTTCCTCAATCAAAAGATTCTAAGACTTCTAAGTTTACGACTCTTTATCGTGGTCCTTATACGATTCTTAAACAAATTTCGCCAGTAACATACGAAATACTTTTGGAAAAATTTGGCAAGCTAGTTCCGGAAACAGTACATATTAATAGACTACGAAAATGTATTAAAGATTCAACTACAATAACCAATAATCAGCAAGTTCTCTTACCAGATCAAACCGTCGCTTTAATTACAAATCTTTTAAGATGTTTACATTCGTAGATCTACGTATTTTCAAAACCACATAAAATTAAATAACTTTGTTACATCATTTTCAAGATTATTTCAATACTTAAGTTATGTGTGTCATTGTGTTTATTATTTTTTTCATTATGTGTTTCAAATTTTCTTTGTAAATAGAACCATGTCTTGTGTTTTGTTTCCAGATGTTACTATGATATGAAGTTACTCTGATATGATAGATTATTGTTTAAGTTATATTATTTGTTTATTTTTTTTTACAATTAGGTTAAACTATCACTTAACAGATATTTATTTTCTCTAATTTTTGTTTGAAATACTCAGTTGCATAAAATCTTTGGTTTCTGTCTACCCACAAGAGTTTTTATTTTTCGATGGTGTTACAATTTCAGATAGCCGAATTTCATGTAGCCTTGCCAATTAATAATTATAGGTAATCGATATTTTGGAATGTTTTAAAGTTTTTGTTTTAAAAGGATTTAAGTTTTGGACTGTTTCCTTGATTGCTAGAGTTAGGACATAGGGTATATTTTTTTTTTTCAGTTTCATTTTAGGAGCGTTTTAGCCGGTCAGTGCAATACAGTGTGACTCACAATTAAGTTGTTTCACACCAGTTACTCACATGTGTGAACTTTTTTTATTTACAGTTATAATACAGATTAATTTTAGGGTCGCGCTAGATATAACGTGCTGCCCTACAGTTTGGAGTTTAATGAGTATTTGATGTTGATTTTTGGAGTTTATGATTATTTTATGAGAGAGTTCATATCGTCCGCCCAATCCGTGTTTCAGTTCCTAAATTTCACTTCTGGTTGTTAGCTTAACCGACCTTCCTTTTCCTTTCCTCCATTTGGATTGTTTATCGGAGCCTATGATAGGGTGTGGAGGTACCCTTCGTACAGTTCCGGTAAAGCAGTCGCGGTTTTGTTTTGGTTGAGATCAGTTAGAGGGACCCGTTATCTTTTCTGGACCAGATTTTTGGTATGAATGGGCTCGAATGGTTTGAATGAGTGTAGCGAGTGATTGGAGCCTTTGAATGTTGGTTGAGAGTGGAAAGATCGAAGTCTTGATAAGTGATCGTGGACAACCATCGACGAGTTTCATCCATCTCAGAACCTAAAAATTTCTTTTCCCCCATGATTTTCGTACGGGGCTGATCTGCGGTCTGTTGCGTACGGCTAGCAGGCAGTCACTGTTTTAGTCGGATAGTACCTGGCCGGTATGCATGGTCGCTTTCCAGGATAAGTTCGACAGAAAATCTCCCGTTAGGTCGACGGCTGGATAGTGGAATATTTTGTTTGTGGCCCTGTGTTTTTTTTGTCCATTAACTACACATTTTTTTTCTCTTTTGTTTACTTATTACTAGGACGTTCCCCCCCCACAATTCGATTTTTGGTTATTGCACGAAGGGTTCTTACCGCTCTAACCCTTTATCAAGTTTTGATATTTCGTTTTATCACTGATTCTTTGCTAAGACATCCCTTTGAATTTTTTTTTGTTTACTTTATTTAACCCTACTATGTAAATGGATTTTTGGATTGTGAAGGATTTTGTTTATCAAGAGCTGGTCTTTGTATGTAGTAAATTTGTTTGTGTTGGATTTCAAGTTCAGGAGTTTTATTTTTGCAGTAAGGTTTTAGATTGGGTTTTCTTCAGCAGGTTTTGAACTGGACAGTATGTTAAATTTTAGATGGTTTCGTATCGATAGTGTTTGGCATAAGGTTATTACGCTTTTCTTTTGTTTATTATTATCAATTTGTTTTGCGGCTAAGTCAGGCTTGGTTTTGTTGACATATTTTCGGTTGTCACAGTTTATCTTTAGGTTTTTTTTATTTTCGGTTTTCCTTTCAGTTGTAGTTATGAATTGGTTTTTGAACGTAAGTTTTAAGCATCATTTGTAGAGATGGATTTTGGTGCAGTATTGTATTTACAGGTGGATCTCAGAATGATTTTTTTTTTGTTTTCAGATGGTTTATGAATGTATGGTTTCGGTTATTAACTTAAGTTAGTTTAATAACACTTTTAGCCTAGGTTGCCTTTCCTTGTTTTTGGTTTTTCTAAATAGGTTTGGTTGACGAATTTTGTTTACGGCAACTATATAATAAAAGGAGTTCTTGCAGTTATGTTACGTTTTAAAAGGGTAGACTACGTTAGTTAGCTAAGTTATAATTGGTTTAAGTTTTTTTTTTCTTTTTAGATTTTAGTTGTTTTAATATCTGTGGGGTAGGTAGCATTAGCCAAAGAGAGAAGGCTGGTGTGCCCCGTTTCAGTTTTGCTTTGAAGAATAACAGAATTTCTTCTATTTAGAATTTGTTTTTGATAAGTTATGATTCGAATTTTGTTAGATTTAGGTTTAGATTTGCTGTTCCGATAAGATTTCCTCAAAGGACAGTTTTGGATTATTTATTTTTAGAATTTATGGGTAATGACAGAACCAAGATGCAACCAGGACAAATTTTTTGAAACTACAACACCCCTTTGAATTAGATATGATATAAATCGCAGAAAAAAAAATAACTCCGTAGAGTAGCAACGTTGTTTTTGAAATCCCAGTTCAATTGTGATTTTTTTAAATAATTTCAACATAAAATAACATACTCTCGTTTCTTCTGTTTTAGTATACAAAGAGTCGTATGTACATCAAATTTTCCGTTTTACAGTGAAAGTGCCCAGACTCAAGAAAAACCTGTTATCTACTATCTGTTACCACAGTGTACTTAAACCTATTGCTACCACCTTTCGTATTCCAGCAAAAAATTAAGTTCACAAAACAAAAACCGTCGTTCTTACAACGAATTTGAATTCAATTCTACATAGTAGTAACTTTAGTAATAAGGCTAATAAAAATCATAAATTTAGTAATAAGATAAGATATTTAGGGTAATTTCACTTAATAATTAAACTTAAGATATATTACGTTATTTTTCAACATTTCATTAATTTAACCAAGGATATCATTTTTTAAATTTTATTATATTTGTAAGATCGTTGAAGATTATGGCTTCCAGTATAAAAATATTTTTTCTTTTTGCTTCTACATCACTTGTTGGGCAAAACTTTGTTTCGGCAGACAAAGTAGTTAATTTATTTTCTGGTTTTCACATAAAAAATATTTCCAATGTTTACCTGTATGATTCTTCCGTCCCGTTAATGTACATTCTCCCCTTCGATTCCCATCCCGATTTACCTCAAAACTCAACAATGTTTCAAAACTTAACCTGTCCTTTCCCGAACTTATCTCAACTTATAAACGTTTCCCAATCCCTAAATAATAACCCCCTAGAACAATTTTCCTTACCAAGAAAACCCGCTGAACCACTTCAAGATTTTCACCATGATTTTGCCTCAGCGATTCACGACAGAAACAGCACATCTCCCGCCTGCCAACTGTTTAAGCGCATCACGACACTGTCGAATGCTACTTTGAACATCCTATTCACAACAGGACTACCAATATCTAATTTGGATCAGCAACGACCAAGAAGAGCTTTAGATTTCATTGGCGAATTTCTAAATTTTTGCTGCGGTACTGCCACAGAGAATCAACTTCATCAAACATATTACAACGAGAAATATTTAACAGATCACTACAATCAACTTACAAAAACGATACATTCGGATCACCAAGACCTAATCAAGACAACCCACAACATGGACACCGTTACAAATCGCGTTCAGTCAATTCTAAAAGAAACAGAAGAGGAACTACACTATTATGGAAAAATAATACAGGATACGGAAAACACTGAAATTCTACAAATATATAACATCTTGGCTGTACTTCATAATATTAATTGGCAATCATTTCTAAACACATACTACTCTCACATGACGTCAGTTCAAACCTCATGTAGACAGAAGATGCTTCCTCGCGAACTGGTAACACCCATTACGTTACAGTCCGATCTGGAAAAATTATCGACACAACTAATGAAAAACAAACAGCAATTAGTACTGCCAATACAAAACCTTCATTTATATTACGAAAAGCCTATTACGACTTGTGTTTTCTCAACTACAAGAATTGTTCTCAAACTACAAGTTCCAATCGCTAAGACAGCCGCATCGCATGCCCTGGTCAAAGTGTCACCGATTCCACTAGTCTGGAATAACCAAATTTGTTCATTAGATACTCAACACCTCTACATCATCTTAAGTGAACAACGAGTACGTACCATTTCTCCATCCACCTCATGCGATTTACAAAGTGATAAGTTATGCTACATCCCAAGATTTCAGCAACACTCCAGCCTAAACACCAAGTGCATCAAGCAAATACTTACAGATGGCTCGTTACAAAGCCTAATGCAAAAATGTCACTTTATTTGCCACAAACGAACAACCGAAGTGTATATTACCGAAGTTCAGGTGTCACGATTTTATATAACTAACGCACAGCAAAACACCCGATTGGTCTGTCCATCTACGACAATAGAACTTCCAGTCAACGTTACAGGCGCATTGGATATTCAGGTCCCATGTGAATGTGAAGTGTTAGAAGATCATCACATCATCATAGATAAAATCACACCTTGTGACTCTAGAACTCCGAATTCGCCAGCGGTAGCCCATCTACTCCCCGCACCCTGGTCCACTTTCACCCATTACAAGTTTTCATTCCCTCATTCGGACTTCTATCCTTCCACTTCCTCCTTATCAGACCTGATAAATCATAAATGGAACCTAACCTTTCCCCAAATTTCTATCTCCGATCATGTACCAGAATCAGTTTTTCAAGAAAGTACATTGCCAAACGTTTGGAAAGACATACTTCTCAACGATCAATTCACAAAATGGATTGTTTATTCCGTTCTAGTAATCATTGTTATATTAATTGTTTATTTGAACATTAAAATAAAGATTTTAGAAGCTAAAGTTAAAAATAGACCCACCCAAATCCAATTACACAGATTGGATTGAAATTTATTAAACAAAAAATATAATATGAAAACAATAACATAATTATAATTAAAATGTTTGAATATTTACGTGATTGTTTAAAACAATTTTAAGCGGACTGTATCTATAATCATAGGGCTTTAAAAAAAAAAAAAAAAAAAATAATGATTTTAATAATAATTATACTACTTAAATACTACTTAATTTTAATTTGTTTCTATTTTTAGATTTAAAACCTTAGGAATTTTGATTAAGATCTTTTTGCCTCAAGTTTTTTTAAAGGTAGCTAATATTTTATTTTAGTTTTGAATCTGTATTGATATTAAGTTAGCTTCATTTTTTTCATATATTAGGTTACGTATATATATATTGTTAAAAACTCTTTGCATTCTCAGATCATAATGCACGTGCAATCTACAATCTACAGTCATCATCCACAGTGAAAGACATGTATAAATATTTACTTATTTCAACTTATCTTCTTTAACCCTGGAAAAGGAATTTTTTTTGCTTTAGATGTCACTTGGCATAATTGTTAGTTTATGGCCTTTCTCGTTGGTCACAACTTTTTTTAGTCTCTTCACCTGGATGGATACTGCAGATTAGGATAGGCTATCAATGGTAATACTTTGCTAATATATTGGTATCACAGCACACACCCACACAATGTTGAGTCAAAGTTTTTTTTAATTTTTAAAATGCCAAGGAAGAGTGATTGTAAATAACAGATTTGTTTTCCCTTTCAATCACAAATATTACATTCGAGCCTGGTAACAATTTTTTTTTCCCTCTGGCCACTGTCTTCGGGTTTTTCAATACCAGAGCTGGGGGAGTGTAAGGTTTCACCTTACTATTCCTGTTTTCGATTTTTTTAAAATAAATTTTACGTATGCGTGCTCTTTGGCTTATTAGAACATTTTTAATCTTGTATTAATAAAAGAAAGAATTGTAATTCTTATTACAATGGAATCTTAGTTAGATTTTATTTGTCAACTCGGTAGTTCTTATCAAGTTGTTTTTCATTCCTATTAGTCTTTAGGCCTTGGTTTTCTCATACTGTTTTACACGATCCGTCCATCCTAATACCCTGGGAACTTTGTGGCCTTTTTGGCCTAAATCTTTCTCTTATGTGAAACCCTTAGTTTGCTCTTTTTACCCTGGGAAAAATTAGAAAAAATATGTTGTTTTGTAGTTCATTTCCAAGAACCTCTCCTCTTTCCCCTCCTGCAGGCTGTATGTGTTTTTCAGCAAATACAGCCTTTTTCCTAAAACCAATCACAACTTTCGTTACTTTTCCTCTCGGTTTTTTTGATTCTGATTGGTCAACCCCACTACTGTTTCTGTACGTTTTTCTCCCCGGTCAATTTTGTGTCTCTAAAAAATTGGTGAGTTCGTTTTCTGCCGTTGTGTGGTTATGTGCTATGGAAATTTTATAAGGTAAATATAATATATTTATTATTTTTTTTTAATGTAAAGTACATTTATAATCATGAGGCGAAAAAAAAAAAAACATTAAACCATTAAATATGTAAAATAAAATATAAATTTAAATATTAGAGTTTAAGATAATAAATACAATAAATGAAGCTAATTATGTAGGCTAGTAACCATGGTTAGTGTTAGGAATAAATATTTAGTTAGGGTTATTATATATATATTTTTTTCGGGTTAGTTAATTTTACAGAATCAAACCAATTTGTTTTAAATTAGATATATAAAAGCAGCAAAGGTTATCTAAAATCAAAATAATAAAAAAATATTTGTACTAAGTCTTGTTTATCTTTGTTTTGTTTTGTTAAATCATTTTAAGTATATTTTTGTTTTTTTTTTAATTATAAAATAAATTAACTTGTATTTTAAAAATTTTTTTCTTAAAGATAAATGGATAACCCCATTTTATAAATTTCGTACTAGGTTTTATATTTATAAAAAAACTTAAAAACTTGAATTTAAAAATATAAAAGCATATATAAATATCTTTAATTTGAATTACTTTAAAAATAATTTAAAAAAAAAAAAAAGAATAAAATAAAAGAATAAAATAAAATTAATTAACCTCAATTAAAATGCCTCATAGTTTTTAATTTATTCCTAATTCCTAGTTAAGTTAGTTGTAGTTAGTTTTAACAATGCTGAGTATTCAAGTCAGCAACAGAATTTTACGGAAATGATACCATCCGTATACCACCTGTGTTTCTGCTAAGAGCTTGAAAACATTGACACATCTGACTGCAATGTTTTATTTTAATTTTTAATATACAAATTAGTACACTCCACTGTGTGCCTATAATAGTTGGTTTCATGTGGAATCAACATATTTTGATGTGGTAGCATAACTGGTTTCGAACTGAAGGTTTGAATTTAACAAAATTATCTTGTATGTGATCCATGAATGGATTTCTCCACTGGATATTGGATTCCGTGAGCTGAATACCTTTGTACCTTCACTCGCAATTCCACAGGCGAGAGTTCTTTTAAGGACTCATGTTGTTCAGCATCTGAGCTCGTCAAGAGAAACTTTCTAGTTAGAAAGTTATAAAACCCCTTTATCAATGTGTCTTCCGTAGTTAGCCATAGTTTTACAGGTTTCTAGTTTTTATCCTAAAAACTCAGTGGTGGAGGCGATCGCTATACCAAGCGAAAACTATTAATAAAGACATTTTTGGCTTATAGGGGCCGATTTTCTCGAGGGTGCCCTTCAGCATTAAGGTACTGTTGGATTGCAGTACCCGGTAAGTTTCGAAGTGTTTTTTTTTCTCATTTAGGTAACTACGTCAAGGAGGATCACTTAACATCGGTGAATGACCGAAAAGTCATTTTTAACATACACTCTATTTACGTTTTAAAACATAATCTTTATTTATAATAATTTTTAAGCAATTTTCAATCCCCCGATATTATATTACAGCACGCTAATTCCGGTGAAACGAATGACTTGACACGTCCGTCAAGATGAACAGTACATTAGCAAGTGAAGCGAAGCCCTACGGCGTCGCTGGAGGCTCAACATGGCCGAAAGCGTACTAGTTGAAACGAAGAAGAAAGGCATTGCGCAGGCGTTATTAATCAGCTCGATGATTATTGGTAGATATCGATCAGACGATCACAAGCAGAAGGAGTAAGGAGGGAGAGGAGACAGGTCCAGCAAAGATGTATTTATGCGGGAAGAATAATTAAGCGGGCTAACCCAAGCGCCTAATTTAAAAGTACGGAACTATACTGAACATTCCGCCCACCTAAAAATGCGGAAGCGGATTTTTACAGTATCGTAGCGAAGACAATTCGATGAGAGCGCAGAGTACGAAGCGAAGAGTGCACCGCCCACCAAGAGGCAGGAGAAGTGCGACGATCGTTGAGGTCGAAGATATCGTTGAGAGCGAAGCGAAGATAACAAACGTTGAGACGACGAACGGAACATCTTGATGGGCGTCCACAGAGCGCGGTCTGTGGCGGCCAGAAGACGGAACATTTTCCACAGGCTCACGCGAGAGCCAAACGGTAAACGGACATTTTGCTGTGCTTCTAAGCGAGGGCTTAAAAGCAAGCGCGACGAGAGACGAACGGAGACGTTGAATGCAGAAACGAGAATCTGAAGAATTCGATGACTTCAGAAGATCGCAGTCGTTGAAGGCCTAGCAAAGGCGCAAAAGAAACGAATAAATCTCGATACACATTCTGAGGGCTTCCAAAGGCTTATTCAGAACAGGCGGGCGACGTTCAGCCCGGCAGCTCGCAAACGTTGAAGGCCTAGCAAAGGCGCAGAAGAAACGAATAAATCTCGATACACATTCTGAGGGCTTCCAAAGGCTTATTCAGAACAGGCGGGCGACGTTCAGCCCGGCAGCTCGCAAACGTTGAAGGAAGAGCAGTCGGCGCTCGGCGTTGGCAACAAACTCACAAGACACAGAAGACGGCAACAGCCCGAAGTGGGATCTAATTGCCAATTGACAGTAAATTATAATTGATTTAGAAGTGAACTCCAAAATACGAGGAAGCGGAGAAGATGCATCAATTAACGGCATTGAGGCGAGAACAAACGACGATGGCGTTCTAGTGGATCTCGTTGATCATGGTAACAAACCCAAAGTAAAACTGACTCAAATACAAGATGAGACAGCAGAGAATGCGAACAAGGCTCAAAGGAAGACCGCGAAAAGCGACCATCGCGGGGATGAGTTTAACGTCGTCCCAGGACGCCCGGGAACCTTAGTTTGCGGGCAGCAAAACTAAAGACGAGACGGGACGTACGTAATGCCCGTGTTGAGTTTTGATTTCGACAGTTCTAACAACATTATCGTGTCCAGGAAAGACTTGCGATATGACACCAAGCGGCCACTGCGCCGGCGAGGTGTCCATTTGCCGGGAGATGACGACTTGACCGATTGAGACGTTGGTTCCGGGTTTGGTCCACTTATTTCGTTGAATCTGAGTGTGCAAATAATTTTTTGACCAGATTTTCCAAAATGTTTGAGTTAAATTTTTTATTAATAGCCATCTAGACTTGAGAGACAGCTTTTCAGGAACCGGTTTTTCAGGAGGCTGGACAAGCGAAACACCTATTAAGAAATGACCTGGAGTCAGATTGGTGTCGAGTTCGGCAGGATCAGTTGAGGCGTCAAACAGAGGACGACTGTTGAGAACAGCTTCGATTCGAGCAAAGAGGGTGGCATAGCCCTCGTACGTAAGAATGGTTTTTCCCAAAAGGCGAGCGAGACAATGTTTAGCTGATTTTACGGCGGCTTCCCAAAGGCCTCCGAAATTAGGCGAAGCGGGAGGGTTGAGGTGCCATCGCACGTTTTTGGCGGCTAGCCCGTTTCCGATGACGGCGGATGATGATTTGATGGATTGGTAAATCTCGTTGAAAGCGTTTTTGGCTCCGACAAAGTTCGTTCCGTTGTCAGAGAAGACTTCCGCAGGTAGACCTCGGCGTGATGCGAAGCGGTCAAATGCGGCGAGAAAAGCGTCAGTTGTGAGGTCGGAGACAAATTCCAGATGCACGGCCTTAGTGCTCATGCAGACGAACAGACATAAATAACCTTTTGTTGTGGTGGCCCTGCGGGTTCCGCTAACCTTAACCGCAAAGGGACCGGCGTAGTCTACTCCGGTTGAATAGAAGGCGCGAATGTGGTTGACTCTTGAAGGCGGAAGATCCGACATGAGCGGTTGGGTCGTTGTTTTGCTGAAGCGTACACAGCGAGTGCACCGATGTATGCGTTGACGAATTACGCTGCGGGCGGACAATATCCAAAATTGTTGCACTACCAAAGATTGAGTAGTGCGAGGCCCAGAATGCAGAGAAACTTTATGATAATAATCACAGACCAAGTGCGTAAGGTGGCTGTGTTTAGGCAGCAAATAAGGATGTTTGCTGTTGAAGTTGGTGTTGGCGCGAGAAAGGCGACCGCCCACCCTGAGCGCCCCATTTTCGTCTAAAAATGGCTGAAGCGCGGCGAAGCTTGGCGTTTGTACTTTGTTAGAAGCGCACTTGTCTATTTGGCTAGAGAAGTGCCGTTTTTGAGTTAGTTTAACACATACGACGCGGGCTTGAGCAAGCTCGTCCGAGGTGATAAACGGCGCAAATGTGACTTCTTTCGATTTGGCTCGTTTGATGAATCGACGTACGTAGGCGATTACTCGTAAAGTTCGGGCGTAGTCGGAAAATTTCAACAAAATTTCATCCGCTACTTCGTTGGATGCAGAGGCGATTAAGCTCAGTTTTTCCGGGCGAAGATCTAGTTGTTCGGCAGGCAGAGTCGGGGTACTAACAACTGGCCATGAATCGAAGGGCAGATGATAGCGAGTAGGTCCGTTCCACCAGATTTCGGAAGACAGAAGGCAATCGGGAGTACATCCTCTCGAGGCGATGTCGGCGGCGTTTTCGGCAGTAGGAATGTGCGACCACATACTGAGGTCAGTTTTCTGCAGGATGCGAAGCACTCGATTGGCGACGTAAACTTTAAGTCGATGTGGAGGCGTGTGGAGCCAGGCTAAGACAATACTGGCGTCGGAGTGAAGGCGGATCTCGGTGCAGTTTAACGAAGTTCGAAGATCAAATACAGACTCGGTCAAGCGTGCCAGCAGCAATGCGGCACATAATTCGAGGCGTGGTATGGTGACGACAGTTTTAGACGGCGACACACGACTTTTAGCTTTGAGCAGGTGAACAGAGACAGAATCGTGATGCTGGACGTGTAAATAAAGACACGCAGCATAACCCTTTTCAGAAGCGTCACAAAACCCTAGTAATCGGTATACGGCGTTCGGTACGGTCAGTTGGCGAGGTATAGTAAGTGTTTTCAAGCATGACATCTTACTAGCGAAGTTGAGCCATATTTCGTTGATATCGTTGGGCAATGGATCGTCCCATGCCATTTCGTTATTCCACAGCGTTTTTATCAAGGTTTTGATCCAGAACGTCACTGGAGTAAGAAACCATAGCGGGTCGAAAGTACGAGCGAGGTACGATAATACAGTTCGCTTTGTAGGCAGATCGGTGAATTGCGCGACTTGATAAGCAAAGGCGTCGCTAATAGGAGACCACTGTAGGCCGAGAATTTTGATAGTGGAGTCGCTAGAGAAATCTAACGCAGACTCTAAGAATTCGTTCGGAAATCGTTCTAATAATTGAGCGCAATTAGAGGACCACTTGCGAAGTTCAAATCCTCCGCGGGCGAACAGCTCCGTTAATTCGGTAACAAGTTGATTGGCTTCCTTTAAAGTTGAAGCACCGGTGATGATATCGTCGACGTAAGAGTGCTGAACGATCGAGTTGGCTGCTAACGGATAATTTTCCCCTTCATCGGCGGAAAGTTGTAGCAGGGTGCGCTGGGCCAAATAAGCAGAAGGCGCGAGGCCATACGTGACGGTGTTCAATTCGTATTCTTGAGGCGACGAACTATTGGAGTTTTGATAAAAAATGTGCTGAAAACGGCGATCAGAAGCGCGCATATTTATTTGGCGATACATCATTTTTATATCGGTACAAATGACATAGCGGTGAGTACGAAATGAGCTAAGAATATCCACTATGTCCTTTTGCAGTTTAGGACCCGGCAATAAAACATTATTGAGTGTATTGCCGGCGGGATCGGGAAACGAAGCGTTAAAAACAACTCGTATTTTGCCGTTAGGATCATGTGTTTTAAAAACTCCATGATGCGGAATAACATATTGAGACGGTGAAGGCGCAAGCGTCATGTGCCCTAATTCGAGGTACTCGTGCATGAACTGATGGTATTTTTCAGCCACGATTGGCTTGGAAGCGATGCGAGCCGCGAAATTAGCGGCTGAACGGAACACGATTTGTCGATTTGATTTTAAAGGAGCGTAATTCCCTTTAAATGGTAAGGCGACAGTGTAGCGACCCTTGCTGTCCCTTGTTGTTGTATCACTATACAACTGTTCGCAGAATTCGTTGTCTGGATGAGGTATCGGCAGGTCGGCTAATTCTTCCGACTCCCAAAAGCGTTGTAGGTCGGCTTGAACGTCGGTGACTTGAGTGAATAATGTTGTAGAATTTCGGCAGTAGCCCGGCGAATTGTTGAGCGGAACTTGACCAAAGATGACCCATCCAAAAACGGTGGATAGGGCGGAGGGTGTGCCAGCGATAAACGAGCATTGTTCGGTTGACACGATGTCAGCGAAAACACAGGCGCCAAGTAATAAATCGACAGGTGCAGCACGATAAAATTCAGGATCTGCAAGCGGCTTATTGACAAACTGGGCCGCGGCAGACTTCGATATGCGAGCAGTTGGCAAGTCATTAGTGATTTTATTGACTACCAAAGCGGTGACGGACATTTTAAAATCGTTATCTAAGATTGAAGCGACTTGTAATTGAACAGCGCCCTTAATTGTAGCGGCAGTTGAGGTGATACCGACTACATTTTGGCGACTGGGCGTTATGGCTACGTTTAGCGATTGCGCAGCGCGATTTGTGATCAGACAAGTTTCAGATCCGGAATCTAAAACGGCGCGAAGGCGTACATAATCGTTGTGCTCGTTACGAACCAGAATATTGACAGTACCAAGTAAGACAGCGGTGCTGTCAGTTTGACAGGTAAGCGCAGTGCGATCCAGGCTGTTGGACGACGGCGCAGAATGGCGAGAATCGTTAGTCGGCGGCGAAACGGGGCGTCGAATTTCTGACCGTCGATCAGATGCAGAATATTCGGCGGCGGCAATTCTCGTAGGCGCAGGCTCGGCGGAACTACCTTGTTGATAACTTGTGTATGGTCGACTGTGAGGGGTGTCCGTAGCTCGGCGTGAGAGGTTGGACGGAACTCGGCGTTCAGAGTCTGGTTGAAGGCGATTGTTACCAGGTAGAGTTCGTTCTCGATGCAGTAGTGTGTGATGTTCTTTGGCACCACATGTTTTGCAAGATTTTGTTGAGCGACAATTTATTCGATTATGTTTTCCAAAACAGGAAAAACAACGGCGCATATCGGTGATGGCCTGATAACGATTGTCCAGCGTAAGCAACAAAAAATCCGTACAAGTGTAAATATTATGACCGGTTGAATTACAAAAGTGACATCCCATGGCATCGGGGTCACGAGGCTCGAAGTCCTTGGTTTCGGCAAGCAAGGAAGTACGTTTAGTCGAATTATTTTGAAATTGCAAAGATCGACGTACAAACGGTTTCGCTGTTGCAGTCGGCGATTTGGGCGTTACAGTCGCTAATTCTGTAGCGCGCATTCTAGAGGCGATATAAGACATAAGACCGGCATAGGTCGGTATTGCAGTGGAGTCAACAGTTGTTTCAAACGCTTGTTGAACCGAGGTGTTTAAATTATGATACGACAGGCTAAACAGCAGAAAGTCAACTAAATCGATATTTAACAATTTTAAGGCGGAAAACGCCGATTCGTGAACGCTGAGAAAATTTTTAAATTGTTCGTAGTCAAATTCAGCAGGGACTTGATAACTTAGAATTTGCGATAAATACAATGAGGCTAACCTACGTGGATTTGAATAGCGGTCGGTTAGCAGTTTGTGCGCTAAACTGTAATTTTCCTCAACTAGAGGCAAATGAAAAATTAATTTTAACGGCTCGTCCCGTAAAGTTGTTCGCAAATAGTGCAACTTTTGCACCGGAGACAGCTGAGCGTTGTTATGCACTAAATCGTTAAATAGTGATATGAAATTTGGAAACTCATCGAGTCTTCCATTGAATACAGGCAATTTTATTTTTGGTAGTTGCGCTGGAGAATTAGGCGGAACTGATTTGTTTACTTCGTTAAATGTCGGCGAAACGTAGGCGAGAATTCGGTAATTATTACTTCGTTCTGCAAGTCGGCGAGGCTTTTTTCAGCCTCGGGTGAGTGATTATCGTTTAATTGATCAGATAACTGCGACAAAATTGAGAGAAATTCGTTATGTAAGCGATCCGCTTCGGCGCGGAAGGCTTCGTTAGCCACAACTGGGACATTGATGTTAGATTGAACAGAAGCGATCACCTCTAACGCTCGAGAAATTTGTCTCGCTTTGACAAACAACGGATTCGAATCAGGATTCATGTTGCACAAAAAATAAATTAATTATTGGCAACGACGGTAAAGAACTTATTTTTGATATTTTAAAACGATTTTGTTTTATTTTTATTAATTAGGTAACAACCTAAACAACATTTGTTTGAAGTATATACGACATACGATGAAATCCGGAAATTCGCTATAATCGGATCTGATACGTTCGGATTATCAAAGTTGACTTGGCAAGTTTGATATCTAATCGTTACGAATTGCACACATTATTTAATTGTAACCACGTTATAAACGATGTTTAATGCTGATTGAAAATAAACACAGTGAATAATAAGTGTTCGTACGCTGTATACAAATTGAAAGTTGCGATGTGATGTAATTCAACATTGACGGTAAACAGCTGACATTTCCAATGCAGTGGTGGCAATGACAGCGGTCGGTGTGGGGAGAATGCGCGCCGTCGAATGCGTAGAACCCATTGGAGGGGGACTGTACAATGTCGCCTGGTTGAACAGAGCGAATTGATAGACAAAGAAAGAGATATACGACTTGTTCAAACTTGTTTGGTATACTACTTTACACGCCGACCTAACCTCGTTTAAACACACACACATATACAGAATGAATTACACAATTTTATCGACATGAACTGAATTAATATTTAATAAATGAAATATTTTAATTGTTCGTTTTTCGTATTTGTAACAGTATTTGAATGCAATATAATGGACTGTATTTTAATGAGTAAAACAATTTGAATAAATTCAGGTACGTTAAATCCCCTAAATAAATTCCGCCTGATCTAACCATTTAAGGGTATCCAGACGCGTAGTGACCGTTGATAAATTATCCAGGCGCGATGGACCACTTTATCCAGGCACGGTGGACCAATTTATCCAGGCACGGTGGACCAATTTGTGGAGTACTCAGCCTGAATGGTGGTACAGCTTTTCTTCCATGGGGGGTTATACCTTGAAAAACCAGCAGCTAGCCGGCACAATGAACCGTCAAACCAGAGAAACCGTTTCGAAGCAAGGTTACCCGCTTAAAACCGTTGAACACAAAGGGATGGGAATGAAACACAATTAGGATCAATGCACTTAAGCTAATAATAATTGTAATAAGACTTACATGTACAGCGTAGATACTCCATCCAGGACGCAAAAGGTTGATTCGGTGTGTGGCGCCACAGGGATTTGTCGATATCACTAAGAACAGTTTAATAGTAATAATGAAAATACACAATTGCAGTTTTTCGTCGAGCACACAAACGATTAAAGCACTGATGAGGTCGAAACTTAAGTACATTGAGTAGGAAAAGGTAATATGCGGAGACACAATGAAATAAATAATTACGAATAATTGCGATTAACTTGTTAAATAACACAGCCATACGGCAAGACTGGTTATAACGAAAAGATAAAGCACATTGCCGGAATGCACGCTAATTCCGGTGAAACGAATGACTTGACACGTCCGTCAAGATGAACAGTACATTAGCAAGTGAAGCGAAGCCCTACGGCGTCGCTGGAGGCTCAACATGGCCGAAAGCGTACTAGTTGAAACGAAGAAGAAAGGCATTGCGCAGGCGTTATTAATCAGCTCGATGATTATTGGTAGATATCGATCAGACGATCACAAGCAGAAGGAGTAAGGAGGGAGAGGAGACAGGTCCAGCAAAGATGTATTTATGCGGGAAGAATAATTAAGCGGGCTAACCCAAGCGCCTAATTTAAAAGTACGGAACTATACTAAACAATATATTTAAATTTTAAATAAGTTTATAATCTTACATAGAGTGTTTGGAAATGTAAGGAAATTGTGTATAATGCATATCCTCTGTCATCCTGATTTATGCAGAAACATGGACAAGTGGAAAGTTAAATAATTGTAGGCAGAAATGGAATTCAAGAGGGGTATGCTAGGAAAGACACAAAGAGAGCTATAGGGACAAATGTATGTAATTAGGGAACAATTGGAAATGGACAGCTTGAAAAGAGGAGAGGGTTGGGCAGATAAAGCTATGGTGGTATAAACACATCAGTAGAACAAAAGAGGATAGATTCCTTAAAGGGATGCTGTACCTGACGATGGAGGGAAAAAGACTAACGGACAGAGCAAGAGTGAATTGATGATTTAGTAAAAAGATGTAATACCAAGAGAGATATGCAGGAGAGATGGTTTTATAATGAAGAGATGTGAAGAGGAATTGAAGGGGTCGGCAGAAGAAAGACGTGCTAACCCACAAAATTTCCAGCATGATTTTTCTTAAATATTCTGTAAAAATAAAATGTACAGAACATTTTAAACAGGATGCTATATTTACGATTTTAAGAACCTACATTAACAGAAAATAACGAATATGTAACAAAAATTCAAAAACATGATTTGTAGGTTTCAGTAAACTTTTAAAATGACATTGCATGAATTAATGTTGATGTGGGTTAGCACTGTCTCTCTCAACCCCTTCAATTGCGTTGCACCCAACTTGAGGGGACTCGGAAAGGGGATGAAAAAGATGTTGAGTTGCTTTTATTTACAATGGTTATTGATTATAATTACATCAGTTTTGCCTTTATTGGGAATGAAGTTCTGTGATGAAAATGTATATCATTTTATGTACAACTAAAAAATAAATTGACTAAAAAATTGAACAATTTATTATAAAATTATGTACATAATATATAATATAATTAAATAGGTTAAGTACTATAAATTATATGACTGTACAGAATTTGTTTTTGAACATATAATACTTGAAATGCTTTTGGCTAAGAATAACAGTCCTAAAATGCAGAAGTAGCTTCCATAAACTGCAAACTGAAACAAAATGAATTCATTACATATTAGTAAAGAAATTATGATTGTATGCAAACTATTCAGATAATATCGAATATAATTTTTAATCAGATTTTACAATTTCTTTTCTTATATAAGCAGGACATTTACAATTTTCCAATAGATTATTACAGGCACATTCATTTTATCAGGTATAGATTAGAGAATTTTCATTTTGTAATTTTGTTTATCAAATTTTTTTGTTAGGTACTTATTAATCTTATCTGATTTATATTTATATTATTGTTCTTATTGAAACCTGTGTTTAACACAATGACAGGTATTCAACGGGATCTAGGAAATCTGAAATGTACTATAAATATTTCAAATCTAATAATATAACATAGTAATAAATGTAGCGTTTAATGGTAATTAACACAACACCGTGTTTTTTAATTATTTACTCACGTTGAATTTCATTCGGTAGGATGATCTGTTCTACAGATGTAAGCCACCTCTAACTGGACATGATTTGTAGAGTAGTTTACAGAGCAATGTACTCAGCCATTAAGTTAGAATAGCATGTATTTTCTATGAAAATCTATTCCAGTCCCTTTAGTATCAAAATTTGTAAATATTTTAGTAATAACAAAACCTTTTTAAAAATTGAAATTTATTTTAAAAACCCATTATTTCTGTGTAGAATTTGAGTAAATTTTTTTTATTGAGTTTGTGAAGGTAATTATACCAACGGGGCCCATTGGTATAGTGGTCAGCACAACTGGCTTCTATACCGGGGTCCTGGGTTCAATCGCCAGTCAGGCCTGGTCTTTTTTTATCTATGCAACATATCATTACCTACGCACAAGCCAAGGCTTATGTAGGCATCATCACTTAAAAAAAAGAAGTATATTGTTTAAATAAGGGATTATTTATACAGACAAAATAGAAACACTGAATTGGACACGATTAAAAAATGCATATTATGGGTAGACTTCCACCTTAATAAAATTAGTTTTTTTTGTGGTTTGTATACTCTGATGATGGTGTATCCACTGATATAATATGAGGGTGGAAAAGTAAAAAGTTGGTGAAAGAAAATTGAAACACCAAAAAATAAAAGTTTAGTGAAAACTGGTAGTATTTTCACATTTTTTATGACATTAATATCTACTCAATAGTCTGTGTACACGTTGATGATGTATTGAAAGCTTAACAAACCTGATCTCTTATATTTAATTGTAATCCTCCATTAGCAGCTACTGTGTATGTTAAACTGGTCTGCAGAATTAATGAAATAAATGTGTTGACTCCAAATATTAATGCGTAGCTGTCGCTCCTTATATGTCTTGCTACTTCTGAGCTAAAAATAACAATATTTTAAATTAGAAAAGAAAAATTTGGTGTGAATGGCATACATGATTTTCAATTGAAAATATAAATAATGCAAAGTATAACCTTTGCTTAGTCATAACCTGTTGATTTGGACTAGCAGAAAAGTCATTGCTGGGAGTCAGCAGTTTAACAGCTGAAATTCAGAGACGCAGGTTCCATGGTTAAAATCCTAGTAAAGGTTATAAAAATTTTAACACTAGACAGCGCTAACCAGTGTAGGCTACTTTAATGGTTGGGGTTTAATTAATCATACAATCACGGAAGGTCAGCGGTTTAACAACTGAAATTCAGAGATGCAGGTTCCATGGTTAAAATCCTAGTAAAGGTTATAAAAATTTTAACACTAGACAGCGCTAACCAGTGTAGGCTACTTTAATGGTTGGGGTTTAATTAATCATACATTCAAGAAAGGTTGGCCTCAGTCTACACAAGACTACATCTCATTTACAAATTACACATATCTTCATCTCATTGGGTCATGGGGTTGCTTATTGTTCTTAAATTGAACAGATTACAATGTACACACATTAGGAATTGAACAAATAGTTTAATCATGACTGAACAATATAAAATTGAAAACATAACCTATATATAGTGAATGGTGATAAATGAAAATCAACCTTGTTAGACTTAGTAAAAATAGTTTAACTTTTTGTGTATTTATTCTATACATTTCTATAACAATGAATCTGCTTCCTATATTTTTTCAACTTTACACCTTTGAAAAAAAATTTATTTGAAAACATTAATACATTAATGATATAAAATGTTAGCTGTTTTGTCCTAACTGGTGGAAATCTATAATTTTCCTTTGTTCATCCGTCCGCTACACCCAAATGTCAAAAACTACAAGAGCTAGCAACAAACAGTTATAGATTCGTAAGCTACTCAAAAAGTTAGCAGGCCTGAATTAGGTTTGAAGTTCTGGTTTCGACTGGAAGTTAAGAAATCAAAGTCAGAAAGTAGCAACAAGCGGTTATCGGATTCGCAATCTGCATAAAAAGTTTATGGGCCATAATTAGTTTTGAAGTTCTGATTTTGACCAGAAGTGCCCCAAACCAGAAATCAAGAAATCAAAGTCACAATTTGGAAACAAAATTAGCGTAATTCGATTCCTCTTAAAGAGTATGTACAGAAATCACTAATGGTTTTTTGCATCGGTCAAGAGTAAGCCTTTTTAAACATTGTCACCAGCCATGAGACGCTTAATCGCATGAAAAGGATTTTTCTGTAGATATTTTGCCTGATTAAATAATAGACAATATATATCTCCATGAGCTTGATAAATACAAGAGATAATCTATTAAATAAAGTAACTGATTAGTACAGGAGATTGGAAATTCAAGTATATTAAACTTTACATATGAACTCCCACATTATGAATATTATATTGAATTATACTTACTTGGATACTGTCATCATGATATGATAAAGTGCACCAAATATAATATATACAAGATATGCTTCCCATATTGAATGAGAAAAAGCACTCCAAACGATTGAGCACCCTTCGATCAAAGTTAAGACCCCAAGTAATAACTCCCCTCTGTCTGGTCGGGACCAATCAGCTTTCCAACGTCCAAACATAAATGCAGAGAACGCACCTGTACAATTACAGTAACAGAAATCATATAATTTCATTTTTTAATAAATATTGTAAGTTAAATTTATTGGTGGCAGTTTTCAAAATTGTCAACTATCATTTTCTTTTGTTCATCAGTCTGTCACAGCCAGATGTCAGAAACTACAAGAAATATCAACAAACGGTATTCAGATTTGTAATCTACGCAAAAAGTTAGTAGGCCTAGATTGGGTTGGAAGTTCCAATTTCGACTAAAAGTTCTTTGAAATCAAAGTCAGAATTTGGAAACAAAAATAGTGTAATTTGACTTCTCTTAAAGATTAGATACAGAAGTCACTAATGGTTTTTGCCATAAGTCAAAGGTAAGGTTTGATCATTAATTGAATGGTTCAACGGAAAAATGTTGCAAGTAACAAAAACAAATTTTTACAGAAAGTGAAAGATACCATCTGATTCTTAGCTGTGAAAGATTTTTCACTGTATGACTATTTTTTTTCAAGAATTTCTGAGATTTTAGTTACCCGTTAGAATTCACTATTATAATGAAATAGAGGATTTATAGAACGTATTTCACTGAAACCTCACTTTTGTAAATTTTGTCAATTGCAACGTTTTTCTGTTGAGCCATACAATTTTGTTCACCAGAAGTAAAAGGCATTAAGTACCTACAGTAGAACACCGATTATACAAGTTAACCTTAATGCTACTTGCACATAGTGTTTATGAAGTGAGTGACAATGAACATACTGGATGGACTATTGCTATGTTACACTAGGCTACATGTTAATTCAATGATTTTAATAGTGAACCCCAGTTGGGTGAAAGGTGGTGTACCGACATTTGAGTATTTTTTGGTAGGTACTGTTATAATAATATAATATACTAAGCATTATAGCATGTATCCACCATTTAAAGAATTCTTAATTTTCAATTCCAAAAATCTGATAATGTAATTTGGATACCGCCGCTTAATTCAGCCACCTACCTTGTCCGGAACTTAATTAACTAAAATGTTCGTTTAAGGATTGAACACCATTTTCAATCCTTTACAAATACATTTTTGATATTGTTGAGATGTAATTTTTTAGTGTCACTATATCCCCACTTGCCGATTAATGCAATGTAAGTTCCCAAAGTATTTCATAGTAAAATAATAATTAAAATTCTGTTTCCAGCTGATGACTGATAACAAACAAGTTCTTATCATGGTTGACACAAGAATTGCCCTACTAGACTAAATGTTTTACTTACTAATTAGTGTATAGGAAGCTTCTACTGCTCCATTGTAAATAATGTTATCTTGGCCAGCAATATCGTTCCACAGTAGTTGAACATAAGACATGAACTGTAACAAAAAGAAATTTCCTTTATTCTCTTCAGAAGTACTTCTAAGATAAAAAAAAAAAAAATAGCAGTAAAGTGAAATATCTGTAGTAAAATAGAATAAAATTGCATGGGTGATTCATGAATATTTTTTTTTTTTGTTAAATGCAACCAGGAGACTCCCAAAGAATATAGGACATGTCATGAACTATAAATTAATAGGCTGCACTACCTGAAATACACATTATTTTAATCACACATTAACTTAATACTACAAGCTTACTACAATAATTGTGTAATCTTCTAATATAAAAAAATTAGTAAGCAGTTTCTTAGCATTCGCTTCAATGCTTTGGTTGTTTATTTATTTTGATTTATTTCTTTTTTTTATTTTAATAAAATATAATCACTGTGTTCATGACAATTTTTGATCTCACCGGATATTTTCCACTGAAAGCCATCACTTCTGTTTTCTTAGCAGATATTGTCAGGTTATATCACACAAATTCTCTGCAGTATGTGTACACCTTTCTGTAGCATGTCCTCTGTCTCTCTCTTGTACTATCACAATAAATCATCAACATACAAAATAAATTTTTGTACATCGCAAAAAGTCTCATCAACCAAGTAATTTTCAGATTTTTTTTTATGAATGCAAATTAGCACAACATTTTAAAAATGTGGTAATTTATTGATGTATTTTCTCCTTACACTCATAGGTTTTGTTCAAACAATTTAATTTTGTGGTTAACCATATAATAATATAGGGTGATTCAAAAAGATCGCCGGTTTTTAAACGGCTGGTAAATTTTTGTTTATCGGTTGGTAACATTGTTTGACCTCATTTCTATTTCGGAGAACATTCCGATTGACGATTCAGTTGTAGTTTCTCTTGTTCGCAGTGTAGTACTCTCGCAGTCTGTGTCTAACCATGGAGAAGTTTACTATTGCGCAACGAGTGTTAATCGTCAAAACATTTTACCAAAGTGGAGAGAGTTATGCGGCTACTGTCAGGCGACTTCGCGGTACTCTAGGACGTAATGAAGCACCGAATGAATCAACAATCGACCTTAAAAGTTCTGGACGTCGTCGTTCTGGCCGAACTGAGCAGAACGTTGCGTTGGTTCGTGACAGTGTGGCTGTTAGCCCGGCAAAATCAATACGTCGCCGTTCTCAACAATTGGATTTAAGATGTTCTTCTGTACAGAGAATTCTTCGGTACGATCTCCAATACCACCCGTATAAAATTCAGTTGACGCAACATTTGAAAGTGGCAGAACACCAGAAGAGACGACAGTTTGTTGACTGGGTATTGAGAAAACTGCAGGCTGATGACACCTTCGCAAACAAACTCATTTTAAGTGATGAGGCGCACTTCCACTTAAACGGTTTTGTTAATAAACAGAACTGCCGTATGTGGGGTTTAGAAAACCCTCGCGTGGTTAATGAAAGGGAAATGTATGCACAGCGAGGAAATTCGACGGGTTATCGGGCAAATGGAAGTCGAAACTTGTCGTGCAGTAATATCCAATTTCATGGACAGTGTTGATGCGTGCCAGCGCAGTAGAGGAAGACACATGCATGACATCATTTTTCATACATAAAATCGGAAGGTAAGATGAACTTGTTGATGTATTTATTTTCAGTTTTTCAATAAAATAAATCTCTTAATTTGATATATCAAAACCGGCGCTCTTTTTGAATCACCCTATAGTTTCTGTTTCTTGTTTTATGATAGTGGACATTGAAATTTTGCATTAAAGTATGTATACCCATGCCTTCTACTTGAAGTAGAGGTAGGTTGTTAGTAGGTAAATCTTTTTCTATACAAACAATTTTAGATTCACCATTTCTATTTTCTTCACCTATGCATTACAATATCTATAATCTTTATTCCATCTGTTATTTTATAGAACAATCATAATTATTCCATCTATAAAATTCATATTCTATTACAATAGAACATGAATTAATTTAGTTTAAAAAATATCATGAACGTTAATAATTATTAACGTTTATTAAATTAAATAATTTATTATTTAATTTACTGATATCCAACAGTACCTGTAAATAACCACAAGTTGCCAGTGCCCACCAAAATGACCACTTTATGACATAAGGATTGGTGTACGCATGTACTAGATCACTCCACACTCGAGACATTGCTGTGTTGCATTTACCTTTTATGTACTTTTTATCTCCTGTAGTAAAAAAAACCAAATATATTAATCCAAGACATAGAGATAAAGGGTGATTCTTGAAGAAACGGAACTACGTTAGGAGATGACTACATCGAAAAATAGAAGTAAAAGTTTATATAAATATAGGTCCTGAAATGCTTTGTTAGCACATTATGGCTAGCAGAGACGTTTTCACCCAAACTTTGACTTAGCCCACAAAATTTTTCAGGCTTTAATTAAGAGTATAAATGGCAATTTCTTATTTTTGACGTGAGAAAGCGAATAAAACAGGTCCCAGAACCATATATCTTCAGTAGTTTTGAGAAATGCTTGTTAGCATTCTGGCTAGCAAACATTTTTGCCCAGACTTCGACTCATCCCGTGAGATAAGTAATGAAATTTTTAGGGTATTAATTAAGAGTAAAATATGGTGATTTCTTATGGTTTTTGAGATGAGAAAGTTATTCATAAGTTTCATAAGTTATGAGAAAGTTAATAGGTCCCAAAACCATATCTTTTGTAATTTTGAGAGGTCTGGGGTAAAATGGAAATAAATAACTTAGTTGTAAAACCCTTATTTTTTATGTTTGTCACACCAAAAACTTCGTTAAATGGGCAATAAACACTTCTTCTACTTCTTTGAGTGCCTATCCGCTACGGATGTGGGCGACCATCATGGCTATTTTGACTTTATCCGCTGCCAACCGGAACAATTGCATGGAGCTCCTACCAAACCAGGTTCGCAAGTTCCCAAGCCAGGATATTCTTCTCCTACCGGGCTTCCTCTTGCTATCTATCTTTCCCTGCAGGAAGCGTTGTAACAGTTCATAACGTTGCGAATTCCTCATGATATGACCCAAATATTGCAGCTTCCTTGCTTTCACAATATTAACAAGTTCTGTGGTTTTCTTCATTCTTTGCAGAACTTCAACGTCGGTCACTTTATGGGTCCATGGTATTTTCAGAATCCTTCTGTAGAGCCAGAGTTCGAAGGCTTCTAGTCGGTTGGTCGTTTCTTTTGTTAGAGTCCAGGACTCCACTCCATACAGCAAGACAGAAAAAACATAGCACCTCAGAAGTCTCAGTTTGGTCCCCAAAGTAAGATCATGACTTTTGAAAGCCGCACCCATAGAGCTAAAGATGTTCCTAGCCCTACCAATGCGACTCTTGATCTCCTGTGAGTTATCCCATGCCTCATTAATGACTGTTCCGAGGTATTCGTACTTAGAGACTCTTACAATTCTTTTTTGATTTATATACAGGTTAGCACCCCTAATTTGTTTTTTGCTAACTACCATGAATTTAGTTTTGGAGGTGTTTATGTCAAGTCCATATATGCTGCTTGTTTCTTGGATTCTGTTCATGAGCGTCTGCAGTCCTTCTATTGAATCCGCAAAAACAATTGTATCATCCGCATACCGCAGGTTGTTAAGCCTGAGTCCATTAACTAAAATGCCCTCCTCTAAGTTTTGTAGAGCCTCTTGAAAGATGTGTTCGGAGTATAGGTTGAATAATATTGGTGATAATATGCACCCCTGTCTAACCCCTCGCAGAATTTCCACTTCATCTGTATGCTCGCCATCAACCCTCAATATGGCCGTTTGATTCCAATACAGATTTGATATTATTTTGAGATCTCTCCCATCGATTCCTGTCTGTTTCAATATTTCAATCATTTTCCCATGTTTGACACGGTCAAAGGCCTTCTGGTAATCAATTAAACATGCAAACACATCACAACTGACATCCCTGCAATTTTGAAACAGGACCTGAACACTAAATAGCGTCTCTCGTGTTCCGACTGCATTGCGAAACCCAAACTGATTCGGGGCTATTTCTCTTTCGCACAAACGGTATATTCTTCTGTGAATAACTTTGAGGAAGAGCTTCAACATGTGACTCATTAAACTTATGGTACGATAATCTCCGCATACTTTTGCCCCTGGTTTCTTTGGTAAGGCTACGAATTCCGACTTCAACCATTCGGAGGGAATTTGACCTGATTCATAGATGGAATTGAATATTGCTGTGAGCCATTGCAGTTGTTCTACATCAAGCATTTTGAAAAATTCAGCTTGTATTTAGTCTAATCCAGCTTTTTTCCCCTCCTTTATCTGCCTAATTGCCAGTTTAAATGTTATAATAAACACTTAATGACTTAAATAAAACTTTTAGAAAATTTATGTAAATACAATCAATTACAAAACAAAAATAAGTTCGAAAAAATAAATTTTATTAACATCAAAATATCCTATATACCTGTCACTATTATTTAGTGATTTGATGTTAGTTCCTTAATAATTATCTTGGCATTGTATTTTTAACTCTTGCGCACTCAGGGTGGAATACTGTATCCAAGTTTAAATCTGCAGATTACTTCATTGTGCTTAGATCCTGCCCATTGTAATTAATTTTAAGTGTCATTATATTATTATTATTATTATTAATTTTTTTATGGCCTCTACATCACCCCTTATAGCCATCCCTAGCCTCCAAGAAGCAGTAACTAAATATCAACAGGGAAGCGAGACAGACCTGCTTAGTGGAAGGAAGGCAGTAAAACAAATCAAAATCCTTAATTTGCTGCACACCTGTTGTGGACTAAGGGGAGTGAAGACATACACTAAAGAAAAAACACCTAAATTAACTAAATGTAAGTATCAAGTGCGGCATTTAATTCACATGGTGTCAATAAATGTTATAAACAAACAATGAAAAAATTTACACATTATGTTGAACATTAGGGTTACATTCTACTTTATGGAATCATGTCTCTTTAATACTCTTAAATTTGACTAATCTAAAGTTAATACAAAATTTTTCTCACCAGAGTTTCCATTCTGAACATGATTGTCAGTGGGTGTTAATTGATTGCAAGGGATGCTTTCTGAATCTCTGTGAAAATACAAACTATGTTTCATGGAAGGTAAGGTAATTGCCCATAACAATGCTGCCAGCATTCCTGGAAAACAGAAGAGTTTTCATATTTTATACATAATATAATTTTGTTATTATTATTATTATTCAGCCCATAACAGACAGGTGGAGTGTCAAATTATTTACACTCAATCTGTTTGTTGCAGGGCTAAAATAAATAGTTCTGTTTCTTATCACATGGTCAGCCAATTAAATGACTGAATCATTTAAGAACAGAAGAGGTAGAGGTGTAAAAGACACTAATCAGAGTTATCTCGTCTGAAAGTAATGGATTTCATTATACAGTCAGACCCTGTGGTGAATAAAGTGAAAGTGTCATTTGCAGAGAGGAAAATATATGCTTTTCAGAGGGCCTGGCATGCCGATAAGTGTACTTTTCCACTCAGTGAGGAAGGCATGGTAAACCACCTCACTCCTCGATTTACTTAGTAAAACCTCTACAGGTTCAAACCAGCCTTTTGGCTGATGACCTAAACAACAACATTATTATTATTATTATTATTATTATTGTAGCGGCTGTTCTACAGTACTAGGTCATTTAACACGACCCAAAATGTCATTCGCCTTCCATAAGCCTCGTAACACTATACGTTCACTCTTTTCTTTGTCATCCTTGCTTTATCTGTCTAGCTGGAACCCATTCCTACTGTAAATCTTAGATGACTTGTTCTTCATTATTCACAGATGATCAAACCAAATGAGTCACCTTTCTTTAATTTTGACGATTAATAAGATGTTTTACCTTCCTTTGAAATTTCTTCATTCTTAACTAGATTCATCACAAGATAAATTCTTTTGCAAAAACTTATTCCCTTAGCTGTTGCTCTGAGTCATAAACAGAATTGCTTTTAACAAAAGAATGGAAGATTTTTTTCTTAGAACATACCACAAAATATATTTTTATTGAATGTCCACAGAACACGCTGTAATATTCTGGTGATGTACATAAACATTACCTTTCGGCATTCTCTGCTAGCTTTTCAGTAAACTTCGCTCTTCCAGTTCCATCAGAGTAGACTGAGCAGCTAAAGGCCTTCCCAAAAGAAGCATTCCAAAAATATTTCCAATCATGAAATCAACATTGGGATAAGAGTATCACTAGCCATAGAGAGCTCTTTGAAGAAGTTCAAATCTGTTGTAAGCTTATGTTGTTTGTAATAAAATTATTTACCACATATTTTTTTATCACACCTCTTATATGCTACATTAATACTGACGTTTATGATAAAATATGTATATTGTTTTATTATTTGCAAATAATAATAAATTATTTTATTTTATTTTTTTTTATTTAACATCGCATGAACTGCAACGGTCATTAGCGACGACATTGGGGTGGAACTTTATGTGATGTAGGATGAAATGATTTTTGTGTAACGTATGAAAATATGCCATGCCTGAGTGGGATTCGAACCCAGGACCACATGATGAGAGGCAAGCACGTTACCAACTGCGCCAATGCGGCCGGCAATAAATTATTATTTTTCATTGAAAAAAGTTGAAAATCATACAAAATATCATATAATATCATGATATATCATATACATCATATAAATGTAAGAAATGGATTAACAGAATAAAAAAAAATTTTTATGTAATTAATGTTTCCAAACGTAGAAATTTAAAAAAGATAAATAAGATCAATGCTTGATATGTGACGGTACGTTCTGGTACCCCCAACTGGTACGTCTGACGATAAAAAAAAATCATAGATTTTGAGATGTGGTACAATAGAACTTTAGTTGCAGTTGAAACGTAATACTACGCCTACTTGGTGTGAGGCTAGATAGTACTTTATTCAGACATACACAGTGGTGGTCAGTGAAAGATAGGTGTCACCAGCTAATTCATCTTCCCCCTCTCTGCCTGGTCCATCTGCCATTATGTCACTTTAGTCAGTTTATTGTTCATTCTATTCAACTCAGTTTGGTGTGTCAAGTGCCTGCTGTAACCATCACTGTTCTGATGTCCTTGCTCAGTTCTCTTGAGTACTGTTCTAAAATCAAAGTGTGGAAAATGTTTGCTCTCCATGTACAATGGATAAAAAACTAGTTTTTCGGAAAAAAAATAAAAACAAAAACGATATGAAGAAGCTGAAAATGTCCAATACCTCCAATGGAAACAGATCAAACAGATTTACCACTGCCTGCTTCATCCAGCGTCACTTCATCTTCTTCTTTTGAGGATGTCAAAGAAAATGATGAACACATGCCAGACTGTTGGACTTTTGAAGAAAGAAGCGAGTTTTGTTAAAAATACAGTTAACTTATTGTACACAACAAAAAATTGGGCTGTGAGATTAGCCGAAAAGTTGGATCCCTGGACGCTGAAAGAAAAACTAGTAAGAAAATGTCTAAGCAATGGAGAGGTGATATCACTAGTTTTGGGGAAACTCGAACCCAGCAACAAAAGCACTGAGAAAAAAGAAAACATGTAGGCCTAATGAAAGATTGTTGGTGTACATGGGAGTTTTATTTTTTACCAGTACAATAATTGTTGTATTCACACTTTTAAAATGCTCAGAAAAACAATAAAATAACATTTTAAGAAATCTAAATTTCAAAAATCTAAATTTCAGAAATTTAAATTTCGGCCTAAAAGGTCACAGTACCAGGATTTCTTTGTTAACTAGCACTGCATAAGATTAATAGGCTACTATGTGGTTAAAGTGCAGAATTACAACAGCTGGAATATAAAGAAACAGAATCACAATTTAAAGAACATATTTAATTGGTTAAATTTTTTTCAGTATGTATATAAAAAAATTGTATGTTACCTGCAAACGTCAAATGATTTAATTCTGCAACATTCATAATATTTGTCAGCAACAATATTTGTGCAGTCATTCCAGACATAAATCTACCAGTTAAAGCTGCAGCACGCATATGACTTGTTACAGCTTGGTAATGTTCTTTATCCACTTTTGCATATATGTATGTGTAATAAGCAACTTCACAAGCTGTCATTGTCCCATAGAACACCTCCATCACCTTAACATTATTGCCACCTGTAGAGTAATTGCCATTTTACTCTAAATTTGTTTTATTACGACTATATTAATTTAATAACCATTAATTTATCAAAAATAATGGGATCCAAGAACATTTTTGAGTTACTCTAAATTTGTTTACAGTGAATTATTTTTAATATTGTGATTTCAAATAAAGTATATTAATGGAATAATAATAATAAGAAAAATAATTAGGAAAATTCTTGGACTTAGATGGACCGAAAACGGGTACAGATTAGGTACAGACAACATCTAAAATTGAAGAATATTCCAACAGAGAGACAGACATGAGGAAAAGACGCCTTCAGTTTTATGGCTACATTATGAGGCTTCATGACAATAGACTCACAAAGAGAATAGTAAAATATGTCTCATCACTTGTTAATGGGGGGGAATGGATACAAAGTGTTAAAAAAGATTTAGAATTGGCCAAAATCACCAAAGAAGAAATTCTCATTAGAGACAATTTTAGAACAAAAGTTAAAAAATGGGAGGTTAAACCAGAGGCAAAAGCTCCAAGAACCGGAACAAAATGGAGTGAACAGAGAAAAGCTGAATTCTCACAAAGAATGAAAAACTGGTGGGCAGATAAAAAGGACAAGAAATCCCAAAAACAATCCAGATTTACTTAGCGTCTTCCACTTCGGGAGCTTTACGTCTAATAATAATAATAATAATAATTCTTTTTTTGGGGACTCCCAAACTCCCCTATATCACACCATCTCCACCCAATAAATAGCTGGTTGCAAGGATGCAAGGTGGTTCAGTAGAACAACAATCGAATATTGCCTTGGTATACCCCACCATTATATTCTTATCATTGTCTTTTTTTTCTTTCACCAGAAAAACAGTCAGCCGCCGAGCCCAACACATACCACACAGACATGAAGAAAATATTACGTAATATTCACAGCCTTCCTCCCACAGTATTTTGTTTAATTTTTCTTTAATTTTGGTATCTCTGTGAAACAAATCTACCTCTCCATTTATATCATTTGCTATAGTTATACACCTATCAATTGGAGCTATTTTATTTTTTGTGGCACTAGCAAACAATCTGAAATTTCTTAAAGTTGTAATACTAATAATAACAACAGACTATAGTATTTAAAGTCATAACACATTGGCTCCTTCGGCCCAAGAATTTGAAAGTACAGAATTAATTTAGCTTAAAGAAAAGAAAAACTACAAAACGATTGGAGAAAAAGTCTTCGTAGAAATATGGAAATAAACTGACAAAGTAATGCAAGTATCTTTGCAAAAGGCATTGATTAATTGAAATATGGGAAGAAGAAAAATTTTCTGTTCACATGACTTCAGCAATAATCCAACCATTATATAAAATGGAGGATAAATTTAATTTAGATACCTAGTTATATAGAGAAATATCTTTATTTGCTTGCTCTTATAAAATTTTCTCATGTATGTTGTACAATAAAATTAAAGACCAACAAGAACAACTCGAGCAAGAACAGGCTGGGAGAATATCAAGGTGAATTTAGACTGTGGTGAATAAATAATAATAAATAATGACACTAAAACTCATTACAATGCATTACAAAAAATAACACTTGCCACTTACTGTAACCTTTATAAATTTCAAAAAAAGCATATGATTGTATGCACAGGGCATCAATTTTAAGAAAAAAAATTTTAAAGAAATTTTGGTATACGAGGGGGTACCCAAAAGTATCCGGAATAGCTCTGCTGTGGGCGGAGCTTGTGCAGTACAAATTCCCGCCACTAGGCTGCTTGTAGCGCTACTCATTGCCAGTTAAATGCCATTTTGTTCGTTGATCTAGCTTGTTCTGTTCTCGTGCAGTGATTGTTCTCGCTAGTGCTGTTTTGTGCTCGTGTCGTTTTTCATGATGGCAAGTTTTAATGAACAACGTGCGGCTGTGAAATTTTGCTTCTTGCTCGGTAAAAACGCCGCGGAAACAGTTGTAATGTTGAACACAGCTTACAAAGACGACGCTATTGGAAAAACCCAAGTGTACGAGTGGTTTTTGCGCTTTAAAAATGGCGACATGTCGATTGAGAACAAACCTCGTTCTGGACGACCGTCGACTTCCCGAACAGACGAAAATGTTGTGAAAGTGAAAGAAATTTTACGAACAGACCGACGACAGACCATTGACCAAATATCACAGGTTAGTGGGTTATCTTGGAGCTCAGTCCAACGCATTTTAACAGAAGACTTGACAATGAAAAGAGTCGCTGCCAAGTTTGTGCCTCGGGTTCTGACAGACACTCAAAAGGAACGTCGAATTGAAACGTGTAGTGATTTGAAACAACAGCTTGAAACTGATCCAGATTTCATGTCAAAGATCATTACGGGTGACGAGTCTTGGTGCTATGGGTACGACTCAGAAACCAAACAACAATCCAGTCAATGGAAGACTTCATTATCACCCCGACCAAAAAAAAGTCGTCAAGTCAGATCGAACATCAAAACAATGCTGATTTGTTTTTTTGATGTGAGGAGAATTGTCCATTCAGAGTTCGTTTTACCAGGCCAGACGGTAAATCAAGCTTTTTATCTTGAAGTGTTAAGAAGACTACGAAACAGCATTCGTCGTAAAAGACCTAATTTGTGGCAGACAGGGGACTGGTTTTTCCACCACGACAACGCGCCTGCACACATGGCAATCTCGGTTACCCAGTTTTTGGCGAAAAACGGCATGGTTTTGCTACCACACGCACCGTACTCACCCGATCTGGCTCCGTGTGATTTTTTCTTGTTCCCACGCATGAAAAGGGGCATGAAAAGTCTCCGATTTAACAACGTTGATGATGTCAAGAAAAAAACGACGGATGAGCTGGCAGCCATCACTGAAGAGGAGTACAAAAAATGTTTTGAACAGTGGAAGCACCGGTGGGACAAATGTATTAGTTGTAATGGAGAGTATTTTGAAGGGGATAAGGTTCTTTTGTAAAAAAATTAAAAATAAATAGTTTTAAAAAATAATTCCGGTTTCTTTTGGGTACCCCCTCGTACATTCTGAGCTATTTATATTGATCATACTAACACTAACACAAAATAAAATTTAGGGTGTTACTTTCAGATACTTCTCTCGTAAAGATGGGGCTAAGACAAGGAGATGGTTTATTACCGATTCTTTTCAACTGCACTGTTGAACACATTATGAAATAATGGTTAACCAAAGAAACCCTGAAAATGTTAATATCAGTGAAAGAAAGAAAACAAGAAAAAAACTAAACTGTTAAAGATGATTTGGTTTTACTAGCGAATGATTTAAAAAGAAGCAAATTAGTAGACAGAAAATTTCAGACAAAGTAAGGAAACAGAGGTCTGATAGGGTGAAAGACTATCGGGAAAATAAACTCCAAAAGAAACTCTGAACATGATAGATGACTGTAGCTCCGTGAGTTAGTTGCTATTCTTAATGAAGCTCATTTTTAAACATTTGCCGTTATATTGACCCCCATGAGTTAGTCCATGGGATTTTGCTCTTTGCAAAACTAATGAAATTAAATTAAATTAAATTGTCAAATGAAAATTCGTTTTTTTTTGTCAGTGAAGTCTTCATTATTATTGTTACAGTTGTTAAATACTTATGAAACAGTTTTAAGTTAAACAGAATTTGGACCTATTCCGTTATTTCACATCATCAAAATATTGTGTGAATGCACCTTAACTGTTCAACGCAGCAATCGCCAGCACGGGCTCTGTACTGTTTGACTAGCAATCAGTTTCTTCATTTCTTTTCGGTTGTTTTCATTTTTATTTATTTGTAACTGTATGTTATTATTTAAATGGAACTGTGAATGAAGAGAATGATGGTTCGATAATCCAACTTTGTATTAGTGAGAAATGTGACGCTTCTTAGAGGTTTACTATTTCTGCAGATTGCTTTATTAGGTACACACCCAACGATCTGGCCCAAGATCCTGGCACGATAATGGACACAATACGTTGTGTCCATTTAAACAAATGCGCGGATTATAGGACATTTCTTTCTCTTGAAGGAAACGTATAACTCTTTCCTTAGTAGAAATAATAAAAGCCAATTCCAAAAGATTCTTTATGTATTGAACAGAACACGTGTGAAGCAAACAACCAACTAATATGTATTAATACATGCAAGACATGCAAACAATATCTACAAAATTAATTATAGTGAGTGGAAGTTATCAGTAATAATAGTAAAGATGCGTTTACACGAGACGACTTTAAGGTTACAGATGATGTGATGTGAAATAATGGAATAGGTCCCAGAATTTATAGAAAATATTGGTGATCAATTTGAAAAATTTTGACAAAATTATAGTACATGTAAGTTCTGTTGGCACAATAAATAGCTTTTCTTGCTTAAAAGTTTCTTCATTTAATTTATTACTTTAACAATTCCATTTTTGTAGAGGAAAGTGACATCTTCCAATCTTGTCTAGTTTGTATATTTTATAAATTGACAAAAAATATCTTTTGCAACCTTATAATAAAATGAAGAAACTTACGACAGTTTCTTGCACACGTATCATGCATCTATACTGTTGTTTTAAATACAGTGCCTCAGCCTACTACTAGTATGTCGGCCCTTGGTTTAGTAGTCAGTGTAAAAGCCATTGGGCTTTTACGCTGGGGTGCCAGGTTTGATTCCCAGTCAGGTCTGATATTTTTTTCATCACTTATCTTCATCTATCATACTTATCTTTTCTGCATTAGCAGTAATTGCAAAACCCGGACATAAAATCAAAAAGACCTACAATCAACACATGTTTTTATATTTTTTAACATGTTTTTACTCCAATCATAAGGTCAGGTTTGTGTCTTACAAATATGGATGTGAACCTACTAAACTGTATTTATCAGACAAGTATTGTATTTTATCTGTATTTAAAGCATTTAATTCTCATTTTGTTAAATTTATAAAAGAAACTTAAGGCTCACTGCATTTTTACTTTCTCTTGCCTATATGAATATATAGGAAGGAAAGTATTGTTTTCATGTCGATTTTTCGAAATCGAGTTTTCACCGGATCTATACGTTTTCAGACCCCCTGAACCCAAAAAAAACATGTTTTTAGCGATTGGTCTGTGTGTGTGTGTGTGTGTGTCTGTGTGTGTGTGTGTGTGTGTGTGTCTGTGTGTGTGTGTGTGTGTGTGTGAACAGAATATCTCAAGAACGAAACATCGTACGAACTTGAAACTTGAAACTTAAGTTACATACCACTACCGGACGCGACACGAACATTTTCATCAAAATCGGTCAACCGGAAGTAGTAGTTTATTCGTATAATTTTTCAGTTTTTTGCGATTTTCTCGAAAACTGGTCCTACGATTTTTTTTTAAATCGCCTATTTTACTTAATTTTTTATTCTCTACAAGATAGGGTAGGCGCCATGTTTGCTGAAATTCTCGGTGAGGCTGTTTTCACGTAAAAACGTTGTTTTTTTAAGATTACGGCTTTAATATAAATTTTAGCGCAAAAACTTATATAATAAAAGTTGTAGAGAATTTAAAAACCTACAACTTCTGTTTCAAACATTTTTTTGTATAACGCTTAGTTTAGCGGTAATTTGCGATTTGCTGTTTTTTTTCTCACGAAAACGTGAGAAAAATCGATTTTTTTAACATTTCGGTCTTAGTATGCATTTTACGACAAAAGTGTATATAATTAAATTTATAGAAAATTAAAAGATCTACAACTTTTGTTTAGAGCATTTTTCTCTACAGAGCCTAGTTTAGCGTGAAAGCGTGATTTTCCGTATTTTTAAGCCAAACTGAGTTCGATTGTCATTTTGCGTCATTCACTCATGATTAAAATAAGGTTATGTTTTTGAGGTTAGTTTTTGTTCATTTCTAATGTTTTAATACTAATGTTAGGTTTATTGTTAATTATTTGCATTGGCAAGAGAAAGTTGTGTGAGTGTTTCACACCAGATTTTTAGGCATGAGATAGTAATAAATGATTATATAATTAGTTGTATAAATTGAACTCTTACTTGTATAGCTTGCAAGCTACGGCACCAGATAAGTAAGGCTTGAGATATGACACCGCATAATGCATTTATTGCTATGACAGGTTTATAGCGCAACCAATCCGTTAATAGAAATACTATAATTAAATCAAACAGTGATACATATGTCGCTATTGGATATACTTGCTGATTTACCTGTAACATCATTATAATAGTTTTAAAACATCATAAAAAAACTATAATTTTACTTTTCTGATTATAAATTAATGGTTTTGTTAGTTTTTTAATCTCTAATTTATGAAGAGTCATCTACAGGATGTGGTAAAAGTTAGTATGTGATCCAGTAAACTTAATTATTTTCATCCCAGGGATATTTTAACTACTGAATACTTGAAATCTTATCCCTCTTATCAAGATATAAGCAACTTTTTTCAAAATACTGTATCTTTCTACCTATTAACAAAATTTTGATAGTTGTTTTTTAATTATTTTAGAAATAACCTTGTACTTTATGTAGTGTGTATTATGTTAATTTAGTTTGTATTAAAAATAAACCTAATTTGTTTATGTAAAAAACTCTAAATATTGTTACCCTCAAAGCTTTTAGGTATCCCTATACTGTTACTCTGTATTTAGGCATAATACTGTAGTTCAAATGTTTAATAATAGATGGCACAAGTATTGTACCAAATTAACAAGAATTGATCAGGGAAGGTATCATCATCTTTATCTCTTTTTCAAGTTTCTTCAACACATCTCCTCTTCCCCTCTCTCTAACACTGAAAGATCTCTCCACCATTGCTCTTTTGGCATTGCATCTTCCCGCCCACAAAAAGCATAAATGAATCAGTCATTTAAGAAAGCCCATAAGTCAAAATTTTACATTTTTTCTTTACTGCATTTTGGGACTAACTGAATGTAAACACCCTACAAAAATCACACAAATGTGGCTAAGAAAAGACTTATCCTTAAGGATATAAAGTGTTTCCCTCTAATTAAAAAAATGAAAGTCGATGATCTTTTGATGCTTAAGGTCTACTTTCTAATGGAAGAGGCTATACAAAGGTTCAATGCAAAAATCTTTTTAAGGGACATAACTACTGTTTACGACCATGATGAAGAACATGAATGGCTCTGAAAATCAAAATTTTCCTTTCTTAAAGTTAAAAATTTCAACTTTTATTAATGCAAAAAACTATTTAAGTCATAATGTAAACTAGTGAGATAAATACATGAATACTATTGTACAAAACAAGTTTCTTCTGGTCTAACAACGTATTTTACAGAAAAAAACATAAGTTAGCAGTTTACTCCAATTAATTTCAGAAAACACCTTGAGTCAAAATTTTCATTTTTATTTTAAACAAATGGCTTATCTTTAAAAAGACAAAAGTATGCAATTTATATTAGAGGGGACAGCCCTCTGAAGAAATTTCATTTAGGAACTGGTAGCAGGTCAGTGAAAAATTAAATATTTTTACAACACTTTATTAATTGTGTGCTACACAATAATATACTACTGGTGTTAGTGGCAAACAATGTTTTTGGCTGTTGTAGTTTTGACAGACATACGACATCCATCCCATGTACACTGTATGTGTGTTCCATAGATATCTTACATAGGCACACTTACAAGCGGTGAACTATACTTAATACTACCATCTCAACAAAGGAAAATCCAATAAACTAAAAGACTAATTATTGGTAATTAATTGTTCATGATTGATTAAATACTATCAATGTAAATAATATTTGTTTAAAAGATTATTGATAATTTAAGTAGTTAATAAACCATTACAAGAAGTAATTATACTGATATGCCTACTAGAACAGTTTTATAATATAGTTGTTATTTCCTGTCAACATCATTAAATTCAACTACCTATTTTTATCGTTGACTTTATTATATCGCTATTTGGTCCATTTATAATGTTACTATACTTCAACACAAAATTTAATTATCGGATTTTAAGTTTAATATTTAATAACTGATTTATTTACATTTGTACGAGGCGTGTTCAGAAAGTAAGTGCCGTTTTAAAAAAAAACACGTAAAAAAATTTTTTTTCAACACAATTTTATTTTTACATGAAAGCCCAAACCTTAAACTATTTTCCGATATAGTTTCCACCGATGTTCAAACACTTGTCGTAGCGGGTGATCAATTTGTCTATACCCTCTTCGTAGAAGGTTCCCGCCAACGAATGTAGCCACGACTCCAAGGCAGTTTTCACTTCATTGTCGGTTTCAAAACGCTGGCCGCCTAGCTCGCGTTTCACGTACAGGAACAAGTGGTAGTCAGACGGTGCCAAGTCCGGGCTGTAGAGCAGGTGATCGAACTGCTCCCAACGAAATTGTCGAACCAATGTTTGAGTCTCGCCAGCGGTATGGGGCTGAACATTCTCATGGAGCAACACAATTCCGTTACTGAGCATTCCTTTCCGTTTGTTTTGAACAAACGGATAGGAACTCTCACTCATCACGTCTTCCCCGTAAAAATCTCGAAGTTGACGATAAATTTCAGCCGGTTTCAAATTCCTTGCGTTCAAAAATCTTATTACAGAACGAATCTAACAATGGGCGGGATTACTAATTGTCTTAAACATTTTAAACGTTCAGAGAAAACTGAAAAAACAACATAGAACAACTACAATGGCGTGAGTCGATAGCCAGTGAACAAGGACGACTAGTGCGCATGCACGGAACACCGATTGCAGCGCTACGGCGACAGTAGAATGAAACGTTACTTACTTTCTGAACACGCCTCGTAATTATGAAAAGACTTTGTACACCAAAAGATAACAAATTGAATGTTACAACACTACTGTAATTTACATACATTTTGTTTTACTAGACAATAGGCCAAGCAGAAAAAAATTATTTACAATTCAGCTTAACCAAAGATTTGGTCTAGTAGCAACATCATCGCTGCGAGTCAGCTGTTTAATAACTGATTTTCTGAGACAAAGGTTCCATGGTTTGAATCCTAGTAAAGGTACTCACTTTGATATGAATTTGAATACTAGACAGAGGTTACTGGTGTACTTTAATGGTTAGGGTTCAATTAACTACACTCTCTCAGAAATGGTTGGCCTGAGTCTTTACAAGACTACACCTCATTTACATGAACATTACAAAGGTTAAATTCTCACGAAATGATTATTAAAGCAAAACTTTCTAAATTTTTAAATGTAAATAAGTATTTTATATATGAAATTATTGTCTGTAACAGGGAGGTTGAGCGCATTATTTTAATTATTTACAATTAAAATAATTATTTCAATTTCCTAGTTCCAGGGCTACAAAAAAATAATTCTTTTTCTTATCACAACCATGGTCAGCCAATTTTATGACTGAAGTATTTAAGAATAGAAGAGGTAGAGGTGTAAAAGACACTAGTCAGAGTTATCTTCTCTGAGAGCAATTAATTTCATTATACAACCAGACCCTGTAATGAATGAAGTGAAGGTGTCATTAGCAGAGCGTAAAGTAGATACTTTTCAGAGGGCCTGGCATGTTGATAAGCATACTTTTCCACTTAGTGAAGAAGGTAATAGTAAACCACCTCACTCTTTGTTTTAATTAGTAAAGCCTCTAGAGATTCAAACCAGCCTGTCAGCTGATGACCTAAATAACAACACATGAAACTACTCTAAATATTTTATTTGCATGCTTATTTTCAGAATTCTAACAAATCACTTTAAATAAATAAGATAATATTTTAGAAGCCCATCAAGTTTACCAAAATAAAAATCTGTTCCAGGAACAATGATATCACTAAAAATTCATTGAGTGTATTTACTTGCATGTACCAGCAAGTTTTATTATAGTAGAACTTCGATAGTTCCAACAGTTTGTGAACTTAGAGGTCGTCAAAGTATCGAAATGTTGAATTATCCAGAGGATATGGCATATTACATGTAGGCAGTATTAAAAACACAATTTTAGTATGAAAATTGCACAATTTTAATGAATACAAACAAACTGACGTGCCCTTCTGTACAAATACTGTCCTCAAGGACAACTGAAGGGTACGGGAATGGGGAGAAAGTGCAGGGGCTGACTTGCCAGCCGGTTTGCTACTTACACGTCATGTTGCTTTGCCATGAGCCATGTCGAAGTATACAGAGTGTCGAAGAAATGAAGGTTTACTGTATAAACTAACTCACTTTTATGTTCAATCCTTTTTAATCCATAGTGTATCGAGGGGCGACTTTAGGAGTTTTATTTTTGGTAATTGAGTTTTATATGTTCTTAACCATAAATGACCCCACCATAAATCATGTTGAAACTTCATAACACTTCATGTTTTTTAAATCAGTAAAAAACCACCAGCATAGCTCAAAAAAAAAACTATAACATTTAAAATCCGTAAAGCAGGCTTACCTTTAGCCGTCTTCAATATCATAATAAGAATAATAGTTTTTGCTTATTTTCCGTCTTTCTATTTTCTTCTTATTCTGAACTTCTGTTGTGAAGAAAAGTAAACTCTAATTTTTTTAATCCCTTATATGTAGGTCTATGCACTGCAATCTGTTCAGTTTAAGACCAATAAGCAACCAAAGACCAAATTAGATGAGGATGATATGTATTGTGTGTAAATGAGACGTAGTCTTGTACAGACTCAGGTTGACCATTTCTGATAAAGTATGATTAATTGAACCCCAACTATCAAAGTATACTGGTAATAACTATCTAGTATTCAAATCCATATAAAAGTTACAACTATTACGAGTATTTGAACCATGGAACCTTCATCTCTGAAAATCACCTGTCAAACAGCTGACTACAGGGATAACTTTACCACTAGACCAACCTGGTGGTTTTTCTAAATTTATTAAATGAATTTACTATTGTATTTTGTACTGTAATGTTAGTATAATGTTATAGAATAGGAATAAACAAAGCAATAATTTAGTTGAAATAAAAATATTTATTTTTAAAGTTATGTGAAAAATAAGAAATACTATTACGTTAATTATTTTTTGTAGGCTAATGCCTACTCTGCCTACTCATTAAAGCAACCACTGTTCAAAAAATACGCAATAAAGTCCCTTACAATTTTTATATGTATATGTAAAACTGAAAATGTCAAATTTTTAAGTTTTACTGTATAGGCCAGTGGTTCCCAACCTTTTATGGGGCATCGCCCCTTTGTGAAGGATGACTTACACCTATCGCCCCTTCTCTTAGCATCGTATACCTAATTTAATTTGAAGTAATGTGTTGATAAATAATAAAGTATGTTATTCTGTAAAAAAGATTTATTATTGTTCACAACAAATAATCAACCAAAGCAGTTGTGTCCAGAATTCTTCATCTCATGTGTAGGAGCTCGACCATAAAAAATGTCAACAAAGAGTTTAGTTTATTTGTTTGTAAAAAAAACATGTATCCGCGACAGTAAAGATTCTACCCTGTAGTACAGTTTTATTTTTCTGTCTTTGAATACTCATCGCCCCTCACAAATTTGTCGCCCCCCTGCGAACCCAAATCGCCCACCAGGGGGTGATCGCCCCCAGGTTGGGAACCACTGGTATAGGCCAATGCTGTAACTTACCACAGTCTCATTGAATTTCATTACAGGTCCTACAAGATATTGCGTAATGTATGGATCTTCTGGCCTGAATTCTTTTAGGAATCCAAATGTTCCAATTCTGATTGATAATTTCACCCAGTCTTCCATTTTTAAAACTGTAAAAAACCTGTAAAAGTACATTTTTGATTATTTTGATAATCAAATTCAAAATTTTTTTTATAGTAATAATAATAATAATAATAAAATCTAGCTTAGTAAAAGATTTTAAAAATCTAATTAAAAATCAATTTGTAATGACTGAATATTGTAGCATTACAGCTAAGTACATCTCACTGTATGTTACATTGTTGCAATTATTATCTCTGGTTGCAATATTCTCACCATTTATTTACATTTTTTTTAATGGGGGGGAGTACTGTAACAGTACAGCTGAGCTGAGCTCACTGTATATCTTGTTATAGTTCAGCCGCTCTAAGTTTGCTCCTACTGTCAACAAACCAAAACCAGCTACTACGGGGTGCACGCTAGAGTCCGTGACTTTATGGATGCCGTATTCCTATTAAGTTATCTTTTTTTTAAATTATAACTACTTAAAGTACTAAAAACATCAGTTGTGATATGATGTAGGCCTAACAATTTAATTTAGAAAAATACTTTTAAAAGTATTCTGTATTTAAATACTTTTGAAAGTATTTAGGTGTTACTTTTTAATCAGCGTGTACACATTTAGATATAATGCGCATGCTCAGTGACGTCATTATTGTTTAAATTAGGAGCAAACTTAGAACGGCTGAACTGTACAATATTCTCACTTTTTATTTTAAATTTTATTTGATAATTTATTTTAAGGCATAATATTTATTTCATTTAAAATTAAAATTCTGTAATTTATTTTATGTTTTTGAAATTAAAATTTTTAATTTTAGGTAGTTGAAATATTTTATTTATTGTGATTTTATTTAATTGTTTAAAACTATTGAATTTTAGAAAATAAGAATTTTTAGATTCACTCATTGTTTTGAATGCTAAATTTTGTAAGTTTACTATATTAATTGGTCAAAGGCAAAATATTTTATAATATTATAGTTAAATAAGTTCTTAAGGAACGATAAATATTATACAAAGTGATTATAAATGAAATGATAGTTTCGATAGCTTATAGAAAATTTATTTTTGAAAAGTTAAGGTAATTACTTACATGATTATATAGAAGAATTCATTAAGTTTTTATTGAAAATATTTACAGATATTCAATGTGTGCACCATTTACAACACGACAGATATCAACACGGTAGTCGAATTCTTCCCACACACGATTAAGCATATGACGGTCAACTGTGGCAAGAGCATTTGCGATAGGCCTACGTTGTTTTAGATCAGCGATATCTACTGGAAGCGGTGGTACAAAAACTTGTCTTTTACATAACCCCATAAGAAAAAGTCGCAGGGCCTTAAGTCTGGACTACGAGGTGGCCACGGCGTAAACACAATGTTTTCCTCACTTGCACGGCCGATCCATCGTCTAGGAAGATGTTCATCAAGATAATTTCTGACCTGTAAGTGCCAGTGAGGCGGAGCTCCATCTTGTACAAAAATGAAGTTATCACTATCTTCCTGGAGTTGAGGCATTAACCATTCGTTTAACATGTCCAGATACTTTACTCCGGTTACTGACACTTCGTGAAAGAAGAACGGCCCGTAAACCTTTTCACGAGATAATGCGCAAAAGACGTTTACTTTAGGGGAATCGCGTGTATGCTGTAAATTTATTTTTGGGTTTTCTGTGCCCCATATTCTAACATTATGTCTATTAACTTTTCCACTAATGTGAAAATTACATTCATCACTGAAAATTAGGCGATTAAAGAATGCGTTGTCATTTTCAACACAATGTTGCATCTCCAGACAAAATTTTTTATGTACGACTTTTTCACTGGTATTTAAACTTTGTACTAACTGCAATTTATAATGTGTCATTTTCAAACGTTTCCGCAGAATTTTCCACACAGTCGGTTGAGGAATTTGGAATTCTAAACTTGCTGATCTAGTGATTTTCCTGAACTTCGTACATAAACATCACGAACACTATCAATTTGTTCCTCTGTAACAGAAGGTCTTCCAGTACTCTTCTTTTTACACAGACATCCACTGTTTTAAAAATTTTTATACCAGTCATAGATTGATTGCCTTGGTGGTGGTGGTTTACCGTATCTTGTTCTGAAATGACGTTGCACAACCGTAACCGAGTTTGATTTAGCTAATTCAAGAACACAATAAGCTTTCTCCACTTGAGTAGCGGCCATTTTGCTAGATTGGTCGTTGTAACAGCAGCCAACAACAAAATTCTAGCAACAGTTGTAAGTAGGGTAAAAATGAGAGTACTGGGACGACCTTGACCTTTGACCCCCCGGTACTGGCACGTGCTGACCTTTGCCCCCCCCCCAAAAAAAAAAAAAAAATTGGCAAAGTTCCAAACCCGATTTGCTCCGCAACCGCTGGGCCGATTTTGATGCGGACGGTACCCACGTGACCGGGAGATCGAGATCTACAAGATAAGCCCTAATCCTCGTCGATCCGATCATCAGGTCACGTGTTACAAGCTATCTCAGGTTCCATCGGGGATACAGTTACGGATTAGGGCTTATCTTGTAGATCTCGATCTCCCGGTCACGTGGGTACCGTCCGTATCAAAATCGGCCCAGCGGTTGCGGAGCAAATAGGGTTTGGAACTTTGCCAAAAAATTTAAAAAAAAAAAAAAAAAAAAAAAATGGCAAAGTTCCAAACCCGATTAGCTCCGCAACCGCTGGGCCGATTTTGATGCGGACGGTACCCACGTGACCGGGAGATTGAGATCTACAAGATAAGCCCTAATCCTCGTCGATCCGATCATCAGGTCACGTGTTACAAGCTATCTCAGGTTCCATCGGGGATACGGTTACGGATTAGGGCTTATCTTGTAGATCTCGATCTCCCGGTCACGTGGGTACCGTCCGCAGCAAATCGGGTTTGGAACTTTGCCAAAAAAAAAAAAAAAAAAAAAAAAAAAAAATTTTTGGCAAAGTTCCAAACCCGATTTGCTCCGCAACCGCTGGGCCGATTTTGATGCGGACGGTACCCACGTGACCGGGAGATCGAGATCTACAAGATAAGCCCTAATCCGTAGCCGTATCCCCGATGGAACCTGAGATAGCTTGTAACACGTGACCTGATGATCGGATCGACGAGGTTTAAGTGCCAGCAGGACCCGGACGTTCCGCAGAACGCGTTACGTTCGGTTTCAACCGTTAGGTTCTTTCGGGATCCGAACAATCAGTAATTTCAGTAATTTCGTTAATTTCGTTTCGGAACACACTGTACTTTAGTTTATTATCATTGACGACATTCGTTTTTTATCTATGCACGTGACAGACTATTGATTCAGATTATGCAACTTGTTTACTGCAAATTTAAATGTACAGTTAATTTTTCTAGATGATGCAATATATTATTCATTAAAGTCACGAGCCGTCGACTCAGCGATAAGTTGCCTGTTTCAATTTTAAAAAACCATCGACGTCATACCGCTTGTTATTATGTACCGAACCGCAGACTCAGCGTTTTCAATACAATAGCATAGGGTAATTATCTGTATAAAAGGTCGCCGATTTTCCCATTGCATCATAACTCTACTACCACTGTCCTACACTGCTAGACACAGTTCTTCTTCTCTTACCTGCTGCTACGCTGCTAGACACAGTTCTTCTTCTCCACCTACCTGTTGCTACGCTGCTAGACACAGTTCTTCTGCTTCTCTACCTGCCGTTAATTGAAGGTCCTGCCGTTAATTGAAGGTGAGTTTTATTATACTTTAAATATTTTTTAAAATTTAAAAGACTCTAGCACCTTTATGAAATATACACTTTGAATCTTTAATAAAATTAAAACCTAAAATCTGTTTATGAAATTAAGACGTAGAACCTCATACATGGGTAATACGCTGTCTGTACGGCAACATCACCAGTTTTAGCCGTTGTTGGTAGAGCAGCAACAACAACAACAACAACAACAACCGTAACTGTACACTGAATATTGAGTCCGTTGTTTTAATCTGCAACAACAACAACCGTTATTGACGTAAACGTAGAATTAAATAAGACTCTAGCACCTTTATGAAATATACACTTTGAATCTTTGATAAAATTAAAACCTAAAATCTGTTTATGAAATTAAGACGTAGAACCTCATACATGGGTAATACGTTGTTGGTGCGGCAACATCATCAGTTTTAACCGTTGTTGGTACATCAACAACAACAACAACAACCTCTACTACATGTTTCTGTTTTTGTTATGTTTCAGTTTAAAATCATCATCACCACCTACAGTAACTCCACCATCAGCAACATCCCAGCCTCCTCCATCATTTTGCAGTAACTCCACCATCAACAACAACATCCCAGCAACATCCGTCATCTCATCGTCTACCGCCATCATCACCTTCTTTAACTCCGTCAACAACACCAGCACCTCATCGTCTACCGCCATCATCTCCTTCTTCAGCTCCATCAACAGTACCAGCGAGGCTACATATCTCACCGTAAGTATTTTGTCGGCGGTGCAAATAAATTAAGTAGTTATTAAGAGAATATCGTAGGCATAGAGAACATGGCTGCAAACCTTCTATGTTTAGAAACCGCAGCCGAGACTGTGGCATATGCAGATACAAACCTTACAAGTGACGTAGTGTTGTACAATCTGCTTTCATCTCAGCCTCCACCTACCGTTTACTCATATCTATGTGATGGATCTAAGATCCGAAAGAATATGAGAACCATAGTAGTAGGATGGATGAAAGATTTATGTCAGTACAGGCGAATGTACCACAAGGTGGCCACAGCCGCAGTGATATATTTCGACCGGTTCCTTAACCGCAAGCCTGATACTGAACCGAATGATTTACAGCTACTGGCATGCTCGTGCATGCTGATAAGTTCAAAATTTTACGAGGCGTATGGATGCTTTACGTCTGACGAGTTGGCGGCCTCTACTGCCGATTCCTGTAGCATAGAGTCCATCCTGCAATGGGAGATGGAAGTGCTGAAGGAGCTGTCGTGGAGGGTATCTATAGTGCTACCTCACGACTTTATTCATCCGATTCTGTCCAGGATTTTCCCTACGGTAGATGTCCGAGACCTGAAGAAGGTCAGAGATATGTCTTACGATCTCCTGTTAGAGGCGGTATGCGCCTATGAATTTAACGACATCTGCTACAGCGAACTGGCCGGTGCATGCGTATGCGTAACGTTACGCTCTTTCAGTTCGTTGAAGGTCGAAGAAGACGTAATTGCTGGGATGTTGTTACATATTGATCTAACGTATTCTATCCAAAAGGTTCTAATGCTAAATGTTCCCTATGCAGATGAATCGTAGCAAAAAAATAGTGTATTAGTATTAAATTTATATCGTATTAGCAGAATAAATGTATTAAACTGTTTATCATTGTTTTCATTTCGAAGTACCATACGTTTACCGTTACACTAAAACATATGGTTTTGCAGGAAATATGGAAAGTCAAGCCAAACGAATCAGGTTGGATCAAGTTCAAGAGACTGGCACCTTTTGCGTCTTGGAGAATGCGTTCGGTTGTAACCTCCGGACGTATTACTACAAGAACGCAAACGAAGAACTTAAAGACGTGCCAGTGCTCCTTATCCACCTGAGGGAAGAGATGGAGTCGCTGCTCAAGGAGATGTCGACCTCCCTAAGATCGTTTAAATTTAACATCTTAGTGGAGTGCACGTACGAGAAGGCGACGACGGGAGAGGTGCAAGATAAGGGATTCAAGACTGCCAACACCTGCGTCTTTCCCGGGTCGGATATAGGAGCGATTGTAGACATGTGCATCCAAAAACTTATAGACGAGGAGGTAGAGTTCTTGGGAAAGGGGAGCGGATGGTCTCTAGTATCTGTCGATGGGATCCTTCTCAGGATCAACCGATACAGACCGCTCAGAGGCTCATCGTACCTTCCCCTTCCGTCGTTTGTCAAGAACCGCAAAGCGGTTATCAACGTCAAGAACCGTGACGAAAGGTGCTTCAAGTGGGCTATCCTGTGTAAACACGTGTCAGGTCCTCACAGGGACAGAATTGATAGACGATACGACGCCCTGCTTGACAAGTACGATTTCGGTATGGTAGATTTCCCCACTTCCCTCAGTCAAGTAAAGGCCTTCGCCAAGGCCAACGGGGTGTCCGTCAACGTGTACGGGATAGCCGAAAAAGAGGCAATAGAACCTCTAGTCGTATCAGATGCCGAAAAGGACGATCACTTCGATCTCCTCCTGGTCGCAGAGGGTGACGCTCAGCACTATTGCCTCATCAACAATTTCAGTCGTCTCATCAGCCCGCAGCTGACAAAACATAATGGTCAAATAGATATATGCAAGAGGTGTTTCACCTTCTACAAGGATGACCCTAAGGGTCGTGAGGCGATGACTGTTCACAGGGAGTACTGTGTGGACAATCCACCATGCAGGATCACCCTACCCAAACCTAATGATGACGGTACCCCTCCTGTGATGAAATTCAAAAATTACCATCAGATATTCCCAGTCCCGATAGTTGCGTATGCCGATTTTGAGTGCATACTCAAACCCACTGTAGGATACCTCCCCAAACCGTCATCTTCTTTCACTATAGCCACGGAGCGCCACGTTCCCATGAGCTACGGGATGTATTTTGTAGTTGACCCGTCGCTTCCCGACGACGTCGCCCAGTTAGTGCCGAAAACGCCCTTGCTTTATAGAGGCCCTGACGCGACCGAGCACTTTATTCAGACCCTGAAAGACTTAGTCGAACGGGTAGCCGCAGCGTCGGACCGTAACGTTCCTATGGTCTTCACGGCTCAGGACGAGCTTTCGTTCAAAGCTGCTACGAGTTGTCAGATGTGCGATGTAGCGTTCGGACCTCAGATGAGACCGAACAGAGACCACTGTCATCTGACTGGAAAGTATAGGACCGCCCTCTGTTCAAAATGCAACCTGTCGAGGCAGAACCAGAAGTTCTTGCCCGTCTTCATCCACAACTCCTCCAATTATGACTCGCATTTCATAGTCAGACAGCTCGGCTATGACGAGAAGAGGATATCCGTCATACCTAATTCTACGGACAAGTACGTTTCCTTCTCCAAAAACATAACCAAGACGCTAGCCGTGAGGTTTGTCGACACTTTTAGGTTCATGGCCAGTAGCCTGAGCGCTCTGGTAGACAACCTCCCTCCCGAAGGCTTCACTCATACCAAGTCTTTCTTTAACGGGACGCAGCTGTCCCTGGTGAAGAGGAAAGGCGTGTACCCTTATGAGTACACCGACTCGTGGGAGAGACTCGATGAGACGGAACTCCCGCCTCAGGAAGCATTCTACAGCAGCCTCACCGGGGAGCACATTTCAGACGACGACTATCGTCACGCCCTGAAAGTGTGGGACAGTTTCAACATCCGTACGCTGGGCGAGTACTCCGACTTGTACCTCAAGTGCGACGTCCTCCTGTTGGCTGACGTCTTTGAGAATTTCAGGTCGCTGTGCAGGAAGGAATACGGGCTCGATTGCGCCCATTACTACACCGTCCCAGGTTTCTCTTTTGACGCTATGTTGTATAAGACGCGAGTAGAACTGGAACTCATAACGGACTATGATATGTACATGTTTCTGGAGAGAGGAATCCGAGGAGGAATCTCTGTTTGCGTCAAGAAACACGCCAAGGCCAACAACCCTTATGTGGAAGGTTACGACCCCGAGCTGCCCTCCAACTACCTCATGTATGTGGACGCCAATAACCTATATGGTTGGGCGATGAGTGGGAACCTCCCCTACAAGGATTTTCACTGGATCGAGGATGAAGAGAGAAAGAACAGGTTGGTCTCGAATTTAAGTGTCCTCCCGAACGATTCCCCACTAGGTTTCATCCTCGAGGTAGATGTGGAATACCCTACGGACGCTGAGACGCAAGACTGTCACAACGACCTTCCGTTCATGGCTGAAAACGCGACCCCTCCCGGAGCCAGAAACCCCAAACTCCTGACCACCCTTCAGAATAAGACCAGGTACGTTTGCCACTACACTCTCCTTAAGCAGGCCATGGCACATGGTCTAAAGGTGACCAAAGTCCACAGAGTCCTCCAATTTCGGCAGTCGACATGGCTCAAGCCTTACATAGACTTGAATACCTGCAACAGGCAGTCTGCCCGAAACGCCTTCGAGAAGGACTTCTTCAAACTGCTGAACAATGCCGTCTTCGGCAAGTGTATGGAGAACGTCCGTAAACGCATGAACCTGGAGCTGGTTAGCAACTCGAAGAGGTTAATGAAGCTGATCGTCAAGCCCTCTTTCAAGGACAGGATCATATACGACGAGTCGCTATGCGCTGTCGAGCTGTCCAAGACCTCGGCCCATTTGGATAAACCTATTTACGTAGGCGCTACGGTCCTGGACTCCAGTAAGACCTTAATGTATTCATTTCATTACGATGTCATGAGGAAGAGGTACGGGTCGAAAATCGACCTCCTGTACATGGACACAGACAGCTTCTTTTATGACATCGAGACTCCGGACTTTTACTGCGACATGCAGGACCTAGAATTCAAGGCCTTCTTCGACACCTCCGACTACCCCCCCGGCACATCCGTGCCATTCCACTACCAACAAAAAAGTGCTTGGGAAGTACAAAGACGAGTGCAACGGCATCCCGATCGCCGAGTTCATAGGTTTGAGAGCGAAACTCTACACCTTCAGGACTGGTGAGGGGGATATCCGGAAGAAGGCCAAAGGCGTCAAAAAGAACGTGGTCAAGAAAGACATCACTTTTGACGACTATAGAAAGTGCCTCGAAGACCCCTCGTTGTGGTTGTACAGGGACATGAAAATGTTTCAATCCCGCAAGCATATAGTAAACACCATTGTGACTAGCAAGCTTGCACTGTGCAACTACGATGACAAGCGCATCGCCGTAGATGCCACCCGCACCTTGGCGTACGGACACAGAAACGTCCCGCCTGAGCTACGTAACGTTTTGGGTTAGGTCACATCCCTCCCCGCACATCCCGTTAGTCCCCCGCATATGTCTACTAGCCGACTTTATCCGACCTATAAACGTCGAACCGCACCAGTATTGGAGTTTACGCCGCACCAGTATTACTAGTTGTAAGAACATAGGTATATTGTTATTAGTCTCGAAACTAGGGCGAATGAGTTTGCGTCTCACTCGAGTCTGTCGAGCCGCATTACGTGATTGGATATGTTTGCGCATATAGTTTTTAAAAATTCTTATTTTATATTTCAGAAATATAAAAATTTGCTTCCCCAAACCGTTGCCTGAGGTTGTGGACATTTTTGGAAATGTAGAGATGGACGAGGAGATTGAAGATGAACAGGGTGAGGAGGTATGCGAGCAGTGCGAGGAGTTAAACGATGAAGAGGGGACGGCCTTTATTATAGATCTTCACGAGCTTCAGGACGATCTGGACGATCTAGACGAGCCTGATGACATCGGCGAAGACGCCCATCAGTTTCTTCAGGAACTAAGGGTGCTGTTCCCCTCGTACTCTTACGAGATGTTGTATCCGCTAGAGACTATGGTCCCATGCGCCGTCCATATACGTACAGATGCTTTGACTTCCATAAGTCATATCTACCATTCTGTCCATGATAGGTGGCCACAGTGCGTACCGTACATCTCATGCTTTACCTGAACCGTTCGCTCATTTCTTAGCAATCGGTAGTATGATACCATGTCTATTTTTGTTATAGGCTATGTACATCGAGAGGAATAAGCCAAAGATGTTTACAATCGAGGAGGTAGAAGCTGAGATGGTTAAGGATGATTCGGAGGCGGGCGACGACGTCTTGTCGATCGGGACGGTCGCCGTCGAAGAGGCCGACATGGATTCGGCGACGTATGAGTCCATTGGCAACCACATGGACTTGACGGCGTATGAGACCGTGGACGACCTCGTAGACTCTGAGGACGAGGAACCATCCATGGACGATCTCGTAGACTCTGAGGACGAGGACGAGGAAGTGTCCACGGATGACCTCGTAGACTCTGAGGACGAGGAAGTCTGCCAGATGTGTCAGAACGTAGGGAACGAATTCGGATTTTCGTTTCGAATATGTGTCGAAGAAGTAGAGGACCTCAGACAGGTCGGAGACTTCTTTCGATTTGTCGCGTGAACCTTTTTCGACTGCCTCGTAAGACCGATTTACATAAATAGTAATTATGTAAGGGTTGAGGAAACCGAGCTCGGCCCTATACATTTCCCATCCCACATGGCGATTGATGTAGAGGAAGGCGCACATGCGCGAACCATATATCATGCAATCCACGATCGATGGCCGCAGTTCGTTCCCTATGTCTATGTATGATAATCCCAACAATTGTAGTGTTTTACTTATTAAGCTCATCGTCATACACGTATTCGTTTTCATCATCATCATCATCGTCATCATCATCATCATCATCATCATCTCATAAACATCTTATATATTAATAAATTGTATGTTCCGCAATCTTATATATTAATAAATTGTATGTTTCGCAATGAGTTAGTCTTTTCATTTCTCCAACACTAAACCACCTATAGTACCTAAAACACATGGAGACAGGATCGGTGCTCGATTCCTGAGAGGGTCTGTCCCTGACAGATTCTCGCATCGTGCTGCGCTTTCGCTTCACGATCGGCAAAGCCCTCTGGCTTTAGCAATACTTATATCTAAGGTGAGAAGGATGGTGAATAAAAACAAGTTCGAATAGAGTTGATACATATATTCTGAAATCAAAGTACTAGACTAATGTTACAAAAGTTCAGACTCTACAAGCAGCCGTACATGTGGGGAAAAAAACGAATCGAGGTTACAGGACGCGGCTTTACTGGCTGACGCAACAGTTAAAACTGCATTGCATGCAGTGTTTTCTCTTCTTGGTAATGGTCCATTCGTCTTCGCCGTCATCGCTCTCCTGTTGAGCGTGTTCTTCGCAGGGCATCTCCAAGAGTAGTTCTTTATCATTCTTGAGGTATGGCGGTAAGTCGTTGTATACGTTGGATATGCAGTTGCCGTAATGGTCCAAGAGAAACTCAGTAGTGTAAAAATGAGAGATCCAGCACAACCTTGACCTTTGACCTGGCGGCTCGAGCGCAACCTTGACCTTTGACCTCGACTTTGAAAAAAAAAAAAAAAAAAAAAATTCCGCCAAAAAAAAAAAAAAAAAAAAAAAAAACCGCCAAAAAAAAAAAAAAAAAAAAAAAAAAAAAAAATTCCGCCAAAAAAAAAAAAAAAAAACCGCCAAAAAAAAAAAAAAAAAAAAAAAACGCCAAAAAAAAAAAAAAAAAAAAAAAAACGCGCACGCGCGCGCACACACGAAAAATTTGGCAAAGTTCCAAACCTGATTTTCTCCGCAACCGCTGGGCCGATTTTGATGCGGACGGCACCCACGTGACCGGGAGATCGAGATCTACAAGATAAGCCTTAATCCGTAGCCGTATCCCCGATGGAACCCGAGATAGCTTGTAACACGTGACCCGGGGGTCGGATCAACGAGGTTCAGGTGCGCGCAGGATCCGGACGCTCCGTAGACCGCGTTACGTCCGGTTTCGACCGTTAGGTTCTTTCGGGACCCTAAATATATAAATTTAGGAAATATGTTACCGTCAAAAAATAACGCGGGACGGACCGCAAGACTCGTCGCACCACCCGCAGGACATCCGTATCACTACCCGACGAGGTGAAGACTAATGATTGGGGCGATGAAATCTGTTTACTTGCAACTCTATTCTTTTAATTTTGACAATGACGCATGTTGTTGTTACGAGTCACGTGGCATGCGCGTGCCTTTCATTGACGTCATTCGTTTTTTATCTATGCACGCGCCAGACTATTGATCGGGATGATGCAACTTGTTGTTGCAATTAAAGATGATGCAACGTGTTTACTTTGTTTATTTGCAGTGACGTCATCCGTTTTTTATCTGTGCACGCGCCAGACTAATGATCGGGATGATGCAACTTGTTTATTGCAATTAATTTTTCTAGATGATGCAACATATCATCCGTTAAAGTCACGAGCCGTCGACTCAGCGATAAGGTGTTTGTTTCAATTTTTTAAAAACCGTTGACGTCATACCGCTTGTTATTCTCATTATGTACACAGAACCGCAGACTCAGCTTTTCCAATGCATTAGCATAGGGTAATTATGTGTATAAAAGCGCGTCGATTTTCCCATCGAATCATAACTCTACTGCCAGTAGTATCCACTGCCAGTCCGCTGACGTCGCAGTTCTTCTGATTCATCTCTACCTACCTACCGTTAATTGAAGGTGAGTTTTATTCTACTTTAAGCAATCAAATTGAACTTTAAATATTTTTAAATTTTAAAAGACTTTAGCACTTTTATGAAATATGCACTTTGAATCTTTTATAAAAATTAAAACCTAAAATCTGTTTATAAAATTATGACGTAGAACCTCGTACGAATTTAACGACGGGTAATAAGTTGCCGGTACAGCAACAACACCAGTTTTAACCGTTGTTGGTACAGCAACAACAACAACAACCGTAACAACATCAGTTTCAGCGTTTGCTATTATAAATACGGAATAACAATTCCCATACCTAAATTAAATTGGTCCAACCGCATGTTGGTAGTTCAGTAACGCATGTAAAACGCTCGTTCACTGAATATTTAGTCTGTTGTTTTAATCTGCAGCAACAACAACCGATACCGACTTAAACGTAGAATTAAATAAATTTGAACTTAACATCTTCTTATAAAATTAAGACTTTTAATAGTCGAACTTAGAACGTAGTAGTATTAAAACGAGTCTCTAATGCGTGTTTCTGGTTTTGTTCTGTTTTAGTTTAAAACCATCCTACCACCAGCAACAACGTCAACAATCAACAACAAAATCAATTTGATTGATCACAGCTCTTATTTAAAGGTTGGTCTTATTATAAATACTATACTGTAATAATAATAATTTACATACTAAAAAGTAAGGGAGATTTGTTTTAACCGCATGTGATGAGTGTAGCAAAGCGAATTCAAATAAATATTTAATTTAGAAACCCTTGACTAGTCTCTAATGTGTGTTTCTGTTTGTGTTCCGTTTCAGATTAAAATCGACCATCACCACCGCCGCTACCACCACCATCACCACCGACAACACCAACAACAACAACTCCATCAACCACCGAGGCTACATATCCCACCGTAAGTAATTTTTTCGTTGGTACAAATTAACTAAGTAATTAATAAGATAATATCGTCGGCATAGAGAACATGGCTACAAACCTTCTATGTTTGGAAACCGCAGCCGAGACTGGGGCATATGCAGATACAAACCTTACAAGTGACGTAGTGTTGTACAATCTGCTTTCATCCCAGCCTCCACCATCCGTTTACTCATATCTATGTGAAGGATCTAAGATCCGAAAAGAATATGAGAACCGTAGTAGTAGGAAGGATAAAAGATTTATGTCAGTACAGGCGAATGTGCCACAAGGTGACTGCAGCCGCAGTGATATATTTCGATCGGTTCCTTAACCGGAAGCCCGATACTGAACCGAATGAGTTACAGCTACTGGCATGCTCGTGTATGCTGATAAGTTCAAAATTTACGAGGCGTACGGATGCCTCAGACAGAATGACGGGATGCGCATTCCATCGTATTATTAGTAGCAGTATTAGTATTAGTATTAGTATTAGTGTTAGTATTAATAGAATAAATGTATTAAACTTTTTATCATTGTTTTCATTTCAAAGTACCATACTTTTCCCGTTAAAATAAAACATATGGTTTTGCAGGAAATATGGAAAGGCAAGCCAAACGAATCAGGTTGGAACAAGCTGCAGAGTCTGGCACCTTTTGCGTCTTGGAAAATGCGTTCGGATGTAACCTCCGGACGTATTACTACAAGAACGCAAACGAAGAACTTAAAGACGTGCCAGTGCTCCTTATCCACCTGAGGGAAGAGATGGAGTCGCTGCTCAAGGAGATGTCGACCTCCCTAAGATCGTTTAAATTCAACATCTTAGTGGAGTGCACGTACGAGAAGGCGTCGACGGGAGAGGTGCAAGATATAGGGTTCAAGACTGCCAACACCTGCGTCTTTCCCGGGTCGGATATAGGAGCGCTTGTAGACATGTGCGTCCAAAAGCTTGTAGATGAGGAGGTAGAGTTCTTGGGAAAGGGGAGCGGATGGTCTCTAGTATCTGTCGATGGGATCCTCCTCAGAATCAACCGATATAGACCGCTCAGAGGCTCATCATACCTTCCCCTTCCGCCGTTTGTCAAGAACCGCGGAGCTGTTATCAACGTCAAGAACCGCGACGCAAGGTGCTTCAAGTGGGCTATCCTGTGTAAACACGTAACAGGCCGTGACAGGGACAGAATCGATAGACGATACGACGCCTTGCTTGACAAGTATGACTTCAGCATGGTAGAGTTCCCCACACCTATCAACCAAGTAAAGGCCTTCGCCAAGGCCAACGGAGTGTCCGTCAACGTGTACGGGATAGCCGAAAAAGAGGCAATAGAACCTCTAGTCGTCGCTGATGTCGAAAAGGACGATCACTTCGATCTCCTCCTGGTCGCAGAGGGTGACGCTCAGCATTATTGTTACATCAACAATTTTAATCGGCTCATCAGGTCACAGCTGACGAAACATGAACACAAAATCGACGTATGCAAGCGATGTTTCACTTTCTATAACGACTACCCTAAGGGTAGGGAGAAGATGGCGGCCCACCGCGAGTACTGTATAGAGAACTCCCCATGCAGTTTCACGATGTCCAAACCTAATGATGACACTCCTCCGATGATGAAATTCGAAAACTACAATCACGTATTCCCCGTCCCAACGTACGAACCGCTCCGAGGCTCGTCTTACCTTCCCCTTCCGCCGTTTGTCGAGAACCGCGGAGCTGTTATCAACGTCAAGAACCGTGACGAAAGGTGCTTCAAGTGGGCTATCCTGTGTAAACATGTGTCAGGTCGTAACAGGGACAGACTCGACGGACGATACGACGCCCTGCTTGACAAGTACGATTTCAGTATGGTAGATTTCCCCACTTCCTTCAGTCAAGTAAAGGCCTTCGCCAAGGTCAACGGGGTGTCCGTCAACGTGTACGGGATAGCCGAAAAAGAGGCAATAGAACCTCTAGTCGTATCAGACGTTGAAAAGGACGTCCATTTCGACCTCCTTCTCATAGCTGACGGTGATAAGCAGCACTATTGTTTCATCAACAATTTTAGTCGTCTCATCAGGTCACAGCTGACGAAACATAATGGTCAAATAGATATATGCAAGAGGTGTTTCACCTTCTACAACGATGACCCCAAGGGCCGTGAGGCGATGACTGTTCACAGGGAGTACTGTGTGGACAATCCGCCATGCAGGATCACCCTACCCAAACCTAACGATGATGGAACTCCCCCAGTGATGAAATTCAAAAATTATCATAATATATTCCCAGTCCCGATAGTTGCGTATGCCGATTTTGAGTGCATACTCAAACCGACTGGAGGATACCTCCCCAAACCGTCATCTTCTTTCACTATAGCCACGGAGCGTCACGTTCCCATGAGCTACGGGATGTATTTTGTAGTTGACCCGTCGCTTCCCGACGACATTGCCCAGTTAGTGCCGAAAACGCCCTTGCTTTATAGAGGCCCTGACGCGACCGAGCACTTTATGCAAACTCTAAAAGACATAGTCGAACGGGTAGCCGCAGCGTCGGACCGTAACGTTCCTATGGTCTTCACGGCTCAGGACGAGCTTTCGTTCAAAGCCGCCATAAGATGTCAGATGTGCGATGTAGCGTTCGGGCCTAAGGCGAGACCCAACAGGGATCATTGTCATCTGACTGGAAAGTATAGGACCGCTCTCTGTTCAAAATGCAATCTGATGAGACAGAACCAGAAGTTCTTGCCCGTCTTCATCCACAACTCGTCCAATTATGACTCACATTTCATAGTCAGACAGCTCGGCTATGACGAGAAGAAGATATCCGTCATCCCCAATTCTACGGAGAAGTACGTTTCCTTCTCCAAAAACATAACCAAGACGCTAGCCGTGAGGTTTGTCGACACTTTTAGGTTCATGGCCAGCAGCCTGAGCGTTCTGGTAGACAACCTCCCTCCCGAAGGCTTCTCCCATACCGAGTCTTTCTTTAACGGGACGCAGCTGCCCCTGGTGAAGAGGAAAGGCGTGTACCCTTACGAGTACACCGACTCGTGGGAGAGACTCGATGAGACGGAACTCCCGCCTCAGGAAGCATTCTACAGCAGCCTCACCGGGGAGAACATTTCAGACGACGACTATCGTCACGCCCTGAAAGTGTGGGACAGTTTTAACATCCGTACGCTGGGTGAGTACTCCGACTTGTACCTCAAGTGCGACGTCCTCCTGTTAGCCGACGTCTTTGAGAATTTCAGGTCGCTGTGCAGGAAGGAATACGGGCTCGATTGCGCCCATTACTACACCGTCCCAGGTTTCTCTTTTGACGCCATGTTGTATAAGACGCGAGTAGAACTGGAACTCATAACGGACTATGATATGTACATGTTTCTGGAGAGAGGAATCCGAGGAGGAATCTCTGTTTGCGTCAAGAAACACGCCAAGGCCAACAACCCTTATGTGGAAGGTTACGACCCCGAGCTGCCCTCCAACTACCTCATGTATGTGGACGCCAATAACCTATATGGTTGGGCGATGAGTGAGAACCTTCCGTACAAGGATTTTGACTGGATCGAGGATGAAGAGAGAAAGAACAGGTTGATCTCGAATTTAAGTGTCATCCCCGACGACTCCTCGCTGGGCTTCTTCCTCGAGGTGGACGTGGAATACCCTACGGACGCTGAGACGCAAGACTGCCACAACGACCTTCCGTTCATGGCTGAAAACGCGACCCCTCCCAGAGCCAGAAACCCCAAACTCCTGACCACCCTGCAAAACAAGACCAGGTACGTTTGCCACTACGGTCTCCTTAAGCAGGCCATGGCACATGGTCTAAAGGTGACCAAAGTCCACAGAGTCCTCCAATTTCAACAGTCTGCATGGCTCAAGCCTTACATAGACCTGAACACCCTTAACAGGCAGTCTGCCCGCAATGCCTTCGAGAAGGACTTCTTCAAACTGCTGAACAATGCCGTCTTCGGCAAGTGTATGGAGAACGTCCGTAAACGCATGAACCTGGAGCTGGTTAGCAACTCGAAGAGGTTAATGAAGCTGATTGCCAAGCCCTCTTTCAAGGACAGGATCATATACGACGAGTCGCTATGCGCTGTCGAGCTGTCCAAGACCTCGGCCCATTTGGATAAACCTATTTACGTAGGCGCTACGGTCCTGGACTCCAGTAAGACCTTAATGTATTCATTTCATTACGATGTCATGAAGAAGAGGTACGGGTCGAAAATCGACCTCCTGTACATGGATACAGACAGCTTCTTTTATGACATCGAGACCTCCGATTTTTACCGCGACATGCAGGACCCCGAATTCAAGGCCTTCTTCGACACCTCCGACTACCCTCCGACACACCCATGCCATTCCGCCACCAACAAAAAAGTGCTCGGGAAGTTCAAAGACGAGTGCAACGGTATCCCGATCGCCGAGTTTATAGGTTTGAGAGCGAAACTCTACACCTTCAGGACTGGCGAGGGTAATGTCAAGAAGAAGGCTAAAGGCGTCAAAAAGAACGTGGTCAAGAAAGACATCACTTTTGACGACTACAGAAAGTGCCTCGAAGACCCCTCGTTGTGGTTGTACAGGGACATGAAAATGTTTCAATCCCGCAAGCATATAGTAAACACCATTATGACTAGCAAGCTTGCGCTGTGCAACTACGACGATAAGCGCATCGCCGTAGATGCCACCCACACCTTGGCGTACGGACACAGAAACGTCCCGCCTGAGCTCCATAACGATTTGGGTTAGGTCACATCCCTCCCGCACATCCCGTTAGTCCCCGCATATGTCTACTAGCCGACTTTATCCGACCTCTAAACGTTGAACCGCACCAGTATTGGAGTTTCATCAGTATTATTAGTCGTAAGAACTTAAGAGCTCATCGCCATACATGTATTCGTTTTCATCTTCATCATCATCATCTTATATCAATAAATGTTTTATTCTTTTATGAATCTGTCTTTTATTTCTTGTAACCTAAACCGTCTATAGTACCTAAAATACATGCAGGCAGGATCGGTGCTCGATTGCTGGGAGGGTCTGTCCCCGACAGATCCTCGCATCGTGCTGCGCTTTCGCTTCACGATCGACAAAAGCCCTCAGGCTTCGGCAAGACTTATATCTACAGGTGTAAAGGTGTTGAAATGATGACACGTTTTGAAAATAAGTTTAATACATATATTCTGAAATCAAAGTACTAGACTAATGTTACAAAAGTTCAGACTCTACAAGCAGCCGTACATGTAGGAAAAAACGAATCGAGGTTACAAGACACGACTTTACTGGCTGACGGGACAGTTAAAAATGCATTGCTTGCAGTGTTTTCTCTTCTTGGTAATGGTCCATTCGTCTTCGCCGTAGTCGCTCTCCTGTTGAGCGTGTTCTTCGCAGGGCATCTCCGACAGTAGTTCTTTATCATTCTTGAGGTATGACGGTAAGTCGTTGTATACGGCGGTTATGCAGTTGCCGTAATGGTCCAAGAGAAATTCCTTGGGTAAGTAGCGGAGGGCTTCAGGCCCAGGGTTGTTGAAGCCTGAGTCCAACACCTTTTTTATGCACTCCCCTACTTTGTTTACCGTGTCGAAGACGACGCTCTTTTCTTTCCACCACGCCTTTATCACCTCAGCCCTCTTGAGGGAGCAGTCCGAGTGGGAAAACGGACACTGGATGTCCGACCCGTGCGTATGCATGAGGCGTTCGACCGAGGGACAGTCGTAGTCGTCGAGGTCTGAGATCTTTAGGTCGTCGCACATCAATAGCCGCTCTAATGTCTTCTTGTTCTCCTTTCCTTACAAATATCTTCCCGCCAGACACGGCCCCCGTCAGCAAGCGGTAGAGCTGTGCGTAGTCGACGAACCCGCTGTTCCACCGTATCCCTATTCTGTCTTGACCTTCCCAGATGCGCGCTTTCTTGGACGGTGTGAGTACACCGTAAAAGTCGTAAGGAGGCTTGAACAGATAATGATGCTTGACGCTACCTTCTACCGAGAGGACTACCAGCTCCTTGATGACCGTCTCGTAATCCGAAGGTCTGATGACCTGAAAATCTACAATGAAGGAAGGCATGTTGTTGCGCGCGACGAGACCTAGCGCACACTGGTTAATTTATCCTCCTGACGGCTCCTGTTAAAGGCGTGTACTGAAGGATGCAATCTGTGATTATCAAGCAGTAGGCGGAGGTATTGGCAGGGATGTTGTTTTTACACCCGATCTCGATCCTGATGTCTATGGCGCCGGTGTTCAGCGACTCGTTCTGCTTCGAGCAGTCGATAAAGAAGAGGGGGACTTTGGTCTTGAAGGTCGAGAAATCGATTAGGGGGTGGTTGACCTGTCCTCCGTAGTAGACCTTATGGAACCGCTTAAAGTTTTCGTAAAACATCGAGTACTCTCCCTTCGCGTTTTCGTACGGGTAGTACACGGAATTGAGGTAGAGTTTGATGTCCTGGAGCTCGCAGTGGTCGAAATGAGTTGATACCGCCGTCTTGGTCTTCTTGTCCGTCTGCAGTCCTACTATGACGTAGCGGGGCTTATCCGCCTGGGAGGAGGACTTGACGGTCCAGATCACGTCGGTGCTCTGCGGTAAGATGGGGTACTCGTACAGGTTCCATCTGCGGAAGGCCATCGATATGGGCGCGTCCTGATCCACCATCCTGAGCAACGGGAGTCTGTGCTGGTCGGAAAGCCTGACGTAAGGCATCTTCCACTCCACCTTGGTAAGAGTCAGCTTGTAGTCCTTGCCTGCGGGTACCGCTACGGCGCGATCGTCGGTAGCCGACCTTAGCAGGATAAGTTCCAGTTTGGCGTTGACTATTATGCGGCGGTAATCCTCGCAGAATCCCATGATCCTCTTCAGCGGGACGTAAGCCGAAAGCCTACCTGTGGTGCTGTTGGCGATAGCCGTTACGGCGTCCTTGTTCCACCCTTCCACGTCTATAGAGTGTTGTTCGCCGTACCTGAAGGACGGAATATTTTTCAAGGCCGTCGTTACACCGACGTTTCGCACCCTGTCCACTTCGATACCGTTCATCTCCAGCCTTATCTCTTCAAACAGGAAAGCGGGCCAGTTGTCAGAAAGAGCCAGGGCCGCATCCAAAGTATCGTCGGACGCCGAAAGTTTCACGTCCACAAACAGCAGGCTGTCGCAAGGTAGGGTGTACACGTCCTGTTGGTTCACGGGTATCCTTATCTCGTCGTTGTTGTTGAAAGTCGACGACGCGTACGGAGTGTGAGTATGCATCTCCATGCCTATGATGGCATCGTCCGCTACGGCGTTAGAGGATCCCACGTCTATTATATAGCTCATTTCTGCAGCACGATGAAACCCAACGATCTTAGAAAAGCAGCGTTATCTGAGGAGAGTCTCTTCTTTTTCACTTCACCAAGTGGCGGGTCGAGCTCTACAGGACGAATGTTCTTCGCTCCGTCCGGTACGGTTCTTTTATAACCCTCTTCCAGGTAGACTAACCCCATCGCGTACGTCTTTTAAGGTGAAGCCTGAGGCTGATGACTTCGTTCTGAAAGCTTATCGGTCTTCCGTCCTGATCCACCACAGAGACGGACAGTCTTCCTATCCTCGATGTGTTTACGGGTAGGTAGATGACGTTCTTGGGAACTTCGATTATCTTATAACCCCGTTCCACCTGCGGGAAGAACTCGTGCAGGGTATGTCCTTCGGCTCCGTTAGTATACGAGCCCCGCACGATGTTGCAAGTCAACCGGATGGCGTTCACGGCCGTAATGTTGACAGGGCGCTGGGACGTGTACCATTTATTAGGTTCGAGGATCACCGCATCGAACCCCAGCACCTCTCTGATGGTTCCGGGTACGGAAAAGTCTACCTTTTCTCCGCAGAATATCGAGCACTTTAGAGTGGTGGGGTCTACGACCATGTTAAGTCTTGGGAGCGGACGGCATTCCGTCTTTGATCCCTTTGACGTCTCCTTCTTCGCTTTCGCTTCCTCCTCCTCCCTTTTCGCTTTCGCTTTCGCTTCCTCCTCCGCCCTTTTCGCTTTAGCTTCCTCCTCCGCCCTTTTCGCGGCCCTTATTTTCGCCGCATTCTCCAATCTCTTAAGGACCTCATCGAGAGGGTCGGTACTCGATCTCTCTTTCCTTTTTCCTTTCTGTTCCTTTTTCCGCTCCTTCGAGAGCTTTTGGTACTTGAGGGATCCTGCGTCTTCAACATCGGTACGGTTTTCGTATTGCTCCGCGTCTCTGCTGCTGCCGCAGTTCACTCCGCCGTACATCTCCAACATCTCGTATTTGATCTTTGAGTGGATGTCGTCAATCTCGTACATGCCTTCGGGCAGCTCCACCTTCATCCCGTCGCCGAAGCAGAACAGGTTATTCACCCCTTTCCGCACGTTGGGTATGTTGTTGTAGCTCATGAAATCTACCAGGCCTATCTCCCACTGGCCCTCTCCGAGGTCTATGGGAGGGAAGTAATCGACCTCGATCGTAGAGCTCTTACCGCTTAGGCACAACATCTTTACCCGATAGAAACTCTAGGCACAGATGTCCGCAGACGACTGAATCAAAGTCCTGCCTCCTGGCGTAATTATATCTTATGATGTTCGGTCCGTCTTCTCCGTTCTCGAGGTACCTTACCAGCTCTACGGGAGGCCTCAGGTTACCGTAGCTGTCAAAGTACTCTACGACCGCACCGGTCTTCCTGTAACAACATACCCAGTGGGTCCCTTCGTTCCTCGCGCTGTCCAAGTTGACGATGGCTGATTCGTTTTCGTAGGGTCTATGGGGGAGCTTGTCACGCATAAACACCCCTCTAAAGTTCGAGATTTCGAGTGCGTCGGCAGCCGCCATCAATTGACTATCGGACAGGGGTTTGTTCGGAAGTTTCAACGAAGTTTTTTTTTCCTTAGTCCGCATCCCGCGTGCTGCGTAGGGTACGGTTTCAAATACAGTCCCTCACCTCGTCGGGTAGTGCTACGGTTAGTCCTGCGGGTGGTGCGACGGGTAGTCTTGCTAGAGGTCTTACGAACGGTCTTCCTACGGGCAGTCTTCCTACGGGCGGTCTTCCCGGTCTGCCTTCGCTTGATCCTCCCGCCGAACTTGCTTTTAGCTTTCATTATGTTGGTCACCGCCCAGGCGGCCGCTTTCTCCGCTATGCTGGAGTCGGACGCTCTCACCCTCTCCCAGGCTCTATCTGCTAACACGCGGTCTGCTTCGGCCCTGCCCGCCGAGTCTTTGCGGTTGTGGTAGGCTATGTCGTGCTGTTTGCACGCGGCGTCGAGAGGGTTGATGCCCGGGTCTCCTCTTCTCAATCTCTTCTGCAGGTCCGTCCCCGGTCCGCAGTACTGATAGCCCGGTATGTGGAGTTCCACGGGTAAAACGTCTATCGCTTTGTTCAATACGGTTCCTACGACGTTCTCTGCAGCTCCTAAGACTCCGCTCGCGATGCTCCCTACCAGTCCGGCTCCTGAATGCGATCTGCTGCGAAACGTGTTGCATCTCCCCATTTTAAGGTCGGAATGAAGCTCGAGGACCCGTGTTTCCTTATTTATGATGCGCTTTTTCCCTCCAGGCGTGACGATACGTCCTCAAACTCTTTGCGCAGCTTTTGGACCTCATCGCGCATTTTCAACATTTCGTCGACTCGCTCGTCTTTGACGGGATCTGAAACTTTCATCTTTTCGGCGTGGGAGGAAAGGTACTCTTTCAAGTACTTGAGGTTGATGGCGTCTTCTTCTTCGATCGGATCTCCTACTTGCGCCATCCTGCGACCGTAAAGGTCGTAGTAAGGTTCGCCACCGCCCTCCTCCAAGACCTCGAGGACACCGTAATCTTCAGCGTAAGCTTGGATGAGCCTCATGCATTCGTTGACGTTGACCGCGTCCGTATACGACTGGGCTACGCCTACGCGACAGATTCTCCGGTCTCTCATGTCCATATCTCCATCTGCGGTAACCCTGTAAGGGGTGAGAAAACGACGTACGGATCTTCCAGTGTCCATAGCGAGAATGAGGGTTACAGACGTAGATCTCCTCTTATAAGCCCCAGCTCTTTGAGTTCCTCGACTATTGAATTTATCTCGCTGTCGTGACCCGTATGGCCCGAGTCTTTAGAAGCTACGAGGAGTCTAAGCCTGTCGCAAAGCTCGTTGGGATCGTCGAAATATACGTACTCGGTCTTCCTGTTTCCGTTCAGCTCCATCATAGGCCCGGCTCGTATACCCTTACCGCGCTTCGGTCGGTCCGGCTTCGGAGGGAAAAGCCGGCTTATGATTGAGACGTACTTTTTCCCTGTGTTGGCCTTCACTTGACCTAGCGCCGAGTTGTTCCTTCTGTGAGCGCTTGTGGCTTCCAATAAGTTTTTGTACTCCTCCAAGTCTTCTTCCGAGTAGATGAACGGATCGGGTTTCCTTTTGAATATCAGCTCGTACAGACCGTGCGTGCCTGGGTACGATACGTCTCCGACGATTATCGAGTCGTCAGGCTTGAGTTGTACCGTAGAATCACCCATCACCAATTCGCTGCCTTCGAAGTGTACCCCGTATGTAGAATCCGTATTGTTGTCGGAGTCTGTGATGGCCTCATGCATGTACTGACGGGCCAGACGTCCGGGAAACGTGTTCTTGACCCATACGGAAGCTCGAACCTTACCTAGAGGCGTCGAAAGCATCTCCTCTATAGTGGTAGGCGTGCTAAACTCCTCCTCGCGAGGTAAAGTCCTCGCCGGGGTGGCGTGAGGTCTGGAAGCGTCCCTCATCTCAGCGGAATTCCCGACAGTTGCATCGTCCTCCGTGAACTCCACTGGGAGGCTGACGCTCGTATCCATCTCATCCATCCTATGGGGGTCTCCCGCATCCATCGGTTCGTCCGAGGTCTTCTTCTTAGTATGCCGAGGTCCGAACCCGTCGCTACTCCTCTTCAGATTGGAATACCTGTAGGGTCCGGTCATCAGATCCTTCCATGAGTCGTCGATACTTTTACCTGCGACTCTGTCTTCTTCGTCATCATCATCATCATCATCATCATCATCATCGTCAAGAGCTTTAACCCGGCTAAAAGGCCGCTTTTCAGGTTTCGTCCTAAAAGGCTTCAATGTCTCCCTACGCTTTACTCCCTTCAACGGTTCGCTCGTTGAGGAAGGGTCGGTCTCGGCTTTCTTCTCGTTCAACAGCTTCGATAGTGGGTCGGTTAGCGGTTTGAGCTGCTTCTGTATCCTGAGATCTTCCTCAGTCAAGCCATGCTTCAGAACTAGTTGCTTCTCTCTAATCCTCCTGCGTAACTCTGCGATCTCCAGAACTAGATTCTCGTCGACCTGTCTCGAAGCCATCTCATCATCTATTAACGCAGTACCTTTCCACTACCGTCAATATATACACGACCTGCGACTGTACAGCTTTTTCCAGCTTTTTCCTGCTAGCTGCGCAGCTTTTTCCAGCTTTTTCCAGCTTTTTCCTGCTAGCTGCGCAGCTTTTTCCTGCTTATTCCTGCTAGCTGCGCAGCTTTTTCCTGCTTATTCCTGCTAGCTGCGCAGCTTTTTCCTGCTTATTCCTGCTAGCTGCGCAGCTTTTTCCAGCTTTTTCCTGCTAGCTGCGCAGCTTTTTCCTGCTTATTCCTGCTAGCTGCGCAGCTTTTTCCTGCTTATTCCTGCTAGCTGCGCAGCTTTTTCCTGCTTATTCCTGCTAGCTGCGCAGCTTTTTCCTGCTTATTCCTGCTAGCTGCGCAGCTTTTTCCTGCTTATTCCTGCTAGCTGCGCAGCTTTTTCCTGCTTATTCCTGCTAGCTGCGCAGCTTTTTCCTGCTTATTCCTGCTAGCTGCGCAGCTTTTTCCTGCTTATTCCTGCTAGCTGCGCAGCTTTTTCCTGCTTATTCCTGCTAGCTGCGCAGCTTTTTCCTGCTTATTCCTGCTAGCTGCGCAGCTTTTTCCTGCTTATTCCTGCTAGCTGCGCAGCTTTTTCCTGCTTATTCCTGCTAGCTGCGCAGCTTTTTCCTGCTTATTCCTGCTAGCTGCGCAGCTTTTTCCTGCTTATTCCTGCTAGCTGCGCAGCTTTTTCCTGCTTATTCCTGCTAGCTGCGCAGCTTTTTCCAGCTTTTTCCTGCTAGCTGCGCAGCTTTTTCCAGCCTTTTCCTGCTAGCTGCGCAGCTTTTTCCAGCTTATTCCTGCTAGCTGCACAGCTTTTTCCTGCTTATTCCTGCTAGCTGCGCAGCTTTTTCCTGCTTATTCCTGCTAGCTGCGCAGCTTTTTCGAGCTTTTTCCTGCTAGCTGCGCAGCTTTTTCCAGCTTATTCCTGCTAGCTGCGCAGCTTTTTCCTGCTGTATGTCGGTCTAAACGGGCCGTAGTTCGGTGACGAACGTATCGTAATTAAATCTATAGCGACCGCCGAGGGTTTTTCTCTCTTTGTCGACTACCAGAAACCCGTTCTGGTTTCGAGACCATGCCTCACCGCACATATTCTTGAACTCTTCAAAAGTCATATCGGGGACTACATGATCGTTAAAGATATGGCGTAAGTTGCGCTCGTCCTGACGGAACACGAGTAAAAAATTTGCATTATCCCTAACGAGCTGTTTAGGCGCCTTACTGTATGTCTGACATAGGTAAAATACGTCCAGGTTGTTATGTCTCCCCATAGCAAAGTACTTTACAACGTTGTGTTGTTTCTCGCATACAACATCGTCAAAGATCATCACGGAATTGGGCTCTACATCTTCTGGAGGCGGGACTTGCGCGTTGTCGCTGAATTCGTGATAGTCTACACCCTCCATATCATGAAACACCCGCTCCAAAAACCTATACTTGGGTTGGTGCAGTGATTTTGAAAATACGTACACATTGCAGAACCTCAGCCCGTTGGGGTCGAACAGCAGGTTGATTATTGCGTTTGTCTTGCCACAATTCGACGGACCTACGGCCAAACATCTGATACTATTCGGCAGGAGGCGACCGTGTCTGTTTCTCGTTTCGCCTATTTCTCCCGACTCGATAAGCACATCTAAGTTGACGACAGGGAGTTTCTCCTTCTGCTCCCTACACCTCATTTTGCTCTAGTAACCGATAAACCTACATTACAGCTCTTATATAAGGTCTTTCTTGTCGATCCATGAATCGTGACTCTTGTCATGCCCTAACCACCTGACCAGCAACCTGTCACCTTTTCTCCTCAATACCTTCTCGACGAGGAATACGTCACCGTATTTCGTCTTGCTCAGTTCTTGGGCGTAAAAACTACCCTTGATCACATGTCCTTTTTCGTCTTTGAGCGAGTATGTGACGGGACGGGTGTGCAAAATACGATCTACGGTAAACACCTCATTGGTCCAATTGGGTATGTAACCCTTGTCGAAAGTCTTTTTGTACTTGCTGATCCTGACCTTATCTCCCTGCTCAAACTTGACGGTTTGGGGAGCGCGTTTCTTACGAGTATTGTACAATATATTTCTTAGCACCTCACCTTCGTTCCTCTTATTTACATCTACAGGTTTGAAACCTATAGTCCTGTGAGACCTGTTATTGTACTGAGACAGGAGGTCGTCTAAAAGACCTATCCAAACGTAATTGCCCCGTTCTGTAAACTTTCTCCACATCATCTCCTTCAGCGTCCTGTTGAACCGCTCTACTATCGAGGCCTTCTTCGGAGAGTAAGTGGAGTAGTGGTTGATCCCGTGTTTGGACAGCAGAGACCTCACAGACGCGTTATACCACTCTTTACCCTCGTCGGTATGAAAATGACGCATCTTGTGTTTTTTCAGTATGGGGCCGAGAGCGCTAGCGACTTCTTCAGACGTCTTGCTCTTGAGCGGTACGGCAATAGCAAATTTAGAAAAACAATTTATTACTGTCATTATGTATCTGTAGCCCTTATTGACTCTGGCGTATGGGATCATCTCGACAAGATCGGCCTGATACAAGTCGTCGATACCCTTCAGCTCTACGTTTCTGGTGGGATAGTTCCTGCGGGCTTGCTTGTGAAGCTCGCGCGCTATACCACTTCTCAAGCTCATCGTGCGTTGCACTGAGAGCGACACTGCTTATATCTAGGTTAAATAAGGATTTTGAAAGAAACAGACGTTATTTTTATATACATACATTTATTAATTAAATATTACAGCCTTGGATTTTTATATGAAGAGGCCTAGATCGATCACCTTCGGTTTATTCTCTTGCGAGTTTTTCTTCTTCTTCTATTTACTAACGGACAATATGGCGAAGCCTTCCTATGTTCGGTGTCTGGATCGTCGTCGACTCGCCATTGGTATAGCTCTACGCAGCATTCGATACATGCAGTGACGTCTAGTATACCCGTATAGTAGAACCCCGATTTTACGAGGTCGTCCACCCGAGGAGATTCATGAGGCCACTTCTGAAATGTTTCTTTAAAGATTATTTCGGAGACTTCTGCGACGTCTTGAAAAAATCTGTAACATTCCATTACTTCTTTGCCTAAACTGCATTCCGGACTCGAGTGGATGTGATTTTTACTCGCGTGTAGTAGAGTGGTATCGGAAGAGTTCCACCATCCGCATTCTTTACAAGTCGCGCGATTGGAGTCTGAGCAGTGGATCAGACCGCATCTTTCGAGGTCGGGTTTACCAGCATCCATCATCCTACGGCTCAGCAGTACCATTTTTACAAACATGGTCGATGTCGAACACAAGGCTGTCGACGTAGTCTTTGAGCGAATCTGTCAAGGTGAAGAACGAAATAGGCGAAGGCAATTCTAGCAGGAGCTCTAGCGGATCGAGGTAATGCACGAAGGCTTGTGGGAACGTCCCCTCGATTATCCCGTAGAATTCCTCCGAACACTCGATGTCGCCTAGTACGCAGCTTATCCGCCAGTTGTCGCTGTAAATGGCTCCTTCCGAGGAAGAATTCAGAGGGACATGCGTTCGAAGGTCTTCCGGGTCGAATAGACTAGAATTCTGTGCTGTAGTTCTAGCAGCTCTTTCCGAAACCGTATTAGTCTCCTGCGGTACTCTTCCTCCTTTCGTCGACGCCTGCAACAATGACAAAAACAAAAGATTACTAACGCCTATCGCAAAATTCGCACATCGCATAGGCTAACAGTAGTACGTGTGAAGCTCTGTTGGTCCTCTCGTAGCAGGTCTGCAATCGGTATTGACTGTTGAACTTGCATATGTCTTCATCGCAATGAGATCTTGGGGTCCTGTAATACCACCTATCCATCTCTGCGCTGAAAGCGCAAGTCATATTGCCATTCTGTAACGACTATGAACAGTAACCTACTTACAGCTAATTTATACAATCTGTATATTTACATATGATTGGAGCTCTTCATCGCCATCCAATGGTAATTCGTCTAGGATCGCTCAGGAATACATGCACTCCTTGGTGATGTGATGCGTCCATAAGTGCGGCTCTATATAATGCTCCCTGTTAAATATACACTTTATACGGTCAGGCTTCCCGTTCTCCTTCCAACAGTGGACGGTGTGGCGTATCAGGTCCTTGGGCGTGAACAGGTGATGCCTGCTGAACGGACAATCAAGGTACCGGGTGCTGAATGCTGACATCCTGAAAATAAACCAAGATTTACGTCGTCAACTCTAACCTACAAATAATTATGGTGTTATAAATTTGGTTACAAGTTCTGTTTCCATCTTACCTTTCAATAGTTATCGACCGATCGATGCCTCTCCGGGTTTGACCTGCCACCTAAGCAGCGTAGAGCGGTATACGTTTGGCAGTAGAGTTATGGTACACTGGGAAAAACCACGGCCTTTTATACAAATAATTACCCTATGCTAATGCATTGGAAACGCTGAGTCTGCGGTATTACATCATTTAGAAAAATTAATTGCAATAAACAAGTTGCATCATCCCGATCAATAGTCTGGCGCGTGCACAGATAAAAAACGGATGACGTCACTGCAAATAAACAAAGTAAACACGTTGCATCATCTTTAATTGCAATAACAAGTTGCATCATCCCGATCAATAGTCTGGCGCGTGCATAGATAAAAACGAATGACGTCAATGAAAGGCACGCGCATGCCACGTGACTCGTAACAACAACATGCGTCATTGTCAAAATTAAAAGAATAGAGTTGCAAGTAAACAGATTTCATCGCCCCAATCATTAGTCTTCACCTCGTCGGGTAGTGCTACGGATAGTCCTGCGGGTAGTGCGACGAGTCTTGCGGCCCTTCCCGCGTTATTTTTTGACGGTAACATATTTCCTAAATTTATATATTTAGGGTCCCGAAAGAACCTAACGGCCGAAACCGGACGTAACGCCCGTCCGCATCAAAATCGGCCCAGCGGTTGCGGAGAAAATCAGGTTTGGAACTTTGTCAAATTTTTCGTGTGCGCGCGCGCGTGCGCGTTTTTTTTTTTTTTTTTTTTTTTTTTTGGGTGGATTTTTTTTTTTTTTTTTTTTTTTTTTTTTTTTGGCGGTATTTTTTTTTTGGGCGGATTTTTTTTTTTTTTTTTTTTTTTTTTTTGGGCGGATTTTTTTTTTTTTTTTTTTTTTTTTTTGGCGGTTTTTTTTTTTTTTTTTTTTTTTTTTTGGGCGGAATTTTTTTTTTTTTTTTTTTTTTTTTTTTTTTTCAAAGTCGAGGTCAAAGGTCAAGGTTGCGCTCGAGCCGCCAGGTCAAAGGTCAAGGTTGTGCTGGATCTCTCATTTTTACACTACTAAACTCCTTGGGTAAGTAGCGGAGGGCTTCAGGCCCTGGGTTGTTGAGGCCCGAGTCCAACACCTTTTTTATGCACTCCCCTACTTTGTTTACCGTGTCGAAGACGACGCTCTTTTCTTTCCACCACGCCCTCATCACCTCGGCCCTCTTGAGGGAGCAGTCCGAGTGGGAAAACGGGCACTGTATGTCTGACCCGTGCATATACATGAGGTGCTCGATCGAGGGACAGTCGTAGTCGTCGAGGTCTGAAACCTTTAGGTCGTCGCACATCAATAGTCCCTCTAATGTCTTCCTGTTTTCCTTTCCTTTGACAAAGATCTTCCCGCCAGACACGGCCCCCGTCAGCAAGCGGTAGAGTTGTGTGTAGTCGACGAACCCGCTGTTCCATCGTATTCCGATTCTGTCTTGTCCTTCCCAGATGCGCGTTTTCTTGGAAGGTGTGAATACACCGTAAAAGTCGTAAGGAGGTTTGAACAGATAATGATGCTTGGCGCTACCTTCTACCGAGAGGACTACCAGCTCCTTGATGATCGTCTCGTAATCTGAAGGTCTGATGACCTGAAAATCTACAATGAAGGAAGGCATGTTGTTGCGCGCGACGAGACCTAGCACACAATGGTTAATTTATCCTCCTGACGGTCCCTGTTAAAGGCGAGTACTGAAGGATGCAATCTGTGATTATCAAGCAATAGGCCGTCGTATTGGTAGGGATGTTGTTTTTACACTCGATTTCGATCCTGATGTCTATGGCGCCAGTGTTCAGCGACTCGTTCTGCTTCGAGCAGTCGATAAAGAAGAGGGGGACTTTGGTCTTGAAGTTCGCGAAATCGATTAGGGGGTGGTTGACCTGTCCTCCGTAGTAGACCTTATGGAACCGCTTAAAGTTTTCGTAAAACAACGAGTATTCACCCTTAGCGTTTTCGTACGGGTAGTACACGGAATTGAGGTAGAGTTTGATGTCCTGGAGCTCGCAGTGGTCGAAATGAGATGATACCGCCGTCTTGACCTTCTTGTCCGTTTGCAGTCCTACTATGACGTAACGGGGCTTATCCGCCTGGGAGGAGGATTTGACGGTCCAGATCACGTCGGTGCTCTGCGGTAAGATGGGATATTCGTACAGGTTCCATCTGCGGAAGGCCATCGATATGGGCGCGTCCTGATCCACCATCCTGAGCAGCGGGAGTCTGTGCTGGTCGGAAAGCCTGACGTAAGGCATCTTCCACTCCACCTTGGTAAGAGTCAGCTTGTAGTCCTTGCCTGCAGGTACCGCTACGGCGCGATCGTCGGTAGCCGACCTTAGCATGATAAGTTCCAGCTTAGCGTTGACTATTATGCGACGGTAATCCTCGCAGAATCCCATGATCCTCTTCAGCGGAACGTGAGCCGAAAGCCTACCTGTGGTGCTGTTGGCGATAGCCGTTACGGCGTCCTTGTTCCACCCTTCCACGTCTATAGAGTGTTGTTCGCCGTACCTGAAGGACGGAATATTTTTCAAGGCCGTCGTTACACCGACGTTTCGCACCCTGTCCACTTCGATACCGTTCATCTCCAGCCTTATCTCTTCAAACAGGAAAGCAGGCCAGTTGTCAGAAAGAGCCAGGGTCGCATCCAAAGTACCATCAGACGCTGAAAGTTTCACGTCTACAAACAGCAGGCTGTCGCAAGGTAGGGTGTACACGTCCTGTTGGTTCACGGGTATCCTTATCTCATCGTTGTTGTTGAAAGTCGCTGACGCGTACGGAGTGTGAGTATGCATCTCCATGCCTATGATGGCATCGTCCGCTACGGCGTTAGAGGATCCTACGTCTATTATATAGCTCATTTCTGCAGCACGATGAAACCCAACGATCTTAGAAAAGCAGCGTTATCTGTAGAGAGTCTCTTCTTTTTCACTTCACCAAGTGGCGGGTCGGGCTCCGCAGGACGAATGTTCTTCGCTCCGTCCGGTACGGCTCTTTTATAACCCTCTTCCAGGTAGACTAACCCCATCGCGTACGTCTTTTAAGGTGAAGCCTGAGGCTGATGACTTCGTTCTGAAAGCTTATCGGTCTTCCGTCCTGATCCACCACAGAGACGGACAGTCTTCCTATCCTCGATGTGTTTACGGGTAGGTAGATGACGTTCTTGGGCACTTCGATTATCTTATAACCCCGTTCCACCTGCGGGAAGAACTCGTGCAGGGTATGTCCTTCGGAACCGTTAGTGTACGAGCCCCGCACGATGTTGCAAGTCAACTGGATGGCGTTCACGGCCGTAATGTTGACAGGGCGCTGAGACGTGTACCATTTATTAGGTTCGAGGATCACCGCATCGAACCCCAGCACCTCTCTGATGGTTCCGGGTACGGAAAAGTCTACCTTTTCTCCGCAGAATATCGAGCACTTTAGAGTGGTGGGGTCTACGACCATGTTAAGTCTTGGGAGCGGTCGGCATTCCGTCTTTGATCCCTTTGACGTCTCCTTCTTCGCATCGCTTAAGGCTTTCGCTTTCGCTTTCTCCTCCGCCCTTTTCGCTTTAGCTTCCTCCTCCGCCCTTTTCGCAGTCCTTATTTTCGCCGCATTATCCAATCTCTTAAAGACCTCCGTGAGAGGGTCGGTACTCGATCTCTCTTTCCTTTTTCCTTTCTGTTCCTTTTTCCGCTCCTTCGAGAGCTTTTGGTACTTGAGGGATCCTGCGTCTTCAACATCGGTACGGTTTTCGTCTTGCTCCGCGTCTCTGCTGCTGTCGCAGTTCACTCCGCCGTACATCTCCAACATCTCGTATTTGATCTTTGAGTGGATGTCGTCAATCTCGTACATGCCTTCGGGCAGCTCCACGTTCATCCCGTCGCCGAAGCAGAACAGGTTGTTCACCCCTTTCCGCACGTTGGGTATGTTGTTGTAGCTCATGAAATCTACCAGACCTATCTCCCACTGGCCCTCTCCGAGGTCTATGGGAGGAAAGTATTCGACCTCGATCGTAGAGCTCTTACCGCTTAGGCACAACATCTTTACCCGACAGAAACTCTAGGCACAGATGTCCGCAGACGACTGAATCAAAGTCCTGCCTCCTGGCGTAATTATATCTTATGATGTTCGGTCCGTCTTCTCCGTTCTCGAGGTACCTTACCAGCTCTACGGGAGGCCTCAGGTTAGCGTAGCTGTCAAAGTACTCTACGACCGCACCGGTCTTCCTGTAACATACCCAGTGGGTCCCTTCGTTCCTCGCGCTGTCCAAGTTGACGATGGCTGATTCGTTCTCGTAGGGTCTATGGGGGAGCGTGTCACGCATAAACACCCCTCTAAAGTTCGAGATTTCGAGTGCGTCGGCGGCCGCCATCAATTGACTATCGGACAGGGGTTTGTTCGGAAGTTTCAACGAAGCTTTTTTTCCTTAGTCCGCATCCTGCATGCTGCGTAGGGTACGGTCTCAAATACAGTCCCTCGCCTCGTCGGGTAGTGCTACGGTTAGTCCTGCGGGTGGTGCGACGGGTAGTCTTGCTAGAGGTCTTACGAACGGTCTTCCTACGGGCAGTCTTCCTACGGACGGTCTTCCCGGTCTGCCTTCGCTTGATCCTCCCGCCGAACTTGCTTTTAGCTTTCATTATGTTGGTCACCGCCCAGGCGGCCGCTTTCTCCGCTATGCTGGAGTCGGACGCTCTCACCCTCTCCCAGGCTCTATCTGCTAACACGCGGTCTGCTTCGGCCCTGCCCGCCGAGTCTTTACGGTTGTGGTAGGCTATGTCGTGCTGTTTGCACGCTGCGTCGAGAGGGTTGATGCCTGAGTCTCCTCTTCTCAATCTCTTCTGCAGGTCCGTGCCGGGTCCGCAGTACTGATATCCAGGTATGTGGAGTTCCACGGGTAAAACGTCTATCGCTCTGTTCAAAGCTGTCCCCACAAGGTTCTCTGCAGCTCCTAAGACTCCGCTCGTGATTCTGCTTACCAGTCCGGCTCCTGAATGCGATCTGCTGCGAAATGTGTTGCATCTCCCCATTTTAAGGTCGGAATGAAGCTCGAAGACCCGTTTTTCTTTATTTATGGCACGCTTTTTCCCTCCAGACGTGACGATACGTCCTCAAACTCTTTGCGCAGCTTTTGGACCTCATCGCGCATTTTCAAAATTTCGTCGACTCGCTCGTCTTTGACAGGATCTGAAACTTTCATCTTTTCGGCGTGGGAGGAAAGGTACTCTTTCAAGTACTTGAGGTTGACGGCGTCTTCTTCATCGATCGGGTCTCCTACTTGCGCCATCCTGCAACCGTAAAGGTCGTAGTAAGGTTCGCCACCACCCTCCTCCAAGACCTCGAGGACTCCGTAATCTTCGGCATAAGCTTGGATGAGCCTCATGCATTCGTTGACGTTGACTGCGTCCGTATACGACTGGGCTACGCCTACGCGACAGATTCTCCGGTCTCTCATGTTCATATCTCCATCTGCGGTAACCCTGTAAGGGGTGAGAAAACGACGTACGGATCTTCCAGTGTCCATAGCGAGAATGAGGGTCATAGACGTAGATCTCCTCTTATAAGCCTCAGCTCTTTGAGCTCTTCGACTATAGAATTTATCTCACTGTCGTGACCCGTATGGCCCGAGTCTTTAGAAGCTACGAGGAGTCTAAGCCTGTCGCATAGCTTGTTGGGATCGTCGAAATAAACGTACTCAGTCTTCCTGTTTCCGTTCAGCTCCATCATAGGCCCGGCTCGTATACCTTAACCGCGCTTCGGTCGGTCCGGCTTCGGAGGGAAAAGCCGGCTTATTATTGAAACGTACTTTTTCCCTGTGTTGGCCTTCACTTGACCTAGCGCCGAGTTGTTCCTTCTGTGGGCGCTTGTAGCGTCTAATAAGTTTTTGTACTCCTCCAGGTCTTCTTCCGAGTAGATGAACGGGTCGGGTTTCCTTTTGAATATCAGCTCGTACAGACCAGGCGTGCCCGACGTCTCCGACGATTATCGAGTCGTCGGGCCCAAACTGTACGGTTGAGTCTCCCATCACCAAATCGTTACCCTCGAAGTGAACACCGTAAGTTGAATCCGTATTGTTGTCGGAGTCGGTGATGGCCTCATGCATGTACCGGCGGGCTAGACGTCCGGAAAACGTGTTTTTGACCCATACCGAAGCTCGGACCTTACCTAGCGGGGTAGACAGCAGCTCTTCCACGGTGCTGGGGGTGCTAAATTCCTCATCGCGAGGTAAAGTCCTCATCGGGGTAGCCTGCGGTCTGGAAGCGTCCCTCATCTCCGCGGAATTCCCGACAGTTGCATCATCCTCCGTGAACTCCACTGGGATGCTGGCGCTCGTATCCATCTCTTCCATCCTATGGAGGTCTCCCGCATCCATCGGTTCGTCCGCGGTCTTCTTCTTAGTATGCTGAGGTCCGAACCCGTCGCTCCCCCTCTTCAGATTGGCATACCTGTACGGACCGGTCATCAGATCCTTCCATGAGTCGTCGATACTTTCACCTGCGACTCTGTCTTCTTCGTCATCATCGTCAAGAGCTTCAACCCGGCTAAAAGACCGCTTTTCAGGTTTCGTCCTAACAGGCTTACGCTTTAAACCCTTCAACGGTTCGCTCGTTGAGGAAGGGTCGGTCTCGGCTTTCTTTTCGTTCAACAGCTTCGATAAGGGATCGGTTAGCGGTTTGAGCTGCTTCTGTATCCTGAGATCTTCCTCAGTCAAGCCATGCTTGAGAATTAGCTGCTTCTCTCTTATCCTCCTGCGCAACTCTGCGATCTCCAGCACTAGATTCTCGTCGACCTGTCTCGAAGCCATCTCCTCGTCTATTAACCCAGCCCCCCTTTCCACTACCGTTAATATATACACGACCTGCGACTGTGCAGCTTTTTCCTGCTTATTCCTGCTAGCTGCGCAGCTTTTTCCTGCTTATTCCTGCTAGCTGCGCAGCTTTTTCCAGCTTTTTCCTGCTAGCTGCGCAGCTTTTTCCTGCTTTTTCCTGCTAGCTGCGCAGCTTTTTCCTGCTTTTTCCTGCTTTTTCCTGCTAGCTGCGCAGCTTTTTCCTGCTTATTCCTGCTAGCTGCGCAGCTTTTTCCTGCTTATTCCTGCTAGCTGCGTAGCTTTTTCCTGCTTATTCCTGCTAGCTGCGCAGCTTTTTCCTGCTTATTCCTGCTAGCTGCGAAGCTTTTTCCTGCTTTTTCCTGCTAGCTGCGCAGCTTTTTCCAGCTTTTTCCTGCTAGCTGCGCAGCTTTTTCCTGCTAGCTGCGCAGCTTTTTCCTGCTTATTCCTGCTAGCTGCGCAGCTTTTTCCTGCTTATTCCTGCTAGCTGCGCAGCTTTTTCCTGCTTTTTCCTGCTAGCTGCGCAGCTTTTTCCTGCTTATTCCTGCTAGCTGCGCAGCTTTTTCCTGCTTTTTCCTGCTAGCTGCGCAGCTTTTTCCTGTTTATTCCTGCTAGCTGCGCAGCTTTTTCCTGCTTATTCCTGCTAGCTGCGCAGCTTTTTCCTGCTTATTCCTGCTGTCCCAGGTTCATAAATAACAAGAAATCCGAAAAGTTTTATCTTTAAAAATTCAACTTTGTTTATTTAAGAAAATTTGTAGGTAAATTTTTAAAATATTTAAAAACAATTAAAATTTTTAAAATTCCTTAAAACTTATTAAAAACGTTGAATCTTTTTATCAGAAAATCTTCTAAAAAATATATGTTCTAAATTCAATATAATTCTTTAATATTAATAAACTTTCAAAATTATTTTTTTTATCATAAAACTTGTATAAGCCACCTTATTCCTTAAAAGTTTAAAATGGAATGGAAGCAACAATCCAATTTTATTATTTTAATAAAATTTTTTTTTTACTTCTTCTCACATCTTTAGATCAAAATTTTCTTCTCACATCTGTAGGTGAGGTCATCTGGTATGTGTGTTGATGCTGTAAAGTTATGTTTATGTTTACGTTTGAGTGTTGTTAATGTGTGTACTGTTTGTTGTGTGTCTGTGTAGGTGTCTCATATTACAGTACTCACTACTAAATTAGGCTGTACCCATGTATTGAAATATGATATTAAACTCAAAAATAGTGAAATTATAAAATCTAGGCCCTATCCCTTAAATCCAATAAAAACGCTCCAAATGAAACAACAAATTGACAAATTATTAAAAGATAAAGTAATTAGAGAAAGTGTTTCACCTTATTCCTCCCCAGCATTTTTAATTCCGAAGCCAAACGGTACAAGTCGTCTAGTCGTAGACTATCGCCAAGTCAACTTAATAATTGACTCAGAGGCCCAACCTTTACCGAATATAAATCATGCTTTTCAATGGTTTTCCAATGCACGATGGTTCAGTACCTTAGATTTAGCGCAAGCGTACCATCAGATACCATTGACAGAAAAATCTCGTCAAATCACCGCGTTTTGCACACCGGATGGCTTTTACGAATATGTAAGATTACCTTTTGGTTTGTCGACTGGCGCACAAGTTTTAACACGCCTTATGAATACAATATTCAAGAATATTAAATATAAATTTGTATTTAATTACATGGACGATATATTAATATATTCTAAAAGTTTTACAGAGCATGTCAGACACATTAAAATAGTATTAGCAATTCTGCGGAAAGCTGGCATTACAGTTAATCCTGATAAGGTAACATTTGCTGTAAATGAAATACCGTTCCTTGGACACACATTATCGTACAAAGGAGTTTCTATAGACCCGACTAGGACACAAAAAATATTGCAGTACCCACAGCCTACGTCAGTAAAACAAGTACATCGATATTGTGGTATGATTAATTATTTCTCTAAACTTATCAAAAATTATGCTGATAGAATTGAACCCCTAAATAAGTTGCGTCGTAAAAACACTCAGTTTATCTGGGGAGACTCACAAAAAATTGCGTTTGAAGATCTCAAACAGGCAATTGCTAATCCCCCGGTATTGGCAATACCAGACTTCTCCAAAACTTTCATTTTACAGACGGATGCGTCTGATACAGGTCTAGGAGCCGTCCTACTTCAGGAACAAGAAGGATCTAGAAAACCCATAGCGTATGCTTCCAAAACATTAACAGAAGCAGAACGGAAATTTTCTGCATATGAACGAGAGTGTCTTGCAGTTGTTTTTGCAACAGATCATTTCAGGACCTATTTAACACATCGTGAATTTCTTTTAGAAACCGATAATCAAGCCTTAGCCTGGCTTCTTTCCAGACCAAAACAGTTAGGTAGACTGGCTAGATGGTTACTTAGATTATCTGTTTTTAAATTTAAAATTAATCACATCCGTGGTTCGGATAATAATGTGGCTGACGCATTATCGAGGATGTACGATTTAAATAATGAAGATATCTCAAAAGATATATCTTATATTAATACCTTATTA